>CM066033.1:1341462280-1342809258 GCA_033557465.1 Ichthyophis bannanicus | reverse complement strand
TATACACATGGAAAATATGCAACATGTGCATGGCCACACGACACACATGTGCCCCAGAAACAGCTGAATGACGTAGACAAACATGTATGGGAGGGTGTCATGGGTCGGGTACGCAGCACACACGCACATACCCACCCCATCATCTCTGTGGTGTCTGTGCCACACATATATAGATATGATTATGTTGAAACATATGTGTTTTCCTTGTTATTGTTCAATATGCAGGTGACTACAGTAAAATGGGAGAGGAAGAGGAGGAGGCGGAGAGGAGGAGGAGGAGGAGGTGGAGGAAGATGGTGACTTTGACATCACCTGCCAATGAGTGTGTTGGAGGATGAACCTGCTGTCTCAGGGGGCAGCACAAGTGCTGTTGATGAGTTCCCATAGAGCCACCTGTACCCATTATATCCCCACTAGGGGCAGCCTCAAGGGAGAACATCGACGGACCCATGCTGCAAGTATACACCGAGAGCCCTGACCCTCAGGCGATGAGGGCGGAGTTAAGGTCCCATGGCGTATCTGCACATCGCGATGCTGAAGGTGGGTGACATACGACAGTCATAATTCCAAAATAAACACCAATAGTCACTAGTTGGTGTTTTTGTGGTGAATGTTGCAACATAACCACCACATCATATCACATGTATGGCTCATGTTTGGTGGGATTTTTTTTCTTGAAAGAATGGTGTGGGGTATAATATATGGTGTTACATATGACGCAAAAACAGAATCACCGAAGGTCATTTGACACCCACAGATGCAGGCCTAAAAGGAATGTTGTATAAGGGCCCTCATGTTGTTGTCCATGATAAAGATCCACACTTGCCCTTTGCAACAGTCCTACCTCATTGCAGACACCCAGATGTCTGGTCAACCACAGCATGACATCTAAGAATAGTTGAAGAAACAAACCATACCCTATATCTAGCAATGCAACCCTCCTCTGTGCTGTACCAGCACAAAGAACGCATTCCCCACAGTCTGCATCTGCAGGTGTCCAAATACAGAGCATATGGAGAGAGGTGTCGAAAATATGTCAGGTCAACCATGAGATACGGATTCTACAGAGGGGTCTCAAACTTACAGTATGAACCTGATTGCTTGTTTGGAGAGACCATTCCTCACTTTCCAAGGAACAGGAAAAAGCCGGTCTGTACAGAAAGACATAACATAGACTGTAATCCAGACAGAAAAGGAAAACACCATGTCCCCTTACTGTAAGGCCAACAATCCCTCAACAGATTGCATAGGCTGTGAGCATGTGTGTCCCAGTTAAATTGTGGGCCTATGTCCCCATACCGTGTGATGGTCCCCCTTATCATACGTGTCATACCTGCAATATGTGTTGTATGCAACCATACAGTAATGATTATTACGCATGTCTATTTTCTCAACAAATGGTTAAACAAGGACCAAATCCGTGAACAATTAGCTGTGCTGCAAAATAAACCTACACACATATGACTAACTACAACATAAGCGTGCCATGTTGAGACCATATCATACACCACGTATCCCCACAACATTACCAGAATTGGCACATCACCCCACCCCTCCTTTCCGAGGCAACCATTAGAGCATTACACACAAGACCTCACATAACATACTGGTGTATGATATCCATTGTCAATCCCACTGAGAATTAACATAAACTGCAGACCTCATCTCCTTTACAAAATAACCCTATACATCATCATAGAGCAAGCAACCAAAGAAATACATTACCTAGTCGAAATGTTTTTATTGGAGACACAAAAACAACTAGGGGAATTTGACACACCACTGTATAGGTACTGGCCCGTGGGTAATAGAGATATCTGCCCAATCTGTACTGTCATACATATCCTTATCCCTTACAGCAGGGTACAAAATAACCATACTGAAGCTCACACCTGTAAGGATCCAGATGCGATTTCAAATGAGAAAGGGGAAAACAGAATTTTTCTAGTTTTGTTATGACTGCTTTTTCCCATGTCCTAATTGCGGCAATCCACTTTCACATGTGCCTGTGCAAGAGTTCTGCTCACTCACCATAGTCTGATGTTTATGTGCCCAGACAGCTCTATTGTACTGTTTTATCCACTCTACATTGTCACATTTGCTTTGACATAACCTTTATTCCGTGTAGTAGGCCTCTGACATCCCACACTATCAATGACGTAGGTCAGCCTGCCAATTTTTCTATCCTCAACTACACTCACATAAGGGCAGCGTATGCTCATAAGGTATCACCCCACGTCCCACAACACACGTAAATGCTTCACCGGGATTTAACGTCTTTCAGCACCATCACATGCTAGTCCATTTCCCCAACATCAGCTGTCACGTACATGTTGTACACCCACCAAGTCATACATATCAGTGTAAGTCCCTTGCACCAGGCCAATTCCAAGGACCAGCACATGCGGAGTAATGTGTAACAGCCCCACATCCAAGCCCTCATACTGACAATGTAACCCCATCCGACCATACATTGTCATGTCATACACAACAATCATTAGGGCAGGCCCAAACCTGATTGGCCGTCACACAGTCTTACACGAAACAAAAAAAAAAGTTTTTATATGGCATCCCATGAGGCTACACTCCAGTACAAACACTCTCATGGAGAATAAGCAAATTCCATAAACACATAACACACACGTTCCTGTCGTAACAGGCCCCAACCGCTTCCTGTGGCATCTCTATGGCCACATATAGCAAAACCCTGGACCCATGACATGAACCTGTGCAGACATTCCCAAACACACCTCGGTCAAACAAGGCTTCTGGCCATCTGAGGTTTTTATGGCTGCTGCATGCTGTGCACCTGACCTAAATAATGGATATGAGATTACTGTCCCCTTTGCCCCATTCTGTTGCGCACGTCAGTAGTAATGTGGGTGTGTATGCAGAAGCTATTGTATGAACTGTTGTTGTTTGTCCTCCCACCTCCTCTTCCTGTATAGTGGTCTCTGTGTTTTCTATTAGTTGTAGTACACTGCGATATAATTTGTTATACCCCTAACCATGTCCCCCATATGACTCAGCACGATCACATTAGCACTAGTGTGGTATGTGTTATGACCATGTTGCGTTATGAAGGTGTTTTCCGTGGAGATGTAGTTTCATTGACCACCTCCCTGTGTCCCCCCCATTCACAGCCAAATCGACGTGTTCTGGAGCGGATTCGCTGTGCTGTGGAGCGGAACACCAAGGGATGTTTGGGCTGCGCTACTGACATTACATGAGTGGGGCGTAGCCATTCCACTAACTCGCATGTGTGAGGGCCCTTTAGGGCATACGTGATGTTCTGATCCCGAGCTGGCACCTGCACCCACCAATTTATTCCGGAGGATGAATATATGCCTTGCCAGGGAGAGGGGCCCGACTTGGCAGTCGTTGGCCGCCCCACCCCGTCAGTAAACCTATGATAATATAGAAATGTAACAGCAACGAAACCAAAGGTTTCTCGCTGTCTGTTGCACTGTTTCAGTTTTAGCAACTAGGGTACATAGTATTAATTCTGTTATTTGCGGCTTGTTTTGGGGTTATATGTGAAAAAGTAGACATATGTTATTAGTAATGTTGGATTGTGTGGTTGTTATGTAATTGGCTTGGGGGGATCTTTGATATTGTGCTTACACACCTGTTTTGTAAACAATAGTTTTATATGAGAGAATTGCTGTGATAATAAAACACTTGTCTCAAAAATAGATCCATTGTCTCTTTCCAAAGAGTGTCCATTTGGTCCCATGTGTATCTCTGAGAGGGGGGTTGGGAGGACCATAGTAGCTGCCAAACATGTTCCCACTGCAATAAGCTACTTTGCCACACACATATACTATTTCCAGGATCCACACATATGTTGATGTTTCACTAGCACAATGTGTCACACAGCCTCTGCGCTGCAGCGGCACAGTGTGCACAGACATCCATGTACGACATGGGTGTGGAACCGTGATACTGTGGAGCCGCAGACCAGTCAGGTTCTGGAGCATATCCCTAATGTATATGCTGGCGGATATAATCTCACCATTACAATTATCATGAACACCTTACTGGTTTGGTGTCCCTCCAAGACTGATTTTGCGAGCGCTGCCTTACACCTCTGTCATGTACGATTTATTTTGGGCTGGGTGCAGATGTCACAGACATCGGATGGTTATTTGGAATGCGTAACATTGCTCCCTGTTTCTCACCAGCAGTAACGGGTGGTGGCAATGGCAATATGTTGGTGGTGGGGAGAGGTGAGGAGGAATATGACACACTCTAGGTAACATGTGTGATGTCGGGGACATCTGCGCCTTGCCCACTCACATTCCAAAATGGCAGAGGTGTAATCCAGGTCTCTCAAAAGCGAGCCCTGGAGGGCCGAAACTTCAGTCACGCTGACAGGATATCTCCAATTCATATATCTCTGCCACACTCATTAGGAATATTTCCAACACCTGACTGCCCTGCGGCTCTACAGAACCACGGTCCACCACCCTTGATGTGGACACAGGGGTACTGTGTTATAAAATGGCCTGTTTATGTTCCATACACATCCCCATCTGCAACCCCGTCCATACAGGACACAACCAATTGGTGCCATATGTGGTGGACCTGTGCCCTCACCTATATAAGTTGGTCAACATGCCACACCCCACCACCAACCAAATAGGGATGCATGTTACAGAAGGCAGACATTTGTGAGCCGCCAATATTTTTTTGCCGGGCTCATATATGTGAGAACATGTGGGTCATGTTATATGCAATCCCTGTGGCAAAAGTACGTCTGTGGGGCAGCCACTACATGGTAACATGTAATGCAGCACCCTGCTATCACACACCTACACACAATGAGTTTTCCCCGACACAACTGCATGTGGGTGCGCCAATTGAGGTATCACACGCATGTTTACCCGTCAGGAATGTAGTGTGGCTGCAACATATGAACATGCTGGCATCTATAGTCCCATATGCTAACGTGAGACACAGTGACCATTACAGGGTTCAGGAAAAACATACTTTAATATGTACCACAACAAAAGACACACTATATACATATCTAGGGTAGGGGGAAAAATGCCCATCACCCACCCACAAAAACAAACCCTCTCCCACCACCCGCACGACACCCACCCCCGCAAGTCTAAACACACTCCACACACTAAACCACCCGAACCCCCACATGACCCCCCCCCTCCCTCAGCCTGCCCCGTGAATGGCGGGACAGGGAAGCACAGGGCACATGTGTGGACGTCACAGGCACCATCAATGCATGCCTTTGACAGCCTTTCAGGGGGTGGTTCCTGTGCCGACATGGCAGATGCTCACTGTCGACAAGCAACCAACCGCTCTCCATGGGCTCCCGCCATCCATGTCCTGCGGTGCAAGGCCAACGCGTTGGCACCCGCTGCTCCAGTGCATCGCAGAGCGCTCACCACAGATGTACAACACATCTGCCACCACCACACACACCATTGTTCCTGTTGTTTGTGTGGTGGCCATCTGGCATGCACTGTGTGTGGTGTGCCCCTGGTCATGTTGGAGCCACCTGGCCCTTGATGGCGGGAGCCAACAGTGCCCTGTGCTGCACGGTTGTCCTCTATGTCAACCTCATCCCGACACCCTGTGGCCACTCTTCTTTTTTTTCCCCCCCCTGGGAACTCCTCCCCAACAATACCCCCCACCACCTCCCCCCCACCCACCATCACCTGCGCCCCTCACGCCCACCCCGCCCCCTTGTGACCCTTGGCACCCACACCTTTTCACCGTACCGCCCAGCATCCCCCATTGACCCCCTCCGCTGTGTCCGTCTGCAGGACCCTCTGCCTCCTCCCCACTGGTGGTCCAGGACTACCACCTCCACGGCAGCGCGGGAGGTGGGGGCCCCTTCGGAGGCATAGGCAGAGGTACTGGGGTCTTCGTCACTGTCCACATCATGATTCTGTGGGAAGATGACAGTCATCAGCACACGTATGATTTGTGACACAATCCCATGTACCCATGAGCAGGCTACCAGGGAACTTTGGCCCCAAAAACCACTGATGGGCCACTGTGACCTCTGATGGTGGGCAGCCATGTCATCAATACGCACCATCACCATGTGATGATTCAGCATTCCTCACGCGCTCAAGGTATGCGCCATGGTGCAGTGCGCAGCTCCCTCCCTTTCTTTCTCAGATCCTCGACCTGTGTGTGTGAGAAAAATGGGTGGGAGCATGAGTGAGCACTTACGTCTGGTGGGTGGGCAACAGAAACATAGAACAGTGTGTCCTGGGTCTGGACACTTCAGCTACACTGATGTGGGTTTCATGTATAGCATAGTTCAACACCTGTCACAGGGGATCATCATGGGCACATGGAATGTGTTATCACATGTGGACAACACCATTACCACCTGAGCCTACTCAACAATGTTGGTCATCGTCACATATGTCAGTCTCTGGAGCCATGCCATGGTGCTTGCGTGATGCTACTTGCTATCCGATATTTGCATCTCTTGTTGTGTATGTTTTGCACACCAGGAGCGGGTGAAGGGATACATTGGAGCAGTTGTTGAATGCGACAGAACCCAAGGGGGACAGGGATGTTTGTTAATTTGTGCATCCTGCTGTGTCTGGCGACCACCTGTTACAGGCAATGAACTATGCTATCAGCAGCTAACAACATGGCTAAGTCACACATGTGGGAAACAGTGGGATGAGGAGGGAGCAGGAAAGGGTTACAAAACTGATCATGTGCTGTGGAGGGTCTGTACCTCCACCCATGTTGGCTGGCCATCCTGTGTGGGAGAGTCAGGTTGGGGTGTAGTATGTATGGGGTATGTTTGGTAGAGCAGCCTAAACAAACATACAACAACTGCAGGTGCCCTTATCTGAGCTTACCGTGCCCATGTCGGCTGGCCTATATCTTGTGGAAATGGCACTATGACCTATGACCTGTATGATGACAGCAGGGGTATTTTGATAAACCATGGACAGACACCAAACAAACACACTACGCAATTGCCACCTGTGCTCATGTGGCTGCTTGTGTCTGTGGTGTCAAACCACAAGAGGTGACTGTAGCTTTCCTACAACATCAGTTCTGTTCACCTGCTACAAGGTAATGGATTTGTAGGAGGTGTGAGGATGGGTAACCTAACTATGCATAAAGTGAGGGGACTATGGCTCTGTTACGGCCTTTGGGAATATCTTTGCCTAGGTCATGGGGATGTTGTACCTATACACACATCAACATGTGCACATAGCTTTTCATCGTGATACATCACAGACATGTGTGATGAGATAGTGACCTCACAGACTATGTGAGAGGTGCAACTTACCTGTCATAAACTACCCCAACATGTGACTGCTATACCCACCAATGCAATGTGGCGTACGGCCCCCATGGGGGTTGCGTGTTGTGCCACACATCATCAGCTGCATATCCCATTGCAGTGGGATCATAGACAAGTGACCTTACACAGGTCATAGGACTCCTGGAGATAGGGAGAATGTATTGAACTGGTTAGGCCACACACAACCATATCACCAGGGTGCGTGATAGACCACTGTGATGGCCTCACTTAACTCCTGGGGAAAGGGATGCTCTATTAAACTCTTTATTCACACACAACCATATCAACAGGGTACGTGATAGCCGACTGTGATGGCCCTCACATAACTCCTGGGGAAAGGGAGGATCTCTTACACTCTTTATGCACACACCAACCATATCTCCAGGATTCATGAAAGGCCACTGGGATGGCCTTTGAGGGCTCCTGGAAATAGGGTAGATGTAATGACCTTCTTCAGCACACCGAACCAGTGCCCCAGTATACATGAAAGGCCACTGGGAGGGCCTTTCAGGACTCCTGGAACTAGGGGTGATGTTTTAAACTGTTTCAGCACACAGAACCATATCTCCAGGATACATGAAAGGCCACTGGGATGGCCTTTCAGGACTCCTGGAACTAGGGGAGATATTTTAAACTGTTTGAGCACACAGAACCATAGCTCCAGGATACATGAAAGGCCACTGGGATGGCCTTTCAGGACTCCTGGAACTAGGGGTGATGTTTTAAACTGTTTCAGCACACAGAACCATATCTCCAGGATACATGAAAGGCCACTGGGATGGCCTTTCAGGACTCCTGGAACTAGGGGAGATATTTTAAACTGTTTGAGCACACAGAACCATAGCTCCAGGATACATGAAAGGCCACTGGGATGGCCTTTCAGGACTCCTGGAACTAGGGGTGATGTTTTAAACTGTTTCAGCACACAGAACCATATCTCCAGGATACAGGAAAGGCCACTGGGATGGCCTTTCAGGACTCCTGGAACTAGGGGAGATATTTTAAACTGTTTGAGCACACATCACCATAGCTCCAGGATACATGAAAGGCCACTGGGATGGCCTTTCAGGACTCCTGGAACTAGGGGAGATATTATTAACTGTTTCTTCAGCCTTCAACATAGCTGCAGGATACATGACTGGCCACTGGGATGGCCTTTCAGGACTCCTGGGACTAGGGGTGATGTTTTTAAACTGTTTCAGCACACAGAACCATAGCTCCAGGATACATGAAAGGCCACTGGGATGGCCTTTCAGGACTCCTGGAACTAGGGGAGATATTTTAAACTGTTTGAGCACACATCACCATAGCTCCAGGATACATGAAAGGCCACTGGGATGGCCTTTCAGGACTCCTGGAACTAGGGGAGATATTTTAAACTGTTTGAGCACACATCACCATAGCTCCAGGATACATGAAAGGCCACTGGGATGGCCTTTCAGGACTCCTGGAACTAGGGGAGATATTTTAAACTGTTTGAGCACACATCACCATAGCTCCAGGATACATGAAAGGCCACTGGGATGGCCTTTCAGGACTCCTGGAACTAGGGGAGATGTAATGAACTTTTTCAGCACACAGAACCATAGCTCCAGGATACATGAAAGGCCACTGGGATGGCCTTTCAGGACTCCTGGAACTAGGGAAGATGTAATGAACTGTTTGAGCACACATCACCATAGCTCCAGGATACATGAAAGGCCACTGGGATGGCCTTTCAGGACCCCTGGAAATAGGGTAGATGTAATGAACTGTTTCAGCACACTTAACCATATCGCCAGGATACATGACAGGCCACTGTGATGATCTTACAGCACCCCTGGGGATAGGGATATTGTTTTGTACTTTGACAGCACACAGACCAATATCACCATGATGACAGGTGAGCCAGTGTGATGGCCTCTCTAGTCCCCTGGTGATAGGGTGTATGTATTACAGTGCTTGAGCACACACAACCGTATCTCCAGGGTGAATGATAGACCACTGTGGTGAGCTCTCAGGACCACTGGGGATAGTGGGGCATATGCACAACATTGGCAAAAACAACCAGATCACCTGGGTGATTGACATACCATTAATGCTTTGCTTCACATACCCTTTCTGTGGACGGAAAGGTTATTTTCTGCAGCTACACATTTCACCATATTCATATGATGTGATTTGGATATAATTAAGCTGATCTATTGGTTTGCTTTCTTACAGTATGTGTTGGCACGTCCACAGCAGCAAATGCCAGGTAATAGGGCTAGCATCATGACCTGTGTGACCATATCCATCACCACCTGGGTACAGGTCAAACCTGTCACATATTATACAAAGACAATATGGGATGTATGTTCAGCTGCAGCACATTACTGACACACAATACCTGACCCCAACAGCATGAGGATCTGCAATGCACACAGCCTCTAGATATATATGTCTATTTCTAATGACCTGTCCCCATCCACTTACCTCCCTTGGGAAGTCAGCTTCTCTATTGAAGCGTCTCTGTAGCCGTTCCCAGGCCCTGCGGACCTTTCTGCTGTCCCTGTACCTGTTTTGCCCGGGGAACAGCTTCTCCTGCCTTGTGGCAATCAGGCGAGACAGGGTGCGGAGCTCCCGAGGAGTGAATGCAGGCTTTCTTGTTCTGGACGCCATTTTGAGATATTATCACCTGATTGCACGCAGCGTCATTGACGCGCATGCGCCCCGCAAATGCCACACATTTCCAATGTTTTACGTGCAACTGTGCCCCGCAAGTGGCGCAGTTTAGCGACGTATGACGTCCAACTGCGCCCCAGAGATTGGCGCACCTTGGCGACGTAACACGTCTCATTGCGCTCCGCATCTGCTGCATGTTTTATAAATATTTCGTCCCACAGCGTCCCGCAACTGGCGCAATTTATACACATATGACGTTCAAGTTCGCCCCGCACATTGTTTTGCGGAACGAGTTGCGCACATGCGCACAACAACTGCAATATACAGTGCTGTGTGTCTCTTATATAAAACACATAACTATTTCATGACCTCATGGTGTTGACACATTTGGGACTTGAACTTATCATCACTTGCACACTGGTTCTTAGGCATTTGTTTGATGTGATGTGCTACGCCTTTCACATTGCACTGACTGCCACTACAACTGCTACTTCAACAAGGTGTTTTGAGGGACCATCAGATTGGCCTATCAGGCACCCTGGTGATATGGGGATATGTGTCGCAATAGATGATATTCACTACTCCATCTCAATGTCAACCCATACATTATGTATGTGATGGCATGGGGGGGGGGGGGGTTTCCATCTGCACATGCTACATCCACATTAGGTTGCATAGCACACATATTGAGCTTATTGAGATTGCCATGCGATGGACATGGATGTAGATGTTAGGTGGATGTGCTGACATACAGAGTGAGTGGCTGGGGTGTGCGACACATTCACTGTCATACCTACCTATGTTACAGACGTCGTGTTTGCCTTCACACCATCAGCCTAATCTATATAACTTGCTGGCACATTACTATCTACTATCAACAGTGGTTTTTGTGGCCTTTGCGTTTTGGATTTGTTTTTTGCAGAAACACACTGTGACATTGCAATAACCTAGTGTGGCACATCAGGTACCCTATGAGTCACTTCAGAGAGGACAATATGAGGTGCAGTGTCCACAACAGCACCTTCTAATGTTCAAATAAACGAACCTTGTAAGGTACTTTTGAGGGACCTTCATGCTACAGCATTGAGGGTGTTGTTGGTGGCACCACCAAATGACATTACAAAGGGAAGAGGCCTCAGAGAGCCATATTAGATTAGACCACTGTAGAATCAGGGGCATTACCTATGTCTGTACACGTTGTGACATCACAGGGGGCGAAACCTCCATAGCTCTGTGTATGAGAGACACTCCTCCTTGAACCCCTAGGCCAGTCTGCTGATCAGTATAGCCCTAATTAATATGCATGAGATCTATAGGCATCAGAGCTACCCTGGCAACCTCACAGATTTGTGGCCCTACAGGTCTGTATTTTTAGACCCCTGTCTTACACCTCTGTCATTTAGGTGTGTGACTGTACAAAGTGCAGATGTCAGTGACATGAAAAGCATATATACTCACTGTGACATACTTCCTCAATTCTCATGCCCACCATGCAGTTCTATAATCTATAAGATGTTGGTGGTGGTGAGAGGCAGAGAAGCATGTTACACAGTTTATGTGAACATTTTGATGTCTTGCACATCAGCACCTTGCCCACTTACAAACGTTAATGACAGAGATGTTTGTCAGGGTTGTTGATGGCCAGCCCTGGAGGGCCACACTCCACTCCGTTTGGCAAGACATCTGTAATGCATATATATCTCATGCATCTTCATTTGTACTAACATAAACACATGTCATGGCTAGACTTTCACGGAGGACTGCTTCAGAACCACTGCCATAGCTGCTAACACACCCCTGGCTGGCTACAGTTTGAGTATGGGCCAACACATGACCTGTTTGCTTTCTTTACCACGATAGACTTCAATCACACATACCCATGATGCACTGCACATGTAAATAAGCAGTCTACAAATATAAGCACTATGGTTTATGCAGCCACTGAAACACCTACGTATGTACATGATTAATGAGCGTGTAGGTTAATGACACAGAGTTAGTCTTGGACATCACATTGTGCGGCTCCTGTGCTCACCCTGAATGTGAGAGGGGAGACCCAGAACCATGACCACAGCACCTGGCTCAGCTAAGATAGCCTATGGTGTGAGTCCACATCAGTCGCAGTGTCTGATGAGTAGCACTTGTTGATGCACATACACTTACACTTCTGTGCATCTGTTATTTCCCTGTGATGTGTAGCCCTTTAAGCAATTGCTGCAACCACATCAGTCATATCCTGTGTGGTGGCCATTGTCATCGCCACATTAGTTATGGGAGGGGGAGAAGTGTGTTAGACGGACGGATTATGTGACAACACCCAAACGTAACATTCAGACTCATCACTGCAATGGTGCTGCTGGTGGGAAGTGATAACCTCTGTCCAGCAGAGGAAAATACAACTTACAGCATGGGGCATGCATTTATGTGACCATCAATAAGGTGACAGCAGACAGATGGCATGCCTGGACATGCTCAGCAGCCCACCACCACTATCTGACATTGTCCAGCAGCAAACACAGATAAGCTGCAGCTGCTACACCCTTCAAAGTGTGGCACCCTTACACATACTAGGTGCAAGCAGTCTGATAGCTTATCCATACTGCATACTACTGGTGACAATGTGTGCAACCCAAACTGGGACGTCTGCACACTCACCGAGCAGTTACGTTCGTGATTGGGCTCCAAAAGGCAACCCATAGATATCACTTGCAAAAGATGTTGTTGCCACTACAGCTGACCTAGCCATGCTATGGTAACTACTCAGTCAGGGTGAGACTGACCTTCCAGGAGGACATGCTTGGGCTACCTTGTCCATGCTACTGATGACCACACACTGCAATTTCACTTACATTGCCCTACGTTCTGTCCTCATGCATCCTGCCGAGACCAGCCTGTCGGGGGTATGACCACAATACCTAGCACCTCATTATGCACAATGGCAAGCTAACACTGCACACAGTACAAACATTGTGCGCTGAGTAAGGTGTTGCATACATCACACACTGGATGTACAGCCACACAATCCCACAGCTATGCCATCACTGTGCTACTATAGATAGTTTTTCCAGTCTATGCCAAATCAGCAGTCGTGGACACAGTGCATGCATGGCTAGGCTATGAAATAGTGCTACTGTCACACCCCATGGTGGGGAACATCGTCAAACAACAGACCTGAGACACACTCCACATACATCAGACATATTGGTGTGATACCACTCAATAACCATATTGTGGTGTACGTAGACATTGATATCTGCCACTGATCAGATCAACATGTTGCTATATGTGTGGTGTATTTCAAGGTTTATGGTGACAGTGCTACAGTGCGCACATACTAGTTTTATGATATGGACGCAACGCACACTATCATGACTGTCCAATTGGCTTTGGGTCCTGAAGCCTGTGTGTCTGGTCATTTCGCCTCCTGTTGATCGGTAATCTCTGGCACAGGTCCCAACTCCAGTCCTGTTGTAACAGACACTGCTACATTTTCACAAATGTGCGTCAGATATATGCATGAGATATATCTGCATACCATGGACCGGCACATGCAGATGAACAGAGACATCTTTATTTAAGACATCATAACATGTGCATAAATTGTGGCCCTCCAGGACTGCATTTGAGGAAATCTGATCTATGTGATGCACATTTCTCTCTTATATGTCCACCTTGAGAGACAATATACATGTACTGTCCCTGTTTTCACTTTTCCCACTACAGGTGGTTTGTTTTTTGAGAAAAATTAGGGGATGTGACAATTGCGGGGATTGGTTCGGCAGACCTGACACACGTGATTTGAACTTGTGACCTTCACCTCCTGCAGGCAGTGCCTGTGTGCTTTGCACCACCTTCTTGACACAGAGACAGTGCATTTCCAGGTACATCCATGTCTGTTTGTCAGACTAACCCTGTCTGTTGCACTACACAGCACCCACCTAAAAACAGATAGGCCATGGTGTGATGTGGACAGGTGTCACCAGTTCCCCTGCCGTCAACATGTTCACATGGCCTTATATTGGAGTCTGCATTACCCTTTAATGATGTGGGGCACTCCAGGACTGCTTTTGTTTGACTCTGCTGTAGGTGCTGCACATGTTTATGTGGTGGGTACTGTTGATGATAACATAAACATATGCCAAAATATCTTGGGTTCTCAGCAGAAAAGTATCAGTCTTTAATGCCTGGTTTTTTCAGGGTACACTTATGTGCACTAGTTGCAAGGAGCCACAGACAGGATTTGAACCTGTGACCTTCTGTTGTTGCACACACTGTCTGTGTACACTGCACCACTGTTTCTAAACATATATTCTGCATTCCGAGGGAAGTCCATGACTTTACATCTGACAGTGCCTGTCTGTTGTTGTGTACGGTGCCAGGCTACACACGCCTACGGCACTGTCTGCTGTGGCTTGCAGTCCTTATCTGGCAAACCCATATAACCTGATTGCGTTGTGGCACTCCAGGACGGAATTTGAGGGACTCGCCTGTACATAATGGCCATTGCTCTGGTTTGTGTGCGGTGTGTGGGGTAAAATGTAGGTGTTGAGCCCATGCTTATGTTCTCTGCAGTACAGCAGTGTGTGAACTCTCACTGTTTAGTGGTGGTTAAAAATATGGGTACTGGGTTGCCAGAACCTCAGCTGTGATTTGAACCTGTGAACCTCTCGTCATACAGTCACTGGCTGTGTCCGCTGCACCACACTGTGCCCACAGAGACTGTGCAGTATCTGGAGATAGGAAACCTGGCTGCACAAGCCTGACACCCTGCTCTGCATAGGTTTACTGTGGCCACGTTTTCTTTGTATGGGGACAGGGGTGCAGGACACACACAAATATGCCTTCCAAATAGGTGCAGTCACAGAAATAAACCGAACAGTGCATCAGTGATATCACTGGATGACCTGATATGCACTCCCAGGACAGTTCCATTACATTGCAGTGCTTTTGAATGTGTCCACGGACCATGGACCCTTCCAATATTCATTTCAATTCTTTGGAGCTTTCCTGGGAGTGTTTATTATTGTTGCCCATTAATAGCAGTGTTTCCCAGCAGACTTATGATTTTCGCATACTTGGTTGTGGTTATTTTCATGTTACATTTGCGAGTTTGTTCTGTGCACATGTTTCACACTGCTCACGTTTTTTGGGTTTCCACGATGTTGCTGTACATTGCTGACGGAAATGGTTTCTCTTCCCTTTAAATCACCTCTAACGCGTGTGTTTCACTGGCGGTATTTTTTCTTGTAAATTCGGGCACGCTCCTGTGCGGAGGGTCTCTCCCCTCCCACATTCCACCCATTGACCCCATCTCTCCGCCCCTCGGGGGCCTTCCTCCGCCCTCATTTCGCCTTTCCACGCCTCTATCGCACATGAGCGCCCCGCAAACGTGCGTGTTTGCGGCGCACGCGTGCGGGACCCGTTAATGTGCCGCGCACGCGTACGGGGTGCTTAAGAGCACTTAACTGCATCATTTTAGGGCGCTCAGGTGCGCCCCGCAAAAGTGCCCCGTTTAGTAAACATGCCCCTTAGAGCATAAGAAATGACATACTGGTTCAGACCAAGGTCCATCAATTCCAGTATCCTTTTTCCAACAGTGGCCAATCAGGTCACAAGTATCTGGCAGGTTCCCAAAAAGGTACACAGGTTCCACAATACTTGTCCTGGGTTAAGCAGTAGATTTATAGCATATGTTAATATACATGCCAAAATTTAGCATGCACATAATAAACTGTATTGCAAGTTTTAGTGTAAAGACCCCATGGCAAATTTAATGTGCGGCTACTTTTTTCTATTGTTGGTGTAATTCCTCACAGTGACTTTCATCCTCTCTGGACAGAACAATCCAGACCTTGGGTTTGTATTTTGTAGTTGCTCTTGCTCTGCCAGAAACATCCTCTTTTTCTGGAGCCCATGTTTTAACTTTTTTTTAGTAGTTGAAGGTATCACAAAATATAAATCGCCATTGGTCTTGGATCTTTTTTTGTTGCTGGTGTTATGGGAAGGCACTCTAAGTATTTATTTATTTATGTGTTTTTGTATACAATAAATCAAGGCAATTTACAGAGATTGATTAGCTATTAGAACCATTAACTATTACATAAAACAGGTAACATTTTAACAATAATTGGATCCACAATCCCATGTAACATATATTGAATGGTTTAAGAAGACCTCTGAGATTCAAAGTACCCTTTGAATCTCAGAGGTCTTCTTAAAATGAATTTCCAGTAACTCTGACTATCTGAATTATAATGCAAAAGAAATCACCTTTGTTTTGATTTACTCTCACCATAATTCTTCATCATTACTGCCCTTAGGTGCTATGACGCCTTCATGATCCTTGTAAAGCCTTCTGTTTGTTTCCTTGGCAACCATATTCTGTGACGATGGAGGGTCCTGTTTGGACCTTTATTATAAACTATGTGATATCACAGAAGTTTCTGTTTCACCCAATTTACCATTAGCCATTACAGGTATCTATGGGGATAATTGTCTGGATGATAGCGCACACGGGGGCATGTCTAATGGTTAGTGTGGGATTTACTGTTAGCACGGTAAAAGTCCTGTGCTAACCACTTAGCATGGGATAAGGTTAGGGGAAGACTGTAGCCACTGATGGCACGTCGTGTTTAGAGTGGGTGTCATTGAGGTGTGGTAACCAAGAATGCTGCCGTTAGCATGGGTACACTTACCACTTCCTCAATGAGTGGAGCCATGTTAGGTGTACTTTCCCGTTAGTGCGGTCTCAGGGGCACTTGCCAGCATGAGTCTACGCCACCTCTCGTTCTAACTTCTGGGGTTTGCTGCATGCTAATCTAGCGCACGTTAGTAAACATGCTGTTTTGAATACAAATTTGTGAAACTAAGAAGATAGGAATATTCAAAGGCATTTAGGTGGTTTGCAAACACAGCTCCTAAATGCTGTTTAGTAGAATAGTCAGCGGCAGTAACGCATATCCCCAGCTGCAGCCACTAAAGACCTGTTGCTTGCGTCAGAGCATTCCAGGGTTGGAGTGGAGACGGCGCCTATGGATAACTGGTCAGTGTTGATATTCAACCACTAGCCAATTATCCTAAACTAGCCAAAGTTAGGTCAGCTACATGGCTGTCCTAACTTTAACTGCTTTCGCAATTCTGACAGCTGCTGACTGAACTGCAAAAGCGCAAGCCAGCCAACCTGGATATTTAATGCCAGTGACTGTATTGTGTGCAATTCTGGAGGCCGCACCTTCAGAAGGATATAAACAGGCTGGAGTCAGTAAAGAGGGTGGCTACTAAAATGGCTAATGATCTTTGTTAGAGAGAACAAAAGAGCGGAGCCTGGACTGACAAAGTTAAACCTTGTTTATTACGCCCCAACGCGTTTCGGCCACCGGCCTTCTTCAGGGGGTCTTAAAGAGCACACCTCAAAAACAATAAACATAAACATATAGGTTAAACACATTATATAAAAAGCTGTATTACATCAATAAAATAAAATAAATAAATGAAATATTGATGAAATAATAATTAAAACCATAATTACACTCAAAGCATCTAAAGGACAATCTATTAATTCATAATGGTTAATTAGAAACCCAACTAATAGATAAAAATATTAAAAAAATATATTAAAAAAATATATTAAAAAATAGTAATAAATAATAAAAACATATTAAAATACTAAGAAAAAGGAGAGAGATGAGGAGAAGCAAACAGTAAATAAATACCTTATTATGATCAAATTGAGTGTTATCCCGGATTGAACCTATGGGATACTGACGGCTGACAATGAACAAATAAATTATTAAATAAATAAATATATACTCATAAAACAAGTATATATAATTCTAAAAACTCAACAATACATGTTAATAAATATATAACCAATTAATAATAAACAATTAATTACATAAATAAATATACATATATATAAAAAATATACAGTATATAAAAAACGCTTATAAAAATAAAACTGTATACATGTATAATATAGAAACGTTTCATATATGAATATTCAAGGCACTTCAAGAGACACAAAAGGAGCATGTAATAAAATAATATAATATAAAAATATAAAAATAAGAAAAAAGAAAAATTAAGAAAAAATCATCATAAACCAATTGTAAAAATTGTGTAAAAAGGTGGAGACACTCTTAAATTAAAAATCATCATATTTAACGTATACTTAAAAATTACATCAAAAAAGATGTCTAGTGCAACTTCTATAATGCACTTATTATTTTGACAACGGATGTCTAGGAACAATGGCCAATAGTTCAGAGTACAATAAATAGACTATTTGCAAAGCGGTAAAAAATCCCACTCATAAAAGCAATAAAAACAGTGGGGAAAGAGAATTAGATTGAAAAAAACAAAAAGAAGAATTCTTGAATTTGAAAAACAAAATTGTGCGTGGTTTACTTAAAAGTTACATCAAAAGATATGATGATGATGATTTTTAATTTAAGAGTGTCTCCACCTTTTTATCTATTAGTTGGGTTTCTAATTAACCATTATGAATTAATAGATTGTCCTTTAGATGCTTTGAGTGTAATTATGGTTTTAATTATTATTTCATCAATATTTCATTTATTTATTTTATTTTATTGATGTAATACAGCTTTTTATATAATGTGTTTAACCTATATGTTTATGTTTATTATTTTTGAGGTGTGCTCTTTAAGACCCCCTGAAGAAGGCCGGTGGCCGAAACGCGTTGGGGCGTAATAAACAAGGTTTTACTTTGTCAGTCCAGGCTCCGCTCTTTTGTTCTCTCTTATATTGTGCGGATCCTTAGCTCCTTTTGGTACTAATGGTCTTTGTTATAAAGCATATGAGGACAGACTTAAGGATCTTAATATGAATACTTTAGAGGAAAGGTGGGATAGAGGTGATATGATTGAAACGTTTAAATACCTCCATGGCATAAATGCACAGGGGGAGAGCCTCTTTCAATTGAAAGCAAGTTCTGCTATGAGGGGACATGGGATTAGGGTGAAAAGAGATAAACTCAGGAGTAATATGCGGAAATATTTCTTTATGGAAAGAGTGGTGGATCCATGAAATAGTCTCCGAGTGGAAGTGGTAGAGATGACGACAGTATCTGAATTCAAAAAAGCATGGGACAAACACAAAGGATCTCTAAAGGGAAAAAGGGAACTGCTGTAGTGGTTGATATGGAAGGGCAGATTAGATAGGCCATATGGTCTTTTTCTGCCGTCATGTTTCTATGTTTCAGGGGCAATGGGTAGCCGCTTTCACCGCATTAGCTATTGCTGCTGAATAGCCCGCACCCCGCACCCCCTCCAAATATTTCAAAATCATTTCTTGAAAAGGCAGAGAGAGAGAATCTAAGAATAATCTTATAAATTCGAGCCCTCAAAATTAAAAAAGGAAAAATAATATGTTAAAAAAGTATAATAAAAAATTGAAAAAGAAATCCTAAATAAACAGGGATATCAAACGCCACATTTACCCCAAAAAGCAGAAAACCAAAACAAATATAAACCCATGTAACCATGGTCCTGTGTGCAGTTATGTGTGGAAAAAGTGTGATCCTGGAGAGCACAAGAAGGCAACAGACCCTAGACTGCCTGGCTTGCAAGACACTCACCACCAGAAAACAACTTTGATTAAACACTCAGTCCAATCCAGTACAGTACGTTGTTGTTGTTGTTAAGTGCCATTAAGTTAGTGTCGACCCTCTCGATAGTTGTCCTAAATTGTATTCGGTCTTTAGTCAGGTGACTCATTGTTGACAGACTGGCACCCGTAGCTGCTGTTATTGTATCGATCAATCTCATTGCTAGCCTTTCTCTTTTGTGTTGACCTTCTACATTGCCAAGCAAGATGTCTTTCTCTAATGATCTTTCTCTTCACATGATGTGTCCAAAGTACAAAAGTCGAAGTCTTGTCATTTGAGCTTCTAAAGAAAGCTTAGGTTTGATCTCCTCTAGTACTGACTGGTTTGTTCTTTGTGCAGTCCATGGTATACCCAGTATTCTCCAGGAACAAGCAGGTCTTGTCAGACAAATCTGATTGATTTCTTTGAGTGGGTGACCAGGGAGTTGGACCGAGGGAGAGCTCTAGATGTGGTGTATTTAGATTTCAGTAAAGCCTTTGACACTGTTCCTCACAGGTGACTTATAAACAAACTGAGCACCCTAGGGATGGACCCTAAAGTTACTGCTTGGGTTAGAAATTGGTTTGGTGGGAGGCGACAAAGAGTATAAGTAAATGGAGCTCACTCTGAGGAGAAGGATGTTACCAGTGGTGTGCCCCAGGGATCTGTCCTTGGTCCGATTCTTTTTAACATCTAGTTAGTGATATTGCGGAAGGGCTGTCGGGTAAGGTTTGCCTCTTTGCAGATGATACCAAAATCTGCAATAGAGTAGACACCCAGGAAGGTGTAGAAAGTCACAACCTAATGGGAGACACCCAGGAAGGAGTAGATAGTCACAACCTAATGGGAGACAGCCAACATGGCTTTAGACAAGGAAGATCTTGTCTTACTAATCTGTTATGTTTTATTGAAGGAGTGAATAAACAGGTGGACAAAGGTGAGTCGGTTGATATTGTGTATCTGGACTTTCAGAAAGCCTTTGACAAGGTCCCTCATCAGAGACTTTTGGCAAAACTAAAGAGTCATGGGATAGGAGGCAGTGTACTATTGTGGATCAGGAACTGGTTAAAAGATAGAAAGCAGAGGGTAGGGCTAAATGGCCAATTTTCCCAATGGAGAAAGGTGAATAGTGGTGTACCCCAGGGATCTGTGCTGGGTCCGCTGCTTTTTGACATACAGTATTCATAAATGACCTGGAAAGTGGAATAACGAGTGAGGTTATCAAATTTGCAGATGACACAAAACTATTTAAAGTTGTTAAAACCCAAGAGGATTGTGAAAAATTGCAAGAGGATCTTGATAAATTGGAAGACTGGGCATCAAAATGGCAGATGAAATTTAATGTGGACAAGTGCAAGGTTATGCACCTAGGGAAGAACAACCCAAACTATGGTTACACGATGCAAGGTTCCACATTAGGAACCACCACACAGGAAAAAGATTTAGGCGTCATTGTGGATACCATGTTAAAACCCTCGGCCCAGTGTGCAGCGGTGGCCAAGAGAGCAAATAGAATGCTAGGTATGATAAGGAAAGGAATGGAAAATAAAACAAAAGATATTATAATGCCTCTATATCGTTCCATAGTGAGACCGCACCTTGAATATTGTGTGCAATTCTGGTCGCCGTATCTTAAAAAGGATATAGCGATTTTAGAAAAGGTTCAGAGAAGAGCCACCAAAATAGTAAAGGGGATGGAAGGATACTCCTATGAAGAAAGGCTAAAAAGGTTAGGGCTCTTTAACCTGGAAAAGAGACGGCTGAGGGGAGATATGATAGAAGTCTATAAATTAATGAACGGAGTGGAACGGGTAAACGTAGATCGATTGTTTACGTTATCAGAATATAGAAAGACTAGGGGACATGCAATGAAGCTACAGGGTAAACTATTTAAGACTAATAAAAGAAAATATTTTTTCACTCAACGTGTAATCAAACTCTGGAATTTGTTACCGGAGGATGTAGTAAAGGCTGTTAGTGTAGCTGGGTTTAAAAAAGGTTTGGACAAGTTCCTGGAGGAAAGGTCCATAAACCATTATTAAGAAGTGACCGAAGATATCAATGCTTGACCCAGTACAAGCATTGTGGAACTTGTGTCTCTTGGGGAAACTGCTAGGTACATATGACCTAGATTGGCCACTGTTGGAAACAGAATACTGGGCTTGATGGACCTTGGTCTGACCCAGTATGGCATATCTTATGTTCTTAAGGTGTAGATAACATGAGGAGGGATCTAGCTAAGCTTGAAGAATGGTCTAGAATTTGGCAGCTGGGATTTAATGTTAAAAAATATAAGGTCATACATTTGGGCTGCAGCAATCCAAGGGAGCAATATAGAATAGGAGGTGAAGTACTTTTGTCCACTAAAGAAGAGCGGGACCTAGGCGTGGTTGTGTCTGATGATCTTAAAGTAGCTAAACAGGTAGAAAAGGCGACGGCAAAAGCTAGAAGGATGCTTGGGTACATTCGGAGAGGAATGGCTAGCAGAAAAAAGGAGGTGATAATGCCTCTGTATAAGTCTTTGGTGCGACCTCATTTGGAGTATGGTGTGCAATTCTGGAGACCGCACCTTCAAAAGGATGTGAACAGGATGGAGTCAGTGCAGAGGGTGGCTACTAAATTGATTAATGGGCTTCATTATAAAGCATATGAGGACAGACTTAAGGATCTTAATATGTACACCTTAGAGGAAAGGCGGGATAGAGGTGATATGATTGAGATGTTTAAATACCTCCGTGGCATAAATGTTCAGGGAGAGAGCCTCTTTCAATTGAAAGCAAGTTCTGCTATGAAGGGACATGGGATGAGGGTGAAGGGAGATAGATTCAGGAGTGATATGCGGAAATATTTCTTTACAGAAAGAGTAGTGGATCCATGGAATAGTCTCCCAGTGGAGGTGGTAGAGATGAGGACAGTAACTGAATTCAAAAAAGCATGGGACCGACACAGAGGATCTCTAAAGGTAAAAAGTGGACTGTTGTAGTTGTTGTTATGGAAGGACAGACTAGATAGGCCATGTGGTCTTTTTCTGTCATCATGTTTCTATGTTTCTATGTTTCTAGGAAGTCAGTCCTCACATATGGGTGACATCGACACTGACAGAGCCCATGCAGAGCATTTCCCCAGCTTTCAAAGAAAGCTTTTGGGAATGCCACCACACATGCGTGGTCCCCTTCCCACCCAAAGGTGCCATCTTGATCAGTTTCCCTTTTTCTGCAGAGCCCTTCGGACGTACGCACCTGTACCTCGGAAAAATGTTTTTCATAGTATTTCCATTCCGGGTTTCCAGGTCCTCTTCCTGCTGTCCCAATGCCCCTACTTTGGTAGAGGGCCTCAAGACTTTGTTATTTTTTGTTTTTTCCCTTTTCTTCGTGATTTTCGCCTTCAGCATGTTTTCGCGCCCTTTTCAACCATTGGCCGAACCAAAGGTCTTCGACTTTGTGGGGATCCTTTTTGCCCCCATGGCCTCCAGTTTCACAAAGTGTGACGGATGCTCCAAAAACATGTCCCTCATGGACACCCACAACTGTTGTCTTCAGTGTCTTGGAGCGGACCATAACCTGGAGCTCTGCTCCCTTTGTAAGAAGATGTCTTCCAAGTCCATCCAGAGCAGTAAGCAGAAACTGGACGATATTTTCCGCAAGGCAGCCCAGGTGACTCTGGTAGCTTCTCGCTCCTCTGACCCTCTGCCTCTGGGGTCTCCCGCGGTCGCTCCATGGTCCCAGCATCACTCTGAGCAAGGGTCCCCCGAAAGGGAGCAGAAGAAGAAGAAGAAGGCCTCGAGGACCCTGTTGGGGGCTCCGAACAAGCGTGAGCACTCTCTCGCCCGGTCCCTTAGCCCTCCTCAGCAATCCTTAGAGTCAGAGAAGGAGCGACCCTGAAAGGTATCTCACACAGATACGGAAGCCTCCAGTGATGGCGCCCTGTCTCCTGAGGGTTGTCCCAGCGAGGACCCCCTCTCCTCCTCGACGCCTGACCTGGTTACCCCAGTGTCAGCGTCGCAGGGCCCCACTCCTGAGTGGGAGGCCCGAATGTTGGCACTGGGGCACAGAGTCTCTGCCTTCCTTGCTGTCCCACAGGCACTGGTGCCAGGTCCCGCTGTTATGCACTCTGAGACCTCGAGGGCAATGCCTGTCTTGGCTCCCCAGACTGCCACAGCAACCCCTGAGAGCCAAGAGCCCTGTGTGGGATCTCGGCAGAGGTCTCAATCTCCGTTCTGGTCCTCGGGCATGACATTTTCCGGGCCAGCACCACCGGCTCCGGAAGGGCTTTGGCCTTGAGGGGCCAGCGCACTTCACGTTGCTCGAGCAGCCTAGTTCTGAGCCCCCCTCAGAGGTTTCGGACTGGGAGTCCAATGGGGATACTTTCCCTGAATCCCGGTCCCACCGGGACTCCCTTCAGACCCTTCCCCGCCCGCTCAGAAGCAGCAGTCACCTCCCGAGGACACCTCCTTTTTGGAGTTTGTGTGGGACATGGCTCGAGCCCTGGCATTCTCTACACAATCCGAGGAGGAGCATCGTGCAGAGGAACTCAATATTTTGCAATATGAGACCCCGCTGAGGGAATCCCTCATGGTCCCGGTTCCACCCATCCTGAACCAGCTGCTCCTCCGCATGTGGGAGACGCTTGCGTCTATCACCATTGTCAGCAAGCGCCTGGACACCTTGTACAGGGTCCAGTGGGGACCCATCTTCTGGAAGACACAGCTCCCCCATACCTCAATGGTGGTGGAATCTGCCATTTGGAAGCAGAAGAGCCCGAAGACTCACTCTTTGATTCCACCGGGTAGGGAGTCTTGCGCCCTTGATGCCCTCAGGCAAAATGCCTACCAAAGTTCCATGCTGGCCTGCCACATTCAGGCTTGCCAGCTATATATCGGTATTTTCCTTCGCAACCTCGCGAAAGAACTCGGGGGCTTCCAAGCGGGCTTTGACGGTGGTTAGCTCTGTCATTTCCAGTCCCTATTGAAATCAGTGGGGGACTGCTCAAAGTATCTCTCTCGTGCTGCATATGACAGCTTAGAGTCCTCTTTTCAGGTAGCAGCTGCAGGGATTGGAGCCAGGCGGCCGATGAAGCACAGCAGGCCACGACCTGCACCGTCCATCTCCTTGAGCACCTCAGCTTCATGCTGAATTACCCAAAATCTCACCTCACCCTGCTACAATCCCTGGAGTTCATCGGCGCATGCCTCGTTACTCAGCAGGCGACGGCCTTCCTCCCACAGGACAGGGCAGACTGTCTCATCGCTCTGGCCTCCACAGTCCAGCACCGCGATATAATCTCGGCCCGGGTGATGCTCCGTCTTCTCAGCCATATGGCCTCAACGGTCCACATTGTCCCTGATGCTCATCTGCATATGCGAGCAGCGCAGTGGTGCCTTTGCACTCAGTGTGCTCAGGCGACGGGCTGTCTCCGAGACGCCGCCTCGGTCACCCCCCAACTGTCCGAGTCCCTCGGCTGGTGGCGGGACTTCTGGAATCTGCTTCAAGGCATGCCGTTCCAGGCTCCACAACACGACGTGGTCTTGACCACAGATTCCTCTTTAATGGGCTGGGAAGTGCACTGCAGTGAGCTTCGCACGCTGGAGACATGGTCCCCTGAGGCGTCCCGACTGCCCATCAACCTCCTTGAACTCCAGGCAGACCTCCTCGCCCTCCGGGCATTCAGGCACCACGTTCAGCATTGGATGGTACTTGTCCAGACTGACAACCGGGTGGCAATGTTCTATATGAACAAACAGGGGATCACCGGCTCGCACAGCCTCTGCCTGGAGGCAGTAGTCTTATGGTCCTTTGCGATCCGCCAAGGCATAGCTCTACGAGCCACCTATCTTCCAGGTCAGGACAACGTCCTGGCAGAGAAACTGAGTCAGATCCTCTGGTCACACGAGTGGTATCTCTGTCTGCAGACAGCGCAGTGGCTGTTCCGGCACTGGGGAACTCTGGTTCTGGACCTTTTCGCAATCCCTATGAATTCGGAACTCCCATGGTTCTGCGGCCCAGTTCCCCACCCAGGCAGGGAGGCCTCTGATGCCTTCCTGCTGCCGTGGACGCACGGCTTTCTGTATGCATGTCCTCCCACTCCACTCATAGTGCGGTATCTCCTCAAGATTCAGCGGGACGGGGCCTCGATGATCTTCGTGGCCCCGCGGTGGCCTCAGTAACCCTGGTTCCCACTGCTGCTCCATCTCTTGTCAGAGCCTCTGATTCCCCTCAGCAGCACGCACCTGAACCTGCAGTCTCTATCCTTCATGGCTTGGCGGCTGAGCAGATCGCGCTAGCCCCTCTTTGCCTCCCGGTTGGAGATTGAGAACATATTGCTGGCATTGTGCAAGGACTCAACTAGGAGTGCTTATGCCTTTAAGTGACATCAGTTCTCGGTGTGGTGCTCAGAGATACGGGTCAACCCGTTCTCTTGCACCACCCACCTGGTCCTGCAATACCTACTCCATCTCTTGCAGGTGAGCCTGAAGTCCAACTCGGCCGGGGTTCATCTGAGCATGATCTCAGCCAACCACCACCTAGTCGAGGGTGGATCCCTTTCAGGCCAGCCGCTGGTTTCCTGCTTAATGCGCAGGCTGCTCCTTTTCAGGCCTCCCATCTGACCACCTCCAGCGGGTGTGACCTCAATGTCATCCTCATGCGACTAACCCAACTTCCCTTCGAGCCGATGGCATCCTGTTCACTTTGGCACCTTTCCTGGAAGTTGTTTTTTCTGCTAGCCCTCACCTTGGCCTGGAGCGTCAATGAGCTCCAGGCCCTAATGGCCGATGCTCCCTACACAAGATTCTACAAGAACCGGGTGGTTCTTCAAATGCACCCCTAGTCTCTCCCGAAGGTTGTCTTGGATTTCCACCTCAACCAGGAGATAGTGCTGCCGACCTTCTTTCTGAAGCCCCACACCTACTGGGCATCAGTGATCTTTCACACACTTGAATGTAGAGGGCTCTCTCCTTCTACCTGCAGTGCACGCAGGCCCACCGCAGGTCCCAGCGGCTCTTTGTCTCATACAACCCTGCCTGTTTGGGGCTTGCAGTCACCAAGCGGACTCTCTCCCTCTGGGTGACAGATTGCATCGCTTCGCCCAGGCTCAGGCTGGGCTACCGCTGGACTGCCAAGTCATGGCACACGGTCTCTCTGCACAGGCAGCGTCAGTGGCACATCTGCACTCTGTGCCCCTGGTAGACATCTGCCGAGCCGCGACCTGGTCCTTGGCTGACACCTTAGTGACATATTACTGCCTGGAGAGGGAGTCCATTCGGGACAGTGCCTTCAGCCAAGCACTGTAATATGTTCAGGGTTTAGGCAATCAGCCAGGCACTGTAATCTGTTCAGGGTTTAGGCAACTCCGGCCCTCCGACCCTTCTTCTGCGGCTACCGGGACTGTGGTCTTCCAGGGACCCGGGGTCCTCAGGCTGTCTTCAGTTTCCAGTGTCTGCTCATGGCTCACCGTGGTGCTCTCCTACAGGTCCTCAGTAGCCTGTAGCTGGGGATTCCCATATGTGAGGACTGACTTCCTGCTTGTTCCTGGAGAAAGCGTAGTTACTCACCTGTAACAGGTGTTCTCCAGGTACAGCAGGAATCAGTCCTCACAACCCCCCCCCCCCCCACCCGGGGAGTTGCCCACTCTATTTTTAGATTTTTATCCTTTGCCTGAGCTATGTCATCTGACTGATCAAGATGGCACCCTTGGGCAGGAAGGGGACCACACATGCGTGGTGGCATTCCCAAAAGCTTTCTTTGAAAGGTGGGGAAATGCTCCACGTGGACTCCATTAGTGTCGACGTCACCCATATGTGAGGACTAATTCCTGCTGTCCCTGGAGAACACCTGTTACAGGTGAGTAACTACACTTTCGTCACCAGCACCATAGTTCAAGGGCATCAATTTTCTTCCTGTCTATCTTTTTCACTGGCCAACTTTCACATCCATATGATGTTATTGAAAATGCCATGGCTTGAACAAGTTGAATCTTTGTATGGAGAGAGACATCTCTGCTTTTGAGAATCTTGTCTAGGTCCTTCACAGCCATTCTGCCAAGAGTCATGCATCATTGGATTTCTTGACTGCTTGTTGATTCTTTATTGATAGTTGATCCAAGTAGGTTAAAGTTGTCAACTATTTCAATTTCTTCTCCATCAATGATGAACTTATTCATTTTGCCAGTTGTCAAGATCTTTGTCTTCTTAACATTAAGGTGCAGACCCATTTTAAGATTATATTTCTTTATCTTGAGAAGAAAATGTTTCAAATCGTCTTCACTTTCAGTCAGTAATGTGGTATCATCAGCATAGCGAAGGTCATTGATGAGTCTTCCACCAATCTTCACACCTCTGTTGTCTTTATACAGTCCTGCTTCTCTGATGATTTGTTCTGCATATAAATTTAAAAGGTAGGGGGAAAGTATGCAGCCTTGTCATACACCTTTGCTGATTTTAAACCATTCTGTTTCTCCTAGTTCCATTCAAATTGATGCTTCTTGATCAGTGTAAAGGTTATGCAAGAGAACGATCAGGTGTTCTGGTATACCCATGCTTCTTAATGTGGCCCAGAGTTTCTCATGGTTTACACAGTCAAAAGCCTTGCTGTAGTCAATAAAACACATATAGATATCCTTTTGGTATTCTTTTGTCTTTTCAAAGATCTGTGATAATGTCTCTTGTTCCTCTCCCTTGCACTTCAGGCAGTTCTCGTTCCAGGTATGGTTGTAGTCTCTGCTGAATGATCTTGAGTAGAATCTTGCTGACATGTGGGATCAGAGCAATTGTGCAATAATTTCCACAGTCAGTCAGATCACCTTTCTTCAATATTGGTATAAACATAGATCTTTTCCAGTCAGTTGGCCATGAATTTGTCTTCCTAATTTCCTGGCAGAGCTTTCTAAGTATGGTAACAGCTTCATCTGATTGCTGTAATAACTCAATGAGAATGCCATCAATGCCCAGCACTTTGTTCTTTCATAAAGCTTTAAATGCTGCTTCGACTTCTTTTTTCATCACCAATGGTTCCTGATCATAAGATATAGGTTGAAACAGCTGTTGGTCAACTTTATCTTTATGGTATAATGACTCTGTATATTCTTTCCACCTTTTCTTGATCTTCTCAGCATCATTCAACATTGATCCTTGAGCATCTTGTAGCATTCCAATTCGAGGCTGGAATTTTTTATATAACTCTCGTAGCTTTAGAAAGCCGATCTTGTACTTCCTCTAATAACTTCTGTACTATATAATTAAGAAAATCACCTTTGTTTTGATGAAACCACAATTTAAAAATGCACAACGAAAAAAAAAGGCAAAAAGAGACATATGGACACACATGTTGAATACTTAGTAATCTTTACTTGATGAAAATATTGTTTCAAGATTGCCTTGGCTATAAGCAAACACATGAAAAAAACCATTAACAGTACTCAAGCTGAATTCTTATTGCATTACTTTTCCATATTAAGAATAAAATTTGTTTTATTGCTGATTGATGAATTTTTTTGTGCATTGTCATATCACTTCAGTTACCATGTTTCAAAGAAAAATAACACTAAAGGGTATGTTTACTAATCAGCGGTAGCGTCTTCCATGCAGTATCAGAGCCATGGCCCCATTGAAGTCAATGGAGCTGCGACTCCGATATCGCTCGGGAGCCACTACCGTTGATTAGTAAACATACCCCTAAGAAATATGAGAAAAAATAATAATTGCTATTGATTTGCAGAACTCTTATACTAGTGTTTCCCAACCCATTCTGAGAGGCAGAACTTCAGAACAGCTACAATTAGTATGCATGAAAGACATACATATACCAAGTCTCCAATGTATGCCGACAGGGCACGGCCCAGAACCACTGTTCGACAACACTCGGAATGGAGGTTTTCAATGACACAAACGAAAATCATCACTGCCGTTCTACAACGGTCTCGCTCAGTATAAGCTCAAATCAGGGTGGCAACTGAATCTCATAGCCAACAAGCACAGTTCCATCAACTTAGTCTACAGAGCCCCCTCCCCCTCCTCGGAGGACTTATCAACAATAATTGACCTTGTCTGCAACCCCAAGAACCCTCGTACGCCAAGCTGGCTATTGGGCGATTTCAACCTCCCTGCTCTCCAAGACACCCACTCCAAAGCCTTCCTTGAGGCACTTAAGGAGCTGGGTTACCAACAAATAATCAATGCCCCCATTCTCATAAAAGGAAACAAGCTGGACCTGATATTCGCCCCACGGTCAGCCATAGACCCAAGACACAATCTCGTACTATCCATCACTGCAGTGCCATGGTCTGACCACAGTTAGTAAAGATTCCAGATGCCAACACACCCTGACCACAACAGCGCCCAGACCTCAGCCGAAGTCCCTACAGCACCATCAGGATGTTTCCGGCCTTTCAACAAAGAGGAAATCCTAAACAGAACTCAGCCTCTCCTCAGTCCACAGGCACACAGCCTCAACAAAATGATCTCCACATGGAACAATAGCCTGGGTGCCATCGCCCACCTCCCATCCACTAATAAGCCATGAGGGAGAAGACAGAACACTCCATGGTACTCCCCGGAGCTACAAACATCACTCCCCCACCTAAGGAAGTTTGAAAGACGATGGCGTCAATTGCGCTCCACTGAGGACCAGGAAACATACACCACTCACCTAAGAAGTCACCATGCAGCAGTGGCGGCAAGAATGAAGCAATACCATGCAGAAATCCTTCAGCGCTCCCTAAACAAACCATATGACCTCTTCAACCTATTCAAGACCTTAACTAAAGATCCTTCTCCGGCCCAATCAAGCTTGCCTGACCAACAGGAATTTGCGGACTACCTACAGTCCAAAACAAGCCAGACCTGCAAGACCACGAACTCTGCTCCCTTGCACGGGGACCCTGGCACGGGGACCCCATTCATGAAAGATATCCATAACATCCTCACTGCCTTCTCTGCAGCATCTGAGAAAGGCATTCAAGACATCATCACGGCCATCAACACCACCACAGCTCCAAACGACCCCTGCCCAGCATTTTGGATAAAATCGCTGTGTGTTGAACTCAGTCCATTCCTGGCCAAACTAATAGATCTATCATTCTTAACTGGATCATTTCCACAAAGCTTGAAGCAAACATCCATCAGACCACTTCTAAAAAACAAGCTGGACCCAAGGAAGGTAGACTCCTACAGACCGATCTCTAGCATCCCCCTGCTGGCCAAAATAATTAAAAAGGTCATCCAACGCCAAATTCAACACCACATCGAGAAAAGCACACCTCTCGACCCATGTCAGCATGGGTTCAGAGAATCACATGGTATAGAGACCCTCCTAACCACTCTCTTTAGCACTTTAAGAATTGGAATGGACAACATCAGACAAGGGTTTGCTCTAATCTTCATGGATGTTGCTGCTGCCTTCAACTCCATCAGCCATGAAATACTCCTGACACGCCTCAAGGAGAAGGGTATCCACAATACAGCGTTAATTTGGTGCAAGTCATACTTATCAGACAGATGGCAGCATATGCGAACCAGCCCCACCACCTCCAAACCTTTCCAACAAGAAAAAGGCGTGCCTCAGGGATCCTCACTCTCGGCCCTCCTGTTCAATGTATACATGCAGCCCATTTGCGCTCTCATCCGATCCTTCAACATCAACTGCTTGGTATACGCTGACGACGTACTGCTCTATATGCCTTTCTCAAATGACCACCCAGATTTCTCACCATTAACAACCTGCTTCGATGCAGTCACTGACTGGCTCCATTCACAAAGGCTCAGAATAAACTTCAACAAAACGGATGTCCTCTTTATCATCAGGAACCAAGCATTTACTCTTCCCACCTCACTGAAAGTACGAGACCCTGAGCTCCTCAGCAAGCCTACGATACATTACCTTGGTGTCACACTAGACCAGCAGCTAGACATGAAGGCCCATATAAGCAACACGGTCAAAACAGCTTGCCATAAGATAAGGACAACCCGACACCTACGACATCTGCTTGAGCCAGACAACTTCCGAACAATCTATCAGACGCTAATAATCCCTCATTTTGACTACCTCAATGCAATTCTGCAAGGACTCCCAAAGAACACGCTAAACCCACTGCAGCTTGCAATGAATGCAGCCACAAGAATATTGCATGGAGCCTCCAGAAGGGAACACGTAACCGCAATCTTGAAACACCTGCACTGGATGCCAGTCCACTGCAGACTTTCCTTCAAAATACTATTGATGACCTTCAAAGCCATCAACAAGTGCTCCTCCACCTCCCTCACAGACCTCATCCACCCCCTCCCCACCCCCAACGGAGCCAGGAGATACGTTGCTGCCAACACTCTGATAATCCCAAAAGCAATAACAAAATGTTCACAAACAACAAGAAACAGAGCCTTTGCCCTCTATGCACCCACATGCTGGAATGCCCAACGCCCTTCCACCTGCCATCCGGGCCATCACCGACCTCGCCCAATTTAGGAAGGCACTGAAGCACCATCTCTTCCTCCAGCACTACTCTCATACAAATGACATATCACAATCAGACACACTTAACAACCAGGACTTCACCCCCAGTGCACCCACGCCACACGATTGCAGCCCCGCCGTCTAGATCAACGATACACCCAGTCTATGGAATGTGTATATAGCGACCTAATACTGTAAATGACACCAATGTGTAGTACTGTAATGATACCACCGTGTAATAGATGCCCAAGTGTATATAGCCACAGAATACCGCATATGGTCACCGAGTAAGTCTATACATCCGCACCTGGGCAACCAATCTGTATATAGTTAGACAACCTGTAAATAGTTGTAATCAGACCCAGTCACCTGTGACCGAGTGCTCAGCCTGTACATAGTTACCCTTGTTAGTCCCATGTTGATACACCTGTTCATTGTAAGTCCAGTGTAGGTCCACCTGCACTGTACAAATGTTGTTGACTATAAACTGCACTGATTCCAAAGAGCGCGGTATAAAAAATACATCAAATAAATAAATATCCATGGAGGATGCCACAGGGGGAGGCAGGGAGGCCCTGGATGGTAACCCACTGCCATGCTACGCTGCTGACACTGTAGTACAGCAGCCAATGATGTCCCAGGCTAGGATGATCTGGAGATCCATGTCCCCTCCCCATTGCCTCCACCACTGCACCCTATTGATGAAGGTGATGTCCAGGAGGGGCACTACTACAGGGGTAAACAGCATCACCTGCACTGATGTGCTGAGCATCTGCTTGCACACAGCACCACTCAGCAGGCATGGTCCAAGCAACAGCTGGAGCTGCTGCAACAGTCCATGACGTTGCAGGAAAGGCATGTCATGGCCACAGAGCAGCTGACCATAGCTACCAGCACCCTCCATGCAACCATGGTGGAGATCCTGATGGAGCTACGGCATGTCCCTGACAGAACTATCCCTGCAACACCCCATGCACACTCCAGTGTGTCTCCCATGGGGTCTGGACAGGGGCGAGGTGGGGCAGCTCACACAGCTGCACCATCCTCAGCAGCATGTGCACCTGTGCCTCCACAGCCAGGCACCAGTGGTGTCACAATGCAGGCCTCAGCACGTACCCGCACCACTGTTGGTCTGCACACCACACAGACACCCTTCTCCTTGAGCCAGTTCCAAGGGGTACAGGTCCCCAGATGGTGTTTCCTCCATTCCATGAAGGTGTCATGGAGTCAGGCAGCCCAAGCTGTGACATCTCAGGGTCCAAGGAAGTGCCACCATGCACACCTGTGACCATGGTGACCGAAGCACAGGTGCATGGGCTCTCAGGGAAGGGGAGGGGCAAGGGTCGGGCATGGGAGAGGGGATGCATGGATGTCATCTAGCAGGATTGGGGTGCGGAATGCTTGGTGTGTAGGCTTGGGTCCCAAGGGGGTGCATAGACAGCATGGGTTTCTGCAGGGGTATATGGGGTGGGTGTCAGTCATGTTCCAGGGCTGTTTGTTGGACATTGTGCCATGTGGGTGGGCATGGGTGATTGGGGGGGATCCATGGGGTGGCACTGCCTCATAGGTCTGGCATTGGGATTGTGCAGAGGACACACCACTCTGCATGACATTGACACATGTATATGTCTACAACATCCACACACTGTCCAGTCCAGGATCCTGGTGTGTGTGGCATCAGTCTGCTGGCCAATGCCCCTCTGTGCCACCTCAGGCAGACACTGCATGGAGTATTTGCCAGCATTAACGCATTCATGGGGCACCTGTCCATGCTGTGCTCACTGTCACATTTGTCCCACCCTCCTCCCATCTCTGTCTGCTTAGGGACACATTCACTACCATAAAATGTGATGTTTGCTATAGGGCACCCTCCACATCTGACCCTGCTGGGGGTTGCTTTACCTGCCCTCACCACAGAGTGTTAGGGCTGCTGCTGTGCTCAGGGCATGTGTGCCCCCTGCCCTTAGGACACTGGTGGTAATATGACCCATTCAGGGGTCTCCTGTCCTGCTTCATGACCATTAGTGGCTGTCTTGCACACATTTGTTTCTCTTTGGCTGTGCCATGAGGTTGTTTTTTTGGGCCTGGTCTGACACACTTGGTGTGGTGGCTGCATGTGGTGCCCTCCTCTGACAAGACACGTGTGCCTCAGATGCTACACAGTATGGTGCTGTGGATGTTACATTGCCATAGTTGGGTTGTGAATCCATGACCTTTGGGGTCCCAAGTAGTGCTGTTTCCAGGGCACTACACATCCATTATGTGATGTGCATGGCTGCCTGTAACTATAAACCAGGAACACACAAGGTGAGAGACGTATGTTGGTCACAGGTGTCTTTATTGGTAGACCCCAACGTTTCGGCGTTGCCTTCATCAGGGGGTTTAAAACTCATAAAAAAAACATTAAAACAATATTAATCAACATAAGTCAAAAAATGTGTAAAACATAAAATCACAGCAAGTAAATGTTAAAAACATATAAAAGTTAATACACTAAAACCAAATAAATCTAGCAAAAAACATTGTGTGACAAACAATGTGTAAAAGACATAGGGCAGAGGATGAAACAAGCCTAGTTAGGTCAAGACAGAAAAAGGGGGGGGGGGGTTGCAAACACAATGGAAATTGTGCATAAATAAATTTATACTTACCAATGCAACCTGTGATAGCCCTTAAAAGTGTATGACTCTCTTGTCTACAACCATCAAATGTAATAAATAAATAAATAATTAAATACTTAAATAATAAGAACACCAAAGAAAAAAGAATAAAAATGACAATAAATGAATGGCCAATAGGTAATAAGAACATTGGATTAGTGAAATGTTGACACCCTTGGCTATAAAAAGCTCAAGAAACGCTATCGTGGCAGGCTATAAGACACTAATAAAAACCATAACTAACATTGTAAGATTATGATAGGAAGAGCTCCTAAGGAAACTGCACTATAAAAATTAAAATAAAGGATAAAATATTTAGTAGCATTTTTAAGAGAACATCATGTAAAACTGTATCTTGAAAATGAATCAGACCATTATCATAAAACCCGCTGACAAGGGAGGTGCCCTGGTAATACAAACTAGAATCTCCTACATCAATGAAGTATTACAACAATTAAACAATAAGGATTTTTATTTAAAAATCTATGATGATCCAACCACTTCTCTCCAAAAAAAGTGGACACACTTTTATTTATAGGAAAAGAGGCTGGTTATTTGACACCAAAAGAAATTGATTTTCTAACGGTCCCTCATCCTGTGATTCCCACAATATACATGTTACCAAAGATTTGTAAATCTTTAGTGGATCCCCCAGGATGACCTATCATCTCAGAGATTGGTTCTCTGTTTGAACCATTATCTAAATTTTTAGACATTTTCCTTCGACCATTTGTGTCTCAAGCAGACTCTTATATACGCGATTCGGTACACATGATCAATATTTTATGAGAATTTGGGGGTTACCATAACCAGTTGATCTTGGCTACCCTTGATATTAACTTCTTATATATGAATATACCACAAAGAGCTGCCCTGCAGGTTCTTTCAAATGTTCTGATCCAGAGACCTAAACCAGTCCGTATACCAACTTTTTTTCTTACTGAGCTAGTTGCACTTGCCATGACCGAGAATTTTTTCTGCTTCAAAGGGATCTTTTATAAGCAAATAAAAGGTTTGGCCATGGGCTCTTTGATGGCGCCAGATGCTGCTAACCTCTATGTAGCTGATTTTGAACAACAGTTTTTAACTTATCACCCTTTCAAAATACACATAAGGTTGTGGAAATGCTATATAGACGACGTCCTGGTTATATGGGATGGGACGGAAGCCCAACTTCAGTCCTTTTTTTGTTGGTTGAACTCGCTTGATACCAACTTACATTTTGAAGGACTCTTCAGTCAAGATTCCATTTCTTTCCTGGACATCATGATCAAAAACGGTACTCATGGTTTCATTACAGATATACACCATAAGGCCACGGATAGAAACACACTACTGAAATATGACAGTTTTCATAACACTGCCCTTAAATACAATTTACCAATAAGCCAATTTTTAAGAATTAAAAGACTGTGCACTTCGGATGAAGATTTTGAGCGCAATGCCATAGATATGCACAGGAGGTTTAAAGAACGGGGGTACCCACAAGATTGTATCAAGAAGGCTTATTTACGAGCCTGCAACACTGACCGTAGTTCCCTTTTAAAAAAACAAAGCCGCTCACAGTCTGATAGAGTTGTTTGCACCCTTACCTTTTCTAACCACTCAAAGGAAATTGTTCACATACTTAAACAGGAATGGTACCTCCTTTCCTCTTTACCGGCATTCTCCTCCAAACAATTAACTGTGGCCTACAAACGCAATCCCAATCTTGGTAACATACTTGTCCCTTCGGCTTTAACCAGACCACATCCAAATCCTAGCGTTAAGGGACATTTCCGATGTGGACAATGTTCCGTTTGTCAGCACACTTTAGTTACCAAGGAATGTTTTATACACCCTACATCTGGCAAGAAGGTCTATATCCAACATTTTTCCAATTGTAAAAAAGAAAATGTCATTTATGTAAAAATGTCTTATGCCCATGTAATTTGGCTTATATAGGTAAAACGAAAAGGCAGGTACGTATGCGTATTATTGAGCACAAGAGTTGCCTGCACAAACAAATTCCTGAAAAGCCTCTTGTGTCCCACTGGATGCAACAAGGACACACGATTAATGATTTGAAATTTCTAGTACTAAAGACAGTGATACCACATTGGAGAAGGGGTGATATCGATAAGATCTTGCTAAAATTAGAGCAGCGTTATATTTATGAACTCAACAACCCTGAGCCTCATGGCCTTAATTAAGACACCAATTTATCTGTTTTTTTTGTAAAGAAAATGACCACACTTTTTCAGATTTTATACTCTTTTCAGTTTTAATTTCTGTTTCTTTTCAGCACACTGCTAATAAGATCACAATTTCATTTTGCTTTGTTCCAACATGTTTTGGATCATTACGTCTTTCTCTATTAGACTCCTTTCCTATGAACTCCTTGATTGATGGCTCGCTAGCTCCTCCCCCAGTTCACCCCGACCCCTCTTTTTGGCACGCAGTGGAGTATTTATTCACTCCCTCAGTTTCCGCAGTCAAAAACTGCTGCGTCGGAAGATTCAATTTCTTGCATCTTCCTCACAATTGTGGATTTTCAAGGTTTGTTTTCACTTGGCTTCAGTTTTTAATATACTTAGGGGTATGTTTACTAAAGTCTCTTAACGTGCGTGGCGCGCATGAGCACGCGCTAAGGTACCTTAGCACACGCTAATGACGCTTTGTGGGGCAAAAATGCACTTTAGTGCGCGCTCATGCGCGCAGCGGCGCACACAAGCGCTGAAGGCGGGGAAAGGCTCCCGGAGGGCGGAGGAAGGCTCCCCAGGGGTGGAGAGAAAGGGTCAATGGATGGAGAGTGGGAGGGGAGAGGCTCCCCGCACACTAGCGCAGTGAAATTCGAGGCCAAAAATAACGCGAGTGAAAACCTTGCGTTAGAGCCGATTTAAAGGGAAGAAAAAACATTTCTGTCAGCAATGTACAGCAAAACCAGGGAAACCTACAAAAAGTGATAAGTGTGATACATGTGCACAGAACAAAAGTACAAATAAACATTGAAAAGGACCCCAACAAAATAAAAAAAAATTATAATCAAGCTGGGCAATAGTGATAGTAACGGGAAACATCAAAAAACACTCCCAAGAAAGCCCCAAAAATAAATATGAATTTTGGAAGGGTCTACGCTCCGTCCCCATACAAGGTGAATGATCCCACAGTGATATAGCACTGATCAGGGTTTCCCTCTCCATCAGACAAGTTTCCTATGGCATGCACATGTGCGGCAACAGCAGGGCGGGCATGTCGGAACGGCCAACTGGACAGATCTTGGAAATGGGATACAGAGGGCTGCAGGCGGCACATACTGTGGTGCAGCTGGGGTACAGTGCGGAACAGGCAGATGCCTAGATGGCACTTAGGAATGCTGAAACTGACCAGCAGCCAGACAGCAACTGATGAGGGCCCAACATGGGCACGAGAGTGTCTATCACAGTGTCACAAGGGATAGTACCCAGCAGGTACCCCCAAGGGCACAGAACATTGGCAGGCGGTGATGGGGGGAAGCGTGGACGCCTATGCAGGCACCCCTACCCCAGAACACGCACCATAGGCAGCCGCCTACCTGCACACTGGATGGCTTGAGACTGCACAACACCAGCACCACCAGCAGAAGGGCATGTCAGCATGATGGCAGAGGGGTACTGGTGGTGGAGGGGAGCAGTGGCAGCTGCCCAGAGCCGACCATGGCCTAGCCCTGTGTAGGTGGGTGCCATGCACTGCAACAGACAGGCTCTGTCTGACAAACAACCATGGTAACTCCAGGAACTGCCCTGTCTCTGTGAGCACAGTGTGGTGCAGTGACCATAGCCAGTGTGTTCAGGAGCAGAAGGTCACAAGTTCAAGTCCCAGCTGGGGCTACTGCCAATCCAGTCCCTGTATTTTACCCGCTACTAAACCATGATAATAAGGACAAACCTTTATTGCAGAGAACATACGCATGGTTCAAACGCCTATATTTTACCCCACCGAGCACAGACACCAGAAACATGCGCATTACCTAGAGCAGAGTCCCCCAAATGCAGTCCTGGAGGGCCACAAATCATTCAGGTTTTATGCTGTCTCCAATATAAGGCCATGTCAGCATGGTGGCGGAGGGGTACTGGTGGTGGAGGGGGCAGTGGCAGCTGCCCAGAGCAGACCATGGCCTACTCATGTGTAGTTGGGTGCCATGCACTGCAACAGTCAGGCCCTGCCGGACAAGCAGTCATGGTATCATCAGGGAATGCACTGTCTCTGTGGCAACATGGTGGTGCAGTGCACACAGCCAGTGTGTTTGGAGGCAGAAGGTCACAGGTTCAAGTCCCAGCTATGGTGCCTGCCAACCCAATCCCCATATTTTGCCCACTACTACAACGTGCTAGTACAGACAGAACGTTTAGTGCAGATGACGTAAACATGCCCAAAACACCTACATTTTACCCTACAGAGCAAAGACACCATAAACAGGCGCATTACCTAGAGCAGAGTCTCCCAAATGCAGTCCTGGAGGGCCAAACACCATTCAGGTTCCATGCTGCCTCTAATAAAGATGCCTGTGCTGCATATCTATGCACCACCCCCATGGTATGTAGATATATCTCATGCATATTCATGAGGGACAGCATGAAAACCCAAACAGTGTTTGGCACACCAGGACTGGAGTTGGGAACCTCTGCCGTAAAGCAGCAGTCAACAGGGGCAGACACACCCACACCCACACCCACAGGCTCCATTAACCAATGCCTCCTGGAGAGGCAGGACATTGGGCCCTGCGTGCATCTCCCAATACTAGCACTTGCATACCTTAGCAATGCCACCCTACACCTGAGAATACGGTACACAGCTATCAAATGTTTGCTATGATTACTGGCAGATAGCAATTCCTACGTTAAGCACAGTTTGCTGATCCCCAACAGTATTGCATAGCATATCCATGCCTGCACTGTGCCCAGGACTGGTGTGGTGGCCAGGGCTGCTAAACTCCTCTATAGTAGCACAATGCTGGCATAGGTGTGGGAGTGTGTGTCTGTCTATCCAGTGTGTGGTGGCTGCAAACACCCTCCACAGCCCACACTGCCAGCACTGTTGCCAGTATTGGCCTGCCAATGTGCATAATGAGGAGCAAGGTACCATGGGTATAGCCCAGACAAGGTGGCCTGGCCAGGATGCATCTGCACAGGGCATAGGGCACTGGCTGGGACATTGTAGTGCCCGGCCACCACCTACACAGACAGGGTGGCCACAGCATGTCCTGCTGGGAGATCACTCTCACCCTGACTGTGCAGTGAACACAGCATGGCTAGGCACCGCCATAGTGCTATGTAATATTTTTTTCATGTGATATTTATGGGTGTCCTTTTGGGGCCCAGTCACTGACTTATCTGCTTGTTGTGTATGCTGAAATCCCATTTCTGGGTGCATGAATTTCCACCAGGAACATGCACTATGGACTAGCTAGCAGACTGTCTGCAGCTGGTATGTGTCTTGATGGAGCGCCTTGCAGGGTGCAGTGGCTGAAGGCTTGCTGCAGGAGAATATCAGATAGTGGTGGGGTGCAGCTTAGCATATCCAGGCCTAATGTCTGTCTGCTATTGTGTTATGGATGTGTACAGAACTCATTGACTGCCCTGTAGGTGTCTGTTCCCCCGCAGGATTGGGGTTGATGGTCCCCTCTACTGCCACCATTGCAGGGAGGTAGAATGTGGATTTGTTGATGGGAGACCCTGTTTACCACCCTCAGCCCTTGAGGAGGAGGGTGGTGGTACATAATCCTCCTAGGGGTCCATGGGGGCTACACCTGACTGAGACATACAGATATATCCAAGGTGTGTCTGCAGAAACCACCTATCTCACACATTAGCACTGCTGGGGACCTGCAGCATAGCCTATTTCTGCCATGGAAGGTGCTGTGGACCTGGTGCTGGGCGCCCCACCGCACCCTCAGGGTGAGCACAGTACCTGCACAATGTGACGGTGTGTAGCTACTCTGTGCCAGTAACACACACGGTCAGTTCCCCCTACCAGGCCGAGGTGCTGTGGGGGTGCATACCCCATCTTGTGTTCATCTGTAGACAGCTGATTTGCATGTGCAGTGCATCATGGGTATGGGTGGGCTAACCCTATCCTGGTGACCACAGCAGACTGTTTCTGTGGCGACGTGCAGTCCCTCTGCAGCCAGCTAGGGGCTTTCTAGCAGCTATAGAGCTGTAGCCCACTGGTTACCTCACTGCCTGTGAAGCAAGAGGTCATGGGTTCAAAACCACAGTGGGGATGTTTGATGGGACTGCCCAAAGCATTATCTATTTTTAATGTACATTATTGCTGCCAGCAAAAACACTCTCAGCATATTGTACCCATAAGGTGCCTCAGAGGGCGCTTTATAGGGCGCTCTTTAGGGCACCTTATGGTTACCGTCCATATAAGGTGCACTATTCGTTATCCTGTGGAGCAACTTATAGGGTGCCCTATAGGGGACATTATAGGGTGCCTTGGCGGACAGTGCACTTTATAATGTGCCCTATGGAGTGCCTTATAGGGTGCCTTATGCGGCACCTTCAGTTATGGCACATGAGGGTGTGTTTGCTGGCAGCAATTAATAAAATACAAATAAAGTGCTGCAGGAAACAATATTTACATGTCAAAGCTGATGCCTCAGCCAGCATTATGCATTAGGCACACTGGGGATTGAACTCATGACCCCTGTATCATCAGTCAGTGCCTTAACCATTGTGCTACACTGCTGTTCCTCTTTGCATGTCAACGCACCTACTTACGATTTCCATGCGTTTAAATGCACAGTGCTGCCATCAAAAACAGTGCTATGACCTTGCTGTGCCTCATAGGGCACCCTATATGGCGCCTTATAGGCCACCCTTTCAGCAACATTGTAGGGTGCCGTGGCGGACAGTGCACTTTAAAATGTGCCCTCTGGGGTACCTTATGGGGTGCCTTATGCAGCCCCTTATGTTACAGCGCTTTGAGAGTGCGTTTGCTAGCAGCAGTAATTAAAATAAAATTAAAAAGCCTCATAATGCAAAATTACACATGAATGGTAGTGCTTCAGCCAGCCTTACTCATTGGGCATAGTGGGGGATTGAACCCATGACCCCTGCACCATTTGTCGGTGTCTTTACCATTGTACTGCAGCCCTGTTCCTCTGTTTGCACATCAGCGTGCCTGCTTATGCTTCCTGCGCGCGTTCCTCGTGCGCTACTGTGCGTGGCGCACAAGAGCACGCGGTGCGCGCTAATCCCGTTTTGCTCTATTTTTGACCGGACCGCCCACTCCTTTTATGGCATTCTGCAGACTACCGCACCGCGCACGTTAAGAGACTTTATTAAACATACCCCTTAGTTTTTATATATTAGTAATGTCACTACACGCGGTAGTCTGCATCAGCCACAGCGCTATACACAGCGGTGTTTCACTGCACTTGGCTTTAAAGTGTACTACATGTTACTTTCTTACCTGCAGTAAAAACTGCTGCATCGAAGGGTCCAATTTTCTGTATTTTCAGGATTGGTTTGCTGTCTTGACTTTGCTTCTATCTGTAACATCAACTTTTTAACAGTTTAAAACTTAGGGGGATGTTTACTAAAAACCGGAAATGTGCGCGCCGCAAAATAGCGCACGGAAACGCGGCACTGAAACGCTAATAAACGCGTTTAAACACCCCGCACACGTGCGTGTCACCCCCGCAAAGGTGCGCGGCACACTAACGGGCCCCGTACAAGTGCGGGCCCGCAAATGTCCGATAGAGGCGTGGAACGGCTAAAGGAGGGCGGAGGAAGGCTCCGGAGGGGCGGAGGGACGGGGTCAATGGGTGGAGAGTGGGAGGGGAGACGCTCCCCGCACAGTATCGGGCCCGAATTTGCATGTAAAAACTACCGCGAGGGAAACCCTCGCGGTAGAAAGCATTTAAAGGGAAGAGAAACCATTTCCGTCAGCAGTGTACAGGAAAACCGGGGAAACCAGCAAAACGTGAGCAGTGTGATACATGTGCACAGCACAAAAGTGCAAATAAAAATAGAAAATGACCACAACAGAACTATTAAAAATAGTAATTCAGCTGGGGAACAGTTATAGTGATGGGCAAATACAGAAAACACACCCAGCAAAGCTCCAGAAAAAAGAAATGAATTTTGGAAGGGTTTACGGAGCGGAGACTCTTCCAAAAAACATTTCCTTTTGTGGAGCTTTCCTGGGAGTGTTTGCTATGGTTGCCCATTAATATCACTGTTGCCCAGCGTGGTGATATTTTGTCCCCCATTTCCCGTGGTCATTTCTGGGGTTTATGTGCACGTTTGTCACCAGACAGGGTGCATATGCCCACAGTAAATTTGCGTAGAGCAGGGTTTGTGACTCCATCCTGCCAGGCTTACTACCTCCAGGGGCTGCACTGTCTATGTGGCCATAGTGTGGTGCAGCAGACAGAGTCAGTACCTCTAGGGTCAGAGGTTCAAAGCCCAGCTGGGGCACTTGCCTGCCCAGTCCCTATATTTTACCCACCACTAAACACAGATAGCGCAGACACCCCTGTATTGCAGGGGACATAAGCATGGGGGAAACACCCATATTTTACCCAACAACGCACACACACCACAACAATGGGCATTACCCACAGCCAAGTACCCCAAATGCAGTCCCGTACTGCCACATTCCAATCAGGTCACCTGCCTTTTATGGGAGAAGCTCATGCCAGCTTGTTGGCGGACGAGTACATGTGGTGCAGGGGGCAGTGGCTGCTAGCGACAGAAGACAGAGGCCTAGCCATGTGCAGGCTGGCACAGTCCACAGCAACAGACAGGCCCTGCCGGATCCACAGTCATGGACTATCCAGGGAATTCAGCCAAGCTGTGGCTACACGGTGGTGCAGTGCACACAGACAATGCATGCAAGAACAGAAGGTCACAGGTTCAAAGACCAGCTGGGGCTACCAGCAATCCTGCCCACATATTTTCCCCACAAATAAACAGTGACAGTAAGGACACACCTTTCGTGACGAGGACATATGCAATGGTAATACATCTATCTTTTACACCACTGAGCACAGACACCATGAACAGGGGCAGAACCTACAGCAGAATCCCCCAAATGCAGTCCTGGTGGGCCACACACCAGTCAGGTTCCATGCTGCCACTCATACAAATGCCTGTGCTGTATATCTATGCACGGCATGTAGATGTAGCTCATGCATATTCATGAGGGACAGCAGGAAGACCCGAACAGTATGATGCAAAACTGGGCTGGAGTGGGGAAGCGCAGCCATAAAGCAGCAGCCAACAGGGGCAGACACACCCACACCCACAGGCCCCATTGGCCAATGTCTCCTGTAGAGGCAGAACATTGGACCCTGCGTGCATCTCCCAATACCAGCACCTGCATACCTTAGCAATGTCACCCTACACCTGAGGTACACAGCTCTGAAACGTTTGCTAAGAGTACAGGCTGATAGATATCCCTACGTTACGCACATACTGCTAGTTGACCCCATCCGAACAATCTGTTTGGTGTCTGCGGTGCGTGCTCCAGGCCTGGCCTCTGATGGTGTTCACCACCCTGGGGAGTGACCCCCAGCAGTACTGCGTACCATATCCATGCCTGTGCCGTGCCCAGGACCGGTGTGGTGGCCAAGGCTAATCACCCCCTCAATAGTAGCACAATGCTGGCATAGGTGTGGGAGTGTGTGTCTGTCTATACAGTGTGTGTTGGCTGCAAACACCTTCCCCAACCCACACTGCCAGCACTACTGCCAGTATTGGCCTGCCAATGTGCATAATGAGCAGCAAGGTACCATGGGTATAGGTCAGACATGGTGGGCTGGCCAGGATGCATCTGCACAGGGCATAGGGCACTGGCTGTGACATTGTAGTGCCAGGCCACCACCTACACAGACAGGGTGACCTCTGTATGTGCTGCTGGGGGAGCACTCTCACCCTGAGTGTGCAGTGATGACAGCATGGCTAGGCACCCCCATAGTGCTGTATTGTGTTTCTCTCTTGTGATATATATGGGTTTCCTGTTGGGGCCTCCTCACAGAACTCTCTGCTTGTGTGTGCTGCCACCCCAATTTTGGGTGCATGCATTTCCATCATGGCTAACCAGCAGACTGTTCACAGCTGGTATGTGTCTTGATGGAGTGCCTTGCAGGGTGCAGTGGCTGATGGCTTGCTGCAGGTGAATATCAGATAGTGCTGGGGTGCATCTTTGGATATCCAGGCCTAATGTCTGGCTGATATTGTGTTATGGATGTGTGTGGAGCTGCTTGGACTGCCCTGTAGGGTGTCTGTTCCCCAGCAGGACTGGGGTTTGATGGTCCACTCTGCAGCCATGGGAGGGAAGGGGTGGGGTTCTGTTGGTGGGGGGGCCCTGTTTGCCGGGGGTGGGGGGTAAACTTTGACCATCTAGGGGGGGGGTCCCATGGGGGTTTCTACTAACTGAGACAGACAGAGATATCCAACATGTTTCTGCAGCACCTTCCTATCTCACAGGTTAGTACTGTTTTGGAGCTCTGTCATGGCCTCATCCAGCCATGGCTGGTGTTGTGGACCTGGTCCTGGCCGCCACATCACACCCTCAGGGTGAGCACAGTACCCGCACAATGTGACGGTGTGTAGCTACTCTTTGCTGGTAGTCCACCTGCTCAGGACCCCCTACCAGGCCGAGGTGCTGTGTGGGTGCACATGGACAATTCCCCCTACCAGGCCGGGTAGCTGTTGGGGTGCATTCCCCATCTTGTGTACATCTGTGGACAGCTGATTTGTATGTGCAGTGCATCATGGGTACGGGTGGCCTAACCCTATCCTGTCTACAACAGCAGACTGTCTGTGGGGTGATGTGCAGGCTCTCTGCAGCCAGCCAGGGGCTTGCTATCAGCTATAGAGCTGTAACCCAATGGTTACGTCACTCCCTGTACAGCCAGAGGTCATGGGTTCAAACCCACAGTGGGGCCCTTTGATAGGGCTGTCCACAGCTTTATTTTTATTTACTGTACATATGTCTATGCCGGCAAAACCACACACAGCTTACTATACCCATTAGGTGCCTCTGAGGGTGCTTTATAGGGCGCCCTATAGGCCACCTTATGGTTGCCATCCATATAGGGTGCACTATACATTATCCTGTGTCGCAACATACATGGTGCCCTATAGGGGACATTCTAGGGTGCCTTGGCGGACAGTGCACTGTAACATGTGCCTTACGGGCATCCGTATGTTAACACACTGTGAGAGCGGGTTTACTAGTGGTGGGAAATAAAATATAAATGGAAGGCCTCCTACAGCACTCCTCACCATGATACATATTGCCCCAGCCAGCCTTGTTCACTGGGCACTGTGAGGGGTTGAACCCCTGGCCCCTGCACCATTGGTCAGTGTCTTAACCATTGTGCCGTGGCTCTGTTCCTGTGTTTATGCATCCGCGCGCAGCCTTGTAGCCATCAGCGCGCCATCTTGTGGCGCACTAAATTAACAGCGCGCCGCCTTATGCCGCACAACATGGAAATGCCCCTAAAATAATGCCTCAGCCAACTGTTTTCAATGGGCACTGTGGGGAATTGAACTCATGATCCCTGCATGAGTGGTCAGTGTCTTAACCATTGCGCTATGGCTCCGTTCCTGTTATTTGCACATCAGCGCACCACTTATCCCTCCCACTATTGGAATGCCCCCTCACACATCAGTCCGCCGCCTTCTGCCCACCGGCTCGCCGCCTTCTGTTGCCCACATTTATCAGCGCACCGCCTTCTGCCGCCCAAACTTAACAATGCGCCGCCATCTGCCGCCCACACTAAACAGTGCGCCGCCTCATGCTGTAATAAAAATAACAGTGCGCCGCCTTCTGCTGCCCAAAATTAATATGCCTCCTAACCACTTTTGCCCATAAATGTTGGTGCCTCAGCTGGTCTTTTTTGTTGAGCGCAATGGGGGTTTGAACCTCTGGCCCCTGCACCATTGGTCGGTGTCTTCACCATTGTACTACAGCTCTGTTGTTTGGTTTTGCAGCAGCGCCCCTCTTAGCCTTCCCACGCGCTAATGTGGGCCCCGCACATTAGCGCGACGCACACACGTACGGTCCAGTTTTTTGCTTTTTTCTGCCTGGCTCGCCCACTCCTTATATGGCACCAGCACACTAACGGGAACCCGCACAGCAACGGTGTTTAGTAAACATGCCCCTTAGTTCACATATGAGCCATGGCATTATCCGCGGTGGTCTGCCTCAGCCACGACACTACAATGTAGCGGCGTGTATTGTATTTGGTTTTAAAAGTTACATCATATGTTTCTCTGTTGATTTATTTGCAAATATCTTTATAGTTTTTATTTATGTTTGTTTTCCATAGTTTAACGGCTCCGGTGAAGTATTCTACAATATTCACTACTCTTCTGTGAAGCGCACAGTTTCACTAAGGTCTGTTAGATCTTTCCGTTTCTCACTTTCCCCCCTTCTTTAAATTTAAGTATTTTTTAAGATGTGGCTTTATATGCACAATCCGGCTTAGGCGCCTGTTTTTCACACAACCCACGTCTCTTCTCTCTGTACAGTATGTAGTATTCAGTTCATTGCTTTTGTATTACCAGGCACCTCTTCTCACTAGGGTCCTGTAGTTTAGACAAATAAGTATTCCTTCTATTATTGCCTTTTGGCAATTTATCATCATTATTTTAAATATGACCTCTTTTAAAACAATATTTTGGAATAATAGTGCATACTTAAAAATGGCACATACCAAGATTATGAATTTAAACGGAATGGTTTGGTCCGGGTACCACCGTGTTTACTTTCTCCTCTTGTTTTTCAAGGTACAGTTTTACATGATGTTCTCTTAAAAATGCTACAAAATATTTTATCCTTTGTTTTCATTTTTATAGTGTAGTTTCCTTAGCGGCTCTTCCTATCATAATCTTACAATATTAGTTATGGTTTTTATTAGTGTCTTATAGCCTGCCACAATAGCATTTCTTGAGCTTTTTATAGCCAAGGGTGTCACCATTTCACTAATCCAATGTTCTTATTACCTACTGGCCATTCATTTATTGTCATTTTTATTCTTTTTTCTTTGGTGTTCTTATTATAATAAGAACGCGTTGGGGTGACCAACATACGTCTCTCGCCTTGTGTGTTCCTGGTTTCTCTGCGAGAGCCTTCTGCTCTTCTTTGTGTTTGCTGCCTGTAACTATAGCCTGCATTGACGGCATCACACTCTGATCATAGTTGTCAGGTTTTGCCCCTCATGGACAGGTATGTGGGTGTTGTGGTGCCTTGTCCAGCATCCAGTCTCATACCTCTGGCCACTGGCGTGTCCATGAGCCTACGGTGTTGACTGCCATGTGCCATGTCAAGCCAGCCCCTATACTAGCTCTTTGCATCCACAACTCTCATTCACCCTGACTATGCATAGGTTACATGCAGGAGGCCACTGGTGTGTTCAGAACACAGACTCCATATATCTTACATCTGCAAATCTATCAGTCCACCATGACACAATGTGGATGGTACATGGTGGGGTTCCCCCTTACTACTCTCTACCTTATATGTCCACATATGTCAGCCACATACTGCCACTGTACATCTGGTTTACTGCAGTCACACCTTGAAGGGAATGGGACAACTCAGCATGGCCAACTCAGAATGGTCAACTCAGTGCAATAGCAAATGTAATACTAAAACATTCAAAAACATTTTATTAAGCTATCTGATAATTTCAGATTTGTAAAATGAAATCTGGAATGTCCAAAGTGTAATAGGAAAATATGAAAACAGATTTTGTTATGCTATCTGATAATTATGAGCTATGGCATACAAGTATTCTATAGGGCATCTTGTGCTGTAATCTGACAAAACCTTTCTGAGGCTATCAATGAACTTCCAGATTGTGTGATGGCACATTTCACGTTTGGCCTGGAGGTGATGATGAGCAGCTTCAGAATGGCTGTTAGTGTGATCCTCGGCACTCAGTGTTCTATCAAACAGATTCCACATAGATGGAAGAAACAGGAGATCGTCTACCATTTTCTATCCTATTTGGGTGACTGATGTAGCTGTCCTTGAACCAGCTGAGCAGAGGATGAAGCTCTTAGGGCAGGTGTCCTTCCAGAGCACCAACATAATCTCCCAAGTCCGGGACAGGCACAAATGCTAAGGCCACAACCATTTTGGCTTTAAGGGCGAACTCCGTGTTTGTGTCGCATTCTGAAACAGCACCTATTGACGCCAAATGCTTCCTAATGTTCTGAATCAGGTGGAAGAAGCAGCCTTTTAAAGTTTGCCCTTAAAGCCAAAATGGACTTTCCAGATTTCATTTGACAAATCTGAAATGATCAGATAGCTTAATAAAATGTTTTTGGATGTTTTATTATTGCATTGACTATTGCACTTTTTTGACATTTCCAAATTTCACCTCATATATGTGACCAGTAATGGGTCTAGGACAACTCAGCGTGGCACACTGAGTTGGCTGCACTGTCAGCCCACACTGAGTTGTCCGCACTGAGTTGGCCGCTCTGAGTTGGCCACGCTGAGTTATCCTAGACCCCACCTTGGACATCTTGCCAGCTGTATCATATATCCATGTCACAGGTCTAGAATACAGTATTCTCTCAGGTCATTGTGGGATTTTAGACATTGGGCGTCCATTCACCACTTACAGTTGTTGTCTGCGTATTTCAGGGGATAACGTTCTTGGTAATATGATCATGGTGGAACAATTCACAGTTCTGGGGCACAGCTCAATCTCGCTGCAACCTCTTTGTCCATTTATTTATTACATACGTCATGTTTGCCTGGTAGCACACATCTTCACAGACATGTTTGGGGAGCTGTCTCAGAGGTATGTCCTTGTCACAGCAGTAGCAGTGATATGTGTGGACTGCCATTCACATTGGTTTGCCCTCATCACTGTCACATTGCTGTCAGGCAGCATACCATGTTATCATTCACCAGAGGGGGGGTGTGGTTGACTGATCCTGTGGACATTATACACGCATATTAAGTTCCCCTTAGGGTTCGGGTAGCCGCTGCTGATGAAGGATCTTTTGATTCCCTTTGCGCCATTGTAAAAAATTTGACAGTGTCTTGAGGATTCTTCTGATGTGATCACTAAGGGGTATGTTTACTAAAACCCCTCTAATGTGCGTGCCGCGGTAGTGAGCGGATGCCATATAAGGAGTGGGCGTTCCGTCCTGAAAAAGAAAAGCCATGATTGACATATGCGCTAAGGTGCGCGGCGCCCATGTGCGCCCCACACATTAGCGCATGAGGAAGCTGCGCAGGAGGCATATGTGGCGCACTGATGTGCACACAGAAAAACAGAGCCACAGCACAATGGTTAAGGCACTTACCAATGGTGCAGGGGACAGGAGTTCAGTCCCCCACAGTGCTCAATGTAGATGGCTGGCTGAGACATTACTTTAGGAGCTAGTCTAATATTGTGCAGCATAAGGCGGCATGCTATTGATTTAGGAGGCTTTTTAATATTGGGCGGCATAAGGCGGCGCACTAATGTATTGAAATGTATTGTATTGTACTGTGGCCGCTTTGATTGAAGGATAAGGCGGGATATAAAACATGTTAAATAAATAAATAAATAAAAATGTGCAAGCACAGGAACAGAACCACAGCACAATGGTTAAGACACTGACCAATGGTGCAGGGATCAAGGGTTCAATCCCCCACAGTGCCCAATGAACAAGGCTGGCTGAGGCATTACATATTATGGGGAAGATTGCTTTTGGAGTCGTATTATGTTTATTTTAATTTTCACTACTAGCAAACGCACTCTCAAAGCGTGTTAACATAAGGCGGCCTATAAGGCACATTTTAAAGTGCACTGTCAGCCAAGGCACCCTAGAATGTTGCTTATAGGGCGCTTTAGAGGGTGCTGTATGAGGTACCGCAAGGTTACTGTTTGTTATGGCAGCACTGTGCAGTTTAAGGAATGGAAAGCATAAGTAGGTGCGCTGATAGGCAAGGAGGAGCAGCAGTGGAGCACAATGGTTACGGCACTGACTGTTGATACAGGGGTCATGAGTTTGCTCCCCAGTGTGCCTAATATGTAAGGCTGGCTGTGGCATCAGCTTTGCATTGTACATATGTTTCCCTGAAGCACATTATTTTTAATCTATTGATTGCTGCCAGCAAACACGCCCTCACGTGCCGTAATTGAAGGTGCCGTATAAGGCACCCTATAAGGCACTCCATAGGGCATATTATAAATTGCACTGTCCGCCACAGCACCCTAAAATGTCCCCTATAGGGCACCCTATAAGTTGCGTCACAGGATAATATACAGTGCACCTTACATGGACGGAACCATAAGGTGCCCTATAGGGCGCCCTATAAAGCACCCTCAGAGGCACCTTATGGGTACAGTACACTGAGGGTGTTTTTGCTGGCATCAAAATATGTACATTAAAAAAAGGTAATGTGTTAGACAACCCTATCAAATAGCCCTACTGTGGGCTGGAACCCATGGCCTCTGGCTTTACAGGCAATGAAGTAACCACTGGGCTACAGCTCCATAGCTACTAGCAAGCCCCAGGCTGGCTGCAGAGAGCCTGCACGTCACCACACAGACAGGTTGTTGTGGTCACCAGGACAGGGTTAGCACACCCATACCCATGATGCACTGCACATGCAAATCAGCTGTCCACAGATAAACACAAGATGGGGAATGCACCCCCACAGCACCTCGGCCTGGTAGGGGGAAGTGACCATGTGCACCCCCACAGCACCTCGGCCTGGTAGGGGGTACTGACCGTGTGTTTAACTGGCACAGAGTAGCTACACACATCGTCACATTGTGCGGGTACTGTGATCACCCTGAGTGTGCGGTGAGGCGCCCAGCACCAGGTCCACAGCACCTTCCATAGCTGAATAAGGCCATGCCAGAGGTCCACCGCAGTGTTAAACTGTGAGATAGGTAGTTTTTGCAGAAACACCTATGGATATCTCTGTCTGTTTGTCTCAGTCAGGTGTAGCCCCCCCATGGACCCCCAGGTGGGCCATGCACCACCACCACCACCACCCCTCCCCAGGGGCCAAGGGTGGCAAACAGGGCCTCCCATCAATAGATCCACATTCTACCTCCCTGCAAAGGTGGCAGTAGAGGGGACCATCAACCCCAGTCCTGCTGAGGAACAGACACCCCACAGGGCAGTCAATGCAGCTCTATACACATCCATAACACCATAGCAGACAGACATTAGGCCTGGATATGGTAAGCTGCACCCCACCACTATCTGATATTCTCCTACAGCAAGTCATCATCCACTGCACCCTGCAAGCCACTCCATCAAGACACATACCAGCTGCAAGCAGTCTGCTAGTTAGTCCACAGTGCATGTTCCCAGTGGAGATACATGCACCCAGAACTGGGATGTCAGCATACACAGCAAGCACCTAAATCAGTGACTGGGCCCCAAAAGGAAACCCATATCTATCACATGAGAGAAACACTATATAGCACTATGGGGGTGCCTAGCCATGCTGTGGTCACTGCACAGTCAGGGTGAGAGTGATCTCTCAGCAGGACATACTGAGGTCACCCTGTCTGTGTAGGTGGTGGCCGGGCACTAAAATGTCCCAGTCAGTGCCCTATGCCCTGTGCAGATGCACCCTGGCCAGGCCACCCTGTCCAGCCTATACCCATGGTACCTTGCCCCTCATTATGCACATTGGCAGCCCAATACTGGCAACATTGCTGGCAGTGTGGGCTGTGGATGGTGTTTGCAGCCACCACACACTGGATAGACAGAGAGCCACCCCCACACCTATGGCAGCATTGTGCTACTATGGAGGAGTTCAGCAGCCATACCCACCACACCAGTCCTGGGCACAGTACAGGTATGGATATGGTACGCAATACTGTTGGGGGTCACTCCCCAGGGTGGTAAACACTGTCAGAGACCAGACCTGCAGCACACACCGCAGACATCAGAATGATTGTTATGGTGGAGCTCAATGAGCAAAATGTGCTTAACTTAGGAATTGATATCTGCCAGTTATCATGGGAAACGTTTGATAGCTGTGTACCATATACCCAGGTGTAGGGTGGCATTGCTAAGGTATGCAACTGCTAGTATTGGGAGATACAGGCAGGGCCCAATGTCCTGCCTCTCCAGGAGGCATTGGCCAATGGGGCCTGTGGTTGTGTGTGTGGGTGTGTCTGGCCCTGTTGGCTGCTGCTTTACGGCAGAGTTTCCCAACTCCAGTACTGGTGTTCCAAACACTGTTCGGGTTTTCATGCTGTCCCTCATAAATATGCATGACTACATCTGCATACCATGGGGGGTGGTGCATAGATGTGCAGCACAGGCATCTTTATTAGAGGCAGCATGGAACCTGAATGGAGTGGGGCCCTCCAGGACTGCATTTGGGAGACTCTGCTCTAGGTAATGCAGCTGTTTATGGTGTCTGTGTTTGGTGTGGTAAAATATGGGCGTATTAACCATGCGTAGGTTCTCAGCAATAAAGGTTTGTCCTTACTATCACGGTTTAGTTGTGGGAAAAATATGTGAACAGGATTGGCAGTAGCCCCAGCTGGCCTTTGAACCTGTGACCTTCTGTTCTTGCACATACTGTCTTTGTGCACTGCACCACCATGTTGCTACAGATATGCTGTATTCCCTGGGGAGTCCATGACTGTACATCCAACAGAGCCTGTCTTGCGGTGGATGGTGCCAGCCTGCACAGGCCTAGGCCACTGTCTGCTGTGGCTTGCAGCCACTGCCCCCTCCACCACCTGTACCCTTCCGCCAACATGCAGACATGTCCTTATCTGGGAAAAGTAGTAAAGAATGAGATCCCGTGTACCCCTCAGGAAATTTTAACTTTTTTTGTCGGACATAGATCGTGCAGGGCAGGCATAGCAAACCATACCCCAGTCACAATACATATCCCTTTTATTCAAACCAACAGGTCATTTAAAACTTCTCAAAAAGCCAATTTCAAAGTTTTTATGAAAACTGCACTTATCTGAAAAACATGCGCGACGTGCACGTTTCGGGGGGTAAACCCCTGTATCAAGCGCCCTCAACTCCGCTTGCACAAACTCAAAGCGTAGACCCTTCCAAAAATCATTTCTTTTTTTTGGAGCTTTCCTGGGAGTGTTTTTTATTGTTTCCCATTTCTATCACTGTTGCCCAGCTGACCTATAATTTTTACAATATTTCTTGTGGTCTTTTTAAAGTTTTATTTGACATTTTGTTCTGTGCACATGTATCACACTGCTCACGTTTTGTAGGTTTCCCCGGTTTTGCTGTACATTGCTGACGGAAATGGTTTCTCTTCCCTTTAAATCGGCTCTAGCACGAGGTTTTCACTCGCGGTATATTTTGGACCGAAATTCAGCCCCGCTCCTGTGCGGGGAGCCTCTCCCCTCCCACTCTCCACCCATTGACCCCGTCCCCCTGCCCCTCGGGAGCCTTCCTCCGCCCTCAAAATGCCTTTCCACGCCTCTATCGCACATCAGCGCACCGCGCACTTTTGCGGGCGGCGCGCACATGTGCGGGGCACCAAAAACGCACTATTAGCGTGCACTAAGGTACCTTAGCGCACGCTCAAGTGCGCCCCGCACAATTGCGCGGTTTAGTAAACATACCCCTAAGTGTAATACATTGTTGGTTACATTTAGTTTAGAATCTGTCAAATGTTCAATTCTTAAATTTTTCTTTAAGTGTAAAGAAGCTTTGATGTGTGCAAAAACTAAATGTGTTCCCCGATGTCACGCGGGTAACTCAGTTGAGAAGGAGGCAATTTTTTCAATAGAAACCCAAAGTTTTGGCTTTGGGTGGTTCTTTCCTGCTGCATTTAGGGTCACATTTACTAAGCTGTGCTACCAGGGTGGTGTGGGTTAGCAAGCAGTTTTGGTGTCACAGTAAACACTCTCACAAGACCCCCATGCTAAAACCCCATGCCACCTTGGAAGTGTACATCAGGGTGGGGACGGGATGGGAGAGGAGTATTCCCGACACATCACAGCTAGCACAGATGTTTGTGAACCACGCTGCGTTTGATGCCAAGAGCATGGGTGCAACTAATGCCACCTCATGTTGGCTCACACGGCGCTGGCACATTAGGCCTGAGCAAACTGCAGGGGAATGGAAGTGCACACCTCCTGCAGTTACCTCCAACTCACCACACTGGAAACACTGCCCACATACATATTAGTGGTGTGGGAGTTAGTAAGCATGCCCCTTAATGCCATAGCTGAATACAGAGCACATCCTTGTTTTGAAAAACATTCTTGAAACCTCATTTCTGTCTGATTCAAGCAGGCAAGAAAATCACAGCACTTTTTTATAAAGTGCCATCAAGTCAATGCTGACTCCTGGGAACCCAGCAGCCCTTGGGTTTTCTCGGCAAGGTATGACTGGAAGTAGATCACCAGGCCTTTTCTTCCAAGGCAATGAAGGGCAAAGTGACTTGTCCAAGGTCACAAGGAGTACCAGTGGGAATCAAGCCCTGATTGCTTGGGTATGAGGCAGTTGCTCAAACCACTAGGCTACTTCTCCACACCTTACACTACAGTCTATCTTGGCTCGAACTTTATTTTCTACCTTTTCCTGTTCTTCTGTATGTTTTAACCTGCATGTTGTTGTTCTCAAGCACAGTTTGATCTTGCTCCATCAGTTCAAATCTTCTAAATGGAAGAGAGAATACTTTAACAGTAAGAGAAATAGCCTTCTGCTGCAATTTTGAAACTTTACTTATGTAGTACTTGTAAAGGCCCAAACGGTGAAGCATCTTGTACTTTGGGAAAGTTCATAAATCATAAATTGTTCACTTCTGGCATATTTTCCAAAAGTTCTATCTTGCATTAGAGAACGGAATTATCCTGAATCTGACAAAGTGGGCTCCTCTCATTCCTCAATAAATTGCTTAGTCTATAAACTGCTACAAGTCTCTCTGGTAGCAGCTTATCAGTCTTTTCTTTTTCCTCTTTAAATTTTTTTATTTATTTATTATCAAAAAATATGCATACAAGAAACCACTTGCAAGGAAAATACGGACCTAATACAGATATGTTCTCCAGAAGAAATAAAATACCTAAATCAAAAGTTTCCTAGGCCTATATATTAGCCCACAAAAAGGAGGGGACTAGTGTAAAGAAGTGAAGCAAAGGATATTATGGCTAAAAGAAGCTCCTGCCAAAGCCTTGCAGTTGCGATTTGCATCAGTTGAAAGGCTTTGGTGATGTGGCTAGGGAGACCCAAGTAAAAAGAATTGCAGTAATTTAGCCATGTTAAAATCACACTTTGAGAGGTGAAATCATCAGATAGGAAAAATCTCAAGAACCGCAACCACAAAAAGGCAGAGTGAACTATTTCCTTAACTTGGGAATGCATCTACAAGGCTGGGTCAAGTATAACCCCCAGACTATGAACCTGACAAGCGATAAGAATCTGGATATCATCCACGGCAATGGTTGATGGATGTTCAAAAAAATTCATAACTTCAGTTTTCTTGTTATTAAAAACAAATCTATTGACATCCAATCTATATAATTTAATTAGGGAATCTGATATGGAGATGTCTGTTGGAAACAACGACATGGATATCTGCGTATGAAGTGGCATTTTAGAAGGGACGTCCAAGTCAAATCTGGGACATCCAACAGAATGTACAGAAAAACTCCAAGGATGTCTATGTCGCTGGCTGATTTTTATAACATGGACGTCCATGCTGGCAGCCACATAGACATCTCCCTTAGGAAAGTATGGGGCAGGGATGTCCATGTCATGCAAGCTGGGATAAGGAGACATTCAGAGGTGTAGCAAAATGGAAACATGAGACACTATTCCCCATTAGTGTTGGTTGTTGTATTGCACAATAAAGGGGGTTTTTGTGTAGCTCCTTCTCCACGCCCTCCAGACATTTGCCTGACAAAAACAGTAACCTGGAGCATGTATAATCTTAGGCACAACACTGGACATCCAGGACACAGGGACATCTGAGTTCTTGGGAGCACCCTGGTCGTGCCTCTGCTATGCCCCCATTCAGACTTGGACTTCTCATGTTGGGAATGTCCACAGACCCAGCTTCAAAAATGTCTCTGGAGAAGCCTCTGTGATTTGAATATCTCTATGCCCCTATTCAGATGTCCAAAGCATGAATAGGGCTTCCAAAATAACCCCCATAATCCAGTGTACTCCCAAATAAGAAAATGGCTGACAAATAGGAGGCAAATATAGATTAAATAGCATTGCTGACAAAGCTGAACCCTGCAGAACTCAGCAGTAAGCAGCCTAACTGTGGAACAGGTATCTGACATACACACTTATTGGGTACAATCGGTCAAGTCTAAGGAGAACCAACATAAAACTGTCCCATGAATGCCAAATGTTCTAATCTTTCAAAAAGAATTTTATGATCCTCCGTGTTAAAGAAATCACTCCTAAAATTTATAGTAAAATGTAGACAGCAATGGTCAGGGTGCTCGCAATTTGGGTGTTATTTTTGACTCTTCGCTCTCTTTCTCCTCTCATATCCAACTCATCGCTAAGACCTGTCGCTTCTTTCTCTTCAACATTGGCAAAATCCACCCCTTTCTCTCTGAGCTCACTACTAAAACCCTCATCCATTCCCTAATCACCTCCCGCCTTGATTATTGTAACCTCCTTCTTGCTGGTCTCCCTCAGTCTCATCTCTTCTCTCTTCAGTCTATTCAGCACTCCGCTGTCCGTTTGATTTTCCGTCAGCCTTGTTTTGCCCACATCACTCCTCTCCTCAGATCTCTTCACTGGCTCCCTATCTGTTTCCATATTCACTTTAAGCTTCTCCTTCTGACCTATAAGTGCATTCACTCTGTGGCTCCTCAGTACCTTTCTTCTCTTATTTCTCCCTATTTCCCCCCTTGTGTACTCCATTCTTCTTCCCAGTTGCTTCTTGCTATGCCCTTCTCCTCTATTGCCAACTCCAGATTCCGCTCTTTTCACCTTGCTGCTCCTTACGCTTGGAATAAAAGTCCTTTGTCTATACATCAGGCATCTTCTTTGCCCCTCTTCAAACTCTAGTTAAAAGCTCATCTTTTCGCCTCTGCCTTTGGCTCTTGATTTTGCTGTTCTCCTTCCTTCCACTCTTTTATTTCACCTTTCTTTCTTCCTCTTACACTTGTTCTTACCTCCTTCCTTTGTCCTGTCTCTACTGCTCTTGTCTCTTTGCCCTTGTTCTTATCGTTTTTCTACTGCTTTTCTTGCTTTGTCTTTTTAGATTGTAAGCTTTTTTGAGCAGGGACTGTCTTTTTGTGTTTTCATTGTACAGCGCTGCGTGTGCCTGGTAGCGCTTTAGAAATGCTTAGTAGTAGTAGGGTACTGGGTAAAAAACACAATCATACTTTATTTTATGTATTTATTTATTTATTTATTTATTGTTTGATACCGCATTTCCTAAGATCAATGCGTTTTACAGAGAACCAAATTCAACCATACATGGAAAAGTTTTACAAGAACTGGATTACTTAAGCATATTAGGTACGAGGGTTGCTATTTATATTTCTGGCCTTAGCAACAGTAAGTGTTGCCAAGCGCCATCCAATGGTTCCATTGGAACACTGACATTGTTGAACATAACCTTATTCATAACATTTTATCATTTGAGCACGATTTGTTGTTTACAGTAACTTGAAAAATTCATCTCGGGCGAAAAATGGAATTAACTCATGAACATTTTTGTGTGATTATTTTTCATAACTTTCGACGTGGATTATCAAGACAAGAGTGTATCGATGAACTTATTTTTTTATACGGCGATAAAGCACCATCCTACAGCACTGTAAAAAACTGGTATAACGAATTCAATCGTGGCCGACGTTCGCTCCAGGACGAATTCCATCAGGGTCGTCCAAAATCGGTTGTTGTGCCAGAAAATATAGATGCTGTGTGTGAACTGATAAAGCAAGATTGTCATGTGACATACCGTGAGATTGAGGCATCTTTGGGCATTAGTATGACAAGCATCAATAAGATATTGCATGATCATTTGGCCGTAAAAAAGATTTGTTCACGTTGGATCCCGCATAATCTGACAAACGCTCAAAAGAAGGCTCGTGTCGATTGGTGCAAGGAAATGTTGAAAAAATACGTTCAAGGTGCATCAAAGACTGTGTATAACATCTACACAGGTGACGAATCATGGATCTATGCATATGAGCCCGAAACAAAACAGCAATCGACTGTATGGGTCTTCCAAGACGAGCCAAATCCAACAAAAGTTGTTCGCGGAAGAAGCACATTGAAGCAAATGGTTGCCTGTTTCTTCGGCATTACCGGTCACCGTTAGAGCAATGTAGGATGGTCAATTCTGAATGGTACACAACCATTTGTTTACCAGAAGTCTTCGGAAAAAGTCGAAGAAGAGGCGAATAATTCTTCATCATGACAATGCGAGCTCTCACACATCGGCTCAAACAAAGGAATTTTTGACCGGCCAAAACATCGAATTGATGGGTCATCCACCGTACAGCCCTGATTTGGCACCCAATAACTTCTTTTTATTCCTGCACATCAAAAACAAATTACGTGGTCAACGATTTTCAACACCCGAAGATGCGGTTGATGCATTCAAAATGCATATTTTGGAGTTACCTGAATCGGAGTGGAAAAAGTGCTTCGAAAATTGGTTCAAACGCATGCAAAAGTGTATTGATCTTCATGGAGAATATTTTGAAAAACAATAAAACCAATTTCGATCATAAATATTTGTTTTTTCATTATTAGGCCAGAAATATAAATAGCAACCCTCGTAAAACAGAGAACAAGGTAACTACACAATAGAGAGGTTGCACGAGGAAGTAATAGTCCAATGCATATCTTAAGTTAGGGGTGGGGGGAAGGGAGGAAGGGATGGGCAGGGAGAGAGTTCATAGGTGGGCGAGTCAAGTGATGCCATTGAAATGTTCCATGAACAGGTGGGTCATTATCAGCTTCCTGAAGGTTATTAGGTCGTGGGTATCTCTGATATGGTGTGGTAGGACATTCCAGAGTTGCGGGACATATATGAAGAATGCCCTAGTGCAAGATGTCTCGTTGCTCTTAGTCATCTTTAGACATCTCTCAAAATATTCCAGGAACTTTATTTCAAGTGTATGTTCTGCCTTTTGTGTAGGGCAGAAAACTCTCTGAGAGAAACCCAAGGCTAACATAGCATCAAGAAAAAGGGCATGTCCCACTGGTGGAGGGACCAAATCCATCTGTAAATTAAAATGACCTCAAAGACATGTATAGTCTAAATTACTTAGTAGTAATGTTACTATTTCAAGAAAGGAAGGTAAATCTGCTACTATAAGACCAGAAGGGCCATATAGCAAGCATATGGCCCATTTGGAATTCACAGTCAGAAGGGCTTTTAAAGGACTCAAAGAAAATCTAAGTGTACTTATCATAAATAAATAAGGGGCCCTTTTAGTAACGTGTGATTTTTTTGCCTCAATGCGCATTTTGAGCCTAAATCAATGTGTGTTATGTGCAGCCGCATCACAGTAATCGTCAGGGGTGTGGCCAGCATGCACCCAACAGTTGCCATGCAGTCAAGCCCCTTAGCACACATTCCGGCCTTTGGCAATTACTGTGGGTGCACCTATTGCCACCTAGTGAGGTGATGACAGGTCCACCCACGCTAACTATAACATTGGCAACTAGCATGCACTACTTCAATGTGCAGTCGACATGAACTCTCTGCCATAACCCCATCTGTACCCCACTGCATCGCACGATGGGCAGTTAACATGCATTTCAGCACATGGTCATTTCCTGTCAATGCAATAACAATTACTACAGACCCGCATTAACTTTAGTAAAAAGACCCCCTAAAGCTCCACTACCTCTCTTAATTTTATGACATTCCACTTCGCACCGTATATAAAAGAGGATGATATTGTTTTATCAAAACAATATCAGAAGAAGGAAGCCATGATTCTGTTACACACAAAACATACTGAGATTCTTCTCAACAATCAAGTCACATATAGCACAGGTTTTATTTCTAACAGACCTGGTATTGATCATTAAAATGTTATGATTCTTGCTCCTACCAATGAACAATGATTTAAAGAGGAAAAGGGAGATCTGCTTCTGAACAGGGGGAAGTCTGGGTTTAGTAATCTTAAGGCCAGATGAAAGATCTCCATAGCATCCTGATCACAAATAACATGAATGCTTCTCAGAGCTTCCCAGAAAAAAAAAGAACCATTAAAACAAAATACAAAAACGTATGATGAACCCCTGCGCAAACCTGCAACAGCACCTGAAAACAATATGACTACGACAGCTCAAAAAGGACCGACTTTTCAAAAATTAGAGAATATACCATAGTCCACAGACCACACGAAGGAGTGCACAAAAACAGGCTGTGAGATCCAAATTGTCCACATATGGGCCCTTTTACTAAAAGTTAAGGTGCACAATTGAAGTTAATGCGCCATTGTGCCCACAGAAATAAAAGTGCCAGGGACACTCAATGCATGTTAATTTCATTACCTCGCATTAAAACCTTTGGAACTGATTTAGAGGAGACAATAGCCCCTTTTCTTCTTTATTAATCCTGGAAGAAAATTTAGAAAACTTGGACATCAGCCAGGAATGTTTAGAAGCCAGGGAAAAGTATTTCCTTATTTCCTTATTTTCTTATCTTGCTCTTTGGTCATTTTTGTTATATTTTAAGCTAATTTGCTTATTATTTTTTATTTTGTTTTTACATTGTAGTTTATTGCTTATTTATGCTTTTCATTCTTCTAGCTTTTTTTATTTTTCCCTTTTCCTCACAATCTTCTCCCCTACTTCTCATATCAGCTGCTCTTTTCCCTACAGTCCCTTCTTCAGCCTTATTTTTCCATCCCTCCTACCTGCAACAGCAGAAGGTGTCCTCAACATGGGCCTGCCCACTGCAGTAGTAAGTCTGCTCAAGCCAGGCCATGATGTTGACTGTTCTGCCCATGTGTGATTTTAGGTGAATGGACAACTTGATGCTTGGAAGTTTTCCGGTCTTATATACGCTTTTGTCTCATGTTGTTCCTTGCTCCCTTTTCATCTTTGTTCCAAAACTAGTAATTTGGAAGATGAAAAAATACAAAGGATGAAAGGGTTTTTAAAATCTGTGGTACACAATTAGGGGAAAGGTACATAGATTTAGGGGTATGTTTACTAAACCGTCTTAACGTCGCAGCAGTGGTATTATCGCGCGATAAGTGATGTTATCGCGCGATAACATCACTTATCGCGCAATAACGTCACTTATCGCACGATAACGTCACTTATCACGCGATAACGTCACTTATTGCGTGATAATGTCACTTATCACGTGATATTGCAGCGGCGACGTTAAGGCACACTAATGCTGTGAAATGCGGGTGGAGTAAGGCTTCCCAGGGGGCGGAGAGAAGGGGTCAATGGGCGGAGAGTGGGAGGGGAGAGGCTCCAGGCACACTAATGCTGTGAAATCCGGGTCTGAACACTAACGCCAGTGAAACCCTCGCGTTAAGGCACATTTGCAGGAAAGAGAAATTATTTCAGTCATCAATGTGCAGCAAAGGCAGGGAAACCCAGAAAAGTGATAGTTGTGATACATGTGCAGGGATCAAAAGGCAAATAAACATATAAAAGGACCATAACCACATCTAAAATCCCAATAACCAAGCTGCCCAATAGTGATATTAATGATAAATATAAAGCAACACTACTGACAAAGCGTATAAATTAAGATATCATGTTTGGAAGGGTCTATGCTCTGTCCCCCTACAAAGTGAATGATTCGACATTGAAATAGCGCTGATCAGGGTTTCTGTCATTTAGTTTGGGCAGGTTTGTTATGGCATGCACATGTGCAGGAACAGCAGAGTGGGCACGTAGGAAACGGCAACTGTACAGATGCTGTAAATGGGATACAGGGGGCTGCAGGCGGCACATGCTGTGATCCAGCTGGGGAACAGTGCGGGCTAGGCAGATGCCTAGGTGGCACATAGAGATGCCGAAACTGTAAAGCAGCAAGACAGCAACTGACGAGGGTCCAACATGGGCATGAGTGTGTGTCCCACAGTGTCACAGGGGAGATTACCCAGCAGTTACCACCCAAGGGCACATAACATTGGCAGGTGGTGCGGGGGGGAGGAAGCACGCATGTCCATGTAGGCACCCCTACCCGAGAACCCACACCATAGGCAGCTGCCTACCGGCATACTGGATGGCCTGGGACTGCGCACCACCAGCATAATGGCATTGCAGCATGGTGGCAGAGGGGTGCTGGTGGCGGAGGGGGCAGTGGCATCTGCCCACAGCAGACCATGGCCTAGCCCCGTTTAGGTGGGTGCCATGCAATGCAACAGACAGGGTCTGTCCGACAAACAGTCATGGTATCCCCAGGGAATGAACTGTCCCTGTGGCAACAGTGTGGTGCAGTATACACAGCCAGAGTATTCAGGAGCAGAAAGTCACAAGTTCAAATCCCAGCTGTGGCTCCTGCCAACCCTTTCCCCATATTTTCCCCAATACTAAACCATGGTAATAAAGACGGATGTTATCCACGATGGCTCTTTATTGCAGATAAAGAGTCATCGTGGATAACATGTTAAAACCCTCCGCCCAGTGTACAGCGGCGGCCAAGAAAGCAATTAGAATGCTAGGTATCATAAGGAAAGGAATGGAGAACAAAACAAAGGATATTATAATGCCTCTGTATCGTTCCATGGTACGACCGCACCTTGAATATTGTGTGCAATTCTGGTCGCCATATCTTAAAAAGGATATAGCGTTATTAGAAAAAGTACAGAGAAGAGCCACCAAAATGGTAAGAGAGGCTACAAAGGTTAGGGCTCTTCAACCTGGAAAAGAGACGGCTGAGGGGAGATATGATAGAGGCCTATAAATTAATGAATGGAGTGGAACGGGTAAACGTAGATCGATTGTTTACGCTATCAGAATATAGAAAGACTAGGGGACATGTAATGAAGCTACAGGGTAAACTATTTAAGACAAATAAGAGAAAATATTTTTCCACTCAACGTGTAATCAAACTCTGGAATTTGTTACCGGAGGATGTAGTAAGAGCTGTTAGTGTAGCTGGGTTTAAAAAAGGTTTGGACAAGTTCCTGAAGGAAAGGTCCATAAACCATTATTAAAAAGGGACCCAGGATAATCAATGCTTGACGCAGTGGAACCTGTGTCTTTTGGGGATACTGCTAGGTACATATGACCTAGATTGGCCACTGTTGGAAGCAGGATACTGGGCTTGATGGACCTCGGTCTGACCCAGTATGGCATATCTTATGTTCTTAAACATGCCTGAAACGCCTATATTTTACCCTACAGAGCACAGACACCATAAACATGTGCAATCCCTAGAGCAGAGTTTCCCAACTGCAGTCCTGGAGGGCCAAACACCATTCAGGTTTCATGCTGTCCCTAATACATATACCTGTGCTGTATTAGTATGCGCCACCAACAGATGAGCACAGTCCACGTACCAAACAACAGACCCAGTAAAAAACATGGAGGCAAGGAAGGAACTATTTATATACCACCTTTATTTCATAAAGTCAGGCCCGACACAGGCTGTGTTTCGTTTATGCCTTCATCAGGGGCTTTGGCTATAACAACATATAAAAACCTCATTAAAAATCATAAAATAAATTAAATAAATTATAGGTATAATCATATAAGGCACCTCTAAACTTAATGATACTAAAATGTTAATAAATAAATAAATAAATATTAACTGCTAAAGTACAGCGAATAGTCTATAAATTAAAAAGCAGATCAATAAATAAATCAATAACTGCGTACGTATAATACATGTAAATTGACACTTATAAAAAACCTATGAACATATGGGCACATTAATAAATAACTAAGACATTAATAAATAAAATGCTGATTAGTAAAGTACAGCAAAATATCTATTAACTAAAAAAAATAATATAATAAATAATTAAATGAAGTAATAAATAACTACACATATATAATATACCCATAATACATGTAAAATCACACAATTATAAAACTCAACTAAAATGAATTAACCATACATAAATCTCAAGGTTAATGTTTGAATAAGACTGTGTGTGGCAGGAAAATCATATAGGTAAGAATGAAATCAGTATTTTTAAGTGCACAAAATTGTAGGTTATGCTGTTTCTTATTCAAACATTAACCTTGAGATTTATGTATGGTTAATTCATTTTAGTTGAGTTTTATAATTGTGTGATTTTACATGTATTATGGGTATATTATATATGTGTAGTTATTTATACCTTAGCAATGCTGCCCTAAACTTGGGAATACGTTACACATATATCAAAAGGTTGCTATGATTAATGGCAGATAACAATTCCTAAGTTAAGGACAATTTGCTGATAGAGCAGCATCATAGCAACCTTTCTGATATCTGTGGAGTGTGTTTCAGTTTTGGTTTCTGCAGTGTTTGCCACCCCGGGGAGTGACTCCAACAGTATTGCGTACCATAGCCATGCCTGCATAGTGCCCAGGACTGGTGTGGTGGCCAGGGCTGCCAAAAGCCTCTATATTTGCACAATGCTGGCATAGGTGTGGGAGTGTGTGTCTGTCTATCCAGTGTGTTGTGGCTACCTAAACCTTACTCAGCCCACACTGCTTGCACTGTTTCCAGTGTTAGCCTGCCAATGTGCATAATGAGGAGCAAGGTACTGTGGGTATGGCCCGGACAGGATGGCATGGGCAGGATGCATCTGCACAGAGCATAGGGCAATGGCTGGGACATTGTAGTGCCCGGCCACCACCTGCACGGACAGGGTGGCCACAGCATGTCCTGCTGAGAGGTCACTCTCACCCTGACTGAGCAGTGACCACGGCATGGCTAGGTTCCCCCACAGTTCTATATAGTATTTTTCCCAAGTGATATTTATGGGTTCTTGTTTTTGGGGCCCAATCACTGACTTATCTGCCTGGTGTGTGTCTTCACATCCCAGTTTTAGGTGCATGCATCTTCTCCAGGAACATGCACTATGGACTAGCTAGCAGACTGTCTGCAGTTAGTATGTATATGGCTGGAACACCTTGCAGTGTGCAGCGGCTGGAACATGTCAGATAATGGTGGGGGCAACTGAGCATTTCCAGGCCTACTGTCTGTCTGCCATTGCCTTATGGATGTGTACAGATCTGCATTGACTGCCCTGTAGGGTGCCTTTTTCCCAGCAGGATTGGGGTTGATGGTCCCCTCTACTGCCACCATTGCAGGGATGTAGAATGTGGATCTGTTGGTGGGAGATCCTGAGCCCCAGAGGGTGGGTTGGGTGGTGCTACATAATCCACCTATTGGTCCAAACACCCCCCTTCACTTAAATCATGTGAGCATGGCACCCACACAGGATATGCACTATTCTGGGTGCATCATAGTCCACAAGGGCTAGACGTGACTGGGAAATACGGATGGACACAGGTGTATCCTAAGTGTGTCTGCAAGGACTACCTATCACACACTGGCACTGATGGCAACCTGTAGCATAGCCTATCTCAGCTAAGCCAGGTGCTGCGGGGTGAGCACAGTACCTCCACAATGTGTCGGTCTGTAGCTACTCTGTGCCAGTAACACACACGGTCAGTTCCCCCTACCAGGCCGAGGTGCTGTAGGGGTGCATATCCCATCTTGTGATCATCTGTAGACTGCTGAGCTGCATGTGCAGTGCATCATGGGTATGGGTGGGTTAACCCTATCCTGGTAACCACAGCAGACAGTTTCTGTGGTGACCTGCAGTCCTTCTGTAGCCAGCCAGGGGCTTGTTAGTTGCTTTAGAGATGTAGCCCACTGGTTACTTCACTGACTGTGGAGGCAGAGGTCATGGGTTTGATCCCACAGTGGTGTTATTTGATAGGGCTGTCTAAGGCATTTCCTTTTTTAATTTAAATTAGTGCTGCCAGCAAAAACACCCTCACAGTGCTGCAACCTTAAGGTGCCTCATAAGGCGCCCTATAAAGCGCCCTATAAGGTGCCCTTTAAAGTGCCCTATAGGGAACATTATAAGGTGCCTTGGCGGACAATGCACTTTATAATGTGCCCTCTGGAATGACTTATAGGGCGCCTTATGCGGCATCTTAGGTTATGGCACTGTGAGGGTGTGTTTGCTGGCAGCACTAATTTAAATTAACAAAGAAAATGCCTCAGACAGCACTGATTTAAAATAAAGGGTAATGCCTTAGACAGCCTTACTCATTATGCCCACTGGGGGATAGAACTCATGACCCCTGTTTCATTAGTCAATGTATTAACCATTGGGCTACACCTCTGTTGTTGTGTTTTCTGGTCAGTGCGCCTTATTAAGGCTAACGCTCATTAACGTGCCACGGCTCCCTCTATCGCGTGATAACGGACTTTATCACGCAATAACCCGAAATGCTACCTTAAGACCTGAATGCCCACTACCTTCTATGGCATTCATCACAGTAAGACTGCAACTAGCGCCGGTAACATTAAGACGGTTGAGTAAACATACCCCTTAGTTCATGCCTTTTTCTGAAGTTCAAGGCGAGTTACATATAGGTATAGCAGGTATTTCATTCTCCCCAGAGGACTTACAATCTAACTTTGTACCTGAGGCAATAGAGGGTTAAGTGACTTCCTCATGGTTACAAGAGGCAGCAGTGGTATTCAAATCTGGCTTTCCTGGTTCTTAGTCCACTGCTCTAACCATTAGCTGACTCATCTACATCCATAAATTAGGCAACTCTAGCAATTTATGTTAAACTATATTTATAAACATGTAACCTGAGGCTACCTTTTTGCATACCATGATTGAAACCTACAGAAGACAGTTCCCGAGATACCTTCAAGAGGCTGGAGGGTTTTTGGTGCTTTTGATATGCACTCCAACACCCTGGAAATTCAAGGTTCAAAGGACTTTTATCATATATAATGAGTGGCTGCATTCTAAATAAAATAGTGGGTACTGAACCCTGTGATGCAGTTTGCTGTGCTCAAAGTGAAAGCAGACAGAAATTGCTTATATAAAACTTTATATTTCCTGTCACAAACAAGAAACAGCTCACAAAGAAAAACAATACAGGTATTTACCAAGGCAAAACAAAGGCAGAAATTAAAGCATTAAACAACAAACTCTTCCATAATGAATTAGCAACCAAGGTAGAAGAGCTGCATATGTCAGAATCTGCACAGATTACTGACAACATAAATCAAGACAATTTTTCTAACCCAGCAAAAATAGTAAATTATTTAGTTGGAAAAAAACAAAGTTCTTTTGGAGTAGTGCACAACAATTATAAACTCACTGAATCAGGATACAGGTCCAGTCCTCTCCATAGTCTTTTAATCATTCTTGCTATCTTTTAATCAGATGCTGGTACAATTTGGCTGGTAGTTATCTTGGTATCCAGCAAATGCTAAGCTCAACCTTCCTCCCAAAGGAACCTTGATGTTGCAGAGCTGGCAGCAAATGTGGAATCTATTTTTTCTTCTGAACTTTGACCGAGAGCTGGAGCAGATAAGTTCTTGGTTTTTAAGTTTGAGTCAAAGGCTCAGAACTCTGAATGACTGCTGAAATCCAACTCACAGACCTTCTCTCTGAAAGCCAACAGCATCTTCTCAGTGCTTACTAGCCAGAGGCTAGCCAGCTACCAACTGAGCACAATTCAGAAAACTCAGGAGGTTTCAACCAATCACAAAGGGCTGCAGCTCCATGCAAGAGTTAACCCTTCTGTTGTTGACCATATAGCCAGTCCAGCACTTCCTTGGCAGTCTAATTGTAATCTACTGTACTTTGGTGTTTGCTGTTAGCAGCCTGTATGCGCAGGTTTGAAATTCCCAAAGCTGGAAACAAACATCTATGTCAGAGTTGCCAAGTAATCCAGTTCCAGGAGTGAGATTCTTTGCCATTTCTGGTTTTAAATTTGCATTGCAATGTAGTATTTGTGGTCCTTGATTTTACCCATTGGAATGAGTGCTGCAGACAGAGTTTGCCTGTCCATTGAGCGAGAACATTGTTCAGACAAGAACCTGTGCTTCAGGGGGCCCGTGCAAACTTCATTCTGTCAGGCCGGCATCATAGAGAGCCAAGGAGCCTGAAGCCTTGTAAGGTGCCTTTTAAGGTGCCTTATAAGTAAGGCATCTTATAAGGTGCCTTGTAAGGTGCCTTATAAGGTGCCTTGTCAGGTGCCTCATAAGGCGCCCTATAGGGCTCCTTAGGCTAAGCGCCATATTAGGCACTCCTGAACAAGGCACCGTAGAAGGCACCCTGGGCGATGGAACCATAGGTTAAGGTGGCCTAACAAAGTTACGGTGCCCTAGGTCAGTGTGCCCTAAAAGCTGCAAGGTGCTTCAGGATGACATGCATGACCTGTGAGGCACAGAGACAGATGTAACCCTAACACTAGATAGAGCACTGAGGAAAGGCAATGAACAGGCAAGTGAAGGAGGGAGAGCTGGGAGCCGCTGGACCTGCCATATCTGTGGGCATCGCATATGGCTGCCAGTATTGTTGACAAACATGGTGTGGGCAACTGTACCACAGCACAGGGTGTTGGCAATGTAAAGTACTGGAAAGACAGTTGTGGCAGACGATGGGAATACGTGTCCCCCAGTGGAGGTGGAGGTGGCAGGATAGTTACAGTGATGGGTGGACAGAGGAGTGGTGGTGCCATGCAGATTAGGCACAGGCGAGGCAAGCACGATGAGGCGCAATGCAGGAAAGTGTAGCAGTGCAGGACATGGGGTGGCAGCCTGCACAGGCAGACAGGACTCTACACAGCTGACAGAAGCAGATAAACGTACCGAGGGAATGTTGGCAATTGTGGCGAGGTTATTATGGGCTGGCAGCACAGATCTGCAAAAATATGACTGTTACAGGCATGCAAACTATTTGAGTAGGACAGGCATGAAAGGAGGGAACAATGAGGAATTGAACCCAGGAACACTGCCAAGAATAGCATTGTACTAACCAGTAGGCTATACCTCCGTAGTGTATCTAACAGCAATGGCTGGGTACAGAAGGACTGCAGGTCACCGCACAAACTGTCTGCTCTACGTGCCAGGATAGGATAACCCCATCAGTACCCATGATGCAATGCACATGCTGAATAGTTATCTACAGCTGATCACCAAATGAAGGTCTGCACCTCTCCGGTACCTCAGCTTGGAAAGACGAACTGACAGTGCGTGATACTGGCACAGAGTATTTACAGACCATGCCAGTGTGCAGGTTCTGTGTTCACCCCGAGGGATAGGATGGGTGCCCAGCACTAGGTCTGCAGTACATGTGGGGCTAGCGTTAGGTTCTGCTGTACATCCCCATCACTATCAGTGTGTGACAATTATTCCTTGCAGTGCATCTGAATCCTGCAGTCATATGTGGCTCTCTGCGATAGGACACCACCCTGATTAGTGTGTACCCTGGGTTAGGGTCTGGTTGATATGGGCACCTGTTATCAGGGCAGAGGTGTTTCTAGACTTGCATGAGGTTTGTGTAGTAGTGCCTTTACAGGTATATTCTATATATCCCCAAATCACCCTTTTTATAGGTAAAGAACAGGTACCTGAGCCCCAGTGAAGCGACCTCCATCTTGCTGGTAAAAGACAGCCCTCCAGGGTTGGTGGGCCAGAGCCATACTTGTGACTGGGGCAGTAGCAAACCAGCAGTAATACTGGGGTCAGGGCTGGAAAACCCCATTGCCTCACACCACTGTCTGTCAATCACCAGCAGACAGCACAGTCAGACTGCCCCTGCAGTACCTTACAGGTGCTCCAACCATGCACAATCTAACTGCAGACATTCCACTAGCCAAGCCATAGTGCATGCTCACAGAGAAACTATGTGCACCAAGCAGAAACCTCAGTGATTAGGGCCACAGCACTAAGAACACAAAATTATCACCAGAGACAGCTAATGTAGAGCGCTATGTGGGAACCTAGACATGCCATGGTCACTGCTAGGTCAGAGTGAGTGCCCTCCCAGCATGCCATGCTGTGCCCACCCTGTCCATGCAGGCAGTGGTCGGGCACTATAGTGTCACAGCCATTGCCCCACACCCTGTGAAGATGCATTCTGGCCAATCTGCCCTGTCTGGGCCATACCCACAATACCTTGCTCCTCATTATGCACATATTCAGGCTAACGCTGGTAATAGTGGGACATTGTGGGCCCAGTGAGGTGTGGGCAGCCACAGAACAATGGATAGACAAACACACACAAACACTCCTATGGCAGCATAGTGCAAAGATAGGGGTGGTTGGCAACCCTGCCCGCCACACTGGTCCTGATCACAGTGCCAACATCGATAAACTGTGCAGGAGGTAGTAGTAGTGCTCTCGTGATAACTGCAGCTCAGTGCTGGGGCTAACAGCCTGACTCTCCATGCAGCTTTGGATTGTAGAGCCTGTGTGAGTGGGTATTTGTACCCCTGTTCGCCGCTGCTTTGGGCTTTGCACATGCTGCTGTTGTATCTGCATTGTAGGGTAAATTATAGGGACATGCTCTGCAGGGACCACAGCTGAGACTTGAACCTATGACTCTCTGCTTCTGGACACACTGGCTTGGTGTACTGCACCACACTGTTGCCATAGATGCATGGGAGTCCCTGGAGCTACCTGTACTTTTCCTCAGCCAGACCTTTTATGTTGCACTGCACACCACATACTGGTACAGGGCATGGTCTAGGCCCACTGCAGGCAGGTGCCACTGCCCCCTCCAGCATGGGCACACATCCCTCTGCCATGCTGACATGACCATATGCTGTCAGTGCTGGTAGTGCGCAGTCCCAGGCCATCCACTGTGTGGGTAGGTGGTTGCCTAGGGAGCGGGGTCCAGGGTGGGGGGCATACATGAGCATCCTCACATCCCCCCCCCCATCACTGCCTACTAATAGTATGTCCTTTCTGCTTGGGGGAAGGTTGGCTGGTGGGATGTCAGGTCAGTGCCCTGGCAACTGTTGGCTCGGGTGGATCAGGTAGATGTAGGTGGATTGTGTTTGGCCTTTGTCAGCTGCTGTCTTGCTGATTTCTGGTTTCTATGTTCCTATGTGCCACCTAGGCACCCACCTAGTCCACCCTGTACTCCATCTGCCCCGCTACATGTCCCGCCTGCAGCCCCCTATGCCCCATTTGCACCTTCGCCATAGTGGACTTTCATACTTGGGCACTATGCTGTTGTTGCAAATGCAGCACTACTATCACTTCTCTTGGGCTCCCTGCCTATACTGTACATTGCTGACACTTAAATGGTTTCTCTCTCCTGCAAATGTGCATCTAACAACAGGTTTTTATGTGCGGTACTTTTCAGCCCTTCAGTTCCTCGCGTTAGTGTAAAAGGAGCCTCTCCCCGCCCACTCCCCACCCATTGACCCCTTCTCTCCACCCTCTCCCAATCCTCTACTGCAGCCGGGAATGCTAACGCTCGTTAGGTAACGTTAATGCCTGTTAGCGTTACATAGCACGCATTAACGTTACCTACGAGCGTTAATGTAGCCGCTGCTATGTTACTGCAGTTTAGTAAACATACCCCTAAAAGTTAGCGCATGTTAATATTATGCAAATATTTATGCAAATAAGGCACCTTATGCAAATGAGGCCCCTCAATGAGTCTCCGCACATGACTGCACCCCCCTTGGGCCGCCCTTTGCTGCAGGTCCCATAATGCATCAGAATGAGATGGTCAGAAATCCAGAAATGGCTTAAAATCTCACCCCTGGCATTTTTCTGTACCCAGCAGGTAGCGGATTTGGGGCCTGAGTTTAAAAAAGCTATGGATAAATTCTCAAAGGAAAAGTCCATAAACTGTTAATAAGGTAAATTTTATGTATATATCATGTAAATTCTATGTATATATCATGTAAATAGTTTCCCCAGTTCTACCCCTTAAGATTGTACCCCTGTTCTATGTAAGCACATTGTGTTGTTAATGCATTGTTGCGATGTTCAGTTGTAATGTAAACCGCGCTGATTTTAATAGCGCGGTATATAAGAAATAAAAATAAATAAATAAATAAAAAGAAAGTGACTCTTGGTGGCCCAGACCCTAGGTTTTCTTGGCAAGGTGCGATCAGAAATAGATTGCTACCCATACTACTACTACTACTACTATGGATCATTTGTATAATGCTGCAAGGCGTACGCAGCATTGTACAGACACATGCAAAAGATTGTCCCTGCTCATTAGAGCTTACGATCTATCAAGACAGACAACACAACAGCTGAGGTCAAGGACACATCCAGCGGAATGGAAAGGAAATACCAAGTTTAACTGTTCTATGTAAAATGTTTCAAGCTATAATGTAAACTGCTTTGAGTGAAGGACAAAGCGGTATAGAAAAATGTTTAAATAATAAATAAATAAATACATAAATACATAAGAGACAGAGTGGAACAGGATCCAAAAGCGGCCATGAAGAGGTGAGTTTTCAGCCTGGATTTGAAAAGGGGAAGAGATGAAGCCTGACATACAGACTCAGGCATAAGGAGCAGCAAGGTGGAAGGATTGAAGTCTGGAGTTGGCAGTAGAAGAGATGGGCGCAGATAAAAGAAGGGATCTGCCAGAAGAGGAGAGTTCCAAAGGAAGGGTGTAGGGAGAGGCGGTGAGGAGCAGCTGAATTAAGGCACTTATAGGTCAGTAGGAGAAGTTTGAACTGGATATGGAAACGGATAAGGAGCCAATGAAGCGACTTGAGAAGAGGGGTAATATGAGCATGACGAGGCTGGCGGAAGATTAGCTGCACAGCAGAGTGTGGAACAGATTGAAGGAGTGAGAGATGATTCAGAGAGAGACCAATGAGGAGGAGGTTGCAATAGTCAAGACAGGAGGTGACTAAAGAGTGGATAAAGGTCTTAGTAGTGTGTTCAGAAAGGAAGGGGAGAATTTTGCTAAGAAAGAGGAAAAAATGACAAGTTTTAGCTATCAGTTGGATGTGTGTGGAGAAGGAGAGGGAGGAGTCAAAGACGGTCCCAAGGTTGCGAGCCAAGGAAACAGGGAGAAGTAGAACGTTATCCAAAGAGATTGAGAAATGAAAAATGAGGAGGTGGGTTTAGAGGAAAAAATAAAAACCTCAGTTTTGGCCATGTTCAATTTCAAATGGTGGTGGAATATCCAGGCAGCAATGTCAAATAAGCAGGCAGAGATCTGGGCCTGGATTGCCAGAGAGATTTCAGGTGTAGAGAGAGAGATCTGAGAGTCATCAGCGTAGAGTTGGTACTGAAAACCATGGGAGGAGATGAGTGCACCAAGGGACTGGATATAGAGAGAGAAAAGGAGTGGGTCCAAGACAGACCCGTGGGTGCACCAAATGAGAGTAGAGGAGAATCCACAAGAACAAACAATGAAAGTGTGATGGGAGAGATAAGAAGAGAACCCGATGAGCACAGAACCCTTAAAAAAAGTGAGGACAAGGTATCGAGGAGAAGGTGGTGGTCAACAGTGTAAAAAGCAGAAGAAGGTTAAGGACTGAGTAAAGGGCCTTGGATTTTTCCAGGAACAGGTCACTGGATACTTTGACAAGAGCGGTTTCAATAGAATGTAAAGGACAAAAGCCAGATTGCAATGGATCCAGAAGGGCTGCCTTTCTTCAACACAGTAAATCTATAGCACCTGTTGGACTAAGAGGAAATCACTGCTTATCCCTGGGGAAAAGTAAAATGGAACTGGCTACTTTTGGGATATGTTAGATACTTGTAAACTAGATTAGCCACTGCTGGAAACGGGATACTGGACTTAATGGACCTTTGGATTGAGGCAGTGTGGCAATTCTTATGTTTTTATAATGCATTAAATACATTTTGAAGCTACCAATGGGAGGCAGCATAAATTGCAAATACTGTACAATCAGAGTCTAAGCCTAGTGGTTAGAGCAAGAGCCTAACACCCAGGAGATTGGGGTTCAATTCCTTGTGACCTTGGGCAAGTCACTTTACCCTCTCTTGCCTCAGAAGAAAAAGCTTGACACTCTACTTCCGGTCATACCATGCCAAGAAAACCCTGGGGCTGCTGGGTTGCCAGGAGTCAGCATTGACTTGATGGTACTTAAAAAAAAAGTGCAGAGAACAGCCAAACATAAGTTGCCAGGACACCAGGCTATTTTGTTTGGTGACGTGGATCCTCTTCATCTGCAATTCTATATATGTTTTCTAGATTTCTTCTTTCCCATTGTTTTTAAAGATTCTGTGCAAGGCTTCAGGGCAGTGTTGATGGGCTTTAGATAGCTAGGAAACAGGGCCAATGCTACCCTGTAAGCTGGGTAAGTGTGGCAGGCGGACACCGGAGACGGGGGGAGGGGGGGGGGCACCGTCACTAGTCGCCCGCCACCCACCATTTCAGAAAAGAAAGCAGCCATGGGAGCATTTCTCTGTTCCCACAGCTCTGCTATCTTTTAAACTGCTAGACCATGGTGTTTCCAGCAGTAGTAAGCATTTCCTGTTTCTCGTAAGAAATAGGAAATGCTTATTTTTGCCTTTAGAAATTCTGCGGTCCAGCAGTTTAAAAGTGAGCAGAGCCACGAGAACAGAAAAATGTTCCCACAGCTGCTTTCTTTTCTGAGGGATGAATCAGTGAGTGGAGGGGAGGGGAGAAGAGAGGGGGAAGGGAGGGCAGCTGATTCAAAAGGAAAGGGAAGGGAAGGGGCCAGAAGGGAGCAGACACGGGGGGGGGGGGGTGACCGAAAGGGAGCTAACACTTGGGAAAAGGGCTGGAAGATGGCTGGGTAATAAGAGGCAGGTTGGAAGAGAGCTGACATGGGGGAAGGTGGGGCTGGAAAGGAGCTGACATGGGGGGGTTGGAAGGAAGCGGAAAAGAGGGGAAGGAGGGGGCTGGAGGGAAGGTGGAGGCTGGAAGGGAGCTGACATCTGGGGATCGGACTGGAAGGGAGCGGACAACTGGGGATGGCACTGGAAGGCAGATGGACAGAGGAGAAGGTGACTGGAAGGGAGCTGACACGGGAGGGGTCAATGGGACTGGATGTTCACTGATACCTGGGATGGTCTTTGAATAGAAGGGGCTGTACGGTGGAAATATTTCTTTGCGGAAAGAGTGGTGGATGCGTGGAATAGTCTTCCAGTGGAGGTGGTAGAGATGAGGACAGTATCTGAATTCAAAGAAGCATGGGACAAACACAGAGGATCTCTAAGGGGAAAAAGGGGAATGTTGTAGTGGTTGATATGAAAGGGCAGACTAGATAGGCCATGTGGTCTTTTTCTGAAGTTATGTTTCTATGTTTCTATGTCCCTCCTCTCCTCCAGAGTGTACATTTTAGGTCTTCCAGTCTCTTCTCATAAGGCTTCTGATGAAGGCTCTAAAGGATTTTGGTCACCTTCCTCTGAACTGCTTCCAGCCTTTTTATATCCTTTATGAGATACAGTCTCCAAAACTGAACACATTATTCCAAGTGAGGCCTCATCAGCGACTTGTACAATGGCATTAGTACCTCTTCCTTTCTGCTGGTAATTCCTGTCTGTATGCAACCCAGCATCTTTCTGACTTTTGCCGCTGCCTTGTCACACTGTTTCACCACCTTGAGATCATCAGAAACAATCACACCGAGGTCCTTCTCCTGGTCCGTGCACTCCAATCTTTCGCCCCCTATCACATACAATTCCCTTGGATTTCTGCTTCCTAGGTGCATGACACTGCACTTCTTCACATTAAATCTTAACTGCCAAGCATTAGACCATTCTTCCAGCTTTTGCAGATCTTTCCTCATGTTCCCCACTCTCTCAGGGGAATCCACTCTGTTGCAAATTTTGATGGCATCTGCAAAAAGACAGACTTCTCCATTCGGCCCATTGGCAATATCACTCACGAATATATTGAACAGTACCGGTCCCAAGACTGAACCCTGGAGCACACCGCTAATCATCTTCCTTTCACCCGAGTTCCGTTTACCATCACTTTCTGTCGTCTATCAGTCAACCAATTTCTGATCCAGTTCACCTTGGGACCCATCCCCAGGCTGTTGAGTTTATTGATAAGCCTCCTATGAGGAACAGTATCAAAGGCTTTGCTGAAATCTAGATAGATCACATCCATCGCATGCCCTTGATCTAGTTCTCTGGTCACCCAGTCAAAGAACTCAATCCGATTTGTTTGGCAAGATCATCCTTTGGTAAAACCATGTTGCCTTGGATCATGCAACTTGTTGGTTTCGAGGAAGTCCACTATTCACTGTTTGAAGAGCACCTCCATTTCTTTTCCAGCCACCTGATATAGTTTGTCACTTCTTCCCTATAACCACTTTTGTGGAGAGGTACCACATCAGCCCTTTTCCAGTCCTGTGGAACTTCTCCTGTCTCCAAGGATCTATTAAAAACATCCTTTAATGGCCCTGGCTGGCTCTCTGAGCTCTTTTAGTATTCTGGGGTATATCTCATCTGGTCCCATAGACTTGTCCACTTTCAGTTTTGCAAGCTGCTTTAACACATCATCTTTTGTTAATGATGCGGTATCTACTCCATTCCCATTTGTCAGTCACAGGTGGTCCTTCTCCAGAATTTTCTCTAGTGAAAACAGAGCAGAAGTATTTGTTTAGCATTATCGCTTTTTCAATGTCACTTTCCACAAATCCGTTCCCAGCACTTTTGAGTCCTGCAATTCCATGTCTGATTTTCCTCCTCTCCCGAATATACCTGAAAAAAATCTTTTTGCCACACTTCACATCTTTAGCCATCTTTTCTGCCTTTGATTTTGCTATCCTTATTTCTCTTTTTGTCTCTTTTAGCTTAATCTTGTATTCTTTTCTGTGTTCCTCTGTTTGTGAGCGTCTGAATTTTGTAAAGCTGTGTTTTTTGCCTTTACTTGTGCAGCCACTTCCATGGAGAACCAAATAGGTTTCCATTTCTTCTTGTTTTTATTTGCTTTCCTTATATATGCATCAATTGCACCTTTTATTGCTTTCTTTAGTTTATTCCATTGCAATTCCACTTCCCTTAATCCCTCCCACCCTACCAACTCCTCCTTCAGGTACTTGGCCATTTTACTGAAGTCAACGTTTTTGAAGTCTAAGGGGTATGTTTACTAAACGGAGTTAACGTCGCAGCTGCGACGTTATACCGCGATAAGTGATGTTTTCGCATGATAATGGCGCATTACCGTGTGAGAACGTCACGTATCACACGATAATGTGGCCGATGGCATTAAGGTGTGCAGAGGTTGGAGTCAGGCCCCCCAGAGGGCAGAGTAAGGATCCCCAGGGGCGGAGAGAAGGGGTCAATGGGCAGAGAGTGGGCGGGGAGAGGCTCCATGCACACTAACTCCGTGAAATGAAGGTCTGAAAATTAGCACCAGTGAAAACCTCGCGCTAGAGGCACATTTGCAGGAGAGAGAAACCATTTCAGTCAGCAATGTACAGCAAAGGCAGGGAAACCAAGAAAAGTGATAGTAGTGATACATGTGCAGCAGCAGCAGCATAGTGGCCAAGTACGAGAGGGCACGACGGTGAGGCTGCAAATGGGGCATAGGGGGCTGAAGACGGGACATGAAGTGGGGCAGCTGTGGCACAGGGTGGACCAGGCAGATGCCTAGATGGCACCTAGGAGCACAGAAACAGAAAAACAGCAAGCCAGCAACTGACCAAGGGCAAACATGCCCACGAGTGTGTGACCCAAAGTGTCCCAGCGGACATCACTCAGCAGGTACCCTAAAGGGCACATCACATTGACAGGTGGTGCCGGGGGGAAGCGTGGATGTCAATGTAGGCACCCCTACCCCAGACCCCACACCATAGGCAGCTGCCTACTGGCACACTGGATGGCCTGGGACTGCGCACCACCAGCACCACCGGCATAAGGACATGTCAGCATGGTGGCGGAGGGGTACTGGTGGTGGAGGGGGCAGTGGCATCTGCCCACAGCATGCCAAGGCCAAGCCCTGTTCAGGTGGTTGGTGTGCAGTGCAACAGACAAGGGCTGTCTGATGAACAGTAATGCTATCTCCAGGGAATAACCTGCCTCTGTGGTAGCAGTTTGGTGCAGTACACACAGCCAGTATATTCAGGGGCAGAAGGTCACAGGTTCAAGTCCCAGCTGTGGCTCCTGCAGACCATTTCCTCTCTTTTTACCCTTACTAAACCGTGGTAATAAAGACGAAATCTTTATTGCAGATAAAAGTCACACACCATAAACGCCTATATTGTACCCTACAGAGCACCTACACCATAAACATGTACAATCCCTAGAGCAGAGCTTCCCAACTTCAGTCCTGGAGGGCCAAACACCATTCAGGTTTTCAGGATGTCCCTAATAAATATGCATGAGATGCATTTACATGCATCGCCCCATTGTATGCAAATGAATCTCATGCATATTCATTAGGGACAGCATGAAAACCTGAACCGTGTTTGGCCCACCGGGACCAGAGTTGGGAACCTCTGCCCTAGAGCAGCGGCCGACAGGGGCACAAACAGCCACACCCACAGGCCCCACTATGCAGTGGCTCATGGAGAGTCAGGCTGTTGGGCTCTGCGTGCACCAGCATCTACCAATACTAGCACCTGCATACCTTAGCAATGCCGTCTTAAACGTGGAAACACATTCCACATATATCAAAAGGTTGCTATGAATAATGTCAGATAACAAATCCTAAGTTGAACACAATTTGTTGACAGGTATTCATCACATCAACCTTTCTGATATCTGTGGAGTGTGTTTCAGGTTTTGTTTCTGACAGTTTTTAACTCCCCCGGGGAGTGACCCTAACAGTACTGAGTACCATAACAATGCCTGCACTGTGCCCAGGACTGGTGTGGTGGCCAGGGCTGCCAACCACCTCCATATTTGCACAATGCTGAAATAGGTGTGGTAGTGTGCGTATGTTTATCCAGTGTTATGTGGCTGCCTACACCTTACTGAACCCACAATGCTTGCACTGTTTCCAGTGTTAGCCTGCCAATGTGCATAATGAGGAGCAAGATACTGTGGGTATGGCCCGGACAGGGCGGCCTGCGTAGGTAGCATCTGCACAGGGCATAGGGCAATGGCTGGGACTGAGCAGTGACCACGGCATGGCTAGGTTACCCCGTAGTGCTGTATAGTATTTTTCTCATGTGATGTTTCTGGGTTTCCTTTTCTGGGGCTCAATCACTAACATATCTGCTTGATGTGTGTGCTCACATCCCATTTTTGGGTGTACATGGTTCCTCCAGGCGCATGCACTATGTAATAGCTAGCAGACTGTCTGCAGTTAGCATGTGTATGGCTGGAACACCTTGTGGGGTGCAGCAGGTGGAGGCTGACTGTGCCCTCTGCTGGTGAATGTCAGATAGGGGTGGGGGGCAGCTGAGCTTTTCCAGGCCTATTGCCCTATGTGATGCATACAGATCTGCATTCACCTCCCTGTAGGGTGCCTATTCCCCTCTACCTTTGTGGTAACAGTTTGATGCAGTACACACAGGGGTACTGCCCCTGTACAGTCAGTGTGTACAGGGGCAGACGATCACGGGTTCAAGTCCCAGCTGTGGCTCTTGCATACCATGTCCCAATATTTTTCCCACAAGACTCTAAAGCCAATATCAAAGCCCCGAAAATGATACTTCATAAAATTAAATAAGAGACTTCATCAAATTTAACATATTGCAACATTCAAACAATAGCCAACGAGTGACAGCCTCAGCAGAGACTCACTGACAAAACAAAATCAGGAGTACATATAACATCAATGGCTATCACTCGTTCGTTGTATCTATCTGGATTCACAGAACAATATTCCAAACTGTAATCTCGATAAACATTCAAACCACACTTATATCATCAAGTCCGTGAATCAAGATGAAATTGAATGCCCCGACGCCTTCTCAAGACATCTTACGTGAGCGTTTCGCTACCGCTGTATCAAGGGGGTTCAATTCTAAAAATATAAAAGACAAAAGCTTTACACAGATGCCGCAATTCAGAGAAAAGACTCACCTATCAACACTGAGCCGAAAGCAGACTTACCCAAAAAATAATTGAAATTCTAGCCGGCAACAGCCAGCACTCTAACCAGCCACCATCTCGAACCGGTTCCAAAGCATTTGTGACTACCAATCACATAATATTAAAGTAGACCAACCACTAGCTAATCCAAATCAGCTGGAACCTAATGAATCAATTGAGGACACCAACATACAATAATCACAAGGAAGAGAAGGAAAACGTTACTCACTCAACGAGAGCAGCCATCCATAATAAACACATTAAACACAAGCTCCCCATTCTATACATGAATTTAGACCGGAGGGTGACATTGTTTTTAAATAGAAGATCCACCATTGTTCTCTATATAAAAGAAAGCGATCCCGGGACATACCCCTGGCACCACTCCGAACGTGTTGTATTACAAAACATTTTAGATCACTAAAAACATGATGCAATGTCATACAATGTTCAACCATGGGGGCTTCCCTCCGTAAACAATGAAGCTTACTCTTATGCTCGATCAAACGAGTCCGGAATTTCCGTGTGGTCTTACCAATATAAAGGAGTCTACACGGGCAGAGAATACCATAAATTACGAAATCAGAATTACAAGTAGTAGTATCTTTTAAGCCTACAAATTTACCATGATAAGTGAAGCTATCTGTTTCCCACATGACATCACAATAAGAACAAGCACCACATTTTGTATGGCCAGATTCACCTAAAATAGCAGAATTCAAAGGTCTCAAAGAAGACGGACTCAAAATATCTTTCAAATTAGAATTACGTTGCCACACACAACGTAATTGTTTAGATTCTAAACCAGGAACAATGCCCAAAACATGCTTATATTTCTGGAAAATCAATTGAATCTGTTTACTATGGGGGGAATAACGAGAAATGAAATTAATTTGATCAGTATTGTTTTCTACCCTCGGTTTAGGAGACAACAACCAGGATCGATCATTATATAGCGCCCTTTTATAGGCACGATTCACTATCTTGAACGGATATCCACGGCGTAAAAAATCATACTTCAAATCCACTGCCTTCACCTTATAATCCTCAATAGAAGAGCAATTCCGTCTAAATCTAATAAACTGAGAAAATGGTAATCCACGCACAAGACTCCTAGGGTGCTTGCTGGAAAAATGTAGATAAGTGTTCTTATCTGTCAATTTACGATAAACAGTTGTACCCCATGACTCAGATTGCCGAAAGACTTTCACATCCAGAAACACTATTTCTTGATAGCTATAATTAATGGTAAATTGTATATGAGAATCCAATGTATTTAGCCACACATGAAACTCCAACAAGAGATCCAGAGGACCATCCCATAACAAAAAGACGTCATCTATGTAACGACGCCAAATCAACACATGAGATTGATACTTAGATGACACTAACCAACGCTGTTCATACAAACCCATAAAAAAATTCGCTACCGACGGGGCAAAAGATGCCCCCATAGCAATACCACTCACCTGCTGAAACAGCTCACTATTAAAGGAGAAATAATTACGACTAAGAGCTAAATCTGCACAGGCCATCAAAAACTCCAACATATCGTTATTGACATCCCCACGCTGTAATAAGCCCTCTTTAATAGCTTGTAAAGCCGCATTTTGCGGGATGCTCGTGTATAGGGCTACCACATCTATAAATAAAGACAAAGGCTCCAACACCGACCCCCGCGTAGACACAATAATTTCAAATAAATTGTATTATCTGATAATTGACGATAGGCTTCAGACAAATAATCTGACCGGTTCAGAACAACGATGGCTCCACCTTTGTCTGCTCGTTTTAAAACAATTTTGTTATTCTTTCGTAATTCATTAAGGGCCAGAGATTGAGACCGTGTAAGAGCATTACTTGCAAAAAATTTACTATGACTTTCAAGCTCATTAATATCATGTAAAACCAGTTGCTTAAATACTGTTATATTAGGATGCTCTTACACGGTCCTATCGTCAATTATCAGATAATACAATTTATTTGAAATTAACAAATGATCCCACACATGATTTACAGAATCGGATTAAAATCTTGACAGATTAGGCCTATAAATCGGGTTTTATTTCTAAGAAGGAATGTAACTTTTTGAACAATGTTTCTCCATCTGTGCCCCAATTTTATTTGTTACCTAAGATACATAAAGATTTGGTTAATCCCCCTGGGCGGCCTATTGTGTCTACGCGGGGGTCGGTGTTGGAGCCTTTGTCTTTATTTATAGATTCTTTTCTGCGCCCGCTGTTGAGTACAATCCCTTCATATATCCGCGACACCATGCATTTTTTGCAGATTATTGCTGATGCCTCTGCATGGGCTAATTCCGACTCAGTCATTCTAGTAACACTAGATGTGGTAGCCCTATACACGAGCATCCCGCAAAATGCGGCTTTACAAGCTATTAAAGAGGGCTTATTACAGCGTGGGGATGTCAATAACGATATGTTGGAGTTTTTGATGGCCTGTGCAGATTTAGCTCTTAGTCGTAATTATTTCTCCTTTAATAGTGAGCTGTTTCAGCAGGTGAGTGGTATTGCTATGGGGGCATCTTTTGCCCCGTCGGTAGCGAATTTTTTTATGGGTTTGTATGAACAGCGTTGGTTAGTGTCATCTAAGTATCAATCTCATGTGTTGATTTGGCGTCGTTACATAGATGACGTCTTTTTGTTATGGGATGGTCCTCTGGATCTCTTGTTGGAGTTTCATGTGTGGCTAAATACATTGGATTCTCATATACAATTTACCATTAATTATAGCTATCAAGAAATAGTGTTTCTGGATGTGAAAGTCTTTCGGCAATCTGAGTCATGGGGTACAACTGTTTATCGTAAATTGACAGATAAGAACACTTATCTACATTTTTCCAGCAAGCACCCTAGGAGTCTTGTGCGTGGATTACCATTTTCTCAGTTTATTAGATTTAGACGGAATTGCTCTTCTATTGAGGATTATAAGGTGAAGGCAGTGGATTTGAAGTATGATTTTTTACGCCATGGATATCCGTTCAAGATAGTGAATCGTGCCTATAAAAGGGCGCTATATAATGATCGATCCTGGTTGTTGTCTCCTAAACCGAGGGTAGAAAACAATACTGATCAAATTAATTTCATTTCTCGTTATTCCCCCCATAGTAAACAGATTCAATTGATTTTCCAGAAATATAAGCATGTTTTGGGCATTGTTCCTGGTTTAGAATCTAAACAATTACGTTGTGTGTGGCAACGTAATTCTAATTTGAAAGATATTTTGAGTCCGTCTTCTTTGAGACCTTTGAATTCTGCTATTTTAGGTGAATCTGGCCATACAAAATGTGGTGCTTGTTCTTATTGTGATGTCATGTGGGAAACAGATAGCTTCACTTATCATGGTAAATTTGTAGGCTTAAAAGATACTACTACTTGTAATTCTGATTTCGTAATTTATGGTATTCTCTGCCCGTGTAGACTCCTTTATATTGGTAAGACCACACGGAAATTCCGGACTCGTTTGATCGAGCATAAGAGTAAGCTTCATTGTTTACGGAGGGAAGCCCCCATGGTTGAACATTGTATGACATTGCATCATGTTTTTAGTGATCTAAAATGTTTTGTAATACAACACGTTCGGAGTGGTGCCAGGGGTATGTCCCGGGATCGCTTTCTTTTATATAGAGAACAATGGTGGATCTTCTATTTAAAAACAATGTCACCCTCCGGTCTAAATTCATGTATAGAATGGGGAGCTTGTGTTTAATGTGTTTATTATGGATGGCTGCTCTCGTTGAGTGAGTAACGTTTTCCTTCTCTTCCTTGTGATTATTGTATGTTGGTGTCCTCAATTGATTCATTAGGTTCCAGCTGATTTGGATTAGCTAGTGGTTGGTCTGCTTTAATATTATGCGATTGGTAGTCACAAATGCTTTGGAACCGGTTCGAGATGGTGGCTGGTTAGAGTGCTGGCTGTTGCCGGCTAGAATTTAAATTATTTTTCGGGTAAGTCTGCTTTCGGCTCAGTGTTGATAGGTGAGTCTTTTCTCTGAATTGCGGCATCTGTGTAAAGCTTTTGTCTTTTATATTTTTAGAATTGAACCCCCTTGATACAGCGGTAGCGAAACGCTCACGTAAGATGTCTTGAGAAGGCGTCGGGGCATTCAATTTCATCTTGATTCATGGACTTGATGATATAAGTGTGGTTTGAATGTTTATCGAGATTACAGTTTGGAATATTGTTCTGTGAATCCAGATAGATACAACGAACGAGTGATAGCCATTGATGTTATATGTACTCCTGATTTTGTTTTGTCAGTGAGTCTCTGCTGAGGCTGTCACTCGTTGGCTATTGTTTGAATGTTGCAATATGTTAAATTTGATGAAGTCTCTTATTTAATTTTATGAAGTACCAATATTTTTCCCTACAGAGCACATACACAATAATAATGTGCACTCCCCAGAGAAGATGGTGGCAACCCCAGTTCTGGAGGACAAACGCCATTCAGGTTGTCAGGCTGTCCATACTAAAAATATGCATGAGATGCATTTGAAGGAGCTGCCCCCATTGTATGCAAATGTACCTCATGCATATTCAGTAGGGACAGACTGACAACCTGAATCCTGTATGAACCACCAGGACTGGATTTGTGAACCTCTGCCCCAGAGCATCGCCCAACAGGGGCACAAACACACACACCCACAAGCTCCACCATCCAAAGTATAATAAAAAGGCAGGCTGTTGTGCCCTGCGCATAGCACCGGCCCCTACTACTAGCACTTGCATACCTTAGCAATGTCATCATAAACATGGAAACACGTCCCATATACATCAAAAGGTAGCTATGACCAATGTCAGATAACAAATCGTAACTTAAACACAACTCTCTAACAGGGATCCATCATAGCAACCTTACTGATTTATGTGGTGTGTGCCCCCTCATCCATATCTGTCAGTGTTTACCACCCTGGAGAGTGTCCCTAACAGTATTGTTTTATCCTAACAATGCCTGCACGAAGCCCATGACTGGTGTTGTGGACAAGACTGCCAACCACCGCTATCTTTACATAATGCTCAAATAGGTGTGGTAATCTGTGTATGTGAGTCCATTGTTTTGTGGCCGCCCACACCCCACTGAGTCCCCAGTGCTTGCACTGTTTCCACTGTTCCACCTCCAATGTGCATAATGATGAGCAAGATATTGTGAGTATGGCCCCTACAGGGCCATTTATTCAGGATGCATCTGCATAGGGCATAGGGCAGTGACTGGGATATTGCAGTGGGCAAACGCCATCTGCACAGACAGGGTGGCCAAAGCAGGTCATGCTGTGAGGGCACTCTCACTCTGATTGAGCAGTGACAATGGCATGTCAACCTTACCACATAGTACCATACAGTGTGTTCAATAGTGATATATGTGAGTTCCTATTCCTGGGGCCCATTCACTGACATACCTGCTTGGCATTGGTGCAAAATGTCCCACATCTGGGTGCACATTGTTCCTCTTGGAACATGTACAAAGTATGGGCTAGCATACTATGTGCAGTCAGCATGTGTCTGGCTGCAACACCTTGCAGGGTGAAGCAGGTGCATGCTGACTGTGGTCTCTGCTGGTGAATGGCAGCTTGTGGTGGAAAGCAGCTGAGCTGATCATGCCTATCACCTGTATGGCAACAGCCCTGGTACAGGTACCAATCTGCATCAACTGTCAGGTTCCCCAAAGAAAGGTGTTTGCTGGTCCCACAGCCTGTCATCATGTTGCAGTACTGCCCCTCCATAGAGGTGGGTGGGGCTTTTTCAGAGCTCCAGTCAGGGACTGAACCAAACCAAAAAGCCAATTAAATTATATGGAGGAAATGCAAGATGTTTGCACACCATGGGGTATGTTTACTAAACTGTCCTAATGTTACTGGCGCTAGTTGTAGCGATAATGTGAAGAATGCCATATAAGGAGTGGGCGTTCCAGTCCTAAGGTAGCAAGAATATGTATCACGTGATAGTGGGTGCCATGGCACCTTAACGCGCGTTAACCCTAAGTACATGCTAGTGCAGGGTTAGAAGCTATAACGATGTAGCCCAATGTTTACTGCAATGACTGTGGAGGCAGAGATCATGGGTTCAATCCTGCAGTGGTGTAATAAAAAGGCTGTCAGAGGCATTTTATTTTGATTTAAATCAGTGCTGCCAGCAAAAACACCCTCACAGTGCCGTAACTTAAGGTGCCTCATAAGGCGCCCTATAAGGGCCCCATAGGTCACATTTAAAGTGCCCTGTCTGCCAAGGCACCCTATAATGTGCCCTATAGGGCGCTGTATAGGGAGCCTTATAGGGTGCTTTACAGGGCGCCTTACAGGGCGCCCTATAGGGTGCCTATAAGGCACCTTAGGCTACAGCACTGTGAGGGTGTTTCTGCTGGCAGTACTGATTTAAATTAAAAGAAAATGCCTCAGACAGCCTCTTTAGATTACACCACTGCCGGATCAAACCCATGACCTCTGCCTCTACAGTCAGTGAAGTAACCAGTAGGCTACATCTCTATAACTGCTCCCACACTGCTGGATGGCTACAGAAAGACTGCAGGTCACCACACAAACTTTCTGCTGTGGTTACCAGGATAGGGTAAACCCACCCGTACCCATGATGCACTGCACATGCAGATCAGCAGTCTACAGCTGATCACATAATGGGGTATGTACCCCCACAGCACCTCGGCCTGGTAGGGGGAACTGACCGTGTGTGTTACTGGCACAGAGTAGCTACAGACTGTGAAATTGTGCGGGTACTGTGCTCACCCTGAGGGTGAGGTGGGGCACCCAGCACCAGGTCTGCAGCACCTGGCTTGGCTGAGATAGGCTGTGCTGCAGGTCCCTATCAGTGCCGGTGTGTGATAGGTAGTCCTTGCAGACACACCTAGGATACACCTGTGTCCATCTGTATTTCCCAGTCACATCTAGCCCTTGTGGACTATGATGCACCCAGAATAGTGCATATAGTGTGTGGGTGCACTGGTCACATGTTATAGGTGAAGGGGGGTGTTTGGACCCAAAAGTAAATTATGTAGCACCACCAAACCTGCTCAGGGAGAGGGGTGGGGGGAACAGGATCTCCCACCAACAGATCCACATTGTACATCCCTGCAATGGTGGCAGTAGAGGGGACCATCAACCCCAGTTCTGCTGGGGAACAGGCACCCTACAGCGCAGTTGATACAGATCTGTTCGCATCACACAAGGCAATGGCAGACAAGCAGAATGCTGGAGCATCTCAGCTACCCTCCACCACTATCTGACATTCAACAGCAGAGGGCACAGTCAGTCTCCAACCACTGCACGGTGCTCCAGCCATACACATGCTAACTGCAGACAGTCTGCTAGCTAGTACATAATCCTGGAGAAACTGTGTGCACCCAAAAATGGGATGTGAGTACACACACCAAGCAGTTATGTCAGTGATTGGGCCCCAGAAAAGAGAACCCATAAATATCACTTGAGAGATACAGTGTATAGCACTATGGGGGAACCTAGCCATGCCGTGGTCACTGCTCAGTCAGGGTGAGAGTGACCTCCCAGCATGACATGCTATGGCCACCCTGTCCGTGCAGGTGGTGATCGGGCACTACAATGTCCCAGTCATTACCCTATACCCTGTGCAGATGCATCCTGCCCATGCCACCCTGTCTGGGCCATACCCACAGTACCTTGCTCCTCATTATGCACATTGGCAGGCTAACACTGGAAACAGTGCAAGCAGTGTGGGCTCAGTAAGGTGTAGGCAGCCACAACACACTGGATAGATAGACACACACTCCCACACCTATGCCAGCATTGTGCAATTATAGAGGTTTGTGGCAGCCCTGGCCGCCACACCAGTCCTGGGCACAGTGCAGGCACTGCTATGGTACGCAAAACTGTTGGGGTCACTCCCTGGGGTGGTATCGCCCACCCGATAACTCCAAATCAACCTTCCTCACTGACTTCGACTCCTGGCTTTCTGTCTTTATAGATCCCTCCTCCCCCACTCTTATTCTTGGCGATTTCAACATTCACATCGACAACCCCTCTGACCCCCATGCCTCAAAGTTCCTCGCTCTTACCTCCTCGTTCAACCTCCAACTTTGCTCCACTGCTCCCACACACCTACATGGCCACTGCCTTGACCTAATACTCTTCTCCAATTCCTCTCCTTCAAACTTCTGCAAATCAATCCTTCCCTCATCTGACCATCACCTACTAACATTTACTATTCAGCTCCCGCCATCCCAACTTCATCCTGTCTCCTCCGACCTATTTAGAAACCTTCATAATATTAATCCCCTGACTCTCTCCTCCACCATTTCTCCATCTCTTTCCTCCATTTTATACTCCAAGTCCGTCGACGAAGCATTATCCTCATACAATGCTACACTATCCTCAGCCCTTGACACTCTTGCCCCTCCCACCTCACGTCCTGTAAAACGATCTACTCCCCAACCCTGGCTTTCACCCACAATCTGTTACCTATGCATCTGTGCCCGTTCTGCCGAACGAGCCTGGTCCAAATCCCACTCTCCGGAAGACCTTCTACACTTCAAATTCATGCTTGGCTCCTTCCAGTCAGCCTTAGCACTTGCCAAACAAGATTACTACATCCATCTGACTAATTCCCTTGCCTCTGATCCTCGCCGTCTCTTTAACACCCTCAATTCTCTCCTCAAGGTCCCCCCGCCCCCGATCCCGCCCTCCCTCTTTGCCCAAACCCTAGCCCACTACTTCCATGACAAAATCCTCAAAATTACCCTCCAATTCCCTACCCCCTCATCTACCTTCCCTCCCCCCAATTTCTCTTCCCCCATCCATACTCCCCCTGCCACCCTCTCCTCTTTCTCCCCGATCGCTGAAGAGGAAACCACACTTCTTCTTTCCTCCTCCAAACCCACCACCTGTCCATCAGACTCTATCCCTACCCATCTCTTACGTTCCATCTCCCTCACCATTGTCCCCTCCATCACTCATATCCTCAACCTTTCACTCTCCACTGCAACTGTCCCTGCTGTCCCCGCTGACTTCAAACATGCTGTTGTCACACCCCTCCTCAAGAAACCCTCACTTGATCCCACATGCCCTTCTAACTAGCGGCCCATCTCCCTCCTTCCCTTCATATCCAAACTATTAGAATGAGCAGTCCACCGTTGCTGCCTTGACTTCCTCACCTCCCAGGCCCTCCTGGACCCACTACAATCAGGCTTCCATAACCTACACTCCACTGAAACGGCACTCACAAAAGTCACCTTTGACCTGTTCCTAGCTAAATCTAATGGCCTCTATTCTATCCTCATCCTTCTTGACCTTTCTGCTGCCTTTGACACCATTGACCATGATCTTCTCCTCACCACCCTCTCCTCACTTGGCTTCAAGGACTCTGTACTATCCTGGTTCTCCTCCTACCTCTCCCATCGCTCATTCAGTGTATGCTCTGGCGGCTTCTCCTCCTCCCCTACCCTGCTCGATGTAGGTGTACCCCAGGGATCTGTCTTGGGCCCCCTCCTCTTCTCTCTCTATACCCAAGGCCTTGGCGTGCTTATCTCTTCCCATGGCTTTCAGTACCATCTCTATGTCGATGACTCCCAAATCTACCTCTCTACACCTAATATTTCTCCGGCAACCCAGTCCAAGATCTCTGCCTGTCTTTCGGACATTGCTGCCTGGATGTCTCATCGCCGATTGAAACTGAACATGGCCAAGACTGAACTCTTTGTCTTTCCACCCAACTCCTCCCCCCCCCCCCACTTCCCCCTCTCTCAGTCCATGTGGATGGATCTACTATCCTTCCTGTTCCCTCAGCCCGCAATCTAGGGGTTATCTTTGACACCTCTCTCTCCTTCTCCGCTCATATCCAGCTTGTAGCTAAGACCTGCCGCTTTTTCCTCTACAACATCAGCAAGATCCGCCCCTTCCTCTCTGCACATACTACCAAAATGCTTATCCATTCCTTAATCTCTTCTCACCTCGATTACTGCAACCTACTCCTTGCTGGTCTCCCCGTGAGCCACCACCTTCCCCTTCAATCTATACAAAATCACGCTGCTCGACTAATCTTCTGCCAGCCTCACCATGCCCACATTACTCCTCTCCTCAAGTCACTTCACTGGCTCCCTGTCCAATTCCGCATCCAATTCAGGCTTCTCCTGCTGACCTATAAATGCATTCACTTTATGGCCCCTCAATACCTCATATCTCTTATCTCTCCCTACGTCCCTTCTCGAAATTTGCGCTCCGCTAACAAATCGCTTCTTTCAATGCCTTTCACCCGCACCGCGAACTCCCGACTGCACTCCTTTCACCTTGCCGCGCCACACGCCTGGAACAGCCTTCCTGCATCTGTGCACCAGGCGCCCTCCCTGGCCCTCTTCAAATCCAGGTTGAAGACCCACCTCTTCACCGTTGCATTCAGATCCTGACTTCCATCCTCATCCTACCCTAACCCCCATTAACGTTTATGACCAAACTTTAGACCAAGCTGTACCAAACTGTACCACACCGTGTCTTCCACAGAACTGACTAATGCTCTGAACTGTTCTAACTAGATTGTAAGCTCCAATGAGCATGACTCTGACGGGCAGGGACTGTCTCTTGTATGTTAGCCACCTCTTGTAGGCTAGCTGTGCAGCGCTGCATGTGTGGCACTCTATAAGTGCCAAATAGTAGTAGTAGTAGTAAACACTGTCAGAATCAATAACTGAAACACACTCCACAGATATCAGAAAGGTTGCTATGATGAATCTCTATCAACAAATCGTGTTTAACTTAGGATTTGTTATCTGACATTAATCATAGCAACCTTTTGATATATGTTGAATGTGTTCCCAAGCTTAGGACGGCATTGCTAAGGTATGCAGGTGCCAGTATTGGGAGATGCTGCTCCGCGCAGGGCCCAACAGCCTGACTCTCCATGAGGCGTTGGATAGTGGAGCCTGTGGGTGTGGGTGTGGGTGTTTGTACCCCTGTTGGCCTCTGCTCTAGGGCTGAGTTTCCCAACTGCGGTCCTGGTGGGCCAAACACTATTCAGGTTTTCATGCTGTCCCTAATGAATATGCATGAGATACATTTGCATACAATGGGGGTGGCGCATACAAATGCAGCACAGGCATATTTATTAGGGACAGCATGAAACCTGAATGGTGTTTGGCCCTCCAGGACTGGAGTGGGAAACTCTGCTCTAGGGATTGCACATGTTTATGGTGTCTGTGCTCTGTGGGGTAAAATGTAGGCTTTTCAGGCATGTTTATTTTATCTGCAATAAAGGTTCCATCTTTATTACCATGGATTAGTACTGGGTAAAATATGGGAACAGGGTTGGCAAGAGCCACAGCTGGGACTTGAACTTGTGACCTTCTGCTCCTGAACACACTGGATGTGTGTACTGCATCAAACTGTTGCCACAGGGGCAGAGCATTCCCTGGGGATACCATGACTGTTCGTCAGACAGACCTTGTCTGTTGTAGTGCACGGCACCCACCTAAACGGGGCTTGGCCGTGGTCTTCTGTGGGCAGATGCCATTGCCCCCTCTGCCACCATGCTGACATGCCCTTATGCCAGTGGTGCTGGTGGTGCGCAGTCCCAGGCCATACAGTGTTCTGGTAGGCAGCTGCCTATGGTGTGGGTTCTCGGGTAGGGGTGCCTACATGGATATGCGCGCTTCCCCCTGGCACCGCCTGCAAATGTTATGTGCCCTTGGGGGTACCTGCTGGGTAATATCCCCTGTGACACTGTGGGACACACACTCATGCCCATGTTGGACCCTCGTCAGTTGCTGTCTTGCTGCTTTACAGTTTTGGCATTCCTATGTGCCACCGAGGCATCTGCCTAGTCCGCACTGTGCCCCAGCTGGACCACAGCATGTGCCGCCTGCAGCCCCCTGTATCCCATTTACAGCATCAGTACAGTGCCCTTTCCTATGTGCCCACTCTGCTGTTGCTGCAAATGTGCTCACCATAACAAACCTGCCTAATATAAACGAAAAAAAACCCTGATCACCGCTATTTCAATGTGGGATCATTCACTTTGTAGGGGGACAGAGCATAGGCCCTTCAAACATAATATCTTCCTTTTTACGCTTTGTCAGAAGTGTTGCTTTATGTTTAGCATTAATATCACTATTGGTCAGCTTGGTTATAGGGATTTCAGATGTGGTTCTGGTAATTTTATATGTTTAGTTGCCTTTTTGGTTCTTGCACATGTATCACTACTATCACATTTATGGGTTTCCCTGCCTTTGCTGTACATTGCTAACTGAAATGGTTTCTCTCTCCTGCAAATGTGCCTCAGTGTAGCGTGAGGTTTTCACTGACGCTAATTTTCAGACCTTCATTTCACGGCGTTAGTGTGCATGGAGCCTCTCCCTGCCCACTCTCCGCCCATTGACCCCTATCTCTGCCCTCTAGGGAGCCTTATTCAGCCCTTCAGACCGACTTTCACAGCGTTTGTGTGCCTTAACACTGCTGCCGACCTTATCGCGCGATAATGTAATATTATCGTGTGATAACGTTACATATTGCGCAATAACGTCGGCGCTGCTACATTAAGATGGTTTAATAACCATACTCCCAAGGAACTAAAAGAGAGAGAGAATCAACAGCACAGTTTATAAAACCAAATTATAACTCATTTTTATTTTGTTATTATAAACTGCGTTATGGTTCTTGCTTTTTTTTTTTCAACATATATTTTGCATCCACAGTGGGTGCAGAGCAGAACCAGAGCATTCATCCACAAAACTCAATATCTTAAAAATACAAAAAAATCTGATTCTGATCATCTCACTAACAATAAACATTCTCCAGTACCAGGCATATTGTGAACTAATACAAAACCCTACAACAAAGAGCACATCTACCATACAATATCATATCAACACCAACTTCCAAAACTCACATATGGAGCCCATGTTAAAAAAGGTCACTGTAAATACTTCAGTGGGCCCTGGAACATCCATACACCTATTTGAAAAGCTGAACAAGTCAAATTACTACAGTACAGTATAGATCTTTTTGTACAAACTCCATGTTAACAGAACACCTGTACTCAGTCATACACTCAGAACACAGACCCTCACCAAGTACAGAATAAGTAATCACAATCTAAAGTAAAAATAAAAATATGTAGACAAAATTTAAATGAAATCCCAAGAAGCCAGACTCCGCATGCAGTGCAACATCAGATAAATAAGAGATGCAGTTATCCCATACTGTGTAAAATATAAAGATAGCACAAAGTCCATTCACTAAAATTAAATTAAAATTATTTTTCTACCTTTGTTGTCTGACCATTTTATTCTCTAATCATACTGGTCCTGATCTGAGGCTTTTGCTTTCCTGTCTTCTCTTATCTCTCTTTCTGTGGTCTGAGGTCCATCTGCCATTTCTTATCTCTTCTTTTGTTTTCTTCACTTCCTTCCATCAGCTCATTTCCTGTTCCAGTAACCCTCCCCAGTATCGAGCCCCTTTTCAGTCCTCCCCTCCCAGTACCCTCCAATGTCAACTGCCTTGCATTCCCACGACTGCCACTGGTGTCCATTCCCTTCCAGTCCCCCTCCTTCCCCAATGCCCAGCCCCTTCTAGTCCAAATACCATCCCAGGTATCAGCTCACATCCACTCTCAATGCCACCCCCCCCCCATCAGCTCCCTTCCAGTCACCCTACCCTATGTCCATCCCCCTTCCAGTGGCATTCGCACATGTCAACTCTCTTCCAGCCTCCTCCCCATTACCCAGCCACCTACCATTCCCATCCCCAAGTGTCAGCTCCCTTCCAATCCCCCTTCAGTACATCTCCCATGTCAGATCCCTTCCTGCTCCCTCCTTCCACTGGCAGATCCTCTCAGTATCCGCTCACTTCCAGTCCTATCCTCCCATCCCCATGCTTCAGCCCATTTGTAGCCCTAACCCCTAATTTTCTTCCAGGGCCAGCAGTACATCTCCTCCCCCCATTCCCAGTCCCAGCCCATTTTCAGTCCTATCCCCCTTATCAGCCCATTACCAGTCCTAACCCCCCCCCCAATAAGTCCATTTCCAGTCCTAGCCCCCCAATCAGCCCATTTCCTGGCCTAGCCCCCCTAATCAACCCATTTCTAGGCCTAACCCCACCAATCAGCCCATTACCAGTCCTAGGCCCCCCCTCCCTATCATCCCATTTCCAGTTCTAACCCCCCCCATCAGCCCATTACCAGTCCTAGCCCCCCCTCCCGATCAGCCTATTTCCATTCTTAACCCCCCATCAGCCCATTTCCAGTTCTAACCCTCCTGATAGCCCATTACCAGTCCTAGCCCCTCCTCTTGATCAGCCCATTTCAAGTTCTAACTACCCCATCAATCCATTTCCAGTCCTAGCGCCCTCCCGATCAGCCCATTTCCAGTTATAACCCCCCCATCAGCCCATTTCCCAGCCTTGCCCCCCTCCCGATCAGCCCATTTCCAGTTCTAACCACCCCATCAATCCATTTCCAGTCCTAGCCCTCCTCCCGATCAGCCCATCTTCAGTCCTAGCCCTCCCCCCATCAATCCATTACAATTTCTAGTGCTACCCCCTCCCCCCAGTGCAGCCCAGCCCAGCCCGACCTTCTGAAGGGAAATTTAAAAAAAAAATGATCAGAGGAGCCGCTGCCACAGCAGCAGCAGCAGAATGAAGTGCCCCGCGGCCCCCCACCTCCCCGGCCTTGTATTTCCTTCAGCGCCGGCTCAGCTTTTCAGAGCCGCGAAGGGAGAGTTTCCCTTTCCTGCGGCTGTGTTAGTTGAGCCCGCCAGAGCTAATGGGAAACAGGAAATGCCTGTTTCCCATCAGTGCCGGCGGGCTCAGCTTTAACAGTCCCACCCTAGATGGAGAAAGCTCTGCTGGAGGTGACACAGTAAGTGTGGGAGAAAGAGGCCGGGAGTTAAAGAAGGTTGTGGTTGGCTGATCTTCTTGATCTATTGTCGAGGGGCTTGGTTATGAGAGTCTGGAGGACAGTCACTGAGGAGTCATGGAGGATCTTGAAGGTGCTGAGGGAGACTTTGTACTTCACTCGCATGTAGATGGGGAGCCAGTGCAGCTGTTTTAGAAAGGGGGTGATTCATCACAATGATCCTGTGATTATTCTAGCAGCTGTATTTTGTGTGAGTTATAGAGGGAGTAGAGTGGTTTTTGGTAGGCCCTAATAGATGATGTTCTCATAGTCCAGGACTGGAATGATGAGGGCCTGACAGCTATCTGTTGGATGAGTATGCCAAAGGAGAGAGAGGAGTCAAAGATGACCCCAGGGTGGCAAGCCGAGGAAACAGGGAGGAGTAAAATGTTATGCACAGAAATAGAGAAAGGAATTCATTTGTGGAGGATGTAGTAAAAGCTGTTATTTTAGCTGGGTTTAAAAAAGTTTGGATAAGTTCCTAGACGAAAGGTCCATAAACAATTATTAAAGAGGACCCGGGAAATCCACTGCTTGCCCCAGTACAAGCATTGTGCAATCTGTGTCTTTTTGGGAACCTGCTAGGTACTTGTGACCTGGATTGGCCACTGGTGGAAACAGGAAACTGGGCTTGATGGACCTTGGTCTGACCCAGTATGGCATATCTTATGTTCTTATGAGAAAAGGGGGAGGTACTATAGGTTTAAGGGGAAAGATAAGAAGCTTGGTTTTGGCCATATTTAATTTCAGATAGTGCAGTGACATCCAGGCACCAATGTCAGATAAGCAGGCAGAGATCTAGCTTTGGATACCCAGAAAGATTTCAGGTGCAGAGAGGTAGATCTAAGAGTCATCAGCGTAAAGATGGTGCTGAAAACCATGGGAGGTGAGTGCACCAAGGGACTGGATATAGAGGGAAAAAAGAAGAAGCCCCAAGACAGAACCCTGGGATACACCAACTGGGAGCAGGATGGCAGTAGAGCAGGATCCAATGGAATTAACACTAAATTGCAGTGGGAGAGATAAGAAGAAAACCAGGAGAGAACAGAGCCCCTAAATCCAATTGAGGAGACAGTATCGAGGAGAAGGCGATAAGCAACATTGTCAAAGGCTGCAAATAGGTCAAGAAGGATGAGGATCGAGTAAAGGCCCCTTGATAAAGATGGTTTGAGGCGACCAGAAATATGATTATGTCGCCTCCTTGCTCAGAGAATTTCACTGGCTGCCAATCAAATTTAGAATTCAAGATCTTAATAATTGTTTATAAAATCTTGCCAATAAACCAGCCTGTCTACTTGCTTATTAGACACATTATCCCATATCAGTCATCTCGTATGTTAAGGTCTATGAACTTAATAGTACCTTCCTCAATTAGGGTACAGTTGGTGTTTACTAGAAAAACAGCTTTTTGTGCCTAATGACTTACACACTGGATTGTCATACTCTGGCTTCCAGGCTAAGGTTAAAGTCTGATTGTTTAGGCAAGCATTTGAATTATCATGAATGTCAAATAAATGTACAGAAGACGGGGGGATGAAGTGAAAGGGGATAGACTCTTTAGGGAAAGAGTGATACATGTGAGGAATAGCCTCACAGTGGAAGTGGTAGAGTCAAGGACTGTGTCTGAATTCAAGAAAGCATGGGACAAACACAAAGAGACCCGTTTACTAAAGAGCACTATGATATTGTACCTAATGCAGCTATAGCAGTCAACACTTTAGGTGCAACACCGCCACATTATCTGTTGAGGGTTGGCAAAGCATGTTCCCAGCAATTAACGTGATGCACCCAGCCCTAGCATGGCATAATAATGGAGAAAGTGTACTTATTTCTACCTATGGAGGTGGCAGTAAGTGCACCCGTGCTAAATGGCACGCTTCACAGTTAAAGTGGCCACGCTGACTGCAAGGCACTCCCCTCACCCACTCTCAGCCCCAACCCACTCACTTATCACCTCAACAAGCAAAGCTCAGTTAGTGTGGAAACTGGGCCTTGCTAATGGTGCTGGTCCCATGATAATAGTTATTGTGGGTCACAGTGCGGGGTTAACATGTGCTGTAACCCACACTAACTACTTAGCGCATTTTAATAAAGACCCCAAAGGATATGTAAGGGGAAAAATTGGAATGGAAGGACAGACTGGATAGGCCATATGTTCTTTGTCTGCCATCATTTTTCTCTCTGTGTATGATTCCTTTACTGCTATTGCTGTATGTGTGAAATTGATTCTCCTGCTGCTCTGAGCTGGAAATTGTAACTCTCTTGTATAGTATTGGGCTAATTTATTGTCAATGTATCATTCAGTTTTAATTTTGTAAACTGCTTTGTTGCACTGCTAAAGGTGATATCAAATTAATAAGCTAAACTCTTGGCAAGTCACTTTCTCTCTCATTGCCTTAGGTATCTATTTAAAAATTATTTGTATTTTGCATATCGACATTCCTACACAGAACCCACAAGGAAACATAAGAAATAATAAAATAATGCACAGAAGATATACAAACATAAACCCAATAAATGCAGCCACCAATTAATTACAAAAACTCACTAAAAGCATGCTCAAAAAAGCCATCTTTGTATATTTCCTAAATTTCAAATATTCAGTCTCCTTGTTCATGTGCCCTAGTAATGTATTCCAGAGAACAAAGGCTGCACAAGAAAACATCCCATAGCCTCATCTCAGTCTTACAGACTTTGCACACCAAGGGAATCACATACAAATTGGAACTACTTGAGCGCAAAGAGCACAATGGTAAATACCTTTGGATAGCAGAACTCAAATATACAGGTCGCATTGCATACAAGGTCTTAACACAAAAGTCACAATTTTAAATTACCCTCTATGTTCTCCTGGCAACCAGTGCATTTTCATCAAATCTGCAGAAATATGCTTCAATTTGGAAAGGTCAAATATAATATACACAGCTATATTCTGTGCAAGCTGAAGAGCATGCAAATATTTCTTTGATAAAGAAGTGTGGAAGCCATGTTAGTGCACTCTAATGGTAGTTAAATAAAAAGAGAAACAAAAAGGAAAATAGATGTATTAAATACCTGGGTAGGGTTTTATGGTCAGTTTAAATCACGCCTCTAGGCACCCTCACGCCTCCAGGCACAGGCCAAGAACCCACCAAGAATACATCCAGCTTATCTGGATAATTACAGATCCAACAGAACAACCCTCCTGATGCACCCAGACGGCAGCACCGAAACAACCTAAGCCGACAAAACAAACCTCTATACGAAGAGACAACCCCCAGGGCACAGAAGCCCAATCGACACCAGCAGCAGAGAGCAGAAGGTAAGCCCCTGCCTCCTGCTGCCAAGCACAATCAGAGCCTCTTCCCTGAATGATTAAAACCGAACAGGCCTCAAACCTCAGGCAATAATCCACCCTCATCTATTCCCTCCTAGCCCTACTTACTCTTTCCCCCACCACAAACTCCCTCCTACTTCCCTACCCTAAACTCCCTCTCCTCCCCTACCCCTTCCTCATCTCCTATCACCCACACCCCACCCTCAATATAATATTTAACTACCCCCCTGCTTCTCTCGCAACGCAAAACACCTCATCACAGTACCAACACATTACACACCAACACCCATTAGCAAACTCCTCACCCCAGTATCCCTCAAATGTGCCCTCATAAATGCATTATCAGCAAAGAACAAAACCACACCAATAAGAGACCTCCTCTTCACCCACAACCTGGACATCCTCTGCATCACAGAGTTATGGCTTACTGAAACAGACACAATTTTCCTAAACCAATTACATCCTGCAAACTTCAGCCTCTTACACTATCCTCGTACCCATAAAAAAGGAGGTGGCATCCTCATCCTCGCCAAATCCAATCTAAACTTCACCAAGAAAGCTGCAGACTCCATCTCGACCTTGGGTACTCTCACCATCACAAACAAACAACTCAGCATCTGCTTTGCCTACCATTCCCCATCAGCACCATCCAGTGACCTCTCCGACTTGATCCACAATTCATTCAAAAACAACTCAAAGCATAAGGACCTCATCCTCCTGGGTAACCTCAACCTCCAATCAGCCCAACGAAGCAAGCATCAGCCTTCATAGAAGCAATGACAACAATGAACTTCTCACAAATAGTGAACTCCCCCATGCATTGCAAAGGAAACACTCTTGGCCTCATATTGGTCAGCAATACACCTACCCACATGATCTCTCCCCCCTAGTCCAAACCATCTCAGTGCCCTAGATACATCATAAGATTATAACCTTCCAACTGCCCCTCAACAACACATTACACCCCCCAAACCACACAAGAGATGTTTCAGACAATTCCACAAAGATTCCTTTCTCGCTCACATCTCCCTAATCTTCACTACTGAACCGCAAGACCTAGACTCTGCCATCAACACACGAAAAAAACTTGTCAATGAAGCAGCCTCTGCTCCAACCTTGACCCAGCCTCACAACCCCACTCACAAATGAACCCCATGGTACACCCCAAACTCCGACAGCTCAAATCCCAACTAAGGAAACATGAACACAGATGGAGAAAATCATAGATATCTGCGGACCAAACCCAATACATGACTGTCCTAAAAGAATACAACCATGCCACCAACCTATCCAAGCAAAGCTACCACAGAAACCTCAACCACAGATTACTCAACTGGCCAAGAGAACTATTCACATAAGAACATAAAATATGCCATACTGGGCCAGACCAAGGTCCATCAAGCCCAGTATCCTGTTTCCAACAGTGGCCAATCTAGGTCATATGTACTGTGGGGGCCCCTTGCCCAGGCAACAGCCTATGGGCCTAGGGCTGCACTTGTTAGTCCTTTAATTAAGGAGTTTTTCCTCACCCAGAGCCAAGGCTGCTGGGATTTGTAGTTGTGTTGTTCAGAAAAACAAGTAGTGTGGAGACCGAGGGTTTACAAGGCAAAACACAGGAATTTTATTTCTTTTCCAAAAGAGCATTAAGGCTCAACGCAAACAAACAGGATTCTCTCTCCAAACAATAATCCATAGGCATTTATACCAAACAAAACAATGTAGCAGCTTTTAGTAGCTTTTAACATAGGTCGCTGTTTTTTTCAAACGATTCAGCAATCAAACATGGTTTTCTCCTTTTCTTCAAAACCCAAAAGAAATATCCTCTCTTCAGCAAACAGGGTTCTTAGCATTCCTGGCTAAACACAATTCTCCCTGTTTTTACACTGTCTTTTAGGACATTCAGGTTATAAACCTTTCTCTCTTATCCCAGAACTTTTATTCTGCCTTCTGGCATAGAGAACAATCCATTACTGAATCTTCAGAGCTTCCATCAGATTCATAATAGTCTATCTGCATTTCCTCAGGACCTGTGTCCGGTAAATCTGGCTTTGAGCCAACATGAAAAACTTCAGGCTTAATATTCTCTAAAAGTTCCAGAACCTTTCTCCACTGAGGCTTTTCCCTATGCACAGGGTTTCCACCAGGAACGTGGAGATTCTTTTCTTGCATCAAATGACACAATGCCTCTAACTGGCTCACAGCACTTTTGGCTACACTTTTATTCACGAGCCTTTTTGGAAGTTGCAGCTCTTTAGCTGGTTCAGGAACAGTTGTCACTGCAGCCTGACCCTTGTCAGTACTTCTCTCCAACACAGCTCTCCTAGTTTTAAAAGCAATTGCAGTTTCCTTGCAATCTTGGCTTTCTTTCTGACTAGGGCTTTCACCTCTGAGAATCCCCCAGAAGTCTCCACCGTTCTCCTCCACAGTGGACTCTCTGGGCCATTCTCTGGTGTTTCTCTCACCACTGAATTTCCCAGCGTGCTGCTTCCCTGTCTCTCCCTTTCCAGGGTGTCGCTTCGTGTGCTGCCTTCTCTCAGGCTGAGTCTCTCTTCCTGTGGTGCTGCCCTTCTCCGACTGAGTCTATCTTCCCGTGGTGCTGCCCTTCTCAAACTGAGTCTGACTTCCTTCTGTTTCCCTGGGTTTATAAGAGTGTCTCTGAACTACCGTGCACTGCCCTTCCCCCAGGCGTCTCTCATTAGTTTCCAAGCCTGCCCTTAGATTAGAAGAGCTTGGGTGTGTCCTGTCCTCAGTAGCTGCGTGTTTTTTTTTCCTTGCCTGCACTTTGAGAGCTACTGATTCCTTGGCTGTCTCTTTCTTTAAAGGTAAATGTCTGATTTTCTCCCAATTCCATGGGCTCAGCCATACTCTCCTCATCACAGTACCTAGCAGTTTCGCCAAAAGACACAGGTTCCACATTGCTTGTATTGGGTCAAGCATTGATATCCTGGGTCCCTTTTTAATAATGGTTTATGGACCTTTCCTCCAAGAACTTGTCCAAACCTTTTTTAAACCCAGCTATACTAACAGCCTTTACTACATCCTCCGGTAACAAAGTCCAGAGTTTGATTGCACGTTGAGTGAAAAAATATTTTCTCTTATTAGTCTTAAATAGTTTACCCTGTAGCTTCATTGCATGTCCTCTAGTCTTTCTATAGTTTGATAACGTAAGCAATTGATCTACGTTTACCCGTTCCACTCCATTCATTAATTTATAGACTTCTATCATATCTCCCCTCAGCCGTCTCTTTTCCAGGTTAAAGAGCCCTAACCTTTTTAGCCTTTCTTCATAGGAGTATCCTTCCATCCCCTTTACCATTTTGGTGGCTCTTCTCTGTACCTTTTCTAATAACGCTATATCTTTTTTAAGATACGGCGACCAGAATTGCACACAATATTCAAGGTGCGGTCGCACCATGGAACGATACAGAGGCATTATAATATCCTTTGTTTTATTTTCCATTCCTTTCCTTATGATACCGAGCATTCTATTTGCTCTCTTGGCTGCTGCTGCACACTGGGCGGAGGGGTTTTAACATGTTATCCACAATGACGCCTAAATATTTTTCCTGGGTGGTGTTTCCTAATGTGCAACCTTGCATCGTGTAACCATAGTTTGTGTTGTTCTTTCCAAGGTGCATAACTTTGCACTTGTCCACATTAAATTTCATCTGCCATTTTGATGCCCAGTCTTCCAATTTATCAAGATCCTCTTGCAATTTTCCACAATCCTCATGGGTTTTAACAACTTTAAATAGTTTTGTGTCATCTGCAAATTTGATAGCCACACTCGTTATTCCTTTTTCCAGGTCTTTTATGAATATGTCAAAAAGCAGCGGACCCAGCACAGATCCCTGGGGTACAACACTATTCACCTTTCTCCATTGGGAAAATTGGCCATTTAGCCCTACCCTCTGCTTTCTATCTTTTAACCAGTTCCTGATCCACAATAGTACACTGCCTCCTATCCCATGACTCTTTAGTTTTGCCAAAAGTCTCTGATGAGGGACATTGTCAAAGGCTTTATGAAAGTCCAAATACACTATATCAACCGACTCACCTTTGTATACCTGTTTATTCACACCTTCAAAAAACATAACAGATTAGTAAGACAAGATCTTCCTTGTCTAAAGCCATGTTGACTGTCTCCCATTAAACCATGACTATCTACATGTTCAGCAATTTTGTTCTTTATGATGGTTTCTGCCATTTTTCCCGGTACTGACGTCAAGCTCACTGGTCTGTAGTTTCCTGCATCACCCCTGGAACTCTTTTTAAAAATTGGCGTTACGTTCGCCATCCTCCAATCTTCAGGTATTACAGATGATTTTAATGATAGTTCACAGATTACTAATAGCAGGTCTGCAATCTCATATTTCAGTTCTTTCAACACCCTTGGATGTATATCATCCGGTCCAGGTAATTTGCTACTCTTCAGTTTATCAAATAGTTGTAATACATCTTCCCAATGTATCGATATTTCCTTCAATTCTTCCACACCTTTAAATACCACTTCATTCATGGGTAACATCCCTACATCTTCCTCAGTAAAGACCAAAGCAAAGAATTCATTCAGTCTCTCTGCTATCGCCTTGTCGCCTCTTAGTGCCCCTTGTAAAGGACCTCACATCAACACCCACCAACAACTCAACCAACAGCCCCATCACTCCTCAACAATTAGCAGACTTCTTCTCTACCTGACATCCCCAATCTACAGCTGTATGTGATCCTCCTCCGCATCATACCAAGCCAACGCACTCATGGACCACCTCTGACAAAACCTCAGCTGAAAACATCTAGAACACCATCTCTTCGCTCAACACCACTACGTCCCCTTCAACTCTTGCCCTGTCAGCTGGATCAAAGCCATCAAATCTGACCTTGCTCCATTCCTAGCAAAAATCACACAATTCTCCCTACTATATGGCTAACTACCAACCTACCTAAAAACCTCCTCAATTCATCCTCTCCTAAAAAATCCTCACTTTGACCCATCTGACCTCTCTTCAAACAGACCCATTGCTAGCCCACCTTTCCTCTCCAAAATAATAGCAAAAGCGGTCCAAACCCAGCTTCAAGACTACCTCGACACTCATGCCCCACTTGACTTTCATCAGCTCAGCTTCCGTCCTCAGCATGGAGTAGAAACCCTCTTAACCTCACTCCTGAATAAACTCATAACCTTTCACTTCCATGTATATAAATACATATATAAAATTGTATATAGTTTACTCTGTTCTGTATTAACTCACATTGTTTAAACTGTATATTCTATATATAATATGATGTTCCTTGTAAATATGTTCTGTTATAATATGACGTTCCCTGTAAAACAAACTTGCTTTGTTAACTATTGTTCACTGTAAACCGCAACTGAACTTTGGACGATGCGGTATATAAATGTGTATAAAATAATAAATAAATAAATAATAAAGGGAACCCAAAACATTCACCAAGGATTCATCCTTGTATTCCTCAACATTTCTGCTGCTTTCAACACCATCAATTATAACACCCTCCTACAGTGCACAGTACAAGGCACAGTACTATGATGGTTCCAGGACGACCTTCTCAACAGAACTCAACAGATCAGAATCGGAGCAACATTATCAGCATCATGCATGCAGACACAAGGCATACCCCAGGGCTCTACACTCTCAGCTCTCCTCTTCAATATATATCTCCAACCCCTCTGTAACATCATCCAAGCACACAAGATAACTTACCACCAGAAAAAATCCTTCAACCCCCTCCTCTATTACCCTCAATAACACGGAAATCCAAATCAAACCTGAAATCAAGTACCTGGGATTCATCCTAGACAGTCACCTCACCTTGAAGACTCAAATAGAAAATGCAGCAAGAGCAATCTACTTCAAAACCCAGAGCTTACAACACCTCCACCCTCTCCTTGACCCATCAGATTTCCGCTCATCGCTTCAAAATCTCATAACACCCCATGCAGACTACTGCAATTCAATATACCACAAACTACCTAAATCAACACTCCAACCTCTTCAAACAGCTCTTCCCACAGCAGCAAGGACCGTCACTTGCCCTGGAATATCCAAATACGAACACATCACCCTCATCCTCAAACACCTCCACTGGCTTCCCCTGCAAAGCAGAATCCTCTACAAAATCCTTCTAATAATTCACAAAGACCTGAACCATCAATCATCCACTCACCTTCGATCCCTCATCACTCCACAGCCTTCAAACAAAGAACCTCCACAATGAACAAGCTAACTACCCCCCAAGCTGTAATAAAAAGCACTCAACAAGCCCATACCAGATCCTTTGAACTTTATGCTGCAACTACCTGGAACTCTCTTCCTGCCCACATAAGAAACACTACAGAGCTCCTATCCTTCCATAAACTGCTCAAGACCCACCTATTCACCCTCCACTTCAGCCCCACACCCCCCTAACCCTACTCCCCTCCCACGAGCCAAACAGCATTCCTGGATCCACATGTAGGACAAGACTTAACAAACATATGTGAATAGTTTATCTGCCTATACATAGTTAAATTAAGTTAGCCACTCTGTTTCTTTCATTGTAAAATGTTACCTGGTTCAATGTAAACGTTATTTGTAAAACTTGTAAAATCACGTTCCTTGTAAATCGCTTTGACCTCTCTGAAAAGCAGTATATAAATACAGCCAAATACATACATAAATAAATAAATAGGAACTTACTGATATGCAAGCCAGGATATTTTTGGTGATGGGGCCATTTTTATGGAATGTGTTGCCAGATGCTCTTCAAACTATTTGGGACTATTTAGATTTGTTTGGTTAGCATTTTCTTGAAGGAGGGGAAGGACTAGGGAGGTCTGTATTGTTGTAATTGTGAAATATGTGTTTTTATGTATGATTTATTTAATTTATTTATTTATTTACATTCTCTTATTTACCGCGCTATTCTGCATCAGTGCAGTTTACATTGAACAAACTGAAATTACATTGAACAGGGCATTATAACTTGGAGATAACTATTTTACAGGGAACTTGGGCTATGGAGGGTTAAGTGGCTTGCCGACGACCACAAGGAGCACCTGTGGGACTAGAAACCCCAGTCCTTCCGGCCCAAGGTTGCTGTCCTCTAGTGGGATTTGAGCCCCCGACCTTCCGGCCTGAAGTACCTTGCCCCAACCACTAGGCCTAGATCTTGCTGCAAACCGCTTAGAAGTTTAGGTGAGTTAGAAATGTTTTGAAATAAATAAAAGAGGCATCTGGAATGCAAGACCAAGCACAGCTTGTGACAAAAAAGGCTTTAATGATGCAGCATAGCAATTCTGCAGAAAAACAGCTTGCAATATAGACTTTAAATGAGATCTTAAGGTAAGCTAGGCATCACTTTTGATTTTCACAGTATCAAAATATCTCTGACCACAATTCCATCTAGAAGGGTACTCATATTACTCCATTCAAGTAATAAAGCTTCAACTTCGGCAAAGATAAGGGCCAATTTATTATTTTTCAACCTGGCCTCAATAGATAAGGCAAGTGACATTTCAGCAAAAACATATGCTAAATTGTTACACACAGGAAAAAACACCATTATGTCATCCACATAAATCCTATAGTTCTGCTTTAAAATAACAAATAGATCACACAGACACTTCATTTAAATGCTGAACAGTGATGATCCCTGAGGGATACCTCCCTCCAGAATTGCTTAATGTTAAACGTAATCTGCTGCATCTGACCCAATAAAAAAATGTAAACCATTTTAAAATAGTGTCCCCTCTATGCAGAAAACAAAACCTGTCTAATAGGACATCATGCAATAGTGTATCAAAGGCAGCAGAAACATGTATAAATACCAATAAAAATGAGTATTAGAATCAAGCCCCAAAATAAAACATCAAAAATAGATAAAAGTGCAACTCATTCCCATGACCAGGATGAAAGTTATATTGATAGACATCAAGAATGTCATTCAAAACTACAAAATCATGTACCACTTCCTTTACAATCTTCCCTACTACAGGCATATTAGAAATAGGATTGTAGTTTGACATATCCACTATGTTGCCCAAATGATTTTTTTTAAAGTTGGGTACATCAAAGCCTGCTTAAGAACAGATGGCATCAAGGCAGATTGCAAAGATTTATCCAACTATGCTAAACTCCGAGCCAATATCTATTTGGATCCTTTTAAAACCCAAGTAGAGCAGCTATCCAACGCACAAGAGGTGTATTTTAGAAGCCCTGTTCATGAGTTGGACGTCTGAAAATAGGCACTTAGACATGCACATCATAGAGACATCCCTGGAGCCATTTTAGAAGCTGGGTTTAGAGACATCCCCAGTGTGAGAACATACTTGTAGCATGGGGGTGTGGTGAAGGCGTGGTCTGGGTAGAGCAAGGGAGATGAACATTGCAGTACAATTTCAGTATTGCACAAGCACATCTGGCCCAGTTTTGTGAGATGTCCATTCCTGACCATATATAAGGGGAAAAAAGTGCTCGTTCATGAGTGTAAGTCTTCCATGGGAAAGCGCATAAAGCACAGTTACTTACCTGTAACAGGTGATCTCTGGGAACAGCAGGAATAAGTCTTCACATATGGGTATCGTCGGTACCGACGGAGCCTGCACGGGAAGCTTTTGGGAGCATCCCACAGCACCTGCGCGCTGCCTTCCCACCTTTTCCATGTGCCTCTCTCCAGTTCGAGTTTTAAGATGAGACAAAGAGAGAGAGAGAGGAAAGGAAAGATAGAGAGAGAGATACAACTCCTAGGGGAGGTGGGTGGGTTGTGAAGACTTATTCCTGCTGTTCCCAGAGATCACCTGTTATAGGTAAGTAACTGTGCTATCTCCAGGAACAAGCAGGAATGAGTCTTCACATATGGGGACTCCCCAGCTAGAGATGCCAGGGAGATCCCCAAGGTTGTGAGTCCCTGAGAAGGGCTCTACCTCCCTCCATGGATCTTGAGCATCCAACCAGGGATGGGGGTAGGAGTTGTTTAAGTATGGAACAGGTGTTTGAGAACAGCCTGACCAAACAAGGCATCCCGGTGGGAGTCCTTGTCCAAGCAGTAATGGGCTGTAAAGGTATGAACCGAGGCCCAGGTGGCCGCTCAACAGATTTGGTCGATGGACACAGAGTTTAGATGAGCCATAGAGGCTGCCATGGCTCTCACATTGTGAGCTGTGACATGGCCCTCTAGAGAAAGGTTCTTACTCTGGTAGGCGAAAGAAATACACTGAGCAATCCAATTGGACAGAGTTCTCTTAGAGACTGGAAGTCCTAAATGAGAGGGATCAAAAGCAACAAAGAGTTGAGAAGACTGTCTATGTTGCTGTGTCCTTTGTAAGTAAAAAGCAAGTGCTCTCTTACAATCCAGGGTATGGAGATTCCTCTCTGCACTTGATGCATGAGGTCCTGGAAAAAAGACAGGTAAATACACCTCCTGATTTAGATGAAAAGGTGAAACCACTTTAGGCATAAAGTGTGGATTGGTCCTGAGGACTACCTTGTCATGATGGAACCTTGTATAAGGAGGATTAGCCACCAAGGCTTGCAGCTCACTGATGCGGCGAGCTGAAGTGACTGCAATGAGAAAAATAACCTTCCAGGAAAGAAATTTCAAGGAGGTAGTGGCTAAGGGTTCAAAGGGTGGCTTCATAAGCTGGCCAAGAACCAGATTTAAGTCCCATGCCACTAGAGGAGGTCTAATGGGAGGTTTAGTCAAAAGAAGGCCTCTCATGAATCTTGCTATAAGAGGATGAGAGGAAATAGGTTGTCCATTGAGAGGCTTAAGGGATGCTGCAATAGCACTCAAATGGACTCTTACTGAATTCGTTTTAAGGCCTGCATGGTATAAATGCAGCAAATACTCCAGTAAAGAATTCAGAGGTATTGCCAGAGGGTTAAGACCCTTCTCTGCACACCAAATGGTAAACCTCTTCCATTTAAAAGCATAGGAACGTCTGGTGGAAGACTTTCTGGAAGCATGAAGGATATCCTTCACTTGCTGAGAAAGATGCAAATCTTGAAGGTCTAGGCCTTCAGCAATCAGGCCCTGAGATGAAAAGACTGGGGATTTGGGTGCCACAACATTCCCTCCTCCTGGGACAGGAGGTCTGGAGCAGATCCCAAGTCCAGGGAGGGAGCTTGAGAGAGATGCAGAAGTAGAGGGTACCACACTTGGCGTGGCCAACGTGGTGCTATGAGGATCATAGACCCCTTGTCTCTCTGAAGCTTGAACAGTGTCTTGGGAATGAGGGGAATGGGTGGGAAGACATAGAGGAAGTCTTGCCCCCAATGAAAGAGGAAGGCATCCCTGGCCTAAGCTCCGTGACATGGAATCCTGGAACAGAATCGGGGAAGTTTGGCATTCCACAGACTTGCAAACAGGTCTATGTCTGGGGTTCCCCAATTTTGAACGATCCTGGCTATCTGGTCCCCATGGAGGGACCATTCGTGTGGAAGCAGAACTCGACTGAGTCTGTCTGCCCAAGAGTTTTGAACCCCTGGAAGATACACTGCCATGAGATGAATTTGATGCTCTCTGGCGAAGGCCCACAATCTCAGAGCTTCGTTGCAAAGCGACAGACAGCCAATCCCCCCCTGATTGTTCACGTAGAACATGGCTACTTGGTTGTCCGTGTGGATGAGGACTGTCTTGTAGCTGAGCAGGGTGTGGAAGACTCTGAGAGCTAGAAAAATTGCTCTGAGCTCCAAGAGGTTGATATGTAGAGATGTCTCCTGTGGAGACCAGATGCCTTGGGTGGAGAGATCTTGAAGATGAGCCCCCCAACCCTTTGGGGAGGCATCTGTTGTAAGGGTTGCTTGGGGTAACACCTGTTGAAAGGGGGACCCCAGCAACAGATTTTGGGTGGACTTCCACCACTGGAGAGAGCAAAAAAGGCGACTGGAGGTTGCTATTTTGTCTGACAGGCACCCTGATGCCTGGGTCCATTGGGTGGACAAAGTCCATTGAGCTGCCCTCATGTGAAGGCGAGCATAAGGGACCACATGCACGGTGGATGCCATGTGGCCTAACAGTTGTAACATCTCTCGAGCAGTTAAATGGGACTTTAACTGAATCTGGGAGGCTAACTGCACCAAGCATAGGCAACGGGCCTGGGGAAGATAGGCCCTTGCAGTGGTGGTATCCAGTAAGGCCCCTATGAACTCTAGAGATTGAGTAGGGGTGAGATGGGATTTTGGGATGTTTATTACAAGTCCCAGATACTGAAGGATATGCCTTGTGCAGGCCAGGGAAGCCTGGGCCTCTGACTGGGATGGAGCTCGGATGAGCCAGTCGTCCAGATATGGGAATACAAATATTCCTAGAGTGCGTAGAAATGCAGCTACTACTATAATGCATTTTGTGAACACCCTTGGAGCAGAGGCCAGACCGAAGGGAAGCACTCTGTATTGATAATGCTTTCCTTGGAAAAGGAACCGAAGGAACCTTCTGTGTGTTGGATGGATGAGAACATGGGTGTACGCATCCTTGAGATCTAGAGAACAAAGCCAGTCCTGACTCTGGAGGTATGGAAGGAGAGTACCGAGAGAAGTCATCTTGAATTTCTCCTTGCATAGAAACTTGTTCAATTCTCTGAGATCTAATATGGGTCTGTAGCCCCCTGTTTTCTTTGGGATGAGAAAGTAGGGGGAGTAGAACCCTGAACCCTATTGAAGAAGAGGTACTTCTTCTATTGTCCCTTGGACAAGAAGGGTAGCAATCTCCTGACCCAGAAGGCTGAGGAGAGATGTTGGAGAATTGAACTGTCTCACCATGGTGTGAGGGGGAAGGTTTAAGAAATGAAGCTTGTACCCCTCCCTTATGATGGAGAGGGTCCATTGCTCTGCTGTGATTTGTTCCCATCTGGGAGCAAAGTAAGCTAACCTTCCTGGAATGGTAAGAGGCTCTGGATGTTCTAGAGCCAGAAAGGCTAAGTTCTCTAGATGTAAGTCAAAGGCCCTGAGGGGGCTGAGGCTGTTGGGCCGTAGCAGTCCTAGCAGCCTTAGGCTTGGCCTGTTTTGGTTGTTGCTGTCTCTTTGTAGCAAAACGAGCTGCAGAAGATGCCTGCTGACCATAAGCAGAATAATATTTGCCTTTTTTGGGAAAAAATCCCTTTTTGAACAACCTTTTCTTAAAAGGAGCAGAAGTAGACTTTGAAAGTCTATCTAAGGCAGAATTTTCAGCATCCATCTGGGTGGCCTTTGCTTGCCAATCTTTGCCAAAAAGGTTTTCACCTGTACAAGGAAGGTTTCCTAGTCCATCCTGAACCCAGGGTTCCAAATCAGAAGCTTGTAACCAAGCAACTCTGCGTGCACCTATGGCAATAGCCGAGGCTCTGCTGGCACCTTCAAAAGAGTCAAAGGCTGCACGGTTGGAAAACTTGGAAACATCCTGGGCATGTTTGAGCCAGGTGAGAAACTCTTCCCTTTTATCTTCTGAAATAAAAGGAGACAAAGTTTGCAGATGATCTGTAACTTCTTTTAGAAACATCCCCATATAGAGACTATAGGAGTTGATTCTGGCAACAAGCATATTGGCCTGGAAAATTCTCCTGCCAAAGGCATCTAAGGTTCTGCATTCTCTTCCTGGAGGAGTAGAAGAGTGCCTTTTTGTACTCTTGATCTTCTTCATAGCAGACTCCAACACAATGGAGTGGTGAGGAAGTTGAGTCTTATGAAAGCCAGGACAAGGAGGAACACGATACATGGTGTCCAACCTACGAGAATGAGGGGAGGTGGTGAGAGGAGTCTCCCATATGCCCAACATGTGATCATAAAGAATCTCATGTATTGGTAAAGTGACTGCCTCTTTAGGAGCCTTAGGATATTGTAAAATATCTAATTTTTTGGCTCTAGGCTCTGTCTCAGGGGCCACTGAGATGGAAAGGCCCCTGGCCACTTCCCTAATGAAGTCTTGAAAAGACAAGTCTTCTGGAGGAGACATTCTCCTTTTTGGAGAAGAGGGCTCCTGAGGAAGGATCACCGATACTTCGACAGAGGCCTCTGATTCATCAGAGTCTTCAGAGGAATCGAAGTATCGTCTGTCTGGATGCTCCTGCAGAGCCCGATACGCGTACCAGGTGGTATCGACATCGGGAGTGATCGGTACCGATTCGGTACCGATGGGCAGCACAGAACAGTGTACCGCTGCAGTCGACACTGAAGTCGATGTCGATGCAATCGGTACCGGCACCGGAACCGATATCGGTACTGGTGCCGAAGTCGGTACCGACAACAGAGTTTGTTGCGGTACCGAAGGCGTCGCAGCTTGTATGATGGTCAGGATATTCTGATCCATCGACGCCACCAATGTCTGGATATCGGTACCGGTGGGACCACCGGTACCCCAGAACATGGCAACAGGTGATCGGTCGAGACCGAGCCATCGACGTCAACCTGTGACCCCATAGATAAAGCTTTGGAAGCTGGAACTTCCCACCGGGGTAATTTTGCCGGTGCGGATTCCTCGAGAGCAAGCCCGGAGGCATCTCGATACTTAGAGGGAGATCTACCCTTCGAGGACCGGCTGGACTTAAGTTTGGTTACCTGAGATCCATGGGAGGAAGAAGAAGCCCTGGAAGACATCGAGGCCACAACAGAGTAGTAATAATGGGTGATTTCAATTACCCCGGTATCGACTGGGTCAGTGTCACAGCAGGACAAGCTAAAGAGATAAAGTTTCTAGATGGAATAAATGACTGCTTCTTGGAGCAGCTGGTTCATGAACCGATCAGAGGGGAAGCCATACTGGACCTAGTCCTTAGTGGAACGCCAGATCTGGTGCAAGAAATAAGGGTGTTGGGACCACTTGGCAATAGTGATCATAGTATGATCATGTTTGATTTAATTAGTGGAGGACACATAGTAAAGGCATCCACAGTACTACCTTTTAACTTTCAAAAGGGAGACTATGATAGAATGAGGAATATAGTTAGGAAAAAACTAAAAGGAGCGGTTCCAAAGGTTAAAGACTTACAGCAAGCTTGGGTGTTATTTAAAAATACTATCCTCGAAGCCCAGACCAGCTGTATTCCACGCATTAAGAAAAGTGGAAGAAAGTCCAAAAAACTGCCAGCATGGTTTAAAGGTGAGGTCAGAGAGGCTGTTGCTGCCAAAAAAGCAACATTCAGGAAATGGAAAAAAGAGCCAAATGATGAAAACTGGAAACAGCACAAGCACTGGCAAGTTAAATGCAAAGCATTGATAAGGCAGGCAAAGCGGGAATTTGAGAAGAAACTTGCTATGGAAGCAAAAACACGAAATAAAGACTTTTTCAAGTACATTCGTAGCAAAAGGCCTGTGAGAGAGTCAATTGGACCATTAGATGATAGAGGGGTAAAAGGGGCAGTAAGAGGAGACAAGGCTATAGCAGAGAGACTGAATGAATTCTTTGCTTCAGTCTTTACTGAGGAAGATGTAGTGATGTTACCCAAGACTGAAGTGGTATTTAAAGGTGATACTGCAGAGGAATTGAGAGAAATATCGCTACACCGGGAAGATATATTACAACTATTTGATAAACTGAATAGTAGCAAATCACCTGGACCGGATGGTATACATCCCAGAGTGTTGAAAGAACTGGAATATGAGATTGCAGACCTGCTATTGGTAATCTGTGAACTTTCATTAAAATCATCTGTAATACCTGAAGATTGGAGGGTCGCCAAAGTAACACCAATTTTTAAAAAGGGTTCCAGGGGTGACCCGGGAAATTACAGACCGGTGAGCCTGACGTCAGTACCAGGGAAAATGGTAGAAACCATCATAAAGAACAAAATTACACAGCATGTAGATAGTCATGGCCTAATGGGAGACAGCCAACATGGCTTTAGACAAGGAAGATCTTGTCTTACTAATCTGATATGTTTTTTTGAAGGTGTGCATAAACAGGTAGACAAAGGTGAGTCGGTTGATATAGTATATCTGGACTTTCAGAAAGCTTTTGACAAGGTCCCCCATCAGAGACTTTTGGCGAAGCTAAAAAGTCATGGGATAGGAGGCAGTGTACTATTGTTGATCGGGAACTGGTTAAAAGATAGAAAGCAGAGGGTAGGGCTAAATGGCCAATATTCCCAATGGAAGAAGGTGAATAGTGGAGTACCCCAGGGATCTGTACTGGGTCCGCTACTTTTTGACATATTCATAAATGACTTGGAAAAGGGAATAACTAGTGAGGTTATCAAATTTGCAGATGACACAAAACTGTTTAAAGTTGTTAAAACCCAAGAGGATTGTGGAAAACTGCAGGAGGATCTGGATAAATTGGAAGACTGGGCATCCAAATGGCAGATGAAATTTAATGTGGGCAAGTGCAAAGTTATGCACCTAGGAAAGAACAACCCACACTATAGTTACACGATGCAAGGCTCCACATTAGAAACCACCACCCAGGAAAAAGATTTAGGAGTCATCGTGGATAACATGTTAAAACCCTCCGCCCAGTGTGCAGCGGCGGCCAAGAAAGCAAATAGAATGCTAGGTATCATAAGGAAAGGGATGGAGAATAAAACAAAGGATATTATAATGCCTCTGTATCGTTCCATGGTACGACCGCACCTTGAATATTGTGTGCAATTCTGGTCACCGTATCTTAAAAAGGACATAGCGTTATTAGAAAAAGTACAGAGCAGAGCCACCAAATTGGTGAAGGGGATGGAAGGCTACTCCTATGAAGAGAGGCTAAAAAGGTTAGGGCTCTTTAACCTGGAAAAGAGACGGCTGAGGGGAGATATGATAGAGGTCTATAAATTAATGAATGGAGTGGAACGGATAAACGTGGATCAATTGTTTACGCTATCAGAATATAGAAAGACTAGGGGACATGTAATGAAGCTACAGGGTAAACTATTTAAGACAAATAAGAGAAAATATTTTTTCACTCTACGTGTAATCAAACTCTGGAATCTGTTACCGGAGGATGTAGTAAGGGATGTTAGTATAGCTGGGTTTAAAAAAGGTTTGGACAAGTTCCTGGAGGAAAGGTCCATAAACCACTATTAAAAAGGGACCCAGGATATCAATGCTTGACCCAGTACAAGCATTGTGGAACCTGTGTCTTTTGGGGATATTGCTAGGTACGTATGACCTAGATTGGCCACTGTTGGAAACAGGATACTGGGCTTGATGGACCTCGGTCTGACCCAGTATGGCATGTCTTATGTTCTTATGTTCTTATGATATAGGGGCATGTTTACTAAACTGTCTTAATGTGCGCTCTGTGACATTATCGCGCGCTAAGGTACCTTAACGCGCGATAATGGTGCTTTAGCGGGCACAGAGGTACCTTAGTGCGTGCTAACGTGCGCAGCGGCACAAACAAGCGCTGAAGGCGGAGACAGGCTCCCGGATGGCGGAGGAAGGCTCCCCAGGGGCGGAGAGAAGGGGTCAATGGGTGGAGAGTGTGAGGGGAGAGGCTCCCCGCACACTAACGATGTGAAATCCAAGGCTGAAAACTAACGCCAGTGAAACCCTGGCGTTAGAGCTGATTTAAAGGGAAGAGAAACCATTTCTGTCAGCAATGTACAGCAAAACCAGGGAAACCTACAAAAAAGTGATAAGTGTGATACAAGTGCATGGAACAAAAGGGCAAATAAACATTGAAAATGAACAGAAGAAAATGGAAAAATAAAATAACCAAGCTGGGCAATAGTGATCTCAATGGGAAACATCAAAAAACACTCCCAAGAAAGCACCAAAAAAAGGATATGAATTCTGGAAGAGTCCATGCTCCGTCCCCATACAAGGTGAATGAGCCCAAAGTGAAATTGCGCTGTGCAGGGTTTTCCTCTCCATCTGACAGGTTTCCTATGGCGTGCACATGTGCGGCAACAGCAGGGCAGGCATGTCGGAATGGCAGACTGGGCAGATGCTTGAAAATGGGATACAGAGGGCTGCAGGCGGCACATGCTGTGGTGCAGCTGGGGCACAGTGCGGACTAGGCAGATGCCCAGGTGGCACTTAGGAATGCTGAAACTGTACAGCAGCCAGACAGCAACTGATGAGGGCCCAACATGGGCATGAGTGTGTTTATCACAGTGTCACAGAAGATAGTACCCAGCAGGTACCTCCAAGGGCACGGAATATTGGCAGGCGGTGGTGGGGGGGAAACCCGGATGTCTATGCAGGCACCCCTACCCCAGATCCCGCACCATAGGCAGCCGCCTACCTGCACACTGGATGGCCTGAGACTGCGCACCACCAGCACCACCAGCAGAAGGGCATGTCAGCATGGTGGCAGAGGGGTATTGGTGGTGGAAGGGGGCAGTGGCAGCTGCCCAGAGCAGACTGTGGCCTAGCCCTGTGAAGGTGGGTGCCATGCACTGCAACAGACAGGCTCTGTCTGACAAACAGTCATGGTATCTCCAGGGAATGTACTGTCACTGTGGCAACATGGTGGTGCAGTGCACACAGCCAGTGTGTTCAGGAGCAGAAGGTCACAGGTTTGAGTCCCAGCTGTGGTTCCTGCCAACCCAGCCCCCATATTTTACCCACTACTACAACATGCTAATACAGACAGAACCTGTAGTGCAGATGACGTAGACATGCCCAAAACACCTACATTTTACCCTACAGAGCACAGACACCATAAACATGCGCATTACCTAGAGCAGAGTCTCCCAAATGCAGTCCTGGAGGGCCAAACACCATTCAGATTCCATGCTGCATCTAATAAATGTGGCTGTGCTGCATTGCTATGCACCGCCCCCATGGTATGCAGATGTATCTCATGCATATTCATTAGGGACAGCATGAAAACCCGAACAGTGTTTGGACCTCCAGGACTGGAGTTGGGAACCTCTGCCCTAGAGCAGCGGCCAACAGGGGCAGACACACCCGCACCCACAGGCTCCATTATCCAAAGCCTCCTGGAGAGGCAGGATGTTGGGCCCTGCGTGCATCTCCCCATACTAGCACTTGCATACCTTAGCAATGCCACCCTAAACATGGGAAAACTGTACACAGCTATCAAAAGGTTGCTATGATAACTGGCAGATAGCAATTCCTACGTTAAGCACAATTGGCTGATTGAGCTGCATCATAGCAACCTTTCTGATGTCTGTGGAGTGTGCCTCAGGTCTGGTGTCTGACAGAGTGACCCCAACAGTATTGCATACCATAGCCATGCCTGCACTGTGCCCAGGACTGGTGTGGTGGCCAGGGCTGCCAAACACCTCTATAGTTGCACAATGCTGGCATAGGTGTGTGGAGTGTGTGTCTGTCTATCCAGTGTGAGGTGGCTGCCAACACCCTCCACAGCGCACACTGCTAGCACTGTTGCCAGTATTGGCCTGCCAATGTGCATAATGAGGAGCAAGGTACTGTGGGAATAGCCTGGATAGGTGGCCTGGCCTGGCTGTATCTGCACAGGGCATAGGGAAATGGCTCAGACATTGTAGTGCCCAGCCACCACCTGCACGGACAGCATGGCAACAGCATGTCCTGCTGGGAGGTCACTCTCACCCTGACTGAGCAGTGACCACGGCATGGCTAGGTTCCCCCATAGTGCTGTGTAACATTTCTCTCAAGTGATGTTTATGGGTCCCTTTTGGGGCCCAATCACTGATTTATCTGCTTGGTGTGTATGCTGACATCCCTGTTATGGCTACATGCATCTTCTCCAGGACCATGCACTATGGACTAGCTAGCAGACTGTCTGCAGCTAGTATGTGTCTTGCTGGAGTCTTGCTGCTGGAGCGTGTCAGATAGTGGTGGGGGCAGCTGAGCATTTCCAGGCCTACTGTCTGTCTGCTATTGCTTTATGGATGTGTACAGCTCTGCATTGCCTGCCCTGTAGGGTGTCTGTTTCCCAGCAGCACTAGGGTTGATGGTCCCCTCTACTGCTACCGTTGCAGGGAGGTAGAATGTGGATCTGTTGGTGGGAGATCCTGTTTCCCACCCTCAGCCCCAGAGGATGGGTTGGGTGGTGGTACATAATCCGCCTATGGGTCCATAAGGGCTAAACCTGATTGGTAAATACAGATGGACAGAGGTGTATCTGCAAGGACTGGCTATCACACACTGGCACTGATAGGGACCTGCAGCATAGCCTGTCTCAGCTAAGCCATGTGCTGTGGATGTGGTGCTGGGTGCCCCACCTCACCCTCAGGGTGAGTACAGTACCCGCATAGTGTGACGGTCTGTAGCTACTCTGTGCCAGTAACACACACGGTCAGTTCCCCCTACCAGGCCGAGGTGCTGTGGGGGTGCATACCCCATCTTGTGATCATCTGTAAACTGCTGATCTGCATGTGCAGTGCATCATGGGTATGGGTGGGTTGAGGTCATGGGTTCAAACCCACAGTGGGGTTATTTGATAGGGCTGTCCAAAGCATTGTCTTTTTTTAATGTACATTAGTGCTGCCAGCAAAAACACCCTCAGAGTACTGTAACCATAAGGTGCCTCAGAAGGCGCTTTATAGGGCGCCCTATAAAGCGCCTTCTGAGGCACCTTATGGTTACAGTCCATATAAGGTGCCTTATAAGGTGTCCTATGGAGCGCCTTATAGGGTGCCCTATAGGGGACATTATAGGGTGCCGTGTTGGACAGCGCACTTTATAATGTGCCCTATGGAGTGCCTTATTCGGCACCTTAGGTTACGGCACGTGAGGGTGTGTTTGCTGGCAGCAATAATTAAAATACAAATAAAATGCCTCAAGAAACAATACTTACATGTCACAGCTGATACCTTAGCCAGCCTTATGCATTAGGCACACTGGGGGATCAAACTCATGACCCCTGTATCATCAGTCAGTGTATTAACCATTGTGCTACACCTCTGTTTCTGTGTTTGCATGTCTGGGCGCCTACTTAAGATTACCGCGTGTTAACGTGCTTAGCAGTGCTTCACTCGATAATGTGCATAGCAGCGCACGTTATCAAGTGATAATCCCGTTTTGCTGCTTTAAGACTGACACGCCCACTCCTTTTATGGCAGCCTGCACACTAACGTCGGGCGCACGTTAAGACAGTTTAGTAAACATGCCCCATAGTGTTATTAGAAAAGGTACAGAGAAGAGTCACCAAAATAGTAAAGGAGATGGAAGGATACCCCTATAAAGAACATACCTTGCTGGTATTATGCAATGTGATGCAATATTACATCATTCAAGGCTTATTTGGGATGTTGTTGATGTCCTACTGTATAAATTTACACGGTGAAATAACATGCAATATCTTCAAAATGAGAGCCAATAATTTTTTTAATGTTATATTCATGTTCAGCTCACCAAGATACTACAGATCAGGGCCTTTTAAAGTCAGTAACGATTTCAATGTTGACCAGTGTAATGGCTTATGGACTTTTCCTCCAGAAACTCATTCAAACTTCTTTTGAACCCAACTACACTAACAGAGTTTGATTATGCATTGCAAAAATATTTTCTCTGATTAGTCTGAAATGTGCTACATTGTATGTCCCCCAGCCTTTCTACTTTTTGAGGGAGTAAACAACCAATGTACGTTTACCCATTCCACTTTACTCATTAATTTATAGACCTCTATCATATCTCTCCTCAGCCGTCACTTTTCCAAGTTGAAGAGCCCCAACCTTTTAAGCCTTTCCTCATAGGGGTATCCTTCCATCCCTTTACCATTTTGGTGGCTCTTCTCTGTACCTTTTCTAATTCTGCTATATCCTTTTTAAGATATGATGACCAGAATTGCACACAATATTCAAGGTGCAGTCGCACCATGGAGGAATACAGAGGCATTATAATATCCTTGGATTTATTCTCCATTCCTTTTCCTTATGATTCCTAACATTCTATTGCTTTCTTGGCTGCTACTGCACACCAGACAGAGGGTGTCAATGTACTAGCCGTAATGATGCCCAGATCCTTTTCCTGAGTGGTAATTCCCAATGTGGAACCTTGCATTTGTTTAACTGTAGTTTGGATTGCTTCCCAACGTGCGGTGCTTTTTTTGCACCAGTATGCAATGGTACGGCATGCCGGCACCTTTTTTCATTGGGGGGGGTGCAATTTTAAAAAAAACTCAGCAATTTGCTCCTCCTTCCCCCCCCCCCCCCCACCCCGCCACTGCCACTTTTCCTGTATCTGCAGCAGCGGCGGTCATCGGACTTTAAAAACGGAAAAAGAAAGCCACGGACCTTCACAACTTTGCACTTGGAAGACCTGCAAATATCCACCCCATCTGACACAATACGATGCATCAGAAGGAATGGGCATTTGCAGGATTTGTGAAGACTCGTCAATTTTTTTTTTTTGGTTGTTTAACATCCAATGCCTGCTGCCGCTGAAAACACAGGGAAAACAGCAGCAGTGGGGAGGCGGGGGAGTTTGGAAGGGAGATGTTTGCTGTGGTAGGGTAATGGCTGGGAGATGCTGGCTGCAGAGGGGTTAATAGCTGGAAGGGAGATACTGGCTGTGGGTGGGGTTTAATGGCTTTAAGGGAGATGATGGCTATGAAGGGAGGTATTAATGGCTGGAAGGGAGATGCTAGCTGCGGGGCGGGGGGAGGTTAATGGCTATAAGGGAGATGCTGGCTGCAGGGGGGTGTTTATGGCTGAAAGGGATGTTAGCAATACGTTAATGGAAGGGGAATGGACGCACACACCCTCTGAATATGGCAGGGGACTCTGCACTAGATTCACAGCCCGAGCACATATGACATGAGCTTTCTTTTATAAAGATGCCCCTGAGTGGACTTACACATGTGTGTACTGTGGAATAATTTTATAAAAGGATATTTTGGGTTTAAAACAACCTTTATCTTAAGAAAGACCTTTATAAAATGACTATACTAAAGACCAAACATTAAATTAAAAAATGCTGCTTTTACTGAAACGCGTTAAGCAGTTAACCCAGGACTTAGCATGCACTAATAGCATATCCACACTTTAACAGTTCATGCAGCAACTTGATACAAATGGACACTTCTACTAAAATGCACTATGAAGTTAGTGTGGTTTTTGGGCTAATTGGTAGCATGGGGCCAAAACAGTTAATGTGGCTGGATTTCCGCGCTGTTTGCACACCGGGATGGTAAGTGGGTTGGTTAGGGATATATAATGAGTGTGATGAATGTCTTGTAGTCACTGCACCCGTGTTAACTGCAAGGCTCACAGTTACCATGGGTGCAAGTACCGCCACCTCAATAAGTGGAGATAAGTGCCCTACACTATTTTTGGCATGTGTTAGGGTACAACACAGCGTTTAACTGACAGGAACATGCTATCCACACTTCTGACACTTGACATGGAGGTAGTGCACCTAATGAGCCATGATTTTGCACACTATCGGTTCTTTAGGTGCAGAACAACAATGCACTTTAGTAAAAGGGCCCCTTAGCCCATTCTAATTCCCACATTAACTGACAGAACACCATGGGGCAGAGAAAGGCAGGGACTGCACCTAACACTTAAAGCGTGATACAGAGCCATGCATTAATGGTTAAGACAACAGATGATGCAGAGCATTTAACACCAGCTCAGTAAGCGGTGGCATGTGCATCTGCATTATCTGCAATGCAGTTAACATGCGATAAATGTACCGTCTCTGAGAAGATGCCCGAACAGTCAATGCGGAAGCTTTGCAGAAAATAACTGGAGTCAGACCAAAGTCAGAATGCCATACTGGGTCAGACCAAAGTCCATCAAGCCCTTTATCCTATTTCAAAGCGTGGTCAATCCAAGTCACAAGTACCTGGCAGGTTCCCAAAAAGGCACAGGGTTCCACAATACTCATCCCAGGGCAAGTAGTGGCTTTTCCAGGTCCACTTTAATAATGATCTATGGGACCTTTCCTCCAGGAACTTGCCCAAACCTTTTTTAAACCCAGCTACACTAACAGATTTTACTACATCCTCCGTGAATTTCAGAGTTTGATTAAGTGTTGAGTAAAAAAATATTTTCTCTTATTAGTCTTAAATGGGTTACATAGTAACATATATAGTAATATGGGGGCATGTTTACTAAACTGCGGTAATGTCATTCACGTTAGGATCCGCGTTGATGATACAGATGCCCATTAAAAGAGTGGGCGGGGCAGCATTAAAGCTGTGTCAGATAAGGCGCATTATAAGGCGCGTTATAAGGCACGTTATAAGGCACGTTATAAGGCACCTTATGAGGCACAGTACAAGGCACGTTATAAGGCACCCTATGAGGCGCAGTACAAGGCACGTTATAAGGCACCTTATGAGGCGCAGTACAAGGCACGTTATAAGGCACCCTATGAGGTGCAGTACAACATAGAAACATAGAAACATAGAAATATATAGCGACAGAAAAAGACCACATGGCCTATCTAGTCTGTCCTTCCATAACAACTACAACAGTCCCCTTTTTACCTTTAGAGATCCCCTGTGTTTGTCCCATGCTTTTATAGAAACATAGAAATATGACGACAGAAAAAGACCACATGGCCTATAAGGCACCTTATTAGGCGCAGTACAAGACACGTGCCTTAATGTGCCTTGTACTGTGCCTAATAAGGTGCCTTGAACTGTGCCTCATAAGGTGCCTTATAACGTGCCTTATAATGCGCCTTGTACTGTGCCTAATTAGGAGCCTTGTAACGCCTTACAAGGATTGTTGCCAACTGTGGTGAGGGTACAATGGGCTGGCAGCACAGATCTGCAAAGATATTGCTGTCACAGGCAAGCAAAATATCTGCCTTGGACAGGAGGGAACAACAGGGAATTGAACACGTGACCTCTGCCTAGAACATCAGCGTACTAACCAGTAAGCTATACCTCTATGGCTTGCTGCATAGCAATGGCTGGGTACAGAAGGACTGCAGGTCACTGCACAAACCGTCTGCTCCATGTGCCAGGATAGGGTAACTCCACCAGCACCCATGATGCATTGCAAATGCAGAACAGTGGCCTACAGCTGACCACCAAATGGGGTCTGCACCTCTCCGGGGCTGCAGCGTGGTAAGATGCACTGACAGTTTGTGATACTGGCACAGAGTAGCTACAGACAATGCCATTGTGCAGGTTCCATGTTCACCTTGAGGGATAGGATGGGCGCCCAGCACTAGGTCCACAGTACATGTGGTGCTAGAGCTAGGTTTTGCTGCACATCCCCAGCACTGCCAGTGTGTGACAGGTGTTCCCAGCAGTGCAGTTGAAGGTACATCTGTTCCAGCTGTGTGCTGCAGTCATATGTGGCCCTGTGGGACTGGACACCACCCAGATTAGTGCATACCTGGTGTTAAGGTCCGGCTGCCATGAGTACCTGTTATCAGGGCAGTGGGGAGTCCAGACTCGCATGAGGGCTATGTAGCACTGCCACTATGGGTCTAAGTCAGGGGTGGGCACCTCCGGTCCTGGAGGGCCGCAGACCAGTCAGGTTTTCGGGATATCCCTAATGAACATGCATGAGATATATATGCATTAGAGATATCCTGCCAACCTGACTGGTTTGTGGCCCTCCAGAGCTGGATTTGGAGACCCCTGCCTTACACCTCTGTCATTTAAGATCTTGAGTGGGCAAGGTACAGATGTCCTAGACATCGAAAGGGTATATAGAATGTGTCACATTCCTCCTTGATTCTCACCACCACCAAAAAGTTGTCTAATAGACAATTTTTTGGTGGTGGTGAGAAGTGAGGAGGACTGTGACAAATTCTATCTAACCTTTTTGATGTCTTGGACATCTGCACCTTGTCCACTCACAATCTTAAATGACAGAGGTGTAAGGCAGGGGTCTCCAGATCCAGCCCTGGAGGGCCACAAACCAGTCAGGTTGGCAGGATATCTCTAATGCATATATATCTCATGCATATTCATTAGAGATATCCTGAAAACCTGACTGGTCTGCGGCCCTCCAGGACCAGGTTTGCCCACCCCTGGTCTAAGTAGTACACACTATATACCCCAAGGGGCCTCAATCACCCTGGTTGTAGATGAGGGTGGTGGGGACAGGTGGTTACACCCTGCAGAATGGCCATAGCCCTCCAGGGCTGCTGGGCCAGCGCCATACCTGTGACCATTGCAGACCAGCAAAGGTGCTTTGGGATGCCCAACGCCACAGTCTGCCATCCATCAACAGACAGCACAGTCAGACTGCACCTGCAGCATCCTACAAGGTGTTCCCACCATGCACAGACAAACTGCAGACAGCCCACTAACCAGTCTACAGTGCATGCTCACAGTAGAACCATGTATACCCAGAAGTGGGATGCACATCACAGACACCAAGCAGGTACCTCCATAATTAGACTCCAAAACCAGGAACACACAGGCATCACTGAAAACAAATAATGTGTGGCACTATGTGGGAACATAGACATGCCATGGTCACTGCTCGGTCAGAGTGAGAGTGACCTCCCCCCCCCCCCCAGCTTGACATGCTGTGGCCACCCTGTCCATGCAGGTGGTGGTCGGGCACAACAGTGTCCCAGCCATTGCCCTCCACCCTGTTCAGATGCATCCTGGCCAGTCCGCCCTGTCTTGGCCATACCACAATACCTTGCTGCTCATTATGCACATTTGCAGGCTAACGCTGGAAGCAGTGTGAGCAATGTGGGCTCAGGGAGGTGTTGGCAGACACAAAACAATGGAGAGACATACACACACTCCCACACCTATCTCAGCATTGTGCAGAGATGGTGGTGGTTGCCAACCCTACCCCCTGCACTGGTCCTGATCACAGTGGGACATTGCTAATCTGTGCAGGGGGTGGTAATAGTAGTGCTCTGGTGATAACTGCAGCTCTGTGCTGGGGCCAACAGCCTGACACTCCATGAAGCTGTGGATAGTGGAGCCCTTGTGAGTGAGTGTCCATACCCCTGTGCACCACTGCATTGGGGTTTGCCCATGTTGTTGTTGTGGCTGCATTGTGGGCTAAAACTATGGGGAGATGCTCTGCAGGATCCTCTGACCCTCTGCTCTTTTACATGCTGGCTGGGTGTACTGCACCACACTGTTGTCACAGCAGCACAGTGGTCCCTGGGGCTACCCTTACGTTCCTCTGCCAGACCTCTTCAGTTGCACTGCACACCACGTACTGGTACAGGGCATGGCCTAGGTCCACTGCAGGCAAGTGCCACTGCTCCCTCCAGCACAATCACCCACCCCCTCTGCCAAGTCGCCACGACCATATGCTGTGGGCGCTGGTGGTGCGCCATCCCAGGCCATCCAGGGGGCAGGTAGGCGGCTGCCTAAGGTGTGAGTTCTGGGGTAGGGATGCCTACATAGATTTCCACACTTCTCCCGGCACTGTCTGTCAATGTTATGCACCCCTTGGGGTGCCTTCTGGGTGATGTCCCCTGGATGGGACACTGTGGGACACAGACTCATGGGCATGTCTGACCCTGGCCAGTTGCTGTCTTGTTGGTTCCCATTTTCTGCATTCCTATGTGCCACCTCAGCAACCGCCTAGTCCACTCTATGCCCCAGTAGCCCCCACTGCAGCCCCCATGCCCCATTTGCGCCATCACCATAGTGGCCTTTGTGATAAGGAAGCTTATCATAGCTCAGGAAGGAGCTATAGTAAAGGTGAAGTGACTCTGAACAAGCAACCTGTCAGTTCTGGTAGAAATAAGAAAACAGAATATTCCCATAAAAGACTACCAGTCCCAGAATGCACCAGGTTTCCAACAGCCATTAGAGGAGCTGAAGTGAGGAAACATGTGTTCAATCAGGAGGGCTATGAGGTAATCCCTAAGCACTCATCTCAAAGGGCAGGGCCTGATTCAGCACAGCTGTGCTGTGCTAGGGTGGAGCACTCATCAAAGCAGAATAAAGGTAGAGTTTATTCTACAGAGAATTATCCTCATCCTCAGTTTCATCTGGGAGATCATCATCTTCATGATCTTGGACAGCTTCATCATCTGGAGGATCATCAGAAGCAGAAGCCAGAGCGGACGGACAGAAAGGGCAAGAAACCCTTTGGAAGAAAGAAGAGAAAAGCATTTGGGAGGTCTAAAGGAGTCCAGAGCAGTACGTATACTGGCAGACATTCAAAAGGCCAGCATACACCATTGGACTGGGGAAAGCCAGAGGAATGGTGCTGCAGGGCTAGGAATCTCCAGACAGTACCTGTGAGGGAGACGGCTGCATGGGGAAGGGACCCTAAGACCCGTGCCAGAAGGTATATGAAGAGAGATTCAGTGTCCAGGGATCTGGATTGGAAGGCTGGACATAAGAACTGGACTACATACTGGCCAGGCTATTTAGAGAGGAACTCTAACAGCAATGGAAGCTCAGGTATGAACACTGATCTATGCCCTAGCTATAACCTTGAAAGACAGCAGGGAAACAAGTATTCTCCTGAAAGTGCTCCATTGAGAAATTCCTCTGTGCCAATCCCTGATATTGAACCCATGATTGTTGAAGAAGGGGAAGGAGAAGTCTTAGATACAGGCTGTGAATATATGGATTGCTCTCTGTCTAAACTCCTTTGGTAATTTTCTGTTACAAAGTACAGCAACCATCACAAAGAAATACAAACTTGTTCTTTAATCTACTCAGAAAAGCTCCTGAGTAGGATTTTGGGCCACGCAGTAGAAAGCAAGCCAGCTAAGGGGTTTCAGCTGGATAACTGCTAGCAATTGAGCCTTACCTAATTGCTTGTGAGCTCTGAGGGAATCACTTCTGAGTCTATGTGTGAAGATATAAGAAGTTAACCTGAAAAGAACAGTTTTTCCCTTCTTTGTGGGTTTTGCTTGTTGTTTGAAACACTGCTAAGAAAATATTAGCTAAAGCCTACAGAAAAGACCAGTTTGTTACCAACCAGGTCTTTATTCTTTTCATTTGATTGCCTGACAAGTTCATCTGTTGTTTTCCTGATTTTGTTTTTCTAAGTTTAACACTGAAAGCAACTATCCTGTTTTATGTGCTACCAAGCATATCTGTGTTGGGAGAAATAACCCCATAAATAAATATCTTATTGGCTTTACACTCAAGCACAACTAATTATTGTGAGCAACTGTGTCTGGTGTGAATGGACTGCATTTCCCACAATCCCTTGCAAATCATATTGATATATGCACTTGCCAAGACTGTGAACATTCTCACCCAGGCAGCCGTCTGACAAATGGCATAGTTTTTCGGATTGCTTTTGCGCAAAGGGATTTACTTGCTAAGGATTACAACTCAAGTCTGAAGGAAAAGACAGTTCAAGCTTAAAAGCTGAAAGAAAAGATTTTCCCTCAACTGCACTTTGGAGGAGGGGTGGCTGTTCCAGGAGCTGTTCCAGGAAGAAAAGACCCTGTGCAGAGCTGGATTCATCACTGGCATAAGGTAACAAGTACCTGGGCATGTCTAGTGGTGGATGGGAGTAAGGCACAGGGGTAATTGAAAAAAAAAAAGAGTAGAAAAAAACACCTGTTTGGAAGGTGGTGCACTGTGGGTTTTTTTTTTTTTGTTTTCTTGCAGGGATCAAGATGGATCCGAGGGAACTAGCTGATTGGATGGCAGCCCAGTTTAGCAGGCAGCAGGAGCTAGCACAGCAGGCTCAGGACACTGCTATGAAAGCCTTAATGGACCAGCAGAGGCCAGTGCTTGATCTGGTGCAAGCCCTAGTTAAACTGCAGAACCAAAGTGGACCAGATGCAAGACCAGCAGTAAATACTGGTACACCACATGTGGACAGTGTGGGACTCAATCAGGGAATTGGGGCATTTAGTTTTGGGAAGCTAACTCCAGATGATAATGTTGATGATTTTCTAGAGTCTTTTGAAAGAGTGGCACAAGCATTAGCATGGCCAGAGACCCAGTGGGCAGTAAGGCTGGCAGCCTCATTAACTGGAGAGGCGCTGGCAGCTTACAGAGCAATGCCAGCAGCCCAGGCTTTGAATTATAAGGATGTAAAGGCTGCTATTAGAGATCGCCTAGGGTTGTCTATTTCAGAGTATAGGCGAATGTTTAGAGCTACTATATTGAGAGTGGGTGAAACACCCAGGGCTCTGAGTCAGAGAATCAGAGGATTAGCTGTAAAATCGTTGGAGCCTGAGCAAAAGACGGTAGAAATGTTATTAGACATTATTATGCTTGAACAATTTATGTCTGCGGTGCCTAAAGATTTGCACACTTTCCTTATACAGCAAAATTGCCAAAATCTTGGAGAGGCAACCATGCTAGCAGAGAGATTCTTGGAAGCCACGCAGGCTTGCCATAGAATGGGTAGCCCTCTGAAGATGGGTGCTGAGGCAAGCTGTGCTGTATCAGAAAAGAAAATGCTTAAAAATATTTCTGAAAATAAATGTACTGTGCCAAACCAGATGACACAGTGGAGTAGGAAAAAATGTTTCAAGTGTGGAAAATGGGGACATTTAGAAAAGAGATGCCAGACACACACTAGCTTAATGGGTGTGGATTTAAAACAGCCCAAAGAAGGATTTCTTTTGATGGTTGATGTGCAAGGAATTACCACAAATGCTTTGTTAGACTCTGGGGCAGACCAGAGTATGATGTCAAAAAGGCTTTGGAAGAGAATAGAGGCCCAAGAAGGATTTGTGCCTAGAACCCCTGAAAGCCAAGTTCACGTCAGATGCATTCATGGTGCTGCAACATCATATCCCACCTATAGGCTAAAGGTTAAGTGCCTGGGGGAACAAGAGGAAGTCCTGTTAGCAGTGGTGCCTAGGCTACCCTTTGATTTGGTTCTAGGAAGAGACTGGCCAAGATTTAAGCAGGGTCTAGTGGAAGGACTAGGAAAGAAGGAGGGAGAAGGATTAATGGTAATAGCTCCCGGGCCTTTATTTGGAAGTCCTCAGACCCCAGCTAAAAAGATGGTTAAGCGTCCAGAAGACCAAGCTACCCCAAAGCAGACATTCATCTTAAAGTACCATAGGGTCACAGAGAAGGCCCAACCTCCTAAGCGGGCAACCCCTCAAGCTGCTGGGTTTGACCTGTGCAGCATAGAAAATGTGACTGTACCTAGCCAAGGGAGAGCCCTGGTGGACACTGGTCTCCAAGTGGAAATACCTATTGGATGCTATGGGAGAGTAGCTCCAAGGTCCGGATTAGCCCTTAAATATTTCATCGATGTGGGTGCGGGAGTAATTGATCCCGATTACAGGGGCAATATTAAAGTTCTGTTATTTAATTATCACGTGAAGACGGGAGACAGAATTGCCCAATTGATCTGTGAGAGACTGGGTTTTCCACCTGTGGAGGAGGTCACATCCCTGGAAAATTCTGAGCGTGGAACCAAAGGCTTTGGTTCTACTGACGTCAAAGGTGTTAAAAGCCTTGCTGCCACCTGTGCCCGAGAGAGAGAGGTGAATGAAGAGGAAGATTTGGGACCCCAGGTATCTGATTGTAAAGAAAAATCAGAGCCCCAAATAGGGGAGGACCTGACAGTGATACAACAGGAAGAAATTAGGAAATTGCTTAAAGAATTCCCAGATGTGTTGACACCCATACCTGGGGAGACACATTTGGTTGCCCATGAAATAATAACTCCACCTGGGAAATTAGTTCGTCAAAGGCCATACCGCTTGCCTGAAGCCAAGAGACAGGAAGTAGTGGCACAAGTCCAGGAGATGTTGGACATGGGAGTAATAGAGGAGTCAAGGAGTCCCTGGAATAGCCCCATAGTCCTGGTGCCGAAGCCTGATGGACCTTTAAGATTTTGTATTGACAACCGGCAGGTAAACGCAATATCAGTTTTTGATGCATATCCAATGCCAAGAATTGAAGAGCTGTTGGACCAGCTGGGACAGGCTCAATACTTAACCACCCTTGATATGACAAAAGGATATTGGCAAATCCCTCTAACCAGGGAGTCGAAGCCGAAGACTGCGTTCAGCACCCCCGTTGGCCTTTTCCAGTTCAAGAGGATGCCTTTCGGACTGCATGGAGCAGCGGCTACCTGCCAAAGGTTAGTGGATCAGGTACTTCGACCCCACCAAAATTATGCTTTTGCATATATGGATGATGTCATAATCCATAGTAACACCTGGGCGGAGCATCAAAAGAGGATCAGGGCAATCTTGTGCTCCATGAAGCAAGCGGGAATCACTTTAAACCCGAAGAAGTGTGCCTTTGCAAATAGGGAGGTAAAATACCTGGGCCACCTAGTGGGAAGAGGAAAAATTAAACCTCTAATGAGTAAGGTAGATAGCATCAGGAATTTTCCCCCTCCAACAACAAAGAAACAACTAAGAAGTTTCTTGGGACTAATTGGATACTACCGCAGATTTATACCGCAATTTGCAGAGAAAAGTGCAATTTTCACGGATATGCTGCGGAAGAATTGTCCAAACCAGCTAAACTGGACACCTGAAGCTGAAAAAGCATTTTCAGTCCTAAAAGGAAAATTGTGTACAGGACCGGTACTGAAAGGGGTGGACTTCAGGAAACCCTTTCTGGTTCAAACAGATGCATCGGATGTTGGGCTAGGAGCGGTTCTATCCCAGTGTCATGAAGGGGAGGAGCATCCTGTGATGTACCTGAGCAGGAAGTTGTCACCGGCTGAACAAAAGTATTCCACAATAGAAAAAGAATGTTTAGCTATAAAGTGGTCAGTGGAGGCGTTAAGGTTTTACCTTACAGGGAGAAAGTTCCAATTGGTCACAGACCATGCCCCACTTAAGTGGTTACAGCAAATGAAGAACCACAATGACAGGTTGACACGCTGGTACATGGCCTTACAGGCATTTGATTTTCAAGTGGAACATCGTGCTGGGAAGTTACACAAGAATGCGGATGCCCTTTCCCGTATTACGGACTGTAGGGAAGAAGTTTCACCAGTTACACCAGTCCGTAATAACTTAAGCAGGGGGGTATGTGATAAGGAAGCTTATCATAGCTCAGGAAGGAGCTATAGTAAAGGTGAAGTGACTCTGAACAAGCAACCTGTCAGTTCTGGTAGAAATAAGAAAACAGAATTTTCCCATAAAAGACTACCAGTCCCAGAATGCACCAGGTTTCCAACAGCCATTAGAGGAGCTGAAGTGAGGAAACGTGTGTTCAATCAGGAGGGCTATGAGGTAATCCCTAAGCACTCATCTCAAAGGGCAGGGCCTGATTCAGCACAGCTGCGCTGTGCTAGGGTGGAGCACTCATCAAAGCAGAATAAAGGTAGAGTTTATTCTACAGAGAATTATCCTCATCCTCAGTTTCATCTGGGAGATCATCATCTTCATGATCTTGGACAGCTTCATCATCTGGAGGATCATCAGAAGCAGAAGCCAGAGCGGACGGACAGAAAGGGCAAGAAACCCTTTGGAAGAAAGAAGAGAAAAGCATTTGGGAGGTCTAAAGGAGTCCAGAGCAGTACGTATACTGGGAGACATTCAAAAGGCCAGCATACACCATTGGACTGGGGAAAGCCAGAGGAATGGTGCTGCAGGGCTAGGAATCTCCAGACGGTACCTGTGAGGGAGACGGCTGCACGGGGAAGGGACCCTAAGACCCGTGCCAGAAGGTATGTGAAGAGAGATCCAGTGTCCAGGGATCTGGATTGGAAGGCTGGACATAAGAACTGGACTACATACTGGCCAGGCTATTTAGAGAGGAACTCTAACAGCAATGGAAGCTCAGGTATTTTTATTTATTTTATTTAACAGTATTTCTAAACCGCCTTATCTTAATAATCAAGGTGGTATCACAGCAAGCAATCAGGTAAAGTGGGTGTGTTATACATGCAGTGAGGGTGAAACTTAGTTGTGTGAGGGCTGTGTTGGGTGCTTGATTTGTTTTGAGCTATGTACAAAGTGGGCTATTTACAGTGGTGCTAAAACACATTTTATATACATACAGTGTTAGGAGGTTTGGTGTGCTGTTATACATTCTCTTAGGTTATGTGATGTGTCCATAGTGCTCTATGAACAGCATGGTTTTCAGCTGTTTTCTGAAGTCTTTGAGGTCTGGAGTTGCCCTTAGATCGTCCGGTAGATTGTTCCATATTGTTGGAGCAGCCATGGAGAGAGCTCTGTCTGTTGTGTCCTTGCGTGTGTGCTTGTATTCATTTGGGGTACTGACTCGGTTGCGTGTTTGACTTCTTCTAGGACGTGCGCTGGTTTCTGGTTGTATAAGCGTGTGGAGGCTGTTGGCTGATGTGTGCTGTTTTATCTTAAATAGGTTTATGATAGTCTTGTATCTGATGCGTGCACTGATTGGGAGCCAGTGTAAGTCCTTTAATGTAGGTGTGATGTGTTCCTGCCTTGCAGCTCCGGATATGATTCGAGCTGCAGTGTTTTGTGCCAGTTGGAGTGGTTTGAGGGCTTGTTTCGGTAGTCCAAGGTATATCGGATTGCAGAAGTCCAGTATTGGGGTTATCAGTGCTTGACAGACGGTACGGAAGTGTTCTGGGGCGAGGAGTGGTTTCAGTCTCCTGATGATTCGCATCTTATAGTAGGCTTTTTGGATTGTTTTGTCTATGTGTGGTTTGAGGTTGAGTTTACTGTCCAGAGTAACCCCAAGGTATCTCACCTCTGATCTTATCGGTATCGTGGTGCTTTGTATCTTTATGTTTGGTGGGTGTATGAAGCTTTGGTTCCGAGTGATGATTAAAGCTTCGGTCTTGTTGTAGTTTATTGCGAGGTTGTTGTTTTGGCACCACCTCGTCATTTGGGTAAGGTATGAACACTGATCTATGCCCTAGCTATAACCTTGAAAGACAGCAGGGAAACAAGTATTCTCCTGAAAGTGCTCCATTGAGAAATTCCTCTGTGCCAATCCCTGATATTGAACCCATGATTGTTGAAGAAGGGGAAGGAGAAGTCTTAGATACAGGCTGTGAATATATGGATTGCTCTCTGTCTAAACTTCTTTGGTAATTTTCTGTTACAAAGTACAGCAACCATCACAAAGAAATACAAACTTGTTCTTTAATCTACTCAGAAAAGCTCCTGAGTAGGATTTTGGGCCACGCAGTAGAAAGCAAGCCAGCTAAGGGGTTTCAGCTGGATAACTGCTAGCAATTGAGCCTTACCTAATTGCTTGTGAGCTCTGAGGGAATCACTTCTGAGTCTATGTGTGAAGATATAAGAAGTTAACCTGAAAAGAACAGTTTTTCCCTTCTTTGTGGGTTTTGCTTGTTGTTTGAAACACTGCTAAGAAAATATTAGCTAAAGCCTACAGAAAAGACCAGTTTGTTACCAACCAGGTCTTTATTCTTTTCATTTGATTGCCTGACAAGTTCATCTGTTGTTTTCCTGATTTTGTGTTTCTAAGTTTAACACTGAAAGCAAGTATCCTGTTTTATGTGCTACCAAGCATATCTGTGTTGGGAGAAATAACCCCATAAATAAATATCTTATTGGCTTTACACTCAAGCACAACTAATTATTGTGAGCAGCTGTGTCTGGTGTGAATGGACTGCATTTCCCACAATCCCTTGCAAATCATATTGATATATGCACTTGCCAAGACTGTGAACATTCTCACCCAGGCAGCCGTCTGACACCTTTCATAAAAGGGCACTATGCTGTTGCTGCAAATGGAGCACTACTATCACCTTTCTTGGGCTCCCTGCCTATGTTGTACATTGCTGACACTAAAATGGTTTCCCTTTCTTGCAAATGTGTGCTAACGCCAGGTTTTCAGTTGCGTTAGGATTCAGCCCTTAATTTCTCCGCGTTAGTGTGAATAGGGCCTCTCCCCGCCCACTCCCTGCCCATTGACCCCTTCTATCCGCCCTCTCTCCTCCCTTTTCTGGCCTTAATGCGGCCGGGAATGTTAAGGCGCGTTAGGTGCCGTTAAGGTACCTAAACGGCACATAACGCGCCTTAACGTAGCTGCTGCTATGTTAACGCAGTTTAGTAAACATGCCCCATGGTCTGTGACGGCAGCTAGAGACCAGTATAGTCCATCTAGTCTGTCCAGCCAGGCGGTAAGAGTAGGTGTCCCTGCCGCTCCATGCAGGTCACCCTTCACCATACCTTTGTTTAGGAGTGTACCCACCACTCCATGTACATCACCCCTATTTGTTGAGATATAAAGCGTTATGATTATTTTGATTTCATGCTAAGAACATAACATAAGAACATAAGATATGCCATACTGGGTCAGACCAAGGTCCATCAAGCCCAGTATCCTGTTTCCAACAGTGGCCAATCTAGGTCATACGTACCTAGCAGTTTCCCCAAAAGACACAGGTTCCGCAATGCTTGTACTGGGTCAAGCATTGATATCCTGGATCCCTTCTTAATAATGGTTTATGGACCTTTCCTCCAGGAACTTATCCAAACCTTTTTTAAACCCAGCTACACTAACAGCCTTTACTACATCCTCAGGTAACAAATTCCAGAGTTTGATTACACGTTGAGTGAAAAAATATTTTCTTTTATTAGTCTTAAATAGTTTACCCTGTAGCTTCATTGCATGTCCCTTAGTCTTTCTATATTCTGATAACGTAAACAATCGATCTACGTTTACCCGTTCCACTCCGTTCATTAATTTATAGACTTCTATCATATTTCCCCTCAGCCGTCTCTTTTCCAGGTTAAAGAGCCCTAACCTTTTTAGCCTTTCTTCATAGGAGTATCCTTCCATCCCCTTTACCATTTTGGTGGCTCTTCTCTGAACCTTTTCTAATAACGCTATATCCTTTTTAAGATACGGTGACCAGAATTGCAAACAATATTCAAGGTGCGGTCTCACCATGGAACGGTATAGAGGCATTATAATATTTTTCTTTCATTTTCCATTCCTTTCCTTATGATACCTAGCATTCTATTTGCTCTGTTGGCTGCCGCTGCACACTGGGCCGAGGGTTTTAACATGTTATCCACAATGACGCCTAAATCTTTTTCCTGGGTGGTGGTTCCTAATGTGGAACCTTGCATTGTGTAACCATAATTTGGGTTGTTCTTCCCTAGGTGCATAACTTTGCACTTGTCCACATTAAATTTCATCTGCCATTTTGATGCCCAGTCTTCCAATTTATCAAGATCCTCTTGCAATTTTCCACAATCCTCTTGGGTTTTAACAACTTTAAATAGTTTTGTGTCATCTGCAAATTTGATAACCTCACTCGTTATTCCACTTTCCAGGTCATTTATGGAAACAGCAGACTCAGCACAGATCCCTGGGGTACACCACTATTCACCTTTCTCCATTGGGAAAATTGGCCATTCAGCCCAACCCTCTGCTTTCTATCTTTTAACGAGTTCCTGATCCACAGTATTACACTGCCTCCTATCCCATGACTCTTTAGTTTTGCCAAAAGTCTCTGATGAGGGACCTTGTCAAAGGCTTTCTGAAAGTCCAGATACACTATATCAACCGACTCACCTTTGTCCACCTGTTTATTCACACTTTCAAAAAAACATAACAGATTAGTAAGACAAGATCTTCCTTGTCTAAAGCCATGTTGCCTGTCTCCCATTAGGCCATGACTATCTACATGCTGAGTAATTTTATTTTTTTTGATGGTTTCTACCATTTTTCCCTATAGTGACGTGAGGCTCACTGGTCTGTAGTTTCCCGGATCACCCCTGGAACCCTTTTTAAAAATTGGTGTTACATTGGCGATCCTCCAATCTTCAGGTATTAGAGATGAATGATAGTTCACAGATTACTAATAGCAGGTCTGCAATCTCATATTTCAGTTCTTTCAACACTGTTGGATGTATACCATCCGGCGCAGGTGATTTGCTACTCTTCAGTTTATCTAATAGTTGTAATACATCTTCCCGATGTATCGATATCTCCTTCAATTCTTCCACACCTTTAAATACCACTTCAGTCATTGGTAACATCCCTACATCTTCCTCAATAAAGACCTGTTGCTACAAAGGGATCCACTGTTTCTGTCCCATGCCATTTTGAATTCCATCACTGTATTTACCCCCACCACTTCCATCGGGAGGGCATTTCAAGCATCCACCACCCTTTCAGTGAAAAATTATTTCCTGCCGTTGCCTTTCAGTTTACCCCCTTGCAGCTTCATGTTATATCCTCTAGTTTTACGGTTTCCCCGTCTTTGGAAGAGGTTTGTTTGTACGTTATAACTCTTTAAGTATTTAAAGGTCTGAATCATATCTCCCCTCTCCCTCCTCTCCTCCAGAGTGTACATATTTAGGTCTTCAACTCTTTTCTCATATGTCTTCTGACATAGGCTCCAAATCATTTTGGCCGCCTTCCTCTGAACCATTTCCAGTCTTTTTATATCCTTTGCAAGATACGTTCTCCAAAACTGAACACAATATTCCAAGTGAGGCATCACCAGTGACTTGTACAGTGGCAGTTTAATTAAAATACTGTGGAAATTACAGTCTGGCAGAATGTCTGTCTATGCTGGAAACGAGTTGGTACTAAAACATAGAGACAGACAGGACAGTATCAAACAAAGGTAGCGAAAACAAGACAGAAATTGTTAGCTGTGCTATGAAATTCCCATTTTCATGAAATGTGTTTTACTATGTTGGTCGTGCTTGTTTTCTTATATATTATTGTACCACATTTTATAATTAAATAAAATGTTATTTATGTTTATTATACCTTTCATTTGATAGAATAGAGCAACTCTCTGGGGTCCGTGGCTGCCTAGAGGCCCAGGCAGCCCTGAAGTGAAAGAAATGATCAGTAGTGGCCTAAGACAAAATGGTCAACCAGTGACATCAGATTTATTCAGACATTTTACATCAGCAGGCCCATGCAGGTCTCTGCAAGAATTTTTCAGAACTGAGGGGTATAGTCATTATTAGAAGCACATATTCATTTTATTCCTTAAAAGTATAAAATATTTCAGAAATTAGAATTTAAAAAAAGGATATCATCAAGATCCCTCGGAATTGTGCTTTAAACTGGGATAATTTTGCTCAATGTAAGATTAGACGTGGTCAGAATTCATTTGGAAGTGTCATGGAGAAAAGGGCCCTGATAAACAGTGTTTCTCCGGGAACAAGCAGGAAGTCAGTCCTCACATATGGGTGATGTCGGCGCCGACAGAGCCCTCGTGAAAGCATACCCTGAGCTTTCAAAGAAAGCCTTTCGGAGATGCTACCACTCATGCGTGGTCCCCTTCCCGCCGAAGGGTACCATTTTGCTCAGCCTCCTTTTTTATGCCCTTCAGACGTCTGTCTGCTCTTTCCCCGGAAAAAGTTGATTTTCTTGACCCGAGTTTCATACTCTTCTCCAGTCGTGCACCGGTACTCTTCCCGCCGTCTAAACTTGCTGCCCCAGCATCGAGTCTTGGGTTCTTAGGGGTTTTTTCCCTTCTTGGTGCCTTTGCGCCTCTTTTTCCAACTGGCAGCTGGTGATGCAGTACCTTCTCAATCTCTCGCAATCCGGGCTCAAATTGAACTCCATCAGAGTGCACATCAGTGCCTTGGCAGCGCATCACCACCCGGTGGATGGAAATCCCTCTCGGTCTTGTTAGAAAGGTTTTAGAAGTTTAATTTGTTGTTTTTATAAAATACAGAACAATCAAGAAATTAAGCAAAAGTAAGTTTAGTATTATAGAGGCTTCTAGATGTGTGATGCAAAAAAACTGGCATGCAGATTCTTATCTCATTCCATTGTTCTACACTTAGAGATAGTGGCTCTAAAGCTTTGCTAAGCACATAAGGAGGGGAGGGGAGAGGGGAGTTATTTTTGTGGTCCTTTATGATAAGGACTGACAGAAGGAACAGAAACCCAAAATCAAAAGGCATACTGTGTGGATCATGAGAGCCAAAAATTGTTATTAAAGTGTGTCTATTTATAAGAAAGCTACTTCTTTTAGTTGCCATATTGTAAGAGACAAAAGCCCTCAGTAGGAAATGTATGCAAGACAGAAAAACAAATTTTGTAGAGGCCAGGGTTGGTCTTAAGTTATAAAGCTATGTTAAATACAAGAGAGATCCTTGCTCTGTTGACCTTTTGCAATGCAAAGGTCTTATGGAGCAAGCACAAAAGTAAATAAACCATTGACACCTGCAAAAGAAAGATAAGGACTAATATCAGTATGTACTACCATAAAGGGGATAAAAGATGTCAGAAGATCAAGGTAAATTGCATTCTTGCATATGGTCTGTCATATAAGAATATGGAATTATGTTAAATAAAGTAAAAGAATAAATAAAGAGGATGAGCAGATCTACTTGGACACCCGTTGCTGCAGGAACGAATAATAAAGAGCTCTTATACTGCTCCTCAACATTCCTCACTGAGTCTCATTGGCCAGGATGGCCACAGGTGAATTGGCCACAGGTAAAGGTGTTTACTACAGTCTAGCCACTGGTGACCCATTTCTTGAGGGGACCCCTTTTATCAAAACCCCCGGTGCACCCCCCGGCAACCAAGTGGGACCTCAATGTTATTGGCGCAGCTTACTCACCCGCCTTTTGAGCCCCTGGCTACCTGCCACCTGCAATACCTCTCGTGAAGGTAGTTTTCCTGGTTGCGCGTACTCCACTAGCAGGGTTAGCGAGCTCTAAGCCTTAGTGGCAGAGGTGCCATACACCAGGTTCTATTCCGAAGGTGGTATCGCCCTTTCACCTCAACCATGAGGTGGTGCTGCTCAACATCTTTACAAGGCCTCACGCGAGTAGGGTGGAGAACTAGAAGTTCCCTTGAAAGACTAGAAAAGGGAACTGTTACTTCTGGAGAGAGATCTGCAATTGTGAGTATATATTTCTGGGAATTTTCTGAAAGGAATTCTTTCTATTAAAGCTATTTAATCTGTGAACCCACTATTTTTTGTTAAATCAGTCAGGGCCTAGTAGCAGCAGTTTAAGTTTAAATTTAAAACACAGAAGAGAACTTTCTGGTTACATTAAATACCCAGCAGAGAGCATGTAGTTTTAATTTAATAGTAACTCAGGGCCTAGTATCAGCAAGGTACTTTTAGTTTAAATTTAAAAACACAGAAGAGAGCTTTCTGGTTAAATTTGGAATCCAGCAGAGAGCTGTAGTTTACATTTAATAGTCACTCAGGGGCTAGTATCAGCAAAGTACTTTTAGTTTAAATTTAAAACACAGAAAAGAGCTTTCTGGTTAAATTTAGAACCCAGCAGAGAGCTTGTAGTTTAAATTTCATAATAAGTTAAAGCCTAGCAGCAGCAAACAGCTATAATTTAAATCAAATAAGAATATAGCTTACCTCAGCAGCACAGGACAGGGTACTGTGTAGCAGCCCTCTTTTAATAAGTGTTATATCCCTCCCTCCCTCCCCACACCACCCACCCCTGGGATAATCGTAGCTTTATAGGTACTTACACATCTTAAAAGACAGGAGGTGCTCTCAGGTGAAGCTCATTACCCAAGTCAGTCATACACTAAGGACCTGAGATCAATTAAGCTTCAGGTGAACAAAGTATATTAAACATATTAGGTACAGTTTTATTCATATGAATATCCATAGCAACCCTTAGTAAGTAAAGAACTTAAAGATCTAAACAAAAACTAAAAACTAAGATGCAGACAGCAGTCCAGCAGCGAGATGGGGGCTTTCCAGTCTTTTGCAGTGAGTGTCACATGTATCATTTTCTCCCAGTTGGTGAGAGGTCTTACGTGTGCACTAGGTGCAAGGAGCTCTTTGCTCTGAGGGAACAAGTCCGTTCTCTAGAGGCTAGAGTAGCAGATTTGGAAAACATAAGAAAGACAGAGAGGTACATAGACGAGACCTACAGGGATATAGTCCTGAAGTCCCACCTCCAGTCTGGCAGCATCCCTGTTGCCATGGAGGAGAGAGGTCACGTGACAGGAGAGCATCACCCTGGTGTGGCAGAAAGTGATCCTGTAACTAGGACCTGTTCTCCAGGTGATGTAAAACCCTCTCACACCGAGGAAGTTTCTCCAGGGCCATGTGCCCATGAGGGAAGGGTTAGGACAGCCGTTATAGTTGGTGATTCGATCATTAGGCATGTAGATAGCTGGGTGGCTGGTGGGCGTGAGGATCGCCTGGTAACATGCCTGCCTGGTGCGAAGGTAGCGGATCTCACGCGCCACCTAGATAAGGTCTTAGATAGTGCTGGGGAGGAGTCTGCTGTCTTGGTACATGTCGGTACCAATGACATAGGAAAATGTGGTAGGGAGGTTATGGAGGCTAAATTTAGGCTTTTAGGTAGGAAGTTGAAATCCAGAACTTCCAGGGTAGCGTTCTCGGAAATGCTTCCCGTTCCACGTGCAGGGCCCAAAAGGAAGGCAGAGCTCCGGAGTCTCAATGCGTGGATGAGACAATGGTGCAGAGATGAGCGGTTTGGATTTGTTAGGAACTGGGGAACATTCTGGGGAAAGGAGGGGCTCTTCCGAAGGGATGGGCTTCGCCTTAACCGGGATGGAACCTTTAAGAAGGAGATAGGGCAGCTTTTAAACTAGATAATAGGAGAAAGCCGACAATCACCCAAGAGCGGATGGTTCGGAAGAATGTATCCTTGAAGGATACTACCAAAAGCAGAGAGGTTCCAAAAAAGAGTAAAGTAGCCCAAATGCCCTCAAGTATGGAGCTGACAGAGCTTAAAGATCCCAATTTACCCAAGTCTACCAATAGCCAAATTAATATGAATAAAATACAGTCTCTAAAATGCTTGTATGCAAATGCTAGAAGTCTAAAAAATAAGATGGGAGAGTTAGAATATATAGCACTAAACGAGAGGTTAGATATGATTGGAATATCAGAGACATGGTGGAAGGAGGACAACCAGTGGGACACTGTGATACCTGGGTACAAACTATATTGTAATGATAGAGCTGATCAAATTGGTGGAGGGGTTACGCTCTATGTTAGAGAGGGCATTGAGTCAGAAAGGATTCAAGTTTTGCAGGAAACAAAATTTGCTGTAGAATCTCTATGGATTGAAATTCCATGTAAAAAGGGGAAGGCGATGGCAGTGGGGGTGTATTATCGACCGCCTGGCCAGAATGAACAAATGGATGATGAAATGCTCAAAGAAATCAAGGAAGCTAACAAAAGTTACAGCTTGGTAATAATAATGGGTGATTTCAATTACCCCGGTATCGACTGGGTCAGTGTCACGGCAGGACATGCTAGGGAGATAAAGTTCCTAGATGAAATAAATGACTGCTTCTTGGAGCAGCTGGTTCATGAACCGACCAGAGGGGAAGCCATATTAGACCTAGTCCTTAGTGGAACACCAGATCTAGTGCAAGAGATAAGGGTGTTGGGGCCACTTGGCAATAGTGATCATAGCATGATCGCCTTTGATTTAATTAGTGGAGGAGGGATAGTAAGGAAATCCAGAGTACTACCTTTTAACTTTCGAAAGGGAGACTATGATAAAATTAGGAGAATAGTTAAGAAAAAATTAAAAGGAGCAGTTGCAAAGGTTAAAGACTTACATCAAGCTTGGGTGTTGTTGAAAAATACTATCTTGGAAGCCCAGACCAGCTGTATTCCACACTTCAAGAAAAGTGGAAGGAAGCCCAAAAAACTGCCAGCATGGTTTAAAGGTGAGGTCAGAGAGGCTGTTGTTGCCAAAAAAGAATCTTTCAGGAAATGGAAAAAAGAGCCAAACGACGAAACCTGGAAACAGCACAAGCACTGGCAGGTCAAATGCAAGGCATTGATAAAGCAGGCAAAGGGAGAATTAGAGAAGAAGCTTGCTGCGGAAGCAAAAACGCGAAATAAAGATTTTTTTCAAGTACATTCGTAGCAAAAAACCTGTGAGAGAGTCAGTTGGTCCATTAGAAGATAGAGGAGTTAAAGGGGCACTAAGAGGTGACAAGGCGATAGCGGAGAGACTGAATGAATTCTTTGCTTCGGTCTTTACTGAGGAAGATGTAGAGATGTTACCCATGACTGAAGTGGTATTTAAAGGTGCGGAAGAATTGAAGGAAATATCTCTAGTCGGTTCGATCACATTACTCCCATTCTCATCCAGTTACATTGGTTGCCTCTTCGCTTTCGCTTTCACTACAAATTTCTGATTCTGATTCTGATTCATCGCGCCATTCATACCGGAAATCCTCTTTACTTAGCCGACTGCATCTCTCTACATTCCCCTCACCGCCAACTCCACTTAATCCATGCCAACCGCTTATCACTTCCCTCACCGTCCCAGGCCTACTTAGAACAGACTCGCCATTCTGCCTTTTTCTTTTTTGGACCCCTCCTCTGGAACATTCTACCAACTCCCCTTCGGCTAGAACCCTCCTATCCTCAGTTTAAGTCATTGCTCAAGACCCATCTATTTCAGAAAGCATATGACCTTCCCCCCTGAAGCCCCCTCCTGGTTACCCTGTTTTGTCTTTGTCCTTGTAGGTTGTCACTTGTTTGTCCCTTGCTTGTTTGTTTATGTTGCCTGGCTAGGCTATGGCTGTCTATGATTTGGTTGTAGTGTGGTGTTACTATTCTGTCCTTGCCTCCTTCTTTCCTATTTATTATTGGCGTTCCTTTTCTGTTTTGTAGTGTTGAATCCATCCATTTATTGTACACCGCTTAATGTTTTTACAATAGCGGTTTATCAAATACGAATAAAGATAAAGATAAAGAAAGATAAAGATACATTGGGAAGATGTATTACAACTATTAGATAAACTGAAGAGTAGCAAATCACCTGGGCCGGATGGTATACATCCAAGGGTGTTGAAAGAACTGAAATATGAGATTGCAGACCTGCTATTAGTAATCTGTGAACTATCATTAAAATCATCTCTAATACCTGAAGATTGGAGGATCGCCAATGTAACACCAATTTTTAAAAAGGGTTCCAGGGGTGATCCGGGAAACTACAGACCGGTGAGCCTCACGTCAGTATAGGGAAAAATGGTAGAAACCATCATAAAGAATAAAATTACTCAGCATGTAGATAGTCATGGCCTAATGGGAGACAGCCAACATGGCTTTAGACAAGGAAGATCTTGTCTTACTAATCTGTTATGTTTTTTTGAAAGTGTGAATAAACAGGTGGACAAAGGTGAGTCAGTTGATATAGTGTATCTAGACTTTTAGAAAGCCTTTGACAAGGTCCCTCATCAGAGACTTTTGGCAAAACTAAAGAGTCATGGGATAGGAGGCAGTGTACTACTGTGGATCAGGAACTGGTTAAAAGATAGAAAGCAGAGGGTTGGGCTAAATGGCCAATTTTCCCAATGGAGAAAGGTGAATAGTGGTGTACCCCAGGGATCTGTGCTGGGTCCGCTGCTTTTTGACATATTCATAAATGACCTGGAAAGAGGAATAACAAGTGAGGTTATCAAATTTGCAGATGACACAAAACTATTTAAAGTTGTTAAGACCCAAGAGGATTGTGGAAAATTGCAAGAGGATCTTGATAAATTGGAAGACTGGGCATCAAAATGGCAGATGAAATTTAATGTGGACAAGTGCAAAGTTATGCACCTAGGGAAGAACAACCCAAAGTATGGTTACACAATGCAAGGTTCCACATTAGGAACCACCACCCAGGAAAAAGATTTAGGCATCATTGTGGATAACATGTTAAAACCCTCGGCCCCGTTTGCAGCGGCAGCCAAGAGAGCAAATAGAATGCTAGGTATCATAAGGAAAGGAATGCAAAATAAAACAAAAGATATTATAATGCCTTTATACCGTTCCATGGTGAGACCGCACCTTGAATATTGTGTGCAATTCTGGTCGCCGTATCTTAAAAAGGATATAGCGTTATTAGAAAAGGTTCAGAGAAGAGCCACCAAAATGGTAAAGGGGATGGAAGGATACTCCTATGAAGAAAGGCTAAAAAGGTTAGGGCTCTTTAACGTGGAAAAGAGACGGCTGAGGGGAGATATGATAGAAGTCTATAAATTAATGAACGGAGTGGAACGGGTAAACGTAGATCGATTGTTTATGTTATCAGAATATAGAAAGACTAGGGGACATGCAATGAAGCTACAGGGTAAACTATTTAAGACTAATAAAAGAAAATATTTTTTCACTCAACGTGTAATCAAACTCTGGTATTTGTTACCGGAGGATGTAGTAAAGGCTGTTAGTGTAGCTGGGTTTAAACAAGGTTTGGACAAGTTCCTGGAGGAAAGGTCCATAAACCATTATTAAGAAGGGACCTAGGATATCAATGCTTGACTCAGTGCAAGCATTGCGGAACCTGTGTCTTTTGGGGAAACTGCTAGGTACGTATGACCTAGATTGGCCACTGTTGGAAACAGGATACTGGGCTTGATGGACCTTGGTCTGACCCAGTATGGCATTTCTTATGTTCTTATGGAGACTGTCCTCCATAGCTTAGACTGTAAGAGAGCCCTGTCCTTCTACATTCAATGTGCACTTAGCGACCATAAAGCTTCTTAGCTTTTTGTCTCGTATGACCCAAGTAGGCTGGGGGAGGCGGTGACCAAACGTACACTGTCTACCTGGGTGGCAGACTGTATCACCCTCGCCTATGAGCAGACAGGGCTCCCGCTGGAAGGCCAGGTCACAGAGCACTCTGTCAGGGCTATGGTGGCCTCTGTGGCAAACCTGAGCTCTGTCCTGATGGTTGAAATCTGCTGGGCCGCCACTTAGTCTTCAGTCCATACCTTCACAGCTCATTACTGCCTGGAGAGGGAGTCCCAAAAGGACAGTGCCTTCGGCCAGGCCATTCTCCATAATCTTTTCAGGGTCTAGGCAACTAGTACCCTCCAACCCTTCTGTGTTCAGGCTACTGGAACATCACTTCCATCAGACACATGGGTCCTACTGCAGTCTGCACCTGCGGACTCAATTGCTGCTGCTCACGACTTCCCTTGAGGGTAACCGTGTTTTTTTCACTATGGGCTTTTGGTAGCCTGTAGCTAGGGAGTCCCATATGTGAGGATTGACTTCCTGCTTGTTCCCTGAGAAAGCGTAGTTACTCACCTGTAACATGTGTTCTCCAGGGACAGCAGGAATCAGTCCTCACAAGCCTCCCTCCTCCCCTTGGAGTTGCTTCTTTCATTTTTGCTATTTTTTGCTATGTCATCTGACTGAGCAAGATGGCACCCTTGTGCGGGAAGGGGACCATGCATGTGTGGCAGCATCTCTCAAAGGCTTTCTTTGAAAGCTGGGGGGATGCTTCCCTGAGAGTTCCGTCGATGTCGACGTCACCCATATGTGAGGACTGATTCCTGCTCTCCCCGGAGAACACTTGTTACAGGTGAGTAATTATGCTTTTCCTTTAGTGCAGGAGTTTATTGCACTATTCTTACTGCTGAGGTAGTAAGCAGTTTTAGCATAGGAATATCAGTGTAAAACCAAGGAGCTAAAGGGCAGCACAGTGCATGCAAATCACTGAATAAAAAATTGTTCCTCATGTAAAAAACCATCTAAAATCTATCACAGCTATTTATTCTTTTCCTAGCACTGAATCTTTAGACCAGCTCAAGGCTGTAGTAAAAATGCAATGTGGGAGCAGAAGAATGATATGAGGTGATTTGCACAGATCTCTGATGGCCCAAGTGGGGCCCCAGACCCTTGACCCTCTTTAGAAAGATCCCTGGTGACTAAAGTGTGCTCCTGGACTCCTCCACCATCCCCAAAAATGTAATGTATGCCATTAAGTCACTGCTTACTCCTGGCGACTCAGCCCCTGGGTTTTCCAACTTCTCCTTCCCCCCAAATAGTCCCTTGTGGTCCAAATGTGTTCCCAGATTCATACCCCCTTTTTCCAACCCACAAAAAAAGACTCAGGTGGCTCTATACCCCCGCTACTCTACCCTTGACCCTACAAACAAGATCCTGCTAGTCCAAGTTGACCCACTCTGTACCTGTTGATTCCTGCACTTATCTCTAACAGTTGGGAGGCAGGAGCAATGCCCACACACTCATGGCTCTGGTGCTGCCATTTTCCAAAATGGTGGTGCCTGATCTCTAGTGGTGTGTCAGGAGGCACTGCAAGGTTCGGGTACTACCATTTTGGAAAATGATGGCTCTGGAGGCACGAGCAACTGGGCATTGTGGAGGGGAGAGGGGGGAGTCATGGATTCTATTCCACTATATGATGTTCTCTTGACAAGGGCCTCCCTGACTTGGAGTGCCTAGGCTAGGGGGCCCTGAACCAGATAGTCTAGGAGGGTTCAGGAGTATTGAAAGGTAGGGTTGGAGGGTCTGGGGGGATCAGGAGTGTCAGAAGGAGGGTTAAGGGAGTCTAGGGGGATGAAGAGTGTCAGGGGTCAGGAGCTCACTGGGTCACCAAACATTTTTCCAGGACCCACTGTGCCACCAGGGAAATTTGTGGTATGGGGGTAGGAGAGGGGGTAGGAGTCTCCCTTCCTATCAGTGTGTAAGCAATCCCCACTCCCACACTGATAGGAAGAGAAACAGTTTACTTGTGATTCAGCAAATGACTTCATATTATCATGGGGTTGTGTGCTGTTTTTTTTTTGACAACGCACACATTTAAATGCAGTAGTAATTTGCATGTCATTAGTTTACCGTATAGGGAGTAAAAATGTTTTTACCACAAGCATTTGAACCCTGTGAACTGAGGCCTAATGCAGCATTCTAACCCAGCGCTCTTTGTATTCAGGCCAGAGAGGGAAACTGAGTTGTAAAAAGTGCTGTAGAGGATGAATAAATAAATATTTTGAATCTATGTGGAATATTTTGTTCATAAAGCATGCATGCCGTTATCCGTGGTCATGATTTCTCAGGGGCCTCTCACAACTTGTGCCTACTGGAGGTTCTTGATAAATCAGACCACCTCTAGTGAATGTCCCAGAAACACCTTTTTGGCACCTGATTTTTCTAGAGGGGAGAAATCCCAAATTAAGAGTTAGGTAGACTGAGGCATGGGAAGACAACTGCCATTTGAAACAACTGTCAAGAAGACTTGCGCAAAACATCTGCACTGGACTTGGCTGTTTCCTCCTCCTGTTTCTTTGTGCCTCCAGTTGAATCAGAACCAAGGCTGGCGATTTGATGCCCTGAATATCTGTTTGCAACTGGCTGGGGATTCTCCTTATTTGTATCATCTTTGAGAAATTTAAACAGAGGAATGCACATACTTTCAGCTTTTCAAAGGGAAACTCCAATGGCCTATAGCAAACTGGCTCCGTATCAATTGCCCTCTATTGTTCTTGCCAGCATGGTGGTTAATATGCATTTCTATACAATACAAATAAAAAAGACTTTTTAGATGCATTGTAAAATATAATTTCCTCAACATTTCTTAAAAATCATTGGATAAAGTAATAGTTTCCATGTTTAGTACAAGTGCCATAAGAGAAAAATAAGAGAAAACTCCCTGAAATGAATAACTTTAATTTGTCTCTTTATAAAAGGAAATATTTTTCTCATTTTTTGCTTGCTTCCTAGAAATGCGGATCCTTCTGAAAAACGATTTCACATGAACAGTTTTGTTGCAGACTTTGGGAGGCCTCTGGAGTCAGACCGCATCTTCTCCCGTCAAGTCACAGAAGAGTCAAGGTCACTCTTTCATTGTTACATTAATGAAGTAGAGCAGCTGGATAGAGCGAAGTCAAGTTGCAGGAACCCAGGTCTGGAGTGCAATGTCGGCCTCCAGGAAGCAGTCAGAAAATGCAAACTGGAGGAGGAACAACACTGTCTTGCCAAGTTTAACATCCCTAATTTTGTGAACACCGATCTGAGCTCTTCTCTAAGCAATGATGATCTTCTGATTTGCGAGCCCCCAATTATTCTAGAAAACAAATCTGTTCATCAAAACCCGCATCACATCCTCAACTGAGGAAAAAATCTCCCAGGCCTGTGCAAGCTCAATCTCTTCAATAATCAACATGTTCACACAGTGAAAGACAAATGTTTAATTTAGAGTACAAGGCCAACGACTCAAGACATTTTATACCTAAGTATATCTGCTATCATCCGAAATCTTCAGATACAGTTTTGTAATAATTATTTGCACAACTGGCCTTTGACAGGTCTGGAATTGTTAAAATTAGCTTGCCTGACATGAATTTTCTCAATCTAATTATTAATATCAGTTCACCGGTCTTTTACTGGAGTGGCTGAACGTTGCGTTTTGTACAATTAAATGTGAGATTTTAAAGTGCTAGTTATAATGTCTCCGATACGCTGTTATTCACAGTTAACAAAAGAAAAAAACAATATGAAAAATTCAGAGCTTATTATATGAAATAACATCCATTTCAAAATACTTGAGTGGACCTGATTTTTCTTTTCTTGCGTGCAAAATATATATTAATACAAGCAGTACTTTGCAGATGAGAACCCCTGTCTTAAGTCCACTGCAAACAGCATTTAAAATTGCAGCCTGTAATCATGTAAAGTATAGCCAGAAGGAACACTGTAACAGTTATATGTGCAGACACTGACCTTTTTTTCCAATTTTATGTACTCTGTAAAATGAACCACAATTTTTCACCTCTCATTTCATGGTCTAGCTGAGTCTTCTTTGTCTGTCTTCAGACATATTTGGGGTAGATAAACTGTTTAAAAAGACAGGTATACACAGTGCACACTCGGGGGCCTTTAAGTGCACTAAACAGATAAGGTGCATTTTAATGCATGGTTACTATCAGTGTGGGGCTGTTACCCTATTGGCATGAAAGTTTCTGTGTGCCAGTTCCTATGATAATTGTAAAACACATGATGGGATGGGGAATTGGAGGGTAGGGATGCATGGAGACCATATTGTGGTTAGTGCGGGGGGGTCCATATTGCATGCTACAGAGTATGCTCACCAAAAGGCATGCCAGTAGCACCTGTTTGATCTGTGAAACTAGTGCAGAGACCTGTGCTAACTTTAGGGAGCTTGGGCATCCATCCCCCTGTCGTTAATGCGTTGCTAATGTGTTGCACAATGCTGAGCTGCACATGAGTGCACTTACCGCCACCCATGGATGGCATTAAGTGCTCCCATGCTAAAATGGCAAAATTCGCAGTTGGCACATGCTCATTATGCCCACACTAACCGTGATGTGCCACCAGTGCCAACATTCTTCCCACAATCTGTCCAGTTCCTTCCCATTCGCATGCTACCCAGTTTGGGAGGGACTTTCAGTGTGCAGGGCCCTTCATGGCTAGTGCAGCACGCATACTGCATAGTACATCTCCTGCTAATGATTAACGCGTGCTAATAAAAGTTGCAATTAGCACAGGTGCACTTTGCATCGACTCAATGGGTGGCATTAATTGCACTCTCATTAATTGCAAATGCTGCCATGTGTTAGGGTACCTTTCAGTGTGGTAATTGCCAGGAACATGTTGGCATACCCTTGGGAGTTAGGGCACAACTTTTGCCCTTGTTGTGCATTAATATTTACTCAAAGCACACAAAAAGTGCATAAACTTACCACACTTTAGAATACAATGCCCTTGATGCTTAACGGAGAACTGTAAAATCCTGCAAAAATCAATGCACCTGAACAAGGAAACAGCAACATTTACAAAGGCATATAGCATACACTTACAGTTGTTGGTGAATTGATGCGGATCTCATGGGGGAGAGAATAAAGTTCCCTCCTCAAGTCTTGCTGAGTACTTTCACATTGTGATCCCATTGCATTACATCTATACTATAGCTCAGCAAGACGACACTACAATTGAAGTATGGTAGGAACAAAAAATAAAAATACATACTGATCGCATGTCGCCCAGGATAAAAAGGTGCCCACCTATAGCTTACATACTAGGGCTAACAATGGTGGTTTTGATAGTGCTGACACTGCAGATGTGGATAACATCCCTACCGCAGATAAAGGCCATGGTGAGCACGTTCATGGACCCACTGTGGCAGGAGATAAACCACAGAAATTAATGAAAACGTTAAGAGGATGAACCATGGTTAAGTGGAATTCTGTAGATAAAGAGTAGATAATATTTAAATCAAGAGGGTATACAAAGAGAATCTGCCAAAACCTGGAAGAAAGAGAATTGCCACTAGAAAAACTGCAAAAAGCAACAGATGCTAACTTAAGATCTTTAATTTCACAGATTAAAGTAAAGAAGAATGTCAATGATAACATCTTGAAGCAACTAAGGGCTTCCGTGGAAATAGAAATACAGGGAGGGGGAGGAGATCTGGTGAGAGTACCAGAAGAAATGAATACACAGAAAAAAGGGGAAGATGGAGCTGAGAGATCTGGAACTGCAGGAGACTGAGATGAGCTGAATAAAGGACGGATCAACAAATCAACTGAAGAGGAGGAAGAAAGGGAGGAGAAAGACCTAGAGGTGAAGGAATTCAAGATCGAACTCCTAGTCCACATGTAAAGAGATGAATATGCTGGACTCCAGGAAAGGGAAAGATTACCCACGTTAAATTTATGATAATTAAGATGAACAAGGCCATATCCAATATAAAGGGACCATTTATCGACATCACCAAAATAAATTGAATACAATAGTGTGCAGCTAAAATTATTGCTACAAGAATACTACCAACTAAAGTGCAGGGCCAGAAGAAAAAGAGAACAATAACAGTTCCTCCTTGGAAAAAGCGCATCAAAGAAAAAATACAATCATCGCATGCAGAGGTATTCCTGATAGATGGGTATCTAAAAAGATTAAGATCATCAAAGACAATGAGGAAGATCCAAGACATCAAGCTGAAGCATGCTACATTGAGAAAAGAAGACCTGAAATCGATATGCTCCAACAATAAATTGAAAGTTGCGCAGATATGAAGAAAACGGAAAAGAAAGATATGAAAATAAACTATTTAGAGAGAAACCACAACAATTCTACAGGGAACTGGGAAAGAGCATTAATATGATAAAAGCACCAGCAACAAAAGCCGAAACAGAAACCTTGTGGCGTAAACTATATCAGGATCCTATAAAGCACAATCAGGAAGCAGAATGGTTACCCTGCATACAGGAGCATTAAAAAAAAGCAAAAGTCAAACCTATGGAATGGCCTGCAGTAACAATGAAAGAGCTAGAAAGCAGGTTAAAATGAGCTCCAAACTGGAAGAGCCTTGGCCCCGATGGAGCAACCAACCTTTGGCTCGGTTAACATCACTCTACCAAGATCTGGCGAACTGCACAAAGTTCAAGCAGCCAGACTTAACATCTCTGTTACTGTTAAATGTAAAAAGTTAACATCTGTTTCATGTAAAACGTCTAGGACATGTACTTTCATGTACCTTAACAACTTTTCTGTTCAATGTAAACCGCACTTGATACCTGGGAAAGAGCGGTATATAAATGTGTTCTAAATAAATAAATAAATAAATCTCAATGGCTTACTACAAGAAGAACGTTTCTCCTTCCAAAGGGGGACCCAAGTAATATTCCTAATATTTAAGACCAATAACTTGTTTACCTACACTGCAATAGATGCAGACAGAATATATGATCATATTGAGTTCAATAGCATCATGGCAATAGAGTGAAAGGGCAATAAGAAGGGAGCATATGGAACCAAGGACCAGTTAATGTTGAATAAGGCTATCATCCCCTGGAGTAAGAAAAGTAGAAATCTCAGTATAGCATTGATTGATTATAAGAATATAAGAACCCCCCCCCCCTGATAATGACCAAACCCAATCTACACCATAAAATAACACCCCCTCCTCACAACCTACATACCCCAAGCACCCCACTTTAAAACACTGCCAGTCCTTATCGCTTATATTGTAATATAGTTATGTTAATGACTTTCTGTACAAAGTTAATTGTTAGCACCTGCACATAGTTTTACTGTTACATGTAATTGATTCTGTTCTATGTAAACTGCCTTTGATCTACTGGAAAAAGCGGTATAAAAATGCTAATAAATAAATAAATAAATAAGAACGCTTTTGACAGCATCCCACACTCTTGGATAATAAATTGTCTTGAAATGTCTAAAATAAATCCTAGTTTGATAGAGTACATTAAGTTCTTTCTGAGATATGAAGATGGTCAGTAGATCATTCCCAACAATAAGATCCAGCGAGGAATATTTCAGGGAGATTCCCTGTCACCACTTCTCTTTTGTGTGGCGCTTAATCCAATGACAATCTTCATCAACTCTTTGGAATACAGATTTAACTTGAATCCTAAAGAAGGTAACAACCCAGAAGCAACCTCCCATCTACTATTTGTAGACGATCTGAAGCTCTAAGTTCCAGTGACCAACAATTAGAGCAATTCCATGTGGTGAAAAGCTTTTCTGATGACAACAGGGTGACTTTTGGCCTTGACGAGTTTGCTAATGCAACTTTTCTTAGAGGAAAATTGAGCAAAATGGAAACCATCTCCCTGACTGAGAGCCGTGACATCAAAGACCTTGAACAGCAAGGCACATATAAGTCGGAGTAGAGGAAGGAATGACACTCAAACAGAAATTACTGAGAGAGATCAATAAAGAATACTACAGGAGATTAAAATTATTATTGAAAAATGCTTTAACATCATGGAATAAGATAAAAGCCATCAATCAGCTGGCAATTCCTGTACTCTCATACAGCTTTGGGATTGTGGACTGGCCTCTTAAAAACTTGAAAAACTGGATGTGCAAACAAGAAAACTCCTCTATGCCCATGAAGTAATTTATAAGAATCAGTGTATGCCAAGCCATTCCTAAAGCTGAAGGAGGGCTAGGCCTCATTGAGACTGATTACACCTACAGAGCTACTATCATAGGCCTCCAGGCCTACCTGACAGCATCATCAGATTCAAATATGCAAAAAGTGCTGAAATATGAAAGTAAATGTCCAGAATCTGTCTCCATCATCAAACTTGGACAAGAAGGAATGAGTGAGAATCCACAAGCACGTACAGGAAAGGAAGCAGTAGAATTTTGCAAAACAAGAGAAAAAAACTCTTCAAAGAATTAGATCTGAAAATGAGGAAAAATGAGTGGCAAATGTACGAATACAATGGGAAATACATAGTATTACTACAGGCCCCTTTGTCGATCAAGAACGGACATGTGAATGGTTAAGGAGAGGTGAACTGAAAACGAAGGATGGGAGGAGATTGATCGTTGTAGCCCAGGATAGCAAATTATGGACTAGATGGTTTACAGCAAGCATGGAAATAACTGGCAAAACAGACATATGTTGATTCTGTAAGAAAGACCTGGAAACAGTGACTCATCTCATACTGTAGCTGTCTGTGATGTTTTGATGACAGAAACTTTCTATACAGAAAGGCACAACAAAGTAGCATGCCTCATCCATTGGAAACTCTGTAAAAACTACATTATTGTCCCTGAAAAGCACTAGGATCATGACCTTAAGAGAATTACAGAGAATGAAGAGGTTATGATCACCTGGGACATTCCCATTTCTACAGATAAGAAATTGGGTGCAAGGAAACATGACATAGTGGCAAAGGAGAAAAACACCAGAACGTCATTGATAACAGAGGTGCCAGTTCCAAGTGATTATTCTGTGAATCGCGTGGAGAGGCAGAAGATCCTGGAATACCAAGAAATGCAGTCAGAGATCAAGAAAATGTGGCAGAAAGATACAGAAATATTTCCCATTGTACTGGGAGCCACAGGCTTGATAAAGAAGAATTTCCGAACACATCTTGACAAATTACCCATACCTGTTATATCTTACGTACTCCAGAAGGAAGCTCTCTTTGGCACGATGCAAGTACTACGCTGAGCATTAGCAGTAAATTTGAGAAACTGAGATCATACTCCACATACCCTGGTTTAGGAGTGAGGTTCATGACTGTCATGGTATGCGCAAAACTATGTTAATATCCAAGGGCTACACTAGGTGCAAACTAATATTACAAAAATACCAATTACCTGTTAGAATCTCCCAGTGTTCTTTATTGTTCCCAAAAATTATAAATAAATACAATGATGAGTTTCACCTAAAAATCCTTTTACAATTTTTATACATGAAAAAATATGTGAAGGGGAAAAGACCTCAGTTCCTCCCTTGAATCCACAATGGATCCTGTTATGTAGAAAGTGACAAAAATCATCACTGGTCAGAAAAACCCCTTCTAAATATAATTTATTAGTGTGGAATTTATTTTTATTATTTATTTTCAGCTTCATAAAAAGCCTCGTTTAATCAATACTAAGAGAACTAAATCTTAAAGCTTTTAACTCTTATCAACAAAGAATGTAGATGGAAATGATTCTTTACAAAGTATTCAGCAATGCTGGCAGCTGTATATAAACTCTATATACACTGTAGCTCTGACGCTCCGAAATAGTTTTGTTTATTTCAGAGCATCAGACCTACAGCCTATTTTCATGCTACCGAATTTTATGTTGCGGAAGTACTGACTCCTGAGGCAGCCTTGCAGCGAAAGGGGGCCACGTCCAGTGTACCATTAAAATGCATCACTAATTGAGTACTCCATCAAGGTGCAATACCAACTGCCAAATTGCCATTGGTGCAAAAGGTATAGCCAGCTGCCAGCACTGGAAAGGTGTGAATTACCTTTGTCCACTATGTGTCAGGGGTGTTCTGGGGAGCGTGGCCTGGACAGAACGAAAAATTAACGTGTATCCTCCATTTCATACAAACGTTGCACGTGGAGGACTAAAATTGCCCAAATCTGTATTTGCATCTGCTCTGACATGTTTTAAAAACTGCTCATTTCGGCCAGCACTTTACAGGCGAGATTGAGTGGGATAGTCCCCTTAATTCCCCAGTGTTTATTTCCCCCACCACTTTAATTAGGGAGACACTGAGTCTTCTGGGATTGCTAACAAGCGACCAGATGTCTAGGTTTACAAAATGGCCAGGATATACGTGTTCATGACTACATTTGCACATGTGTGTTCTGAACTTACATGTGTGTGCTGGTGAGGTTCCATCACTGATTTTTCCCACGATATGCCTATCCCCATTCATTCCTGCACTTCCTTCTTAGATGTAAGATACGCATCCACAGTGAAGGGCAGAAATATCTCAAATTTACATAGGACTTCGATGTGCCCATCTTCTCGTCTGAAGTTGGCATAGATTTGCAGACATTTTCCCTTGGATGTCACAGCTACCACATAAATGGTCTTTATAACATATGCCTTTACACTCTTAAATTTAGGGGCATAAAAAGTGGGTGGCAGTAGAGGAGGATTTAGGATAGGGATAAGGGAGGAGTGGTCTAGTGGTTAGGACAAGGTACTTCAGGCCGGAGGGCCGGGGGTTCAAGTCCCACCTGGGGACAGCAATCTCAGGCCGGAGGGACTGGGATTTCTAGTCCTGTAGGCACTCCTTGTGGTCTTGGGCAAGCCACTTAACCCTCCATTGCCCATGTTCCCTGTAAGTATTAGTGTATGTGACTCATATCCCCTCGTGTTAAATGTATCCCCCAATTGACTGCTTTGACCTGGTGAAAAGTGGGATATAAATACAGCTAAATAAATAAATAAACAGCTAAATAAATAAAGGTGGGAATTTAGCACTGATTTTCAGCATTAGACTTATAAATCTAGATAAATGAATGGCAGGCCTAAATTTAGGAGCATAGGGCCTGATTTTCAAAGGCATTTACACGGGTAACTTCCCTAGTTACCCATGTAAATGCCTTATCTGGGATTTTCGAAGGGCACCTAAATGGGTAGTGCCCTTCGAAAATCCCAGATATGTCCCTAACACATCCAGATGCTGTGCAGTTAACATCGGGGCATGTTAGGGGCGTTCCGGGGGTGGAGCAGCGGCGGAGGAAAGGGCTAACCAGGTAGCAGAGATTTTCGATGCTACCTGCTTAGCCCTTTGCACCTTAAAGATAGGCATGGAAAATCCTTGCCTATCTTTAAGGCATGGGGGCTAAGCAGGTAGCATCAAAAATCGGTGCTACCCGGTTAGCTCCTGTGGCTTCCGGGTTATGCGGCAAGACCTGGATTTTCAATGCCAGGGCCGCATAAGACCTTGGCATTGAAAATCCAGGTTAGGTGGAAAGGGGGCAGGCTATGTGCCGATGTGGCGCATAGCACCACCCATTTCAAAACCGGGCCCATAAGGCCAATATTCAAAGTCATATTCAGCATGGTTAGTGCCGCTGAGTATCTATGGATACTGCCACTCTGTGGGCGGTACCGCTGAATATCCATGGGTACTGCCATTCTCTGGGCAGTACCCAGGGATAAGTGGTCATCGGCGATATTCAGCTGCTCTCTGGGCTTCCCTCAGCGGCGAAAGTAAGGCGCTGCAAAGGATGGCCGAACTTTTGCCACTGAGGTTTTATATCGCCATTGCCCAGTTGGCTTCCTGCTTCCGTGGCTGACATGGATATTCAATGCCAATGGCCAGATATGGCCCTGGCATTGAATACCTGGGTTTAGTGTTCAGCAGCAATGGCTAGCTGCTGTAATGGAGCTAGCCACCACCGCTGAATATCGGGCCCATAACTTTTAAATTAGAATAAATTTTCAGCTGAAAACTTAGTGGCCATTTTATTAAAGTGCACTAAGCAATCAAAGTGCATTTAATTTATCTATTTATTAGGTGCATTTTGCATAAGCTTATGCATAGCACCTATTGTTGAGGGGTCGGGAGGGTTCAGGCAGCATGGAAATTGTCCATATGCATGCTTGCTTGTGCATGCATAAACATGCATATGCTATCCCAGGAAAGACATGGTGGTTCACAGTTCCTCCACTATGTAGGGCTTGGTTGAGGCCTGTGGTGGACGAAGTGGTTGATCTTCTAGTTTGAAGTCTCGAGAGACTTCAAACCTGAAGAGCAGCCTAAACTTCCTTCACCATGGTGCTCAACCATGCAGACAGCCCATCATGTTGGGGGAAGTGTGAACCCCCATATCTTTCAGGAGCTGCAAGCAAGGGGAAGAATCCATTAATAAAAGTGTAACTGGATGAATGGGGAGGGGAGAAGAGAGAGAGAGAGAGACTGGGTGAAGCCAGGGGGGAAGATGTCATGAGATAGAGAGACTGGGGGAAGGCTGGTGCAGGGGAGGGGTTATGAGAGAGAGAGAGAGAACATAAGAACATAAGATATGCCATACTGGATCAGACCAAGATCCATCAAGCCCAGTATCCTATTTCCAACAGTGGCCAATCTAGGTCATTAGTTTCTCCAAAAGACACAGGTTCCTCAATGCTTGTATAGGGTCAAGAAGTGATATCCTGGGTCCCTTTTAATAATGGTTCATAGACCTTTCCTCCAGGAACTTGTCCAAATCTTTTTTAAACCCACCTACACTAACAATTTTTACTATATACTCCGGTAACAAACTCCAGAGTTTGATTACACATTGAGTGTAATCATAGTTTGGGTTGTTCTTTCCTAGGTGCATGACTTTGCACTTGTCCACATTAAATTTCATCAGCCAATTGGATGCCCAATTTTCCAATTTATCAAGATCCTCTTGCAATTTTCCACAATCCTTTTGGGTTTAACAACTTTCAATAGTTTTGTGTCATCTGCAAATTTGATAACCTCACTTGTTATTCCACTTTCCAGGTCATTTATGAATATGTCAAAAAGCAGCGGACCCAGCACAGATCCCTGGGGTATTCCACTATTCACCTTTCTCCATTGGGAAAATTGGCCATTTAGCCCTACCCTCTGCTTTCTATCTTTTAACCAGTTCCTGATCCACAATAGTACACTGCCTCCTATCCCATGATTTTTTAGTTTTTCCAAAAGTCTCTGATGAGGGACCTTGTCAAAGGCTTTCTGAAAGTCCACATAAGTAGTATAATGGGTACACTACTTGTCAAACTGATTGACAGGTGAGATAAGGATGGCAGGAGCCAATCAGCGTTCACTTCCGGTGTATGTCCCGCCTTAGGCCACGCCCCCTCCCATAGAAGTGAATGGTGAGTTAGCCCCGCCCACTCCCGCCCCAAAAATGTTGACAGGTACCAATCAGCGCCCACTTCCGGTGTATGTCCCGCCTTAGGCCACGCCCCCTCCCATAGAAGTGAATGGTGAGTTAGCCCCGCCCAGCCCCGCCCACTCCCGCCCCCAAAATATTGACAGGTACCAATCAGCGCCCACTTCCGGTGTATGTCCCGCCTTAGGCCATGCCCCCTCCCATAGACGTGAATGGTAAGTTAGCCCCACCCAGTCCCGCCCCCAGGCGTGGCCTCCGCCCCCCACTTGACACACCCCTGCCCTGCCCCAAGGATGACATCATCCAATCAGCATACACTTTCGGGGGGGTGTCACACCAACGCCACGCCCCACAATATGGCATTAGCCAATTAGCACCCACTTCTGGGTTTGTGCTATGCCCACAGCCTCCCACCCTCCTCCACGCCCCCTGCCTACATCACCGGAAATGGACTGTCCCTTTTTACTGACATCACCAGAAACAGTGTGTCATCAGAAGAGGGACTGTCCCTTTTAGCTGACATCAGCGGAAACAGTATGTCTGACTCCGGAAATGACAGTATGGCTGACTCCGGAAATGTGTTTTTGCTTCTGCTTAATGCTGAAAAACAAAAATGCTTTTCTCTCTCTCTCTCTCCCACACAGACTCAGTTGTTTTTTTCTCACACAAAAACTGATTCTTAGCACAGAGAGACAGGCAGGCTAGAATCTTTTTCTCTCCAAATGCAATTAGCACATCTTTGTTAGAGGGATCAGTGCTGCCTCTCACCCTCAACCACGCCCCTGTCTACATCATCGGAAATGAACTGTCCCTTTTTGCTGACATCAGCGGGGAGCAGTGAGACTGACTCCGGAAATGTGTTTTTGCTTCTGGTTAATGTTTACATCTGCAAAAAAAGCAGGAACCCTGGAAAAAACAAAACAAAAAAAATGCTTTTCTCTCTCCCACTGTCCCAGTTCTTATTTCTCACAAAAGATTCATAGCACAGAGAGACACAGGCTTTTCACTGAGACACAGACAGGATAGAAAGCTTTTCTTTACAAGCAATTAGCACATCTTTGTTAGAGAAACCACTGCTGTCCATGTGATAGAATTTTACTTTTAAGACCTCACTGTTAGAGAGACGTATTCTCACAATCCTGTAGAGAGACCTGAGTTCAAATCCCCCTAATACAGCTATTTTTTTTTGGAGAGAGAGACCTGAGTTCAATTCCAAATACTAATACAGCTATTTTTTAGTGGCTTTAAAAAAACCAATACTGAGAGACAAGTCTGAACATGCCTCTCTAGGGTGTGGTAACATCTGATTGGTTGAAAGAAGAGGTCTGTTCTGAGCATGCTCTAGGGGTGTGGTAACATCTGATTGGTTGAAACAAGAGGTCTGTTCTGAGCATGCTCCAGGTGTTCTGAGCATGCTCCTGGTGTAAGGGGAACATTTTAACACAGAGATTCAAAAATAAAAAATGGCTCTTTTTGGAACACCAAGCAGAATTTCCAGCAGGGCACACAACATTAATTACTTCCTTAAGGACCATGATGCAGAAGCAGAGGGGTACCACCGAATGAAAATCCACTTGAAATACTGGAGAGTCCGGCAGAGCCTGAACAAGAAATAACAGAGAATGTATATTATCCAGATGCCCCAAATATTTTTCGACTCTCAAGAACTCTGCGATTTTGGCACCGAACTTGACTTAACATCTGACAACACAATGGATCTAGAGGATATAGAAATATATTACGCCACTGTAGATGCAGAAACAAACTGTTTATTGGAAGAACTAGGATCAGCAGAGGTAAGAGAAGTATTAACAGTGGTAGACATCCTGTCAAAATATGCATGGGCTGCAAGTTTAAAATCGAAAACAGGTCATGAAGTTGCTAAAGCCTTTGAAAAAATATTTAATCTAGGTCTGTAAAGCCAATAAGATATTTATTTATGGGGTTATTTCTCCCAACACAGATATGCTTGGTAGCACATAAAACAGGATACTTGCTTTCAGTGTTAAACTTAGAAAAACAAAATCAGGAAAACAACAGTTGAACTTTGTCAGGCAATCAAAGCAAAAGAATAAAGACCTGGTTGGTAACAAACTGGTCTTTTCTGTAGGCTTTAGCTAATCTTTTCTTAGCAGTGTATCAAACAACAAGCAAAACCCACAAAGAAGGGAAAAACTGTTCTTTTGATGTTAACTTCTTATATCTTCACACATAGATTCAGAAGTGATTCCCTCAGAGCTCACAAGCAATTAGGTAAGGCTCAATTGCTAGCAGTTACCCAGCTGAAACCCCTTAGCTGGCTTGCTTTCTACTGCGTGGCTCAAATCCTACTTCAGGAGCTTTTCTGAGTAGATTAAAGAACAAGTTTGTATTTCTTTGTGATGGTTGTTGCACTTTGTAACAGAAAATTACCAAAGGAGTTTAGACAGAGAGCAATCCATGTATTCACAGCCTGTATCCATAACCGCTCCCCCTTCTTCAACAATCATGGGTTCAATATCATGGATTGGCACAGAGGAATTTCTCAATGGAGCACTCTCAGGAGAATACTTGTTTCCCTGCTGTCTTTCAAGGGTATAGCTAGGGCATAGATCAGTGTTCATACCTGAGCTTCCATTGCTGTTAGAGTTCCTCTCTAAATAGCCTGGCCAGTATGTAGTCCAGTTCTTATGTCCAGCCTTCCAATCCAGATCCCTGGACACTGGATCTCTCTTCACATTCCTTCTGGCACGGGTCCTAGGGTCCCTTCCAAGTGCAGCCGTCTCCCTCACAGGTACCGTTTGGAGATTCCTAGCTCTGCAGCAGCATTCCTCTGGCTTTCCCCAGTCCAATGGTGTAAGCTTGCTTTTGGAATGCCTTCCAGTATACGTACTGCTATGGACTCCTCTAGACCTCCCAAATGCTTTTCTCTTCTTTCTTCCAAAGAGTTTCTTGCCCTCTCTGTCCGTCCGCTCTGGCTTCTGCTTCTGATGATCCTTCAGATGATGAAGATGTCCAAGCTGAGGATCTCCCAGATGAGGATGATTCTGAGGATCTCCCAGATGAAACTGAGGATGAGGATAATTCTCTGTAGAATAAACTCTACCTTTATTCTGCTTTGATGAGTGCTCCACCTTAGCACAGCGCAGCTGTGCTGAATCAGGCCCTGCCCTTTGAGATGAGTGCTTAGGGATTACCTCATAGCCCTCCTGATTGAACACACGTTTCCCCACTTCAGCTCCTCTAATGGCTGTTGGAAACCTGGTGCATTCTGGGACTGGTAGTCTTTTATGGCAAAATTCTGTTTTCTTATTTCTACCAGAACTGACAGGTTGCTTGTTCAGAGACACTTCACCTTTTCTATAGCTCCTTCCTGAGCTATGATAAGCTTCTTATCACAGGTCGTATACTTGAAAAAATACAAACAGACAAGGGTAAAGAATTTTTAAACAGGTTCCTGAAGAATTTATTTAAATAAAGAGGGTTTCATCATTTTGTAACCAATAACGATGTTAAAGCAGCGGTGGTAGAAAGGTTTAACAGGACTTTGAAATCCAAAATGTGGCATTATTTTACTACACACAACACCTTTAGGTACCAAGACGTATTGCAGGCTTTTGTGCACAGTTATAATCATAGTTTTCACAGAACAATAAAGACGAGGTCTGTAGATGTGACACACACACACACACACAAATTCTCTGCAGATCTGGAAAAGAGTCTACGGTGATAGCATCAATTGTGTCTTTTTAATACCACTAGAAATCCAGGACAACTGTTCAATATTTTGCTTAGATCTGCAAACTGTGATATGAAGATTTAATATGTGACAGAGATTATAGATCGTTCTTTAAAAAACACCAAGTTCTGTAAAAATTGACTTTTTATGAAAATGTATGTATTTCCAGAATATATTAGTTGAACATACAGATGAACAAAAATTATATGTATACCTTTTATTTTTTTAAACTTGTAATGCGCAAATAAATCATATCACAAGATGAAAACATTTTATTTGAAATAAAACATTTCGAACCTACAGTTTTGTGTGGTGTGTTTTAGGAATGCTTAGTTAATTAAACCTACAATGGGTTGTTTGGAAAAAAAATGGGACATCTAGGTGTGTCCTAAACAATAGGCCATAAGATAAGAATGTGCAGAGCTCTGTTGTAGAACTAAAATCCCCTTAAGACGTCTGGGAAATGGGTGGGAATGTGTATTAGCCACATACACAATATATAGCATCTATTACAATGTACTGTCTGCGAAAAAAAGGCATTGTGAATTAGCCAGGTCATATGATAAGATTATGAGATCCAGTACATTTCAGCAGTCAGAAAAGATCACAGTCTCTCTATAGTTTGCAAATTTTTCTTCAGACATGGTGAGTAGATATGAGTCTTACTTTTTTAAAAATATTGTTGGCTATATAATGTTTCTGTCTCTTATGATTGTCTTTAAAAAAAATAGGAGCAGAAGCCGTGGGGTGTAAATAAACTCTCTCTTAGAAAAAGAGAAAGTTAAAAGGTATGACTGGTGGTTTTTAATCCAATGGCTATGGGAGAGAAGTCTAACAGGAAAAGATCACACAGCGATAGTTTTTCTGCTGGTGAATCTACACACGCCGGTACAGAATACGGAGAGCGTGGTGAAAGCCGTGTCTTTGATCACGGTGTTTCAGAGGACAGTGCAAACAATCATGCATTAGTCCCCGCTGCAAAATCAGAACCAGTTAGCTTATGCACGCTTGGCGTTGTACAATCTTCTAGATAGTTTGCAAGAGAGCTGCCTGTAAAACAGGCAATGAAAACGTTGGTGCTACCCGACAATATACAGCAGTCTTTTGAGTGCCTCCAAGACACACAGGCTGTTTCATCATCAATAAAATCGCATGATGAAACCTCAAATTCAGGAGAAAACAGATATTTAAAGAGATCATCAGTTTCTCTCACAATGCTTGTGGTAGGCAGGTTTGTTCTTTGACCAAATTTACCCCACCGGGAATTTAAGAAAAGTTTTGCTATTTGACGCTTAGCAGGGTTTACATTAATCTGGTCTGCATGCAAACACACCCCCTCTTTTCTAAAGAAATCAGTTATGTACACATTTTGTTTTTCAGTATCATTGCACCATCGAGGGTAGCCAGAAGCCTCTTGTTTTTGACGGAGGTGCATTTTGATGTATTCAGAAAAGAGATTATCAGATTTTTGCTCGAAATGCCAGATTTCATAGATTTCAACAACCACATACCCTTTTGCAATGGCTAAAGTTGCAAACTGTAGAGAGACTACGGGGTATGTTTACTAAACCCCGCAATTGTGCGGGGCGCACTTGAGCGTGCGCTAAGGTACCTTAGCGCACGCTAATAGTGCGTTTTTGTGCCCTGCACACGTGCACGCTACACTAACGGGCCCGCACAAGTGCGCGGCGCGCTCAAGTGCGATAGAAGCGTGGAAAGGCATTCCGAGGACGAAGGAAGGCTCCCAAGGGGCGGAGGGATGGGGTCAATGGGTGGAGAGTGGGAGGGGAGAGGCTCCCCGCACAGGAGCGGGGCTGAAATCCCAGCTTAAAAATACTGCGAGTGAAAACCTCGCATTAGAGCCGATTTAAAGGGAAGAGAAACCATTTCCGTCGGCAATGTACAGCAAAACCAGGGAAACCTACAAGACGTGAGCAGTGTGATTCATGTGCACAGAGCAAAATAGCAAATAAAAATTGAAAATGACCACAACAAAATTCTAAAAAATTATAAGCCAGCTGGCCAATAGTGATATCAATGGGCAACATTAAAAAACACTCCCAGGAAAGCTCCAAAAAAAATAAATGATTTTTGGAAGGGTCTACGCTCCGTAGACCCTTGCAAAAATCATTTCATTTTTTTGGAGCTTTCCTGGGAGTGTTTTTTAATGTTGCCCATTGATATCACTATTGGCCAGCTGGATTATGGTTTTTTCCCCTTTTTTCGAGGTCATTTTTGAGGTTTATTTGCCCTTTTGTCTCCATACAAGGTGAATCAGCCCACAGTAAAATTGTGCAGAGCAGGGTTTCTGACTCGTTCGGCCAGGTTTCCTATCTCCAGGGACTGCACTGTCTCTGTGGCCACAGTGTGGTGCAGCAGACACAGCCAGTGCCTGTAGGACCAGAGGATCACAGGCTCAAATCCCAGCTGGGGCTCCTGCCAACCCAGTCCCCATATTTTACCCACCACTAAACAGAGATAGTAAAGACACTCCTTTATTGCAGAGAACATAAGCATGGTTCAAACACCTATATTTTACCCTACACCGCATACACACCATAACAATGGGCATTACCTACAGCAGAATTCCCCAAATGCAGTCCTGGAGTGCCACAACTCAATCAGGTCATATGCTTTTTCCAAGATGAGGACATGTCAGCATGATGGCGGAAGGCTACAGGTGGTGGAGGGGGCAGTGGCTGCTAGCCACAGCAGACAGTGGCCTAGGCCTGTGCAGGCTGGCACCGTCCACTGCAACAGACAGGCTCTGTTGGATTTACAGTCATGGACTCCCCAGGGAGTACAGCACATCTGTGGCAACACAGTGGTGCAGTGCACACAGACAGTGTGTGCAAGAACAGAAGGTCACAGGTTCAAATCCCAGCTGGGGCTACTGCCAATCCAGTCCACATATTTTTCCCACTACTAAACCATGATAGTAAGGACAAACCTTCATTGCTGAGAACATATGCATGGTTAATATGCCTATATTTTACCCCACCGACCACATACACCATAAACAGGAACATTACCTAGAGCAGAGTCTCCCAACTGCAGTCCTGGAGGGCCAAACACCATTCTGGTTCCATGCTGGCTCTAATAAAGATGCCTGTGCTGCATATCTATGCACCACCCCCATGGTATGCAGATGTAGCTCATGCATATTCATGAGGGACAGTATAGAAAACCCGAACAGTGTTTGGCACACCAGGACTGGAGTTGGGAACCTCTGCTGTAAAGCAGCAGCCAACAGGGGCAGACACACCCACACCCACAGGCCCCATTGGCCAATGCCTCCTGGAGAGGCAGGACATTGGGCCCTGCCTGCATCTCCCAATAATAGCACTTGCATACCTTAGCAATGCCACCCTACACCTGGGTATATGGTACACAGCTATCAAACGTTTCCTATGATTACTGGCAGATAGCAATTCCTACATTAAGCACAGTTTGCTCATTGAGCTCCATCATAACAATCATTCTGATGTCTGCAGTGTGTGCTCCAGGTCTGGTCTCTGACAGTGTTTACCACCCTGGGGAGTGACCCCCAACAGTATTGCGTACCATATCCATGCCTGTACTGTGCCCAGGACTGGTGTGGTGGGTATGGCTGCTGAACTCCTCTATAGTAGCACAATGCTGGCATAGGTGTGGGGATGGCTGTCTGTCTATCCAGTGTGTGGTGGCTGCAAACACCTTCCACAGCCCACACTGCAAACACTGTTGCCAGTATTGGGCTGCCAATGTGCATAATGAGGAGCAAGGTACCATGGGTATAGGCCGGACAGGGTGGCCTGGCCAGGGTGCATCTGCACAGGGCATAGGGCACCGACTGGGACATTTTAGTGCCTGGCCACCACCTACACAAACAGGGTGACCTCAGTATGTCCTGCTGGGAGATCACTCTCACCCTGACTGTGCAGTGACCACAGCATGGCTAGGCACCCCCATAGTGCTATATAGTATTTCTTTCATATGATATGTATGGGTTTCCTTTTGGGGCCCAGTCACTGACTTATCTGCTTGTTGTGTGTGCTGCCATCCAAGTCCTGGGTGCATGCATTTCCACCAGGAACATGCACTATGGACTAACTAGCAGACTGTTTGCAGCTGGTATGTGTCTTGATGGAGCGCCTTGCAGGGTGCAGTGGCTGAAGGCTTGTTGCAGGAGAATCTCAGATAGTTGTGGGGTGCAGTTTAGCATATACAGGCCTAATGTCTGTCTGCTATTGTGTTATGGTTATGTACAGAGCTGCATTGACTGCCCTGTGGGGTGTCTGTTCCCCACAGGACTGGGGTTGATGGTCCCCTCTACTGCCATGCATTGCAGGGAGGTAGAAGGTGGATCTGTTGATAGGAGACCCTATTTGCTGCCCTTGACCATGGAGAGGGGGGGTGGTGGTGCATGGCCCACATGGGGGCTACACCTGACTGAGACAGACAAAGATATCCAAGGTGTTTCTGCAGAAACTACCTATCTCACAGTTTAACACCACTTTGGACCTCTGGCATGGCCTCATTCAGCCATGGAAGGTGCTGTGGACCTGGTGCTGGGCGCCTCACCGCACCCTCAGGGTGAGCACAGTACCAGCACAATGAAACGGTGTGTAGCTACTCTGTGCCAGTAAAACACACGGTCAGTACCTCCTACCAGGCCGAGGTGCTGTGGGGGTGCACATGGTCACTTCCCCCTACCAGGCCCAGGTGCTGTGGGGGTGCATATCCCATCTTTTGTTTCTCTGTGGACAGCTGATTTGCATGTGCAGTGCATCATGGGTACGGGTGGGCTAACCCTATCCAGCTGACCACAGCAGACTGTCTGTGTGGTGACGTTCAGGCTCTCTGCAGCCAGCCAGGGGCTTGCTAGCAGTTATAGAGCTGTAGCCCAATGGTTACTTCACTGCCTGTGGAGCCAGAGGTCATAGGTTCAAACCCACAGTGGGGTTATTTGATAGGGCTACCCAAAGCATTATCTCTTTTTAATGTACATTTTTGCTGCCAGCAAAAACACCCTCATCGTACTGTACCCATAAGGTGCCTCAGAGGGCGCTTTATAGGGCGCCCTATAGGTTACCTTATGGTTACCGTCCATATAAGGTGCACTATACGTTATCCTGTGGAGCAACTTATAGGGTGCCCTATATGGGACATTTTAGGGTGCCGTGGCGGACAGTGCACTTTATAATGTGCCCTATGGAGTGCCTTATAGGGTGCCTTATACGGCATTTTCAATTACGGCACGTGAGGGCGTGTTTGCTGGCAGCAATTAATAAAATAAAAATAAAGTGCTGCAGGAAACAAAACATACATTGCAAAGCTGATGCCTCAGCCAGCCTTACATATTAGGCACCCTGGGGAGCAAACTCATGACGCCTGTATCAGCAGTCAGTGCCTTAACCATTGTGCTCCACTGCTGCTCCTCCTTGCATGTCAGCGCACCTACTTATGCTTTTCATTCCTTGAACTGCACAGTGCTGCCATCAAAAACAGTACTCTGACCTTGCGGTACCTCATATGGCACCCTATAAAGCGCCCTTTAAGCAACATTCTAGGGTGCCTTGGCGGACAGTGCACTTTAAAATGTGCCTTTTGGGGCACCTTATGTTAACACGCTTTGAGAGTGCGTTTGCAAGTAGTGATAATTAAAATAAACATAAAATGCCTAAAAACATAAAGCAATCTTCCCCATAATATGTAATGCCTCAGCTGGCTTTGCTCAATGGGCACTGTGGGGATTGAACCCCTGATGCCTGCACCATTGGTCAGTGTCTTAACCATTGTGCTGTGGTTCTGTTCCTATGCTTGTACATCAGCGCGCCGCCTTATGCTGCCCAATATTAATATGCCTGCTAAAGCAATAGCGCGCCGCCTTATGCCGCCCACTATTACACTGGCTCAAAAAGTAATGCCTCAGCCAGCTGTCTTCATTGGGCACTGTGGGGGATTGAACCCCTGATCCCTGCACCATTGGTAAGTGTCTTCACCATTGTGCTGTGGCTCGGCTCTTCTGCTTGCACATCAGCGCGCCACTTATGCCTCCCACGCAGCTTTCTCATGCGCTAATGTGCAGGGCGCACATGGGCGCTGCGCACCTTAGCGCATATTTAAATCCCATTTTTTCTTTTTCAGATAGAAATGCCCACTCCTTATATGGCACCCGCACACTTGCGCGGCCCACACATTAGCGGGGTTTTAGTAAACATGCCCCTATGTGATCTTTTCTGACTGCTGAAATGTACTGGATCTCATAATCTTATCATACGACCTGGCTAATTCACAATGCCTTTTTTTCGCAGACAGTACATTGTAATAGATGCTATATATTGTGTATGTGGCTAATACACATTCCCACCCATTCCCCAGACGTCTTAAGGTGATTTTAGTTCTACAACAGAGCTCTGCACATTCTTATCTTATGGCCTATTGTTTAGGACACACCTAGATGTCCCATTTTTTTTTCCAAACAACCCATTATAGGTTTAATTAACTAAGCATTCCTAAAACACACCACACAAAACTGTAGGTTCGAAATGTTTTATTTCAAATAAAATGTTTTCATCTTGTGATATGATTTATTTGCGCATTACAAGTTTAAAAAAATAAAAGGTATACATATAATTTTTGTTCATCTGTATGTTCAACTAATGGATTCTGGAAATACATACATTTTCATAAAAAGTCAGTTTTTACAGAACTTGGTGTTTTTTAAAGAACGATCTATAATCTCTGTCACAGATTAACCCTTCATATCACAGTTTGCAGATCTAAGCAAAATATTGAACAGTTGTCCTGGATTTCTAGTGGTATTAAAAAGACACAATTGATGCTATCACCGTAGACTCTTTTCCAGATCTGCAGAGAATTTGTGTGTGTGTGTGTTGTGACACAGTAGCTCCTCAGGAACAGATGGATACAAGTGAGCAGCCGGTGGTAGAAGCCGGTACTGCAGGAGAAAGCAGGGATTTCTCTGCAGAAAGAAAAAAACACAGTTTCAATCAGGCAAAACAGCTCACCTCGAGGGAGGAGAGTAGGAAGGCTTGTGATTGGGCACGCCCCAAGGGGAGGCGGGCAGTGCAGGATAGAAGCACCTGGTTAAATACACAGGAACCAGGAAGTGAGAGGGAGAGGCAGATCCAGACGGAGATCCAAAGGCAGATCCAAGGAGAGATTCAGAGAGAGAAGACAAGAGAGCAACGGAGGTTTCCTTGCTGTGATAATTTCCCTAACAGTCTGCAGCTGGAGGATAGCTTGGAGCAGCATTCAGAGGAAGAAAGAGACTGCTGGAGGCAGGGCTCTTCTAGAACGCTGAAAAACCCAAGGCTACAGGACCAGGCAGAGCTGGGGAACAAAGGCAGAAGGATAAAGAATCCTCCCAGGGAGAAGCTCCTGTATAAGGTACCCAGAGAAAGAGGAGTTTATGCTCTAAAGCCAGAAAGTCTATGTTCTGCTTTTAAAAGCAAAGCCAGTCAAGATGGTGGTAGCTGGTGTCAGAAAAGAGAAGCTTTGAATGACAATAATTATTCTTTTAAACTAGCTGAGTCACCTAGCCAGGACAGGGCTGATATACATGCTTTTAAATATTCTCCTAGCACTGCTAAGTTTGAATGTACAGCACCCACGTGTAGGGAAAGGTGGGGAGCTAACGGGAGCCTAGCACATGTTTGTTTTCCAAATGCAAACAAACCTGATAAGGAGCCTGAGATAGATAGGCTCAGTCAATACCCATTCACCGAGGGGACAGGAAGACAGCTCAATGAAGAAAAGTTTCATGCTGAATCACTTCTTAAAGAGTTCCAGGATTATTTAGAACAGAAGAAGAGTTTTAACCACAGTGTTCCAGTTACTGGTTGTAAGGAAGAAAACTCTGTTCGTAATTCTATGATTTCCCCTGCTGATGATGATGAGATGTTGATGGACTGTTCTACCTGTTTAATTGATAGAGGCAATTAAGCAGAGAGAGGATTGGGCTGGTATATGAAGTAATATAACAGTGACGTAACTTTGACCGACACAAGAAAGCTTGTGGAGGGAAACTGAATTAGAGCACTACTAGTGATTGACAGAACCTGAGCATCATTAGTGAAGGACTTTTCTGTTATCAGCCTGTATGTTAAAAGCACATGAAAGGAATGTGAAGAAATACAGCATTTAAAGCCAGTTAGGCAAAGTTTCAGTTAATCCTGTTTATTTGGTTTAAATTTCTGCACCGTCTGTAATCTTCTTTTGAAATGCACAATGCAATATGAGCCACATGAAAAAAATAAACCTCATGTAAATAAATAACTCTTGCCAGCCTTACTGCTCGAAGCATAACACAACTACAACTAACTGCCTCAAGGACATAACAAGGCAACCCCTCCTTAACCCTCAAGGTTAAGGGGCGGGCGGTGTCATAAGAGTGGCGTAGTATTGAGGATTTGAAGATTTCTGCAGACACAAGAAGTGGCCATAGCAGGAGCTGCAACCAAAAGACTTCCAGAGGAGCCCAGCAGAGGTGCTGCCGAGCCCAGCAGTGGAAGGGGATTGCAGGAGGCTGAACTTCATTGCTGACACGCCTATATAACTCCTGAGCCAGGTAAAGGGTATCCACCCAGGGTACCGAGGATACCGGGGCCAGGGGAGGTCTCCTAGTGGTGACTGGGGGAAAGAAAAAAAATATATATACTTTCAAAAGGGAAAGGAAAACTTTGTTCCAGTGGTATCGCACTTGGGTCTGTGTGTTTCTCTTTTTCCAGGTTCCAAGATGGCGTTGGAGGCCAAAGAGGTCTTTACTTGGATGGCAACGCAGTTGGAGCGCCAGAGAGACATGTCTTTGGAGGCTCAGGCGAGAGCTAACGCCAGCTTCCAGGAGCAGCAGAAACCTCTGCTAGAGCTGATGGAGGAGATGCTCCGGGAGAAGAAGCCAGCGCCTGTTCCAGCTCCCGTACCAGGTTCCACTCTAACAGACAATTTACATCATGTTAGCATACAACCAGGAACTCTGTTCAATTTTGGACAACTCACAGATAAAGATGACGTAGATGATTACTTAACCAGCTTTGAAAGGGTTGCACAGCTTAGTTTGTGGCCTAAGGAGCACTGGCCGCTAAGGTTGGCAGCGTCCCTTACAGGAGAGGCGCTAGCTGCTTACCGTGCCATGCCAGCTGATTTAGCGGGAAGCTATGAGGGAATTAAAAGAGCAATCAGGGTGAGATTGGGACTCACTCCGGTAGCTTATCGCACTCGCCTAAGGAGTGTAAGATTAAAGCACGGTGAGACTCCAAAATCTCTGTGCCATCGGATACACAGTCTACTTACCAAGTGGTTAAATCAAGAAGGGAAAACTGTGGAAGCTATTGTGAATGATCTAATACTAGAACAGTATATGAATGCACTTCCTAGTAGTATCCGTACTTTTCTGATATTACAGAACTGCAAAACCCCTCAGGAGGCAGTAGCACTCTCGGAAAGGTATATTGAGGCCGAGATTACAGGCCAGAGAGGTGGCTCTACTTCCCAGGAATGGCAGGGGTGCAGATCAGAAAAGGCACGAAGGGATGAGAGCAGTCCTGTGAAAATATGCATGCCTTTATGGAAAGGAGGGAAAGATATGAAAACCTGTTATAAATGTGGTCAGCAAGGGCATTTGCAAAGACAATGTCATGTAAAAACTGCATTAATAGCTAGCAATGCTATAAGAGACAGGCAAGGTTTTCTTCTGTCCATAGAAGTACAGGGAATCACTGCCCAGGCTTTGCTGGACTCCGGGGCGGAGTTGAGTATGCTCTCGAAGGAGTTATGGCATGAGATAGAGGCCAAGCAGGGAGGAGAAATGATTCAGCCTGTTACTTCTGTGAAAATAAGGTGCGTACATGGTGGAACTTCCACATACCCAGTGTATAAATTACACATAAAAGGGTTAGGCACACGTAGAACTATTCCACTAGCAGTCATCCCAGGTCTTCCTCACGCTGTCATCTTAGGCAGGGATTGGCCTCAGTTCTTCCAAGAGATAAAGCGAGGGTTGCATGAGAAAGGAGTGATGGTCTCCACGAGGGCCCAATCCGCAGCCTCAGAGGATAAGGAGGGACCCTTAGAAAGTAGGGAGGAACCCCCAGAGAAGGAGGAAGACCCCACAGAGAATCTTGGAGAAATTCTTCCTTTTGAGGATGCTTTAATAGAGACTCCAAGTCCTAAAGACAAAAAGGAAAAAGCTGAAAAGCGTAAAGAGAAGCAAGTGCGTTCAAGGAATAAGGCGGAGGTACAGGCTGGGCAAGAGCTGCCATGGGTGCCCGAGGAACTGATGAACAAGTTTCCCTCGTTTCCGCATGAGCAGCAGGCAGACCCTGCCCTTACCCAGGCATTTAAGTGGGCCCAGAATACTAGGGTTACCCTGCCTAGGTTTTTGCTCACTGATGGCCTACTCTATAGGGAGTGTAAAAATCTGTTTTCAGGAGACACTAGGAAGCAGTTAGTGGTTCCCACCACTTTCAAAAATATAGTGTTACGACTAGCACACGATCATCCGGTTGGGGGACATAAGGGCAGCCAGGGGACCCTTGACCAAATCCTCACTAAATTTTACTGGCCCGGTATATTTAAGGAGACGGCAAAATTCTGTGAGGCTTGCCCCACTTGTCAAAGAGTCTCTGCAGCCCATCCCAGGGTGGTCCCAATGATTCCATCTCCTGTGATTAAAGAGCCCGTCCAAAGGATAGGGATAGACATAGTTGGACCTCTAGTTAAGACTCCAAGAGGATTCCGCTATATTCTAGTGATAGTAGATCACGCTACAAGATTTCCGTGGGCCATGCCACTACGGAGCACATCAGCCAAAGTAATAGCTGTAGAACTTATTAAGCTATTTTGTGAGATAGGTTTCCCGAAGGAAGTGCTCACCGTCAGGGGGGAGCAATTTCCTCTCGAAATACTTAGGGCAAGTGTGGGATGCCTTTGGCATTACCCACATTAAAACAGCAGCATACCATCCCCAAACTAACGGTTTAGTCGAAAGACAAAATCAAACGATTAAGAGGATGTTACGTAGGAGTCTAGAGGGGGACATTGATAATTGGGATACCATGCTTCCCTTTGTCCTTTACGCGTGCCGTGAAAGGAAACAAGCGTCATTAGGAACGGCACCATATGAGTTGCTATATGGCCGGTCACCCCGCGGCATTCTAGACATCCTAAAAGAACAATGGGTGGAGCCGGATCCCAGGGAAGTAGGGGTGCCCGAATTTCTTAAAGATTTAAAGAAGCGGCTGCACCGAACTTCACAGGTAGCCGAGGAAAATTTAAAACGTAGTCAGGCTAAACAAAAATCCTACTACGATAGAAACACCAAACAGCGTCAGTTAAAAATAGGGGAGAAAGTCATTGTGATGGTGTCGGGTATAGAACCCAAATTTGAAAGCCATTGGAAGGGCCCTTGTAGGGTGATACGTTCAGTGGGACCTGTTTCTTATTTAGTAGAAAATAGGAAAGGCCGCAGGCAGGTTTACCACGTTAACCTTCTAAAGCCATGGCATGACAGGGAAGCCTTAGCCCAGATAGCCACAATAGGCTCTCCCAGACAACAGTCTCAAGTACAGTGTAACAGCCCAGAGTCCATAAATGGTATCACGAGCTGTGCTGTTAAAATAAAGCCAGCCCGTGATATCTTAAGGGGGGGGATCTGTGACACAGTAGCTCCTCAGGAACAGATGGATACAAGTGAGCAGCCGGTGGTAGAAGCCGGTACTGCAGGAGAAAGCAGGGATTTCTCTGCAGAAAGAAAAAAACACAGTTTCAATCAGGCAAAACAGCTCACCTCGAGGGAGGAGAGTAGGAAGGCTTGTGATTGGGCACGCCCCAAGGGGAGGCGGGCAGTGCAGGATAGAAGCACCTGGTTAAATACACAGGAACCAGGAAGTGAGAGGGAGAGGCAGATCCAGACGGAGATCCAAAGGCAGATCCAAGGAGAGATTCAGAGAGAGAAGACAAGAGAGCAACGGAGGTTTCCTTGCTGTGATAATTTCCCTAACAGTCTGCAGCTGGAGGATAGCTTGGAGCAGCATTCAGAGGAAGAAAGAGACTGCTGGAGGCAGGGCTCTTCTAGAACGCTGAAAAACCCAAGGCTACAGGACCAGGCAGAGCTGGGGAACAAAGGCAGAAGGATAAAGAATCCTCCCAGGGAGAAGCTCCTGTATAAGGTACCCAGAGAAAGAGGAGTTTATGCTCTAAAGCCAGAAAGTCTATGTTCTGCTTTTAAAAGCAAAGCCAGTCAAGATGGTGGCAGCTGGTGTCAGAAAAGAGAAGCTTTGAATGACAATAATTATTCTTTTAAACTAGCTGAGTCACCTAGCCAGGACAGGGCTGATATACATGCTTTTAAATATTCTCCTAGCACTGCTAAGTTTGAATGTACAGCACCCACATGTAGGGAAAGGTGGGGAGCTAACGGGAGCCCAGCACATGTTTGTTTTCCAAATGCAAACAAACCTGATAAGGAGACTGAGATAGATAGGCTCAGTCAATACCCATTCACCGAGGGGACAGGAAGACAGCTCAATGAAGAAAAGTTTCATGCTGAATCACTTCTTAAAGAGTTCCAGGATTATTTAGAACAGAAGAAGAGTTTTAACCACAGTGTTCCAGTTACTGGTTGTAAGGAAGAAAACTCTGTTCGTAATTCTATGATTTCCCCTGCTGATGATGATGAGATGTTGATGGACTGTTCTACCTGTTTAATTGATAGAGGCAATTAAGCAGAGAGAGGATTGGGCTGGTATATGAAGTAATATAACAGTGACGTAACTTTGACCGACACAAGAAAGCTTGTGGAGGGAAACTGAATTAGAGCACTACTAGTGATTGACAGAACCTGAGCATCATTAGTGAAGGACTTTTCTGTTATCAGCCTGTATGTTAAAAGCACATGAAAGGAATGTGAAGAAATACAGCATTTAAAGCCAGTTAGGCAAAGTTTCAGTTAATCCTGTTTATTTGGTTTAAATTTCTGCACCGTCTGTAATCTTCTTTTGAACTGCACAATGGCAATATGAGCCACATGAAAAAAATAAACCTCATGTAAATAAATAACTCTTGCCAGCCTTACTGCTCGAAGCATAACACAACTACAACTAACTGCCTCAAGGGCATAACAAGGCAACCCCTCCTTAACCCTCAAGGTTAAGGGGCGGGCGGTGTCATAGTGTGTGTGTGTTGGTGTGTGTGTGTGTCACATCTACAGACCTCGTCTTTATTGTTCTGTGAAAACTATGATTTTAACTGTGCACAAAAGCCTGCAATACGTCTTGGTACCTAAAGGTGTTGTGTATAGTAAAATAACGCCACATTTTGGATTTCAAATTCCTGTTAAACCTTTCTACCACCGCTGCTTTAACATCGTTATTGGTTACAAAATGATGAAGCCTTCTTTGTTTTAATAAATTCTTCAGGGACCTGTTTAAAAATTCTTTACCCTTGTCTGTCTGTATTTTTTCAAGTATACGACCTAGATTAAATATTTTTTCAAAGGCTTTAGCAACTTCATGACCGATTTTCAATTTTAAACTTGCAGCCCATGCATATTTTGACAGGATGTCTACCACTGTTAATACTTCTCTTACCTGTGCTGATCCTAGTTCTTCCAATAAACAGTTTGTTTCTGCATCTACAGTGGCGTAATATATTTCTATATCCTCTGGATCCATTGTGTTGTCAGATGTTAAGTCAAGTTCGGTGCCAAAATCTGTGACAAGGCAGAGCTGTCAAAGCACAAGAAAAAGGGTTTTAAACACACTTTTTCCTCTGAACCTGCCAGAGATACAGGGCAAGAAAGTGTTAAAAGCTCAGCACTCAAAGGTTCAGGGCAGGAGAGACGAGAAAGGGAGCCACACCCTAGCTCTAGGCTGACAGGGAGAGCTAGCCTATCAGGGAAAGGGGTGGACTCATGCCTGGTTGGACAAAGCACTCCTCATAACCAGGAAGTGGTAATTTCAGAGAGGAAGGGGAGAAAGGAAGAGAAGGAGGAACGGAGAGGAGATGGAGTATTGAGAGGAAAGCAACGCAAAGGCTTATCTTTGGCACCGCCGGGAGAAAGGGACTCAGAAGGATCAGATGCAGCCTTAGAGTCAGAGATTCTTCCCAGAGGGATAAAGAAACCAGGTCCAGGCAGAGACCGGAGATCCCGAGGAGACAGAGCTGGAGGCAAGTGGAACCAGGTGGGAACCGAGTTCTTGGACGGTTGCCAGCCACTTTGCTCAGAGAAAGCCACGTCTCGAGGAAGGCAGTTGGAAGTGCTGCCAGGAAGGAATAGCCCTCAAGCAAAGCCAAAGCAGGTTAGAAACTTTTATAAACCTTTTAAGCAAAGTTTGGAATCCTTGTCTGAAAGGGACAGAAGCAATTCTGCAGATAGTTTCCCTGGGACCAGACAGACAAGAGAGAAACTGGGTGGAAGGGAATTCCCAGTGTGTGAAAGACAAGCGTTGCCTTACTGCAGAGAAAGTGTCAGAAGCTGTAGGTTAGAGTCTAGCACAGCTGCACCTCAGCACTTTGCTAATTGTCAGCACCGGGACACAAACCTAGATACAGACTCTGATGACCAGGAGATATTAAAAGAGCCTGTAAAACATTCTCTGAAGAAATACATACCTCCTCACCAGAGAGTAAGACCGGGGCAACCCAAGGGAGAGAGAAATCCCTACTCTCAGCTCCTTAAGAACCTTAATAAACAGGTATCCCTGCAAGAGCCCCGGATACGTAAAGAGAGGGGAGAGAAGCAGTTACAAACCCTTCTCAAGCACCTGAGATCACTAGACTCGAGTGAGCCTTATAACCAGGAAGCTCAAGATAGTGAAGGTGAACCAATGCAGACAGATAATCCATTGTCTTATAGTAGCAGTTCAGAAATGGAATGTGGTATCTGTCAAAGGGAAGTTTAAAGTACAGCTTAAACATATTCCATATTTTAAGGCTGTAGTAAAAGTCTAACTTTGGAGATTGGATGCAGACAGGAGTTTTGTCTCACTGCCAACACAAGTTAAATACCCAGCTCGAAGGGATAGCTTCAAGAGCACATAGAATTCTTCTGGGAGAAGTTTACACAGAAGAATGATCAGGCTTATGGAAGAAGCATCTGTTATCCTTAGAGGCTAGGACGAATTATCTTAAGGACACGTGGACAAGAAAAACCACAACATTGAAAGTTTATTTATTGAAAGCTTATGTTGGAAAAGTATTGCGGTTATGAAGAACATTGATGTTTTGGAATATTGAAAGAAGTAAGAGAAGCTGATGGTTGATTGCTTAGGATGCGCTGAGAAGTATCAGGAGAGCAGTTATCCAGGACTTTTTCTGTTACGCTTATGTTATCATTTAACCTCTGTTCTTGGGGGAAGAAACCCTGTGCAAACAATAAAAATATTGTTTACTCTTAACCTACTTTGGCTGTCATCACTGGGCTACAACTACACAAGCATATCCAGATAACAGCATTAACAGAGTGACTTTAACTGTGCCCCCTCTCCTACTGCCTCCATACTGGGGTTGGCGGGCGAGGGGTGACACAGGTTGGCGTAGTTTTGCGGATTCTTCAACACCCTGTTCAGAGAAGAGGATATACCAACGCTAACAGCGAAGTCTGAGGAGAGAAACCTCGTGCAAACTTGAAAAAAATAAAAAAATAAAGAAAGGTGCCTGAAGAAGAGCTTACCGGATCTGCAAAAGCATTTGGGAGCGCAAGATTGGTGGAGGTGGACCAGAGTTCCTGTTCCTGTTCCAGCACCAGCGCATTCCTGATGAGCACGACTCTCCACTTGTAGCAGGTAACCAGTAGCTGGGAAGGCTTGTCTCAGGATACTGCTACAAGGGAGGGGGGGTAAAGCGCAGAGCTAAGCCGGGAGCTAAGGCAGGTGCAATTGTCTTTGTGCCGCACTTGGTGCTGTTTTCTTTTGTTTCCTTACAGCTACAGCGAGATGGAGCCCGCACACCTGATGAAGTGGGTAGCGGAAGCGTTTCAGCAGCAGGACGCGAGAGCAGCGCAGACGCAAGAACGGATGGCGGAGATGTTCCAGGCGCAGCAAAAGCCATTGATAGATCTGCTGAGTTCGCGGATTGGAGAGCAAAAAGAGACGACCAAAGTACTAAAGACTGTTTCTAGTTCATTAGGAACTAATACAGGACTTGGAGCTTTAGCTCAAGGAATGTGGTCATTAGGACCAAGGTCTAAAGAAGATGATATAGATGACCATATTGAGGTTTTTGAGCGCATTGCTATCATGAGCGGATGGCCAAAAGAACACTGGGTCATCAGATTAGCTACTTCCTTAACGGGAGAGGCTTTGACAACTTATAGAGAGATGTCCAATGATCTGGCTACCGATTATGACGCTGTGGTCAAAGCCATAAGAGACAGGCTGGGCCTAACTCCGGTGGTGTACCGCCGTCTTTTAAGAGGGTGCAAATTAACCCCGGGCGAGACACCACAGGCATTATGCCACAGGATTAAAGCTTTAGTACACAAATGGCTTTCACCACATAACAGGAGTATTGACACAATAATAGATGACATTGTGCTAGAGCAGTTTCTGGAGGCAGTTCCCAAAGAAGTACAGTCCTTCTTAGTTCTGCAGGACTGTGGAAACACTAAGGATGCCATCACGCTGGCCGACCGTTTCTTTGCGGCGGAAGCTATAAGACAGCGGGGGATGGGTGTTTCGGAGAAGTCAGTCCTGAGCATGCCAGGAGCGAAGGGTAGAGCAATGGTGGGAGAGTGCCCATCTAAGAAGTCCCTATTCAAACCTGGGTGGGAGGAACGTAAATGTTTTTCTTGCGGTCAGCAAGGACACCTGAAAAAGAATTGCAAGTCTAAGCTAGCATTAGTGACTACTCCTTCCAAGAAGGTGGGGGAGGGATTCTTATTAGCAGTCACTGTTAACAATGTCCAGGCTGAAGCGCTATTAGATTCTGGCGCTGACCAGTCGATGGTCTCTGAGAAATTCTGGGAAAGGATAGGAACCCCTAATGAATGCCCTAAAGTACACCATGAAGGAAAGATTAAAATCCGCTGTGTACATGGTGCTGCCACCTTTTATCCGGTGCACACCGTAACAGTGGAGGGACTAGGGGTAATGAAGGACATCCCAGTAGCAATAGTGCCAAACTTACCACACTCAATAATCTTAGGGAGGGATTGGCCGCAGTTTAGGAAGAGCCTAGTCCAGGAGCTAGCTGCTACAGCTGAGGCCATAGTCCCAAAACTCCAAAAGGTAGATAAAGAACTTAGAGGGAGGGAGGAAAAAGAAAGGCATACAACCTCCTCTCAAAGGGGAAAATCCAGGCTTGGGATAGTACCAGCCCCACTTTTTGCAAAGCCCCAAGAGAAGCCAGGTAGGAAGAGAGCTCCTATCTTGGATCCTCCCACTATGAAAAATGCCTTTGTCCTAAAATGTTGTAGGGTCACCCCTAATGCTAGGATCCCCAAGAGAGCCACTGAGAATGCTGCCGGCTTCGACCTATATAGTGCAGAGGACACTATTGTTCCAAGGCAGGGGAGGGCTCTGGTAGAAACCGGTATCCAGCTAGAAATACCGCCCGGTTGCTATGGCCGGATCGCGCCACGATCTGGGCTGGCGGTAAAGGATAGTATCGATGTAGGTGCCGGGGTGATAGACCCTGATTTTAGAGGGGTAGTTAAGGTCCTACTTCTGAATTTTTCTAGGAAAGATTTTAAAGTATCCATAGGGGATAGGATAGCTCAACTCATTATGGAAAGAGTTGGCTTTCCCCCTATAGAAGAAGCCATGGAGTTAAGCACCACTATAAGAGGGTCAGGAGCGTTTGGGTCCACTGGCCGCGCTGTTTTAATGGGGGTGGCGGATGTTACCGAGGGCGAGAAGACAGAAATGGATCTCAGACCCCAGCTAGCGCAGTGTAGGGAAAAGCTTATGCCCAGGATAGGAGCGGAGCTCTCCTGGAGTCAACAGCAGGCCCTGCGGAAACTATTAGAAAGTTTTACTGATGTACTTACTCCCATGCCAGGAGAAACCCAATTGGTAGCCCACGAGGTAGTGACCCCTCCTGGAGAAGTAGTCCGACAGCGACCATATAGGTTGCCGGAGGCTAAACGTCAGGAGGTAATAAAGCAGGTGCAAGAGATGCTCCAAATGGGGATAATTGAGGAGTCAGTTAGTCCCTGGAACAGTCCAGTAGTTATGGTGCCAAAACCAGATGGTACGATAAGATTTTGTATAGATTTCAGGAAAATAAATTCCATATCCAGATTTGACAGTTACCCTCTACCTCGCATAGAGGAATTATTGGACCAGCTAGGGCAGGCCAAGTATCTTACCACGCTGGATATGACCAAGGGGTATTGGCAGATTCCCCTTACCAGGGAATCTAAGCCAAAAGCAGCCTTCAGCATGCCCCTTGGTCTTTATCAGTTCCGACGCATGCCTTTCGGGCTACACGGAGCAGCCGCAACGTGCCAGCGATTGATAGATATAGTCCTGCGCCCGCATCGCTCGTATGCCTTAGCGTATATGGATGATGTAATCATTCACAGCGATAGTTGGGACCTTCATCTAGCACAGGTACGGGCGGTACTAAGGGGGATGAGGAAGGCTGGCCTTACTTTAAATCCTGCCAAATGTCTTTTTGGAGGTAAGGAAGTCAAGTATCTGGGACATTTAGTGGGCAGAGGAATTGTGAAGCCGCTTATGGATAAGGTAGTGAGCGTAAAGAATTTCCCACTACCAAGGACCAAAGAGCAGGTCCGAAGCTTTTTGGGCCTAATAGGTTATTATAGGCGATTCCTACCCCAGTTTGCTAGCGAGAGTGCGCCGCTTACCAATATGCTTCGGAAAAATGCCCCTAATCAAGTTCAGTGGACCTCAACTGCAGAAAGAGCCTTCGAGCAACTAAAGGAGCGCTTATGTGCAGCCCCAGTTTTAAGGGGGGTAGATTTTTCTAAGGACTTCATTTTGCAGACTGATGCTTCGGATGTAGGGCTAGGGGCTGTCCTGTCCCAAAAACAGGGAGGAGTGGAGCACCCCCTAATGTTCCTAAGCTGGAAGTTAGCACCCGCTGAGCAGAAATATTCAACAGTGGAAAGGGAGTGCCTGGCAATCCGATGGGCTATAGAAGCCCTCAGATTTTATTTAACAGGCCGTCGCTTTACTTTGGTGACAGATCACGCTCCTCTAAAATGGCTGTCATCTATGAAGGACCACAATCCCCGCCTTACCAGATGGTATATGGCTCTACAGGCCTATGAGTTCCGTATAGAGCACCGGCCGGGTAAGCTGCACCTTAATGCAGACGCCCTTTCAAGGATTCCGGGCTGTTCTGAAAGTATTCAGCCAGCTCGGAATATCTTAAATGGGGGGTTGTGTGACAAGGCAGAGCTGTCAGAGCACAAGAAAAAGGGTTTTAAACACACTTTTTCCTCTGAACCTGCCAGAGATACAGGGCAAGAAAGGGTTAAAAGCTCAGCACTCAAAGGTTCAGGGCAGGAGAGACGAGAAAGGGAGCCACACCCTAGCTCTAGGCTGATAGGGAGAGCTAGCCTATCAGGGAAAGGGGTGGACTCACGCCTGGTTGGACAAAGCACTCCTCATAACCAGGAAGTGGTAATTTCAGAGAGGAAGGGGAGAAAGGAAGAAGAGGAAGAGAAGGAGGAACGGAGAGGAGATGGAGTATTGAGAGGAAAGCAACGCAAAGGCTTATCTTTGGCACCGCCGGGAGAAAGGGACTCAGAAGGATCAGATGCAGCCTTAGAGTCAGAGATTCTTCCCAGAGGAATAAAGAAACCAGGTCCAGGCAGAGACCGGAGATCCCGAGGAGACAGAGCTGGAGGCAAGTGGAACCAGGTGGGAACCGAGTTCTTGGACGGTTGCCAGCCACTTTGCTCAGAGAAAGCCACGTCTCGAGGAAGGCAGTTGGAAGTGCTGCCAGGAAGGAATAGCCCTCAAGCAAAGACAAAGCAGGTTAGAAACTTTTATAAACCTTTTAAGCAAAGTTTGGAATCCTTGTCTGAAAGGGACAGAAGCAATTCTGCAGATAGTTTCCCTGGGACCAGACAGACAAGAGAGAAACTGGGTGGAAGGGAATTCCCAGTGTGTGAAAGTCAAGCGTTGCCTTACTGCAGAGAAAGTGTCAGAAGCTGTAGGTTAGAGTCTAGCACAGCTGCACCTCAGCACTTTGCTAATTGTCAGCACCGGGACACAAACCTAGATACAGACTCTGATGACCAGGAGATATTAAAAGAGCCTGTAAAACATTCTCTGAAGAAATACATACCTCCTCACCAGAGAGTAAGACCGGGGCAACCCAAGGGAGAGAGAAATCCCTACTCTCAGCTCCTTAAGAACCTTAATAAACAGGTATCCCTGCAAGAGCCCCGGATACGTAAAGAGAGGGGAGAGAAGCAGTTACAAACCCTTCTCAAGCACCTGAGATCACTAGACTCGAGTGAGCCTTATAACCAGGAAGCTCAAGATAGTGAAGGTGAACCAATGCAGACAGATAATCCATTGTCTTATAGTAGCAGTTCAGAAATGGAATGTGGTATCTGTCAAAGGGAAGTTTAAAGTACAGCTTAAACATATTCCATATTTTAAGGCTGTAGTAAAAGTCTAACTTTGGAGATTGGATGCAGACAGGAGTTTTGTCTCACTGCCAACACAAGTTAAATACCCAGCTCGAAGGGATAGCTTCAAGAGCACATAGAATTTTTCTGGGAGAAGTTTACACAGAAGAATGATCAGGCTTATGGAAGAAGCATCTGTTATCCTTAGAGGCTAGGACGAATTATCTTAAGGACACGTGGACAAGAAAAACCACAACATTGAAAGTTTATTTATTGAAAGCTTATGTTGGAAAAGTATTGCGGTTATGAAGAACATTGATGTTTTCGAATATTGAAAGAAGTAAGAGAAGCTGATGGTTGATTGCTTAGGATGCCCTGAGAAGTATCAGGAGAGCTGTTATCCAGGACTTTTTCTGTTACGCTTATGTTATCATTTAACCTCTGTTGTTGGGGGAAGAAACCCTGTGCAAACAATAAAAATATTGTTTCCCTTAACCTTCTTTGGCTGTCATCACTGGGCTACAACTACACAAGCATATCCAGATAACAGCATTAACAGAGTGACTTTAACTGTGCCCCCTCTCCTACTGCCTCCATACTGGGTTTGGCGGGCGAGGGGTGACAAATCGCAGGGTTCTTGAGAGTCGAAAAATATTTGGGGCATCTGGATAATATACATTCTCTGTTATTTCTTGTTCAGGCTCTGCCGGACTCTCCAGTATTTCAAGTGGATTTTCAATCGGTGGATACCCCTCTGCTTCTGCATCATGGTCCTTAAGGAAGTAATTAATGTTGTGTGCCCTGCTGGAAATTCTGCTTGGTGTTCCAAAAAGAGCCATTTTTTATTTTTGAATCTCTGTGTTAAAATGTTCCCCTTACACTAGGAGCATGCTCAGAACACCTGGAGCATGCTCAGAACAGACCTCTTGTTTCAACCAATCAGATGTTACCACACCCTTAGAGCATGCTCAGAACAGACCTCTTCTTTCAACCAATCAGATGTTACCACACCCTAGAGAGGCATGTTCAGACTTGTCTCTCAGTATTGGTTTTTTCAAAGCCACTAAAAAATAGCTGTATTAGTATTTGGATTTGAACTCAAGTCTCTCTCTCCAAAAAAAAAAAGCTGTATTAGGGGGATTTGAACTCAGGTCTCTCTACAGGACTGTCAGAATACTTCTCTCTAACAGTGAGGTCTTAAAAATAAAATTCTATCACATGGACAGCAGTGGTTTCTCTAACAAAGATGTGTTAATTGCTTGTAAAGAAAAGCTTTCTATCCTGTCTGTGTCTCAGTGAAAAGCCTGTGTCTCTCTGTGCTATGAATCTTTTGTGAGAAATAAGAACTGGGACAGTGGGAGAGAGAAAAGCATTTTTTTTGTTTTGTTTTTTCCAGGGTTCCTGCTTTTTTTGCAGATGTAAACATTAACCAGAAGCAAAAACACATTTCCGGAGTCAGTCACACTGCTCCCCGCTGATGTCAGCAAAAAGGGACAGTCCATTTCCGATGATGTAGACAGGGGCATGGTTGAGGGTGAGAGGCAGCACTGATCCCTCTAACAAAGATGTGCTAATTGCATTTGGAGAGAAAAAGATTCTAGCCTGCCTGTCTCTCTGTGCTAAGAATCAGTTTTTGTGTGAGAAAAAAACAACTGAGTCTGTGTGGGAGAGAGAGAGAGAGAGAAAAGCATTTTTGTTTTTCAGCATTAAGCAGAAGAAGCAAAAACACATTTCCGGAGTCAGCCATACTGTCATTTCCGGAGTCAGCCATACTGTTTCTGCTGATGTCAGCAAAAAGGGACAGTCCCTCTTCTGATGACACACTGTTTCCGGTGATGTCAGCAAAAAGGGACAGTCCATTTCCGGTGATGTAGGCAGGGGGCGTGGAGGAGGGTGGGAGGCTGTGGACGTAGCACAAACCCGGAAGTGGGTGCTGATTGGCTAATGCCATATTATGGGGCATGGCGTGGGTGTGACACACCCCCGGAAGTGTATGCTGATAGGATGATGTCATCCTTGGGGCGGGGGCAGGGGTGTGTCAAGTGGGGGGCAGTGGCCACGCCTGGGGGTGGGACTGGGCAGGGCTAACATACCATTCACTTCTATGGGAGGGGCGTGGCCTAAGGCGGGACATACACCGGAAGTGGGCACTGATTGGTACCTGTCAACATTTTGGGGCGGGAGTGGGCGGGGCTGGGTAGGGCTAACTCAACATTCACTTCTTTGGGAGGGGGCATGGCCTAAGGCGGGACATACACCGGAAGTGGGCGCTGATTGGTACCTGTCAACATTTTGGGGCCGGGAGTGGGCGGGGCTAACTCACCATTCACTTCTATGGGAGGGGCGTGGCCTAAGGCGGGGCATACACCGGAAGTGAACGCTGATTGGCTCCTGCCATCCTTATCTCACCTGTCAATCAGTTTGACAAGTAGTGTACCCATTATACTACTCATATACATTATATCAACTACCTGTTTATTCACACCTTCAAAAAAACATAACAGATTAGTAAGACAAGATCTTTCCTGTCTAAAGCCATGTTGGCTGTCTCCCAATAAGCCATGATTATCTACATGTTGAGTAATTTTGTTCTTTATGATAGTTTCTAATGAGGCCGATTGAGGCGGTGGCCTCAGGCAGCAACTTTTTGGGGTGGCAAAAAATGCCCCCCAAAAGACCCCCCCCACACACACACTCAGCCTTCAAAATCAAAACAAAAAAAAAACACCCGGTCGGAGAAGCTGCTGCCGCAGCCCCCCACCCCTTCCCGCCTCCCCGGAAGAGCCTTGCCATTCTTTTTCCCACACTGGCTCAGCTTTGCAGAACCACGAAGGGAGAGTGTTTCCCTTTCCTGCGGCTCTGTTAAAGTTGAGTCCGCCAGCACTGATGGGAAACAGGCATTTCCTGTCTTGCGCTGATTGGGGGGGGCTAGGACTGGAGTGGGCTGATAAGGGGGATAGGACTGGAAATTGGCTGGGATTGGAAATGGGCTAATGGGAGAGGGGTGGAGAGTGCTGCTGGCCCTAGAAGAAAACTAGGAGCTAGGGCTACAAATGGGCTGATGCGGGAGAATGGGAGAACTGGAAGGGAGCGGATACTGAGAGGGTCTGCCAGGGGAAGGAGGGGGCAGGAAGGGAGCTGACATGGGGGAAGGAGGGGACTGGAAAGGAGCTGATATGGTGGGGGAAGGCTGGGGCTGGAATGGAGCTGACACCTGGGATGTACTGAAGGGGGATTGAATGGGAGCTGACACTTGGGGATGGGAGTGGTAGGTGGCTGGGTAATAGGGAGGAGGCTGGAAGGGAGCTGACATGTGTGAATGGCACTGTAAGGGGGATGGACAGAGGGTAGCGTGACTGGAAGGGAGATGACTGGGGGGGGGGTGGCACTGAGAATGGACGTGAGCTGATACCTGGGACGGTATTTGGACTAGAAGGGGCTGGACAGTGGGGAAGGAGGGGGACTGGAAGGGAATGGACACCAGTGGCAGTCATGGGAATGCAAGGTGGTGGACATTGGAAGGTACTGGGAGGGGAGGACTGGAAAGGGGGCTGATACTGGGGACGGTTAATGGAACTGGAAATGGGCTGATGGAAGGAAGTGAAGAAAACAAAAGAAGAGATAAGAAATGGCAGATGGACCAAAGACCACAGAAAGAGAGCTAAGAGAAGACAGGAAAGCAGAAGCCTCAGATCGGGACCAGCATGATCAGAGAATAAAATGGTCAGACAAAAGAGGTAGAAAAAATAATTGTATTTAATTTTAGTGAATGGACTTTGTGCTATTTTTATATTTTACACACTACGGGGGAAATGCATCTCTTATTTATCTGATGTTACACTGCATGCGGAGTCTGGCTTCTTGGCGTTTCAGTTTACATTTTGTCTACATATTTTTATTTTTACTTTAGAATGTGGTTACTTATTCTGTACTTGGTGAGGGTCTGTGTTCTGAGTGTGTGACTGAGGCCAGATATTCTGTTAATATGGAGTTTGTACATAAAGATCTATACTGTACTGTAGTAATTTGACTTGTTCAGCTTTTCAAATAGGTGTATGAATGTTCCAGGGCCCATTGTAACATTTATAGTGACACTTTTTTTGGATGAGCTCCTTATGTAAGTTTTGGAGGTTTGTGCTGATATGGTATGATATGCTATGGTAGATTTGCTTTTTGTTGTAGGGTTTTGTATTAGTTCACAATATGCCTGGTACTGGAGAATGTTTGTTGTTGTTGTTAGTGAGATGATCAGAATCAGATTTTTTTTTTAAGATATTAAGTTCTTTTTTTCTTTTTAATATTCTTTATTTTGCATTTTCATAAACACACAACAAAACTTTCCATGTACAACATCAACGGTTACATGCCCGTGTTGAAACAAGAACATGATCTTAGCCGCCCCTCTTCCTGTACCTATACATCCTAACCAGGGGCGGCCCAAGGGGGGTGCGGGGCCATGTGCGGAGACTCGGTGCGGGGCCTCATTTGCATAAGTGGCCTTATTTGCATAAATATTTGCATAATGTTACCATACTCTAACTTTTAGTAAACATGTCTCTTAATGAGTGTATGGATAAAGAAAGACTAAAAGATTTCTACATTACTATAATCCAGTGCCAACCGCCAGGCACATTAGGAACTACTACAAACGCTGCCCATTTAGAACCCATAGCAAACCCGCTGTATCCTGACAGCATTACCAGGACTCACAAAGCACCAGACCCTACCTATCAAAAGGAAACACTGCAAATATTAAACCAGTACATTTCAGAGAATACTGGGGAAAGAGAACAAGTGGCAATGTCAAATAGGAATTACATAAACAGAATACCTCAGCTCAGTTACACATGCAGAACATAGACCATCACCAAACAAGGAATCGCAATTTAGAAACAGGAAGGCAATAATTAAACTGGGAACCCCAAAAGCCAAACTTGGAATGTACAACAACACTGTAGAAATAAAACTATAAATCAATTTCCTCTTGTACCAAACAAAGCGCAGAAGTTAATGATGCACATTTCCCAGAGCTTTCATATTCCAGTTAATAAATTCAAAATAAAGAGATATATTTCTACCTTTTGTGCATTTTTTTTCAGTTGCAATTGCTCCAGCCACTTTCTTCTGGTTTCTTCATGTTTTCTGCTAACTCTCCATCGTCTGCTGTCCATTTGTCCTTTCTTCTCTCTTCTAGTTTTCTTTCCATCCTCTCTCTCTACATCTGCTTTAACATACTAATCTTTATCCTTTTGCTCTTTCCTCATTCTTATTTCATCCACACAAATTTTACCCCTCCATCCTCAATCCCCACTTACTCTCCCAATACCCGGCCAATTGTAGATTTTTCATCCCTCCCACACAAAATATTTTTCCCCTCTCCATTTTACTCTCCCAGCCCCATCCCATTCTAATCCTCCCCCAACATCAGCTCCCTTCTAGTTCCAGTCTCACCCAGCATCCATTCCCTTCTAGTCCCTGCATCAGCCCATTTCCAGTCCTAGCCCCCCATCAACCCATTTCCAGTCCTAGCTCCCCCATCCATTTTCAGTCTGAGTCCCTTCATCAGCTCATTTCCAATCCTAGCCCCCCATCAGCCCATTTCTAGTCATTTCCTAGCCCCACCATCAGCCCATGTCAAATCCTAGCTCCCCTCCACTCAGCCCAATTCCAGTCCAAGCCCCCCCATGAGCCTACTTCCAGTTCTAGCCCCTCCATGAGTCCATTTCAATTCAAGCCCCCACCACAGCCCATTTCCAATCTTAGCTCCCCCCAACAGCCCATTTCCAGTCCTATCCTAGCTGCTCCATCAGCCCATTTTCAGTTCTAGCTCCCTTCCCTCACAGCCCATTTCCATTCCAAGCTCCCTCCCCATCAGCTATTTGCAGTTCAAGCCTCCCCGTCCACTCCGTCCATTTCCAGTCATAGCAATCCCCCACCCCCTTACCAGTCCTAGCGCCCCCCATCAACGCATTTTCAGTTTAAGCCCCCCCTATAACCCATTACCAGTCCTAACCCCCCATCAGCCCACTTCCAGTCTTAACCCCATCAGCCCATTTCCAGTCAGCCCCCCATAGCCCATTTCCAGTCCTAACCCCCCCATCAGCCCACAGCCCATTACTAGTCCTAACCACATCAGCCCACCTCAAGTCCTAACCCCTCCCCATCAGCCCTTTTCCTGTCCTAGCGCCCCCATAGCCCATTAGCAGTCCTAACCCCCCCCATAGCCCATTAGCAATCCTAACCCCCATCACCCTCTATCCAGACAGCCCCCATCAGCCCACAGCCCATTACCAGTCTTAACCCCCCCAGCCCATTTCCAGGCCAAACCCCCCATCACCCAATTTCCCGACCGCCACCATCACCCCCCAGCCCATTACCAGTCTTAACCCCCCCAGCCCATTTCCAGTCATAACCCCCCCCATCACCCCATTTCCAGACAGCCTCCATCAGCCCCCCGCCCATTACCCGTCTTAACCCCCCCAGCCCATTACCACTCTAAACCCCCCCAGCCCATTTCCAGTCCTAACCCCCCCCAGCCCTTTTCCAGTCAGACTCCATCAGCCCCAGCCCATTAGCAGTCTTATCCCCCCCTAGCCCATTTCCAGTCCTAACCCCCCCCAGCCCATTTCCTGTCCTAACCCCCCTCACCCCATTTCCAGTCAGCCTCCATCAGCCCAGCCCATTAGCAGTCTTAACCCCCCCCCAGCCCATTTCCAGTCCTAACCCCCCCCAGCCCATTTCCAGTCAGCCTCCATCAGCCCCAGCCCATTAGCAGTCTTAACCCCCCCTAGCCCATTTCCAGTCCTAACCCCCCCTCCAGCCCATTTCCAGTCCTAACCCCCCCCTTGCACATTTCCAGTCCTAACTCCCCCCCCCCTTGCACATTTTCAGTCCTAACTCCCCCCCCTTGCACATTTCCAGTCCTAACCCCCCCCTTGCACATTTCCAGTCCTAACCCCCCCCCTTGCACATTTCCCGTCCTAACCCCCCCTGCAAATTTCCTGTCCTAACCCCCCCTTGCAAATTTCCAGTCCTAACCCCCCCCCCTTGCAAATTTCCAGTCCTAACCCCCCATCACCCCATTTCCACACAGCCTCCATCAGCCCCCCCCCCCTTCCCGTCCCTTCCCTTCCGGCAAATTAAAAAAAAAAAAAAAAAAACCTGGCTCTAGCTGCTGCCGCTGCCGCGTCCGTCGCAGCAGCGGCAGAATGGCGTGTCCCGCGGGGCCCCCTCTCCTCGTCGAGCCCTCTGCAAGGGCTTTCAGATTCGCGAAGGGAGAGTGCTCCCTCGCGTCTCTGTAAAGCCCGCAGGGGCTAATGGGAAATTTCCCATCAGCCCCTCGCGTCTAAAGGGGCAGATGGGAAATTTCCCATTAGCCCCTGCGGGCTTTACAGAGACGCGAGGGAGCACTCTCCCTTCGCGAATCTGAAAGCCCTTGCAGAGGGCTCGACGAGGAGAAGGGGCCCCGCGGGACACGCCATTCTGCCGCTGCTGCGACGGACGCGGCAGCAGCCAGAGACAGGTTTTTTTTTTAAATGTAATTTAAAAAAAAAGCAGAATGTTCTTTGCGCGGGGCCCCCTGAAACGCGGGGCCCTGTGCAAAAAACATTCTTGCTCAATGGACGGGCCGGCCCTGATCCTAACATATCTACAAACCTAGTATCTAACGAAACAGAAAGATAAAGAAAAGAAGAACCTTTGTGACGAGCACCATCCCAGCAAGGACCAGCTACTCAGTTCTCAAATAGGAGCTTTACAAGCAAGGGTATCCCATTTATTTAATTGCGAGCTGAAAGAAGGATATCGAGATGCATACGCTTTCTCACAGGCCTGATGAAAGCAAACAAGATTCCACCAGTAGTCAACATTCAAATTATCAAAATTCTTCCAGTGGCTTAGTATAACTTTCAACGCAAGGCTTAGCATCAAATCGAAAACTGCAGTATTGTGTTTTTTCAGCGTTGAAATCCCAGCTAAGGATTTATAAATAATAATACGATATGTCAGTGATGTGTTGAGCTCGAGCAACTGAGAGATTCGGGACCAGACACCTTGCCAGTATATTTGAAGTGCTGGACAATAATATATCATATGAGCTAGGGTGCCAGCTTCTGTCCCACATGACCAACAAGTTGCATCTTTGTTTTCACTCCATTTAGCCATGCGGACAGGTGTCAAGTAAGCACGATGGGCCAGGAAATATAACATTTGATTGAGCGAGACCGCTCTCGTTATCCTCCGCTGTGCTTGCCATAGCTCGTCCCACATCTCGGGATCCGACAACTCTCCAGCCTCAGCCTCCAACACCATTTGTAGCCCTGTGCAGCATTTTTTTCCACCGTCCCTTATAAGGGCAACAAATTTGGAAAGGAGTTTCGACCCTGCTTTAAATTCTTGAATTTCCTGATGGAAAGGGCGTTCCTTACCTAGTGCTGTGGGTAGGACCCCAGCTTTACTTAAACAATGTCGCAATTGGCACCATTGAAACATGCATCGGCTGGGCAGGTTATATTCTTGCTGCAGAGATTGAAAGGTTTTATAGATTTTGTTGTGCACCAAATGTCCCAGGCAGTAGATGCCCCGTATCAGCCAGGGGGGCCATAAAAAACTACGGCCCTCTATCTTGAACCTCTCATTATGCCACAATATCGTAGTATCTGCATAATTCTGATCTTCATGTATATGCGACTTAATCAGTTGATATGCTCGCCGGGTGTCCTACATGATCTCATTGCCGGATCCGACACTTTCATATTCCGCTCCCAGGCTCATCCATAGTGGGACCGGCTTGCTCAAGGTGGTCTCAACTCTTAACCAAATCGGATCTCCTTGCTCAACATCCTCCTCACTCCACTGGGCTCCCTGCTTTAGCAGGGCCACTACATGGTACCAGTAAAAGTCTGGAAAATGTATGCCACCTCGATTCTTAGGAGATTTAAGTTTCCACGTCGCTATCCGAGGCGTCTTATTACGCCATAAGAAAGATACCAGTAGTTTCTCGACTTTCGTATAGAATTTTCATTCAAACAAGATCGGTACCATGTTGAGTATGTAGCAAACTTTAGGCACGATAACCATTTTAATAGTTTCCAGCCTGCCCCACCAGGTCAAGTTCAACGGGGACCATTTGCCAATATATTCTTGCACAATGCTTTCGCACTGCATCATGCAGCATCGGACCGTATCTTGTATAGTAACTCCGTATGTCACCCCGAGATACTTAAACGATGTGGTTTCGACTTTAAACGGGTATCTATGCAGAGTCGAAGTAGTGACGTGCTTATTCAAAAGTATTATTGTAGTTTTGGACAGGTTCAGCTTGTACCCAGATATACCAGAGTATTCAAAGATGACATCCATTGTGGCTTCCAACGATTTAGGATCTAAAAACAGCAGTAGGTCATCTGCATATGCTGATAGTTTGATCTGATAGTTTCCCAGTCGTACCCCCTCTATATTTTGACATAGCCGTATCTTCATCAGCAACGGTTCAAGCGCCAAGTTGAATAGTAATGGTGATAAGGGGCAACCCTGTCTTGTGCCTCTTGACAAGCCAAATTCAGAGGAGAGTCCACTATTTGCAGCTATCCGCGCCGTTGGTCTAGAATAAATCATTTTAACACTAGTCAGGAAATCTTCAGGTATTCCAAACCACTGCATAACTCGGAATAAGTATGGGAGCTCCACACGGTCAAAGGCTTTCTCCGCGTCTAGTGCAAGGCCGACCACTGGCTCTGCCAGATGCTGCACTCTCCATAGCACATGTGCTAGCAGACGTCCATTGTCAGTTGTTGCCCTGCCCGGCATAAAACCGCATTGATCGGCCTGAACCAGCGTTTCCATTACCATGCTAAGCCTGTTAGTCAAGATCTTAGCGTATATCTTATAATCTGCATTGAGAAGCGAGATTGGCCGATAATTCTCCACTTTCTGCTCATCTCCCCCCGGTTTGGGGTGAATCACTATTGTAGCTGCCGCTAACGATCCGACTTCAGGGCATTCTTTCTTGAGTTCAGTGTAGTATGAGTGTAGCTCAGGTATCAGCTCTTGTGAGAAGGCCACATAAAATTCCACTGGCAATCCATCTGGCCCACTTGCCTTTCCTTTGGCTAGCTGTCGCATTGCCAGTGTTATTTCTGCACATGTTATGTCTTCGGACAATTTAAGCTGCTGGGATCTCACGAGCTTAGGTCCCACAATTCCCGAGATAAAGCTGGAAAAACCATCCTCATTAAAGATCCCTTCAGATCGATAGAGCTGGGAGTAGAATTCTTCACAGAGTCTCAGTATATCTTCATCTCACCTGTGTAGTCTCCCGCCTGTGTCCTTCAGACCAGTGATACGCGAGTTAATTCTTTTAGCGCGTAGTGCCCGGGCTAAGAGCACACTCGCCCTACTATTCTCGTGGTAATACACTCCTTGCTGAGCCTGTATCTGTTTACTCGCTTCTTCATTGAGAATGGAGTTGTATTGGTATCTCAGTCTTTGCAGCCGAATCAGGATTAGCGGATCGGAACACTTAGATAGAATCCGTTCTCCCGCACGTATCTCGTATTCTAAGCTAGTCAATTGCTTTGCTGCTTCCTTTTTCTTGCGGATATTATATGTTATTATGCAACCGCGTCCATTAGCTTTAAATGCTTCCCACTATGCCCAGGTTGGGGTATCATGCAGCAAATTATGATTGAAGTATTCGACTATCGTAGGGCGCATAAATTCGACAAATTCTCCATTGTTCAGCCATGTCCGATCAAATTGCCATCTAGGCTTGGCCTGCACTCTTTGCCCAGATCTTAATTCCACCATTATTGCAGCATGATCTGACACTGTCTTGGCAGAAATGCTTGCTGCAGAAATCATGGGCACCAGTGTCTTGGAGACAAGGAAATAATCAATTCGCGTCTGCGTATTATGCGGCATGGAGTAGAAAATATAGTCTCTCTCTGTTGGGTATAAGAGCCTTCACGGGTCGACCAGACCAAGCGTTTCTATCATGCTCAACAGTATCTTGCTAGATCGCGGTTTGTGTTGCTGCTTGTAGGGCGCACGATCTATCAATGGGTCTTGTATTAGATTGAAGTCCCCTCCTAGTACTACATTTGAGGCGCCAGTTATCAATAGCTCTTGAGCGATCTTTTCAAAAAATTGTGGATCATCTTGGTTCGGGCCATAAACTGCCATGAAAACATATTCCGTATCTGCTATCCGCACTCTCGCTTTGGCCCATCTCCCACAAGGGTCTATCACCGTATCCTCAACTATCGGCATTAGCGTCTTTCGGACCAGCATTAAAACACCGCCCTTTCATTTATAGGCGGGTGCTGACAGAATGTTTTGATAACCCTCTCCAGTTACTTTATGAGACTCCGGTAGCGATAGATGAGTTTCTTGTATGTAGACCACATCTGCATTCAGTTTCTTGCAATAATTTAATATTTTTTTGCGTTTAGCGGGATTATTAATCCCTTGCACATTACGGGATACCACTCTCAAACTTCCACTAGCCATTACGGCAGCTGCTCTTTCTCCTGGAGATGGCACTCGTCACCTGCAAGTTCTCAAATATTAAGATTACAACAGTCTTAAAAACAACAAGTCTGTTCATCATGCGGCTAGAATCTAACTGCATTACTTGAATGGTGGAGCCCAACCTGCCCCCCATCTACTCCACTACCCGCAATTCCCACTCCTCGCCACCCAACCACCGGTTGATTCATAATTTTACCCATTCCCCCCATCTAGCAATCCCAGGACAACGCCATCTCTTTTTTTTTTTTTTTTTTCATATCTCTATCACACAACACAACCAAAGTCAAGTTTACACAAGCACAGCAGTATCAAAAAAAAGAAAATACCAGGCTGCCAGGTATTAATTCAGCATTCCTCATCGTATATGGGAGTTCTCAGGTGGTCTATGTCCCAACCTCCATTTGTGTATGGTCTTAAAGGTAGGATCGCAGACTTTCTCCACTGTCAAATGTGAGCGTGTTGTTACCCAACGTAACCTGCATTCTGGCAGGATAGTAGAGGCCGTACCGCGCTTGCAGTTTCTGTAGTAGCGGCCTGCAGTCCAGTAAGGCCTTGCGTCTCTCCATAGTTTTCTTGCATAAGTCCGGAAAAAAGGCAATTTTAAATCCGTCTATCTGCATCACGGACCTCTGCTTGGCTGCCTGCAATATCTGTAGTACCTGCGGATATCGCAGCACTTTGATAATGAAAGGCCGGGGGTGTTGTCTTTTCCCAGTAGTATGCGCCGGTACTCAATGGGCCCTCTCAAGTTCAAACGACACATTAAAAGTAAGCTGTAACAGCTCCGGGATCAGTTTTTGCAAATATCCTAAAGGGTCTACTCCTTCCCGGCCCTCCGGTATACCGGTTATTCGGATGTTGTTCCGTCGAGCTTGGTTACTTTGATCTTCCATTTGATCTTCTAGCGTCGCTATTCTTTTGCTTAGGGGGCCTATCTGGGCCAGAAGCACTTCGTGCCTCTCAACCACCGCTTCCACTTTATGTAAGCGCTCACATTCTCCAGCCAGCCGTTCTTTAACTTCTTGCATGTCTTCTTGCAGCTGCGCCAGCGATCCATTGCTAGACGCTATCATTTCTTTCACACTTTGAGCTCTTGTAATATCTCTCGGACTCCCTCTACGGCGTCTTTCTCTGCCGCCATCTTTTGTGGCGATGCCGTTTTCCTGTTTAGTGCGTGAATTCCAGCCTTGCCGGTTTAAGTGAGGACATCTTATATTGCGTTAGTCCCTGGTTTTGCAAGTATAGCTGTTGGCAATTGGGGGGTGGTGTTCAGGATTCTTCGACCCAGGCAGGAGCGGGACTTTTAGGCAGCCATTTCTAATCGCGGCAAGCTCCGCCCCCCTAAGATATTAAGTTCTGTGGGTGAATGTCCTGGTTCTGCTCTGCACCCACTGTGGATGCAAAATAAATGTTGAATTAGAAAAAGCAAGAACCATAACGCAGTTTATAAAACAAAATAAAAATGAGTTATAATTTCGTTTTATAAACTGTGCTGTTGGTTCTTGTTCTCTTTTAGTTCCTTGGTGTGCAAATATCTTGCCTTTCCTCCATATAACCTAATCAGCTTTTTGGTTTGGTTCAGTCCCTGATTGGAGTACTGAAAAATCCCCAGCCCCCTCTATGGGGGGGGGGGGGGGGGAGGGGCGCCATCTCATCCTTCACCTCAGGCAGCAGATGGCTTTGAGCTGCCCCTGATGGGAGGGGTCATGGGGGGCTATGAGAGAAACCTTAGAGGAAGCCTGGGAGAGGGGTCATAAGAGAGAGAGGGACACACACACATATGCACACAACTGCCCATACGGCCCATGACATACATGCGCACATGCAGCTCCAAACACTGCTCATGACACACACATGGTCCCTGATACTGCTCATGACACACACTCACATGCCGATCCTGACACTTTCAGAGCTCTGCCCTGTTGATGCATTCCTTACAGGGGCTCTACAGGTCAAACAACGGTAAAGATTTGAGGGTTTATTTTTATTAAATTGCTAGCTCTCTGACTGGGAGCTCTTAAAAGGGTCTTGGTATATTTTTAAACAAAGTTACATTCTTTGTGGTGCTTTAGTAGAAATATTTTCTTTGCTGGACTAGGTTTTAAACTCTAGTAACCTTTTCAGCTTTTGTGAAATTGCTGACACCTAATCAGGAATTTGTGGGCCTGATTACCTGAGAGCAGCTGAGGCCTGCATAAAAGGCGTCAGAGCTCTGCCCTGTTGAGGCATTCCTAACAGTGGCTCTACAGGTCAAACAACGGTAAGGATTTGAGGGTTTATTTTTATTAAATTGCTAGCTCTCTGACTGGGAGTTCTTAAAAGGGTTTTGGTATATTTTAAAGAAAAGTTACATTCTTTGTGGTGCTTTAGTAGAACTATTTTCTTTGCTGGACTAGGTTTTAAACTCTAGAAACCATTTCAGCTTTTGTGAAACTGCTGACACCTAATCAGGTGTTAGTTCCCTCCCTACCCACCCCAACTCCCACACACCCCTCGTGAGCAGTCTTGCTTTATAGGGCTCCTCCCCATTTAACAAAGCACAGGGACTTGGAACAGCACGTTTTAAATATAACTAAGGAGATTTAACTGCTGTTTTTCCGAAAGGAAGCTGGGAAACCGGCTGGTACTTGGTAGATCTCTCTCTTTGCTTTAACAGATACCTAAGCTCCACGAACAGAACAATGGCTGGGAAAAATCGTATCGCTAAAGCTGTTGCCCATGTTACAGCTTCTGCCTTTGTCCAGACAGAGGTCCCAATGCCAGTTAAAGGACCAGTTCCATCTGCAGGGTGCCTGCATGCTGAAGCTCTGAGGAAACAAGTGGAGGAACTCAGAGAGGAGGTGGCGAGGCTGAGGAGCATTCAAGACAGTGAGAAGTACATTGATGAGATGCTTCTTGCAGGAACCAAGCTCTCCAGCAGAGGAGAAGATGGGTGCCAACAGAATGACGAAGGTTGGACACAAGTCACCAAGGCCTGCAGAATCACCAATCCAACTTCTCCAACCCTTGAATTGGAGAACTATTATGAAGCCCTGGAAGTGGAGGAGGTGAAAGCATCCCTGGAAAGGGAAGAGCCAGAGCTCAAGTACCCCAAAGTTGCAGAATCAGTGACCACAAGGAAGCGAAGGGTAGTGGTGGTTGGTGACTCTTTTCTGAGGGGTACTGAGGCATCCATCTGCCGACCAGACTTCAAGTCCAAAGAGGTATGCTGTCTGCCTGGTGCCAAAATACAAGATGTTACGGAGAGTTTGCTGAGACTCATCAAGCCCACCAACTATTACCCAATGATGCTAATCCATGTTGGAACAAATGATACTGCCAGGTATCCCTTTGAGTGTATCAAAAATGACTTCATGGCTCTGGGACAGAGGGTGAAGCAGTTAGGTGCACAGGTGGTGTTCTCTTCAATCCTCCCTGTTGAGGGTAAAGGCCAAGGCAGAGAGGCTCACATCCTGGAGATGGATGCATGGCTGCATGGATGGTGTCATTGAGAGCATTTTGGTTTCCTAGACCATGGGATGCTGTTCCAAGGGTTGCAGAGCAGAGATGGCATCCATCTGTCCAAGAAAGGTCAACGCGTCTTCAGTAGTAGACTGACTAATCTACTGAAGAGGGTTTTAAACTAGATTCGTTGGGGATGGGTGAAAAAAGCCCCCAGGTAAGTGAAAGCCCCCAGGCAATCTAAGGGAGTAATATAGTAGGACTGGGGTTTCTAGTCCCACAGGTGCTCCTTGTGGTCTTGGGCAAGCCACTTAACCCTCCATAGCCCATGTTCCCTGTAAAATAGTTATCTCCAAGTTATAATACCCTGTTCAATGTAATTTCAGTTTGTTCAATGTAAACCGCCTTGATATCATGAAAGGCGGTATATAAGAAATGTTAAATAAAAAAAATAAAAAAATAAAAGTATAGTGGGTGAAGTACTTTTGTCCTCTAAAGAAGAGCGGGACCTAGGCATGGCTGTGTCTGATGATCTTAAAGTAGCTAAAGAGGTAGAAAAGGCGACGGCAAAAGCTAGAAGGAAGCTTGGGTGAATACGGAGAGGAATGGCTAGCAGAAAAAGGAGGTGATAGTGCCTCTGTATAAGTCTTTGGTGCGATCTTTTTTGGAGTATAGTGTGCAATTCTGGAGACCGCACCTTCAAAAGGATGTGAACAGAATAGAGTCGGTGCAGAGGGTGGCTATGGTTAGTGGTCTTCATTATAAAGCATATGAGGACAGACTTAAGGATATTAATATGTACACCTTAGAGGAAAGGCGGGATAGAGGTGATATGATTGAAATGTTTAAATACCTCCGTGGCCAAATGTTCAGGGGGAGAGCCTCTTTCAATTGAAAGCAAGTTCTGCTAGGAGGGGATGTGGGATGAGGGTGATGGGGGATAGATTCAGGAGTGATATGCGGAAATATTTCTTTATGGTAAGAGTGGTGGATCCATGGAATAGTCTCCCAGTGGAGGTGGTAGAGATGAGGACAGTAACTGAATTCAAAAAAGCATGGGACAAACACAGAGGATCTCTAAAGGGAAAAGGGAACTGTTGTAGTTGTTTATATGAAAGGACAGACTAGATAGGCCATGTGGTCTTTTTCTGTCATCATATTTTTATGTTTCTATGTTTCTATCACACACACAGACAGCTCTGACACTCCCCTTCACATGCACACACCCGCTAACATTCATACACATGCACCCACTAACACTCCCAATGACACATACATACACACATGCACACAGCCCTTAACACTCCCTATGACACACTGTGATGTAGAAGCCCCTATAGAGCCCATGGAAATAGAAAGGAAAAGGTTACCTTTAAAACTGACAGTCAGCCAGTACACATAGCTCACTGTTTACAAGAGAAAGACAAACAGAGGGAGATAGGAGCTGAGCTGACACGCCCAAGCTCTGACGTAGCAGCAAGCCTGGAGTTTGATTACTCACACCTGTTCAGAAAGGCAGAACCAAGCCTCAGGGAACAGAAATATAAACGCTGGTTGGGAGCAAAGGAGGGGCAGCGAGGACAACAAGAGAAGCAAGGAAGGAAGCCATAGAGGGAGCAAGAGGAAAGAGCTCCTGAGATACGTGGTTGGAGAGGCTCAGGAACCCTAGAGAATGGGAGACTTGGCAAAGAACCTATCTGCAGTTCTGGGAGAGAAGCTGGCAGACTAGAAGGTGGGAAGGCACAGCCTGTTGCCAGGAACCAGCCTGGGCAGAGAGAACAGGTAGCCCTTCAGTCCTTACTGCCTGAGGAAAGGCTTCAGAGTTTGCACAAGTGGAGACCCAGCACCAAAGCAGGGAGGCTAAGAAGCTCTACCTGGAACAGAGAGCCAGGGGGTGGCTCTAGTCAGGAATTACAAACGGAGAGTCACAGAGAATTTCCTTATAACTGGAAGGAACTAGATGAGAGCCAGAGAAGAAGCTCCAAAGCCACAGGTATTTCAAACCCTTGCTGTCTAGAATTGTATACAGGGGAAACACCCATGTTTGCAGAGGGAGGTTACCTTAAACACAGTAGTAGCAGCTGGCAGCCAAGCTCAGTAAATCCTGAGCTGGAAGATATGCAAATGGACTGTAAAGTTTATGACATAGCTGAAGTTCCAATGGATTGCATGCTTTGCTTAGCCGATGATATCGAGTCACTGTGTTAAGTCTTTGAGTTAAACAGATGTGAAACAGCAAAGGAAAAGAAGTTATTTTACTTTGCCAGAAGAAGCTGTTTGGTTTTCCCATCTTTGTTACTTAGAAAAGGCATACCACATTTTGGAGACAGAGTGTGAAAAGCAGCTACCTTATTTTGTTGTAAATAATCCTCAAGCAAACACCTGGAAACTCTCCTATTTTGTTCTACACTAAGTTCTAATGTAAGGGGAATAAATTTCTTGTCATTTTGCCTTAAATACTCGACTCATAACTATTCCTTTATCAGAGGTCTAAAAACGGACTACAACTCCCAAGAGGCATGGCGAAAGCAGAAAGGTGTGGTCTCACTTTCTGATTAGAGGACATCATGGCAGACCAGCCCTCTTAGCCCTAGGCGGAGGGCTTACCTTGTGACAACACACACACACACACATACACACAGACCCTAAAACTCCCCATGACACACAAGCTCAGACACATGCACACAGCCCCTAACACTCCCCATGACACACACATACACATGCACACAGCCCCTAACACTCCCCATGACACACACATACACACATGCACACAGCCCCTAACACTCCCCATGACAAACACACACATGCACAGAGCTCCTAACAAACCCCATAACACACCTATACACATGCACACAGCCGCTAACACTCCCCATGACACACAATGCACACAGCCCCTAACACTCCCCTTGACACACACATATACACATGCACACAGCCCCTAACACTCCCCATCACACACACATACCCACATGCACACAGCCCGTAACACTCCCCATGACACACACATTCAACCAGCCCCTAACACTCCCCTTGAAACACACATGCACACAGCCCCTAAAACTCCCCATGACACACAAATACACTCATGCACACAGCACCTAACACTCCCCATCACACACACATACCCACATGCACACAGCTGCTAAAACTCCCCATGACACACACATTCAACCAGCCCCTAACACTCCCCTTGAAACACACATACACACAGCCCCTAACACTCCCCATGACATACACACACACACACACACACCCATGCACACAGCTCCTAACACTCCCCATGAGACACCCACACACACATGCACACACAGCCCCTAACACTCCCCATGACACACACATACACACATACACACATGCACACAGCCCCAACACTCCCCATGACACACACATACAAACATGCACCCAGCCATAACACTCCCCATGACATACATATGCACATGCACACAGCCCCCAACACTCCCCATGACACACACATACACACATGCACCCAGCTGCAACACTCCCCATGACACACACACATATGCACACAGCCCCTAACAATCCCCATGACACACAAACACACACATATGCACACAGCCCCTAACACTCCCCATGAGACACAGACACACATATGCACACAGCCCCTAACACTCCCCATGACACACACAAACACACATATGCACACAGCACCTAACACTCCCCATAACACACACATACACATGCACACTGCCCCAACACTCCCCATGACACACACACACACATGCACACAGCCCTAACACTTCCCATGACACACAGATACACGCATGCACACAGCCCCAACACTCCCCATGACACACACATACACACACATGTACACAGCCCCAGTACTCCCCATGACACACACACACAATGCACACAGCCCCTAACACTCCCCATGACATGCACATACACACATGCACACAGCCCTAACACTCCCCATGACACACACATACACACATGCACACAGCCCCTAACACTCCCCATGACACTCACATACACGCACATGCACACAGCCCCTAACACTCCCCATGACACAGACATACACACATATGCACACAGCCCCTAACACTCCCCATGACACACACATACACACACATGCACACAGCCCCTAACACTCCCCATGACACACACATAAACACACATACACACACATACACACACATGCACATAGCCATTAACACTCCCCATCACACACACATACACACAGCCCCTAACACTCCCCTTGAGACACACATACACACATGCACACAGCCCCTAACACTCCCCATCACACACACATACAGACATGCACACAGCTGCTAACACTCCCCATGACACACACATTCAACAAGCCCCTAACACTCCCCTTGAAACACACATGCACACAGCCCCTAACACTCCCCATGACACACAAATACACACATGCACACAGACCCTAACACTCCCCATAGTATAAACACACACACCCATGCACACAGCTCCTAACACTCCCCATGAGACACGCACACACACATGCACACACAGTCCCTAACACTCCCCATGACACACAAATACACACATGCACACAGACCCTAACACTCCCCATGACATACACACACACACACCCATGCACACAGCTCCTAACACTCCCCATGAGACACGCACACACACATGCATACACAGTCCCTAACACTCCCCATGACACACACACACACATGCACAAAGCCCCAACACTCCCCATGACACACACATACACACATGCAACCAGCCGTAACACTCCCCATGACACACAAATGCACATGCACACAGCCGTAACACTCCCCATGACAAACACACATACACACATGCACCCAGCCCCAACACTCCCCATGACACACACATACACACATGCACCCAGCTATAACACTCCCCATGACACACACACATATGCACACAGCCCCTAACACTCCCCATGACACACACACACATATGCACACAGCCCCTAACACTCCCCATGACACACACACATATGCACACAGCCCCTAACACTCCCCACAATACACACACACACACACATATGCACACAGCCCCTAACACTCCCCATGACACACAGACACACACATGCACACAGCCCCTAACACTCCCCATGACACATGCATACACATGCACACAGCCCCTAGCACTCCCCATGACACACACATACACACATGCACACAGCCCCTAACACTCCCCATGACACACACATACACACATGCACACAGCCCCTAACACTCCCCATGACACAGACATACACACATATGCACACAGCCCCAACACTCCCCATGACACAGACATACACACATATGCACACAGCCCCAACACTCCCCATGACACACACATACACACACATGCACACAGCCCCTAACACTCCCCATGACACAGACATACACACATATGCACACAGCCCCAACACTCCCCATGACACACACATACACACACATGCACATAGCCATTAACAATTCCCGTGACACACACATGCACAAAGCCCCTAACACTCCCCTTGACACACACATACACACATGCACACAGCCCCTAACACTCCCCTTGACACACACATACACACATGCACACAGCCCCTAAAAATCCCCATGACATACTGTCGGAGATCCCCCGTGTGGCCAGGCGGTTGTCTAGTAGTGTGAGAGGGCTCCGATAGTCCTTTGTATAAAAAGTTAGCCCAATAGCATGTAGTTGTGTCTTAAATAGATTAGAGCCAAGATCAAAGGTCACAGGAAATTTCTTTTATTCAAGAAATAAGATTTTCCCAACCAAATTAAATTCTTTGGGAAGAATGTTGAAGACTACAAAACATAAAGTTCAGGATACTTCTCCAGTCATAAACGTAAGCCTGGTTAAACAGTCTTTGGCTTGTCTTAGTTTAAACACACCTTTTCCACAAGTAAAAATCCTTTACAACAGCAGTCTGTTCTCCGGTCCCCAGGAGGCAGTACAATACTTCACTGTTCGTTTCACAGCTGGTATAGCATAACATTCCCTGGTCCACCAACAGGCTTTAAAATTCAATATATTTCTTCAAGATACAAGTTATACTTTTAGCTCCTTTCTGGCTTCGTTAACCATGCAGCTTTATCAGCCAAGCAGTCATTGATCAGCCTAGCTAAAAGTTATGGGCTTTTGCATAGAATGTCCTTATTAAGAACTCCTGGGTTTTTTCTCCAGTTACTAAAACCCTGTTCAGTTCCTTATTCTTCTTTGGCACAGATAGCACATTCAATTTCCATATCTGAAACCCCACTTTCATAAAAAGTGTCTCCTAGCTCCATTTCTTCCTCACTGGGTTCTTTCAGATATTTGTTCTCCTCAGCGTCTGCCTGAGGAGCCTTTACACGCTGTAAAGTTTTCAACACTTGTTCCCAATTATGCTTCTCAGTACGGGAGCTAGTGGGGGAAGGGCACGAAAAGGTTCCTTATTAAAAAGCTTCTTTAAGGTTTGTAAAGGGCTCACCTTGCCAGTAGTGTGTTGTCCTCCTGTAGGCCCCTTATACTGAGAAGGGCCAGACCAGGAGCTTCTGGAAAATATCTCCTCCTCAGACGAATCTTCCCCCGAGCTCTCCTCTGGCCTTCTCACCTCTCTGTTCCTGTCCTTGTTCAGCTTCCTTCGTCCCAGTGGCGCTGCCACAACTCTGCTTGTTTCAGTGCCTCTGTGTCTGCCTTCAATCTCATCCTCCTTCTCAGCTCCCGTCTGTTTCTCCTTCCATGCCCATCTATGTGCATTCCCTTCCTGTGTCTCCTTCTGCGTCTGTGCAATTCCTTCCTGTGTCTCCTTCCACTTCTGTGCAATCCCTTTCTGTGTCTCCTTCCACTTCTGTGCAATCCGTTTGTGAGTGAAACTTCCCTGCCTAAATGTTTGGGGCCGTCCTATGGCTCTTGACTCCGCCCCCGAACCACTCCCATCTCCTCCCGCGGTCTCCATGGGAACTGGGTGTGTCTCTGGCCCTGCACTCCTCTGCAGGAGATCTTTGGCTTTACTTTGGGTGTTAACCCTTCCTGTGCCTGCAGTTTCTTTGGGTTTAGAAAGAAAAGACTGTTTCCCCTTTCTTTTCCTGCACTCTGAGCCTGCTTCTCCACCACAATACACACACACACACACCCATGCACACAGCTCCTAACACTCCCCATGAGACACACACATATGCACACAGCCCCTAACACTCCCCACGACACACACACACACACATATGCACACAGCCCCTAACACTCCCCATCACACACAGACACACACATGCACACAGCCGTAACACTCCCCATGACACACACATACACACATGCATCCAGCTGTAACACTCCCCATGACACACACACATATGCACACAGCCCCTAACACTCCCCATGACACACACACACACAAATATGCACATAGCCCCTACCACTCCCCATGACACACACACATATGCACACAGCCCCTAACACTCCCCACGACACACACACACAGATATGCACACAGCCACTAACACTCCCCATGACACATAGACACATATATGCACAGAGCCCCTAACACTGCCCATGACACACAGACACACACATGCACACAGCCCCTAACACGCCCCATGACACAGACATACACACACATGCACAGCCACAACACTCCCCATGACACACACATACACACACATGCACACAGCCCCTAACACTCCCCATGACACACACATACAGACACATGCACATAGCCATTAACACTCTCCATGACACACACATACACACATGCACACAGCCCCTAACAATCCCCTTGACACACACATACACACACGCACACAGCCCCTAACACTCCCCATCACACACACATACATACATGCACACAGCTGCTAAGACTCCCCATGACACACACATTCAACCAGCCCCTAACACTCCCCTTGAAACACACATGCACACAGCCCCTAACACTCCCCATGACACACAAATACACACATGCACACAGCCCCTAACACTCCCCATGACATACACACACACACACAGCTCCTAGCACTCCCCATGAGACACGCACACACACATGCACACACAGCCCCTAACACTCCCCATGACACACACACACACACACATGCACTCAGCCCCAACACTCCCCATGACACACACATACACACATGCACCCAGCCGTAACACTCCCCATGACACACACACATATGCACACAGCCCCTAACACTCCCCATGACACACAGACACACACACACATGCACACAGCCATAAAACGCCCCATGACAAATACACATACACACATGCACCCAGCCCCAACACTCCCCATGACACACACATACACACATGCACCCAGCTGTAACACTCCCCATGACACACACACATATGCACACAGCCCCTAACACACCCCATGACACACAGACACACACACATAAGCACACAGCCCCTAACACTCCCCATGACACACACACATATGCACACAGCCCCTAACACTCCCCATGACACACACACATATGCACACAGCCCCTAACATGCTCCATGACACACAGACACACTCATGCACACAGCCCCTAACACTCCCCATGACACATACACACACACATGCACACAGCCCCTAGCACTCCGCATGACACTCACATACATGCACATGCACACAGCCCCTAACACTCCCCATGACACAGACATAAACACACATGCACACAGCCTCTAACACTCCCCATGACACAGACATAAACACACATGCACACAGCCTCTAACACTCCCCATGACACACACATACACACACATGCACACAGCCCCTAACACTCCCCATGACACAGACATAAACACACATGCACACAGCCTCTAACACTCCCCATGACACACACATACACACACATGCACATAGCAATTAACACTCCACGTGACACACACATACACACATGCACACAGCCCCTAACACTCCCCTTGACACACACATACACACATGCACACAGCTGCTAACACTCCCCATGACACACACATTCAACCAGCCCCTAACACTCCCCTTGAAACACACATGCACACAGCCCCTAACACTCCCCATGACACACAAATACACACATGAACACAGCCCCTAACACTCCCCATGATATACACACACACACCCATGCACACAGCTCCTAACACTCCCCATGAGACACACACACACACATGCACACACAGCCCCTAACACTCGCCATGATACACACACACACATGCACACAGCCCCAACACTCCCTTTGACACACACATACACACATGCACCCAGCCGTAACACTCCCCATGACACACACACATATGCACACAGCCCCTAACACTCCCCATGACACACACACACACACACACACATATGCACACAGCCCCTAACACTCCCCATCACACACACACACACACACACATGCACACAGCCATAACACTCCCCATGACAAACACACATACACACATGCACCCAGCCCCACCACTCCCCATGACACACACATACACACATGCACACATACACAAAAGCCGACAGTCACCCAGGAGTGCATGGTTCGGACAAAGGTATCCTTGAAGGATACTACCAAAAGCAGTGATGTTCCAAAAGGGAGTATAGTAGCCCAAATGCCCTTGAGTAAGGAGCAGACAGAGCATAAAGATTCCAAATTACCCCTGCCTACCAATAGCCAGATTAATATGAATAAAATACAGTCTCTAAAATGCTTGTATGCCAATGCTAGAAGTCTAAACAATAAGATGGGAGAGTTAGAATATATAGCACTAAATGAGAGGTTAGATATGATTGCACTCTCAGAGACATGGTGGAAGGAGGATAACCAGTGGGACACTGTGATACCTGGATACACACTATATCGTAATGATAGAGCTGATCAAATTGGTGGAGGGGTTGCGCTCTATGTTAGAGAGGGCATTGAGTCAGAAAGGATTAAAGTTTTGCAGGGAACAAAATTTGCTGTAGAATCTCTATGGATTGAAATTCCATTTATGAAGGGAAGGTGATGGCAGTTGGAGTATACTATCGACCGCCTGGCCAGAATGAACAAATGGATGATGAAATGCTCAAAGAAATCAAGGAAGCTAACAAAAGTCACAACAGAGTAGTAATAATGGGTGATTTCAATTACCCCGGTATCGACTGGGTCAGTGTCACAGCAGGACAAGCTAAAGAGATAAAGTTTCTAGATGGAATAAATGACTGCTTCTTGGAGCAGCTGGTTCATGAACGACCAGAGGGGAAGCCATACTGGACCTAGTCCTTAGTGGAACGCCAGATCTGGTGCAAGAAATAAGGGTGTTGGGACCACTTGGCAATAGTGATCATAGTATGATCATGTTTGATTTAATTAGTGGAGGACAGATAGTAAAGGCATCCACAGTACTACCTTTTAACTTTCAAAAGGGAGACTATGATAGAATGAGGAATATAGTTAGGAAAAAACTAATAGGAGCGGTTCCAAAGGTTAAAGACTTACAGCAAGCCTATTTATTTTTTATTTATTTATTTTTCTTATATACCGCGCTATTAAGATCAGTGCGGTTTACATTATAACTGAACAATGCAACAATGTATTACATAACACGAAGTGCTTACATAGAACAGGGGTACAATCATAAGTGGAGAACGGGGGAGGAAAACTATTTATAAGATATATATACATAAAATTTACATAGAGTTATATACAACTAATACTTGAACTCTTCATGTGATCATAGCACGGACTGGTGGAGATAGGATACAGCCATAGGGGGAGGGGCGGCTAACCATTTTCATGTGGGTTAGGGTGTTGGGATAGTCAGAGCAGGGGGTGAATGCCTGCGACTTATGTTTTTCAGGACTGGTTTCAGGATAGTAGATTTGAAACAGATGGTGTTTTATTTCTTTTCTGAATGTGGTGAGGCTTGGTATGGATCGAATCCAGGTGGGAAGTTCGTTCCAGGCTGTCGGAGCATAAATCGAGAAAGCTCTATTAGTAGTTGTCTTTGTGCACCTTGTGGTAAATTTGGGTACTATTAGCATGTTGAGTAGTGCAGGCCGTCTTACTCTGTTTTCAGGGATATTGTTAATCAGATTGCTGATAGGTGTGGGAGACTGGTTGTTCAGCGCCTTGAACGTCATGACTAGTACCTTATATTGAATTCGGGCTTGTAGCGGTAGCCAGTGTAACTCTTTCATTACTGGCGTTATATGTTCCAATTTTGATACACCTGTTAGAACCCTGGCAGCTGAGTTCATGGCCAGCCGAAGCGGGCTGAGGGTTGCCTGTGGGAGGCCATGGAGGATGATGTTTGTGAAATCAAGATGTGGGATTACTAGGGCCTGAAATATCGTTCGATAGTCCGAGAAATCGAGTAGTGGGCGGAGGTGGCGGAGGGTTCGTATCTTGTGGTAAACTGATCTTGTAACGGTCTTTACGTGGGTTGTCATGTCTAGACGCCGGTCTAGAGTAATTCCTAGGTATCGGATTGTGTCTCTCGTTTTGAGTTTGGCGTTTTTAACTTGCAGGTAGGGAGGTGTGACGAACTTCTGGTTCCTAGTGACAAAGAGGACATCGGTCTTGCTATGATTGATCCTCAGGTTTTTTGTGAGGAGCCATTCAGCAACTGCATCAAAGCATCTGATGATAGGGGAGAAATCGGCTGCTCAATAGTGAATGGAATGTAAAGTAGTATGTCGTCAGCATACACCAGGCATTCTACATTTAGGGAGCGGATCAGAGATCAGATAGGCTGCATATAAATGTTAAATAGTAAAGCAGACAGGGATGATCCCTGGGGTACTCCCTGCTTCTGTAGGAAAGGCTCAGAGGAAGTGTTACCTGTTTTTACTTGCTGCCATCTATTGGGTGTTATTTAAAAATACTATCCTCGAAGCCCAGACCAGCTGTATTCCACGCATTAGGAAAAGTGGAAGAAAGTCCAAAAAACTGCCAGCATGGTTTAAAGGTGAGGTCAGAGAGGCTGTTGCTGCCAAAAAAGCAACCTTCAGGAAATGGAAAAAAGAGCCAAATGATGAAAAACTGGAAACAGCACAAGCACTGGCAAGTTAAATGCAAAGCATTGATAAGGCAGGCAAAGCGGGAATTTGAGAAGAAACTTGCTAAGGAAGCAAAAACACGAAATAAAGACTTTTTCAAGTACATTCGTAGCAAAAGGCCTATGAGAGAGTCAATTGGACCATTAGATGATAGAGGGATAAAAGGGGCAGTAAGAGGAAACAAGGCTGTAGCAGAGAGACTGAATGAATTCTTTGCTTCGGTCTTTACTGAGGAAGATGTAGGGACGTTACCCAAGACTGAAGTGGTATTTAAAGGTGATACTGCAGAGGAATTGAGAGAAATATCGCTACACCGGGAAGATATATTACAACTATTTGATAAACTGAATAGTAGCAAATCACCTGGACCGGATGGTATACATCCCAGAGTATTGAAAGAACTGAAATATGAGATTGCAGACCTGCTATTGTTGAACTCACATAGAATTAAAATAACATAAAGCACTAAAGTACAGTAAGGTTTTAAGAACATAAGAATTGCCAAACTGGCGATGGTCCAGCAAACCCAGTATCTTATTTTCAACAGTGGCAAATCCAGATCACAAATATCTGTAAAGATCCCCAAAAGTAGCAAAATTCCATACTGCTTACCCTCAAAGATAAGAAGTGGCTGTTCCCAAGTCTAACTATTTATGGACTTTTACTCCAGAAACATGTCCAAACCTTTCTCAAACCCAACTATGCTTATTGCTTTTAGCATATCCTTTAGCAATGAATTCTAGAGCTTAATTATGCGATATGTTTACTAAACTGTTAGCTGTTACTTCACTGGCTCCCTATCCGTTTCCACATCCAGTTCAAACTTCTCCTACTGACCTATAAGTGCACTCACTCTGCAGCTCCTCACTACCTTTCCTCTCTTATCTCACCCAACACTCCTCCTCGGGATCTCCGCTCCTCTGGCAGATCCCTTTTATCTGTGCCCTTCTCTGCCACTGCCAACTCCAGACTTCCACCTTGCTGCACCATATGGCTGGAACAAACTACCTGAGTCAGTATATCAGGCTCCTTCTCTAGTATTTGTTCTGGAGGTTCCTCCTCTACTGCCATCCCTCTCTCAGTGGGATCTGTTCTGGGCCCTCTCCTTTTCTCTCTCTATACCCAGTCCCTTGGGGCCCTCATCTCTTCGCATGGCTTTCAGTATCATTTCTATGCTGATGACTCTCAAATCTATCTATCTACAACTGAAATCTCTCCAAACTTGTATCTCTACTTGCTTATCTGACATCGCTGCCTGGATGTCTCTCCAACGCCTACAATTTAATATGGCTAAAACTGAGCTCATCTTTCCCCTTAAACTCTCCTCCCCCTTCCTCCTTTCTCTATCACTGTTGACAACACTCTTCTTCTTCCTGGTTCCTCGGCACAGAACCTTCGGGTTCATCTTTGACTCCTCCCTTTCCTACTACACACTACTAAGGCCCTTATCCACTCTTTGGTCACCTCCCATCCTGATTATTGCAACCTCCTCCTTGCTGGTCTCCCTCAGTGTCATCTCTCTGCTCTTCAATCTTTCCAGAACTCTGCTGCACGACCAATCTTCCGCCAGCCCCGATACACTCATATAACCCCTCTTCTAAAAATCACTTCACTGGCTCCCCTTCCATTTCCGAATCCATTTCAAACTTTTCCTTCTAACATATAAATGCATTCACTCTACTGCCCCTCATTACCTTTCCTCTCTTCTCTCTCCCTACACCCCTCCTCATGAACTCCGCTCCTCTGGCTTTCTTCTCTCTATGCCCTTTTCTTCTTCTGCAAACTCCAGACTTTGATCGTTTCACCTTGCTGCTTCTTATGCATGGAACAAACTTCCTCCATCTTTATGCCAAGTCTCTTCTCTCCCCCTCTTCAGATCCATGCTAATAGCTTACCTCTTTGAGGCCACATTTGGATCCTAATCCCTTGTTCTCCTTCCCTATTTGAACCCCCCTTGTTTCTCTTGTATTGTTCTGTCTTGATTATATTGTAAGCTCTACGAGCAGGGACTGTCTTCTTTATTTGTTTGTATAGCACTGCATAGCCTTGTAGCACTTCAAATGCAAGCTAAAAATCCACCTCTTCGAGCCTGCTTTTGGATCCTGACACCCCTCACTCTGTTGTTCGCCACGTATGAGTATCTTACCATACTCCAGTTCCCAGTTTTGTGATGTTCTTCATCTTGATTATATGAGCAGGAACTGTGTCTTACATCTGTATGTACAGTGCTGTGTATGACTTGTAGCACTATACAAATAATAAGTAATAGTAGTAGCAAAGCGGAAGATAGTGCACTCTATCTGGCCGCGTTAACAGATAACGCATGCAAAATGCAGAAAACGCAGCAATTTTCTCCACTATCTGCAGAAAATGCGTTATCTGAATGAGTGGGCAGGATTAGGGTGGAGAGTGGGCATGTCTGCAACACATGGTTACCGCGGGCCTCAATAGTTTGAAGTAACTGCTGGATTTTCCGACCACACAGGTGCGACTAATGCCACCTCAGTGGGTGGCGTTAGCTGCATTCAGGCTGCTGTCAGACCACAATCACTGCATTTTCCATGCGTTAGCTGCTGGGGAAATGCCGTGCAGGCCCCCAACAGATAACGCATGGCTTTTGCAGCTAACGTCACACTATTAGCACTTTGTTACTGCATTAGCTGCAAAAGCCTAACGCAATATGTGTTGAGTGAAAACTATTTTCTACTAATTGTTTTAACTATACTGCTTAGTAACTTCATGATTTGTCCCCTTGTCTCTACACCTTTTGAAAAACTGATTCACATTTACTTGTTCCCCTCCACTCTAGATTTTATACATCCCTATCATATCTCCCTTCTGCTATCTGTTCTCCAAGCCGAAGAGCCCTAACATCTTTAGCTTTTTATGATAGGGGAGGCATCAATTTATCATTTTGGGCACCCTTCTCTGTACCTTTTCTAATTCCACTACACCTTTTTTTAGATGCTGCGACCAGAATTGCACACAGTACTCAAAGTGCAGTTGCACGACAGAGCAATATAGAGGCATTATGATAGTCTTTGTTTTATTCTCTTTTCCTATCTAATAATTCTGTTTATTTTTTATGCCACTACCATCCACTGAGCAGACGATTTCAATGTATTGTCAGCAATGACATCTAGATCTTTTTTTCTGTTTTTTTTTTTTAATTTAAATTTTTGCATTTTACAAAACAAAGAAGCATATACAACGTCATGGAAATATGAGAACAGGAAGGAAATAATATCAATATTGAAACCTTCAATATTATGTAACAAAAGAAACAGTAGAAAATATAAATCCTGGCCCAACTATAGCCCACCATTAAGGGAGCATTCCTAGCAAATTTCTAACACACAAAAGACTAAGGAAATAAATGAGAACAAAACGGTCAAGACTAAACTAAGACGGCAGTGGATCTGGGGATTCATCTGGAGGACGACGTGCACTCAGAAAGGCCACTAACTGTGATGGTTCGAAGAAAATATAAGAAACATTATTTAATCTAATCAAGCATTTGCAAGGATACTTAAAAAAATAAACCCCCTAACAACAATACCCCGGGGCGAAGAAACAAAAACTCTTTCCTACGTTTTTGAGTTTCCTTGGCTAAGTCAGGAAACACACGGACAACTAAACCATGAAACTGCACACTACGTTTCTTAAAAAACATGCGAAGAAACCAATCCCTATCAGAGGCTAAAACAAAAGTAGCAATCAACGTGGCAGGGGAAACAACTTCACTCAATGAAGATTCTAATATATCCGAAATGTTCAATACATCAGCTTGAGCCCCACCATCAATTACCCCCCCACCAAGCACTTTTTTCCCCGAAGGAAGATAATACACTTTAAACATAGGAGGGTGAGACTCAATAGGCACCTCCAAAACCTCCAACAAATACTTTTTAAACATTTCCTTAGCGGAAATAATTGAAGACTTGGGAAAATTTATACAACGTAAGTTACAATATCTAGAAGTATTTTCCAACAATTCAATATGTGTTTTTAAAGCCAACATATCTTTCTGATAGAGTGAAACAGTATTTTCAGATAAGGAATCTTTCTGCTGCAGTTCCGTTACAGAAGATTGTAATGCTGTTACTTCCAAAGTATGTTGCTGAAGCACACTCGTGTGTATCTGAACTTGAGATGTTAAAGCAGCCACCTGGGGAGCAAAAAGCTCACCCAGTTTAACTATGGCCGACCATATTGATTCCAAGGTAAAGACATCTGGCCTCTCAAAAATAAATGTCGATCCCGAGGCAATCACAGTAGGGACTTCTGAGGCTTGATGATCCATCACAAATTCCCCAGATACAGAAGAAGCACCGGTCAACCTGCTTACTGGCCCCCTCAATACCGGTTCCACTGCAGCGGGAGGGAGAGCAGGCTCACGATCTTCACTCTGCCCCAACACAGCCGATCCTCCAAGAGCAGAGCTCAGCACCTCTTGGGAGCGTAGCTCGTCCTCAAGCCGTGTCGGGCTCCTTCCCAGCAGGGGATCCTTGGGCGGCCGCCACTGCTCCGGCGGAGAGATCTCTGGACCCGAGCCTCCTGAAGAGCTACCCCGCCCCGCAGGAGGAACAATGGGTCTCTGCTCCGTCGCACCACCTGACTGCCCCAGCGGCAGGGGCGGACCAAGGGGGGTGCGGGGCCATATGCGGAGACTCGGTGCGGGGCCTCATTTGCATAAGTGGCCTTATTTGCATAAATATTTGCATAATGTTACCATACACTAACTTTTAGTAAACATGTCTCTTAATGAGTGTATGGATAAAGAAAGACTAAAAGATTTCTACATTACTATAATCCAGTGCCAACCGCCAGGTACATTAGGAACTACTACAAACGCTGCCCATTTAGAACCCATAGTAAACCCGCTGTATCCTGACAGCATTACCAGGACTCACAAAGCACCAGACCCTACCTATCAAAAGGAAACACTGCAAATATTAAACCAGTACATTTCAGAGAATACTGGGGAAAGAGAACAAGTGGCAATGTCAAATAGGAATTACATAAACAGAATACCTCAGCTCAGTTACACATGCAGAACATAGACCATCACCAAACAAGGAATCGCAATTTAGAAACAGGAAGGCAATAATTAAACTGGGAACCCCAAAAGCCAAACTTGGAATGTACAACAACACTGTAGAAATAAAACTAAAAATCAATTTCCTCTTGTACCAAACAAAGCGCAGACGTTAATGATGCACATTTCCCAGAGCTTTCATATTCCAGTTAATAAATTCAAAATAAAGAGATATATTTCTACCTTTTGTGCATTTTTTTTCAGTTGCAATTGCTCCAGCCACTTTCTTCTGGTTTCTTCATGTTTTCTGCTAACTCTCCATCGTCTGCTGTCCATTTGTCCTTTCTTCTCTCTTCTAGTTTTCTTTCCATCCTCTCTCTCTACATCTGCTTTAACATACTAATCTTTATCCTTTTGCTCTTTCCTCATTCTTATTTCATCCACACAAATTTTACCCCTCCATCCTCAATCCCCACTACTCTCCCAATACCCGGCCAATTGTAGATTTTTCATCCCTCCCACACAAAATATTTTTCCCCTCTCCATTTTACTCTCCCAGCCCCATCCCATTCTAATCCTCCCCCAACATCAGCTCCCTTCTAGTTCCAGTCTCACCCAGCATCCATTCCCTTCTAGTCCCTGCATCAGCCCATTTCCAGTCCTAGCCCCCCATCAACCCATTTCTAGTCCTAGCTCCCCCATCCATTTTCAGTCTGAGTCCCTTCATCAGCTCATTTCCAATCCTAGCCCCCCATCAGCCCATTTCTAGTCATTTCCTGGCCCCACCATCAGCCCATGTCAAATCCTAGCTCCCCTCCACTCAGCCCAATTCCAGTCCAAGCCCCCCCATGAGCCTACTTCCAGTTCTAGCCCCTCCATGAGTCCATTTCAATTCAAGCCCCCACCACAGCCCATTTCCAATCTTAGCTCCCCCCAACAGCCCATTTCCAGTCCTATCCTAGCTGCTCCATCAGCCCATTTTCAGTTCTAGCTCCCTTCCCTCACAGCCCATTTCCATTCCAAGCTCCCTCCCCATCAGCTATTTGCAGTTCAAGCCTCCCCGTCCACTCAGTCCATTTCCAGTCATAGCAATCCCCCAACACATTACCAGTCCTAGCCCCCCATCAACCCATTTTCAGTTTAAGCCCCCCCTATAACCCATTACCAGTCCTAACCCCCCATCAGCCCACTTCCAGTCTTAATCCCATCAGCCCATTTCCAGTCAGCCCCCCATAGCCCATTGCCAGTCCTAACCCCCCCCATCAGCCCACAGCCCATACTAGTCCTAACCACATCAGCCCACCTCAAGTCCTAACCCCTCCCCATCAGCCCTTTTCCTGTCCTAGCGCCCCATAGCCCATTAGCAGTCCTGACCGCCCCCCATAGCCCATTAGCAATCCTAACCCCCATCACCCTATTTCCAGACAGCCCCCATCAGCCCACAGCCCATTACCAGTCTTAACCCCCCCCAGCCCATTCCAGTCCTAACCCCCCATCACCCCATTTCCAGTCAGCCTCCATCAACCCCCAGCCCATTACCAGTCTTAAACCCCCCCCAGCCCATTTCCAGTCTAACCCCCCCATCACCCCATTTCCAGACAGCCTCCATCAGCCCCCAGCCCATTACCAGTCTTAACCCCCAGCCCATTACCAGTTTTAACCCCCCAGCCCATTTCCAGTCCTAACCCCCCAGCACCCCATTTCCAGGCAGCCGCCAGCAGCCCCAGCCATTAGCAGTCTTAACCCCCCCTAGCCCATTTCCAGTCCTAACCCCCCCAGCCCATTTCAGTCCTAACCCCCCCTCACCCCATTTCCAGTCAGCCTCCATCAGCCCCAGCCCATTAGCAGTCTTAAACCCCCCCCCCAGCCCATTTCCAGTCCTAAACCCCCGCACCCCCTTTCCAGTCAGCCTCCATCAGCCCCAGCCCATTAGCAGTGGTAACCCCCCCAGCCCATTACCAGTTTTACCCCCCCAGCCCTTTTCCAGTATTAAACCCCCCCAGCCCATTTACAGTCTGCCTCCTTCAGCCCGAGCCCATTAGCAGTCTTAACCCCCCCTAGCCCATTTCCAGTCCTAACCCCCCCTCACCCCATTTCCAGTCAGCCTCCATCAGCCCCAGCCCATTAGCAGTCTTAACCCCCCCAGCCCATTTCCAGTCAGCCTCCATCAGCCCCAGCCCATTAGCAGTCTTAACCCCCCCTAGTCCATTTCCAGTCCTAACCCCCCCTCCAGCCCATTTCCAGTCCTAACCCCCCCCTTGCACATTTCCAGTCCTAACCCCCCCCTTGCACATTTCCAGTCCTAACTCCCCCCTTGCACATTTTCAGTCCTAACTCCCCCCCCCTTGTACATTTTACTTCCTAACCCCACCCCCCCCCTTGCACATTTCCAGTCCTAACCCCCCATCACCCCATTTCCAGACAGCCTCCATCAGCCCCCCCCCCTTCCCTTCCCTTCCGGCAAATTAAAAAACAAAAACAAAAACCTGGCTCTAGCTGCTGCCGCTGCCGCGTCCGTCGCAGCAGCGGCAGAATGGCGTGTCCCGCGGGGTCCCCTCTCCTCGTCGAGCCCTCTGCAAGGGCTGTCAGATGCGCGAAGGGAGAGTGCTCCCTCGCGTCTCTGTAAAGCCCGCAGGGGCTAATGGGAAATTTCCCATCAGCCCCTCGCGTCTAAAGGGGCAGATGGGAAATTTCCCATTAGCCCCTGCGGGCTTTACAGAGACGCGAGGGAGCACTCTCCCTTCGCGAATCTGAAAGCCCTTGCAGAGGGCTCGACGAGGAGAAGGGGCCCCGCGGGACACGCCATTCTGCCGCTGCTGCGACGGACGCGGCAGCAGCCAGAGACAGGTTTATTTTTTAAATGTAATTTTAAAAAAAAGCAGAATGTTCTTTGCGCGGGGCCCCCTGAAACGCGGGGCCCTGTGCAAAAAACATTCTTGCTCAATGGACGGGCCGGCCCTGCCCAGCGGCATCACAAAAGGATCAAGTGGACCAACCACCTGAGAAGGGGAAACAGCGGAGGAGGCAACCAGGCCGGCAGAGGATTTCCCAGCCCCTTTAGCCTTCCTCTTACCCATCCTGGTAAGCAAAAAAAAGACGCTGCCGCGGAGCGTTCTCATCCGTCGGCCATCTTGGAAAACCCCCATAAGTTTCCAGATCTTTTTTTCTGGGTGGTGATTCTGAATGTGGAACATAGCATTGAGTAGCTATAACAGGGCACGACAAACCCAGGCACCAGGTCACCATGGAAACTAAATATTTTGACCTGGCACCTAGGGCTTGCATACAGAGAATATGGGCAGCCTATTTCAAAACATGTCAGGGCCACACAAATAGGGTCAGAGGCAGCTGAATAGTCCGATTGAATCAGGAGACTGTTATCAGCCAGCACTAAGGGGAGGGGGATGCCATTGTCCCACGACAACCTGATGCAGTGTTTGCTCTTTATTAGGGGTCTCTGGGAGAGGAAGTCCTTGTTCAGTGCTTTCCAGACTTTTATACCATATGACCCTATTTTAGCAACTGAAAATTCACGTGACCCCAGATGATGATGAAATCAAAATAGCAAGTCTCCAGCTTCCTTCCCGTCCCTCCAGTTATCTAAAGCAGAAAGCAGCAGCAGTGTCATTGCTTTCAGACCCCATTACTCAGCATGAGCTTCCAAGCTAACAGAAAGCTTAGCCAGGTGGGGACCGTGCTGCTAGCAGACTTCCCTTAATCCACTGACACTGATGAAGAGATCAGAGAGTGTGGAGCTCTGGCAGAGGACTGTGGAACAGCAAGGTGCCAGCGCTGTGTCTCCAGATGGTGGGTTCTGCGAGCAGCAGGTGCCAAGCAGTTCCCAGGAATGAAGAAGAGGTCAGCAGTTTGCTTGAGCGTGGCATTGGTAGCTGCCACTTCCTTTGCACTGTTGCTCTATGGCTCACCTTCTGTTTATGGCTCCAGCAATATGTGCAGTGTGATGACAGAGTGAGAGGTAGGAGACAGTGGCATCACTCTGCAAGTCCTCCCATGAACTGCCAAGCTTTTAACCCGCTTTCCATTGGGCGTAGATCATTTCTCATTTTGTCTACTGATGGATGTAAAATGCTGGGCAATAAGACAGTGAACATAACTCCATGCTGATGCTGTTACCAGCCTATTAATTATGAGACGTCCACTCCATTCGTCTCCTCACACCACTTCCCCTCCAAGTAGCTGTTATTTATCGCCCACCCGACAAATCCAAATCAACCTTCCTCACCTTGACTCCTGGTTTCTGCCTTTATGGATCCCTCCTCCCCCACTCTTATTCTTGGCGACTTCAACATTCACATCGACAACCCCTCTGACCCCCATGCCTCAAAGTTCCTCGCTCTTACCTCCTCGTTCGACCTCCAACTTTGCTCCACTGCCCCCACACACCTACACGGCCACTGCCTTAACCTAATACTCTTCTCCAATTTCTCTCCCTCAAACTTTCGCAAATCAATCCTTCCCTCATCTGACCATCACCTCTTAACATTTACTCTTCAGCTTCTGCCGTCCCAACCTCATCCTGTCTCCTCCGACCTATTTAGAAACCTTCATAATATTGATCCCCTGACTCTCTCCTCCACCATTTCTCCATCTCTTTCCTCCATTATATCCTCCAAGTCCGTCGACGAGGCATTATCTTCATACAATGCTACACTATCCTCAGCCCTTGACACTCTTGCCCCTCCCACCCCACATCCTTCAAACGATCTACTCCCCAACCCTGGCTTTCACCCACAATCCATTACCTATGCATCTGCGCCCGTTCTGCCGAACGAGCTTGGTCCAAATCCCACTCCCCGGAAGACCTTCTACACTTCAAATTCATGCTTGGCTCCTTCCAGTCAGCCTTAGCACTTGCCAAACAAGATTACTACATCCATCTGACCAACTCCCTTGCCTCTGATCCTCGCCGTCTCTTTAATACCCTCAATTCTCTCCTCAAGATCCCCCCGCCCCCGATCCCACCCTCCCTTTCTGCCCAAACCCTAGCCAACTACTTCCACGACAAAATCCACAAGATCACCCTCCAATTCCCTACCCCTTCACCTACCTCCCCTCCTCCCCAATTATTCCCCATCCATACTCCCCCTGCCACCCTCTCCTCCTTCCCTTCGATCTCTGAAGAAGAAACCACACTCCTTCTGTCCTCCTCCAAACCCATCAACTGTCCATCAGACCCTATCCCCACCCATCTCCTACATTCCATCTCCCTCACCATTGTCCCCTCCATCACTCATATCCTCAACCTTTCACTCTCCACTCCAACTGTCCCCGTTAACTTCAAACATGCTGTTGTCACACCCCTCCTCAAGAAACCCTCACTTGATACCACATGCCCTTCAAACTATCGACCCATCTCCCTCCTTCCCTTCATATCCAAACTATTAGAACGAGCAGTCCACCGTCGCTGCCTCGACTTCCTCACCTCCCAGTCCCTCCTGGACCCACTGTGTTATCTCCCTTCCTGCCACCTCCTTCCCCTGGCAGCCGTGGCTCTTGTGTCTTACAGAGCCGCAGCTGCGATAGCGATAATAATTAAAAATAAAACCAAAGCCAGTGCAGAGCCTTCCAGTCTCTGTTATGGAACCCCTGCTACTGCATCCCACCCTCAAAAGGAAGTTGCACTAGAGGGAGCGGGAAGCAGCAACAGGGCTTCCATAATAGAGGCCGGAAGGCTCTGCACCGGTTTTGGTTTTATTTTAATTTATTATTGCTATCACAGCCACGGCTCTGTAAGATGCAGGAGCTGTGGCTGGATCGGATGAGAGGGTGAAGCTTCAGGGGGGAGAAGGAGATAGATGAAGAGCTATTTTTTTTGCTCTGGTCGCTCCTGGTTCCATGGCTAGAGCAAAAAACCGGCTTTTCAAAGGCCGGTTTTAGCTCTCTACCAGCAGCCGGCCTGGCCATATAAAAACTGGCCATGCTGGCTAAATGCCGGTCAGTTGGCAACCCTACTCTACTCAATTCTTATCCTTCTTTTTTTTTGTAATTTAAATTTTATTAGAGTTTCAACCATTTTACATAATATACATCTTACACCATTAGCTGTACTACTTCCTCTCATTACATTTCGAGCTTCAGCAATGAACTGACCCTCCTTCAACAAGCATCAATCCACCAACATAATCTTCCTTGACCCCCTCCCTCTACATACCCCATTCTCCCCCAATTACATTTCTAACTTCATTACTTATAAACCCACAAACAATAAACGATAAACATAAATCAAGACATCGCCATTCCTAATCCCCACTCCCCCCCCATGACAGTGCCCAATTGTCTCCATTGCTACCACTAGTTTTCACCCTTCCATGGTCAGTTTCTCGCCCACACGCTACCATAAATCCGTAGGTGCTCTTCGCTACCCCTCTTACTGATCCCCCTCCCTCACCCCTTCCCTTTCCCCGCTCCACCTACCCCCATCCCTTCCCATCCTATCCCAGCTCCCCTAACTCATCACCCATTTACTCCACCCCTCCTCCCTCCATTCCTCATATGCTTGCCAGATATCCAGGTATTTCACTCTCTGATTCCTTCTATGTGCTCCCACCAAGCTCATATGCCAAAAACACTCTGTTCTTCCCATTATTTCCCCCATCGTAGGGTCCTCCTCCGCTTTCCACCTTTGTAGTATAGCCAGTCGGCACACCACCACACCACACAATAGTGCCAGAAGCTGGTATGCCCTTGTATTTCCCCTTTCCTCCCCATCCAACAGGCCTATACTTCCCCTATCCAGCTTTATTCGCACCCCAGTCACCTCCTTATATAGCTTTCCCACTTCCTGCCACATCCGATGAATTTTGGGGCATCCCCAAATCATATGCATCAAGTCCCCCCATTGCCCACACCCCCTCCAGCAATTGCCATCACTATCTTTAAAAATGGCCTTAAGCCGGGCTGGCGTGCACACCATTCTCAACCTAATTTTTAGACAGTTCTCTACCAGCGTTGTACCCCACGTCAATCTTCGCTCACTTTCATATATATCCCTCCATCTTTCCTCCTCCCATGGATCTTCAATTTCTGCCTCCCACTTCTCTTGCCACCGTACTTTACCTACCCCTTTACTATTTAGGAGTTTATTTAATTATTTATTTAGATTTTCCTGAACACAAGAATAAATCAAAACAAGAAATCCTTTAACAAGAATTATAAAAGTATTCAAGAACAAGATAGTATTCACATCAATCAAATCACATCAAGAAGGAGTTTATATAACCTTGAGACCATGCCTTTAAGATTATCCGTTTTTTCCATGAGCTCTTCAAACTCCGCACTCCTCCTAGCTAGGTCCCCTCTCACCTCTCCCTGCTGCAAGAAGTGCCATAGCTGTATATAAGCATAGTACTCCTTGTTTAGTACACCAATCTTTTCCTTTAGTTCCTGGAAGGTTTTAATCCGCCCCCTCCCATCCACCACCTGTCCCACTCTAACCAATCCCCTGTCTGTCCACTCCCTAAATACCCCCCCTCTCTTCCCTGGCTCAAATCCAGATTGCACAAATCACGACCACATCACTCCCATACTGTACCACCTACACTGGCTCCCAATCAGCTCTCGAGTCCAATTCAAAGTACTTTTACACATATTCAAAATAATACACAACCTCTCAGCTGACAGCCTACAACCACTCATAAAAACCGATGACAGCAAGAGACCAAGAAGAAAAGGAACCTCAGACACCATCAGAACACCAAAGGAATTTGCTAAAACAAAGCAGGCCGCATCAAGTAGGGCACTCGCCCTGGCAGCGCCCGCTATATGGAAGTCCCTCCCAGACCACCTAAGATCAACCAAAGACCTCAAGGACTTCAGAAAACTTCTTAAGACTGCTCTATTTACAGAACATTTCAAGGACCTCACATAAATGACTCCTTTTTACTACTTTCAAGACAATACAGGATCATGATCCTAGCGCACCTTTCACACGGCTCCATTATTGTATATATGTATATTGCTCATTATGTAAATAGCTCACCGATAAAATCTGACACACTGCACCACACACCACTCTTCTTAGTTCTCCCACTGCATGCTACAGACCACACATTATTGATTGTTTGACGTGCCAAACCGCTTTGATTTAATGATAAAGCGGTATACTAAATCCTTCTAAATAAATAAATAAATCCAGGCATGTGCTGCAAGTGCATCTCCCACTACTAGCATTTATCCTGAATCAAGTATCTCTTCAATTTCCTCAAATTTCCCATGTTAATTCCTTTTGTGGGTTCCTCACTCTTTTCCCCCCTTTATCTCTTAAACTACCCCATACCTCCGCCTCTAAATTCTCCCCTCCCTCTCTTTCCGTATAAACCCATTGTGGCGTCTCCCCCCTGTCCCTCCACACAAACACAGCCTTCAACTGCGCCGCCTCATAGTAATGCACTAAGTTTGGCACCCCCAGCCTTCCTTCCTCCGTTGCTCTAAAAATCGTCGCCCTATTCACTCTAGGGGCCTTCCCTGCCTATATAAACCTCATAATCATGCCCTGGAATTCTTTAAGGCACCGTCTCGTGATTCTACTTGGCAATGCCATAAATACAAACAAAATCCTCGGCAGTACATTCATCTTAATTGTGGCTATCCTCCCTAACCAGGATAAATTTATTTATTTTATTTATTTATTTATCTAAACGTATTTCTATACCGCCTTATCCTGCAATCAAGGCGGTCTGAACAGCAAACAATCAATAAGATACAGTGTATAGTGTGCACATGCAGTGAGAAGTGTATGCGTGTGAGTGTGTCTGGACGTTGATTCTTGTGGTGCTATTTACAGCATGCGCTATTTACAATGCTATGCATCCCCTGCTATCTGGCCAAATCTTGCCTTAGGTTCTTTATCAAGGGCCTATAATTCCATTCATTAATGTCTCTCAAAGAATTGCCGAGCTGTATACCCAAATATCTAAAACTACCCCTCATCCATTTAAAGGGGAATGCCTCTCTTATCCTCTGTTCCAGTCCCTTCTCTAAGTTAAACCCCAAAATTTCCATCTTACTTACATTCAGCTTTTACCCAGCTACTTCACTATATCTCCCAATAGCTTTCATTAGATTTGGCAAACTCCAAAATGGCCTACTCAACGTAAAGATCACATCATCAGCAAACAGTGCCACCTTAATGAGCTGGTCTCCCACCCTCACTCCCTCAATATCAGTCTGTTTCCCTATATACTCCGCCAGAGGCTCAATAACTAGCGCAAACAGCAGGGGCAACAGCGGGCACTCCTGCCGCGTCCCCCTGCCTAGGCAAAAACTGTCCGAATACCCCCCATTTATCCTTATCCAGGCCCTCGGGCTACGATACAGTGCTTTTACCCAGCCCAGGAACTTCCCCCCCTAATCCCATTTTCTCCAGCACCTGCCACATGAAACCCCACTTTACCCTGTCAAATGCCTTTTCGGCATCCACCGTTAAGAATACCGCCTCCCTCCCTGTGTCCTGCAACTCCCAAACCACATTTAAAAGCTTTTGGATATTATCCCCTCCATGTCTCCCCTTAATGAAGCCTGTCTGATCCTTATACACCAACGTTTGCATTATCCTTTGTAATCTAGCAGCCATAATTTTGGCTAGCAGCTTTGCATCTAAATTTATAAGGGATATCGGCCTATAGGCTCCGCAGGTTGTGTGATCCTTCCCCAGCTTAAGAATGACAGTTATGCCTGCCTCCGCCATGGACTGGGGCAGCTCCTCACCCTGTAGCACCCCATTAAACACCCTTGTTAAGAAATCCGTAATGCTATCTTGCGTCAATTTATAGAATTTCGCTGTTAACCCGTCTAATCCGGGTGCCTTCCCTTCTTTGAGGGATTTGATTGCCACTCTCACCTCCTCCGTGCCCACGGGCCTTCCCAACTCCTCTGCCTCCTCTTTCGATATACTGGGTAGCTGACACTGCCAAAAATTCTGCCCCCTTCTCCTCTCCTCCCTTAACCTCACTGCTATAGAGCTTCTCGTAGTATTCCACAAAAACCTTCCTAATCTCCTTGGGTTTATATACCATTTCCCCCTGCTTATTTCGAATTCCCCCAATATTAATCCTCTGCTGCTTTGCCTTTAACCGCCTTGCTAACTTCTTTCCTATTTTGTTCCCTCCTTCAAACCATGCTTGCTTTAACCATACCAAATTAAATGCAATTTCCGCTGCCCCCAGTTGATTCAACTCCCCCCGTAACTTTTGCAAGTGCGCCAATATTTTAGGATCCGCTCTTTCCTGATGTTGGCATTCCAGCACCCCTATTTGTTGTACTAACTCCTCTTCCACTTTCTTCCTCTTTCTCTTCTCCTGCGCTGCTATACAAATTAAATGCCCTCTCACCACCGCCTTCATACCATCCCATGTCATCCCTAGTGGCACATCCCCGCCTAGATTGTACTTCATGTATTCCTGTATAACTCCCTTCAAACTTTCCACATGCTTCTGCTCTCCTAAAAGCCCCTCAGTCAGCCTCCAGAATTTGGTGCCAGTATCCTTTTCCCCTAAATCAAACACAATATGCACTGGTGCATGATCTGTCCATGTAATACTTCCGATTTCAACTCCCATTGTCCTAGCTTGCCATTCCCCACTCACCCATAGCATATCCAGTCTGCTATACATCCCATGTACCGAAGAGTAGAATGTATAGCCTTTTTCCCCTTGATGCCTCTCTCTCCACATATCTACCAATCCTAACCACTCCTTTAACCGCAAAAGACTCCTTCTATCCTTCCTCCCCCCTTCTCCTCCTCCCCCCGTATTATCCAGCTTTGGATTGACTGTGATATTGAAATCCCCCCCTATAATAAGTGGTACATCTCCCCACCCCTCCACTTCAGACAGCAGCTTATCAAAAAACTCCCCCCTTGTACGTTAGAAGCATATATACTCACTATCCAAACTTGTTCATCCTTTATCTTTATCCGGACTGCCACCCACCTTCCTTGCTTGTCCCTTCTTTCTTCCAGTACTGCTTCCTTGTAGTCCTACCCTATCATTATCCCCCCCCCCCCCTTTTCTTGGCTGTGCCCTTTGTCCTGCGAGCAATACCCTGGGAAACTTGTTAGAACGAATCAAACCCTCCTGCCCCACCCTCAAGTGTGTCTCCTGAATACACAGGAAATCAGCTTTCATACACCCACCCTCCCTTTCAAGCATGCACCTCTTTCACCATGTTTGCAACCCCTTAATATTTATCGTACCCACCACTAGCTGCTCTTTGTCCTCCCTCTTCCCCTCCCACCACCCCTTCTTCCCCCTCCTCCCCTCTCCCTCCCCCTCCTCCCCTCCCCCACCACATTACTCCCTCCCTCCCTCCCCCCCCCCACACCGCCACCCTCGATCCCATTAGAGGTTATCCTGGAGCCGTGCACCACCCGCCACCCCCAGACCCTCCCCAGCCCTCTCAAATTCTCCCATCCCGCCCTTCAACTTGCCCCACCTTCCTTCCATCCCCCCTTCCCGACTCCCATACCTCTTCTCCATCTCCACCCAAGCAGCCAGCCTTACCTCCCCGATCCCTCCCCCCTCTCCCTCCCATCCGTCCTTCTATCATACTCCGCCCTTACCCTTCACCCCCATCTCTCCCCCACCCTCCCCTCATGCTTATATTATTTAACCTACAGCATGAAACATGCCCCCTCTCCTCTTCCTCCTCCATATTCCCCTTATGCACACATTATTAACTTTTTGTCCATTTTCAACATCCCTTGGCAAGGCATTACTTTCCCGCATCCTCTCTTCTGCTGGTCAACGCTTAACCCCTCTACGTTGTGGTCTCCACTGGTCCCGCTCCATCTCCATCCGACTCTCTCTGGGCTCCTTCTCCCGTTGCTTCTGCTGCCCTGCTTCCTGGTCTTGCCGTGGTCCTTCTGCATTCTCCTCCTCCTCTGGCACTGTCACCCCTGCCGCCTTCATTGCCACATAAGTCTCCTTCAGAGTTTGTACTTTCCATGTCTTTTCCCCTTTTGTAAATGCAAGTCCAAAGGGGTATAGCCAGCGATACCTCAGTTCCTGCTTCCTTAGCTGACTGGTAATTGGTGCCATAGCCCTCCTCCTCTGTAGTGTTCCCAAGGACAGGTCCGCATATATGGCTACCGAGTACCCCTGCCATAGAAAGGTGCTTAACCCCCTCATCTTAGCCGCAATTTTTTCTTTCAGCTTGTAGTCTCTTAGGCAAACTACTATGTCTCTGGGCCTGTTGTTGCGTATGGGGCCCAAGGCCCGGTGTGCCCTGTCCAAATGTATTTCTTCAGCCTCCACCTCCTCACCTCCTTGCTTCAAGGCCTCCAAACAGACTGCCTCTGCTACTTTTGCACAGTCCCAAAATTCAAATTCTTCTGGCACACCTTTTATTCTTAAATTGTTCCTCCTGGAACGGTTCTCCAGATCTTCTAACTTTAGCTTAATTTGCTCCTTCCATTCCTCCTCACCTTTAATTTGCATCTCCCATTCCTCCTGCTGCAGTTCCAGCATTTGCAATCGATTTTCATTGTCACCCATCCTGTGGGTAACTTCTTCCACCTCCTCCCGCAGACCACTCATTATACAGTCAAACCTCGGTTTTCATGATTAATCCGTTCTAAGAAGTCTGACTAAAACCGAAACGTACAAAAACCGAAGCAATATTTCCCATAGGAAATAATGTAAATTCAATTAATCCGTTCCAGACACCCAGCTCCTGTCACTTCTCTCACCTGCCCGATCGTCCACAGGACAGCAAACACACAGATATTGTACTGTACGGCACTGCAACATCTTCTGCTTACATTGACAGCTACCCTGCTACCTCCGAGCCTGAGGGGGCGCTCCAGAGAACAGGCAGGCAGTGGAGAGATCGGGGCCTTCCTCTCTGTGCAATCCTTGCATCTCTGGCTCGAGGATGTTGCTCAGCTGACTTTCGCTTCTCAACACGCGATCGGTGAGTCCGGGGGGTAGTGCTGCCGGGACTTCCGGGGGGTAGTGCTGCCGGGACTGGGCGGGCAGTGTATACAGACCAGCGCCATTCTTCACGAAAACCGAGGCGATATCTGATAACCGAGACAAAATCTCAGTCAGAAAAGACGTCGAAAACCGAAACATACGAAAACCAGGGCAAACGAAAACCGAGGTTTGACTGTATCTCCCAGAGCTTTCTTCACTGACTGCACCTCTGCCTTCAGCTCTTCAAACCACTCCTTTAGTTCCTCTCTCATCGCCGCTTGTCCCGCCACTTCTCCTACACCTCCCACACTTCTTAAATTGTCTGCTCCGTGCGGCTCAGCCTGCTCGCCCCTCACACGCTCCTCCGCCGCCATTTTGGCTTCTCCTGCGGTCCCACTGACACTCGCCGCACCAAAGGCGTAGTCCCGCAGATCCGCGGTCTTTTTCCGTGTCGCCATGCTCTCCTCCACATGCGGTTGCCACTACCACTACCTCCTCAGTTTTCCTCTCCCACTAAGGGCAGGTTTTTCCGCTTTTATGCTGGGTTGGGTCCGGAGCTCGCCTCTCACGCGGCCATTATGACGGGTGACATCACTTCCTCCTCAATTCTTATTTATTTATTTATTATTTATTTATTATAAATTTGTATACCGCTACTTCCAGCGATCAGCAGTGGTAACTTGAGAGGAAGGATGTACAGTGCAATTTAAGCATACAGACTGATTACAGAGAGGAGACCAGCACAATTTAAGCATACAATCTGATTACATGGGGGAGGACACATAATGTACAGTTAAAATTTGATCAGGGGGAGCATTTAATCTAAGAGGAGTTGGGGGTTAGATTATCTACATATATACATTAACTTAGGGGTAGGTCAGCAGGGTGGGATAAGTAGAGGTAGATTTGTCTTATCCTTCTTGACCTTTCTGCTGATCACCACCCTCTCCTTGATACCCTGTCCTCGCTTGGATTTAGGGGCTCTCTTCTGTCCTGGTTTTCTTCTTATCTATCCCATGCCCTTTTAGTGTATGTTCTGGTGGATCCTCCTCTACTGCCATCCCACTTTCAGTTGATGTACCTCAGGGCTCTGTCTTGGGACCTCTCGTGTTCTCTATCTACTCTCAGTCTCTTGGTGCACTTTTTTCCTCCTATGGTTTTCAGTACCATCTTTATGCTGACAACTCTCAGATCTACTTGTCTGCACTTGAAATCTCTCCAGGAATCTGCCTGCTTATCCAATATTGCTGCCTGGATGTCTCACTGCTACTTGAAACTGAACATGGCCAAAACTGAGCTCCTTATCTTTCCCCCTAAAACCATCTCCCCCCCCCCTTCCTCCCTTCTCTATTTCTGTGGTTAACACTACACTCCTCCCTGCATCCTCAGCTCGCAACCTTGAGGTCATCTTTGACTCTACTCTCTCTTTCTCTGCACACATCCAACAGCTAAAACCTGCCCCTTCTTTCTCTATAACAATGGCAAAATTTGTCACTTCCTTTATACACATACTAGTAAGACCTTCATCCACTCACTAGTCATCTCCTGTCTTGACTATAGTAACCTGCTCCTCACTGGTCTCCCTCTGAATCATCTTTCTCCCCTTCAATCTGTTCAAAACTCAGCTGCACAGCTTATCTTCTGCTAGTGTCTCAAGTCACTTCACTGGCTCCCTATCTATTTCTGCATCCATTTCAAACTTCTCCTACTTAACTACATGTGAATTCATTCTGCAGCTCCTTGCTATCTTTCCTCTCTTATCTCACTCTACACCCCTCCTCAGAAACTCTACAGCTCCAGTAGATCCCTTTTATCTGTACTCTTCTCTGCCACCGCCAACTCCAGACTTCATTCATTACACCTTGCTGCTCCATATGCCTGGAACAAACTACCCGAGTCGGTGCATTGGGCTCCTTCTCTGGCCCTATTCAAGTCCAGGCTGAAGACCCACCTCTTCGAGGCTGCTTTTGGATTCTGATGATCCTCATTTTCTTGTCCTCTACTTATTTGTATCTTGCCATACTCTAGTCCCCAGTTTTGCAATGCTTTTTATCTTGATTCAATTTTAAAATCTGATGAGAAGGGACTGTGTCTTACATCTATATGTACAGTACAGCATACATCTTGTAGCACTTTACAAATGATTATTATTTTTATTAGTAGTAGTAGTAGGGTAACCTGTATGGAGCAGCAGTTTAAACTCCTTGCTGGATAGATTAGATGGGTCATGCTAGCCTTTATCTGCTGTAATTTATGATGGGGTCTATTCTGTACTGTGAATAGCGGGGATGGACCCCCCTTCATTCCCCAGCAAAAGCCTCCCCATACAAACAAGGAGTTTGTATGGGAAGGCTTAGATGGAGGTGGGAGGGCGCATTGCAGAGGTGGAGTGAGGGCGGGCAGTGGGCGGTCCGAGACCCCGGACGTACAGGGCCAATTCTGAAGTCAGCCCTATACATCCAGGGCCTCAGATCTAAATGGGGGACTTATTCCACCTTGGAGGTGGAATAAATCCCCCTGGATGTCGGGGAAGAGCAGGCCCGGGTAGCGGCAGAGAGTTGAGGGGGTGCAAGGGGTTCCCCACAGCCCAAACCTGGCCATGGAAGGCCAGATCGGGGGTCGGGTTGTGGGGAAAGAAGATTGTGGTTGGCAGCCAGGGATCGTGGCTCCTGAATGGAGCCATGGTGCCATGGCAATGGGACGCCATGGCACGACAGCTCCATTCAGGAGCCTGATTGAGTTAGCCGGGCAGGGGTCTGTATGTGCAGGCTGATCTGAATCGAGTCCTGGCCTGCACATACAGGTCCTAGACCTGATTCTGATCCCCGGGGCACGTCTAGCCCCCGCAGGATCAGAATCGAGTCTGGCTCTCTAAGTCCCAATTCCAATCGGACGCCCAGGGGCCTGGACGCACACATTAGAATGTGCCTCCATGTTACCACATTTTTTAAACATGCCTTAAATTTCATCTTCTGCAATTAAATTCCTGTCAACCAGTTACTTTTCATCTATATTCCTATGTAAATATTGTCTACAGCTGTGATTAACATCATAAACATTTTTGAGAGAATAGAGAGACCATCAGATACAGGGGTTTTATATATGACATGCTATGTTCATTATAGCAGCCCCATCTTTTATTCATCAGTCTTCTCTATCCAATTTTTTAAGGTGTTGCATGTAAAAAAGATATACAATGAAAACAGTTCGAGTATAACTCATTAAAACATTGCTCATAGAGATCACTTAGCTGAAAGAGGTCCATATTTCAATCTGCTAGCTTTGCGTCAGGGGAATTCTTCACTTTACAATATAAGGAGTGTCACCAACCTCCCCTCCTTTTGCAAGCCCTGAGAACCCTCCTATTTTCGGAATACTATGAACCCACCACCTGTTGTCACCCCCCCCCCCCCCATGACCCATACCCTGATCAAGTTAAATGAGTAAGAACTATCACCTGTATATAGTTAAAAGCATACCATTTGTACATAGTTTACTGTTATATGTTCTCTGTAACCGAGGTTTCTGTTCATTGCAAACTGCTTTGACCCGGTGAAAAGCGGTATATAAGCCTAGCTAAATAATAAATAAATTAATAAATCACATCCATCTTCCATACATAGCCGCTGTAACAATCAAGAAATGACAATCAGCATTTAAACACATGCACCTGTCACATCAGCCAATCACATTAAAGACGTCCGCTCAATTTCATTATTCGATCCAGTGGGCGTCACAGTATGTAATTGAAAAATCTATTGTTGCTCCTTAGTTTAAAAAGCATGCAACATCACCCCCGTGCCAATCTTCCATCACTTGATCAATTACTAGCCATGTAAAATCAATTACAGCATATTGTTTTTCTAAAAAATGGGCCACCAATGGGGATGTAGTATTACTGGTGGAAATTCTACTAAAATGTTCATTTAAACGCAGTTTAATTGCTCGCTTAGTGGTCCTACAAACAGCTTTGGGCATGCACACTATATCAAGTAAACTACTTGCTTAGAACTGCAAGTCGTATGATGCTTGGCCTTATATACCTTATGACTAGATGGATAAGTCCATATTGGTCCATTCAAAGTGTTCAAATACCACTGACAGTTCCCACATGACTGATGAAAGCTGTCCTCTGCTGATCTGATCAACCGATCCAAGCAGTTCTTGATATTTCTGCCCCTCCTGTATGCTATCTGAGGGAGGTCTCTAAATTCCTGATGTAAATTGTATGCCAATGCCAACGGATCATAGACGCAATGTGAGGGACCAATCCCGAATGAGGTAATGCACACACTAGGCAATCATCAATCTCACGAGATCTATACTTTAACAACCAATCCCAATGTGCATAGTGAGTTCACTTGAAAGCTTTCCAAATCACTTGCCACCAGTAACCCTGTGAAGCAAACTGCATCTGTAGATCTTCTGATTTTATAAGAAACTCATCCAAGGTTGAGCATATATGGCGAAGCCAGTAAAACTTGTCCCACCAGTAGAGTTTCCTTTAAATGACGAGGATGATCACTTTGAAAATGTAATAAAGTGCTGTGATCCACTGTCTTTTTATATAGGATACTATGTAGTCCATCATGACTGTGAGATACCCAGTCTCACAGTCTCACAGTCTTCCTGCAATTTCTCACATTCCACATGTGATTTAAAAACTTTGAATAATTTTGTATCATCTGCAAATTTGATCATTTCACTCATTGTTCCCATTTCCCTTTATAAATATGTTTCAAAGCACTGATCCCAGTACACATCCCTGTGGTATTCCACTATTCACCTTCTTCCATTGAGAAAATTAACCATTTAAGCTACTTTCTGTTTCTATCTTAACATGTCAATTTGTTCTACAACGTCTTCCAGGTTCACTAAAATTAGTTTCAGTTCTTCTGAATCATCACCACTAAATGTCTTTTCTGGCTTGGGTAGCTAAAACAACTTCCTCAGTAAGGACCGAAGCAAAAAATTAATTTAGGGGGATGTTTACTAAAGTGTGCTAAGTAGTTAGTATAGGATTTAATGTGCATTAACCATTAGCATGGGCCTGTATTAACAACTACCATATGTTAAAAACAGCGGCATGGAAAAATTCCACACTAACCATAGTGTGGGTTGGGTGGGATCTGGGCAGTATATGAAGGGAAAATGGGCATAGAAAGCACAGGGAGCTGGCGCGCAGTACCTTACTACCCACTAACATTCAGGGCTGCTGACAGTGTTGGTGCACCCATGCTACAGGTATCCTGCGAGCATGGCCACTGTCCAAAGGGAAAAAAAACAGTCACAGAGAAATACCCAATCCCCTCCCCCCGATGGAAGACCCTACCCCTGCTCACTAGCCCAATCGTACATGACAACCCCTACTCCTTGAACAACAACTCAACCACTGGTGGATTTAGACATGCTTGCCATTTCTGAACTCGGCCACACATGTGTATTTTTTCCGGTATGCCCTGGATACACCTCCATCCTGCCCTCATGACTTACATCAAGCTTGGGTGTTGTTGAAAAATACTATCTTGGAAGCCCTGACCAGCTGTATTCCATGCTTTAAGAAAAGTGGAAGAAAGTCCAAAAAACTGCCAGCATGGTTTAAAGGTGAGGTCAGAGAGGCAGTTGTTGCCAAAAAAGCATCTTTCAGGAAATGGAAAAAAAGAGCCAAATGACGAAACCTGGAAACAGCACAAGCACTGGCAAGTCAAATGCAAGGCATTGATAAGACAGGCAAAGGGAGAATTTGAGAAGAAGCTTCCTGTTTCGTAGCAAAAAACCTGTGAGAGAGTCAGTTGGTCCATTAGATGATAGAGGAGTTAAAGGGGCACTAAGAGGCGACAAGGCGATAGCGAAGAGACTGAATGAATTCTTTGCTTCGGTCTTTACTGAGGAAGATGTAGAGATGTTACCCATGACAGAAGTGTTATTTAAAGGTGGGGAAGAATTGAAGGAAATATCGATACATCGGGAAGATGTATTACAACTATTAGTTAAACTGAAGAGTAGCAAATCACCTGGGTCGGATGGTATACATCCAAGGGCGTTGAAAGAACTGAAATATGAGATTGCAGACCTGCTATTAGTAATTTGTGAACTATCATTAAAATCATCTCTAATACCTGAAGATTGGAGGATCACCAATGTAACACCAATTTTTAAAAAGGGTTCCAGGGGTGATCCGGGAAACTACAGACCGGTGAGCCTGACGTCAGTACCGAGAAAAATGGTAGAAACCATCATAAAGAATAAAATTATTCAGCATGTAGATAGTCATGGCCTAATGGGAGACAGCCAACATGGCTTTAGACAAGGAAGATCTTGTCTTACTAATCTGTTATGTTTTTTTGAATAAACAGGTGGACAAAGGTGGGTCAGTTGATATAGTGTATCTGGACTTTCAGAAAGCCTTTGACAAGGCCCCTCATCAGAGACCTTTGGCAAAACTAAAGAGTCATGGGATAGGAGGCAGTGTACTACTGTAGATCATGAACTGGTTAAAAGATAGAAACAGAGGGTAGGGCTAAATGGCCAATTTTCCCAATGGAGAAAGGTGAATAGTGGTATACCCCAGGGATCTGTGCTGGGTACGCTGCTTTTTGACATATTCATAAATGACCTGGAAAGTGGAATAACGAGTGAGGTTATCAAATTTGCAGATGAATGTTGAATGTTTTGATGCAGTGTCCGAATGGTTTCTATCTCAAAACCTCCATATTCAACATAAGAAAACGGAGGTACTCTTCATCACAAAAAATCCGAATTTTACCCCACCACCTCATATAAAAGTGAGAGAAGCTGAACTCCAAACAAAATCTACAATTCGATACTTAGGAGTCACATTAGATCAACGTTTGGACATGAAACTACACATATCCTACATTGTCAGAGCCGTAAATTTCAAGATCCGGACACTCAAACACCTCCGATCCTTATTGGACCCAAGTGATTTCCAGACTGTATACCAAGCTCTTATCCTTCCCCATTTTGATTTCGCCAATGCCATTCTCCAAGGTCTCCCACAGTCTACATTGAATCCTCTACAACTTGCCATGAACGCCGCTGCTAGAGTTCTATCTGGAGCATCGAGGTTTGACCACATTACGCCCATCTTAATGCAGCTCCACTGGCTCCCAACACATGGAAGAATACTATTCAAGACTCTCATACTTACCTTTAAAGCCATCAACGGCATAACTGCTTCATCAGTAGTTAATCTAGTCCAGCCCACTCCGCCTAACAGATCCAGAAGATCCATATCAGTAAACACTCTAATTATCCCAAGTGCATCAACAAAATGCACACTAACAACGTCAAACAGGGCTTTCAGTCTTTATGCTCCCAAATGTTGGAACACATTACCACCAGGAATCCGAGCCATTACCGATCTCACACAATTCAGGAAGGAAACTCAAACACTACTTATTTATACAACATTATTAGATCAACCATACTCCACCATAGCCACACCTCTTCCTCTAGAAACCTTTGTATCACAGTCCCTATTCTTAATATCTATCCATAGGTGGTTCATAATCCATTCTCAGAAGCTTACTGTTACATATGTAAATAGTTGATGTGCATGTTTCCCCTAAGTTATCCAAGTTGTATTTCCCTGTTCTCTGTAAAACATAACATTTGTTTCATTATTGTTCGTTGTTCCATGTAAACCGCGCTGATACTAAATAGTGCGGTATATAAGAAACTAAAATAAATAAATAAATGACACAAAACTATTTAAAGTTGTTAAAACCCAAGAGGATTGTGGAAAATTGCAAGAGGATCTTGATAAATTGGAAGACTGGGCATCAAAATGGCAGATGAAATTTAATGTGGACAAGTGCAAAGTTATGCACCTAGGGAAGAACAACCCAAACTATGGTTACATGATGCAAGGTTCCACATTAGGAACCACCACCCAGGAAAAAGATTTAGGCGTCATTGTGGATAACATGTTAAAACCCTCGGCCCAGTGTGCAGCGGCGGTCAAGAGAGCAAATAGAATGCTAGGTATCATAAGGAAAGGAATGGAAAATAAAACAAAAGATATTATAATGCCTCTATATTGCTCCATGGTGAGACCGCACCTTGAATATTGTGTGCAATTCTGGTTGCCGTATCTTAAAAAGGATATAGTGTTATTAGAAAAGGTTCAGAGAAGAGCCACCAAAATGGTCAAGGGGATGGAAGGATACTCCTATGAAGAAAGACTAAAAAGGTTAGGGCTCTTTAACCTGGAAAAGAGACAGATTAGGGGAGATATGATAGAAGTCTATAAATTAATGAACGGAGTGGAACGGGTAAACGTAGGTTGATTGTTTACGTTATCAGAATATAGAAAGACTAGGAGACATGCAATGAAGCTACAGGGTAAACTATTTAAGACTAATAAAAGAAAATATTTTTTCACTCAACGTGTAATCAAACTCTGGAATTTGTTACCGGAGGATGTAGTAAAGGCTGTTAGTGTAGCTGGGTTTAAAAAAGGTTTGGACAAGTTCCTGGAGGAAAGATCCATAAATCATTATTAAGAAGGGACCCGGGATATCAATGCTTGACCCAGTACAAGCATTGTAGAACCTTGTCACAATAGTTTTGTGTCATCTGCAAATTTGACACCCTTACTCGTTATTCCCTTTTCCAGGTCATTTATGAATATGTCAAAAAGCAACGGGCCCAGCACAGATCCCTGGGGTACACCATTATTCACCTTTCTCCACTGGGAAAATTGGCCATTTAGCCCTACCCTCTGATTTCTATCTTTTAACCAGTTCCTGATCCACAATAGTACACTGCCTCCTATCCCATGACTCTTTAGTTTTGCCAAAGGTCTCTGATGAGGGACCTTGTCAAAGGCTTTCTGAAAGTCCAAATACACTATACCAACCGACTCACCTTTGTCTACCTGTTTATTCACACCTTCACAAAAACATAACAGATTAGTAAGACAAGATCTTCCTTGTCTAAAGCCAAGTTGGCTGTCTCCCATTAAGCCATGACTATCTACATGTTCAGCAATTTTGTTCTTTATGATGGTTTCTACCATTTTTCCTGGTACTGACGTCAGGCTCACCGGTCTGTAGTTTCCCGGATCACCCTTGTAACCCTTTTTAAAAATTGGCATTATGTTCGCCATCCTCCAATCTTCAGGTATTACAGATAATTTTAATGATAGTTCAGAGATTACTAATAGCAGGTCTGCAATCTCATCTTTCAGTTCTTTCAACACCCTTGGATGTATATCATCCGGCCCAGGTGATTTGCTACTCTTCAGTTTATCTAATAGTTTACCCAATAGTTGTAATTTTCCAGATGTATCAATATTTCCTTCAATTCTTCTTCACCTTTAAATACCACTTCAGTCATGGGTAACATCCCTACATCTTCCTCAGTAAAGACCGAAGCAATGAATTCATTCAGTCTCTCCGCTATCGCCTTGTCACCTCTTAGTGCCCCTTTAACCCCTCTATCATGGACCAACTGACTCTCTCACAGGGTTTCTGCTACAAATGTACTTGAAAAAGTCTTTATTACGCGTTTTTGCTTCCACAGCAAGCTTCTTCTCAAATTCTCCCTTTGTCTGCCTTATTAATGCCTTGTATTTAACTTGCCAGTGCTTGTGCTATTTCCAGGTTTCGTCATTTGGTTCTTTTTTCCATTTCCTGAAAGATGCTTTTTTGGAAACAACAGCCTCTCTGACCTCACCTTTAAACCATGCTGGCAGATATTTGGACTTCCTTCCACTTTTTTTAAAACGTGAAATACAGCTGGTCTGGGCTTCCAAGATCGTATTTTTCAACAATACCCAAGCTTGATGGAAGTCTTTAACCTTTGCAACTGCTCCTTTTAGTTTTTTCTTAACTATTCTCCTAATTTTATCATAGTCTCCCATTCGAAAGTTAAAAGGTAGTACTGTGGATTTTCTTTACTATCCCTCCTCCACTAGTTAAATCAAACGCGATCATGCTATGATCACTATTGACAAGTGGCCCCAACACAATTATCTCTTGCAGCAGATCTGGTGTTCCACTAAGGACTAGGTCCAATATGGCTTCCCCTCTGGTTAGTTCATGAACCAGCTGCTCCAAGAAGCAGTCATTTATTTCATCTAGGAACTTTATCTCCCTAGCATGTCCTGCTGTGACACTGACCCAGTCGATACCGGGGTAATTGAAATCACCCATTATTCTTACTGTGCTGTAAATGGAAATTACACTAACCTGGTAATTGTAGTTCCTGTAGGATCCAGTTTAGTCCTCCACAATCGGGTACTGCCCCTCTCACTGCAGCCTGTAGACTGGACCAATCAAATCTTCTGTAGTACATATCCAGCAGGAGCTCCCAGAAGCCCCCCAGTGTACTAGTAACAAAGCATACTGAACGAAGCAACACATCAGATTATTATCAGATTAACATTAAACCTTGTACTTCCCCCCCTGGAATAACCAACTCCCTCCCCAAACGAGGAAGTCAGAACACTGCACGGCGCCGGAATCGACGCCCCTAAATTGACACAGAGCTCCCCCCAGGTACTAAGGAGCTTACGGAACCCCAAAAGAAAGGGAAGAGCCATAGCTATAAGCACGACTGCCGCTAAGGTCCGAACGGGATGCAAAACTATCTTAGAATCTCCCGCTCGGGATAGCGCGCCGCAAGATCATGCAGATATTCGGGAGGGAAGGAGGACTAAACTGGATCCTACAGGAACTACAATTACCAGGTTAGTGTAATTTCCATTTCCTGTGCGGATATCCAGTTTAGTCCTCCACAATCGGGATGTAACAGAGCAGTTAAGACCGGGCGGGACCTTGTAGGCCGGCGCGCAAAACCGCCGAACCAAAACAGGAATCCCGAGCCGCTGACACATCCAAGCGATAGTGCCTGCTGAAAGCATGCAGAGACGACCAAGTGGCCGCCCTACAGATCTCCGCTGGTGGAACCAGACCATGCTCCGCCCAAGAGGCCGCCTGAGCCCTAGTAGAATGAGCCCGGAGCCCCTCCGGAACCGGCCGCCGCTGCAACAGATACGCGGAGGCGATCGCTTCTTTAAGCCATCGAGCAATGGAGGCCTTAGCCGCCGCCTCCCCTTTCCGTGCACCCCCAAAGAGCACAAAAAGCCGATCAGTCTTCCGAAATGACTCGGTAGACTGTAATACCGACGCAGCGTGCGGCCCACATCAAGCCGGTGAAGCCCCTTGTCCACCGACTCGACCGAGGCCGCCGAAATCACTGGTAGAAATACTGCCTGATTCAGGTGAAAAGGAGACACCACCTTTGGCAGGAAGGAGGGAACCGGACGGAGCACAACCCGCTCCGCAGAAAAAGACAAGAAAGGTTCTCGGCATGACAAGGCCTGTAGATCCGAGATGCGCCGTGCCGAGCAAATGGCTACCAGAAAAACCGTCTTCAACGTGAGATCCTTCAAGGATGCCCTCCGCAAGGGCTCAAAGGGTTCCCGAGCCAGGGCCCGCAGAACTAAATTCAAATCCCACGGAGGAATCACCGCTCTGCGGGAAGGCCGCAAATGAAACACGGCGGTCAAGAAACGCCGCACATCCGCATGAGCGCCAAGAAGGCGGCCCAAGACCTTGCCTCTATAGCAAGAGAGCGCGGCCAACTGGACCTTCAGGGAACTGGCCGCGAGACCCTTCTCGAAGCCATCCTGCAGAAAGCTGAGCACGACGGGCACCGAGACCGTCGCCGCCCGAACTCCACGCCGGGAGCACCAGTCCTCAAAAATTCTCCAAATTCGAACATAAGTAAGAGAAGTGGACGACTTTCTTGCCCGCAGTAAGGTGGAAATCACCGCGGGCGAATAACCCTTCTTTTTCAGCCGAGCCCTCTCAATGGCCAAACCGTAAGCGAGAACCGAGCCACCTGGGGCATCCGCAAGGGGCCCTGAAGAAGAAGATCCGGTAGCGCCGGAAGGCGCCACGGCACGCCGTCTCGAAGCCGAACGAGGTCGGCATACCAGGGCCTCCGGGGCCAATCCGGAGCCACCAGCAGCACCCGGCCCTGATGGCCCTCGATGCGCTGGACGACCCGACCGATCAGGGCCCACGGGGGGAAAACGTACAGCATCCCGGACGTTGGCCACGGCTGAATGAGAGCGTCGAGTCCTTCGGACATCCGCTCCCGCCGTCTGCTGAAGAAGCGACTTGTCTTGGCCGACTGGAAGGTCGCCATGAGATCCATGATGGGCGGACCCCACCGCCGAACTATCTGCGCATATACCTGAGGATTTAACTCCCACTCTCCGGGGTCCACCCGCACTCTGCTGAGAAAGTCGGCCTGGACATTGTCGGCGCCTGCAATGTGCGCCGCCGAGATCGCCGGCAGCCGAGTCTGCACCCAGCTGAACAAGGCCGTCGCTTCTGTTTCCAGGGCCACACTCCCTGTGCCCCCTTGGCGATTGATGTACGCCACCGTGGTCGCATTGTCCGACCAGACTCGGACCGCCCGGCCCAGGAGCAGAGGTTCCAGGGCCATCAGGGCTAGTCGGACCGCCCGAAGCTCGAGGCGGTTGATCGACCAAGACGCTTCCTGCGAGGACCACACCCCCTGCGTGAAGCGGGTCTCGCAGTGTGCTCCCCAGCCGACTAGGCTCGCATCCGTAGTGAGGGGGACCCACAGAGGAGGCTCCAAGGGAATTCCCCCACGTCAGGTTCTCGGAGGAGAGCCACCACCGAAGCGACCGCCGCACTGCCTTCGGGCAGGGCAGTCTCTTGTGCAAGGAATCGCACTGGTTGGACCAGCGACGAAGGAGCGCCCTCTGTAGCGGGCGCATGTGGAACCGCGCCCACGGAACCACCTCTAAGGTCGCCGCCATCGTTCCGAGAAGCCGTAGGTACCACCACGCCGACGGAGCGGGCATCCCCCGAAATAGTCGGACAAGAGCCCGCAACGTCAGGACGCGGCGCTCGGGAAGGCACACCAGCCCCCGAGCAGTGTCGAAGCGCACCCCCAGATACTCCAGGTCCTGCGAGGGCCGCAGACAACTCTTTCTTTCGTTCACCACCCAGCCGAGGGATCGCAGCAGAGCTACCACCCTGCTCGTGACCGCAGGCACTCTCGACCGGATTTTGCTCGTATCAACCAGTCGTCCAGGTAAGGATGGACCAAAATGCCCTCCTTGCGCAAGGCCGCCGCAACCACCACCATCACCTTTGTGAAAGTGCGCGGGGCCGTAGCCAAGCCGAACGGCATGGCCCGGAACTGAAAGTGGCCCCACGGGAACGCGAAGCGGAGAAACCGCTGATGGGCTGGGTGTATCGGAATGTGCAGATAGGCCTCGGTAAGATCGAGGGACGTCAAAAACTCCCCCTTTCGCACCGCTACAATGACTGACCGCAGGGTTTCCATGCGGAAATGCGGCACTCTGAGCGCGCGATTCACGCCTTTGAGATCCAAAATCGGACGCAGAGAGTCGCCCTTTTTGGGTACCACAAAATAGATGGAGTAGCGACCAGCGCCTCTTTCCAAGGGAGGCACTGGAACCACCGCTCCCAGCGCTAACAATCGAGCCAGGGTCACGCGGATGTCCCTCGTCTTTTGCTCGCCCCTGCTGGGAGACAGAACAAAGGAATCTGGAAGTGGGAACGCAAATTCCAGAGCGTAACCCTCCTCTATAATTTGTAGCACCCAGCGATCCGACGTTATTTGGGCCCAAGAGGAAAGAAAGTCGCGCAAGCGACCGCCGACAAGCGGTCCTCCCTCCAGAGCCTGCCTGGCGTCATTGTGGCTTGCGTCCAAAGGAAGAACCCGAAGAAGAGCCGGCTGCGGAGAAGCCTCTGCCGGCTCCCCTGAAAGCCCGAAATCCTTGGCTACGGGCTCCAAACCGGCCCCGCTGCGAGGACCACTGGCGGGAGGGCCGAAACCTGCGCTGATCCCGAAAGGATCCCCGCGCCGACGAGGTGGACCGGTTGGACCTTGGTTTATCCTCCGGAAGCCGGCCCCCTTTGGACTCACCGAGATCCTTTACCAATTTCTCGAGAGCCTCCCCAAATAATAATCTGCCCTTAAACGGCAGCTTACTGAGGCGGGCCTTAGAAGAACTGTCCGCCGCCCAGCTGCGCAACCAGAGGGACCGGCGCGCTGCTACCGCGGATGCCATACTGTTAGCCAACGCGCGGATCAAATCATAAAACAGATCCGCCAGGTAAGCCGAGCCGGACTCCAGCCGGGTCACCTCCACCAGACCCTGCTGGTCTAGTCCGGGGCTCGAGCGCAGTTGCTGTGACCACCGCAGACACGACCGAGCCACCCAAGCCCCACAGATAGAGGCCTGCAATGACACGGCATCCGTATCGAAGGTTTGCTTGAGCAAGTTATCAACCTTCTTATCCTGCCCGTCCTTGAGGGCCGCCGCCCCCTCAACCGGGATGGTGGTTTTCTTGGTCACTGCGGAGACCGCAGCATCCACCCGGGGGGACCTGAACAAGTCCCTGTCCTTGTCAGCAAGAGGATAAAGCCGATTCATGGTCCGAATCCCCTTCAAACCGGATTCCGGGTGCTCCCACTCCGCCTGGATCATCTGATCCACCACGCGGTGGACGGGAAAAACCACCTGGGCATCCCTGACTGCTTGAATCAGAGGATCCTCAAGACCCTCCTCCTCCAGGGGCCGCACCGCCGAAAGGTTTAGCGCCTGAAGGGACTCCGTGACCAGAGGAACCAGCTCGTCCCTACGGAACACTCGAATGACCCGAGCCTGATCTTCCGGCCCAGGGATCTCCCCATCCTCCAAATCCTCCGCTTCAGTCTCAGGATCGCCCTCTGCCTCGGAATCCAGGAGACCCAGGGCGTCCTGCTCTTGTCCCCCCAACCGAAGCCGCTTGCCCCCGGGCGATGAGGGACACTGAGCCGCCCCCAAGGACCCCGAGGGGAGGGAGGGGGGCCAGACAGCCGGCAACTGTCCGGACCTGCTCAGGCGAAATGCCTGATGCATGAGGAGTACAAAATCAGGGGAGAAGTCCATAGTTGAGGCAGCAACAGACGCCTGCTGGAGCGCAGCCACTGAACCGCTGGCCGGAGGAACCGAGCCAGACTGAGGGATGCTTGGAGAAAGAACGCTGTCCCCGGAAGTAGAAGCATCCCCAGGGGTAGCCTGTTCCTGAACATTCACAGATTGCTCTAACTCAGAGGGCACTGCAGCACAGCCCCTGCAGATGCCAGAGTCAGTCCCTGCCGTCCTGCGGGACCCACAAATCACACACTGGGGCTTGGAAGCCATTCCAAGGCCACCTCTGCCCAGGGGAATAGAATAAGACAGCCACAGGAAAGCCCACACCACCTGGGCAATCCTATGCAAATCAGCCCCGATTTAAAAGTAACTTAACTTTTTTTTTTTTTTTTTTTTACAAGAAACAAAATATATCCCAGGATCCCTGGGGTGCCCTGAGCAAAATCGCCAGAAAGAGGAACCCCAAAAACGCTAGGGGAACCTGTGCACAGCGATCAAAAATGCCTGGAAAAGCACTTTTAAAATCCAAAATGGCCGCCGCACTTTTTCACCCGCGGTAAAAAACGGCGCGAAAATATAAAAACCACCAAATAATATGGAAAACAAATAAAACGACCCTCTAACACAGGGCACACGAGCAGTTTGAATAAAAACTGCCAAATGGGCTCAGGAGAGCCTACAGAAACGCTGGCATCCCAGACAGAGCATTGCACACAAGAAAGAAAAAAATGAAATGCAAACTCCTACCAGCTCAGGAACAGAAGATTCAGCCACAATCTCCCAGTACCAGGCACTGCCTTATAGGTATGGCAATTCCCCGTCCTGTCTAGGGGAAGCTCACCCAGGGCTGATAAAATGTGCTAGGCAGGCAACAGCAGCCAGCAGGTCTGACTTTCTCCTAGTCTCCTGTGGCACAGCTCCAGGGAGACAGGCTTCTTTTGTCTTTCTTTTTTAAAGGCACAGCTAGCTACCAAAAACAAAAATAGTAGAGAAATGCCCCAAAACAAACCCTAAAAACTACTAACTAGTGTTGCTCCTGCAAAGGTCACTAAGTGTGCCCAGAGGACACACTTTTACGTCTACACACTGCAACGAGACTGGACACACTGGGGGGCTTCTGGGAGCTCCTGCTGGATATGTACTACAGAAGATTTGATTGGTCCAGTCTACAGGCTGCAGTGAGAGGGGCAGTACCCGATTGTGGAGGACTAAACTGGATATCCGCACAGGAACTTTTGTTAGCTTCCTTGATTTCTTTGAGCATTTCATCATCCATTTGTTCATTCTGGCCAGGCGATCGATAGTACATCCCACTGCCATCGCCTTCCCCTTTTTACATGGTATTTCAATCCATAGAGATTCTACAGCAAATTTTGTTTCCTGCAAAACTTTAATCCTTTCTGACTCAATGTCCTCTCTAACATAGAGCGCAACACCTCCACCAATTTGATCAGCTCTATCATTACGATATAGTTTGTACCCAGGTATCACAGTGTCCCACTGATTGTCCTTCTTCCACCATGTCTCTGAGATTTCCAATCAAGAAAGTCGAATCTTATAGACCCATAGCAAGTATTCCCCTTCTAGCAAAAGTAATTGAAAAGGTAGCTCAAAGTCAAATACAGGATCACATCGACACTGCATCCCCTCTAGACCAATGCCAGCATGGCTTCAGAGAGTTCCATGGTGTGGAAACCCTCCTCACTACCCTCTTCAACAACATCATCACAGGCATTGACAACATCCATCAAGGCTTTGTCCTTATTTTCCTGGACATTGCCGCTGCTTTTGACTCTGTACATCACGATCTGTTACTATGGCGGCTAAAAGAAAACGGCATCAATGACACTGCCCTGGCATGGTGCAGATCATATCTGGATCAGAGATGGCAGTATGTAACTTCAGGAACAGCAACCTCCACACCTTTCCATCAAAAACAGGGTGTGCCACAAGGGTCATCCCTATCATCACTCTTATTTAACATATACATACAGCCAGTCTGCAACATCATCAAATCCTTCAAGGTCGACTGTCTAATATACGCAGACTGATGTATGAAAACACGTTCATAAAAACCCAAAATGTAGTAGACTTATTCTTGCTTTTACTTCTTTCTTATTATGCGGTAGGCATCATCTTAATAGCCTTATGATATTATATGCCGCTCTTGCAACTGTTCTCTCTAGAAAAAATTTTTTTGTTCTTTTTTAATGCTCTTAAAATGAAGTAGAGAAGATCCCCAGGGATTTTTCATACAAATAGAATTGTGTTGAAAAGATCCCCTTTTATAGAGAAAAAATCCCGGGGGCTATTTCTTGCAAACAAGGTTGTATGTAAAAGATCCCTCTTCCCATACTTATATAATAAATAAATACTTCTAAAACCATAAAACTATTCTACCAAGACTGTGCTACTTACAAATACTACCGCTGCCCGCGCCTTCCTTCTGTCGCTTTCAATATGAAAGACGCCGCGCATGCGAGATCGAAACTTACTTCGTTATTTAAAACCCCCATTGATTGTTCCTTACGTCATTCCTACTCGACTCTCATTGGGTAGGATTTAGTCAATTATCCTAATTTCTATCTGGTTAGCCAAATCCTCTCCATACGTCATATTAATGGCATTCTAAATCATGGTTTAAGAATTTAAATGCAGGATGCCCATTCAATCGCTATATTTAAACCTCCCGGAGAAACTGTTCCCAATCTATGTATCCAACGTTGCTCATGCAGTAACAATGTTTCATCCACTGTTCTGCCTCCCATTGGAAACAAAACCTGCTCTATAGCAAAGCTACGGAGTTGATCAAACTTATGTCCATGGGATAGGCAATGAGTGACTATTGGGGCCTCTTGCCGACGGCATCTCAATCGGCTTTTATGCTCTCGTAACCGAACTCGCAATGAACGAATTGTTTTGCCTACATAGTATAATCCACATGGACATAAGAAGATATATATTACTGCTTCTGATTCACATGTGGTATTGAATCTGAGGTAGAATGTCTTTCCCTGATGACAAAATTGTGACTGTTCTAACATAATGGCGCACATATCGCAAGTTCCACATTGTCTATGGCCACCTATTGCAACCTGCCTTTCCTGCGAGGGAAGCACCGTAGGACTAAGGTACTCCTTCAGATTACGTCCTCGTTGCCAAACACAACTTATGCGTTTTGTCTCTAGACCTGGAACCATAGCTAGAACATTTTTATGTTTGTTTACAAGTTTTTGTATGCTAAAACTCAGAGGGGTATAAGCTGTTATAAAATTGATATTATCATCATCTTTCTCATCGGTCTTCTGGGATGATGGTCGTTTTCTTATCAAATCAGCTCTGTGATTGTAAAGGGCTCTACGATATGCCTTTTGCACTATGGAGACTGGGTATCCTCTACTCAAAAAATCTTTTTTTAACTTGTTAGTCTGCCATTTATAATCATTCACATCGGAGCAATTCCGTCGATAATGTAAGAACTGTGAAAAAGGTAATGAATCCTTCAATCGTTCTGGATGTCTACTAGAAAACTGCAGGAATGTATTCCTGTCAGTAGGCTTTCTAAAGATTGATGTGTGCCAACTATGGGCCCCTCTAATTACCTGGACATCTAAATAAGTTATCTTTTCCTGGTGGTACACAGAAGTAAATGTTATGTTTACATCCTGATTATTAAGCCAGGTCAAAAATTGTTTAAGGGAACTCAACGGACCTTTCCACAATAAAATAACATCATCTATGTATCTCCGCCATGTGATAACATTAGATATAAATGGAGACTGACCTAAATAACTTGTTTCAAAAGCCTCCATGTAGAAATTCGCCACGGAGGGGGCGCAGGTCGCACCCATCGCCACCCCCGCTACCTGCTGATATACTACTCCCTCAAACGTAAAGTGATTATAGTAAATAGCTAATTTTGCTATTTCCAACAAAAAATTAATGTGTGTGACTGAAAGGTCTCCCCGAGTAGTTAATATATGTCGGATGATGTTAATTGCCGCCTCTTGCGGTATACTAGTGTATAAGGAGGAGACATCCAGAGTTACGAGCCAAATGTCGTCCTGCTCTGCCCAACAAGCTAGTTCTTCTAATACATTCAAAAAGTGTGTAGTATCTTTCAAATATGATTGAATGTGTGGAAGCAAAGGACGTAAAAAGGAGTCCAAATAAGTTGATAAAGGTTCTAAAACACTACCCTTGGTTGACACTATTGGTCTTCCCGGGGGATCACTCAAGTTCTTATGGATTTTAGGGACAGTGTAGAATTTAGCCATGGTAGGAGAAACCACATTTAAATAGTGAAATTCTTTCTTAGAAATTATCTTTTGTTGTAATGCCTGCTGGGTAATTTGTTTTATTTCTAATTGCAATTGTGATGTTGGGTCTATCGATAGCTTCCTATATGTAGTACAATCCTGTAATTGCATCAAAGCTTCCTCTAAATATTTGTCTCGATCTAGAACTACCACCGCCCCTCCTTTATCTGCCCTTTTTACTACTATATCTCGTCTGTCTCGTAAATCTCGTAGTGCCCTCCTTTCTAATGGGGAAAGAGCCTGCCCTCTAAGAGGACTGATTTTTTCTATCTGGCAAAGATCCTGTAGCACTAACTGTTTGAAAATGGTTAGTGCTGGATGGGGAGGAATAGGAGGCATCCATTTGGATTTAAAAGGCAACGGAATCCTAGGCACCACCGACTGTGGAACCAAATTCACATTCGAATTCATATTAGTGGTATCCTCAATGTGATGCGTAGCAGGTAAAGAATCGCTTAAATTCTGAGATTCTATTAACCTGTCATTTATTGTATTCATTGAAGATTCTGATGAAAAGTACTGTTTGAGATGTAATTTGCGCATTAATCGCTCAAAGTCCACTCTACATTGAAAAGGATCATGAACTGTGTAGGGTACAAACGACAACCCTTTATTAAGAAGCTGTAAGGTCTCTAATGACAAATCCTTCCCAGATATATTTTCCACTAATTGATCCTGCGGAGTCATGTCTTCTGTTGGTTTGTGTGACTTCTCGTCCTCTTTTTTTCTGTATTGTTCTTCTTTTTTACGTCTTCTCGACCCTTCACACGAAAATCCTCTTTAGTGGAACCACTGGAGTCACTGTTGGAAGTTTCATCAGAGAAGTCATCAAACCGCACTTGTTTTTTATTTTTCCTTGACTTGTGCTTTATATCCATCCAAGGGTACACGAAACCTGTTGAATAGTCAGAAGCATCCCGTTTAAATTTTTTGATTTTTTTAACCATAGTCTCTTGTTGTACTGAAGCTTCTTGTCGACGAACTTCATCCTGTTTCAATTTAAAAGTATCTTCAGTCTCTTTTGTTTTCAATTCATCCTGCGTCAATTTTGGCTCGTAACTCTGGATGTCTCCTCCTTATACACTAGTATACCGCAAGAGGCGGCAATTAACATCATCCGACATATATTAACTACTCGGGGAGACCTTTCAGTCACACACATTAATTTTTTGTTGGAAATAGCAAAATTAGCTATTTACTATAATCACTTTACGTTTGAGGGAGTAGTATATCAGCAGGTAGCGGGGGTGGCGATGGGCGCGACCTGCGCCCCCTCCGTGGCGAATTTCTACATGGAGGCTTTTGAAACAAGTTATTTAGGTCAGTCTCCATTTATATCTAACGTTATCACATGGCGGAGATACATAGATGATGTTTTTTTATTGTGGAAAGGTCCGTTGAGTTCCCTTAAACAATTTTTGACCTGGCTTAATAATCAGGATGTAAACATAACATTTACTTCTGTGTACCACCAGGAAAAGATAACTTATTTAGATGTCCAGGTAATTAGAGGGGCCCATAGTTGGCACACATCAATCTTTAGAAAGCCTACTGACAGGAATACATTCCTGCAGTTTTCTAGTAGACATCCAGAATGATTGAAGGATTCATTACCTTTTTCACAGTTCTTACGTTATCGACGGAATTGCTCCGATGTGAATGATTACACAGGTACACTAAAAAAAATTTTTTTTTAAACTGCCTCTAATGTTTCGATTGATTTTTACGTTTTTTGGTGCGCTGAATCCAAATCTGGTAACCAATTTGCTCCATCACGTACAGATTTTTTGCTACATTGGGTTAGCAGTTTGAGGTGAACGTTTCAGATTGAGTGCGATCGAGATAAAAGTTTCTAGGATGAATTCTTTATACTAATTGTTTAGTAGTTATTCAAATAAGAATAAAGAAAATTGTAACAAGGCAGCACATAAGAATAGAGTAATGTCAACAAAACACACTGTGATGGTAGCAAAATTGTCTGCACTTAAAACAGCCACATACATTGAGCATATAAGAGCGAGGTTAGACACAAAGCAAAGCAAAGAAATGTGCAAAAAATGTTGTACAGGTATGTATGTAAGAATAGAAAACGCAAACCGCACCATTGCAATACATGAAGACAAACACCCGATGGTGTGAAAATAAAATTCTAATAAATGAGATCCGACACTGTGGTAATAACTAGCAAATTTTTATTTCAAAGTTTAGTAAAAACACGATATTTGTCAACACAGTTTAGATTTTAAAGTCATTCTTGGGTCAATCAATCTCCCGGTGGGCCCGTTTCTTCTTCCCCCGAATGCTTCTCTTGGTGCGCTGCTTGGCGTATTTTTCATCTGGGGTTTCCCGCAGCAGCAACCAGCAGAAATCAGCCATCATAGTGGTGTTCCATCTTCCTTGGTACCTTCTCTCTGCGTCCTTGATATCCTGGTGAAACCTTTCACCTTGTTCTTCACTGTACGCCCCCAAGTTTTCGGGAAAGTAGTTCACATGGGAGTGCAAGAAATGGACTTTCAGGCTCATGTTACAGCCTTGTTCTTTGAAGGCATTGAGCATCCTGGCAACAATATCCTTATAGTTCTCATCCCGCCTGTTCCCCAAGAATTTGAGAACAACATCCTTGAAGGAATCCCAGGCTTCTTTTTCCTTCTCAGACATCGTTTCAGCGAATGCTCCATCTGAAATGAGTTTCCTTATATCAGGGCCAACAAACACTCCTTCCTTTAGCTTTGCTTCAGAAAGTCGGGGGAACTTTGAGCAAAGGTACCGAAAGCACTCACCATCTTTTGGAAGGGACTTGATGAATTGCTTAATGAGACCCAACTTAATGTGGAGAGGTGGTAATAGAATTTTATCACGAGGTACCAAGCTCTCATGAAGAACATTTTTCTCACCGGGTCTCAAATACTCCCGAATTGGCCAGTCTTTTTTCCCCCAGTGTAGGTCGCGGGCCCGGCTATCCCACAAGCAAAGGAAGCACAGATATTTGGTGAAACCGGATTGCTGCCCTAATAGCATGGATAGAATTTTAAAGTCTCCACAAATCATCCACTTATGCTCATCATAACGAATCTTCTGAAGAATCAGGGCCAAATTCTCGTATTTTTCTTGGAGAATAACAGAGTGAGCAATAGGAACTGAAGCGAATGTGTTGCCATTATGAAGAAGAACACCTTTTATGCTGTCTTTTGACGAATCAATGAACAGCCGCCATTCAGCAGGATCATACTTGAGTTTAAACTTTTCCATCACTCCATATATATCGTTGCAAAATACCAAATCTTCCTCTTTGCTGAAATACTTCAAAAATTGTGTCTCGCGGTTTGCGGTACCAATAAAAAGTTGTTCCTGGTGACAATAGATTTTTCTGTTTAAGCCGAGAACCTAGCAGTTGGGCAGCATCTTTTGGGAGTCCTAAATCCCGGACTAAATCATTCAATTCAGCTTGAGAGAAAAGTTCAGATTTCGGATCTGGTTCAGTTTCAAACTCGGAAGTACTGGACTCATCGGGAAAAGCCATCTGATGAGTCTCATCATGATCAGAACCGTCCACACAAATATGATCCAAAGATTTTGATGGTTCAGGCACAGGTACTTCGTTGCTATGAGGCATAGGCCTAATTGCTGAGGGAAGGTTGGGGTAACTTATTACGTTCTTATTTTTTAAGTTGTATCCCTTCACAATGCAAGAGCAAAAATAGCAGTCACTGCTGTGGTCTCTTTGTTCACGCCACATCATAGGTATTCCGAAACGAAATGCTTGTTTTTTACCTTTCATCCATAAGCGTAGATCTTCCTCACATGTCTTGCACACTTTGTGAGGAGCCCACGGTTTGTCTTGATCGCCTAACTTCAAACCGAAATAGGCGAAATATACTTTTTTAATAAATGCAGAAATGTTCCTCTGCCGCTTTTTCACGGTATATTCCCCACAAATAAAACAAAAACTGTCCGGAGAGTTGACGCAACCTCTGGCTCTGTGAGCCATCACAAATACACAGCACTGCAAACTACAACTGTAGTGAACCACTTCGGAATAAAGCTGGATTACGACTGAGCAAACAAAAGGTAATAATGAACTTGCAAGAAACTGAAATTTGACAGGAACGTTCATGTCGCAACCACCGTGTTTGAGCGAGCGAATGAGTCGAGGCGAACAGGAAAGAACATGCGCCAGCGCGAGTACTGGATTTAGCCCCCCGCCTCCCAATTGTCCTGTTAATGTATAAAATGAATACAAAACACTCTAAAATGTCATGAGGGAGTGTTTCTAGTTAGTTAACCATTACAACCTCTATTTTGGGCCAAGAAAATAAACTGCAGTCGGCTAAAAAGAAATTATGTGAACATTCCTTATATGGGTAAGAAATCTAATTTTGCAAGAAAATGTGACGTGATGGAACATTTTGGCTATTTTTCCTGGATTCAGCACCCCAAAATCTATAGGAATCAGTTGCAAAACTGGAGGCAGTTTTTTGGTAGTGTACCTGTGTTATAAATGGCAGGCTAACAAGTTAAAAAAAGATTTTTTGAGTAGAGGATACCCAGTCTCCATAGTGCAAAAGGCGTATCGTAGAGCCCTTTACAATCACAGAGCTGATTTGGTAAGAAAACGACCATCATCCCAGAAGACCGATGAGAAAGATGATGATAATATCAATTTTATAACAGCTTATACCCCTCTGAGTTTTAGCATACAAAAACTTGTAAACAAACATAAAAATGTTCTAGCTATGGTTCCAGGTCTAGAGACAAAACGCATAAGATGTGTTTGGCAACGAGGACGTAATCTGAAGGAGTACCTTAGTCCTACGGTGCTTCGCTCGCAGGAAAGGCAGGTTGCAATAGATGGCCATAGACAATGTGGAACTTGCGATATGTGCGCCATTATGTTAGAACAGTCACAATTTTGTCATCAGGGAAAGTCATTCTACCTCAGATTCAATACCACATGTGAATCAGAAGCAGTAATATATATAATCTTATGTCCATGTGGATTATACTATGTAGGCAAAACAATTCGTTCATTGCGAGTTCGGTTACGAGAGCATAAAAGCCGATTGAAATGCCGTCGGCAAGAGGCTCCAATAGTCACTCATTGCCTATCCCATGGACATAAGTTTGATCAACTCCGTAGCTTTGCTATAGAGCAGGTTTTGTTTCCAATGGGAGGCAGAACGGTGGATGAAACATTGTTACTGCATGAGCAACGTTGGATACATAGATTGGGAACAGTTTCTCCGGGAGGTTTAAATATAGCGATTGAATGGGCATCCTGCATTTAAATTCTTAAACCATCATTTAGAATGCCATTAATATGACGTATGGAGAGGATTTGGCTAACCAGATAGAAATTAGGATAATTGACTAAATCCTACCCAATGAGAGTCGAGTAGGAATGATGTAAGGAACAATCAATGGGGGTCTTTCATATTGAAAGCGACAGAAGGAAGGCGCGGGCAGCGGTAGTATTTGTAAGTAGCACAGTCTTGGTAGAATAGTTTTATGGTTTTAGAAGTATTTATTTATTATATAAGTATGGGAAGAGGGATCTTTTACATACAACCTTGTTTGCAAGAAATAGCCCCCGGGATTTTTTCTCTATAAAAGGGGATCTTTTCAACACAATTCTATTTGTATGAAAAATCCCTGGGGATCTTCTCTACTTCATTTTAAGAGCATTAAAAAAGAACAAAAAAAATTTTTCTAGAGAGAACAGTTGCAAGAGCGGCATATAATATCATAAGGCTATTAAGATGATGCCTACCGCACAATAAGAAAGAAGTAAAAGCAAGAATAAGTCTACTACATTTTTGGTTTTTATGAACGTGTTTTCATACATCAGTTGACAGTTAGACGTTCAAGAACAGACCACAACTATACTAATATACGCAGACGACATTCTCCTCTACATGCCTTTTTCCATCCATGCCATCCATGCCATCACTCAACATGGATCTTTCACTGATAACCAAATGCTTTGATGCAGTGTCTGAATGGCTTCAATCTCAAAACCTCCGCATTCAGCACAGGAAAACGGAGGTTCTCTTCATCACTAGAGACCCATTGTTCACCCCCCCCCCTTCCCAGTTAAAAGTGAAAGAAGCCGAGCTCCAAACTAAGCCTTCAATCCGATACCTGGGGGTCACATTGGACCAGCATCTGGATATGAAATTACATATATCCAACGTAGTCAGAACGATTTATCTAAAAATCCGGACACTCCGCCACCTTCGCTCCTTGCTTGATCCTGAAGACTTCCGAACCATATTCCAAGCGTTAACCCTACCGCACCTTGACTACGCTAATGCCGTTTTTCAAGGCCTCCCACACTCCACCTTAAACCTCTTGCAACTTGCCATGAACACTGCGGCCAGAGTCCTCTACGGAGCATCAAGAAGAGACCATGTAACACCTATTCTAAAGCAGCTCCACTGGCTCCCCATACACGGGAGACTGTTGTTCAAAACATTATTACTCACTTTCAAGGCTATCAAAGGTATCACCTCCTCCTCTCTAATGAACCTCATTCAGACAGTTCCACTTAACAGATCCAGGAGAACTATATCTACAAACTCGCTAATAATCCCTAAGGCAGCAACTAAATGCACACGAGCTACTTCTAACAGGGCATTCAGTTTCTATGCCCCTATGTGCTGGAACACTTTACCACCCGAAATTCGGGCTATCCCTGATCTAACCTCATTCAGAAAGGCAATCAAATCCCATTTATTCCCCAACTACTACCAGAACACCCTATCACCTTCCTGACCTCCAACCCTCATTGAACACCCAACCTTATTTAAGAAGAATACTGTTATATGTACATGTAAATATTTTGTAAATTGTTTCAGTTAAATTTTCCCCATGTATTATCCAAGTTCGTTTTCCCGTTCAATGTAAAACCAAACAGCTTGTTGTTCTGGTCTTTTGTTGTACTGTAAACCGCGCTGATCCCAAATAGTGCGGTATATAAGAGCTTGTAATAAATAAATAATAAATAAATAAATAAATATCTAACCTCTCATTTAGTGCTATATATTCTCAAGACACACCATTTTTGTCAGGCTTTCGATCTCCCCTTCCCCACTGATGGTGCTCTTCCCCCTAGTTGCGCCCCCCAGCCCCCTTAATTTTCCCGTGCTCTCTCCCCCACAGATGGTGTTTTATCCCCCTAGTTGCGCCCCATCCCTTTTAAATTTGCCCATGTCCCTCCTCCTCCTCCCCTCATTCCCCTCTGTTCCTCTTGTGTTCTTACTGTCCTCTCTCTGTTCTTTTACTATCTCTCTTCCTGTCCTGTCATTTTTTGGCGTTCCTTTCTTCCCTTCTTTTCCAGCGGCTGTCACTTTTTACGATTGTACACCGCCCTGATGCTTTGGCCTGGGCGGTCTATCAAGTGTTTTAATAAAGATAAAGACAAAGATAAAGAACTCTCCCATCTTTTTTTTTAGACTTCTAGCAGTTGCATACAAGCATTTTGGAGACTGTATTTTATTCATATTAATCTGGCTATTGGTAGGCATGGGTAATTTGGGATCTTTAAGCTCTGTCTGCTCCATACTTGAGGGCATTTGGGCTACTTTACTCTTTTTTGGAACCTCTCTGCTTTTGGTAGTATCCTTCAAGGATACATTCTTCCGAACCATGCTCTTTCTTGTTTTTAAAAGATAGCACCAGCATCCTGGTTAAGGTGGAGCTGATCTTTCAGAATAGGCTCCCTCTTTCAGAAAATGTAAACCTGTTCCTAACAAAATTACAACACAGTAATTACAACCCCTCCATAATACTTGTTGCAGGCATTCCCAGCATTTTCTCATTTATTTAATGCAAACAATATTTCTTTATTGCACATTAACTGCATGGCAGATAATGCGATGCAATTACTGTTATCTACACCTCTTAAGGTGGCATTAACTGCTACTGCTACAATCTATCTATCAACTTAAAAATGGTAACTAAACAATCCACGTCCTCCTCCCAAGGCAGTTATTGCGCACAAGCAGTTAATGTGGCACCATGCTGTTAGCACATGTTAATTTAACTAACTTGTCTTAGAAAACAGTCCCCTAAATATTTCAGGTTTTTTTGTGTTTTGCAGACACCAAATACAGTTTCTTCCACAAATGTTAAATATTTTGTTCATTATCTGTATGTCTTCTCTCCTTTGAAACTATGAAGGTTCTTTACTATTGTCTACTATTCCCAGTGGGAATATGTAGCACTATATAAGAAGGCTAATTCTCCAAGCCCATTAAATGTATATGTAGTTTTCTACGTGGATTGGAGAACGGATTTTCCAAAAGAGAATGAGAAAGCAGGGCAGGGACACAATATGGACAATACATTGAAATCTTCTGCTCGGTGTGCAACGGCAGCCAAAAAAAGCAAACAGAAGGTTAGGAGTTATTAGAAAAGGAATGGAAAATAAAACATAGAATATAACAATGCCTCTATATACCTTGAGTATTTTGTGCAATTCTTGCTGTTGCATCTCAAAAAGAGATACGTATAGTGGAATTAGAAAGGTACAAAGGAGGGTGACCAAAATAATAAAGATTATGTAACAACTACCCTATGAAGAAAGGTTAAAAAACTTGGAGAAGAAAAGGCTAAGGGGAGATATGACAGAAGTCTATACAATCATGAGTGGAGTAGAACGAGTAAATGCAAATTGATTGTTACTTTTTCATGGAGGGTAATTTTTTAAATATGAGTACCTGCAGAGTTAGCGTGAAGTAGCACATGTGTTTTTGAAGCCTATTTTTAAAGCGAAGGATGAAAAGTCCTAGTCATATTAGGGATTCCCTTCAGATTCGCTGCACCTGGACGTGTATTAAGAATCACAAATTTGCGCTTTTTTGAAGTACTTTCACCATACCATGCTTATCTAACAGAGATTCAAGCTAGCCTGTCGCTGGCTAGTCCCAGGCTGTGGAATTCTTTTCTAGCAGATATTTAGACCAAGCTGCATTTTTTAAATTACTTTTAGAAAGAAGTTAAAGCATATTTTTTTCTTAAAGCTTTTGGGCCTATTAAGATTCTATGTACATTATGATGAAATTAGACTTACCTACTAATTGTTGTTCCTTAAGGAACTCCAGTCTAGTCCTGACCTCTAGGGTTTAAGCACCTCTTCCAGCAACTATGGAGACTGAGAAACGTCATTCTTCTGATGACACTGGTACAAATACTCCTGGGACCGCCTCCTCTGTTCAGTAATCTATTGACAAAGCAGACTCACCCGAGCAACAATCAAGCAGCAATAACATAACAAACTGAATATCAATTTAACATTAACTAACTGACGGGAAAAAACTACTCCCACTATCAGTGTTTGGAAAAAGTGATGGTACTTACGCATATGAACCTGTGCTAAGGAAAACCCCACTTCCCTGCTCCCTGAAGGATCCAGACGTCCCCCGGATCCCCCTCCCCCTTTTTCTTTTTTTTTTCCCAAACCTCCCCGTTTTTATATGGCCCACACTTTCACATTAGCTTCCTCCTCTTATGCTTTTAGCAGTAATGCCATGCTTCAGGCCAACACCAGAGAACAAACCAGGGAGGGATACGGGACTAGACTGGAGTTCCTTAAGGAACAACAATTAGCAGGTAAGTCTAATTTCATCTTCCTTATCATCCCTCCAGTCTAGTCCCGACCTCTAGGGATGTAACAGAGCAGTGAAACCTTTTTTTACTGGGAGGGACCTGCCAGGCCAGCTTGAAGCACCGCTGCGCCAAACATAGTATCCCTCTCCGCCTGCACATCAAGACAGTAATGCTTAACAAAAGCATTAAACGATGACTAAGTAGCTGCCTTACAGATTTCAACAGCCGGCACTAGACTGTACTCTGCCCATGACGCCGCCTGCGCCCTCATCGAATGAGCCCTAATGTCTTCTGGCACTGACCTTCCTTTTAGAATATAAGCTGACGCTATTGCCTCTTTAAGCCATCACGCAATGGAAGCTTTACTAGCCGCTTCACCCCTTCGTGCTCCTCCAAAGAGGACAAAAAGTCTATCTGTGTTTCTGAAACTCGCCGTCCTCCGAAGATATGTCTTCAACGCTCGCCGAACATCCAGAGAGTGCAAGGATCCGGAGTTTGACTTCCCTCCTGGATCGACAAACACTGGAAGAGACACTACCTGATTCACATGAAACGCTGACACTACCTTTGGCAAGAAAGACGGCACTGGCCTCAAGACCACTTTGTTATCATAAAAGGACAAAAAGGGCTTTCGACACGATAGAGCCTGCAGCTCTGAAATTCTATGTGCTGAACATATCGCCACTAGAAATACTGTCTTGAGTGTCAGATCTTTATCCGACACCTTCGCCAAAGGCTCAAAAGGTTCATGTGCTAACGCGTCCAACACCAAAGCTAGATCCCACCGAGGAACCGGAGATCTACAAGGCGGCCTCAGAAGAGACACTGTTCATAAAAATCGTTTAACGTCCAGATGCGTTCCCAGTGTCTCCCCTTTTATCTTGCCTCTGTAACATGCCAGAGCTGCTACCTGCACTCGCAAGGAGGCAGGTGCCAATCCCTTGTCAAACCATCCTGCAAGAAAGCCAGCACGTCTGACACCGAAGCATTCAAAGCCTGAATCCTCCTGTCCGTACACCATGCCTCAAACACACGCCAGATACGTACATACGCCAACAATGTAGATCTCCTCCTAGCCTTCAACATGGTGGAAATAATGGCTGAGGAATACCCTCTTGCTCTCAGCCACGCCCTTTCAAGAGCCAAGCCATAAGCGAGAATCGATCTACCTGAGGCATGAGTCTGGGACCCTGGAACAAGAGGTCCTTCCGGACCGGAAGACGCCAAGGCCGGTCCACCAAAAGTCTGACTAGATCCGCGTACCACGGCCTTCTCGGGCCAATCCTAATGTCGCCATTAAATCCATCACTGGCTCCCCCCAGCGGTTCACTATCAACTCAAAGACCTCCGGATGTAGCACCCACTCTGCTGGGTCCACTTTGACTCGACTCAGAAAATCGTCCGTCATATTGTCTACCCCTGCTACATGTGTCGCCGAAAGCTCCACTAGATGTATTTCGGCCCACTCCAAAAGTTGATCGGCCTCTGCTTCCAGTGGTGCACTGCCGATGCCGCCCTGCCGATTGATAAAGGCCACTGTGGTTGCATTGTCGGAGAACATGCGCACCGTTCTGACCTCTAGACAAGTCTGAAAGGCCCTCAGCGCTAGAGCAACTGCTCTGAACTCTAATCTGTTGATGGACCATGCCTTCTCCACTTTGGTCCACTGTCCCTGGGCAAATGTTCGTTTGATGTGTGCCCCCCATCCCAAGAGACTGGCATCCGTCGTAAGGGGTATCCAGACGGGAGCCTCTAGGGGCATTCCCTCTTCTAGCACCCCTGGCCTCAACCACCATTGTAAAGCCTGCCTCGTCTCCAGCCGACATGGCAGTATCCGGGACAGAGGATCATTCTGGTGTGACCATCTTCTGAGTAATGCCCTCTGTAACGGCTGCATATGCGCCCGTGCCCACGGAACCAATTTGAGTGTCGCCGCCATTGTATCCAGCAACTGCAGATAATGCCATGCCGTGGGAATCCTTCGGTTTAGAAAGGTGCGGACTAGGTTTCTCAAGCACTGTGCCCTCAACCAAGGCAGAAACACCTTCCTATCTGTGTATCTAAACATGCTCCGAGATACTCCAGGCTTTGCGAAGGCTCTAGTCTGCTCTTTGCTCTGTTGATCACTCAGCCTAGACTCTGAAAAAACTCTACCACTCTGGCAGTCACCAACTTGCTCTCTTCCCTGGACTTTGCCCATACTAACCAATCGTCTAAATATGGGTGCACCAGAATTCCTTCTTTCCTCAACACCGCCGCCTCGACCATCATGACCTTGGTGAATGTTCATGGAGCCATTGCTAACCCGAACGGTAATGCGCGGAATTAAAAATGCCCCATCAGAAGTGCAAACCTGAGGAACCTCTGATGCTCTTGCTGAATGGGAATGTGAAGATAAACTTCTTTTTTTTTAAATTCTTTATTTTCGTTTTATAACAACAAAGGAAAAGGAAGACATACAACTAAAAGACAGATACATAAAGTATAATACATACACCAAAGTAAACCCCTGCCACCCCCCTCCCCCCTGCTTCTTCTCTAGAAAACTAATCATTCCTGAAGCGGGCGTATACTTACATTATTGTGTTACAAAACCGAGCGGTGATCTAAAACATGATGAGTGCACACTATACAGGCATGTTGGAACAATGAGCAGATTGTACATAATCATTAAGCAGCTGCGATTTAGACAAGCGAGAGTGAGTTTGGGCATGGGGAATAGCTCTCCGAGGTATCTGCTCATATTTACTATATAAGCAGACGAGGTTCCTCCATTCATTGACGGTAAGTCGAGAGCTATCCTTCCAATGCCTCAAGATTGAGCATATGGCTATACCCAGCATGAAATCAAGGAGAAAGCGACCCTTCTTAGGAAGAGAGGGGACCTCCGCCATAAAGCGGAGTCCCACAATCTTCCAAGAGAGAGGCTCGTGAAGGTATAAGATAAATTGAATACAACCCCAAACCCACCCTCAATAAACCTGTAGTTGAGGACATTCAGAAATAACATGAGCGAAGGTTCCCACAGCAGTATGGCAAGACCAACACTGGTCCCCAGCAGTTGTGTTCCATTTGGCTATTTTCTGGGGTATAAAAGCATCTGTGTGTAAAAAGAAGAGAGTTTGGGTACCAGAGGCAGACCGGGAAACCCGCACTACTTTGCTCCAGAAAACGCTCCATTGCACAGGAGTTAAAGTGATTTGCAGTTCGCGCTCCCAGGCCTGTTGAGCTCTGAAAGTGGCCATGCTATGCGAGACTGGGATTTGTGAGGGGAAGAGAAGAAGGTAAAGTCAAGCTCATTGGGGTGTAGTACCTCCATAGATCAACTAAGGCAAGATCTTTGATCAGGGAGGTAAGCGTGGTGTGACTCTTGGGGGGACCACGTGTCCTAGGCGGCTGTTTGTCAATCAGGGGATCAAGGACTAGATTGAAATCCCCCCCAATTATCAATAAAGTATCAGCAGAGGCCTGCGCAACCTGAGCAATGGTAGCAAGAGGCAGGGTCATCCCCATTAGGAGCGTAAAGGCATATACATGTAACTTCAAGGCTACCTATCTTGAGGTGAACTCTGGACCATCTACCTTCTGTATCTGAGCTAGTCGCAATAATAGTAGCATGCAAAGATTTACTAACCAGTATGGCAACCCCACATTTCTTGGAAACGGCTGGGGAATAGGCGGTCACCATGTAAAGTTTAATATTGAGTTTAAGAGTTTCCTTCGAATTTAAATGCGTTTCTCGGAGAAAATCAGATCCGCGGCTTCTTGACTTAGGTAGCTTAGGATTGTCTTCCGTTTTATCGGATTATTGATTCCTTTTACATTCAATGAGAAAATCTTACATGGTGCCATGAATCAGTAATGGACATTTTAAGTAAGGCGCTTGGAAACATACAACATAATCAGAATCTGTGCAACAATGACATAATCACCGAAGATGCTGGCTAATACACCCCATATTGAAAAGTATGTACATTGTATCCTAGAGAAGAAGCAAAACCCCAAAGAATATGGTGACCAGATGTCTGCGGGAGGAGGCCCTAGAGAGGAAATAGAAAGACGTGAAGAAGAGAGAAGAAAACACCAGAGTCCATAATTAACACTGTCTCTGATATTCATCGAGGCTACTGTGGGTAGATGGAGTCGGGTCACAGATATCATCAAAAGTAAGGCAAACAAACTGCCCTCGCCAGACTCTTTGCTGGGCTGCGGCAGATCCAATATGGCAAATACAGCGGATATGAGAATGCTTGCAGGAATATTCTGGAAGTCAGCGCATCAAGTCGGCTTCTTTGGAATCCAAAAACTCCGCTAGTAGATCAGGGTCCTCAAATGTTCTTGTCTGATTGTGAAGCGTGACTCGGAGCTTGGCCGGGTACATCAGACCATAGCGTGCTTGTAGTTGTTGAAGCCTCGGCCGAAATTCCAGAAAGCGCTTTCGGCGGTCGACCGTGGGTTTAGCCAAGTCAGGATAGAAGGAGATCTTGTGGCTTTCAAACTCCATATGGCCCTTTGCCCGAGAGGCACTTAGAATTTGCTCCACGTGTTGATATCTCAAAAGTCGAAAGATGATAGGCCGCGGGGTCTTCCTATTGAGCGTTATGCTTGGGGGTACACGGTGAGCGCGATCGATCTCCAAATCCTTGGTAAAGGTGATTCGGAGCAGGGAAGGGAGGGTTTTGCGTAAAAACTCTTTCATGTCTCCCGATTCCGCTCCCTCCGGTATGCCCACGAGTCGTATGTTGTTGCAACGCGCTCTATTATTGCCATCTTCCACTTCTTTCTGTAGAGCCCGCACCTGACGTTCAACTTTGTCGAGTTTGGACAACCGGGCCGCATGGGAGTCCAAGATGCTCTCCATTTTGTCCTGACGCGAAGAAAGCCCTTCTAGCTTGCTTTGCAGCACACCAAGATCTTCCCGCAGCGCTCGAAGTGCTTCACCGTTTGACTGCACGAGGTTTTTGACCCCTTTAATCTCTGCGAGGATTTCCTGCTGCATTTCGGGGCCCTCGCGCAAGGCCAGCCCCTTCTGCGGGGACGGGGGTTCAGTTTTGGAACGTTTGCCGTGAGAAGCCGCTGGAGATCCAAATTCCAGGCGCGTGGGTTTGGTCCCCGCCATCTCATCAATGTGCCCCAGCAAGATCAGAGTAGAAGTTCCAAGTAAGTACGGTGTTAATTCAGGATTCTGAGTAGGCCTCTCGGGAGCCTCAGCGTTATGCGACCATCCCGCTGGACATCAGGCTCCGCCCCCCCGTGAAGATAAACTTCTGACAAATCCAGAGCAGTAAGAAACTCCCCTGCCCTTACGGCTACAATCACCGACCGCAGAGTTTCCATACGAAAATGTGATATGCGCAGACACTGATTTACCTTTTTGAGATCCAAGATCAGATGAAAGGATCCCTCCTTTATTGGCACCACAAAATAAATGGAGTATCGACCGCACCCGCACTGTTCCTTTGGTACCGGAACCACCTCGTTGAGTCTCAGTAGCCTCTCCAACGTCTCTTGCACTGCCTGGACCTTCCGAGGCGTTTTGCTCAGCCACTGGGTGTTGGAACTCGAGAGCATAGCCCTCTCGAATGATTTCCAACATCCACTGGTTGGTAGTAATTCGGGCCCAAGCAGGATAAAACTCCCATAACCGCCCTCTTACGGCTACCACTTCCCCTTGGGCCCTTCTGGCTTCATTGTGACTTTCTAAGATTCGAGGGAGAGGGAGCCATGAATCCTCTGTTTGCTCCTCTAAAACCTTGAAACCCTTGATTTCTATAGGAGAAACGTCCCCTTTGAAATTGTCCAAACCGAGTTGGTCGGAAACGGCGAAATTCTCTTTGCTGATTCTTGTCAGCCGGCAAAGGCCTCCCTTGCTTTTGTTTGTCCTCTGGGGGTCTTCCTCCCTTAGACTCCCCTAAATCTTTTACCAACTTATCCAAATCTTCACCAAATAGCAGCTTACCCCTAAAGGGTAGCTTACTCAATCTCGTTTTTGAGGAACCATCAGCCGCCCAATTATGCAGCCAAAGATAACGCCTAGCTGCTATCACTGACGCCATACTTTTCGACAGACTCCTAAATAAGGTCATAATGAATGTCAGCTAGGTAAGTAGTCCCCGACTCTAACTTGGACACTTCCCCCTCACTCTCTTCCAATTGGTCTCCCTGAATATGCTGCAACCATCGGAGACAGGCATGAGCCATCCAGGCTCCACAAACTGATGCCTGCAAGGAAAGTGCACTGATGTTGAATACCTGTTTCAATAAGGTATCTAGCTTCCTATATTGCACATCCTTGAGAGCGGCACTCCCTTCCACCGGCATCTATCTTCGGAGACTTAAACAACTCACGATCCTGATCTACCAACGGGTATAGCTGAGATATAATTCTGGAACATTTAAGTCCTGCTTCCGGCATGTCCCATTCCTCCTGAATCATTTCCCGCATCATTCTATGAACTGGGAAAGCTCTTTGTGTCTTACAAAATGCCTGTAACACGGGATCCTCTAAAGATATATCCTCTGCCAGCCCTGAGAAGGCATATTTAATGCTTTTAGAGTTTCCCCTATGAGAGCAGGTAACTTGCCACGTCTAAACACCCTGACCACCCTCACTTGATCTTCGTGCTCTGCTAACTCTCCTTCTTCTAACTCATCCTGTAACTCCGCGTCCTGCTCTCCGTCCTCTGAGAAAGGACCCTCCGAGGCCACTGACTGCTCCTGCAAGTGCTTTCCCTTCCTAGACTTCTTTGAAGGAACCTCCATAAGTCCCAAGTCCAGAGGGGTCCCGGGACGCTTTACGCTCAGGTCTGCTTCCAGTGAAGGCGCTTCAGTGTTCTTATTACTGCACCTGAAGGCTTGCTGCAACAAAGCCATGAAATCATGAGAAAATGTTGCCGCTAGCCCACCTGGCAATGTTGGCTGAGGAGTAGCTTTATCTGGAGCAGAGGATGGCCCGGCCACTGGCTCCAGCAACGGAACTGAGGGAGACCCAGGAGCTGGCAAAACACCCTTCTGGCCCTCGCCAGCAACCTCTACAACCAGCTCCATTGAAATGGCTTCTTGGGAGCAGTTCTTACAGACTCCAGTTTCTGATACTGTCCCCTTTCTAACACCGCACAGCAAACACAGTGGCTTAAAAGGCATCTCTCCTTTATTTCGTAGACTATGTGAATGGGCTTCTTTTACCCCCATTAAAGGGAGACTAATCCGTCTACCTATATATATATATATATCACTATCTTCTATCTATCTATATATATCTATATATATATATACACACACCCAAAAGATAACCTCTATCTACCTTAAATAGATGAGCAAACCCTTTTTGTTTCTCCACACTGTCCTGCTAAAACTCAAAAATTAACTTGAACGTAAAAGAAAACTCCTCACAGTGAGTTTTCCTGCAGGCCCGACGCTCTCGCGGCTTTCCCGTGCTTCTGCCCCATGGCCTCGGCTCACCGGAGTGGAACGCTGCACTCGTGTCGAGCCCCCTGCCTGTGAACTACGCGAAGTTAAGCCGCTTACCTTAATTACAACTGACTGACTTCGCCGATTGATTCTCCCCACGCTCAGCCGAAAGGCAGCTTCCGCGACGGAAGAGAATCGTAAATTGAGGAGCCGGTACTTCGGGGCCCAGCGGCCTTGCTGCACTTTCCCGCACTGATTGCTGGACTTTGCTCCTGTGCTCCCGCTGCCGGTTCCTCACCCAACAGTGGGTTCGGGAACTGGAGCACTGCCTTTCAAGCCTCGGTCAATTGCCTTCCTTCCCTGCCCACTGACTAAAAAGAGAGGGAGGGAGACAGGAAGGGGGCCTCAGCACAGCTTCTCTCCTCAAAATAAAAGTCTTTTTTTTAATAATTACAATCCCAATAATAATAATAATAAAATCTACTCTCTCTAATCTACTCTCCTTAAATGTTTCTACAGTGAGCCTTCAACCTCCAGGCTCACCACCCTCCAGCTGCTATGGAGACTGAGATTACTGGACAGAGGAGGTGGTCGCAGGAGTATTTGTACCAGTGTCATCAGAAGAATGACGTTTCTCAGTCTCCATAGCTGCTGGAAGAGGTGCTCAAACCCTAGAGGTCGGGACTAGACTGGAGGGACGATAAGGAAATATTATTATATGTAAATTTATGTGTTTGCATTTTGTTATGCTTTATTTAATTGTACATGTGATCCACTCCAATCTTCCTGTCATTGGAGGGGAGGAATACAAATCATGTCAAATAAATAAATCTAAAAACAATATCCATGATGTACCAATTTCATAAAAACCATAAATTAGAGGCAGTGTTAAAACTTCAAAAAATTGCTGAAATTCATCACAGACAGAGCATAGTTACTCACCTGTAACAAGTGTTCTCTGGGAACAGCAGGAATCAGTCCTCACATATGGGTGGCATTGACGCTGATGGAGCCCACGCGGAGCCACCACGCACCAAGGATGCCATCTTACTCAGTCAGATGTCATAGTTAAGATGACAGTAAAAATAAGGTAATGCATAGAGGCAACTCTCAGGGGAAGAGGGAGGGTTGTGAGGACTGGTTCCTGCTGTTCCTGGAGAACACCTTTTACAGGTGAGTAACCACGTTTTCTCCAGGAACGAGCAGGAAGTCAGTCCTCACATATGGGACTCCCTAGCTACAAGCTGCTGAAGACTGAAACAAGGCCAGCACCACCGACACCCAATTGGGTAGCCGCGAGTTGCAGAAGGTGAGTCCCATTGAGAGACTCTGCAAGACCCTAGCGTCCAGTGACACTATCACTCTGGTAGCCTGACACAGAAGGGTCGAAGGGCAGGAGCTGCCTACACCCCCAGAATATTAAGCAATACAGCTTGGCCAAAGGCACTGTGCCATGTGGCAGCCTAGCAGATTTCAGTCACTGGCACTGAACGGAGGTAGCCACCTACGCGGCCATCACCCTCACGCGATGCGCTGTGATCTGGTGCTCAAGGGAGAGGCCAGCTCATTCATAGGCGAGGGCAATACAGTCCACCACTCAAGTGGACAGAGTTCGCTTCAACATAGGGAGTCCCAGTCTGCTGAGGTCGTAAGACACAAAAAGCTGAGGAGCTTTCCGATGTGCCTAAGTCCATTGTAAATAGAAGGACAGGGCACATTTGCAATCCAGCGTATGAAGGATTAGCGCCTCCCTGCCAGCATGAGGTCGTGGAAAGAAGATGGGGAGGACTACCTCTTGGTTGAGGTGAAAAGGAGATACCACCTTCGGGAGGAGTTTGGGATGTGTGCTGAGCACCATCCTGTTCTTATAGAACATCATGTGTGGCGGGTCCACCACCAGGGCCTGATGTTTGCTCACACTTTGAGTGGATGTAAGGGCCACCAAGAAGGCCACTTTCCATGAACAGCTGTCTGATGAGCTGGGAGAGCACCACATTGAGGTCCCATTCTGCTGCCAGAGGGCGGAGAGGGGGCTTGGATAGCAGGAGGCCTGGGAGGAACCTGGAGACCAGGGGCTGGCTGGAGATGGGTTTCCCCTCGACGGGGTGGTGGTGAGTGGTTATGGCACTCAGGTGCATCCGTACTGAGCTAGATTTCAGCCCGGTGCACGATAAATGCAACAGGTACTGGAGGATGAGCTACACATAGCAGGATAAGGGATTCTCTGCTCGTTCTGTGCACCAGATGGAAAACTTCCTCCACTTGAAGACATATGCCCTTCTGGTGCAGGGCTTATGGAAGGCCAGCAGGATCTCCTCGACTTCCAATGGAAGATTGAAAGTGACCAAGAGTAACCTCTCAGCAGCCACACTGTTAGCTTCAGGGACCCCACACTGAGGTGCAAGAGTGAGCCCCCCTTCTGGGATAGGAGGTCCGGGGCCTGGCCCAGTGGAACTGGGAGTGCCGCCGACAAGAAGAGCAGCAGGGGAAACCAGGGTTGCCTGGGCCACCTGGGGGAGATCAGTATCACTGACGGTCTGCCTGGTCACAACCTCGGCCTCTATCTTGGCCATGGGCTTGCCGAATAAGTTTTCTCCATTGCAGGAGATGTCAAGCAATTTTTCTTGTACCCACTGCTCAAGATCGGAGGTCTGCAAACAGGCTTGGCGTCTGGGGCCGATGCCAGCTGCTGTGTCCCGGGCTGCCGATTCAAAGCTGTTGTAGGTGGCTTGGGACAGGAATTTTGAGCAGTCCCAGATTCCGGCTGTCAGGGTTTGAAACCTCTGAAGAGGTTCCCCAGCGAGGCTCATGGAGAAGCCTGCCAGTTCCTGGATGAGGCCCTTAAGGTAAATACCTATGTATAATTCATAGGCCTGTATCCGGCAGTCAAACATGAAGCCCCAAGAGCACTTGCGCCCAAGGGTGTCGAGGGCTTGGGCCTCTCTGTCCGGGGGGACGGAGGAATAATTCTTCTGGCTTTTGAGCTTCTGCATAGATGACTCCACAACCATGGAGTTATGTAGGAGCTCAGCCTTCTGGAAGCCAGGGCCCTTTTTGATGCAGTAGATAGTGTTGAGGCGTCGCCTGATCACCGGCACCAAGGCCAGGGTCTCCTACATTCGTAGGAGCAAGCGCTCCTTTGGTGGAGACTCATACTGGAGGATCTCCAGTTCATCAGTGCATGGATCCTCCTCTGATTCGGATGGGACAGACAGGGCTCGGGCAATATCCCAGACAAAGCCACGTCCTACTACTACTACTGAGCATTTGTATAGCGCTACAAGACATACACAGCACTGCACAGACATGCAAGAGACAGTCCCTGCTCAATCAGAGCTTACAATCTAGTCAAGACAGACAACACAGAAGGTGTAGACAGAGATACATCTAGAGGGAATGGTAAGGAAACACAAGAAAGCAGCAGTGAAGAGGTGAGTTTTCAGCCTGGATTTGAAAAGGGTCGGAGAAGGTGCCTGGCAAACAGACTCAGGTAGTTTGTTCCAGGCGTAAGGTGCAGTAGGGTGAAAGGAACGAAGTCTGGAGTTAGCAATAGAAGAGAAAGACACAGACAGAAGCAATTTGCCAGAAGAGCAGAGTTACGGAGGGGGCATGTAGGGAGAGATAAGAGAAGAAAGATAGTGAGGAGCTACAGAAGCATTCACTTATAGTTCAGCAGGAGAAGTTTGAAATGGATGTGGAAACGGATAGGGAACCAATGAAGTGACTTGAGAAAAGGGGTAATATGAGCATGATGAGGCTGGCGGAAGATTAGCTATGAAGCAGAGTGTTGAACAGATTCAAAGGGAGAGAGGTGAAAGGGAGGAGTGGCCTAGTGGTTAGGACAAGGTACTTCAGGCCGGAGGGCCTGGGGTTCAAGTCCCACCTGGGGACAGCAATCTCAGGCCGGAGGGACTGGGATTTCTAGTCCTGTAGGCACTCCTTGTGGTCTTGGGCAAGCCACTTAACCCTCCATTGCCCATGTTCCCTGTAAGTATGTGTGTCATATCCCCTCGTGTTAAATGTATCTCCCAATTGACCGCTTTGACCCGGTGAAAAGCGGGATATAAATACAGCTAAATAAATAAATAAATAAATAAATTCATAAGATATGCCATACTGGGTCAGACCAAGGTCCATCAAGCCCAGTATCCTGTTTCCAACAGTGGAGGAGAGGGAGACCAGCAAGGATTAGGTTATAGTGGTCAAGATGGGAGGTGTTTAAGGAGTGGATAAGTGTCTTAGTAGTGTGTTCAGAAAGGAATGGGAGGATTTTGTTGGTGTTATAGAGAAAGAAACGGTAGGTCTTAGCTATCAGATGGATGTGTGTAGAGAAGGAGAGAGAGAAGTCAAAGACAACCCCAAAGTTGTGAGCCGAGGAAACAGGGAGGAGTAGAGAGTTATCCACAGAAACTGAGAAAGGAGGAAGAGGAGAGGAGCTTTTAGGGGGAAAGATAAGAAGCTCAGTTTTGGCCATGTTCAATTTCAAGCAGCAGTGAGACATCCAAGCAGCAATGTCAGAAGGACAGGCAGAGATCCAGGTCTGGATTGCCGGAGAGATTTCAGGCGTAGAGAGGTAGATCTGGGAGTCATCAGCATAAAGATGGTACTGAAAACCATAGGAAAAGATGAGAGCACCAAGGGACTGGATATATAGAGAGAAAAGGAGTGGACCCATGACAGATCCTCCTTTGGGGGAGAATAGCGCCGATGTGCTGGGGGAAATCGGCTCCAACAGGACGTCTCATGCCGAGAGGCCTCCGAGGTGGCCTCATCATTGGTCTCCCACTCGAGGCCTTGAGGCTGGGTCCGGGGAATCGGGTTCCTCCGGAGGATCTCAGGTCTGACTCCCGGAAACTGGCCGGGGAGGACCGGACACCCAAGGATCGGGACCAAGACCTCGATCGGTGCCAAGAACTTGCCTGAGGCCGGTGGCGCTTGGTGCCTGGCTTGAAGCCCGGGAGCTCCCCTGCAGTCGGGGGCCTGGCTGTTGGGGCAGATGATGTGGATGAGCCGGGCATCATTGCCTGCTGCAGGGCCAGGATTGCAGAGATATTCTGCTCCGGGGCTGCCATTCTGGTTTCGAGACCAGAAGGCTCCACAGCATTTGGTGCAGGCACCGATGTTCTCAGGCCTGGTGCCGGCACTCTCGCAAGCGCGTCCTTGAAGAGGACCATGACCTTGAGAAGCCTCACATGGTCTCTCTGTCAGCCAACGGACTCCTTCCTGTAGACCATAGGGGGGCACTGCTTGGAGTTGCCCAAGTCCCTCCACGGGATCTTACCGGGTTTTTCCGGTAGAACCTCGATTTGCTTCAAGGATTTTTTCTTTTTCTTCTTGGGGCCCAGGGTCTTTTCAGAGGAACCACTGCCGTGGGACTCGAAGATGCCCAGGTCTCACAGGAAGTGTGGGTCTGGGAGCTCAGCGTCGGGGAAGCCGGAGCTGAGTCGGACTGCGGGAACATCTTCCTCTACAACTCTGACAGTTTCTTGTTGGTTTTCAGAGTCATGGTCTGGCACAGGTGTTGCTGTCATTGTCCGGACCTAAGCAGCAGAGGCAGCAGTCATGGGTGTCTGTGACAGACATAGTCTGACTGCAGCAGTCGCATTTTTTGAACCCATCGGGAGACATGGAGAGGATACCCAGCCGGGGTCGATGATGCCCGAGCGAAAAATGGCGTGAATGCCAGTTGAGGCAAGACTCGTCAAAAAATAAGGAAGAGCCGAGAATGGTGCTGGGGTTGGCGCTAGCTTGAAGTGGGAAGAGGAAACGGTATGCAAACAGGAAAAAAAAAACCTTTCAGGACAATTTTAGAGAGATTTTTCTGGGGAAACAGGACAAGTGTCCGTTGAGCTCCGCAGAAAAAAGGAGACTGAGTAAGATGGCACCCTTGGGTGGGAAGGGGACCACGCATGTGTGGTGGCATTCCAAAAGGCTTTCTTTGAAAGTTGGGGAAATGCTCCACGTGTGCTCAGTCGGCATCAACATCACCCATATGTGAGGACTGACTTCCTGCTTGTTCCTGGAGAACTATCCATACAAAAAAATATCACTAATGTAATAGACCCATAAAATATTTATGACCAAAAAATAGACAGGGTAAATCTGTGGCCCTCATCACTGTAACTTTGATTTGTAGAAAAATGTATAATTAATAATAAAATACTTTTTGGTTAAATTTAGAGAGACAAACTTAACCAAGAAGTCAGTCAGGACCCTTTGCCCAGGGCCATCCTGTACACTGCATATCTCCCTCATCTTGAGGGATGCTGATATTCAAGGACTCATTATCCATGGATACCAACAGAATTGACTAAGTAAACTTAGGAAAACTAGACAAAATATTAATCAAATTGGCAGAGACTTGAATGAAAAAGGGGATTTGTGGAATAAATGATTATAAACAAATATCCATAAATTTAGAAAGTGGGTCCAAATTGGAGCCTATCTGTGAAACTACTTGCCTACCTCAGTGGATCTGCTAATAATTGATGCACCATTGACAGAATATAGAAAGAGGGAATAAGTGGACATGATTCTAGCAAAAAGGAGACTTCTTTGGGAGAAGTGCCTCCAAATGGGCTAATTTTGCAGATGCCATGACAGTAACGAATCTCAGTCAGGGTACTTTCGCCAGCACTACCATTAGGCAAACTAAACTGTTGCCTAGAGTGCCAGCCCTCTGGGGGTGCCATTGCTGATGCCCCTCTCGGGAATTGCAGCGGTGACAATAGCCGCAACCCCCCCCCCCGTGGCGTTTACTTTTAAACTTTGGCACCGCGGGGTTGTTTGCTTCTTCCCCCCTGACTACGCGATGACAACTTCCTGTTTGCAAACAGGATGTCAGCATCGGGCGTCAAAGGGGATGGAAGCAAACAGCCCCGCAGTGCCGAAGTTTCAAGATAAGTGCTGTGGGGCTGTTTGCAGTCATTGCCACCGCTGCACATCCCGGAGAGGGGTAACAACGGCAGCAATAGGCACTGGAGAGGGGCACAAGAGATGAGATTCACCTAGGGTGCCTCATTTCCTTGCGCCAGCCCTGGTTGAGTATTATCTCATTCTCTCAAACTTACTGCTAATGCTCAATGTAGTACTGGCATTGTGCCAAAGAAAGCCTCCTTATGGAGTTCATCGGATGTAATATGTACAGGCAACTTATCAAGGTGTGTGTGGAAATTACTTTTAATCAGCACAATGGCAAATATTTCTTTATCTTTCTGCCACGTTTTCGTGGTCTCTGACTCCATTTCTTGGTACTTGATGATTTTCTCCATATGATGCACAGAATAATCATTTGGCATTGAAACATCTGCTATCAATTCCATTCTTGCGTTTTTCGCTTTTACCATTATATATGATTTACTTGCATAAACCTTCTTATTGGTGGAATTGGGAATCACAATCTCTTCATTTTCTACATCTCTCTGAAGGTTCTGACCCAAGTGCTTTTCCAGTACAGTGATGTGGTATTTACAAAGTTTCCAGTGGATGAGACATGCCACCTTACTGTGCCTTTCTGTAAAGAACTTTTTCTTCCATCAGAATTTTGTAGCTATCTACAAGATGAGTAATCGTTTCCAGCTTTTCCTTACAGAATACACATTTGTCTGTTCTACCAGTTTTTTTCTATGATTGCTGTGAACAACCTCATTTGTAATCTGGGCTGCAACTATCAATCTCTTGTCATTAGGTTTCAACCTATCCCTCCTTAACTATTTTTGTATAGAGTTCTGATCAATGCATGGTCCCAGGAGCAATACTGTATATTTCCCACAGTATTTATACATTTGCCACTTGTTTCTCCTTGTTTGCTGATCTAACTCTTTAAAGAGTTTTTCTCTTGCTTTGTAAATTCTGTTGTTTACTGGTAGATTCTAAATAATTCCTTCTATTAATCAGAATGCTTATCCAAGTTTAAAGATGGAGACTGATATAGATGTTTATTTTCATACTTTAACACTTTTTATGTCTTTTGGTCTGTTGATACTTTTAAGTAAGCCAATGATGGTAGCTCTATACATATAATCTGTTTCTATGAGATCCATTTCTCCTTTGGCTTGAGGAATGTACAGCATCGGCATACATCAATTTTTATAAATTACCTTGTGGGGATGCCCACGGAGCCAGCTTCTAAACTGGCTCTGGAAATGTCTTCCTGCAGATTAACATGTTGTGCTATTAGAGGTTCCTTTAGTCTCTAAAGCCAGATTGGATTGCAAAAGAGATAAAGCTTTTTGTTGAACGTCCTCCCCAGAAATCCATGTCTTTACTCAGAATTTGTGTCTTTTAAGGAGGTTTCAGAGCCATTATTCTTTCGTCGATGCTCCCGGGCTAGATTATTGGATGGAATGCAGCTGGTTCTGGTTTAATTTGCAATTTATATTGATGGTCTACTGTATTTATTATTTATTTTATTTACTAGTACATACTATTTTTTAATATGCTGTATATCACTTTGAGCAAAGAATTTTGCTGAAAGGATGATAAAATAGATGCTCACATAATAGAAAACAATTACATAAATAAATAAATTACAAGAGTTAGATGCTGTGTAGACAAGTAAGAACATAATTGACACATCATATGTAAAGGTAATATTCAAAACATCTGAACACAATATAACTGACTTTTTGTGAAATCTGCATATTTAGTATGTGAAGAAGGTAGCATCATTGACAATGTCCATATATCTTTGTACATGTAATCATTTTTCCTTTTTTCAGTTTCACACTTTACCATCACTCAATGCTGCAATAGTTGGACTACATCAAAACTCAACCTAAGTTGGACTCTATGAAAGTAACTTTATAAAGTCATTCCCGATGCATGGCACTTTTTCTAAGTGTCGATGCGTGTAAGGTATGCATGACCATTTATAGCAGCTTGCAAGCAAGTGCAAGTAATTGCGCCTAAATTCAAGGAATGTTCTCTGCCACATATGCTACTATCTTATAAAGACAAGTCAATCATACCCCATCCAAAATGCTGCCTCTCCTATCCCCTTAGGCCCCTTCCCATTCTCTTTGCAAACATATCCTTCACAAATAACTTTTTTTGGTTACAAGATACCCATGCAAAGGGTAGGGAGGTGCTGTAAGGCCTTCAAGCATGTGTACACTGGCTTAGGGCCCAACACTGATTTTCTTTGCTATTGAGCCTGCTAAAGATCTATGTCACTGTCCAACTGGCCAGTATGTCAATCATCTTTGATTTGAGCAGGTTGCAATATTCATGGAATGGCATGAGTCCAAAGTAGGTAGGCCATGGTCCCCCCTTTTGGCTGTGGCTCTAGATCTGTGATCCCAGACCAATGGCAGTTTCCGTGAAGGCTAGGCCAGATGGGGTGGGGTTATAAAGATGAGGAAAACCCCTATGTAGAATATAGACACATGATGACAGAAAAAGAACATATGGCCTATCTAGTCTGCTCTTCCATATTAACTACTATAGTCCCTCTTTTCCTTTAGAGATCTTCTGTGTTTGTCTTATGCTTTCTTGAATTCAGATACTGTCCTCGTCTCTACCATCTCCACTGGGAGACTATTCCATGCATCTAACACTCTTTCAGTATAGAAAGCATAGTTATTCACCTGTAACAGGTAATCTCCGGGAACAGCAGGAATTTAGTCTTCACATATGGGTGACGTTGGCACCGACGGAGCCCGCGCGGGAACACTCCCCAGCGTCCTATAGGAAAGCCTTAGGGAGTACTCTGCTGCGCCTGTGTGACTGCCTTCCCGCTCTTCTGACTCCCTCTCCTCAGTTGGATTTGTAGCTGGGAAGGAAGAGTAAAAATAACCCTACAACTCCATGGGGAGGAGGGTGGGTTGTGAAGACTAAATTCCTGCTGTTCCCGGAGATCACCTGCTACAGGTGAGTAACTATGCTATCTCCAGGAACAAGCTGGAATGTAGTCTTCACAAATGGGACTCCCTAGCTCCCAGATCTACAAGAGAGTTGGAAATCAAGTCAGAGATGTCGGACTGAGTTCAACTGGATATAGCCCTTCCCATCATGGAGATTTGGAGAACAGCGTGGACAGGGGGTGGAGTTGTAGCTATGTTCCAAAGAGAGGCTGGAGGATCATCTGGCCAAAGGTTGCATCCCGGTAGGAGTCCTTGTCCAAGCAGTAGTAGTAGTAGATGGCAAAGGTGTGGACAGAGGAATAGGTTGCTGCCCGGCATATTTTGTTAGTGGTTACTGAGCATATGTTAGCTACAGATGTTGCCCTTGCTCAGATGTTGTGAGCTGTGACATGTCCTGTGAGGGAGAGACCTGCCTTATCATAAGCGAAAGCAATGCAGTTTGCTATCCATCTGAAAAGCGTTCGCTTAGTTACTGGAAGCCCCAGATGAGTGGAGTCAAATGACATGAAGAGTTGTGAGGATTTGCGGTGATCCTGAGTCCTCTGGAGGTAGAAGGCCGTTTACAATCGAGCATGTGCAGGGTGGCCTCTGCACGGGAGAAATGAGGTCTTGGGAAGAAGACTGAAGTATGATGGATTGATTTATGTGGAATGGCAATACCACCTTTGGTAGGAAGTGTGGATGTATCCTGAGGCAACCTTGTCATGATGGAATCTGGTGTATGGTGGGTGAGCCACCAACGCCTGCAATTCACTAGTACACCTGGCTGAGGTCAGGGTCACATGAAATATGACCTTCCAGGTCAAGTAGCGCAAGTGGGTTGTTCTAAGAGACTCAAACGGAGGTTTGAGAAGCTGGGCCAAGACAACATTGAGATCACATGCCACTGGAGGTGGTTGAATGGGTGGCTTAGGGAGGAGGCCTCTCATGAAGCATGCCACTAAAGGGTGCACTGAGATGGGTTGGCCATCGATTGGTTTATGAAAAACTGCAATGGCATTTAGGTGAACTTGAACCAAATTGGTTTTAAGTCCTGAAGAGGACAAGTGCAGTAGATATTGCAGGACTGCAGATACTGGTGAGTCAAATGGATTGAGATTGTCTTTTGAGCACCATGATTCATATCTTGCAGGAGTACATCCTTCTGGTGGAGGGTTTTCTAGAAGCAAAGAGGATGTTTTTTTTACTTCAGTAGACAGGGTGAGATGCTGAAAGGCTATGCTTTCAACAGCCACGCAGTCAGACGGAGTGATCTCAGATTGGGATGGAGAACTGTTCCATCTTGGGATAGAAGGTTCAGACTGCAGCCTAGATGGATTGAATCCGTCTGTTGTAGTCAAAGGAGAAGGGGAAATCACGGTTGTCGAGGCCAGAAGGGGGCTATGAGTATCACAGTTCTGCCATCCAGCTGGAGCTTGAAGAGGGTTTTCGATATTAGAGGTATGGGGGGTGGAATGCATAAGGCAGTCCTCGACCCCAGTGTAGATGAAAGGCATCGTTTGCTTGGCTGAGTTTGGACGGAACTCTGGAGCAGAAGTGAGGAAGTCTGGTGTTCTGTGGGGTAGCAAAGAGGTTGATGACTGGTGCTCCCCAGGCTTTGAATATCTGGGCTACCTTGTTCGAATGTAAACTCCACTCGTGTGGAGGAAGAATCCGACTGAGTCTGTCTACAACAGGGGTCTCAAACTCAAATTGCTTTGAGGGCCAAATGAGGACTTGTAGAGTAACCCAGGGGCCGCACAAGACGCAGGCCTCATTTGCATAAGGGCATCATTTGCATAAGGGCATCATTTGCATAAATATTTGCATAATGTTACCACACACTAACTTTTAGTAAACATGCCTCTTAATGAGTGTATGGATAAAGAAAGACTAAAAGATTTCTACATTACTATAATCCAGTGCCAACCGCCAGGCACATTAGGAACTACTAGAAACACTGCCCATTTAGAACCCATAGCAAACCTGCCATGTCCTAACAGCACTACCAGGACTCACAAAGCACCATACCCTAACTGTCAAAAGGCAACACTGCAAATATTAAATCAACACATTTCAGAGAATAACAATACATGACCTATTCGGGAAAGAGAACAAGTGGCAATGTCACACATACAATCTGTGGGTGCATAAGTTTGCCTGAACTGCATGGAGGTTTTCCCAGTTGGTGGAGTTGAGGAAATGCTAGTGTTTACATGCAGACTTAGAAAATAGGCACCTATATGCATAAATCAACCTTGGAAATTTGTATGTGGTCAAGAGCAAGTGCATATATAAATGCATAAATTCCCTGTAGAAATTTTCAAAGAAGAAATACATGCATATTTATGTAATAAATACAAATTTAAAAACAGAAGGAACAAGAATGAGAACTGAATCCTTGGCCTGGATTATTACTTTGAATAGCCTGCATATAATATCACAGAGTGAGATGGTTGATTACTGCCATAGTATGTGCAAACCTAACCCACATAACCCTACATTGGCTTCTTTGAAAATCTACTTGCACTGTGAATGCCTACATTTTTAATTAAATCTGGAAACATTGTCCCCAGAAAGAAAGTCATCTCTAGCAAGGAAGGGTACCTCAAAAGACCAATTCACTGCTAAAGATCTCCAAAGCCTGCTTTGGTGAAAGGAGGTATTACCCACACTTGGTTACTATGGTGTTAAAATAGTTATCAAGTAACACGTTATAAATAAAATTGAATCAATACATAACATAACTATTTTTTTTTGCTCCCAAGTAGAACCTACAAACGTTCTTCCCTTTCCAAAAAAGCGCTATATGCTCAAAAACTGCAGTCCCTGAGTAATCCAGACAAGAAAAATGTGTGCGTATCCATACGCAGATCCGACCCACGGCCATACCACTACTACTGCTTCGCGCTCCTCCCCGGGCGAGGACTTGTTGGCGAAGAGGCAGCAGAGGCTCCAGCAGCAATTGTTGCTCGTCTCGCCTGTGGCTCCGCCTCGCTACCTGTCAGCGCGCTTCTGCCGCCGCCGGTGCTTCTTCCGTTCATCCGATGTGACTGCGGCGGCACAGGAGGGACGAGCGCCGGGGATTAGCCGGTCGGCAGCGGAGAGGAGCTGAGAAAAATGCTTTGCCGGGCAGATGGGAAGCCGGGGGGAGGTTTTTGTTTCTTCGGCATCGCGGGCCGCACAAAGGTCTCTCGCGGGCCGCATGCGGCCCGCGGGCCGCGTGTTTGAGACCCCTGGTCTACAAGTTGATTCTGCTCACCTGGAATATATACTGCATGAAGGTGTATGTGGTGAGAGATGGCAAAGTTCCACAGGTGACAGACCTCCTTGCAAAGGGGAAGCGAACCTGTTCCACCTTGCTTGTTCAGACAGAACATTGCCTCTTGGTTGTCTGTCCTTACCAGGACATGGCTATTGGTGAAGTGATGGTGAAAAACCTGTAGGGCTTTCGAGATTGCCCGAAACTCCAATAGGTTGATCTGTAGGGATGACTCCTGGGCTGTCCAGAGGCCCTGAGTGGAGAGTGACTCCAAGTGGGCTCCCCAACCGACCCTGGATGCATCCATCATAAGCGTGTGTTGAGGTTGAGGCATCTAAAAAGGTGACCCCTTTGAGCAGGTTTGCTGGTGTGTACCACCACAGTAGGGAGTGGAATAGTGGGCGGATGATCCGAATGATCTCGTTCAATTGTCCTGTGGATTGTGTCCATTGGGATGATAGAGTCCATTGTGCTAGGTGCATATGTAGTCGTGCATATGGCACTACATGCACTGTGGACGTTATATGGCCCAGGAGACACAGGGGCAGGATGACCATGTTCCCCAGGACAGAGTTAAAAAATGGGCGTAACTTGTGACTGAGCTGCTGGCTGCAGTTTAGTAGTTCTGGGCTTCTTAGCCTATTTAGTCTCCTGCTGCTTGCCTTGCTGCTGGTAAAAGGGCTGTGAGTAAGAAGGGTAGAACCTCCTCTTTTTGGGGTAGAAAGGCTTTTTTGCTGCTGGCCTCTTCTTTGAGGGGTTAGCAGTTTTCTTGGAGAGCCTTTTTAGTATAGTGTCATCAGTTTCAAGCTCTCCAGCCTTTTCTTTCCAATTCTTACCAAACAGGTTCTCCCCAGTGCAGGGAATGTTGCCCAACTTATCCTGCACCCATTGTTCAAGGTCTGAGGACTGTAACCATGTCAGTCTTCTAGCACCAATGGCAATAGCAGATGCTCTGCTGGTAGATTCAAAAGCATCAAATGCTGCCCTGTTAACAAATTTGGAGACATTTTGGCTGTTTTTGAGGACAGTTTCATAAGCTGGCTTTTTGTCATCTGGGATGAATGGAGAAAGGCTTCCCAATCTTTATTAATCTCTTTTAGGAACTGTAGGCCGGATTATCCCTTTATTCCAATTATCCCTTCAGAACATTCCCATATATAAAGTGTAGGAGTTGATCCTACTTGCCAGCATAGAGGCCTGGAAAGACCGTAGGGCAAAGCATCGAGGTTCCTCACTTTTCTTCTGGGAGGTATCGATGCATGTGTCTTGCCACTCTTGATGCGCCACATCGTTGATTCGACTACCATTGAGTGATGTGATAGTTGTGTTTTTTGAAAAACGGGGGCCTCCAGTACTCAATACATTGTATCGAGATGTCTGCTATTGTATGTGGGGTCTTCCACATGCAGAGCATTAGGATGTGAAGGATCTTATGTACAGGTAAGATCGTTGTTTCCTTTGGTGATGTGAGGTACTGGAGAATTTCCAGTTCCTCCACTCAAGGCTCTGGTTCCGCCACTGCTGGTATTGAGAGCCCTGCCGCCATGTCTCGAATGAATTCTTGGAAGGGCATTTCCTCTGGTGAAGATTTGCGGTGGAAGGTAGTGGCCATCGGTGATGTTTCCAATATCGATGTGAAATCCAGAAGGTCCTCCGAGACAAGGGATCAATGGTCTGAGTCAGATGCATCGGACTCTAAGCTCGGAGAATGCTGCCGGTGCAAATGACCATATGAACAGTGCTGTCAGTGCCGGTCATGTTCGATGTCCTCACTATACTGAGTAGTAAGCAGCATCGATTGTGGCCCTGCCAATGGAGCACCGGGTATCGAAGCTGGAAGAGGAGCAGCATAGCCTTAAAGCAGTAGTACCGGTCACGAGTATCCGTTACCGGTACTACTCTGGTATCAGTATGGATGTCAAAGCCGTCTATTTCAAAATCCGTTCACTCAAGCACCTACGCTCCCTGTTGGACCCAGACGATTTCCGAAACATATATCAAGCGCTGATCCTGCTGCATTTTGACTTTGCAAATGCCATCTTACAAGGTCTCCCCCAATCCACACTAACCCCCTTACAGTTGGCCATGAATGCCGCAGCTAGGGTCCTTTACGGAGCATCCAGATACGACCACGTGACCCCCATTCTCAAACAGCTGCACTGGCTACCGATCCATGGGAGGATCACCTTCAAATCCCTTCTATTAGCATTCAAGGCAATCAAAGGTATTTCATCCTCCTCACTCACGCATCTTATCCACATTGTCCCCCCCAACAGATCCAGAAGAGCAACAGCTGTAAACTTGCTAGCAACACCAAAGGCATCGACAAAGTCCAACACGACAACCACAAACAGGGCATTCAGTTTTTATGTCCCCAAATGCTGGAATGCTCTACCCCCTGACATTAGGGCCATTACCAATCTATATCAGTTCAGGAAGGCTCTCAAAACCCACCTTTTCCTCCAATACTTCCCAGACAGCAATTGAACCTAGATATCCCTCCCAAGAAATGACCCAATCTAGAAAGGCCCTTACATGCATTATCTGAGTTTTACCTATCCTTGCAGTGTAAATAGCTTATGTATATAGTTAACCCTGTTATCCAGGTTTGTACCCCTGTTCGATGTAAAACCTGACAGCTTGTCGTTATGGTCGTTATGTTATTATGTAAACCGCGCTGATGCTAAATAGCGCGGTATATAAGAAACTGTAATAAATAAATAAATAAATAAATAAATATCGATACCAATCCTAGTTGTGCTGGGGTCATCGGTGGTAGGGGTACTGATGCTTCCAGGCATGCCGCTAATGTTTTCTCAATGGATAGCATGCATTGATCCAATGAGATTGCCAGTGTCTGTCCGAGGACCGAACAGGGCTTGCAGCCACCATACCAAAACATGGCACCGGGGCTCTGCTGAGGTCGATGCCTTGGAGGCCTCCCGGTCCCCCACCGAGGCTTTGGAGGAGAAGTCCTCCCATTGGAGGCATACGGTCTCACATCCAGCTTCAGAGGATATCTTCAGGGAGTCTCTGTGTTTAGAACGAGACTTCTCCCTTGATCCTCTCTGGATTCCTTTGACAAAGCTTGAAACTGTTGATGATCCCATGGTGCTTTTGGTGGGGATCCTGAAGTTTTCTTCTTCTTGGAGTCTGAATTGTGCTTCGAGGTTTTGGATACCTTAGAAGCCGATGATTGAGAGGATGTTGACGCCAGAGAAATGGAGTCCGATGGAAAACGTTCTGACAGTTTTCTGGCCCGGTTTCCTAAACCTCTCTGAGTCATCTGTTTACAGAGAGCACAAGAGTCTGGGTCGTGGTTGGGACCAAGGCACTTTAGGCACCAGTCATGTGTATCCGTGACCGAAATAGTGCGAGAACACTTGGTATATTTTTTAAAACCAGAGGGGTGTTTCTCCATGATGGAGGGAATAGGCCTGAGGCCTATGCGGGGCACTAGGCCCTTGATGTAGCAATTGAAAAAATGAAATTAAAATTAAAATACAAAAAAGAATGAAAAGTTAAGAAAAAAATATGGTACCGGAATGGGGGGCGATGCTGGTGAGGAGACAGGAAAGCAGAAGCATGATTCTGAAGAAAAAGATTTCTGCGGTGACAGGAAAAGTGGGATACTAATCCTGCTGGCTCTGAGGAGAAGGAGTCAGAAGAGCGGGAAGGCAGTCACGCAGGTGTACTGGAATACTCCCAAAGGCTTTCCTATAGGATGCTGCAGAGCACTCATGGGCGGGCTCCGTCGGTGTCGACGTCACCCATATGTGAAGACTACATTCCTGCTTGTTCCTGGAGATAAATTTCTGCATATTACTCCTGAGTCTATCCCCTTTCACCCTCATCCTATGTCCCCTCATTGCAGAGCTTTCTTTCAACTAAAAAGGTTCTCCTCCTGTGCATTTACGCCATGGAGGTATTTAAATGTCTCTTTCATATCTCCTCTATTCCACCTTTCTTCTAAAGTATACATATTGAGATCTTTAAGTCTGTCCCTATATGATTTATAATGAAGACCAGTGATCATTTTGGCAGCCAGCGTCAGAAACAAATCTATCCTATTTATATCTTTATGAAGTTGCGGTCTCCAAAATTGCACACAATACTCCAAATGAAGTCTCACCAAAGACTTATACAGAGGCACTATCACCTCCTTTTTCCTATTGGCCATTCCTTTCCCTATGTACCCAAACATCCTTCTGGCTTTTGCAGTCGCCTTTTCTACCTGTTTAGCTACTTTAAGATCATCAGAAACTATCACGCCCAGGTCCCTCTCTTCTTTCGTGGACAGATATATTTCACCCCCTTGGATTTTTGTAGTTATAAGTGAACACTCATATTGATATAGTTTAGTAGCTGATTGTTCTAATTGAGCTGGAAGCCCAATGGAGCAGAGGGAAACTGCTCAGTCAAAAAAGAGCACAATCAATTGAGTTAAAATATTATACTGGAATGTAGTTGATCGATATTCAAATGATGAGTCATATGGTTACTGGATTTACCACATAATTGCCTGCAGCTACTGTCTACTGTCCTGAATCAAAACCAATGTTGCAGAATCTACTATCAAAGAGATTACTACTTTAGAAAATGAAATTAAAATAAAACAATTATTAATAGGTCATGATTTAAATGTTTCTTTTTATTTAATAAAATATCACTTCAGCAGGATCTGTTGTGAAAATGCCTGTTGTTTGGCTGCATACATCTGGTATGCACAATACAAATCATTAATAACACCTACTAGATCTTGCAGTATGTTTGCTAACACACATCTCATTACAAATATCTGCATTGATAAATTAAATATATTTAAATATTTCTATAAATATAGTGCATCTTTTATCCTTACAAATAAAATATCAAAAACATTATATAATAGCTAGAACAGAATACCTTGCAATAAAGAGCAAATGATAGAGTATTCTTTAGGTATTTGGTTTATAAACTGAATAATTAGTGACACTCTGAGGAAATCCTGTTTAGTAATATACAATGTTTTTATGAACAGCTGTTTATCCTGGGTAGCAGTTGTCAATTACAATTTTTAGAACATTTCTAATTATTGGTTCTACCTGAAACAGGCATTGAAAACACAACTCCCTGTCTCTGCAACTCACGCATAACATCCAAAATGGAATCCAATTCTATTCTAAACTTATCCAGCTCTTCATTCTTCATCTGTGCAAGTCGTTTCCACTTCTCAACTTCTTGAATTTGCTCTGCTTCAGCACTGCATCGAGTTTGCTTTATTATCTATAAATTAAAGAGCATGAATTTTCACAACTGTTTTATGAATTTGTTCATAATTTCAATATCTTGGACTCGAGCACAGGAAACAGCCTAGGGGTTGTTTTATAACAGAGCACCTAAGAAATATGAAAAGATGCCTATTCTAGGATTATTTTATACAGACCCCAACCCAAGGCAATGAAAGAACATTTTTTCAAATGAATTTGTCATGGTTTATGGTTTATTAAAATCTTATCAAACATCAAGGCGGTGTACAATAAAAGTAATTAACTAGGAAAAAAGAAAAGGAACGGCATTAAAACTAAATTAATAGGACAGGAAAGAAGGTAAAAAACAGTGGGGACACAAATTGGCATCAACACTAAATTTAGGGATAATTTAATAAGGTGTAAATCCTGGTATTTTAGTGATTTACACTTGTAAAAGACCACTTACCTACATAATGTAGTTTTCGCTATTCTGAAAGAACATATTTCGGACCGACAGCATGTGCTTTCCCTGTGAGCATGCACATGGGCACAGTTTGGGCAGAGCACATAGTTACATGCGTAAGTTATAAAATGCTATGGGGGAGGTTTCCTATGCAGCACTGATGATGCATGCGCAGCATGTGTGTGCATCGATGTCCCTTGATGTGCAAAACCTACACACATTATTGCAAAATGATTAATTGTTCTTTATTTACTATTTAGCTCATGCTTTTTCAGTAGTAATTCAAGCTGAGTTACAATCAGGTACTGATAGATATTTCCCTGTCTCCGGAGGGCTTATAATCTAAAAGGCATATTTGCTAAGCCTCACCTAGTAACATGGGCTTGAGCTGATTTACCAGTGTGAGGCACTGGGCTAAATGCAGGGGGATGGGGACAGCTGTGTCCCTGAATCTAGGGCAACTCATGGTATTACTGTAATACCGCCACAGGGAGCAACTACCATCAGCCATTGTGATGGCGGTAGATGCTCCCCACCAAGCACCAGCATCAAGGGCTTCAAGGCATATGGTATCGGCAGCATAGTGGGAATGCTCACGCCCCACCTAGCAACCGCCCAGATGTGCACTGCCCAGGTAGCATGGGAATTTTAGCGCAGGGCCCCATGCTACTTTTTAGCATGACACCAAAATTGAGCACTACCCACCCCCAGTGCACTTCAGTATACATTCCCCTCAGTTTGTACCTCAGACAATGGAGGGTTAAGGGACTTGCCCAAGGCCTCAAGAGAAATCAGTGGGATTTGAACCCTGGTCTCTATGTTCACTAGGCAGCTGTTCTTATCTGTGCTTATCAATAAACTCAGTAGTTTGGGGATGGGTTCCAAGGTGGTGAATTGGATCAGAAATTGGGTGACTGACAGACGACAGAAGGTGATGGTAAATGGAGCTCACTTGGATGAAAGGAGGGTGATTAGCGGGGTGCCCCAGGGTTCGGTCCTGGGCCAGGCACTGTTCAATGTATTTGTGAGTGATATTGCTGAAGGACTGCATGGAAAAGTCTGTCTTTTTGCAGATGACACGAAAATGTGCAACAGAGTGGACTCTGGAGGAGAGGAGGGACAGGGGAGATATGATTCAGACCTTTAAATACTTAAAGAGAAATAATGAGCAAACAAACCTCTTCCAAAGACGAGGAAGCTGTAAAACTAGAGGGCATAACATAAAGCTGCAAGGGGGTAAATTGAAAGGCAATGTCAGGAAATACTTTTTCACTGAAAGGGTGTTGGATGCTTGGAATGCCCTCCTGATGGAAGTGGTGGGGACAAATACAGTGACAGAATTCAAAATGGCATGGGACAGACACAGTGGATCCCTTTACAGCAACAGGATAAAACCAAAATAAACTTAACTAACTAATTTCTCAACATACAGGGGTGTCCTACACGGAGCGGTGTGTTCACCCCTTAAACAAAGACATGGGGAGGGGTGGCCTGCATGGAGTGGCAGGTGCACCTACTCTTGCCATCTTACTGGGCAGACTAGATGGACCATACTGGCCTTTTTCTGCCGTCATTTACTATGTTACTATGTTCTAGCTACTAGGCTACTGCTCTATAAACCATTATTAAAGAGGACCTGAGAAATCCACTGCTAATCCTAATATAAGCATTGTGGAACCCGTTTGTCTTTTTGGGAAATTGATAAGTACTTGTGACCTGGTTGGCCACTGTTGGAAATAGGATACTGGGTTTGATGGACCTTGGTCTGACATAGTATGGCATCTCTTACGCTCTCCACAGGGCTGGTGTAAGTGCTTGTGTCTAGTTTAATGTGCACTTTGGTCACTTATGTCCTTATTTTATAAAGTAAGCACATACCTTACCTATAAAATAGGCACAAGTACACACGTTGTAATACCTCGCATGTATAAATCTAGCGCACCCTCCACATGCACTGGAATATTAGATTTAGGTGGGAAGCATAAAAGTAAATGTTGCATAAGTGAACTTTTATAGAATACAGACTAGCGTAAAAGTATGCACATTAATTTAATGATGGTAGGCATGCACAGGGGTGGAGTTTGGATAGTGTGAGAAAGGACGTGTGTTGGCTAAAAAATAATCTAATTTACATGCGGATTTCCAAAAAGTAGGCAGGTCATTTGAACCAGCTCTAGGGCTGGTGTAAGTGTTTGCTCGTTAAGTTAAGGTGTGTTCTCTGCCACTTACACAAGTATTTTATAAAGTTAAAGTTCCTCCAATTTCTTGCACATCAACCTTTCTAAGACCTCAGCCATTTGGTTCACCGCCGGTAGTCCTGCCCCCCCCTCTCATCCCCATGCTTTCTTCTTCCCCTATTCCCCTCATAACATCCTTGGTTACCTCAGTGTGATCCTTGATTTATCCTTGTCTTTCAAAGCTCACATCTCCTCTGTCGTCCAATGTTGTTTCTCCACCCTAAGACAGCTTCGTTCTGTCCGTCCCTTTCTTTCTTTATCATCTATGACCACCCTTCTCCTTTCTCTCGTTGTCACCCGCCTCGACTACGCTGGACAATAAACTCAATCTCAAGCCACACATAGACAAAACAATACAAAAAGCCTACTACAAGATGCGAATCATCAGGAGACTGAAACCACTCCTCGCCCCAGAACACTTCCGTACCGTCTGTCAAGCACTGATAACCCCTCTACTGGACTTCTGCAAACCGATATACCTTGGACTACCGAAACAAGCCATCAAACCACTCCAACTGGCACAAAACACCGCAGCACGAATCATATCCGGAACTGCAAGACAGGAGCACATCACACCCACCTTAAAGGACTTACACTGGCTACCAATCGATGCACGCATCAGATACAAAACTATTATAAACCTATTTAAGATAAAACAGCAAACATCAGCCAACAGCCTGCACACCCTCATACAACCAGACACCAGCACACGTCCTAGAAGAAAACAAACACACAACCGAGTCAGCACCCCAAGTGAATACAAACACACACGCAAGGACACAACAGACAGAGCACTCTCCATGGCTGCTCCAACAATATGGAACAAACTACCGGACGATTTGAGGGCAACTACAGAGCTCAAGGACTTCAGAAAACAGCTGAAAACCATACTGTTCATAGAACACTTTGGACACATCACATAAACTAAGGAACTGTATAGCAGCACACGTTACCGCCTAACACTAGATGTATATAAAATGATTTTAGCACCACTGTAAATAGCCCACATTGTACATAGCTCACACCAATCTAGCAAACAAGACAACACACACCCAACGAAATTTCCACCCTCACTGCATGTATCAACACTCACACTACCAGATTGTTTGCTGTGATACCACCTTGATTATTATGATAAGGCGGTTTAGAAATACTGTTAAATAAATAAAAATAAATAAATAAATATTGTAATGTTTCCCTGGCTGGTCTTCCCCAATCCCAACTGCAACGCCTACAGAGAGTCCACCACACCGCAGCCCGTATCCTTACCTGCTCTTCCCGTTTTGACCACATTACCCCCCTTCTCATACGTCTACATTGACTTCCGATCCCATTTCGTGTACAATTTAAGTTTCTCACGTTCGTCCACAAATCCATTTATTCCGGCACTCCCCTCTACCTCGCGGATTTGATCCACTTTCACACTCCTCACCGCTCCCTCCGCTCAATCCATGCAAATCGCCTGATCCTGCCTTCCCCCTCCCAAGCCCACCTCGAATCCACATGCTCCTCTGCCTTCCACGTCCTCGGTCCCCGTCTCTGGAATTCGCTCCCCCCGGACCTCCGCCTGGAACCCTCCTTCAAAACCTTTAAAGCCCTCTTAAAGACTCACCTTTTCTGCTCAGCTTTTGATCTTCCCCCACCCCCTCCCGTCTCTCCCCACTCCCCCGGTAATCCCCTTCTATCTGATTGCCTCCTGTTTCTTTTTCTTGTTCTTATATCCTCCCCTGCCTGTCCTGTAACAAATTTGGTGTTCTTTTCTTTTTCTAAGCAGCTTTTTTATGCAAATTGTGAACCGCTCAGACGCTAATGCAATGAGCGGTATATTACGTTCCTAAATAAAGATAAAGATAAAGTATGCATGTACTTGACTTTCTGAAAAAGATAATCCATACGTACCTGAAAATGCATGTTACATGTTAGCTAGGTGCCACTGTATAAAATTACCCTCCACAAGTGCCTATGCAAAATGTGCTAGGTGAGTAGTATTATATGTCAACACGGTCCAATCAACCTTTCAATTTTGAGTTTTTATACATGCAATGAAAACATACTTATCTTCAAAGATGAATAAATTTCACTTAATCTATGCAGACCACCCTACTTCAGGAAAATTAGCTTTGGTAAGATATGGGAATAACTTAGGACATCATCAACTGGATGGGAAAATTTAGGGCAAGGAGAAGAGCACTAGGCACAACAAAAAGGAAATATTCTAAGGTCAACAGACATTTTTGTTAGAAAAGTAAATTAAGGTAAAAGGATAAAGCTCCGAAATAGTCAGTGGGCTTCATCAAAGGGCATATGGGGACAGACTTCAAGATTTCAATGTGTATACTTTGGAGGAAAGGTGGGAGAGTGGAGATATGATAAATACGTTTAGATACCTCCATGGCAGAAATGCACAGGAAGAAAGCCTCTTTCAACAGAAAAAAAGCTCTACAATGAGGGGGCATAGAATGAAGATGAAAGGGAATAGACTCAGGAGTAATATGCGGAAATATTGTATTTCTTTATGGAAAGACTCCTAGTGGAGGTAGTAGAGACTAGGACAGTATCTGAATTCAGGAAAGCATGGGACAAACACAGAAGATCTCTAAACGGAAAAAAGGGACCGTACAGTAGTAGTTGTATGGAAGGGCAGACTGGATAGGCCATATGTTCTTTATCTGCTACTACTACCTATCATATAGGGTGTATGCAGTGCTGTACAACATGTTTCTACGTATTCTAAAGAAGTAGCTGAAAACGTAAGGCATTAATAAATAGTGTTCATAAACTACAAGTGATCACAGAAAAAAGGAAGGCAGGAACAAAATCTGGAAAAGCTTAAGAGAAGCTGGGGAGGTAGGCAGAAAAGCACAGTGAAAAAGTAATTGCAGGAAAGGCTTGAAAGATTACCACCAAAAATTGTTACAAACAGGAACATAAATCAGACCAATCTTGAATGATTTTCAGAACGCTGTCTTTGCTAGGAGCTACAGTAGTAAAACAAAAGCAGAAAAAAACAATGTGGGTGGATGGAATACATCCAAGGGTATGAATGGGGGACACAAGAAATTTCTGGCAGCTTCATTGATCTTTTCAATGCTTCATTACAGTCTGGAGTGGTTTCAAAAGACTAGAAACAGTCAGATGTGATTGTAAGGAAGAGGATGGGAATTACAGACCAGTTAGTTGATTTCAGAGTGCAAAGTTGGTAGATATTTATCCGTCATTGCTGAAAAAAGGAATTTCCAAGCATTAAGTTAAGGAGTGTGAGGACTTATGCAATCAAGACTTTGGTTTCTTATGCTTAACTACATTTTTGAATATTTCTATAATTGTTCTTTCGCATTGAAACTGTACAGTATGTTCTGTAGATAGATGAAATAAACTCCTACCTTAATGCATTTTGAATTTTAATTTGTATACAGCAGAATATGAAAAATGTACAAGTGTGAAGACTTTTACAAGGCACAGCAACTTATGACTCATCCTGTCGGCCAGCACATTTTCACTGCCTGCCAGATAAATGTCTCTTAAGAGTCATCCCGCATGACATAACTTAGTCCTACAGTTTTACAGCTTCCAATTTTGGAAGATAAGAACTAAATAAAAGTCATTCTGAGTTAGACCAAGGTCCATCAAGCCCAGCATCCTGACAGTGGCCGGTCAGGGATACAATGATCTGGCAGAACTCATAAAGCAGATGTAGTTCTCATCGTTCATTTCCAAGAATACGCAATGGCTCTTCCAAATCTATCTGGCTAATAATTTTTATGGACTTTTCTTCCAGATTCAAAAGATATTTGGATAAGGTTAATGGATTTAAAACCCATAAAAAATATTAGCCAGATAAACTTAGGCGAGCCATTGCTTTTTGGGATCTCCCAGGAACTTGTGACCTGGATTGGCCACTGTCGGAAAAAGGATGTTGGACTCGATGGACCTTGATCTGACTCAGCATGACTTTTCTTTTATTCTTACGATCCAAGAACCACGGGGGATTTTGGAAGCCTGGACTCCCCCCCTCCCCCCCCATTCTAGAGTTAAACCGCAGCTGATAGGGAATCAGAGTTGCAGCTGTGACACCACCACTGCTTGAAGCATCTAAGGAGAGGCAGCAGGAGCACCATGAGAATGTGCAGTACTCGCGGGGGGGCACTTCTTCATGTTGACTTCATGAGATCAGCATCAGGCAGCAACAGCCTGCCAATACTGACGTGTCACAGTGCTGGCATCAAAGCTTCCTGCTGCTCCTTCTGCAGTATTTGTGGTAGTGGCAGCACTGCAGCTGCTCTGACTATCAATTTCTTCAGCTGGTGGGGCTACTGTATAACTACAGAATGGTAGAGGGGGAAAAAGCATGGGGGGAGAGGGGGATCAGTGATTAGATGCTGGGGAAGAAGGGGAGAAGCAGAGAAAATGGGTGCTAGAAGAGGGAAGATAGGGAAGGGGGAAGCAGATAGAAGAGCGGATACTAGGGATGTTGGGTTGAGGGTAGAGCAAGGACTCAGTTAAGGGGACGCCCAGTGATTGATTAGGACAGCAGAAAAGGATAGCCTTAGAAATTGCAGGACATTGGAAAGAAAGTGGAGTCTCAATCCTGTAGTAATGATTGGATAGGGTAAAAAAGTGAGCACTTGGGTATTAGGCTGAGGAAGTGTGGGTACTAAGAGTACAAGTGGGGACTAAGCAACTGGGTGGAGATATAAGCAGAGATTTGTTGGCTGAGCTCTGGGGTATATCGCAGAGTGAAGAAAGGTTTGGTGACATTGTGAAGGACCTGGAGGGACTGAGAAGGGCTTGGGAGGTAGCTGAAAGGGACATGAGGCTGTGAAGAAAATGAAAGACAAACAGGGGTGACAGAGTAGAAATTGTGCAAGTGAAAGAGGGAATGGGAGGCTGGGTAGGAGGTAAGAGAAAGAAGAAATGGGCTGAAGACAAGGGAGAGGATGAGTGACAGGGAAGATGATGACGGGCAGAGAAAGGCAGAAGACAGCTAGCAAGAGGGCGAGTACCATAAGTAGAAATGGGGGACTTCAGAGTAGGTGAAAATGGGAAATTAACTGGGGAAGCAGTAAAAAACCAGAAGGGAGAATGAGAGAATTAAGCATGGGAGATTGAAAAATGCCAGGTAGGTGAAATTGAAGATGGGAGGCTAAACAGAATGGGAAAGAAAACGTAAAATTGAACTTTGTGTGGATAGATAAGCAGACTGGAGAAATGAAGAAAAAGATCAGTGTCAGAGAGAAGGAGAAAGGAAAAAGGCAAGAAGACAGAGGAAGAAGAAACAGAAAATCAAAGAGAGACCTGAACTGAAAATGCAGTTGGGAAAAGATCAAAAAGGAGAAAGAGGATAAAATAAAAAAAAAACAAGGGGAAGATATTCAAGGTGTTTTATCCAGTTAGCAAACCTGCTAACTGATTAAAATGTGCTGAACCTGATATTCAATGGCACTATCTGAATAGTATTTATTCCCAAAGACCACATAAAAACACCCGGTTAAAACCAGGGCGATCTGTGGGTGGATTGGGTGCGGTGCCAGCTACCATCAGGTTAAACTTAGTAAGTGCATTTTTCCTAGCAACAAAGGTGCCAGAACACATATGCAAGGCTCTTTCATTAATACATGAGGACCATGGGTCAATTTTAGCAGGCAATGAAAAAGATGCTGGTACTCAGTAACGTTGAACACCCTCTCAAAAAAAGACCTGAACTTAGAACAGGTGAATGGCTACTCTAACTTTAACTGGTTATCGCTATCCAGATAGCAGCAGAATATCGCCATTAACTGGATGGCGACGTGCAAACCGGCAGGGGTGGCCCAAGGGGGGGTGTGGGGCCATGTGCGGAGATTAATTGTGGGGCCTCATTTGCATAAGGACCCTCATTTGCGTAAATATTTGCATAATGTTAACATGCGCTTTTAGTAAACATGCTTCTTAATGAGTGTCTGAATAAAGAAAGACTAACAGATTTCTACATTACTATATTGTAGTGACAACCACCAGGCCCATTAGGAAGTACTACAAACACTGATCATTTAGAACCCATAGTAAATCCACCGTATCATAACAGCACCATCAGGACTCACAAAACACCAAACCCTACCTATCAAAAGGCAACACTGCAGATATTAAAACCAATACATCTCAGAGAATACCAATACATCTCACTGGGGGAAAGAGAACAAGTGGCACTGTCAAATAGAAACAATATGAATAGAATACCTCAACTTAGTTACACATGCAGAACATAGACTGACACCACACAAAGAACAAGGGATCACAATTTAGAAATAGGAAGATGATAATTAAAATGGGAACCCCAAAAGCCAAACATGAAATGTACAACACTGGAGAAATAAAACTATAAATTAATTTCTGCTTGCACTAAGCAAAAACACGAAGATGTTACCAATACACACTTCCCAGACCTGACATATTCCAGTTAATAAATTCAAAATAAAAAGTAGTTTTCTACCTTCTGTTTGGGATTTTATTTTTCAGCTGCAATTGCTCCAGTCACTTTCTTCTGGTTTCCTCGTGTCTTTTGCGAGCTATCCATTTGTCCTTTCTTCTCTTTTAGATTTTTTCCATTCTCTCTCTATATCTGCTTTAACAAACTGATCTTTCCCCTTTTGCTCTTTCCCCATTCTCTTTCCTTATTCCTTTATCATCCACTTCACCGTTCCATTCTCAATCCCCACTTACTCTCCCAATACCCAGCCCATTGTCGACTTTTCTTCCCTCCCAAACAAAATATCTTTTCCCCTCACCATTCTCATTCCCCATCCCCAACCCTTTCTAGTCTTCCCCAAAATCAGCTCCCTTATAGTTCTAGATCCACCCAAAATCCGCTTCCTTCTAGTCCCAATCTCCCAAGCCCCCACATCAGCCCATTTCCAGTCCTAGCCCCCCATATGCTTTTTTCCAGTTCCATTCCAGCCCATCAGCTCATTTCCACTCCAAGCTCCCCCATCAGCCAATTTCCAATCCTAGCCCCCTTGTCAGCCCATTTCCAGCCCTATTCCAACTCCCATCAGCCGCTTCCAGTCCTATTCCAGCCCCCATCAGCCCATTTCCAGTCCTATTTCCCCATTAGCCATTTCCAGTCCTATTCCAGCCCTCCAGCCCATCACCCATTTGCAGTCCACGCTCCTCCCATCAACCCATTTCCAGTCCTATCCCCACATATGCTCTTTTCCAGTTCCAATCCTAGCCCCCTCGTCAGCCCATTTCCAGTCCTATTCCAGCCCCCATCAGCACATTTTCAGCCCTAGCCCCCCATATGCTCTTTTCCAGTTTCATTCCAACCCCCATCAGCCCATTTCCACTCCAAGCTCTCCCATCAGCCCATTTCCAATCCTATCCCCCTCTTAATCCCATTTCCAATCCTAGCCCCCTCGTCAGCCCATTTCCAGTCCTATTCCAGCCCCCATCAGCCCATTTTCAGCCCTAGCCCCCATATGCTCTTTTCCAGTTCCATTCCAGCCCCCCATCAGCCCATTTCCACTCCAAGCTCCCCCATCAACCCAGTTCCAATCCTAGCCCCCTCGTCAGCCCATTTCCAATCCTAGCTCCCTTGTCAGCCCATTTCCATCCCTATTCCAGGCCCCATCAGCCCATTTCCCCATTTCCACTCTAAGCTCCCCCATCAGCCAATTTCCAGCCCCCTCGTCAGCCCATTTCCAGTCCTAGCCCCCCATCACAGCCCATTTCCAGTTCTAGCCCCCCCCCCCCACCATTACAGCCCATTTCCAATCCAAGTCCCCCCATCACAGCCCATCCAGTCCTAGCCCCCCATCACAGCCCATTTCCAGCCCCAGTTCCCCCTCTCTATATCACAGCTCATCCAGTCCTAGCCCCCCCCCCTGAACAGCCCTGTAGCTGCCTAAGAGACTGCAGAGGGAGCCAGGGAAGCCTGTGCGAGGCCCCGGCTTCCTCTGCACAGCCGCCCGCGTGAGGAGTCTTTTCCCTCATGCGGGTGGCTGTATCTGTGAAGCCGCGAATGCTGGGAGAGGTTAAAGGCAATGACCTTTAACCTTTCCCAGCATTCGCGGCTTCACAGATACAGATACATAGCTGCGTGGATGGTGTCATCGAGAGCGTTTTGGTTTCCCAGACCATAGGATGCTGTTCCAAGGGTTGCACAGCAGAGATGGCATCCATCTGTCCAAGAAAGGTCAACGCGTCTTCGGTAGTAGACTGGCTAATCTACTGAAGAGGGCTTTAAACGAGATTCGTTGGGGATGGGTGAAGAAAGCCCCCAGGTAGGTGAAAGCCCCCAGGTAGGTGATACATTAAATAACTTTATGGAAATGGGTAACAGGGGTAACATATGGAAAGCAGTGTGTATAAATGCCCGTAGCATGGGAAATAAGATCCCTGATGTTGAAGCTTTGCTGGGAGTGGCTGACTTGGATTTAGTGGCAGTTACAAAAATATGGTTCACAGAAAACCATGATTGGGATGTAACTATACCTGGCTATACTTTATTCAGAAAGGACAGGGTAGGAAGAAGGGAGGGATGAGTGGCACTATATGTAAAAACTACTATTAAAGCTTTGGAATTACAGAGCTTAAAAGGGAGAGAGGAGGCATTGTGGGTTAAACTAGAAAGAGGGAAAGAGAAATCTATTTGCACTGGTGTGCTATACAGACCTCCCTCACAAGAGGAAGAGGTGGACAGAGAGTTAATTGAAGACATATGCAGCATTGCTAGGAAAGGGGAAGTGCTACTGATAGGAGATTTCAATATGCCAGAAGTTGCTTGGCACATTCCTGCTGCAGTATCATCTAGAAGTGAGGAGATCCTGGATTCTCTACAGGGAGAACTATTCATGCAATTGGTAACAGACCCCACACGTGAAGGAGCCATACTGGACTTGCTGCTTACCAATGGTGAAAGTGTTTCTGATGTTGTAGTGGGAGATCATTTTGCATCCAGTGATCACCAGATGGTGTGGTTCAGTATTAGGACTAGGGCTGTTAGAATCCATTCAAAGGTGAGGATCTTAGACTTTAGGAAGACTAACTTTGTCAAGATGGGCCAATACCTCAGGGAGTCGTTAATGGGATGGGAACAGCCGGGGAATGTAGAAAAACAGTGGGCAAAACTGAAAGGGGATATTTTAAGGGCAACCAACCTTTTTGTTAAAATGGTAAATAAAGGTAAAAGGAAAAGGAGACTGCTATGGCTTTCGAAAGAAGTAGCTGAAAAAGTGAAGAAAAAGAGGGAGGCCTTCATGAAATACAAGAGATCACAGAGAGAGGAAGACAGGCATCTATATTTGGAAAAACTTAGAGAAGCTAGCAAAGTAGTCAGGAAGACAAAGATTCAAAAGGAGGAGGAAATAGCCAATGCAAGAAAATGGGGGGTAAGAGATTTTTCAGATATGTTAGTGAGAAGAGGAAGGGAAAAAGTGGTATTGTCAGACTCAAGGGTGCAGGGGAGAAATATGTAGAAGCTGATAAGGATAAAGCGGAATTGCTTAACAAATATTTTTGTTCTGTGTTCACAGATGAAGAACCAGGAGCAGGACCTCAGAAAACACCCACAAACAGGAACAGAAGCGAGGGACATCTTGAACAATTTTCAGAAGACTGTGTTTGTGAGAAACTAGCTCAATTTAAAGTAGACAAAGCGATGGGACCGGATGGGATACACCCTAGAATACGGAGGGAACTTGGGGACGTTCTAGCAGCTCCACTGACTGATCTTTTCGATGCCTCGTTGGAGTCGGGAATGGTGCCAAAGGACTGGAGAGAGGCTCATGTGGTGCCTTTACACAAAAGTGGAAGTAAGGATGTGGTTGAAAACTACAGGCCGGTTAGTTTAACTTCGGAGGTGAGTAAATTATTGGAAATGCTGCTGAAAGAGAAAATAGTGAGATTTCTGGAGTCCAGCAGATTACAGGATCCGAGGCAGCATGGATTCACCAGAGGCAGGTCTTGTCAGAGAAATCTGATTGATTTCTTTGACTGGGTGACCAGGGAGATAGACCAAGGGTGAGCCCTAGATGTGGTGTATTTAGATTTCAGTAAAGCCTTTGACACTGTTCCTCACAGGCGACTTATAAACAAACTGAGCACCCTAGGGATGGACCCTAAAGTTACTGCTTGGGTTAGAAATTGGTTGGGTGGGAGGCGACAAAGAGTACAGGTAAATGGAGCTCACTCTGAGGAGAAGGATTTTACCAGTGGTGTGCCCCAGGGATCTGTCCTTGGTCCGATTCTTTTTAACATCTTTGTTAGTGATATAGCGGAAGGACTGTTGGGTAAGGTTTGCCTCTTTGCGGATGATACCAAAATCTGCAATAGAGTAGACACCCAGGTAGGTATAGATAACATGAGGAGGGATCTAGCTAAGCTTGAAGAATGGTCTAGAATTTGGCAGCTGGGAATTAATGTTAAAAAAAAGTAAGGTCATGCATTTGGGCTGCAGCAATCCAAGGGAGCAATATAGTATAGGGAATGAAATACTTTTGTCCACTAAAGAAGAGTGGGACCTAGGCGTGGTTGTGTCTGATGATCTTAAAGTAGCTAAACAGGTAGAAAAGGCAACGGCAAAAGCTAGAGGGATGCTTGGGTGCATACGGAGAGGAATGGCTAGCAGAAAAAAGGAGGTGATAATGCCTCTGTATAAGTCTTTGGTGCGACCTCATTTGGAGTATAGTGTGCAATTCTGGAGACCACACCTTCAAAAGGATGCGAACAGGATGGAGTCGGTGCAGAGGGTGGCTACTAAAATGATTACTGGTCTTCATTATAAAGCATATGAGGACAGACTTAAGGATCTTAATATGTACACCTTAGAGGAAAGGCGGGATAGAGGTGATATGATTGAGATGTTTAAATACCTCCGTGGCATAAATGTTCAGAGAGAGAGAGCCTCTTTCAATTGAAAGCAAGTTCTGTTACGAGGGGACATGGGATGACGGTGAAGGGAGATAGATTCAGGAGTGATATGTGGAAATATTTCTTTACGGAAAGAGTAGTGGATCCGTGGAATAGTCTCCCAGTGGAGGTGGTAGAAATGAGGACAGTAACTGAATTCAAAAAAGCATGGGACAAACACAGAGGATCTTTAAAGGCAAAAAGGGGACTGTTGTAGTTGTTGATACGGAAGGACAGAATAGATAGGCCATGTGAACTTTTTCTGTCGTCATATTTCTATGTTTCTATGTTTATTGATGGCAGCCCTCAGCTTGCTCGGGTCAAAAGAAACAAAATGTGGGGTGGGGTGGGGTTTATAAGGGCTTTAGTCTACTCCAGGTAGAGAGTCAACTTGGGATGAGTTCATAAGATCATCCTATTGTTGCAAAACAGTATAATGAGGATCAGTTACTAGAGCATGCAGCTCACTAACTCTGTGTGCTGAAGATATCACCACCAAAAAAGCGTAGTTACTCACCTGTAACAGGTGTTCTCCGGGGACAGCAGGAATCAGTCCTCACATATTGGTGACGTCGGCACCGACGGAGCCCTTGCGGAAAAAATCCCCCAGCTTTCAAAGAAAGCCTTTGGGAGATGCCACCAGGCATGCGTGGTCCCCTTCCTGCCTAAGGGTGCCATCTTGCTCAGTCAGATGACATAGATAAAAGACAGCAAAAATAAAAGATGGTAAAGGAGCAACTCCAAGGGGAGGAGGGAGGGTTGTGAAGACTGATTCCTGCTGTCCCCAGAGAACACTTGTTACAGGTAGGTAACTATGTTTTCTCCGGGAACAATCACAAAGTCAGTCCTCACATATGGGACTTCCCAGCTACCGGCTACCGAAAGCCCATAGCAAAAATAGGAGCTCCCTCACGGGGCACCGCAAGCAGCAGCAAATGAGTCCGTGTCCACAAACCACAGTAGGACCCCTGTGTCCGATGAAACCAGCACTCCAGTAGCCTGAACACAGAAGGGTCGGAGGGTAGGAGTTGCCTAAACCCCAAAAAGGTTACGGAGCACAGCCTGGCCGAAGGCATTGTCCTGTCAGGACTCTCTTTCCAGGCAGTAAAGGGCTGCAAAGGTATGGAATGAAGACCAGGTGGTGGCCTGGCAGATGTCCACCATTGGGACAGAGTGCAAGTTTGCCACCGAAGCTGCCATGGCCCTGATGATGTGGCCTTCCAGCAGGAGCCTCGCCTGCTCATAAGCGAGTGCAATACAGTCTGCCACTCATGTGAACAGTGTACGCTTGGTCACCGCCTCCCCCAGTCTAATGGGGTCATAGGAGATGAAAAGCTGAGAAGCTTTGCGGTGGCCCTGAGTGCATTGTATATGGAAGGACAAAGCACTCTTACAGTCCAAGGTGTGGAGGCCCGTTTCCACCCGACTGGAGTGAGGTCTTGGAAAGAAGGTAGGGAGCACCACTTCCTGGTTAAGATGGAAGGGCGACACTACCGTCAGCAGGAATTTGGGGTGCATGCGAAGCACCACTCTGTTCTTGTAGAACCTGATATAGGGCGCATCCGCCACAAGGGCCTGTAGCTCGTTAACTCTGCAGGCGGAGGTAAGTGCATCCAGGAAGATCACCTTCCAAGAGAGGTAGCAAAGGTGGCAGGTAGCCGGAGGCTCAAAAGGCGGGTGAGTGAGGTGCCCCAACACTACGTTGAGGTCCTATTCGATTGCTGGAGAGTGAACCAGGGGCTTCGATAAGAGCAGGCTCCGAAGAAAACGCATTGCCAAGGGATGGACTGAGAGGGGCTTGCCATTCCACCGGGTGGTGGTGTGCCGCCAGGGCACTAAGGTGCACTCGGATGGAGTTGGACTTGAGCCCAGATTGAGAGAGGTGGAGAAGGTACTGTAACACCAGTGTCACCGGGCAGAAGGGGTTAGTCCCATGTTCGGTGCACCAAATCAAGAACCTGCGCCATTTTTGGGCGTAAGCCTTTCTAGTAGAGGCCTTGCGAGAGGCCAGTAGAATGTCTTCTACCTCAACTGGGAGGTTGAAAGGGGCCAGAGTCACCCTCTAAGCAGCCATGCTGTCAGTGATAGGGACCCAGGTTGGGGTGCAAGGGAGAGCCCTCCTCCTGAGACAGGAGTCCCGGGGCAGACCCCAAGGGGATGGAGGTCTCCACCGTCAACTGTAGAAACAGCAGGAGCTACGGTTGCCTGAGCCACCGAGGAGCTATCAGGATGAGCGAGGCCCTGTCGCGGAGGGTCCTGAACAAGGCTTTGGTGATCAGCAGCATAGGAGGGAAGGCATACATGAGGCCTTCCAACCATGAAACCAGGAATGCGTCCACTGCCACCCTGGAGGGGTGGGCCTGCCGGGAGCAGAAGCGGGGCAACTGAAAATTGTCCAGGCTGGCGAACAGGTCCATCACAGGTTCCCTCCCAGAGCCAGAAAAGCCGACTGGCTACCCTGGTGCCAAGCTGCCACTCGTGCAGCTGGAGAACTCTGCTGAGCCTGTCGGCCAGCAAATTGTCCTGGCCTGGCAGGTACATACTCTGTTGGATTGCGTACGAGCAGAGGACCAGTGCCTCCTGACAAAGGTCCGAGACCCCGTGCCCCCCTGTTTGTTCACGAAGAATATTGCCACCTGGTTGTCTGTTTGGACCAGCACCGGCTGGTGATGCATGTGGTGACAGAATACTCTCAGAGCTCCAGGAGGTTGATCTGCTGGGTGCTCTCATCTGGTGACCAGTATGGTTCAGAGCTCCAGGAGGTTGATCTGCTGGGTGCTCTCATCTGGTGACCAGTTGCCCTGAGTGCGGAGATCTCCGCAGTGGGCTCCCCAGTCGCGCAGGGAGGCATCCATGGTGAGGACCCTTGAGGAGCTTGGGGCCTGAAAAGGCATGCTTGCCTTGAGATGCTGGGGAGACTGCCACCAGACCAGAGAATCTTCCAAAACAGAAACTGTCTCGGAGGCGGCCTTTGGCCTGAGACCACTCTGTTCCGGAAATACCACTGCGCTGCCCTCATATGGAGGTCAGTGTCGGGGATGACGTGGACCGTGGAGGCCATGTGCCCTAGGAGGCGCAGAAGAAGCCGAGAGGGCACCAAGGGACAGTACTGTATGTCCTGAGCCAGAATCCTGAAACGATTGGCTCGGTCCCTGGGCAAGAATGGCTTTGACTGGAGAGTGTCTATCTTTGCCCCAATGAATTCCAGACACTGTGTCGGGAAGAGACGAGACTTGGGGTAGTTTATGACAAACCCAAAGTGTTGCAGAACCTGGATGGTGTGTGTGGTGGCCTTTAGCACCTCTGAAGCTGTGCCTCCCTTGATAAGCCAGTCATCCAGATAGGGAAAATGAAGACCCCCTGGAGCCAGAGGAAGGCGGCCACGATTGCCAAGCATTTTGGAAAAACTCTTGGGGCAGAGGCCAGGCTGAAGGGGAGCACACTGTACTGAAAACGCCTGCCTCACCACTACAAACCGCAGGTACTGCCTGTGGTTAGGGTGGATGAGGATGTGGGTATAAGCATCCTTGAAGTCTAAGGAGCATAGCCAATCTCTCTGCTGGAAGTAGGGCAGCAATATTCCAAGGGAGAGCATCTTGAACTTCTCCCTCACCAGGAATTTGTTGAGGTTGCGCAGGTCAAGGATGAGCCTTAGGCCCTCTGTCCTTTTTGGCATGAGGAAGTACCTGGAGTAGAACCCCTTGCCCTTGAGTTGGTGGGGCACCGGTTCCACTGCTTTGTCCTCGAGAAGACCTGCCAACTCCTTCAGAAGAAGGTGGAGGGGAGACCTGAGGGGCTCTCCCAGGAAATAAGGGGGAGGTGTCTGAGTCAGGTGGAAGAGGTAACCCTCCCTGACTACCCGAAGTGCCCAGGAATCAGTGATGATTGTCACCACCTCTGGGCATAGAGGGCCAGACATCCCCATGTGGGCTGCTGATCTCCTTGGGGTAGATAGGCTATGTTCAAGGAGTCAAAAACTTCCCCCAGGCTGGGCCGGGGCCGGAGCCTGTGGTTTTGGAGCCTTCTGCTTACATGGGCCATGATAAGGTGGGTAGTTTCTGTAAGCAGCTCCCTTCCTTGGGTAAAAGGACTTTTTACCCGAGCCCTTCCATCGGTGAGGGGCAGCGGTCTTTTTGGAGAGCCTGGTCCTCGTCATGAACTCAGTCTCCAGCTCGGCAGCTTTGTTGGTCATGGGTTTGCCAAAGAGGTTCTCTCCTTGACAGGGGACATTGACCAATTTGTCCTGAATCCACTGTTGAGGTCGGACAACTGTAGCCAAGCTTAACGGCATGCACCGATGCCAGCTACCGCTACTCGAGCAGCTGACTCAAACTCATCATAGACCACTCGAGACATGAATTTGGAGCACTCATGGACTGTCTTGGCCAGGTTCTTGAACCGCTGCAAGGGTTCCTCGGAGAGACCAGCTGAGAACCCGGTGAGTTCCTTCATCAGGTCTCTTGGGTACATGCCCATGTACAGCTGGTAGGCCTGGATGCGCCCTATGAGCATTGAGCCCTGGTAGCACTTTCTGCTGAGGGCATTCAGGGTGCGGACTTCCCTGCTGGGGGGCACCGAGGCATGCGTCTTCTGGCTTTTCAGCCGATGCATGGCCGACTCCACCACCATGGAGTTATGTAGCAGCTGTGGATTTTGGAAGCCCGGGCTCTGGCGGATTCAATACATCGAGTCGTGCCGTTTGCTCACTACCGGTACCGAAGCTGGTGTCTCCCACAATTCGAAGCATCAGCCGTTCCAGGATGGGAGGGATGGGCACTGTGAGCGATTCCCGTGGAGGGGCCTCGTACTGGAGGATTTCCAACTCATCTGCCCGAGGGTCCTCCTCCAACTCGGTTGGGAATGCCAGGGCCTTAGCATGTCCTTGACAAAATCAAGGAAGATCATATCCTTTGGCGGGGACCGCTGTCGAGGCTCTGAGACAGGAGAGTCAGATGGGACGCTGCAGTGGCGATGGGTATCGGGGGACTCCTCATCCTCCATCTCCCACTCGGAGTAGTTCCGATGCCCTGCGGCTGGCGAGGATCGGCTCAGCCTCTGGGGATGTCTTGGACATCGAGGGCCCGGTGGTCAGAGCAGATGAACCGGTCATGCTGGACAACAGTGCCCGCTGCTGGTCCATGAAGGCATACAAACTGCGCTCTAGAGCTGTCATTCTCGACTCCAGACCAAAAGGCTCCGCAGCCTTCGGCGTGGGCACCGAGGGACTTGGGCCCGACGCCGGCTCCCCCAAAGGGGAATCCTCGACGAGGATGATGTCTGGGGACCGAGGCTGGTCTGCGGTCAAATCCTTTCGGGGGGGCCTTTGCAGACTGCACCTCCTCCGATACCTCGGATGAATGTCTCGAACTGCAGGACTGGGCCCAGGGAGCACCCGGCTGGTCGGAACCATCCAAGGACGTCACCTTCGACGGTTTCTTCTTCTTCCTGGGTTCCCTTGAGGGAGACCCCCTTTCTGAGGACCCACGATGAGGCTCGGGTTTGGAAGGTTCCATCCGAGATGTCGGGGCCTCAGATGACGCCCTGGCCTTCGGATTCACCGGGAACGCCGGGAAAAACTTATCGTGCTGCCTCTGGTGGCTCTTGAGGGTCTTACTGGACATCCTCTTGCAGAGACCGCAAGTTGCCAGGTCGTGGTCTGGTCCAAGGCTGCGGAGACAGCAGTTGTGTGTGTCGATCAAAGACATAATTTTAGAGCACCGATCACAATTCTTAAAGTCACTGGTAGCCATGGGGGAAAAAAGAACCACTGCGAGGTCGAAGACTCTCCGGGCTGCTAGTGGGAGAAAAACAGTGTGTAGATGCCAGGAAAAGAAAAGAACGAAAACTACAAAAATAGACCTAACGATGCCGAGGCAATGAGGTCAGTAGGCAGGAAGAGTACCGGTGCTATACCGGAGGTGAGTATGAAACTCAGAGAGAAAAATCAACTTTTTCCAGGGTCAAGCCAGACAAACGTCTGAAGAGCTCCGCGGAAAAAAGGAGACTGAGCAAGATGGCACCCTTGGGTGGGAAGGGGACCATGCATGCATGGTGGCATCTCCCAAAGGCTTTCTTTGAAAGCTGGGGGGATGTTTCTGTGAGGGCTCCGTCGGTGCCAACATCACTCATATGTGAGGGCTGACTTCCTGCTTGTTCCTGGAGAAAAAGACCTTTCAGGCTAGGTACTTCAGTCCACAAGTATCTAGTGGCTCAAAGGGAGCTTTCATCAACTGAGTCAAGACCACACTGAAATCCCAAGATATTGTGAGAGGCTGAGGGGTGGCTTCATAAGAAGAAAGCCCCACATACAGTTGTGGTCAACATTATTGGCACCCTTGCATTTTAGATATGTTTTGTACAATATCTTGAGAAATATTTGGAAATATTCCAACTGTATGACATCATAATATTTTAATAGTATGTTCAAAGGAATACAACAAAAAAAAAGATGTCTGTGCACCTTAGACATAGTAATTTCTGAGAAGAAAACAAAATATGACCTGGACAGGATTAATGGCACCCTTCACTTATATTTATTTGCACAACCCTTGGCAGTGATGACAGCCTACAAATGTTTCTTGTAGCTATCTATAAGTTTTGTACATCTGTTTGCTGGTAGTTTCTCCCACTCTTCAACTGTGATTTGTTCCAGCTCATGAATGTTTCCAAGATGTCTTTTACCAATGGTATTTCTTATTGGATTGAGATCAGGTCTCATTACTGGCCAGTTTAAAACAGTCCATTTGTTCCTTTTTAACAATTCTTTTGTACTTTTGGATGTATGTTTTGGGTCACTGTCTTGCTGGAGGACACACGACCTTCGACCCAGACCTAGCTGTCTAACACTAGGTAGCACATTTCGCTCCAAAATATCTTGGTAGTCTTCTGATGTCATGATTTCTTTAATACGTTCCAGGTCTCCAGTTCCTGAAGCATCAAAACAGCCCCACAACATTATGGCACCTCCACCATATTTAACTGTAGAAAGGGTGTTTTTTCCTTATAAACTTAATTTCTTCGTTTGTAAATGCATCGCTCGTCTGCATTGCCAAAGAGCTCAAGTTTGGTTTCATCTGTCCACAGAACATTTTCCCAGAAGGATTGTGGTTTCTCAAGATGGGTTTGGCCAAAGATCAGGCATGCCTTTTATGTCTGTTTTTAAGCAGTGGGGTCCTCCTTGTCTTTGCCGATGAGGTCCTTGTTTGTTTAGTGCGCGGCATATTGTGTGGGTTGAAACCACCATTCCAGATTGCTCCAGGTCAGCCTTAAGCTCTTTGGATGTTGTACATGGTGTTTTTCCAACAGTCTGCACTAACCTTTAAAGACTGCTTGGATTAATTTTCCTATATTCACCACTTCCTGGGAGATTCTTGACAATTCCATAAGCAGAAAATGTCTTCATAACATTGCGAACGGCAGATACAGGAATCCCAAGGTCTTTGGAGATGGTCTCGTACCCCTTTGAAGTTTGATGATAATGGTTTTTCTGACGGTCTCAAGCAGCTCTCTTGTCTTCACCATCATGAAAATGGAACAGGGAGTGAATGTGGCCATTTTAAACATTAGAGCCATCATTCATTGGCTGATTCAAGTCATGTGAGTACTGACAATTGATCACAGGTGCATTTAATTTTACTGCAATGAGAATGTGGTTCTTCTGTTCAAACTGATTTGAATTGCTTATAAATGTGCTAATAATCATGTCCTCACACCAAACGTTTGACCGACAATGTCCCCAAAGTTTCTACCAAAACCCTAAAAATATTTTTGTTGGATCATTTGTCTCAGGAGGATAAAGAAATAACTCCACCCATAACAAACTCTCCATTTTATTCTAAATATTAAGCAAATGAATGCTCAAACATGTGTGAAAATGCCATAACACCGCATCACACATAAAATGTGATAAAACTTACCTGATGCAGTGGTATCTCATCTCTGCATCAATTGCCATTAGCTTCAGTGACACATTAGTCGACCGGTCATCTGTCAGCTTAGAAGAGACCGGGCCATCTGGAAAGGCAGGCCAATGATATGAGGAATCACGATCCCATACACGACACAGGTCTGTGTTTCGGACTCTTCCACCTTTAGTAGAGCCCTGTTTTCTGCTCTGATCAATCAGCAGCCATAAGGAGAATATGACGGGCTGCTTCTTGCACATGGACTTTTAAATTTTGATAGATCATCAGAAAGGCAGCAGCCGCAAGACAGTTAAAGAGTGGTGCTCCTAAAATACATCATTTTTTCTCCAACTGAAGTTCATCACAAAAAAGATAAGTGAAACTGGGGGTTTCACAATATACGTTGTCCCTCAGATTATTTTTAAAGTCAATGGCATAGTGTGCCTTTCAAAACAGAGCAAACGGGAGGGTTTGCCATGAGAGAGGTTTCGCCTTTCAAGACAAACAATCCAACACAAAAAAATCTAGGCGATAATTTGTGTGAGTTTAAAGTCATACTATTGTGTGTAATTAGTTGAGTCTTACTTGATTGGAGTGGAGGAGTAGCCTAGTGGTTAGAACACTGGCTTGGTAACCAAGCAACCAGGGTTCAATTCCCACTAGCACTCCTTGTGGCCTTGGGCAAGTCACTTAACCCTCCATTGCCTCGGAAGAAAGGCCTGGCAATCTACTTCCAGTGACACTGCCAAGAAAACCCAGGAGCTTCTGGGTCGCCAGGAGTCAGGACTGACTCAAAGGCACTTAACAACTTGATTTATTGGGATACTTTTGGAATGTGGACTTTTAGTCTTTTTGATTTAGGATTACCATTGATCACTCAGCAGTCTTTATGTGCAGAGTCACTGCCTGTGCTATTAGACTCTGAAGTTCTATCTTGAAGACAACTGAGCTAGAGCTGCTATGGCTCAGCATGAGTGCTGGTCTTCCTTGGGTTTCTTGAAGAGTGCTAAAAACTCAAAGTTGGACTTTTGGAGACTGATGTGGTGAGTGCCTCAAGACGAGAAATAGAACTGTCATTCAGGCATGGCTGTTTCAGGCATCAGAGGGCAGCCTCCAGTATTACTGCAATCTTAGACATGCAATGAAGGTCATCATCAATGGTTCTTATGTTTTAATGGGCCTTGGAGTTATTTTTCCTTGGATCTTGGCTTGATTGATTGGCACCCAATGCTTGCACAAGCTGGAGATCAACAGACAGTGATCTCTGTCTCTGGGCGTTGGTACTGCAGGAGATGATGCTTTCTTCAGCAACACCTTGCTTCTGTTCATCAGTATAGTTCCCAATTCTTATGCTTCACTGATTCAACGACAATAGACTTTTTCTTCAAGATTTAATTTCATTTTGCGAATCTTGATGACCCTTGGTGACATCCTACAGCAGATGTGGCACTGGCTCACATCATATTCCTTATCCAGATACTTCTAGCAGGACGTATATGTTGCCAGACGCATATTGCCTACCTGCAATCTGCCTTCTCTCCCACTTGCAGAAAAATTGATGTGACATCAAAAGAGGAAATATTTTCTTGGGTAGGAATGAGTAAGGAGAAAAAAAGGGGGCCTATGATTTGAAGGCTTGTCAAAAGCTGTGGAAAAAGTAGACCTTTGACAGGACAGGCAAAAAAAAAAAGGAAAACAGATCATCAAAAAACCATGAATGCATACTGTTAAAACAAGCACAAAAAAGAGGTCAAACTCACTCTGGAGAAGCAATGGATTCAGCAAAACAGCAGATTAAAAGTGAAATGTGTTCAATATCCACAGCAGTAGACAACAAACTAAGGTATACTATGTGGCTATGGGAACTACTGTGCATGCTCAGGGAAATCACCAATTTCCTGGATAGTTCTGAACATGGCAATGTCAACACTGCCAGGATGATGTCACCCATATGTGTGACTATGGCTATTTGTCTTCTGAGAACAGCAATCTGTTAATGTTGCCTTATATCCAAAAATGAGTGTGTTTTTACAAAGCGCTACATCAAAGGTGAGCAAAGAAATACTTGATATACATTCTACTATGGAATGAATTTTAACAAACAATGCATCTGTATGTTCCAGCTCTACCTGCTGTAGTTCTTGTTCTCTCTGTGCATGCCTTATCTCCATATGTTTGACTTTATTTTCCAAGGACAAAAAGTGCTTCATTTCTGGACTATGGCTCTCTTTAGCTTCCCTGAGTTCTTCCAATAACTTTGCTACCTGAAAATTCAAGTAAAATTAACAATTATTTAATACTTATTCCCACACAGCACCTTATCTATAAGATTCTGAATAAAATAAATACAACAAAAAGCGACATACAAAAACTGGAAAAGTATTAAAACGTTGAACAGTTAATTACAAAAACAGTGCAATCTACTTAGGTTCTTTATGTTATCTATTTAACAGGTTTTATATACTGCTTTATCAGTTCAATCAAAGCAGTTTACATTGAAACTTAAACTTGGTAATGTAGACTAGCGGAAAAAATTGTGGATACACCTGTAAAATTTGAGCTCTCCCTGATAATATCTGTCTTACATACGTTAATTTATTTATTTATTTATTTATTTAACATTCATTTTTATACCGCATCTTCCAGAGATCAGTTGCGGTGTACAAACAACAACATTTAACAAAGCTAAGTTTGTTTTACATAGAACATCTTAATTTTACATAGAACATCTTAATTAAGTATTCTATATATTAGATACTCTATGCAGATTGTTGCAATGACATTTGGGAACATATTGCAAACGAATATCACCAACATTTATCAGAAAAAACTTTGATTTAGAGTCAGACAAGGTAATTGATGTCTTTTTCTCAGGAAAATTATATTTTTCATGAAACTGTCGATCCACTTTAAGCAGGTTTTATGCAGAATCTCATGTATAAGCTGACGGTTCAGATAATGTGTGCTATACTGCCAGGTGTATACAAGCTGTATCAAAGTCATATTTGTGCTTTTGTTATTTTTATAAATTTATTTTATTTATTAGCGAAAATATTTAAAAAAAATGACAAATGCTTAATAAAAAGTTTCCAATGTGGAATATGTTGTTGTATTTTGTAGATTAATGATGGCAGCAACAAAGAGGGTTGACTGGTCTCCTAAAAAAAGAGCAACAGCCATTACTTTGAGAAATGAGGGGTACAGCTTTCGTGAAATCGCTTAGAAGATGGGCCATGGAGTGACAGCATCTGGTGTACAAAAGTTGTGTGCTCACTTCAAAGTCACTGAAAGTGTTGCAACTCAGAAGGGAAGAGGAAGGAAAAAGTCTACAACTCCAAAAACTGACAGAATGATTATTAGGCTGGCTTTAAAAAATCGTAAATCATCTGCCAAGGACATCAATCAGGAACTTATGGATCTTGGTGTGTCCGGTACTGATCGAACTGCCGGTCTGAGGGAAAGAATTCCAAGAAAGAAACCAGTCAACCCTCTTTGTTGCTGCCATCATTAATCTACAAAATACAACAACATATTCCAAATTGGAAACTTTTTATTAAGCATTTGTCATGTTTTTTAAATATTTTCGCTAATAAATAAAATAAATTTGTAAAAATAACAAAAGCACAAATATGACTTCGATACAGCTTGTATACACCTGGCAGTATAGCACACATTATCTGAACCATCAGCTTATACATGAGATTCTGCATAAAACCTGCTTAAAGTGGATCGACAGTTTCATGAAAAATATCATTTTCCTGAGAAAAAGACATCAATTACCTTGTCTGACTCCAAATCAAAGTTTTTTCTGATAAATGTTGTTGATATTCGTTTGCAATATGTTCCCAAATGTTATGGCAACAATCTGCATAGAGTATCTAATATATAGAATACTTAATTAACTTAAGTAAGACAGATATTATCGCGGAGAGCTCAAATTTTACAGGTGTATCCGCAATTTTTTCCACTAGTGGTACATTAAACAGGGACATTGATAACTTGGACTTTTCTAAGGCAATGGAGGGTTAAGTGACTTGCCCAAGGCCACAAGGAGTACTAGTGGGAATCAAACCCTGGTCTCTGGGTTCCCAAGCCAGTGTTCTTAACAATTAGGCTACTCCTCCACTCCTTCGTCATGTGGAATCAAAGCATGTTGTTTTTCCAAAGTTTTTAAAAAGGTGGGATATCTTTTATTGCAATTGCACATAAACTAGTTGTCTGGAGAGAAACCAAAATATGTTGATAAAATGGGAATGTGAGGAATAAGACAAGATGTCATGAAACGTAATCATTAACAGACTATGTCACCTCAGTCACACATGTAAAACACACACAGACCCTCCCAATCATAGAATAAGTGCCCACAAATTAGAAAAAGAAACAGGCAGACAAAAGCCCAAATGGAAACCTCAGGAAACCAGACTTGATACAATGCAACACTGAAAAAAAACAGAAAATTGTTTTCTCCTGTATTACGCTAAGGGGCTGATATTCCAAGACACTTATCTGGTTGGCACTACCTAGTACTGCATTGACACTATCCAGATAGTGCTGGGAAGGTCTGGGGGCAGAACTGGCATGTATCTACATAGTGGCGATTCTCGGCATCGCAACCCAGATAGCAATCTGTATAACTTTAGGAGTGAAAAAGCAGTCCCCCCCTACTGTAAGTGGGATATGGATGGGTTATCTGGATAGTGGCTGAATAGTGCCACTCTGCAGATATCACTGAATACCCAGTTTATTTTTACTTGCAGCGGCTGGAATTTAAAATAAAGCTGACTGCTGTGGGCTGAATATTGATCCTTAAGCTATCAGAGATGCACATTTACCAAAACTAACGGAGAAAATCAAAGAATTCCATAAAAGAATGAGCAGAAACTGGAGAAATAAACACAAAAAGCTGAGCAGCGCTTCAATCCGGGGTGAGAGCAGGAGCTCCCCCTTCCTCCCCGAGCAGCCAATCATCAGTCCAGCTCAACGGCTTTAGAACTGCCGTTGCCGGGGCGCACCCGCGCCTTGCGGGCCCGCGCCTGAGGGCCTCGCAAGAGGGCCCTTTGGCGTGGCCCTTAGGCGCTGGTCCATGGCGTCGGTTTTTGGAGGCTATATTGATGTCCTGCTTATTTATCTGGGTAATGTGCTGTTCCGTGTCTCTCTCCTCTTATCTGTTTAACTGTTTCTTTACTCTACTCTGTCCTATCTTGTAATTGGCGTTCTTTTCTTTTTCACTAAATGATGTAGTACTGTAAACCGCTCTAATGCCTTTTTGGTCTGAGCGGTATATCAAATTCAAATAAACAATAAACAATACAGAGAAGGCTGACAAAAATGATAGAAGGGATGGACAGCTAGCTCCCTTATGAAGAAAGGTTAAACAGGTTAAGGCTCTTTGGAGACAACTGAGAAGGGAGATGAAATGTTTAAAATATCATTAGTGGGGTGGAACATGTTACTAGTGAACAGTTATCCACTCTTACAAATAATATTAGGACTAAGGAACACTCCATGAAACTAAAAGGCATCAGATTTAAAACAAATAAAAAACATGTTTTCACTTGGGTCTTCAGACAAGCAAATCACAAACACGTCCTCGGGGCCATTTTACAAAGTTGTTGCATGGAGGGGGCCCAGGTGTGTCAGGGATATTCTGGTAAAGATACATGCGTGTGCCAATTTCAGAAACAGCGAGCACGTCTCAACCCACCAGCAGTAATGTCCATGTGTATTCCTGCTCCAGGGCATGAATAGGCATCAGAAAAGCTCTTGTTCTTTCAACAAAGCACTTGAAGGCAGGGTGGCCCCTCTACTTGGCGAGCTATTAGGCGGCTGGCCCAGGTGGGGGTGGCAGTGGCATACATGACCGATTGCTGCCCTCCCCAGCTGTTGCTGCCCTCCCCCAGCTGCCACCGATTCCATCTTGGGAGGGGGAGGCAGGCAGCGGCAGTATTAGGAAAACTACCACTTACCCTTAAGAGATGGGTTTTTGTTCAAATAGAGTCCCAGGTATATAAGACTGTGTCTGAGAGGGAAACCCTGCCAAACCTGTAGCTGAATGGCATCTCCAAGTGGTAGAGCCTCTGATTCATTGTAATTAATTTGCAAATCAGAAAAGCTTCAACACTGATCTATCAGTTGTATAAGGATTCCTACATTCTGCCTAGCCTCTCCCAAAAATTGGAACATATCATCTGCAAATAGGTTAATGCAGACTTCCTTGCCACCTACCACAATACATTGCTACTATGCTGACTCTTAAATTTTCTTGGCTAGTGGTTCCAAGGATAGGATGAACAGCAGGGGATAGAGTAAGCATCCTTGCCTTGTGCCTTGCCGGAATCAAAATCCCTTTGCGCGATTGCCACTGAGCACCAACTGCACTGAAGGAACTATGTAAAATATTTTATTTAATTCAAAGAGGCCCCTGTGATGTTATACTTTTCCAAGACACTCTGCTAAACACTTTTTCTGTGTCTAGGCTCACCATCATAGCTTCTCTCATATCCTTGCCGACCTGAATCGCTGCCAGCGCCCTCAGCAGATTAGAGTAGGTGTATCTCCGCTGTACAAAGCCCACCTGATCCAGGTTAATCAGATCATGCAGGAGTTGACCAAAGCAATGGGCTAGTACTGGTGTTGTTTTTGCATCTTGAATTAAGAGAGACATGGCTCAGTAAGGGCCTAGCTGCTCCAGGTCCATCCCTGGTTTTGCCAACACCACAATATATGCATGGTTAAAAGTCCTCTCCATATCACCTCTTTTTAACAGATACTCTGTCAAGTTCTGAAAGGATTTTGCCAACAAGTCTTCCAAGATCTTATAGAATTCTTCACCTAGGCCGTCAGAGCTGTGCACCTTAGTGTAAGCTCAAGAGCAAGGACTGTCTTTTAAAAGTCTATGTACAGCACTGTGTACTCCTGGTAGCGCTATACAAATGATAAGTAGTAGTAGTAGTAGTAGTAACTTCAAATTCTTAATAACCTTCCTGATTTCTCCCTTCCCCATGGGCCTATTCAACCATGGTAACTGATCTTCGCTTAGTGTCGGCAAATGAAGTCTGTTAAAAAGTTGTTCTCTAGCTGGTGTGTGCTTGTTGTTGCCGCCATACAGTATAGGCATTTATAGAAGCCCAAAAATTGCTTAGTTATCTCTTCTGCTGATGTATATATATTCCCTTTCTTGTCCCTAATTTTTATGGTAACTGGCCTGCTCCCCTTGCATTCTAATCAGTCTAACCTTATTCTCGGGGATTTTAACATTCATGTTGATAACCCCTCTGACCCCTATGCTTTAATGCTCCTCTCCCATACCTTATCATTCAACCTCCAGCTTTGTTCTATTGCCTCTACTCACCAGCAAGGCCATTGCCACAACCTTGTATTCTTCTCTATTTGCTTACCCTCAAACCTCTGTACCTCACTTCTTCCCTGCTAAGCTTCACTCTTCATCACTCCCCGCCTCAACCTCGCCCTGTCTCCTCCAACTTCTTTAGAAATCTTCATGCTATTGACAAATTGGTTCCTCCTCCACTGTCTCATCACTCTTTCCTCCACTATGTCAACCGAGTCTGTTGATAAGGCAATAGCTTCCTGTAACACTGCACTCTCCTGGCTCTGGATGCTATTATTTTATTTCTATTTACCAATGGTGAAAGTGTTTCTGATGTTGTAGTGGGAGATCATTTTGCATCCAGTGATCACCAAATGGTGTGGTTCAGTATTAGGACTAGGGCTGTTAGAATCCATTCCAAGGTGAGGATCTTAGACTTTAGGAAGACTAACTTTGCGAAGATGGGCCAATACCTCAGGGAGTCGTTAGTGGGATGGGAACAGCTGGGGGATGTAGAAAAACAGTGGGCAAAACTGAAAGGGGGTATTTTAAAGGCAACCAACCTTTTTGTTAAAATGGTAAATAAAGGCAAAAGGAACAGGAGACCACTATGGTTTTCGAAGGAAGTAGCTGAAAAAGTGAAGAAAAAGAGGGAGGCCTTCATGAAATACAAGAGATCACAGAGAGAGGAAGACAGACATCTGTATTTGAAAAAACTTAGAGAAGCTAGCAAAATAGTCAAGAAGGCAAAGATTCAAAAGGAGGAGGAAATAGCCAATGCAATAAAGTGGGGGGATAAGACATTTTTCAGATATATTAGTGAGAAGAGGAAGGGCAAGAGTGGTATTGTCAGACTCAAGGGTGCAGGGGGGGAATATGTAGAAGCTGATAAGGATAAAGCGGAATTGCTTAACAAATATTTTTGTTCTGTGTTCACAGATGAAGAACCAGGAGCAGGACCTCAGAAAACACCCACAAATAAGAACAGAAGCAAGGGACATCTTGAACAATTTTCAGAAGACTGTGTTCGTGAGAAACTAGCTCAACTTAAAGTAGACAAAGCGATGGGACCAGATGGGATACACCCTAGAATACTGAGGGAACTTGCCTGGGTGAGAATGTTCACAGTCTTGGCAAGTGCATATATCAATATGATTTGCAAGGGATTGTGGGAAATGCAGTCCATTCACACCAGACACAGCTGCTCACAATAATTAGTTGTGCTTGAGTGTAAAGCCAATAAGATATTTATTTATGGGGTTATTTCTCCCAACACAGATATGCTTGGTAGCACATAAAACAGGATACTTGCTTTCAGTGTAAAACTTAGAAAAACAAAATCAGGAAAACAACAGCTGAACTTGTCAGGCAATCAAATGAAAAGAATAAAGACCTGGCTGGTAACAAACTGGTCTTTTCTGTAGGCTTTAGCTAATATTTTCTTAGCAGTGTTTCAAACAACAAGCAAAACCCACAAAGAAGGGAAAAACTGTTCTTTTCAGGTTAACTTCTTATATCTTCACACATAGATTCAGAAGTGATTCCCTCAGAGCCCACAAGCAATTAGGTAAGGCTCAATTGCTAGCAGTTACCCAGCTGAAACCCCTTAGCTGGCTTGCTTTCTACTGCGTGGCTCAAATCCTACTTCAGGAGCTTTTCTGAGTAGATTAAAGAACAAGTTTGTATTTCTTTGTGATGGTGGTTGTACTTTGTAACAGAAAATTACCAAAGGAGTTTAGACAGAGAGCAATCCATATATTCACAGCCTGTATCTAAGACTTCTCCTTCCCCTTCTTCAACAATCATGGGTTCAATATCAGGGATTGGCACAGAGGAATTTCTCAATGGAGCACTTTCAGGAGAATACTTGTTTCCCTGCTGTCTTTCAAGGTTATAGCTAGGGCATAGATCAGTGTTCATACCTGAGCTTCCATTGCTGTTAGAGTTCCTCTCTAAATAGCCTGGCCAGTATGTAGTCCAGTTCTTATGTCCAGCCTTCCAATCCAGATCCCTGGACACTGGATCTCTCTTCACATACCTTCTGGCACGGGTCTTAGGGTCCCTTCCCCGTGCAGCCGTCTCCCTCACAGGTACCTTCTGGAGATTCCTAGCCCTGCAGCACCATTCCTCTGGCTTTCCCCAGTCCAATGGTGTATGCTGGCCCTTGGAATGCCTTCCAGTATACGTACTGCTCTGGACTCCTTTAGACCTCCCAAAGGCTTTTCTCTTCTTTCTTCCAAAGGGTTTCTTGCCCTCTCTGTCCGTCCGGTTTGGCTTCTGCTTCTGATGATCCTCCCGATGATGAAGATGTCCAAGATGAGGATTTCCAAGCTGATCCTGAGGATGAGGATAATTCTCTGTAGAATAAACTCTACCTTTATTCTGTTTAGATGAGTGCTCCACCCTAGCACAGCGCAGCTGTGCTGAATCAGGCCCTGCCCTTTGAGATGAGTGCTTGGGGATTACCTCATAGCCCTCTTGATTGAACACACGTTTCCTCACTTCATCTTCTCTAATGGCTGTTGGAAACCTGGTGCATTCTGGGACTGGTAGTCTTTTATGGGAAAATTCTGTTTTCTTATTTCTACCAGAACTGACAGGTTGCTTGTTCAGAGTCACTTCACCTTTACTATAGCTCCTTCCTGAGCTATGATAAGCTTCCTTATCACACGTTCTAGCAACTCCACTGACTGACCTTTTCAATGCCTCGTTGGAGTCGGGAGTGGTGCCAAAGGACTGGAGAGAGGCTCATGTGGTGCCTTTACACAAAAGTGGTAGTAAGGATGTGGTTGAAAACTACAGGCCGGTTAGTTTAACTTCGGTGGTGAGTAAATTATTGGAAACGCTGCTGAAAGAGAAAATAGTGAGGTTTCTGGAGTCCAGCGGATTACAGGATCCGAGGCAGCATGGATTCACCAGAGGCAGGTCTTGTCAGACAAATCTGATTGATTTCTTTGACTGGGTGACCAGGGAGTTGGACGGAGGGAGAGCTCTAGATGTGGTGTATTTAGATTTCAGTAAAGCCTTTGACACTGTTCCTCACAGGCGACTTATAAACAAACTGAGCACCCTAGGGATGGACCCTAAAGTTACTGCTTGGGTTAGAAATTGGTTGGGTGGGAGGCGACAAAGAGTACAAGTAAATGGAGCTCACTCTGAGGAGAAGGATGTTACCAGTGGTGTGCCCCAGGGATCTGTCCTTGGTCCGATTCTTTTTAACATCTTTGTTAGTGATATAGCGGAAGGGCTGTCGGGTAAGGTTTGCCTCTTTGCGGATGATACCAAAATCTGCAATAGAGTAGACACCCAGGAAGCTGTAGATAACATGAGAAGGGATCTAGCTAAGCTTGAAGAATGGTCTAGAATTTGGCAGCTGGGATTTAATGTTAAAAAATGTAAGGTCATGCATTTGGGCTGCAGCAATCCAAGGGAGCAATACAGTATAGGAGGTGAAGTACTTTTGTCCACTGAAGAAGAGCGGGACTTAGGCGTGGTTGTGTCTGATGATCTTAAAGTAGCTAAACAGGTAGAAAAGGCGACGGCAAAAGCTAGAAGGATGCTTGGGTGCATACGGAGAGGAATGGCTAGCAGAAAAAAGGAGGTGATAATGCCTCTGTATAAGTCTTTGGTGCGACCTCATTTGGAGTATGGTGTGCAATTCTGGAGACCGCATCTTCAAAAGGATGTGAACAGGATGGAGTCGGTGCAGAGGGTTGCTACTAAAATGATTAATGGGCTTCATTATAAAGCATATGAGGACAGACTTAAGGAACTTAATATGTACACCTTGGAGGAAAGGCGGGATAGAGGTGATATGATTGCGATGTTTAAATACCTCCGTGGCATAAATGTTCAGGGAGAGAGCCTCTTTCAATTGAAAGCAAGTTCTGCTACGAGGGGACATGGGATGAGGGTGAAGGGAGATAGATTCAGGAGTGATATGCGGAAATATTTCTTTACAGAAAGTAGTGGATCCATGGAATAGTCTCCCTGTGGAGGTGGTAGAGATGAGGACAGTAACTGAATTCAAAAAAGCATGGGACCAACACAGAGGATCTCTAAAGGTAAAAAGTGGACTGTTGTAGTTGTTGTTATGGAAGGACAGACTAGATAGGCCATGTGGTCTTTTTCTGTCATCATGTTTCTATGTTTCTATGTTCTGCCCATGCCACATCATGTGAGGCGTACTGTACCTTAACCCTATCCACTACCCGCTATCTTCATTCCTGTGCCCGCTTAGCTAAGTGTGCTTGGCTCAAATCCTACACCCTTGTGGACTTTCTACACTTCAAATTCATGCTTGTCTCTTTCCAGTCAGCCATAACACTCGCCAAACAAGACTATTATATCATCTGACTAACTCTCTTGCCTCTGACCTTCGCTGTCTCTTTACAACTCTCAATTTTCTCCTCAAGGTGCTTCTGCCTCCGACCCCTCACTCCTTTTCTGCCCAAACTCTGGCTATTTCCATGAGAAAATAAACAAGATTACCCTCCAATTCCCCCTGAGGTCAGCTACTTCCCCTCCTACAATTCTTCAATCCCAACTTTCCTCCCCTACCTCTGCTAGCCTTTCTTCCTTTTCTATGATCTCTGAGGAGGAAGCCACTCACCTTCTTTTTTCATCCAAACTTACCAACTGCTCCTCTGATCCTAGTCCCATCCATCTCCTTAGCTCCATCTCCTCCACTGTAGTCCCTTCCATCTCTCATATTCTCAACCTATCGCGCCCAACTGCAAATTTCCATGCAGCCTTCAAGCAAGCTACGGTCACTCCTCTCCTCAAGAAACCCTCACTAGACCCTACCTGTCCTTCTCACTACTGACCCATCTCCCTCCTCTCCTTCATTTTTAAACTACTTGAATGTGAGGTTCACCGCCATTGCTTTGATTTTCTCTCCTCTCAAGCCCATCTGGATCATCTACAATCTGACTTTCATCCTTTGCAGTCAACCGAAACGGCCCTTGCCAAAGTCTCCAGTGACCTCTTCCTGGCAAAATCCAAGGGTCTTTACTCAGTCCTCATCCTTCTTGACCTTTCTGCTGCTTTTGACACTGTTGACCACAACCTTCTCCTTGATACCTTGTCTCCGCTTGGTTTTAAGGGCTCTGTGCTATCCTGGTTCTCTTCTTCTCTCTCCCATCACTCTTTCAGTGTTTGTTCTGGTGGATCCTCTTATACTGCTATTCTGCTCTCAGTTGGTGTACTCCAAGGATCTGTCTTGGGTCCACTCCTTTTCTCTCTCTATACCCAGTCCCTTGGTGCGCTTATCTCTTCCCATGGCTTTCAGTACCATCTTTATGCTGGTGACTCCCAGATCTACCTCTCTACACCTAAAATCTCTCCGGAAATCCAGGGCAGGATCTCTGCCTGCCTTTCTGACATTGCTGCTAGGGTATCTCACCGCTGCTTAAAATTGAACATGGCCAAAACTGAGCTTCTTATTTTTCCCCCTAAACCCTCCTCTCCGCTTCCTCCTGTCTCAGACAACTCTCTACTCCTCCCTGTCTCCTCAGCTCACAAACTTGGGGTTGTCTTTGACTCCTCTCTCTCCTTCTCCACATATCCAACTGATAGCTAAAACCTGCCATTTTTTCTCTACAACATAAACAAAATTCACCCATTCTTTTCTGAACACACTACTAAGACACTTATCCACTCCTTAGTCACCTCCCGTCTAGACTATTGTAACCTACTCCTTGCTGGTCTCCCTCTGAATCATCTCTCTCCCTTTCAATCTGTTCAACACTCTGCTTCATGGCCAATCTTCTGCCAGCCTCGTCACGCTCATATTACCCCTCTTCTCAAGACACTTTATTGGCTCCCTATCTATTTCTTCATCCAGTTCAAACTTTTCCTGCTGACCTATAAGTGCATTCACTCTGCAGCTACTCACTACCTTCCTTCTCTTATCTCTCCCTACACCCCTCCTCGGGAACTTTGCTCTTCTGGCAAATCACTTCTGTCTCTGCCCTTGTCTTCTATTGCTAATGTCAGACATTGCTCCTTTTACCTTGCTGCTCCTTATGACTGGAACAAACTACCTGAGTTTGTACGTCAGGTGCCTTCTCTGACCCTTTTCAAATCCAGGCTGAAAACTCATATCTTCACTGATGCTTTTGGATCTTGACTCACCTGATCTCCTTTGTGTTTCCTTACCATTCCCCTTAGATGTATCCCATGTCTACAGCTACTGTGTTGTCTGTCTTAACTAGACTGTAAGCTCTGATGAGCAGGGACCATCTTTTACATGTGTTTGTGCAGCGCTGCATACGTCTTGTAGTGCTATAAGAATGATCAGTAGTACTAGTAACGAAAAGTCTTCCCATTCTATTCCCCCATCTACGTAAATTGTAACACTAGTACATTATATTTCTTTCCTCCGTCGTCTGAAGCAACTCATTTAATTTTTTCCTATAAGTCACTAATTTTTGTCTTGCATCTTTTGTCATTTGTGCCCATGTTTATGTTGGATTTGGCCCTTTTGTAAGTTGAATCACTTCCCTGTCCCATTGCCTTTTTCCCCCCACTAATAGGCTACAATATTCCCCCTCAGGGTGGCCTTTGCTGCTTTCCATAAGTTGAGTGTATATAACACCCCTGTCATTATGAGTGATGTAATCCTGCCATGCTTTCTATATTGTGGTATAAAGCTAGGTGTATGGTCCATGTCTTATCACATACTCCTGCTGAAACTTTCAGGTCAGTCATATCACAGAATGATCTCATATGGGATCTCATATGGAGGGATCTTCAGTCTCTGTCTATATTAAATTAGGAAGACATCAACATATAATGTAGCCTTATGTAGAGATTATGTGATGCTGATAAATGGTGAAGTCCACTTCTCCGGGGTGCTGCTGTTGTTAAGTGCCGTCTGGTCGACTCATGGTGACCCTCTGAATAGTTGGCCTAAACTGTGTTCAGTCTTCAGTCAGTCATTGCTGGCTTTCCTCTTTTGTGCTGACCTTCTACCTTGCCAAGCATGATGACAGCAGAGCCAGTTGGACCACTGGATGATAGAGGGGTAAACGGGGTGCTAAGGGAGGACAATGCCATAGTGGAGAGACTGAAAGAATTCTTTGCTTTGTCTTTACTGAAGAAGATATTGAGAAGTTACCTGGGCCTGAAACGGTATATAAAGGTGATATAGCAGAAGAATTGAAAGAAATATCAGTAAACTCGGAGGATGTATTACAACTGTTTGATAAACTGAAGAGTAGCAAATCACCTGGACCAGATAGTATACATCCAAGGGTGTTGAAAGAACTGAAATATGAGATTTCAGACCTACTATTAGTAATCTGTAAACTATCATTAAAATCTTCTGTAGTACCTGAGCATTGGAGAGTGGCCAATATAATTCCAATTTTTAAAAAAGGTTCCAGGGATGATCTGGAAAACTACCGACTGGTGAGCCTGATGTCAGTAGGGGGCAAAATGATAGAAACCATTATAAATAATAAAATTACTGAACATGCAGATAGCCATGGTTTAATGGGAGAAAGCCAACATCGATTTGACTAAGGAAAATCTTATCTAACTAATCTGTTCTATTTTTTGAAGGTGAGAATAAACAGGTGGAGAAAGCCTTTGACAAGGTCCCTCATGAGAGACTCTTGGCGAAATTAAAAAGTCATGTGATTGGAGGCAGTATAGCATTATGAATCAGGAACTGGTTAAAATAAAGAAATCAAAGAGTAGGACTAAATGGCCAATTTTCACAATGGAGAAAGGTGAATAGTGGAGTACCCTAGAGATCCATGCTGGGTCCACTGCTTTTTAACATATCCATATATGACTTGGAAATAGGAAGAATGAGTGAGGTGATCAAATTTGCAGATGACACAAAATTATTCAAAGTTGTTAAAACCCAAGAGGATTGTGAAAAACTGCAAGAGGACCTTGAAAAATTGGAAGACTGGACATCTAAATGGCAGATGAAATTTAATGTGGACAAGTGCAAAGTAGTGCACCTAGGAAAGAACAACCCAAACTATGGTTACATGATGCAAGGTACCACCTTAGAAACCATCACCCTGGAAAAATATTTAAGGTGTCACCGCGGATAATACGATGAAACCCTATGCCCAGTGTGCAGTGGCGGCCAAGAAAACAAATAGAATGCTTGGAATCATAAGGAAAGAAATGGAGAATAAAACCAAGGATATTATAATGCCTCTATATCGTTCCATGGTGCGACTGCACCTTGAATACTGTGTGCAATTCTGGTTGCCATATCTTAAAAAGGATATAGCAGAATTAGAAAATGTACAAAGAAGAGCAACAAAAATGCTAGAGGAAATGGAAGGATACCCCTATGAGGAGAGGCTTAAAAGGTTGGGGCTCTTCAACTTGAAAAACAGACAACTCAGGAAGGATATGATAGCGGTCTATAAATTAATGAATGGAGTTGAACGGATAACATAGATGAATTGTTTATGCCATCAAAAAGTAGAAAGACTAGAGGACACACAATGAAGTTACAATGCAACCCATTTAAGACTAATAAGAGAAAATATTTATTTACTCAACGTGTAATCAAACTCTCAAATTTGTTACCGGAGGATGTAGTAAAAGCTGTTAGTATAGCTGGGTTTAAAAAAAGGTTTGAGCAAGTCCCTGGAGGAAAGGTCCATGAAACATAAAGAGGACCCGCGAAATCCATCGGCAGCCCCGGGACAAGTATTGTGGAACCTGTGTGCTATTTTGGGAACCTGCCAGGTACTTGGAAACAGGATATTGGGCTTGATGGACCTTGGTTTGACTCAGTAAGACATATCTTATGTTCTTATGCCTTTCTCTGACGATCTCTCTCTTCGCATGATGTGTCCAAAGAATGAAAGTCAAAATCTTGTCATCTGAGCTTCTAAAATTAATTGTATATAGTTCTCCCAGTTACATTTCCAGGTTACTATCCCTGTTTTATGTAAATACAGGGCAGAACTACCCCTGCCCTGTAGTCAAGTTGTTGTATGTAAACCGCACTGATAACAAATAGCGCGGTATAGAAAAGCTATAAAGAAAGAAAGAAAGAAAGAAAGCAAGCTTAGGCTTGATCTCCTCTAGTATTGGCTGGTTTGTTCTTCAGGCAGTCCATAGTATACACAGTATTTGTCACCAGCACCGTAATTGAAAGGTATCAATTTTCTTCCTCTCTATCTTTTTCACTGTCGCACCTTTGCAGCCATATGATGTTATTGAAAATACCATCGCTTGAATACGTTAAATCTTTGTATGGAGAGAGACATCTCTGCTCTTGAGAATCTTGTCTAGATCCTTCATAGCCATTTTGCCAAGAGCAATGCGTCATCGGATTTTTTGACTGCTTGTCATTTCTTTATTGATAGTTTATCCAAGTAGGTTAAAGCTGTCAACTATTTCAATTTCTTCTCCATCAATGATGAACTTATTGATTTTACCAGTTGTCAGGATCTTTATCTTCTTTACATTAAGGTGCGGCACATTTTAAGACTATGTTCAGATCGTCTTCACTTTCGGCCAGTAATATGGCATGATCAGCATAGCAAAGGTTGTTGCTGAGTCTTCCACCAATCTTCACACCTCGGTTATCTTTATACAGTCCTGATTCTCTGATGATTTGTTCTGCATATAAATTAAACAGGTAGGAGGAAAGTATGCAGCCATGTTGTACACCTTTGCTGATTTTAAACCATTCTGTTTTTCCTTGTTCCGTTCGAACTGTTGGTTCTTGCTCAGTGTAAAAGTTGTGCAAGAGAACTTCAGGTGTTCTGGTATACCCATGTTTTCTTAATGTGACCCATAGTTTCTCATGGTTTACACAGTCAAAAACCTTGCTGTAGTTGATAAAATACATATAGATATCCTTTTGGTATTCTTTTGTCTTTCCAAGGATCCATCTCACATCCATGATGATGCCTCTTGTTCCTCTCCCTTTCCTGAACCCTGCTTGCAATTCAGGCAGTTCTCATTCCAGGTATGGTTGTAGTCTCTGCTGAATTTCTTGGTCTTCCATCCTCTCAAGGCATTTACTATGCACCTCCAATTCGCAGAGTTGGACCTCCACACTTCCTAGCTTGCCAAAAATTCATTCCTCTGTACACTGAAGCCTGGCTGCTTGGCTCTCAACTCCCTCTTTAATCTCCTGTTTCTGATAACCTTAAGGTGATCTGGGTGTGATTGTGTCCAACGATCTTAAAATAGCTAAACAGGTAGAAAAGGTGATGGCAAAAGCCAGAAGGATCATTGGGTGCACAGGGGGAGTAATGGCCAGAAGGAAGGAGAAGGTGATAGTGCCTCTGTATAAGTCTCTGGTGAGACCTAATTAGAGCACTGCGTGCAACTATAGACACCAGAATTGGAGGTATTTTGGCTGGAGATTTTAACTGCCCACATGATCCGTCACTAGACTGTTTGAACTCTGGTATGGGGTTTGGCTGGAAAAACAAGGGTGTCGGCTATTTGTGTTGTATGGTAGATTTAATTGATGTATGACATACGTTTCATCCTGGAGTCCGGGATTATACACATTTGTCCTGTGCCCTTGGCTATGCACCATGTAATATCGGATCATGGAATAGTGAGGATTGATTGGGACTGAAAGGCATTCAACAGCGGTCTTCACTTCCCCTCGTTATCTTTGGATGAATGAAGAGTTTCAGAAGTATCTTAGACAACAATGGGCTGATTATGAATTTTATAATGCTGCCCATAAGACAATCCTATGTTGCTTTGGGATGCAGACAAGGCCATTTTGAGGGGAACAATTATTATCGCATATTTTGTGAAGTGGAGGAAACACCTGGACCTTAGTATTATCCAAATGGAAAAATCTTTACAGGCTGCTCAGAAGTAGACCGTTATGCGGACCTCCCACCAGAAGGCCTGATGACAATATCTTACCACACAAGTGGCTCTTAACTCACTACTCCATGAACGTGCTCGCATGTCTCCTCATTTCTACAAACATTTCTACCAATATGGCAATCAAACAGGGAATATAGTCACGATGGATATAGTCTCACTTTATACTAATATCCCTCAAAGGGCAGCTTTAGAAGTAGTGAGAACTACATTACTAACCAGAGGGGATCTCTCAGAGAATAAGATAGCATTTTTAATGGAGCTAGCACATCTAGCTATATACAACAACTATTTTTCTTTTGAGGGAGAACTCTTTAAGCAGATATCAGGAGTGGCTATGGGAGCCTCATGTGCTCCCTCAATAGCCAATTTTTATATGGCAGGCTTTGAAGATCGTTGGTTAGGCAACTCCCCATATGTCTCTAATACCATAACATGGAAGAGATACATAGACGATGTCTTCCTGCTTTGGCAGGGGTCTGAAGGAGAGTTACTTTCATTTTTTCAATGGATTAATCAGTTAGATAGCAATATCAAATTTACATTTGCTTACCATACAAATACGATGACGTACCTCGCTGTTAATATCACCAGGGGAAGGGGGCAATGGGTGACATCTGTATTCAAGAAACCCAATGACAGAAACACGCTCCTTCATTATCGCAGTGTGCATCCCAGACCATTTAAAGAGGGTCTTCCATTCTCACAGTTCCTCCGTTTTCGGAGGAACTGTTCGAGTGATAAAGAGTTCAAATTACAATCACGACAATTGATAAAAAATTTTCTTGAGAGAGGATATCCATGTAAGGTAGTTAAACAAGCATACCGTAGAGCTCTTTATAACAATAGAAGTTTACTTCTTACTTCATCCAATAATAGGAAGAGCGATAATAATGATAGTGTTCATCTAATAACGAAGTTTTCCCCATTAAGCCAAGGTATTCAACGTAGTTTGCAAAAACATAAAAATGTATTGACAACAGTACCGGGCTTAGCGGGGAAGAAAATAAGGTGTGTCTGGCAAAGGCACCGTAACTTGAAGGAACATTTAAGCCCCGCAGTTTTACCTAGGTTAGAGGGAGTAACGGGGGAGAAAGGGCATAGACGCTGTGGGTCCTGTGACATCTGTGAAATTACCTTGGAAATAACGACGTTTACACATCGTCAAGTAGATTATACGTTATCATTTTCTACAACTTGTGATTCCATGGGGGTAGTATACGCAGTGCAATGCCCATGCGGTCTCCTATATATAGGTAAGACGCTTCGCACCTTTCGGGTGCGTATGAGAGAGCATAGGAGCAAGCTTAGGTGCAGAACATTGGCAGCCACATTAGTTCAGCACTGTCTAAACGAAGGGCACTGTTTCGAACAATTGGTATGTTTCTGTATAGATAAAGTTGCAGGTGGTAGTGGGGATAGAACTCACGATCAAGTTCTAATTCAGAGAGAACAAAGGTGGATCTATAAATTAAATACCGTTAAACCCAATGGATTGAATGCGATGATAGATTGGGTGGCATGTATATGATCTTAACCTTTTTTGGACTATCTCTTGACGCATTCAGATGGTGAGAGGTTATAGAGAGCAGTTAATGGAGTTATTGGAGGTCATGTTGCAGTTGAAATATATAGCGGGGAAACTTCACTTTCGTGAGGAGGCTAGTCCCCTGAGGGGAGGTTTTAGAGATTACAACTCTGACAAAGGGAGGAGTCTATCACGTCACACTACGTTACGCCTTTAAAAATGAATCTGAAAGAAACAGACCGCATGCGCGGCGTCTTTTTGCTTTTGAGAGCTGAAAATATTTGTTAGAAAATAGAGGAGATATTCTGTCTTAGACGTGGGCAGCATTTCTGTGAGTATTTAAGGGTTTTGGTCTTGTTGGTTGTTTAAGGTTTTAGAAGAAGAAGAGGAAAGTAGTATGTTTGGAATTATTCTATGTTTCATTTTGTTTGAATGCAGGATTTAAAACTGATCCCCTGAGGAACCCTACTAGGAGAAACGCTACGAAGGCGCTGGGGGAAAGCGTCGGGATCTTTCGATAGTGTCATTAAGATTGACAGCCATAAGTATTAGCGTTAATGGACTATATATTAATATGGTGACTTACATGAGCTTAATAATAATCATTATAGTTTTGAGCCATATTGATATGGAGAACTAAGAGGGTTAAATCACGATTGCTACACTTATGTGCTTTAGTCTGCTATCGTGGAGGTCATTGATGCGATCCGGCACAAAAATTTCTATACAGACGTTTAAGTCTATGAAATTGGTGCCACTGTAAGTCTGAGACCTCCCGGTAGACATTGAGAAAATTGCTACACTGTTGAATGAGGAAAAAGAAAGAGTGTTAATTTATGGGAATAATTCCCTCTATGTTTCACTGAACGTCATAGTGTTATTTTGTGAAGTGATTCAACGTTCAAAAACAGACCATTTTTTAGCGTGTAATCAAACAGGGAAAACTTTGGCTCAAGTGGTAAAAGATTGGGGGAAGACCTTGTTTTGTACCAGTTATCAAGGACTCGGCAGACAAGTTGCAAAATGATCCAAAACTGATTGCCGCTGTTTTTGCTACTTCTATCAGACTGTATATGGCAGAACCAGGTGATCAGGCAATGGGTAGGCAGTTTTTGGAAATGTTACACCTTCCCATGGTAACTGAAACAGAACTTGAATTCCTAAACTGTTCTGTCTCTAGTAAAGAGATCCAAAGCACCATCAAGGCTGGAATGCTGCAAAAGGCTCCCGGTCCTGATGGATATGCTGTCGAATTTTATACAATTTTATATCTTCAATTGACCCCTGCTTTGACAGAGATGTATGCTGCTGTATTGGAAGAAGGCTCATTACCTAGGGATATGTGTGCCGCAGTTATCACCGTCATTCCCAAACCGGGCAAAGATCCATTAGAAGCATCCTCCTACCTTTTCATCTCACTCCTTAACTATGATCTCAAGCTGCTAGCAGCGATTTTGGTGCACAGGCTTAAACCTTTGTTGCCCTGATTGGTAGGTTCACATCAGGCGGGCTTTGTTCAGGGTAGAGAAGCCTCTCTGAATATTGGCAAACTGCTGCTTAGTATGGAGTACTGTTTACAGCACTCTCTTCCACTTCTTCTTGTCAGCTTTGATGCAGAAAAAGCATTTGATTGGGTAGCATGGCTCTATTTATTTGACACCTTGCAATGCTTTGGCTTTGTAGGCTGTGATGAAGCTGACACTACTGAAGCTATGGAGTTAGGAGAAAACTCAGTTTCTTTTAAAGAAACTGATTTACAGAGAATGCAGTTACCAAGAAGTGCAGCTAGAGGGAGTAGGCATGAGTCTGCAGAAGGTAGGCTGACACACCCAGATTGTAATGATGCAATAGCTAATCAAACACACCTGAGTAGAGGGCCAGAAAGCTCACTAGAGAAACGGCTTTATAAGCAGTGCTCGACCAGGAGAATGGAGAGAGGACCAAGAATAGAGAGACGACCACAGGAGCGGGGAGGACCACGAATAGAGAAAGGACCACAAACACAGAGAGGAACACAAATACAGAGAGCAACAGAAACCCCTGCTACTAAGGAGAGAGAAAGGGGAAAGCTCCAACTACGGAAGGAAAGGCAGTTAAGCTTGCAGTCTTTACAAGGAAGGGACAACTTCCAGGAAGGACAAGCCCATGCTGAAAAGCTCCAGAAAGAAGTCTCCAGGGAAGACAGTGTAAGCAGGAGAGTGCCTGGTAGAGGGAATACCAGCAACGCACGTCTCAGAGAACAAAGGTACATTCACACCTCCTTTCCTGAATGTGTGCCAGGTCCTTGAAAGGCTTGTAAACCAGAGAGCCATAGATATGAGAAACAAAGCTGGGGAAAGCTTTGGAAACCTGTGCAGAAGCTCCTAGATAAAAGCCATATTAATTGTTTGCCAGACCAGGTCCAGCCAGGCTGGAAAGTCTTGGAGAGAACTACTGAAGTACAACCAGTTTTGCCTAGGGAAAGCTCAGGCTTAGCAGACACCATATCTGAGCAAGAGGATATGCAAACAGACCTTGTAGAATCAGAATCATTGCTACCTGAATATCCTATGGACTGTACTCTGTGTAGCTGAGAGTATAGAATCTCTCACAGAGTCATAGCATAAGACATGCTTTAGAAAATGTCATTGCTTTGTTGAGCTGAAAAGAAGAAGCTTTTTGTGTTTATTTAACCTGTTGATATTGAAAACTCCTGCTTGAATGGAAAAGACTATGAAGCTCTTATAACAGTTTTGGACTTTGTAAATACTTTGGTAGGAACCCTGAATCAAGGTGAATTGGAAGCAGGCAGGGGGAGGATTAGAAAATTGCAGATAGAGACTTTAAACTGAGAAAAATGTCCAGACATGTTAGCCATCCTTCTAGCTGCCAGACATTAGTATAAAAAAAAAATCAGTAGACTCCTGAAACAAACCCAGTTTGAATCCTAATCTGCTAAGTATAGAACACCTGCGACAAGGCTCACCTAGACACAGAGCTCATGGTGGACATTTCATGCTGCAAGATTAACAGACAGGAAGTGTCATCTGCAAGATCTGGGGTTGCTCAGCTCACATTGTTGGCAGAGAAGTTTTGAAGAGCAGGGATCGAGCCAGCCGGGGATACAGGGCCGCCCCCTCCATCAGCTGCTGCCCAATTGGGGCAGCCAACGGACTGCACAAAAGAAGAGTGCCGTTGGGCGCATGGTCTCTCGCCCTCCTGCACCCCGGCTCGTCTCCAGCTCTCCCGGCAGGGATCAAGCCAGCCGGGGATACAGGGCCGCCCCCTCCATCAGCTGCTGCCCAATCGGAGCAGCCAACGGACTGCACAAAAGAAGAGCGATTTAAGCCGCTGGACATAGAGGTGCTCACCAAGCAAGCTCTACCAAAACTATCCCAGCCAATGGACAACCTGAATGAAATGATCACCATCTCGAATAACACCCTCTATCAGTACGCTCAACAACCAACCATGCCCAAGAAACAACCACCCAATAATCATCCCAATAAAAAGCAGGATGCTCCAGGGTTCTCTCCAGAGCTACGAACCTCTCTACGTCAACTAAGGGGCTTGTTTACAAAGCCGCGGTAGTGGTTCGCGATCGCAGCCGCGGCCCCATTGAAATCAATGGGGCCGCGGCTCCGATTACGATCGCAAACCGCTACCGCGGCTTTGTAAACAAGCCCCTAAGGAAGCTAGAGAGAAGGTGGAGACGTGCCCATAACTCCTGGGACCAAGAAGAATACCTTACTCACCTGAAAACTCATCGCGAACTAACTTGGGCTACAAGGAAAGAGTTCCATTCCGAACTACTCAGCCGAGCACTAAACAGACCACGTGATCTCTTCAATTTAGTAAAAACGCTAACCAAAGAACCGTCGCCACCGCAACAAGAATGCATACAACCACAACTATATGCCGACTTCATCCAATCCAAATTAGTCAGAACGAATACAACTTCATTTCAAGCTCTGACCCAATCCCCCCAGACTCAAACCCCACTCGTTAAATTTTCACCTCCATCAAGAAAAACCATTGAAGACATTATTGCTGCCATAAATACCACCACAGCACCAAATGACCCATGTCCAGCACACTGGATCAAAACCTTGCATGCTGAACTTAGTCCTTGCATAGTTAGGATCGCAAACCTCTCATACCTAACTGGGGTTTTCCCTGCTGCCCTTAAACAGACATCAATTCGTCCACTGCTAAAAAACAACCAGATGGATCCAAAGAAGGAAGAGTCTTACCGCCCAATTTCTAGTATCCCTTTTCTAGCCAAAATACTTGAGAAGGAGACTCAGAGGCAGATCCAGCATCACATAGACACATCAGCCCCTTTGGACCCATGCCAACACGGATTCAGAGAAGCTCATGGAGTTGAAACACTTATTTTATTTTATTTATTTATTTATTTAGTATACATTTGTATACCGCTACTTCCAGCGATCAGCAGCGGTTTTGATTACAGATTGGAAATTGTCAAATCATGACAGGAAATTTTTGAGGTATAAGCACATTGATTAGACAGGAAAGCACAGCACACAGAGAACTATTTTACAGGGAACATGGGCTATGGAGGGTTAAGTGGCTTGCCCAAGACCACAAGGAGCACCTGTGGGACTAGAAACCCCAGTCCTTCTGGCCCAAGGTTGCTGTCCTCCAGTGGGATTTGAACCCCCGACCTTCCGGCCCGAAGTACCTTGCCCCAACCACTAGGCCACTCCTCCACTCCGCTCCACTCCTCCACTTATGACTTCGCTATTCAACAAACTCATATGCGGAATTGACAACATACAGATGGCCTTCGCAATGATTTTCCTTGACATATTGGCGGCATTTGACACAGTCGACCATAAGATTCTTCTAGCGAGACTCCATGAAAAAGGCATCCAAGGTCTCGCTTGGGACTGGTGCAAATCATACCTAGAAGATCGATGGCAGCAGGTCCGTATAGGCAACAATACATCTGAGCCCTTCCGACAGAAGCAAGGAGTACCCCAAGGCTCTTCCTTATCTGCGCTGCTTTTTAATATATATATGCAGCCAATCTGCCAAATCACCAGAGACTTCGGTATATCTTGGCTATTATATGCAGACGACGTGCTGATTTTCACACCGATCAACGTCTCAAATCCCGACTACTCAGCGCTAATCAACTGTTTCAATGCAATAACTGACTGGCTCCTCATTCAGAACATGAGAATAAATTTCAAGAAAACCGAAGTCCTCATAGCCACAAGAAACAAGCGATTTTCTCCCCCACCGACCCTCAAAGTAAGAGACGCAGAACTTCCAATCAAGGCCACCATAAGGTATCTGGGTGTGATACTCGATCAACAACTTAATCTTAAGGAGCACATAAAAGGCACCGTAAGGACAATTTACTACAAGATAAAAACACTGCGCCACCTGAGACCCATGCTGGAGACCAAAGATTTCCGTACAACTTTCCAAGCAATAGTCACACCTCACTTCGACTATGCAAATATCGTTCTGCATGGCCTCCCAAGAATACACTAAGTCCACTTCAACTGGCGATGAATGCAGCGGCCCGCATCTTGTCCGGGGCTTCAAAGAGGGATCATATAACACCGATCCTAATGGATCTACACTGGCTCCCGATAAGCTGCAGAATATTATATAGAACTCTTCTCATCACTTTCAAGGCCATTAATAAAATATCCCCTGCATCGATCTCAAATCTCCTCACCCATGCACCAAACAATAGATCCAGGAGACTAGTAGCCGAAAACACACTAGTTACTCCTAGTAATTCCACAAAATGGACGCAACTAACTAATAACAGAGCTTTTGTGTCTTATGCTCCCATATGCTGGAACAAACTCCCCCCCCAGCATCAGATCAATCAGGGACATCATTCAATTCAGAAAGGCCATTAAGCACCATTTATTCACGTTGCACTTCAACCTACCTTACCTACCTTAGCATTGCCATCCACCTGACCACCCTTAATTGCCTCTCACATAGCTATAACCCAGAACAGAGGTAATAGAACTGCGGAAAATGCTGCTTTTCTGTAAATATCAAGACACGATGTTACCTGTTTAAATGTATATAGTTTTCCCCTGTTCATACCCAGTTTATATTCCCTGTTATCTGTAAACCTATGTCAGTTTTATCCTGTCTAGGTAATATGTTGTTTAATGTAAACCGCGCTGATGATGAATAGTGCAGTATATAAAAACTGTTAAATAAATAAATAAAATAAATAAATAATTCTGTTGTCTTCTTGGAGAACCTTAGCGCATCAAGGGAATAAAACCTTATATTTAACCCAGCACAAGGCTCACACAACTAATCTTTATAAAGAAGGGAACTACAAGGACCATAATGCACCTGGTCTAAGTTAAAGTTTCCGGCTTCAACAAACAATAAATGTCCACCCTGACCCTTCAGCACGCTGCCACCGGGAGGGGCTGTGACAAGGCTCATTTCTATGCAGAGTTCAAGTTCTTTACATGGAACCTTTAGCGTCTATCTCACTAGGTGGCACTATTTCTGATACTTTTGTTTTAGGCTAGAGCACACGTCAAGGCTGCCCCCTTTCCCTGCTCCTTTCTGTATTGTCCCTCGAGCCCCTCTTGATTGTGTTGCTGACAATAGAGGCTGTGAGAGATTTTTCTTTGGGCTCTGAGGTGTTTAAGTTGAGCGCCTTTGCTGATGATATGCTCCTGTGTCTCTGAGACATGACGACTTCTTCATCAGCTGCCCTTGACATAATCGAACGCTTTGGAAGTTTTTCTGGTTTAAAAAATAATTGGAGTAAATCGATAGCAATGGGTGTGGGGCACAAGGTAGTAGGATGATTTTCCTTTGATGTGGGCGGACTCACAGATCTGCTATCTGGGTGTACAACTGCCCGCTGATGTGTCAACTCTGTATAGTTGCAATATTAAACATCTTCTCCACCGCATGGCTGAACATCTGCAGAAATGGCAGAATTTGCCGATTTCCTTATTGGTCTGGGTAGCTTTTTTTACAATGATGGAACCACCCCATTGGATATATGTTCTCCAGCTTCTGCCGATATGGGTTACGCTATGGGACTGGGCACAGTTGCACACCCAGCTTAGTAAGTTTTTGTGGAATGGACATCGCCAGCAAATTCCGCTACCAGCTCTGATAAAATCTATGGCTGCTCTTAAAGCATTATAACTTGCTTTGTTTGATTAGACCCCTCCATAACATTCTTGTTGGTACTGCTACGTGTGCACTGACATGGTATTTTTAGTAACATCATATGAATGTGAAGGTTGGACAGTGAAGAATAGACATTGATGCTTTCAAATTATGGACTGCCCGAAGAACAAATCAGTTGGTACTAGAGGAGATAAAACATAAGCTTTCTTTAAAATTTCAGACAACAAGATTTTCACTTTCCTACTTTAGACACATCATGCGAAGAGTGAAATCATTTAAGAAAGACATCATGCTTTGCGAGGTTGAAGATCAGCGCAAAGGAGGAAGGCCAGAAATGTGATGGATGGATACAAAACAGCAGCTATGGACTCCACCCCATCAGCAATTCGTCTTGTGACTGAAGACCAAACACAGTTTAGGACAACTATCCAGAGGGTTGTCATGAGTCAGCACTGACACTTAACAACAACAACAGACATTTCCTTCAGGAACTTATTCAAACCTCTTTTAACCCAGCTACACTAATAGCTTTTACTACATCCTCTGGAAATGAATTCCAGAGTTTGATTACGCATTCAATGAAAACATATATCGCCAGGAACAAGCAGGAAGTCAGTCTACATATATGGGTGATGTCGGCACCGATGGAGCCCGGCACGGGAACACTCCCCAGCATCCAACAGGAAAGCCTTTGGGAGCATGCCTCCATGCATGCATGGCTGCCTTCCATCTTAGCTCCTAGTCTCCTCAGTCGTCTTTTTTCTGCGGAGCCATCAGGACCTTGTTCCTGTCAGCCACGTCAAAAGACTTCTGAATTTTTTGTGGTACCATAGAGCACTTCTCTCTGTTTGCTTTCCCGTTGCCGCCTTGACTCCTTATCGATTCCACTCCACTTCTTTTACTTTTTTATAGAGGGGTTTCTTTTCTTTTTTTTTTGTTAAGGCCTTCGGCCTACCCCTTCATCATCGCAAAAAAATTTGACTTTGCCTCAGTCCTTTTCCCAGAAATGGAAAAACCCTAGAGTGGTTTTTAAAAATGCTCAAAGTGTTCCAGTACCATTTCTATCACTGACGAGCGGTGCCTCAAGTGTTTAGGCCCAGACCACGATGTAGATTCCTTCCCTCCTGTCGCCACATAACTGCCAGAGGTAGGAAGAACAAGGATAAACAGAAGGCTAAGCTGATTTCAACTGACTCAGCTCCTTTGGTGCACTCTTTGGGGGCCTCCCATACCTCTAGATCACCACTTAATCAAAAGGACAAGCATCGAGCTGAGTCTCCAGTGCAGAAGAAGAAGAAATCAATATCGAGATCATCGACCTCAAGGTCAGCATCAGACACCGAGCATTGGCATTGTCACCGACAATCCCCTCACTCCGATGCAGACCATCCAGTGAAACAGCCTCAGCGGGAGTCCTCACCCACCAAAGCCACAAAGGGGCTTGGGGATACCCCCAAGGTTCAATCCTCGGTGGAGCCCCCAATACTGGCGTCAGGAGTTGTGGCCCACACAATTATGTCCGGAGCCACTCCTTCTCTGGTACCGACGCTCAATGACTGTGTCATCGCCATCAAAAAGAGCATCGCTGTGCTCCCTGTAGTAGTGATACTGATGGCATCGGGGATATCGCAGTCGGCACCGGTTCCACTGACACCAGAGGCTTCAGAGGTACCTCTCGATACCCTTCCGCAGGCATCGCATCGCTCTGTGGACCAACCATCCCGGCTAAGGTGGAGCCCATTCTTTCGGAAAAGCCCCTCCCTTCCCCAGAATGTTGCTCAATTCCTAACAAATCCAAGATCCTCTTCTTTGCACCATCGTCTCATCCACGCAGTGAGACTCCGGAGCTCTGTCTGCCTTTTGGGTCCTACATGTGGAATGGGAAGCATTCAGAGAATGCTACCCTGGAAGTTCTGGATTTGAACTTCCTACTTAAAAGCCTAAATTTGGCCCCCAGAACCTCCCTCCCACACTTTCCTATGTCATTAGTGCCAACATATACCAAGACAGCAGAGTCCTCTCCTGCACCATCTAAAACTTTGTCTAGGTGGCGCGTGAGGTCTGCTACCTTTGCACCAGGCAGGCACATTACCAGGTGATCCTCACACCCACCAGCCATCCAGCTATCTACATGCCTAATGATCGAATCGGCAGCTATAATGGCCATCCTAACCCTTCCCTCATGGCCCTGGAGAAACTTTGGTGCGAGAGAGTTTCATATCTCCTGGGAGACAGGTCCTAGCTACAATATCACTTCCTACTACACCAAGGTAATGTTCTCCTTTCACGTGACCTCTCTCCCTCATGGGCAACTGAGAGGCTGCCAGACTGTAGGTAGGACTTCAGTAATATGTCCCTGTAGGTCTCGTCTATGTACCTCTCTGTCTTCCTTATGTCCTCCAAGTCTGCTACTCTAGCCTCCAGAGATTGGACTTGTTCCCTGAGGGCATAGAGCTCGTTGCACCTAATGCACACGTATGACCCGTCACCAACCAGGAGAAAATCATACTTGTGAAACTCAATGCAAAAGACTGCATAGCCCTCATCTTGCTGCTGGACTGCTGTCTGCATCTTAGATTTAAGGTTTTGTTTAGTTATTTCAGTTGTTTACTTTAAGTTGCTAGGGATGCTTCTACTGATACAGCTATACCAATTCAGTTTAAGGGACTTTGTTCACCACAAGATTAATTAATTAAGGCCTTAATCTATTCCAGTCAATGGAATCTGACTGATTTTATGTTTGAGAGTTTCCTCTTGGGCACTTATAAGTTTGTCTTCCTTTGCTCCACTTTTTGCTGAACTTTACCTGCATTAAAGCATGATTTCTTCCACTTATACTAATACTTATAAAGACACATAGGTGTCTGTGTCTTTATAAAATAGCCCCTAAGTAGGTGTCTTCTTGCTCTTTTAAACTAGACACTCCCTTATGAAATGACCTTCATAATATTGTGGATTTGTTAAAAAAGCACATGGAGTGCTGTGCCGAATGTGTAATAGCCTTTTAAAAATTGACCTCGCTGGAATCTGTGTCTAGCTGAATATAAAAGAATGGGCTGTCCATCGGCACTCATGATTATTAGTGAGAATCATTAAAGATTTATAGCTTAAAGCAAGGGTTCATTGATCTAGAACGATAAAGAATGATGATGGTTAAAACATTAAAAAATGAATAAAAACAAATAGTTCTAATTACCTCTTTCTGCAATGTTTCCTCTCGAACTTGAAAAATTGTAAGAGTCTCTCGATCCCTCTGAAACTCAATAATTTGTCCTTGTAGATGTTTTATGAGGACCTGGAGAAATGTTTAAGTTGTTTTCATTAACACAAGAGCTCCCACTTGTCCAGTCATGGGAAATAACACAAAGCACACTCTGAATGCCGATGCGTGTTTTAAATAAGCATAGTCACCCACCTGTAATAGGTGATCTCCAGGAACAGCAGGAATCAGCCTTCACATGCGTGAAAGTCACCGATGGAGTCCGCGTGGGAATGCTCCCCAGCGTCCAATAGGAAAATCTTTGGACCACTCCACTGCGTCTGCTTGCCTGCCTTCACAACTCTTCTACAGTCACATAGAAACATAGAAATATGATGACAGAAAAAGACCACATGGCCTATCTAGTCTGTCCTTCCATATCAACAACTACAACAGTCCCCTTTTTATCTTTAGAGATCCTCTGTGTTTGTCCCATGCTTTTTTGAATTCAGTTACTGTCCTCATCTCTACTACCTCTACTGGGAGACTATTCCACGGATCCACTACTCTTTCCGTAAAGAAATATTTCCGCATATCACTCCTGAATCTATCTCCCTTCAGCCTCATCCATGTCCCCTCATAGCAGAACTTGCTTTCAACTGAAAGAGGCTCTCTCCCTGAACATTTATGCCACAGAGGTATTTAAACATCTCAATCATATCAGTTTGTAGCTGAGAAGATGAGGAAAATAAAAGAACCCTACAACTCCTAGGGGAGGAGGGTGGGTTGTGAAGACTGATTCCTGCTGTTCCCGGAGATCACCTGTTACAGGTGAGTAACCGCTATCTCTAGGAACAAGCAGGAATGCAGTCTTCACATATGGGACTCACTAGATTGTACCAGACTGGTATTGGGAGGAGGGGGGGTGGGGGAGAGCAGTTCGATCCCTGAGGTAAATAAACTTGTAGCCAAAGAGTCTAGAAGAGTTGTGAGCCATTGGACTTGATTCCTGGAGGCAATACTCCCTCAATGATAGTCTGGTATCTTGCAGAAGTCTAGGATGGAGGGTAGGAGTTGAGTTTAAGTCCCAAAGAGATGCTGGAGTACAGCTTGGCTAAAGACTGCGTCCTGATGGGAGTCTTTGTCCAGACAGTAGTGTGCAGCAAAGGTATGGAGAACCAGGTAGCTGCCCGACAGATCTCATCAATGGATACTGAATGGAGATTAGCTACTGAGGTTGTCATAGCCTGTACACTGTGAGCAGTGACGTGACCCTCCAAAGAGAGTCCCACCTGTGCATAAGCGAAAGAAATGAAATCTGCTATCCATGTGGATAGAGACTAGGATCAAAGAAGATGAATAATTGAGAGGATCGTTTATGATCCTTAGTTCTATCCAAATAGTAAGCCAGCTCTCGCTTGCAGTCTAGGATGTGTAGCACTGCTTCAGCCTGAGATACATGTAGTCTAAGGAAGAAAACTGGGAGGATTACTGACTGGTTTAGATGGAAAGAGTAAACCACTTTTGGGAGGAAGTGTGGATGAGTACGGAGAGCCACCTTGTTATGGTGGAACAGAGTATAGGGGGATCCATCACTAGAGCTTGCAGCTCATCATGTAGTGAGCCGAAGTGAGGGGGGCAACAAGGAAGATGACCTTCCAAGATAGAAACTTCAGTGAAGTGGTGACTAAAGGTTTGAAAGGTGGCTTTAGAAGTTGCGCAAGAACCACATACAGATCCCAGGTCACCAGAGGTAGTCTAATGGGTGGCTTGGACAGCAGGAGACCCTGATTGAAGCAACTAAGGTATGAGGAGATAGGCTGTCCGTCAACTGGTCTGTGAAAGGCCGCAATGGCACTAAAGTGAACTCTCACTGAGTTACTCTTAAGACCTGCAAAGGATAAGTGGAGGAGATATTGTAAAAGCGACTCCACCCGGCAAGAAAAAGGGTCAGTGTCCTTTGGGGACTACCAGAGGGCAAACCCACGCCATTTGAAGGCATAAGATCATTTGGTGGAATCCTTACAAGATGCTAGGAGGACATCAATGACTGCCTGTGGTAGGTTGAGATTGGTGAGTGCCAGCCTTTCAGCAGCCATGTCGTCAGGAGTAGTGAGTGCAGATTGGGATGGAGGAGCATCCCGCGGTCCTGAGAGCAGTGTCAGGCACACCTCCCAGGCTGAGAGGCTGAGTCTACGCAAGACGAAGAATCAGAGGAAACCACAGTTGACGGGGCCAGAAAGGGGCTATGAGAATCATGGAGCCCCTGTTGGCCTGCAGTTTGAACAGCATCTTGGGTATCAAGGGGATGGGAGAGAATGCGTAAAGCAGTCCCTGTCCCCAGTAGAGAAGGAAGGCGTCCGGGGCCTGTCTGTGCAGTGATGGAACCCTGGAACAGAAGCATGGAAGTTGTGTGTTTTGCAGTGGCAAAAAGATCTATGAATGGGGTTCCCCATGACTGGAAGATCCGAGCAGCCGTTTCCCAATGCAAGGCCCATTTGTGTGGGTGAAGGATATGGCTTAGCTTGTCCGTAAGGACATTGAGTTCACCCAGAAGGTACATCGCTCTGAGGTGAATGCGGTATTAGATGGCAAAGGACCATAGGCGAATCACTTCCTCACAGAGGGGATGGGATCCTGTTCCCCCCTGTTTGTTCATGTAGAACATGGCAACTTGGTTGTCTGTCCTGACTAGAACATGTTGCCATGTAAGTTGAGGTTGAAAAACCCTTAGAGCATTTGTTAGTGCTCATAGTTCTAGCAGATTGATCTGCAGGACAGATTCTTGTGTCCACAGTCCCTGTGTGGTAAGGTGGAAGCATCTGAAAAGGTGATCCGAGCTTCCGGTGACGTCACCCACCTGAATGGCGGCGTAGCGTGCGAGCTCCGCCACCAGCAAGCAATTATATGCTGAATTAGCCCCAACGGGCATCGGAGGGGCAGACCAGAGAGTGGCCGCGAGTGAGGAGAGCACCGCCGACCCCAACGGAGGCCAAAATAAAAATAAGAGAGGAGGCGCAGCGGTGAGCCGCGAGCAGACCGTGAGCGGCAGCCCAGGCAAGCGCGGGCTCCATAACCGGCGGCGGCGTGGAGCAGGCAGCACGTGTGCTGAGCGTGCAGAGCACAACTGACTCCGTGAGGAGCGAGCGCCAGGAGCCCGCAAGTGGTGATATCCTGTGTAGCCAAAATTGGAAAACCGCGAAGCTGAGTCCGGTGGAGGCACGCTGCATGCGGAGCACAGGAGGAGAGGAGGCGGTGCAGGCCTAGCACGTGGCTCAAAGACCGGTGGCAGATCTGAAAGTACTCAGCACTAGTAACAAAGAGAGAGTCCAGTGACAGAGCAGAAACCAGCAGTAAGTCTCCACCACACTAATACTTAAGAGCTGGGACTGAGGAAGGAGATAGAGCGCTACTGTGGGTGAGAGTGGCCCAGTGCAACGGCTGCAGAGAGGAGAGCGAGCGGTGCACCTGAAGCGTGGGCCGAGGTGACAGCGGAGGGTGGTGGCCGCCAGCCTTAACACATGGAGAAATCCAGTAAAAAAGAGACTTTGATGAAAAAAAAACTGGCGGAGTTTCGCTCCCCGTACGCAGCCCCCAAAGGAGGGGGGAAGGAGGGGGAGAAAACAGGAAAACCAGCGGTAGAGGGCCCGCAGAGTCCGGGAGGGAGTGACGGTGGAGAAGAAGGGCTGACAGCCGCGGAGCAGATTAAACAATGGCTCCTTGAGCTGAAGGAGGAGTTGAAGGTGGAGATGTGTGGGGTGAAGAATGAGATCAAGGAAGTGGTGCAGACTATGCGCCAAGATCTGGTTGAGCTGGGAGAGCGAGTGGAAGAGGTGGAGACCAAGCTGGAGAATCAAGAGGAGACCCTGTCACAGATCCAGAGAGGTTGGGAAGAGCTACAGCTGGCGCAGGAGAGCATTAAAGCCAAAACTGAGGACCTGGAGGACCGCTCATGCAGATGCAACCTTCGAGTGCGGGGAGTACCAGAAGAGCCTCAGTATAAAAACTGTGAGGCAGTGGTCCAGCGGATCTTCAAGGATCTCCTAGTAGCAGCTGGACAAGAGGAGGTCACCGAAGATACTCGACCTGGCATAGAAAGGGCGCACAGAGGACTGGGGCCCATTCGCGAGAATAGGCCTAGAGACATAGTAGTCTGCCTTCGATCCTTTAAGAGCAAGGAGCGCCTGCTGGGTGCAAGCCGCAAATTGAAAAGCTTCCATTGGGAGGGACATAAGGTGGAGTTGTATCAAGACCTGTCCCAAGGAACGCTGCAACGCAGGAGAGAGATCAGAGACGTCACAGCGTATCTTAGAAAAGCTGAATTGAGATACAAGTGGCTCTTCCCATTTGGATTACTTATCACGGTGAAAGGGCGCTCAAAGACGGTGCGATCCAGTGCGGAGGCTTGGAAGGTGCTGCCGGAGCTGGGAGCAGAGCGACTACCGGAGATGACCGACGGCCCAACTACACCACCGAGAAAGGGATCTCGGACCGGAGAAGTGGAGAACATGCAATGGCGGAGGGCGAGCGGACGGAGATTGGCCAGAACATCCAAGGACTCCAACGAGAGTCGGCACTCAGAACCAGAGACTGGCTGAGCTGATGCACCCTCCCAAAGGACTGGTAGTCATGAATGAGATGTGACAGTGGGTGGGGGGAAGGAGCGGGGTTAGATAGTAGGGTAAGAGGGGAGAGAGAGGGCGGTGAGGACAAGGCAGCGGGGAAGGAGGACTAAGGTGGGCAAAGAGAGGCGGGGATAGGGGGTGAAGGGGGGGGGGTGGAAGGTTGAGGCAAGGTGGGAACGGGGAGGTTGAGGGGCCGCTGGGGTAGGTAGGTGGAGAGGTGGAGGAGGTCACAGTAATGGAAGTTACATCTCCGCAGCGGAGAGTGAGGAAGGGGGGAGGGGGGAAAGAAGGGGGGGAGGGGGGAGATAGGGGGGGGGGAGGAGGGAGGGGGGAAGGGGGGGTCAGGGGGGGAGGGGGGGTCGGATGGGTTTAGGGGTGCGAGGAGGGGGAATGCAGGACAGAAAGGCATTGAAAATCTTAACAATGAATGTGAAAGGATTAAACTCCCCAATGAAAAGACAGAAACTGTATAAGGAACTAGCAAGGCATAAAGCAGATATAGTAATGCTGCAGGAGACACATCTACAGAGAAAGCATGAGGCACTGGTACAACCCCGGGGGTATAAACATTGTGTGTTTGTCTCCAATCATAAAGAGAAAAAGAAAGGAGGCGTGGGGATCTTCATCAACAGGGAGGCCCCTGCCGAGGTCCAGGTGCTAACCAGGGATAAGGGGGGGCGATACCTCCTGCTGAGGGTTAAGCTGGGGGAAGAGTGGTTTTGTGTGGTGAATGTGTATGCCCCGACGAGTACTCAAACGGAATTCTGGAAAGAACTGAGTGAGCAGGTGGTGGCAATGGGAGAGGGGGTGTTGATCTGTGGCGGGGACTTCAATATGGCCTGGGAGGTTGGGAGAGACACGACAGGACGGAGGGTGGGGAGGGGTACAGATAGGAAGCGATACCATAGATTCGTGCAGGAGAATGACCTGATAGATGCGTGGCGGGTATTAAATCCAGGAAGGAGGCAGTTCTCCTTTTACTCCGCGGTACACGGCACGTACTCCCGCTTAGACGCCATATGGGTGGGGAAAGAGCTAGGGGGGAGGCTGCTGGGGGGCGAGATGGAGCCCGTCACATGGTCCGATCATGCTCCGGTGGTGGTGCGAGTGCGCGTGGCAGGGGAGGATAAAGGCCGACAGTTTTGGAAATTGAATGCAGGACTATTGGAGGATGTGAGGGAGACGAACGAGATTGAAAACTTAATACCGGTATATTTTGAACAAAATGAAGGGGGGGAGGTGAAGGATGGAGTAGTTTGGGATGCTTTCAAGGCTGTCGTTAGGGGAGTACTCATTAAGTGGGGGGCACGTATAAAGCGGGAACGGGCGGAGAAGGAGGAGCAATTACGCGGGGAACTGCGGGAGCTGGAGGAAAGGGATGGGCTGGACGGTAGTGGACAGCTGCGGGGAGCGGTTCTGGAATTGCGGGCTCAAGTGAACGCACTTGAGGCGGAGAAGATACAATTCCGCCTGCAGCTGATGAAACAGCGGTTCTTTGAAGGGGGGAACAAAGCTGGGAAATACCTCGCGAGACAATTGAAAAAGCGGAGGGAGTGGAATAGGATTTTGCAGATTAAGAGTAAGGGGGTGGGGGTGCGAGAGGCCCAGCGCATTAGGGAGGAATTTGTGGCCTACTATAGCAAATTATATGCTGCACGAGAGGCGAGGTCGGATGAGGACATTAGTGAGTATGTGAGGGAAGCAAGGCTTCCGGTTCTGACGGGAGAGGATCAGGAGGGACTGGATAGGGAAATACAACCCGAAGAGGTCTTACAGGCCATTAAGACGTTGAAGAATGGCAAAGCCCCAGGGCTCGATGGTCTAACGGCAAGGTTTTATAAACGATTTGGGAGTCTTCTGCTGAAACCGCTGACTAGGGTATTCAATGGGCCGCGAAGAGGGGAGGCACTGCCAGAGACGATGGGGTGGGCGGGCATCACTCTGATCCACAAGGAAGGGAAAGACCCTCAAGATTGTGCGTCCTATCGTCCAATCTCGCTGTTAAACATTGATGCGAAAGTCCTGGCGAAAGCGTTAACGACAAGGCTTAATAGATTGATAGGAAAATTGGTGCATGAAGACCAAGCGGGATTTGTGCCGGGTCGGCAAGTGGCAGACCACATTCGGAAAGTGTTAAATGTGCTGTGGTCAGCGCAAAAGCGGGGGGCGGAGGCCTTGTTAGTCTCATTGGATGTTGAGAAAGCCTTTGATCAGGTGTCCTGGACATTCCTGAACTCGGTACTGGAGCTTCAGGGGTTCGGGCCAGGTTTCGTGCAGTGGATAAAGGCTCTCTATGCTAAGCCAATGGCATGTGTTCGGGTAAATGGGGGTTATTCGGAGTTCTTTCCGCTTGGAAGGGGGACTAGGCAGGGATGCCCCCTATCTCCCTTATTATTTGCGCTCTCCCTCGAACCCTTAGCGGCACGGTTGAGGAGCAATTCAGATATCACGTGAGTTCGGGTAGGACGACAGGAATGTAAAGCGTCCCTCTTCGCGGATGATATACTGTTGACGCTCACGAAACCCAGAGACTCCTTGAGGGCAGTGATGAGGGAGATTCAGGAATATGGTGATAGGGCGGGCTTTCGGATTAACTGGGGGAAATCTGAGATTTTGAGGATAGTAGGTGAGCAGGAGGAGCAACGGGACTGGCAAGAGAGTTTTCCCTTTAAATGGGCAAAAACATCGATCCGATACCTAGGGGTCCAAATAGGGAGAAATTTGGAGGACTTGTACGCTTTAAACTATGCGAAAATGGTGGGACAGGTGGAAGCACGCTTGCAGGGCTGGAGCAGGGGGTATTATTCATGGTTCGGGCGAATGGCAACGGTGAAAATGATGCTTCTCCCTCAGTTTCTGTTTCTTTTTCAAGCCCTGCCAGTCCCGATACCCTGGAAAGTGCTGAGGAAGATACAACAGCAGGTAGAGCGATTCATATGGGGGGGGAGGAGACCAAGGGTTGCGGCGAAAACGATGCAAGTGTCGGTGGGGGAGGGGGGGAAGGGAGTGCCAAATTTTCGACTTTACTATGCGGCAGCGCAGTTGCGTGCAGTCTACGCGTGGCTGCGAGAGCCCCAGAAGCAGTGGGTACAGATGGAGATGGAAGAGTACAGGCCGGGAGAACTGGAACGGATAGTCTGGGAGGGGAAAGGAGAGAAGGGGAGGAATCCCATCGTGGGGCATACGTTGCAGGTGTGGCAACAATATAGGAAGCGGCTAGTAGGAGATAAACGCTGGTCGGCTACAATGTCACTACAAGCATGCTGTGCAGAAAGTACAGGGCCAGATGTCACGGTGCTGCAAAAATGGGCGGAGTTGGGTTTGACTCAGGTGTCCCAGATCGTGGTAGGAACGCAATGTCGAGGTTTTGAAGGCGTGCGGGACCTCTATCGATTGGGGGAGACGGATAGGTTTGCGTATACGCAGCTCTGCTCAGTAGTGCACAAAAAGGGCCGGGAGCAAGGGGGACGGGGGGGAGGAGAGTGGTTTGAAGGAGCCTGTCTGGGCTCCATGGGGCGGCAGGGGATGTTATCTAGGATCTACAGAGGTTTGACAGCGCGGGGGGAAGGCAAGTTGAAGTATATGGAAGCGTGGGAAAGGGATTTAGGGGTCTCGTGGGGGGTGGAAGAGTGGGAGACAGTTGTAACGGGCATAGCTAACTTCTCCATTGCCACATCACTGCGGGAGAATGGGTTTAAGGTGCTGAGTCGCTGGTATCTCACGCCAGAGCGATTGTGTAAAGCGGGAGTGGTGCAAACGGATGAATGCTGGCGGAAGTGTGGGGAAAGAGGATCATGGCTGCACATGTGGTGGACATGCCCAGCGGTGGGAGAGTATTGGAGGAAAATAGGGGAGCACATAAACAAAATTGTGGGTGCGCAAATAACGCTTGGACCTGAGATGTGTCTCTTGCATAGACCTGATGGGAGATGGGAAGGGGATTGGAGAATTATTTGGTATTGTGTAACAGCGGCTCGGTGCGAAATCGCCTGGTATTGGAACAGGCCGATTTTACCCTCCATAGCGAGCTTTGCCTGTAGAGTGTCGAATCTTTACGCTATGTATAAACTGACAGGGGAGAGGGGGGGAAGAAGGGAACAAATGGAGAAGAGGTGGGCGGGGGTGTGGAAGTGGTTGCGCGCAGAGGGGTGGAAGTAAGGGGGAGGGTTGATCTTGGGGGGGGGAATGTTTGGTTCAGGTTAATTATTGACAATGATGGGGGTTATCAGGGGTATGCCTTGGAGCATCCCCATTTTGATGTTTAAAGTTACTGTTGGAATATAAGGGCAGGGGGGGGTGGAGAGGGGGGATTGGGCCGGGGGGGGGGGTTCTAGGTGGGTTTTGAATAGCTGGTAGTAAATGTATAATGATTGGTTTCTCAAGTGTTGATTGGGGAACACTGGATGCCCTGCAGTTGTTGTTCAGATGGAAATGTAACTGTTATAGATGCTAATAAAAAAGTTAAATAATAAAAAAAAAAGAAAAGAAAAGGTGATCCGATGAATAGGTTCTGTGGGAGACACCACCGCTGAAGGGATTTGATCATTTGCAGGGTGATGTGGATCTTGTCTCTGAGTTGATCCTTCATTTGTGTCCATTGGGAAGACAGCGTCCATTGCGCTTGTTGCATGTGCAATTGAGCATAGGGGACGACATGGACTGTGGAGGCCATGTGTCCTAGTAGCTGTAGCATCTCAAAAGCTGATACTCGGCTTTGCTCGTATCCCTCTTGCCAGCTCGATGAGGCAGGCACAGTGATCCGGTGGGAGGAAAGCTCAGGCCTGTTGAGTGTCTAAGAGCACTCTGATGAACTCCAGTCATTGGACTGGAGCGGGGTGAGACTCTGGAAAGTTTATGACAAATCCCAGGTGTTAAAGCACCGTGACGGTATGATGAAGGGAGAGTCTTATCGCTTGAGGGGAGTTTCCCCTGATCAGCCAGTCATCTAAGTAAGGGAAGACGAATATCCCCAAGGTACATAGGTAGGCAGCGACTACTGCCATGCATTTTGTGAAGACTCTTGGGGCAGAGGCTATACCAAAGGGGAGAACCCAGTATTGATAATGGTTTCCTTGCAAAATGAGGCGCAGATACTGTCTGTGTGATGGATGTATCAGTAAATGTCTGTAGGCCTCTTTTAGATCTAGAAAACATAGCCAATCTTGTCTCTGGAGGTATGGAAGAAGAATTCCTAGGGAAACTATTTTGAATTTTTCTCGGACCATGAACTTGTTTAGGTCTCTGAGATCCAAGATGGGCCTGTATCCTCCTGTTTTCTTTGGAATGAGAATATATGGAGAGTAGAAATACATCCTTTCTTGAGGAGGAGGAACTCTTTCTATGGCACTCTGGGACAACAGGATGGTCACCTCTTCTCTGAAGAGAATGCTTTCAAAGAGGTGGGTGGGATAATCCCCTGTGAAGTCGGGGGGGGGGGAAGATTTCAAAGTGAAGTTGATAACCCTTTTGGACAATCTGAAGTGTGCCACTGCTCAGATATTATGAGGTGCCATCTGTGGGCTTAGTGACAGAGTCTGCCTGCCATGTGGAGGGGCTGGGGACCCTCTCGAGGCAGATTGGCAATGCTCTCTAGGAAAGAGTCAAAAACCAGGCACAGGTTGTGCCTATGCAGCTGGTTGAGGCTTAAGAGCCTTGGGCTTCCTTGGTTGGCGAGGGCCCTGCTGCCTCTGCTGAAGATGCTGAGATTGATAGGCAGCTGAAGGTGGGTAAGAAGGATAGTATCCCTTTCTTCTTAAAATAGAAAGACTCCTTTGGAGAAGTCTTCCTCTTGGATGGGTCAGCTGTCTTCCTGGACAGGCATTTCAGGGTGAGAGCATCTGTCTCAGTCTCTCCTGCCTTTTCCCTCCAGTCCTTACTAAAAAGGTTTTTTCCAGTACATGGGATATTGGTCAGTTTATCCTGGATCCATTGATATAGATCTGATGTCTGTAACCAGGTCATTCTGTGAGGCCCAATGCAGATTGCTGAAGCTCTGCTTGTTGATTCGAAGGCATCAAAAGAGGCTCTAGTACAAAACACGGAAGTATTTTGGCATTGCTTGATGAATGTCTGGAATGCACTCCACTTATCCTCAGGAAGCAGGGGGGTGAAAGTCTCCAGATCCCTGGTGACATCCTTCAGAAACATGTCCATGTAAAGCATGTATGAGTTTATTCTAGAGGCCAACGTGCAAGCTTGGAAGAATCGTCACCCAAAGGCATTGAGTGTTCTCGAGTTCCTGCCCAGAGGCATGAATGAATGGTTCTTTGAACTCTTTATTCAGCGCATCACCGATTCCACCACCATTGAGTGGTGGGAAAGCTAAGGTTTTTGGAATCCTGGGCATCCTGATACTTAGTACATGGTATCAAGCCTCCTGCTGACAGGCGAAACTGTAAACGGGACCTCCCACATGCGGAGCATAAGATCCTGCAGGATATGATGCACCAGTAAGGTAGCTGACTCCTTGGGTATGAGAGGGTACTGGAATATCTCAATTCCTCTGCCCTGAGTTCCTTTTCTGAGACTACCATGATGGAAATCCCCGCAGTCATGTCATGTATGAATTCCTGAAAAGACATATCTTCTGATGGGGACCGATGCCATTCCTGAGGTGGCGAAGGGTCCAAAGGAATGTCTGGGAGTTCTCGGGAATCGAGCGAACCTTCGTCAGATTCTGAAGAACTGGAATCAGAATCTGGCAGAAAGTCAAAGTATTGGCGATCTTGGGTTTAACCTCGATGCTTCCTGAACACCGAAGGTCGATGCCGATACTGATGCTCGGTGGTAATGGAATCGAGAAACATGGCAGTTTGAGACTGTTGCGTACCGGAGGTCAGTTCCAATTCAGATATCAGCCTCGGGGGTTCATAAAACATGATGGCAGAAAAAGACCACATGGCCTATCTAGTCTGCCCTTCCATATCAACTACTACAATAGTCCCCTCTTTTTCCTTAGAGATCCTCTGTGTTTGTCCCATGCTTTTTTGCATTCAGATACTGTCCTCATCTCCAACACTAGGACCTGCCCTCCAGGTGATGTAAAACCCGCTCGCACCGAGGAAGTTTCTCCAGGGCCATGTGCCCATGAGCAAAGGGTTAGGACAGACGTTATAGTTGGTGATTCGATCATTAGGCATGTAGATAGCTGGGTGGCTGGTGGACGTGAGGATCGCCTGGTAACATGCCTGCCTGGTGCAAAGGTAGCGGACCTCAGGCGCCACCTAGATAAGGTCTTAGATAGTGCAGGGGAGGAGTCTGCTGTCTTGGTATATGTCGGAACCAATGACAAAGGAAAATGTGGTAGGGAGGTTCTGGAGGCTAAATTTAGGCTTTTTGGTAGGAAGTTGAAATCCGGAACTTACAGGGTAGCGTTCTCCGAAATGCTTCCCGTTCCACGCGCAGGACCCAAAAGGCAGGCAGAGCTCCGGAGTCTCAATGTGTGGATGAGACAATGGTGCAGAGATGAAGGTTTTGGATTTATCTTTATCTTTATTTCAATATTTGATAAACCGCTTTGGCCGAAGCATTAAAGTGGTGTACAATAAAAAGGTCAGCATAGCAAATCATAGAAAAGAGAAAAGAACGCCATAAAAATAACAGGAAAGCAAAAGAAAGGATAGAACATAAAAGTCATAATCACAAGACTAGACCAAAGACACCAAAAGACACAAAAGACCAGAGAGCAAAGGAAGGGGACCAGACGCACATAAGAGAATTGAACACCACAATGAACAACTAACTTCAGGGAGGAGCATCAGGAGGAAGATCAAAAGCTTGTTGGAACAGATGAGTTTTGAGTAGTGATTTGAACTGCGAGTAAGAGGGTTCCAGCCGGAGGGAAGGTGGCAATGCATTCCAAAGAAAGGGACTGAAGAAAAAGAAAGTCGAATGTCGAGTTTGTTCTAGGCGTGCTTGTGATGGGGAGGGAAGGGACAAACGGTTTGCATGAAGGGACCGTAATTGCCGATAGGGAGTGTGAAGGGAAATAAGGTCAGCAAGATACTGGGGATTGTCAGTATGAATGGTGCGATGTGTTAGGATAAGGAACTTATAGCGAAAACGGAACCGGAGAGGCAACTAGTGCAATTTAAGAAGAATGGGAGTAACATGGTCAAAACGATGAGCAAAAGTAATAAGACGGGCTGCAGTGTTTTGGATAGATTGTAAACGCTGAAGCTGATAACTCGGAAGGTTAGTCAAAAAAACGTTGCAATAATCCAGTCGACTGATAACTAGTGCTAGAACGAGGGTAGCCAAAGAATCAAAAGGAAGGAGAGAACGAACAGCCCGAATCTGACGGAGAACTGCAAATGAACGGCGGGTAAGGGCAGAGATATGAGTGTGAAAAGAAAGTGAGGAATCCAGAGTAACTCCTAAGTAACGAAAAGAAGAGACAAGTGGAATGGGGACTGAGTCAATCAGAGGGGCAACAGTAGGACAGGAGCCACTCAAGGATACCCACATAGCCGAAGACTTAGTAGGATTTAAGTGAAGGAAGTTCTGAGAAAGCCAAGAGGCAACATGGGAGAGGCAGTTATTGAATTGGGTAATATCCAGGATGAGCGGAGAGACATGACAAAGGAGGATGATGTCGTCCGCATAAATATACGAGGAGACAGGGTATTGTTGAATCAAAAGCGGCAAGGGAGCAAGAAAAATATTAAATAGCAGGGGAGAGAGGACAGAACCCTGAGGGACACCACAAGTGAGCGGAAGAAGAGAGGGAGAGGACAAACCACCAGAGTGGACACTGAAAGAGCGAGCTGTAAGAAAAGAACGAAACCATTGTAAGACCGTGGCCCGCAACCCTATATCAGATAGACGAGAGAGGAGAGTCCGGTGATCAATTAAGTCAAAAGCTGCGGAAAGGTCAAGGGAAACAATGAAAGTAACTTCACCACGGTCATGGGCAACATGAAGTTCATTTAAGAGTGCTGACAAAACAGTTTCCGTACTATGTCCTGGCCGGAAGCCTGCTTGACGGGGGTGGAGAGTATTGGTGGCTTCGACATGAGAATTCAACTGTTCAAAGGCAAACCGATTTGTTAGGAACTGGGGAACATTCTGGGGAAAGGAGGGGCTCTTCCGAAGGGATGGGCTTCACCTTAACCGGGATGGAACCAGGCTGCTGGCATTAACCTTTAAAAAGGAGATAGAGCAGCTTTTAAACTAGATAATAGTTATATCCAGGTGAAAAGCGGGATATAAATACAGTTAAATAAATAAATAAATAATAAGGGAAAGACGACAGTCGCCCAAGAGCGCATGGTTCGGAAGAATGTATTCTTGAAGGATACTACCAAAAGCAGAGAGATTTCAAAAAAGAGTAAAGTAGCCCAAATGCCCTCGAGTATGGCGCAGACACAGCTTAAAGATCCAAAATTACCCTTGCTTACCAATAGCCAGATTAATATGAATAAAATACAGTCTCTAAAATGCTTGTATGCAAATTCTAGAAGTCTAAAAAATAAGATGGGAGAGTTAGAATATATAGCACTAAATGAGAGGTTACATATGATTGGACTATCAGAGACATGGTGGAAGGAGGACAACCAGTGGGACACTGGGATACCTGGGTACAAACTATATCGTAATGATAGAGCTGATCAAATTGGTGGAGGTGTTGTGCTCTATGTTAGAGAGGGCACTGAGTCAGAAAGGATTAAAGTTTTGCAGGAATCAAAATTTGCTGTAGAATCTCTATGGATTGAAATTCCATGTAAAAAGGGGAAGGCGATGGCAGTGGGGGTGTACTATCGACCGCCTGGCCAGAATGAACAAATGGATGATGAAATGCTCAAAGAAATCAAGGAAGCTAACAAAAGTTACAGCACAGTAATAATAATGGGTGATTTCAATTACCCCGGTATCGACTGGGTCAGTGTCACGTCAGGACATGCTAGGGAGATAAAGTTCCTAGATGAAATAAATGACTGCTTCTTGGAGCAGCTGGTTCATGAACCGACCAGAGGGGAAGCCATATTAGACCTAGTCCTTAGTGGAACACCAGATCTAGTGCAAGAGATAAGGGTGTTGGGGCCACTTGGCAATGGTGATCATAGCATGATTGCCTTTGATTTAATTAGTGGAGGAGGGATAGTAAGGAAATCCACAGTACTACCTTTTAACTTTCGAAAGGGAGACTATGATAAAATGAGGAAAATAGTTAAGAAAAAGCTAAAAGGAGCAGTTGCAAAGGTTAAAGACTTACATCAAGCTTGGGTGTTGTTGAAAAATACTATCTTGGAAGCCCAGGCCAGCTGTATTCCATGCTTTAAGAAAAGTGGAAGGAAGTCCAAAAAACTGCCAGCATGGTTTAAAAGTGAGGTCAGAGAGGCTGTTGTTTCCAAAAAAGCATCTTTCAGGAGATGGAAAAAAGAGCCAAACGACAAAACCTGGAAACAGCACAAGCACTGGCAAGTCAAATGCAAGGCATTGATAAGGCAGGCAAAGGGAGAATTTGAGAAGAAGCTTGCTGCAGAAGCAAAAACGCGAAATAAAGACTTTTTCAAGTACATTCGTAGCAAAAAACCTGTGAGAGAGTCAGTTGGTCCATTAGATGATAGAGGGATTAAAGGGGCACTAAGAGGCGACAAGGCGATAGCGGAGAGACTGAATGAATTCTTTGCTTCGGTCTTTACTGAGGAAGATATAGGGATGTTACCCATGACTGAAGTGGTATTTAAAGGGCGGAAGAATTGAAGGAAATATCGATACATTGGGAATATGTATTACAACTATTAGATAAACTGAAGAGTAGCAAATCACCTGGGCCGGATGGTATACATCCAAGGGTGTTGAAGGAACTGAAATATGAGATTGCAGACCTGCTATTAGTAATCTGTGAACTATCATTAAAATCATCTCTAATACCTGAAGATTGGAGGATCACCAATGTAACACCAATTTTTAAAAAGGGTTCGAGGGGTGATCCGGGAAACTACAGACCGGTGAGCCTCACATCAGTACCGGGAAAAATGGTAGAAACCATCATAAAGAATAAAATTACTCAGCATGTAGATAGTCATGGCCTAATGGGAGACAGCCAACATGGCTTTAGACAAGGAAGATCTTGTCTTACTAATCTGTTATATTTTTTTGAAGGTGTGAATAAACAGTTGAAAGGTGAGTCAGTTGATATAGTATATCTGGACTTTCAGAAAGCCTTTGACAAGCTCCCTCATCAGAGACTTTTGTCAAAACTAAAGAGTCATGGGATAGGAGGCAGTGTACTATTGTGGATCAGGAACTGGTTAAAAGATAGAAAGCAGAGGTTAGGGCTAAATGGCCAATTTTCCCAATGGAGAAAGGTGAATAGTGGTGTACCCCAGGGATCTGTGCTGGGTCCGCTGCTTTTTGAGATATTCATAAACGATCTGGAAAGTGGAATAACGAGTGAGGTTATCAAATTTTCAGATGACACAAAACTATTTAAAATTGTTAAAACCCAAGAGGATTGTGAAAAATTGCAAGAGGATCTTGATAAATTGGAAGACTGGGCATCAAAATGGTAGATGAAATTTAATGTGGACAAGTGCAAAGTTATGCACCTAGGGAAGAACAACCGAAACTATGGTTACACAATGCAAGGTTCCACATTAGAAACCACCACCCAGGAAAAAGATTTAGGCGTCATTGTGGATACCATGTTAAAACCCTCGGCCCAGTGTGCAGCAGCGGCCAAGAGAGCAAATAGAATGTTAGGTATCATAAGGAAAGGAATGGAAAATAAAACAAAAGATATTATAATGCTTCTATATCGTTACATGGTGAGACCGCACCTTGAATATTGTGTGCAGTTCTGGTCGCCGTACCTTAAAAAGGATATAGCGATATTAGAAAAGGTTCAGAGAAGAGCCACCAAAATGGTAAAGGGGATGGAAGGATACTCCTATGAAGAAAGGCTAAAAAGGTTAGGGCTCTTTAACCTGGAAACGAGACGGCTGAAGGGAGATATGATAGAAGTCTATAAATTAATGTACGGAGTGGAATGGGTAAACGTAGATCGATTGTTTATGTTATCAGAATATAGAAAGACTAGGGGACATGCAATGAAGCTACAGGGTAAACTATTTAAGACTAATAAAAGAAAATATTTTTTCACTCAACGTGTAATCAAACTCTGGAATTTGTTATCGGAGGATGTAGTAAAGGCTGTTAGTGTAGCTGGGTTTAAAAAAGGTTTGGACAAGTTCCTGGAGGAAAGGTCCATAAACCATTATTAAAAAGGGACCCAGGATATCAATGCTTGACCGAGTACAAGCATTGAGGAACCTGTGTCTTTTGGGGAAACTGCTAGGTACATATGACCTAGATTGGCCACTGTTGGAAACAGGATACTGGGCTTGATGGATCTTGGTCTGACCCAGTATGGCATATCTTATGTTCTTATGTTCTATCTCCCCTTGTAGCAGACCTTGCTTTCAATCGAAAGAGGCTCTCCCTCCTGTGCATTTATGTCATGGATAAATTTAAAGATCTCTATCATATCTCCTCTATCCCACCTTTCCTCTAAAGTATACTTATTAAGATCCTTAAGTATGTCCTCATATGCTTTATAACGAAGACCACTAACCATTTTAGTAGCCACCATCTGCACTGACTCCAACCTGTTTATGTCCTTTTGAAGGTGTGGCCTCCAGAACTGCACACAATACTCAAAATGAGGTTGCATCAAAGACCTATACAGAGGCACTATCACCTCCTTTTTTCTGCTGGCCATTCCTCTCCCTATGCACCCAAGCATCCTTCTAGCTTTCGCCGTTGCCTCTTCTACCTGTTTAGCTACTTCAAGATCATCAGACACAATTATGCCCAGGTCCCGCTCTTCTTTTGCGGACAGAAGTACTTCTCCCCTCTACATTGTACCACTCCTTTGGATTTTTGCATCCCAAATGCATGACCCTGCATTTTTTAGCATTAAATCTCAGCTTCCAAATTCTAGACCATTCTTCAAGCTTAGCTAGATCCCTCCTCATGTTATCTACTCCTTCCTGGGTGTCTGTTCTATTGCAGATTTTGGTATCATCCGCAAACAAGCAAACCTTACCCGACAGCCCTTCTGCAATATCACTAACAAAGATGTTAAAAAGAATCGGACCAAGGACAGATCCCTGCGGCACACCACTGGTAAGCTCCCTCTCCTCAGAGTGAGCTCCATTTAGCCGCACCTTTTGTCGCCTCTCCCTCAACCAATTTCTAATCCAATCAGTAACTTTAGGTCCATCCCTAGGGTGCTCAATTTGACACCTGTGTGGAACAGTGTCAAAGGCTTTACTGAAATCCAAGTACACCACATCTAGGGCTCTCCCTTGGTCCAACTCCCTGGTCACCCAGTCAAAGAAATCAAATTTATCTGACAAGACCTGCCTCTGGTTCCAATGATGTCAGTTCGAGGGTCGGCAATGGGGCCAATACCACTGGCAGTATGCTCGGTGCGGACGCCTGTACTCCTGGAGCTCTTGATGTTATCGGTACTGAGGCTGCCAGGAGTGCGGCCAAACTCCTCTCAAGAGCCAGCATGCGCTGGTCCAGGGAGATAGCTGATGTCTGGATGGAGTCACCTATGGGGCTTTGAGCTACCGCCCCAGAACATGGAACCAATAGCTCTCTTGAAGTTGATTCCTGGGGAGTGTTCTGGAGCCCCTCCTGTGAGTTAGAGGATAGATCCTCCAACCGGGGCTGTTTGGCTGGCCGGTCTGCATCGGAAGCACCTCTGGGGGAGTCACGATACTTATGCTGGGACTTCTCTCTGGTCTCAGTATTGGTCTTCAATGCCAATGCCGATGACTTTGGAGCAGCCAGAGGTTTTGACTTACTTTTATGTTTGGACTTTGAAGAAACCTGAGATCCCTGAGAGGAAGTCAACGTTCTTAAAGTGGAAGCTACTGACATCAAGTCCGAGGCAAACAACGATCCATAGTGTCTGGCTCAGTTCTTTAGGCCTCTCTTTTTCATTTGTTGACACAAAGGACAAGAATTGGGTTGATGGTCAGGTCCATTTTAAACACCAGTCATGTTTATCAGTGACTGATATGGTACCAGAACACTTGGTACATTTTTAAAACCACTAGCTGGTTTTTCCATTCCTGAAAAGATGTTTTCAAGATGTAAGAGAAGGTTACGGAGGTCTAAAGGCCTAGTTAGCAGTGATACCGTGTGCAAGAAAAAAGATACAGAAAAAAGAAAAAAGAAAAAGAAATACTGGGACAAATGTCAGATTCAACGGACCGGCATCGATGGGAAGGCAGAAGCACAATGTTTCAAACCAAAATGAAAAGTTTTTCAGTGGTGACAGGATTGTACATCTTGCTGGCTCTGCGGAAAACAAAGAACTGAGGAAAGAAGGTGGGAAGGCAGGCACGCAGGCGCAGTGGAGTGCTCCCAAAGGCTTTCCTATTGGACGCTGGGGAACATTCCTGCATGGACTCTGTTGGTGACGTTCACCCATATGTGAAGACTGCATTCCTGCTTGTTCCTGGAGATCTTATATTACAGTTCAGGTATTTACTGATTCTGTAGTTAAAAAGATATTACTAAATCCATGAATTACTGATAACAAATTCCAATCTCTTTGTTACTGTACTTTGCTTTTCAAGATATTGTTTGGGGGGGAGGGTAGGGAGGGCATTTATAAAAGTAAATTTTCATGGTTTGGCTGAAGGAACATTATGGATCATTACTTCTTTTTAACTCTTCGCTGCATCTTGTTTGTTTATGTATTTATGACACTTATATACTGCATTTCCAAATAAGCTCTTAGCGGTGTACAAACTGTAATTAAAATATAAGTTATCAACTAAAACTAATTATCCACTCCTCCAATCACAATTTTCCTGATTAAAAGGATGATTCATTAACATGCAGTACAGGTTAACATGCATTAAACATGAGTTAACATGTCTTATTTGCTGCAAGCCTCATTATTTTTAATGGGGCCTTTCCCTATTAATGTGCATTAACCCAAGTTAACAGTTATCACAGTTCACCCACATTTTATTGAATCAGCCCCTACAAAGGTAAAAGGTACAAAGATAAACAGAAAGGAAAGATAAAAAAACCCTTAACTTTAGTCAGAATACTACAGAACTTTGGAGGTGATTTTTCCACTTGCACAAATGCATACTTAGCAGTGGTGTACCAGTGGCGGGGCAGTAGGTGCGAGCTACCCTGGGTGCTAACTGGGAGGGGACTGCATCTCCGCCGGGCCCACAGAGGCAGCGCAGCAAACCTACCATAAAGCTGGCTTGCTGGGCTGCCTCACACTCTGTGGTCCAGCCGCTCTTCTCTCCTGGCCGGTCTTGTGAAGCACTGCCTCCATAGGCCCAGCTGGAAGTGGGGTCAGCAATGCAGAGGAGGGGTGCTCAGCCCGGGTGCCAAGGGGGCTGGGAACGCCACTGATACTTACTAGCAACAAATTTTAAAAATGAGAAAACGCACATATTTCTATGTAGAACATTTCCCCAGGGAATTCCTGTGCAAATATTTACACCTGCTATTTAGTATGCACATACTAATCTATTTGCATACACATGCATTTTAGAAAGTATGTGGGTGAAAGCTAACCCCTCTCCATCTTTCTCGGAAATGCCTCCATTCAGTCTAGGTAAACCTATGGACATACATGAATACTTTTAGCCCCATTAAGAAGAGGTGTTCCTGAATATGTATTTTGGTCAGGGAAGAAAAATAACAGGCACATATTGCATTTTCAACTCTATGGGGATGTTCACTAAAGTGCAGTAAGTTTTAGCATTTACCATGCGTTAGGAACAAAAAATCAATTGCAGTAATTGCAAAGGCTGTGTACTGGTCAGCAAATGCTCTGCAGTTAAGGCACAGGACAGACACCACACAGGCCCATGTTACAGGCACTGGAAGATAGCCCTCGAGATTATCTTGTCTGTTTTTTAGTTTCCTTGCTTCTATTTCTTTTCCTTGTTGTCCTGATACACAGAAAAATTTTCAAAGTATTCTAGCCCATGATATTGTAACACATTGTAAATGACAGTAAAAAAAGACCAAATTGGCCTACCCAATCTGCCCATACACAAACAGAGCCGGCCTAAGAGTTGCTTCAAGGTGTTGATGCCTTTGGCAAAACCTTAAGTCTTACGCCCCCCCCCCCCCAAGCTGTCAGAATCTATTGTTTAGCTTCAAATGCCCTCTTCTATTGTTTCTGATTTTTTGATAGCTGAAGCTTAAACAACTGTGAGATTTATTCAACCTGAAGCAGGGTCAGAAATTTGTCTGATCCGAAACGGGGCCACGTCGTTCATCTCGTTCTTTGCGGTTTTGCCAAGCTCAGGAAAAAATTGATAAGTTAAGTGTTTCACAGTGCTATATGGTTTTTTCAAATGATTAAAAGGAGCGGTCACGGCGAGGGGAAGGTTTATGTTCCTCCCTCTTTTGTATAACTGTTCCGACAAACAAAACAAACAAAAATAAGTGGTTACAGGAGTTCTTTTGCACGCCAGGGTTTAGTTTTATTCTTTTGGATTTCACCTTGAGCGGGGGTTCTTTATTAGATTGTCTGGTTCTTCTCTGGAGGGCATTTTTCAAAGGCATTTCTGTGCATGAAACAGAATTTTATACGAAGATGATTTTTCAAAGATTATCCACACATACACAGTAACAGTTTTGCATGTATAGCCAGCATGTGCATATCATAAGAGTCATTTCTCAGCAGTGGACAGGACAGAGAGCACTCACATACATACTTCAGAATTTCCAAAAGTAGTACGTTTTCATAGAAGAAGTTCCTGATGAAATAGCAGGTGCGGATTTCTGAATATATTTTTCTAACCTAATTTTCAAAGCAAAAATGTTTCCCTTAACAACTGATATAAAGTCTGCAAGTAAAAAATACACACACAGTCATTTTACAAAGGCTTTCTTAATGAAAAGCTGTAAAATACAGCAGCCCCAAAATGATGGCCTAGGCGTGTACCTTGCTATTCAGTTCCCATCTCCTATTGCCACCCTGTTGCTTCAATGTGCTAGCACTGCTCCTGCCCTTCATATTTCTTAACTCTCGCATATGAACAGTGTGTCTTAACCACGCAGTTGGCGTGTGGGAGCATAGTGTGTGCAGCCAGCACCTGGTCAGAGGCAGGCATTAGCTGCCCCCATGCTAGAGGAGTAATTTCACAACTAGCAGGTGAGTAGTGCACCCGCATCTGGTGTGTGCCATGTCCCCGCTCATTCTCTGCCTTCACCTTGCCTACTTGCGCATTACTCCAGTAGCAGGGATTTTTAGCACAGTAGCATTTGCCACACATGCTCCTTGCTACCATGTGGGCAAAATGCACGTCAACCGAGCGCAAAACCCCGCACTAGCGGGACGAGCAGTTTCGTAAATATGCCCCTAAGTTTGTACCTGAGACAATGGAGGGTTAAGTGACTTGCCCAAGATCACAGGGAGTAGCAGTGGGATTCAAATCCGACTTCCTTGTTTTTTAGTCCACTGTTCTAACCATTAGGCTATGCGCATATATGCAACGAATATATGCATAAATTTACCCCATTTTTGGAGCAGGTATAAATTTCTGCATGTAAATTTGCACACTACTGAGGTGCCTTTATGGATTTTTCACCTAGATATCCATTTATATCTATATCTATTTTTTAATAACATTGCACCTTGGAATTCTTTCTTGTTTAAATGAACCAAAAAGTTGTGATTTTTATCAGATGGCATACTAGAAAATTTTCCAGATTTCTTTTCATCTTTTCCATTGCCAACTCAATGACCACAGAGGAATGAGAAAGTTGGACTTTATTGAGCTGGTTGAACTTTATACTTTAAGACCACATTTTAGATACAAGCTGTTACTGCTGCTGTAATGGTAACTGTGGCCTTTGGTGTCTCTATGAATTTCAAGAGGTCAAACACATCCAAACAAAGATATACACTGAAATGAATCTGAGATTCATGAACTGAATAAATCTCAGGTAAGAAGTATCTTCACAGGAGAGAGATCGGATGAGATTCACATCAAGTACGTCTCTTCTTTTGGATATGATTCTGATGGAATGAAATCTGGATCAGAGTCAGAGGCAGACAGCAGAAATAGTTTTGGACTTTGAGATGAATGAGTGTCTCTCTGCGCAAGAACAATGCCCATTGATTGGACAGAGGGAAAATTCTTAACAGAAGCCTTTGATAAATTTGTTGAACATATTTTGTACGAACAAGTGCAGCTGCTCAGGCAGAGGAAATAAAGAGATGGAGAATATTTATCAGTTACCGTGACAAGGACTGAGTGGACACCAGTGGCTGCTGCCCTGCTGACCATTGTGCAAGGGATGTGTGCGCTACAATTGGAAAGCAAGACGATGTCTGTGTTGGTTCTGTACTGTCACTGCACAGTACTCTCTGCACTGTAGCAGCAATCTGCACTGTAGTCTAATGCTGCGCTGTCCATGCTGAGAGGCGGCATAATGCTGCACTGGTAGAGAGAGATGAAGATCAATGCCATAGTCAAGTCAAAAGAGATGGCTATGGAGGTTTGTGCTTAGGGGCAATGTCCTAAGGACATTTGCACTGAGGTGTCTGGCTTTTCCAGTGCTTTAAAGGGGATCTTGGAAGTTGCTTTATGTTTGGCCTATGTGAGTATGTTTAAGATGACTGTTTTAGGCCTGAAAATGTCTGATGAAGCCTGAATCAGCTGGGAGGACACCTGTCATGGATCCTTTGTGGCTGGACTCTTAAGGGGTAATTTTATAAAGGAGATAATTCTGTATCTAGTGCCTTAGTTTATGCACATATGTAAGCGTGTTAACAGAGCCTATTCTATAAAGTTAAATCCACACAGATTTTACTTTATAGAATACTAGCATAAGTGGACACGGACACACGTAAATACTGTCATGGTCACTTACACTCTAGGGCAGGCATAAATAGCTGGGTGTATTTTTTGCACGTTGGGGTATATTCTGTAAAGTATGCGTATAAATATGTGCTCTGCTTATGCTCTGTCCAAACTCTGTCCCTGTGCATAACCACACTGAAAGTACATGCCATCAGCCCGTGGTGTGTACTTTCAGAATAGCACCTGACTAGAATCCTCATGTAAATGATCTGAATACCTTGGATCATCTCTTATAGAGTTACCCTCAAAAGGCTGAGTTATGCCTGAAAAGATCTCTCATAAAAGCAGGGGTGGCCCAAGGGGGGTGCGGAGCCATGTGCGGAAACTAGGTGTGGGCCTCATTTGCATAAGGGGGGCCTCATTTGCATACATATTTGCATAATGTTAACATACACTAACTTTTAGTAAACATGCTTCTTAATGAGTGTATGGAGAAAGAAAGACTAAAAGATTTCTACATTACTATAATCCAGTGCCAACCGCCAGGCACATTAGGAACTACTACAAACACTGCCCATTTAGAACCCATAGCAAACCGGCCGCCGTATCGAACAGCACTACCAGGACTCACAAAGCACCATACTCTACCTATCAAAAGGCAACACTGCAAATATTAAACCAATACATTTCAGAGAATAACAATACATGACCTACTGGGGAAAGAGAACAAGTGGCAATGTCAAATAGGAATTACATAAACAGAATACTTCAGCTCAGTTGGTGAAATTAGACTACCTGCTAATTGTTGTTCCTTGAGGAACTCCAGTCCAGTCCCGGAAACTCTGGGGTTTAGTACCTCCTCCAGCAGCTTTGGAGACTGAGCACGTCATCTTTTTGATGACTCTGGTATAAATAGCCGAGGACCGCCTCCTCTCACCAGTACCTATTGACAAAGCAGACTACACAGGAGGCCAAATAAGTAGTTAACATTCATACATAGATCTCTATTCAAATTCTTAAATCAACTATCACTACCATAAGTATAAAAAGAACTTTCTACTTTAAGAAGGTATAACACTACCTACTACCCAGGTCTGCTCCTCCTGCCTCCCTTTTAAAGAAGCCAGCGGATCAACCCTCTTCTGCGTAACTCCCCCAACTCTACCCCTCCCTGTAGAAACTGAGTATCCACAGAAACAAAATGTTCAACCTACTCTTAGCACCACTCCGCTTCAGGCTACAGTCTCATCAGGGTGGGATCCGGGACTGGACTGGAGTTCCTCAAGGAACAGCAATTAGCAGGTATGTCTAATTTCACCTTCCTTATCGTCCCTCCAGTCCAGTCCTGTAACCTCTGGGGATGTAACAGAGCAGTAAAAATTAATGGGAGGGACCTGCCAGACCAGCCTGAAGCACCGCCGATCCAAAACAGGCATTCCCTGCCGCCTGAACATCCAGACGGTAATGCTTGACAAAGGAACTCAATGTTGACCAAGTTGCCGCCTTACAAATCTCACTGGCCGGCACCAAACTACTCCGCCCACGAAGCCACCTGCGCTCTCATCGAATGCGCCCTCGGCCCTTCTGGAACGGACTTTGTGCCATCTTTCAGCCATCTGGAAATGGAGGATTTAGCTGCTGTTTCTCCTTTCCTAGGCCCCCCAAACAACACAAACAACCTATCCGATTTGCGGAAAGAGGCCGTATTCCTAAGAGTGCGTCGCACATCCAAGAGCTGCAACTTCTCGCTAGCATCGCCACCGGTAACGAAACTACCTGATTCATATGAAAGACCGATACCACCTTGGGCAGAAAAGATGGCACCGGTCTCAAAACAACTTTCTGCTTGGAAAAAGACAGAAAAGGTTCATGACAAGACAAAGCCTGTAACTCTGAAATCCGCCTAGCGAACAAATAGCTACTAAAAACACCGCTTTTAGCGTAAGATCTTTAAGAGAGGCCTTCCTCAAAGGCTCAAAGGGTTCTCGGATCAACGCTTCTAACACCAAATTGAGGTCCCACGTCGACACCGCTACTCTGCAAGGTGGCCTCAAGAGTGATACCATTCTTAAAAACCTTTTTATATCCACATGCACCCCCAAAACTTCACCTTGCACCTTCCCGCGATAACAGGACAGCGCTGCCAACTGCACCCGCAGAGAACTAGCCGCCAAGCCTTTTTCAAAACCGTCCTGCAGGAAAGAAAGAATCTGTGATATCGAAGCTCTTGAAGCCTGAACATGTGTGTCAGAACACCATGCCTCGAATATACGTCACACTCGAACATACGCCAATGTAGTAGTCTGCCGCCTGGCTTTCAACAAGGTGGAAATCACTGCTGCGGAATACCCCCTGGATCTTAGTCTAGCCCCTTCAAGAGCCAGATCGTAAGCGAGAACCAATCCACTTGAGGCATGCAAAGCAGTCCCTGAATCAGCAGATCTCTCCAGAGAGGAAGACGCCATGGCCGCTCCACCAGCAGGCGAACTAGATCCGCATACCATGGCCTCCTTGGCCAGTATGGCGCAATCAGGATCTCCAGACCTCGATGCCGCTCTATTCGCTGAACCACTCGACCTATTAAGGCACATGGTGGAAACACGTACAGGAGACCCTCATTCGGCCACCGCTGCATTAGCGCATCGAGACTCTCCGAATCCATTCTCGCCTTCTGCTGAAGAATGGACTGGCCTTTGCAGACTCGAACGTCGCCATAAGATCCATTATTGGCGTCCCCCAGCGATGCACTATCCGTGAAAACACCTCTGGTTGAAGAATCCACTCTCCGGGGTCCACTCGATGACAACTTAAGAAGTCGGCCTCCACATTGTCCACTCCTGCCACATGTTGTGCCAACAGAGCAATCAGATTTTTCTCGGCCCAAGCTAATAGCTGCTCGGCTTCCTCTTCCAACTGCACACTTCCCGTGCCTCCTTATTGATTGATATATGCTACTATTGCTGCATTGTCCGAAAGAATTTGAATCACCTTTCCCTGCACCCAAGTCTGAAACACCTGGAGTGCCAAAAGGACCGGTCTCATCTCTAGCCTGTTTATGGACCATTCCTTCTCCAGAGAGCTCCATTGTCCCTGTGCAAACTGTCCTTCAAAATGCACTCCCCATCCCAACAGACTGGCGTCCGTTGTGAATGGTATGCAGGACGGGGATTCTAATGGCATTCCCTTCTCCATAAAGCCTGGCTCGAGCCACCACCGAAGAGCTACTCACACTTCCGATGGACAGGGGAGCCTTTGAGACAGCGAGTCCAACTGGTGTGACCACCTGCGAAGCAACGCCCTTTGCAAGGGCCTCATATGGGCTCTCGCCCACGGGACAAGCTCGAGTGTGATAGCCATGGTTCCTAGAAGCTGCAGATACTGCCATGCCGTGGGAGTCCTGTAGACGATAAATTTGCGTACTTGAGACTGCAATGCCTGCGCTCGCCCCTCTGGAAGAAACACCCTTCCTTTTAACGTGTCGAAACGAGCTCCCAGATAATCGAGGCTCTGCGATGGTAACAACCTGCTCTTGGGAAAATTGACCACCCAACCTAGGCTCTGCAGAAATTGCACCACCCGGGCCGTGGCTGCCTCGCTCTCAGCCCTTGACTTTGCGCATATCAACCAGTCGTCCAAATAGGGATGAACCAGAACTCCCTCTTTGTGCAGTGCCGCCGCTACTACTACCATTATCTTGGTAAATGTCTGCGGCGCCGTAGCCAGGCCAAACGGTAACGCTTGGAACTGAAAGTGACCCATCGGTACTGCAAATCTTAAGAATTGCTGGTGCTCTTGCCGGATCGGGATGTGAAGATAAGCCTCTGACAGGTCCAAGAATGTAAGAAACTCTTCCTTTCTGACCGCCACTATTACCAAACGCAGAGTTTCCATATGAAAATACGTTACCCGAAGACAGCGATTTACCCACTTTAAATCTAAAATGGGCCGAAAAGTGCCCCCCTTCTTCGGAACTAAGAAATATATGGAGTATCGACCGCAACTGTACTGATCGGGTGGTACCGGCACTACGGCGTTGAGATGCAAGAGTCTGTTCAAGGTCTCTTGAACCGCCACTCATTTGGCCTTCACCTTGCAAAGCGACTGGATGAACGAACTGACCACCAGACGTTGGAACTCTAGAGCATACCCCTCTCGAATCACCTCCAACACCCACTGATCCGACGTGATTTGGACTCAGGCCGGATAAAAATCCCGTAGCCGCCCTCCTACGGGTTCCAGATCCATCTGGGCCCGACTCGCTTCATTGTGACTTTCTAATGTTTGAGGATGCTGGAGAAGAGAATCCTCTGCCTGCCCCCCGAAACCCTCAAACCTTGATTTCTAGCGGGAAACTGACCCCGCTGATATTGGCCAAAACAAGGAAATCTAAACTGTCGAAACTCCCTTTGCTGTCCCTTTGGGATTGTAGCGGGCCTACTCTGCTTCTGTTTATCCTCTGAAAGATGCCCCCCCCCCCTTGGACTCTCCCAGATCCTTTACCAGCTTGTCTAAGTCCTCTCCAAACAGAAGTTTACCCCTGAAAGGAAGCTTATTATTATTATTATTTATTTATTTATTTTACATTCTCTTATATACCGCGCTATTCTGCATCAGTGCGGTTTACATTGAACAAACTGAAATTACATTGAACAGGGCATTACAACTTGGAGATAACTATTTTACAGGGAACATGGGCTATGGAGGGTTAAGTGGCTTGCCCAAGACCACAAGGAGCACCTGTGGGACTAGAAACCCCAGTCCTTCCGGCCCGAGGTTGCTGTCCTCTAGTGGGATTTGAACCCCTGACCTTCTGGCCTGAAGTACCTTGCCCCAACCACTAGGCTACTCCTCCACTCCTCCACTCAGATGAGCCTTCGAGGACGTGTCGGCTGCCCAGTTACGTAGCCACAGATAAAGCCTCGCTGCCACTACCGAGGCCATGCTCTTCGCTATCCCCTGTATAAGGTCATAATGAACATCCAAAAGATAGGCTGCCCCAGACTCCAACTGAGCCACCTCATCTTGATCTACCGCCTGATCTATTTTAATGTGCTGCGACCAGCGAAGGCAAGCTCTAGCCACCCATGCCCCTGAGATAGAGGCCTGCATCGAAAGAGCACTGATATCAAATACTTGCTTCAACAACGTGTCCAATCTCCTATCCTGGACATCTTTAAGAGCCGCACTACCTTCAACCAGGATTGTCGTCTTCTTGGTCACCGACGAACCCCGGCATCGACCTTTGGCGATAGAAACAGCTCTCGATCCTTATCAGACAGGGGATAGAGGCGAGCCACAGCTCTGGAACCCTTAAGACCTGCCTCCAGCATATCCCATTCCTGTTGAATCATGTCCCGCACTACTCTGTGAATTCGGAACATTTTCTGTGTCTTGCGGAAGGCCTGCGACAATTGATCCTCTAATGCAGCCTCCTCCGACGGACTATTAGAAGGCATGTTTAGCGCCTTAAGCGTCTCTGCAATGAGTGCGGGCAACTCCTCCCGCCTGAACACTCTTAACTACTCTAGCTTGCTCTTCTGGTTCCGCAAGCTCACCTTCTTCTAAATCTCCTTCGCCATCGAAATCTGGATCATCCTCCGTAGCATCTAAAGTGTCGAGAAGCTCCAATCGCTCCAACTCTCCTACCCCGCGCCTTGACTTCTTAGAGGGAACACTGCCTGTCCCTACACTAACTGGGGATCCCGGCCGCTTGTTTCTCTGTTCCCCTTCCGCGGGGCCGCTCTCCAATCCACACTGCCTCAAGCAAAATGCCCGGTGAAGCAATAAAAAGAAGTCAGGAGGAAATATTGCCGGAATTCCTCCGTGATCTACCCCCGGTAGCTGAGCAGGCCCTTCCTCTGATGAGAGTCCCGCCACCAGCTCCTGCGATGGAGCAGTCTGAACCACGGCCTCAGACCGCCCTATGCTATGTTCCTTCTGAGCTTCAGCTTCCACCTCCAAGCTTTGCTCCAATGAGGCTGCCTCCTGGGTGCAACCTCTACAAACACCTGTGTCTGACACTGCTCCTCGCCTTGTACCGCACACCAAACACTGGGGACTGGAAGGCATTCCTCCTTCCTGGTACACCTCCCAGAAATTCCCCTCCAAACAATTCTGGAACTAAAAATTCCCAAAAACTAAAGTTTAACACCTACTTGAACAAAAACACCACAGCACACATCTCAATAAAAAATGTCTTTTTTTTTTACAAACTGTCTTAACCAAAACCAGACAAAACACTCTTAAACCCAATGTTTAATACAATCCTACGTCGGTCCCCCGCTGTCACTACCGCCCCGATGCTAAAGAGCAAAAAAAATCGTCAGCCCTTCCTCCCGCGTGAAAACCACGCGGTCAGGCTTCGGCCTGCACGGCAGCGCTTGTACCCACCAAAAACTGGCCTTTTCTCACCGGATGCCTGCAGGCTACTAAAATGTTTCTCTCTCCTTACCTCCTCCGACGGAGCTCCCTGCTGCCAATGCTTCCGTTTGTCCGGCGCGGCTCTCCCCATCGCGTTCAGTCAAAATCGCGGCTTCAGTGCTGAAAGGGAAAAACAACCGCTTCTTCCAGCAGATCGCCTCCCAAAGAAGCTCTGCCCCGGAGTTCTTAGCCGTCTACTGGTTCCTCACCCATTAGCGTGGGTTCGGGAACCGGGAGGCTATCCGCTTCAGCGACTCCCTCCTCAACGGCCCTCTGACGAGTAGTGCAAGGGGGGGAGGGCAGGGGATCCACCGAAAGAGAGAGAACTCGAATGAAGGGAGCGAGAAAGAGCAGACCCGATCCCTGCAGCTTTTCAATCCCTTATCTAGTTTTTTTTTTCACTCCTTATTAAAGGATCACCTAAACCCTACACTACTCCTTAGTTGTCCTCCAGTGAGTCTTGGGCTACAGGCTCACTACCTCTCCAGCTGCTTGGAGACTGAGACTACTGGTGAGAGGAGGCGGTCCTCGGCTATTTATACCAGAGTCATCAAAAAGATGACGTGCTCAGTCTCCAAAGCTGCTGGAGGAGGTACTAAACCCCAGAGGTTCCGGGACTGGACTGGAGGGACGATAAGGAAACACATGCAAAACATAGACCATCACCAAACAAGGAATCACAATTTAGAAACAGGAAGACAATAATTAAACTGGGAACCAAAAAAGCCAAACTTGGAATGTACAACACCACTGTACACATAAAACTATAAATAAATTTCCTCTTGTACTAAACAAAGCGCAGACATTAATGATGCACATTTCCCAGAGCTGACATATTCCAGTTAAAAAATTCAAAATAAAGAGATTTTTCTACCTCTTGTGCATTTTTTTTCAGTTGTAATTGCTCCAGCCGCTTTCTTCTGGTTTCTTCGTGTCTTCTGCTAACTCTCCATTGTCTGCTGTCCATTTGTCCTTTCTTCTCTCTTCTAGTTTTTTTACATTCTCTCTCTACATCTGCTTTAACATACTAATCTTTCTCCTTTTGCTCTTTCCTCATTCCTATTTCATCCACTCAAATTTTACCCCTCCATCCTCAATCCCCACTTACTCTCAAAATACCCGGCCAATTGTAGATTTGTCTTCCTTCCCACACAAAATATTTTTCCCCTCTCCATTTCACTCTCCCAGCTCCATCCCATTCTAATCCTCCCCCAGCATCCGTTCCCTTCTAGTCCCCGCATCAGCCCATTTCCAGTCCTAGCTCCCCATCAGCCCATTTCCAATTCTTTCCTAGCCCCACCATCAGCCCATTTCCAGTCCTAGCTCCCCTATCCATTTCCAGTCCTATCCGAGTCCCTCCATCAGCTCATTTCCAATCCCAGCCCCCCATCAGCCCATTTCTAGTCCTTTCCTAGCCCTATCATCAGCCTATGTCAAATCCTAGCTCCCTCCACTCAGCCCATTTCCAATCCAAGCCCCCCATGAGCCTACTGCCAGTTCTAGCCCCTCCATGAGTCCATTTCAATCGAAGCCCCCACCACAGCCCATTTCCAATCTTAGCACCCCCAACAGCCCATTTCCAGTCCTATCCTAGACCCTCCATCAGCCCATTTCCTGTCCTAGCTCCCCCCCAGCCCAATTCCAGTCCTAGCTCCCTCCCCTCACAGCCCATTTCCATTCCAAACCCCCCTCCCCATCAGCTATTTGCAGTTCAAGCCCCCTCTTCCACTCATCCCATTTCCATTCCAAGCCCCCCTCCCCATCAGCTATTTGCAGTTCAAGCCCCCCCCTTCCACTCAGCCCATTTCCAGTCCTAGCATCCCCCAGCCCATTACCAATCCTAGCCCCCCCACAGTCCATTACCTAAGCCCCTCATCAGCCCACTTCCAGTCCTAACACCCCCATCAGCCCATTTACAGTCTTCGCCCCCCCATAGCCCATTACCAGTCCTAACCCCCTATAGCCCATTACCAGTCCTAACCCCCCTCCCCCCATCAGCCCAGGGAAATTTAAAAATAAGAAAAAAAACTGGTTGCTACTACCGCCGTGGCAGCGGCAGAATCAAGTGTTCCGCAGCCCCCCCCCCCGGCCCGGCAGAGCCCTCCCTGCAGCATCAGCTCTTTCAGCGCGGGCTTTTCAGAGCTGCGAAAGGAGAGTTTCCCTTTCGCGGCTCTGTTAAGCCCGCTGGGGCTGATGGGAAAGAGTAGTTACTCACCTGTAACAGGTGTTCTCCAGTAGCAGCAGGAATCAGTCCTCACATATGGGTGACATCAACGTCGATGGAGCCCCCATGCGGAGCATTTCCCCAGCTTTCTAAGAAAGCCTTTGGGAATACACCCACGCATGCGCGGTCCCCTTCCCGCCCAAAGGTGCCATCTTGCTCAGTCAGATGACATAGCTAAAAGACAGCACAAAAATAAATGAACTATGTACAACTGCAACTCCCAGGGGAGGAGGGAGGGTTGTGAGGACTGATTCCTGCTGCTCCTGGAGAACACCTGTTACAGGTGAGTAACTACTCTTTCTCCAGGACCAAGCAGGAAGTCAGTCCTCACATATGGGTGACTCCCTAGCTCTGGGCTACCAGGAACCCAGGCTGAAAAATAGAGCTCCCACTGTGAAGCCTCAGCATCTGGGAAAGAATTTTACTGAGAAAAGATCCCACCGGTAGCCCAACAAGAGGGCTGGAGGGCAGGAGTTGCCTAAACCTCGAAGAGATTCCGGAGTACTGCCTGATCAAAAGCACTGTCCCTACGGGACTCCCTCTCCAGGCAGTAATGGGCTGCAAAAGTCTGGCTTGAGGACCAAGTTGCAGCCCTGCAGATGTCTGCCAACGGTACAGAACGGAGATGAGCTACTGATGCAGCCATTGCCCGGACACAGTGAGCTGTGACTCGACCCTGCAAGGGAAGGTCTGCTGCCCTGTAAGCCCAGGTGATACAGTCCGCCACCCATATGGACAAGGTACGCTTGGAGACAGGCAACCCCAAGTTGTTTGTGTCAAAGGAAACGAAGAGCTGAGTAGCCCTTCTATGATCCTTAGTACGCTCAAGGTAGAAAGACAAGGCCCTTCTACAGTCCAGGGTATGCAGGACTTCCTCAGCCCGGCTGGCAAAAACGCCCAACCAATCCGACCAACTGCCAAACATCCCACCAGAAACACTAGCACGACAATACAAGCAGCTTCAACACCCGCAAAACCCACAATTGGACACAGAGGCAACTACAACAATCCACCCCACCACCACAGACAGAGAATGGAGCAAATTCGAAACAATCACTAAAGAAGAAATAACAGCCATCATCTCACGTCTGAAGACCACCACCTCTCCGCTAGACCCCTGCCCCACAGAATGGATAAGGAAAACTAAGAAAGACCTGAGTCCACCATTAACCCGCATTGTTAATGAATCCCTCCGCCAAGGACGCATGCCAGACCTCCTCAAAACTTCAATTATCCGGCCTACCCTAAAAAAACATAACCTGGATCCCCTGGACCCCGCCTCCTACAGACCTATAGCAAGCCTCCCATTCACCGCCAAAATCACTGAAAAAGTAGTTCAGCAACAGCTCCAAGAACATCTGGATGCCAACAACATACTGGACACGCAACAACATGGCTTCCGTCCACTCCACGGAGTCGAGACCCTCATGACATCACTAATGAACACCCTCATCATAGGAACACAAGCCAAACACTCTGAATATGCCATGATCTTCCTCGACATATCAGCAGCCTTCGACACCATCTCCCACAACATCCTCCTACACAGACTTCAAGCAATTGGCATCAAAGAAAATGTACTTCAATGGTTCCAATCTTACCTGACCAATAGACAACAACTGATCCGCACAAACGCAACAACCTCCCCCCCTTTCCAGCAACACCAAGGCGTACCCCAAGGATCCACACTATCTGCCATGCTCTTCAACATCTACCTGCAACCATTCTGCTCAATCATACATACCCACAACATCAACTATCACATCTATGCAGATGACATAATGCTCTATGCCCCAATTACAACCTCCAACCCAACAAACAACCATTTATTAACATGCTTCACAGAAGTATCCAGCTGGCTGCAGAAGAACAACCTATCCATCAACATAAAGAAAACAGAAGCACTCATAGTAACAAAGGACCCAGACTTCACCCCACCTACACACCTCAACGTTGGAACCACTCAAATACAAATACAACCGCACATAAAGTATCTAGGAATCATCATAGACCAGGCTCTCACACTCAACCAACAAATCAAAAAAACCACCGGAACAATATTCCACAAGGCTAAAACAGTACAGTGCCTCAGGCCTCTCCTTGAACCAAAGGACTTCAGAGCAGTGATGCAAGCCATGACACTCCCCCACCTGGACTACTGCAATATAATCTACCACGGATTCCCAGCCACCCACACCAATCCGCTTCGAACTGCCTTAAATACCACTGCAAGGATTATCCAAAAAGCAAAAAAACAAGACCGCATCATGCCAATACTGAGAGAGCTGCACATACTCCCCCTAGAAGCTAGAATCAAATACAAATCTGCCCTACTTACCCACAAAGCTCTCTACCAAACTCAGACATCTCAGCTCCGTGAACTATTGCCCCGACCAGCACACAACAGAACAACCAGACAGACCATCAGCAACTCCCTCACTATCCCACATAAACGAACCAAATACAACCAACGGACATGCAACAGGGCCTTTGAGCTCTACGCACCATCCCTCTGGAACTCTCTACCAAGTCACGTCAGAAGCAACAGAGATCCCCTCTCATTCAGAAAACAACTAAAAACTGTCCTATTCCAGCAATACCTCGGACCAGAAGCAAGCACCCACCACTAATCTACCACCCCCCCCCCCACCCCGAACATATCCTCTGGAAAACCATAATACAATGTCTATGTCTATATCACAAATATTGTTGAAATCATCAATGTCGGCCACCAGGTGATAGTCCCTTACCCCTCAATTGATTATTGTCCACACACCCCCCCCCCCTTTTAATGTTACGCCGCTTTGACCCGGTGAAAAGCGGGATATAAATACAGCTAAATAAATAAATAAAATAGGGAAGAATGTTGGAAGAACCACCTCCTGATTGAGGTGGAAAGAGGAGACTACCTTCGGGAGGAACTTAGGATGAGTCCTAAGGACTACCCTATTCCTATAGAAGCGAGTGTATGGCCTGTCACAGACCAGAGCTTGAAGCTCACTCACTCGTCTGGCTGAGGTCAGTGCCACTAGGAAAAGAGCCTTCCAAGAAAGGAAGTGGAGAGGACACGTAGCCATCGGCTCATAGGGAGGGCGAGTAAGCCGCTGCAAGACCACATTCAACTCCCACTCAGGGGCTGGTGGACGGAGAGGAGGCTTTAGCAAGAGCAAGCCTCTGAGAAGCCTGGATACCAAGGGGTGAACTGATAAAGAGTGCCCTTCCACCTGTGAGTGGTGGGCTGCCAAAGCAGAAAGGTGCACCCGAACAGAATTAGACTTAAGACCCTGATTAGACAAGTGTAGCAGGTACTGAAGCACCGCTGGCAAAGGACAAGAGAAAGGATTCTCCTGGCGGTTATCACACCACAAGGAGAACCGTTTCCACTTCAGGGCATAGGTCTTTCTGGTGGATTGCTTCCTAGAGGCCAAGACCACCTCTTCAACTTCCTGAGGCAGGCCCCAGAGGGTCAGCACTACCCTTGCAGCCTCCAGGCCATCAAATTGAGAGTTTTGAGATTGGGGTGCAGAAGAGAACCCTGATCCTGAGAAAGAAGATCGGGTTGCAACCCCAGAGGGAGTGGCATGTCCACCGCCAGCTGTAACAGAAGAGGGAACCAGGGCTGTCTCGGCCATCTGGGGGCTACCAATATGACTGAGGCCCTGTCCGTTAGAATCTAGGCCACTCCTCCCTGGAGTGGAGGAGTGGCCTAGTGGTTGGGGCAAGATACTTCAGGCCGGAAGGTCAGGGGTTCAAATCCCACTAGAGGACAGCAACCTTGGGCCGGAAGGACTGGGGTTTCTAATCCCACAGGTGCTCCTTGTGGTCTTAGGCAAGCCACTTAACCCTCCATAGCCCATGTTCCCTGTAAAATAGTTATCTCCAAGTTATAATGCCCTGTTCAGTGTAATTTCAGTTTGTTCAATGTAAAACGCACTGATGCAGAATAGCACGGTAGATAAGACAATATAAATAAAATAAAAAATAAATCTTGAACAAGGTTCGGGCCACCAGGGCCGTGGGAGGAAATGCATACAGGAGGCCCTTGGACCATGATATCAGGAAGGCATCCGCTACGAATCTCGTGGGATGCAGTTGCCTGGAGCAGAACTGAGGCAGCTGCCGGTTCAGGGGACTGGCAAAGAGGTCTTTGAATGGAAGTCCCCACTTCAGGAAAATGTTCTGAACCACCAAAGGGTGCAGTTGCCATTCGTGAGGCTGTAGAACCCTGCTCAATCAGTCTGCCAGGAAATTTTCCTGGCCAGGCAGATAGACTGCCCTGAGCAGCATATTGTGTTGAAGTGCAAAAGAGCATAGGGCCTGTGCCTCCTGACACAGGAGCCTGGACCCCGTGCACCCTTGTTTGTTCACATAGAACATCGCCACCTGGTTGTCTGCACCAAGACAGATTGGTGGGCCAGGGTGTGAGAGAAGGTCTTGAGGGCTAAGCGTATCGCCCTGAGTTCCAGGAGACTGATTTGTTGTGTGGCCTCCCAAGGAGACCACAGGCCCTGTGTGCACTTGTCCAGACAATGTGCTCCCCAGCCCTGCAAGGAGGCATCGGTTGTGAGTACCACAGTGGAAACAGGTACCTGAAAAGGAATTCCCTGTAGAAGGTTGGGAGGGGGGGTGTAGCCACCACTGCTGGGAGTTCAGGAAGGGTTTGGACATCCTTACTTTGTCTCTTAGGCTTCCTGCAGCCTGCTTCCACTGAGTCCTGAGACACCACTGTGCAGGCCTCATATGCAGGCGGGCATTGGGGGTCACATGCACTGTTGAAGCCAGGTGGCCCAGAAGCCTCAGACAAAGTCTGGCAGATACCAGTGGGTTGTCTAGAAACCAGCCGGTTTTTAAAGTCTATCAGCCTTCCCGCTCTGTCTTCTGCAAGTAAGCTTTTGTGTGCAGGGAGTCCAACCGTGCCCCTATGAACTCCAGGTTCTGGGAGGGGAGCAAAGTGGACTTTGCGAAGTTTATGACAAAGCCTAGTTGCTGAAGGAGAGAGACAGTACAGAGGGTAGCTTGCCTGGCCTCCTGGAGAATCTGACCCCTGATGAGCCAGTCATCCAAATAGGGGAAGACAAAGATACCCTGGTTTCTTAGGTAGGCTGCCATCACCCCCAGGCACTTTGTGAAGACCCGTGGAGTGGAGGTTAGGCCAAAGGGCAGTACTCGGTACTGAAAATGGTTTCCTCCTACCACGAACCTTAGGTATTTTCTGTGGTCTGGATGAATAAGGATGTGGGTGTACGCATCCTTCAGATCGAAGGAGCATAGCCAATCTCCCTGCTGGAGGTAGGGTAGCAGTGTTCCAAGAGTAAGCATCTTGAACTTTTCCTTTTCCAAGAATTTGTTGAGATTTCTCATGTCCAAAATGGGCCGGAGACCTCCAGTTCTCTTTGGAACAAGAAAGTACCTGGAGTAGAAGCCCTGCCCCAGCTGGTGGGGAGGCACAGGCTCCATCGCCCTGTCTTGAAGAAGACCTTGCAGTTCCTGGAGAAGGAGTTCCTGATGCAGAGTAGGTCTTGGAGGCTCCCCTGGGAAGTAGGAGGGGGGCACTTGATTGAAATGGAGCAGATAGCACTTCTGGACTATGCTCAGTACCCAAGCATCTCCTGTGATGAGCGGCCACTGGTGGGCAAACAGGGCCAACTGACCTCCCATGCTGAGATGGGCCAGCAGAGGTGGAGAGGCTATGCAGTGGGAGTCAAAACCCCCCTCCCTGCTGAGTAGCAGGAGCTGGAGGCTTGGGGGCTTTTTGCCTACGGGGCCCATGTCCCTGCCCCTTGGCCTGCTGACCCTGCTGGGGAGCTGGGGAGGCCTGATAATGAGGGAAAGGTTTGTAGGCAGATGGCTTCCTCGGGTAAAAGGTCTTTTCCCCCAAGCCCTTCTTCTTATGAGAAGGGGCAGAGGTTTTCCTGGACAACCTTGTCCTTGTCGGAGTCTCGGTCTCGAGCTCAGCGGCCTTTTCGGCCATGGGCTTGCCGAAGAGGTTTTCACCCTGGCATGGGACATTGACCAACTTGTCCTGCACCCATGGCTCGAGGTCCGATGACTGTAGCCATGCCTGGCGTCGAGCACCAATGCCGGCCGCCGCTATGAGGGCCGAAGCCTTGAAGCCATCGTAGGCCGCCTGGGAGATGAATTTGGAACATTCCCGGACCCCCGAAGACAAGGACTTGAGCCTCTGCAAAGGTTCCCCGGAGAGACCAGCCGAGAACCCGGCTATTTCCTTAGCCAGGTCCCGCAAATACATGCCCATGTACAGCTGGTAGGACTGGACACAGCAAGCAAGCATCGAGCCCTGGAAGCACTTTCTGCCGATGGTATCTAGGCTTCGGGCCTCCCTACCGGGGAGCACCGCAGAGTGCATCTTCTGGCTCTTCAGATGATGCATGGCCGATTCCACAACCATAAAATGGTGCAGCAGCTGCGCCTTCTGGAACCCAGGGCTCATCCGGACTCGGTACATGGAATCGATCTGCTTGCTCAAAACCGGCGCCGAGGCCGGTGCCTCCCACATTCGGAAGAGGAGCCGTTCCAGCATCGGAGGAACCGGCACAGTAAAGGCCTCCCTCGGGGGAGAGTCGTACTGTAGGGCATCGAGCTCTTCAGCCCGAGGCTCCTCCTCGGGATCCGCAGGAACATTTAAAGCCTTGGCCATGTCCCTGACAAACTTCGAGAACCAGGTGTCCTCCGGTGGGGACCTACTCCGGTGCTCGGACTGCGGTGAGTCCGAAGTGACACATCGAGTCCGAAAGGTATCGGGGGACTCCTTGTCCTCTGTCTCCCACGCAGACTCATCCGAGGAAGAGTCTAGGGGCTCTGACCATGCGGGCTCTGGCAACACCCGCCCCGATGCCAGGGCCACCGGCGTCGACACCCTCGGTCCCGAAGGGAGGTCGAGGGAGACCGTGACCGAGTCCAGACTCGGGCCTTCATGGCTTCGAGAATCGGCTCAGTCTCCGGGGTCGACTTAGACGTTGACGTCCCGGTGGTCGGGGCAAATGCACCAGTCAAGCTGGCTATCAGCACCCGCTGCTGATCCATGAAGGCAGACAATCTGCACTCTAAGGCTGTCAGCCTGAGTCCAAGCTCAGGAGACTCAGCAGCCACCGACTCGGGCCCCGGCGGCGCCAGGCCCGACGTCGGCTCCCTGGGAGGAGAGTCCTCGAGGACAACAGGACTTACGTGCTTGACGGACTCCGGCTCTACACGAGACACCTTAGATGGCTTCTCCATCTCCAAAGGCCCGGGGCGGCGGTCCGGGGTCCGAGACCTGGCCCTCGAGGAACCAGGGGCATCCTCCGACCCCGCCCTCATGAGCTTTCTCTTCCTCTTATGCTTCCGACTGGGGGACCCCCTTTCAGAGGAACCCCGACGAAGCTCGGGGTCCGATTCCCAAGACATCGAGGCCTCTGACGAGGTCTGGGCCCAACCGGAGGTAGAGTCAGAAAAAATCCTCTCCTTCTGATGCTGCCGGCTTCTGAGTGCCTTAGTGGACATCTTTCCACATGGGACACAGACCTTGGGATCATGGTCCAGCCCGAGGCAACGCAGGCAGCAGTCGTGTGTGTCGGTAAGAGACATGAGCTTCTTACAACGATCACACTTTTTAAAACCACTGGAGGCCATCGGGGAAAAAAGGGCCCCTGCAAGGTCAAAAGACTGACCCTCCAGGGAAAGAAAAAGAGCGTGAACGGGTGCCACGAAGGGCAAAAAAATGAAAAATAGAGATCGAGTCGATACCGGCGTACCGAACCCAGGCGGGAAGGGGAACCGGCGTCGAACTGGACAAAAAGAGAGCGAAAATCGCAGAAAAAAATCAAACTTTTCTGGGTGACACGGACTCACGTCCATTGGGCTCCACGTAAAAAAGACTGAGCAAGATGGCACCTTTGGGCGGGAAGGGGACTGCGCATGCGTGGGTGTATTCTCAAAGGCTTTCTTAGAAAGCTGGGGAAATGCTCCGCATGGGGGCTCCATCGGCGTCACCCATATGTGAGGACTGACTTCCTGCCTGGTCCTGGAGAAATAGGAAATGCCTGTTTCCCATCAGCGCTGGCTGGCTTAACAGAGCCGCGAGGGAGGAACTCTCCCTTTGCGGCTCTGAAAGGCCCACGCTGAGGGAGCTGATGCTGCAGGAAGGGCTCTGCTGGGTGGGGGGGGGGGGGGGCCGCGGAACACTTGATTCTGCCGCTCCCATGGCGGCAGTGGCAGCAGCAGCCAGTTTTTTTTTAAAATTTACCTGGGCAGATGCAGAATGTTGTTTGTGCGGGGCCCCCTGAAACGCGGGGCCCTGTGCAAACAACATTCTTGCTCAATGGAAGGGCCGGCCCTGCATAAAAGTAGGCACAGTGCAAGAAGGTGCCTACTTGTCTAGTAGGCATGCAATGGGAGGAGCATGGGCAAAGTCAAGATTTATGTGGGTATTTTATAAATCCATGCGTAAAGCATGTGTTTGTGGAGAAGTAGCCTCATGTTTAGAGCACTAGCTTGGTAACCAAGAGACCAGGGTTGATTCCCACTAACATGCCTTGTGGCCTTGGACAAGTCACTTAACCCTCCATTGCCTTGGAAGAAAGGCCTGACAATCTATTTCCGGTCACACTGCCAAGAAAACCCAGTTGCTGCTGGGTCGCCAAGAGTCAGTACTGATTCGAAGGCACACGCTGTTGTGCAAAGTAGGTGTTAACATTTATATATACTCAGAAGCAGGCAAAATGTCTGTGCCTTCAATCTAGGTGTGATATTTGCAGCATTTATGCCAGTATTTTATAAAGAAACACAGATGCTGATGTATATTTATAAAATAAATGAAAAATAGATATCCCCTGCCCAAATAACCTAGATGGCCTGTTATAAAATGAAAGTCAGTGTATATGGAGGAAGAGGCAATTTCTTCAGAGGAGAATCTACTAGTGTGTACAAAGTCAGCAGATAGTAGTGTAAATGACATTCTCTTCTCCTCTTTCTTTATTTGAGACTTTCAATCTTTATTTGAATAGGTCAGTAGGAGTCATTTCTCTACCACACAATGATTGCGAAGGTGATTCAGGAAGTGTTTTCAGGCTGGTGGAGATATCCTACTACAGTTTTTGCAGTCGGCCTGACTATGTTCTAATTTCATACATATAAGGCATTTTGAATGGGTGTTGAAGTTCTGGATGTGATGAAAGCTGTAGATGTAGTGCACTTCGATTTCAGTAAAGCCTTTGACACTGTTCCGCACAGGTGACTTATAAATAATTGAATGGGATGCACCCTAAAGTGACTGACTGGGTTAGAAATTGATTGAGTGGGAGGCAACAAAGGTTAGGTAAATGGAGCTCACTCTGAGAAGGATGTTACCAGTGGTATACTGCAGGGATCTGTCTTTGGTCCAGTTCTTTTTAATATCATTTTTGCAAGTGATATTGCGTTAGGGCTATTGCGGAAGGGCTGTTGGGTAAGGTTTGCCTCTTTGCGGATGATACCAAAATCTGCAATAGAAACCCAGGGAGGTGTAAATAACATGAGGAAGGATCTAGTGAAGCTTGAAGAATGGTCAAGAATTTAGCAGTTGAGATTTAATGCTAAAAATGCAGAGTCATGTACGTATTTGGGCTGCAAACATCTAAGGAAGCAGTACAGTATAGGGAGTGAAGTGCTTCTGTCCCCGAAAGAAGAGCTGGACCTAAGGATGATTGTTTCTGGCAATGGCAAAAGCCAGAAGGATGCTGTGTACATAAGAATTCTGGAATTCTCTTTGACTTCAACTACAACTAGAACAATCATACTCTAAATTCAAAACACAACTGAAAACACCTTTATTCCAACAGGTCTTTGTAAACCAGAATTCATTTGAAGGCGGGATGGGGGGGGGGGGGGGGAGGGAGCGTCGGAAACAGCTAAAATGTTATTTTTATATTTGTTCCTCTTGTAACAATGTTTTTCTTTTTTTCTATTTCTACTTTCCTTTGCTCTGTCCCATTCTTGATTTATGAAGTGGTTCCTTTTCTTCTGTATATTGTTTTGAATGGAAACCATTTTGCTTATAAAGTAGAAAGGTAAAGAGTAGTTACTCACCTGTAACAGGTGTTCTCCAGGAGCAGCAGGAATCAGTCCTCACATATGGGTGACGTCGGCGCCGATGGAACCCTCGCAGAGCAATTTCCCCAGCTTTCAAAGAAAGCCTTTGGGAATTGCAGCGCGCATGCGCGGTCCCCTTCCCGCCCAAGGGTGCCATCTTGCTCAGTCTGATGACATAGCTAAAAGACAGCAAAAAATTTAGCAAAAACGAAATGATAGGACTGCAACTCCAAGGGGAGGAGGGAGGGTTGTGAGGACTGATTCCTGCTGCTCCAGGAGAACACCTGTTACAGGTGAGTAACTACTCTTTCTCTAGGACCAAGCAGGAAGTCAGTCCTCACATATGGGACTCCCTAGCTTAAGGCTACCGGAGGCCTCAAGCAGAAAAAATGAGCTCCCTCTAGCTCAGTAGCACAGAAGGAAGGAATCTTCTCTGAAAACGCCCCCGACCGGTAGCCCAACATCAGGGCCGGAGGGTAGGAGTTGCCTAAACCTCAAAGAGATTACGGAGGACTGCCTGACCGAAAGCACTGTCCCTGCGGGACTCCCTCTCCAGGCAGTAATGGGCCGCAAATGTCTGGCTTGAAGACCAAGTAGCGGCCCGGCAGATGTCTGCCAACGGAACAGAGCGGAGGTGAGCCACTGACACAGCCTTCGCCCTAACACAATGAGCCGTGACACGACCCTCCAACGAGAGGCCGGCTGCCCCATAAGCCCAAGCGATACAGTCAGCAACCCATATGGACAAAGTACGCTTGGAGACAGGTAGCCCCAACTTATTGGGGTCAAAAGAAACGAAGAGCTGAACAGCCCTCCAATGCTCCCGCGTACGGTCAAAGTAGAAGGACAAGGCCCTCCTACAGTCCAGGGTATGCAGGACCATCTCAGCCCGGCTGGAGTGCGGCCTGGGAAAGAAGGTCGGAAGAACCACCTCCTGGTTGAGATGAAAAGGAGAAACCACTTTAGGAAGAAACTTAGGGTGAGTCCGTAAGACTACCCTATTCCTGTAGAACCTAGTGTAAGGAGGATCAGACACTAGGGCCTGCAGTTCACTAACGCGCCTAGCAGAGGTAAAGGGCTACAAAAAACAAGGTTTTCCAGGAAAGAAAACGAAGAGGACAGGTAGCCATAGGTTCAAAGGGCGGACAGGTAATCCGCTGCAAGACCACATTCAGATCCCATTCAGGGGCTGGTGGGCGCAAAGGAGGCTTAAGGAGAAGGAGGCCTTGGAGAAAACGAGCCACCAAAGGGTGGTTGGAAAGAGGCCTGCCATCCACCGGTGCGTGATGCGCAGAGAGAGCACTGAGGTGTACTCTGACAGAGTTGGACTTAAGGCCTAGATTGGAGAGGTAAAGCAAATATTGCAAGACCACTGCCACTAAGCAGGAGAAGGGATTTTCAGACTGCTGAGCACACCACACGGAGAACCTATGCCACTTAAGAGCGTAGGACTTCCGGGTGGAGGGCCGCCTGGAGGCCAAGACGACCTCTTCCACCTCCCGAGGCAGCAGGAGGGGAGCAAGGACTACCCTTTCAGCAGCCAGGCCATCAGATGAAGTGACCAGAGGTTGGGGTGTAGGAGAGTCCCCTGATCCTGTGACAGGAGATAGGGTTGAAACCCCAGAGGAAGAGGAGTGTCCACCGCCAGCTGCATGAGAAGTGGGAACCAGGGTTGTCTCGGCCACCGGGGAGCTACCAGGATCATCGAGGCTCTGTCTCTGAGAATTCTGAAGAGCGTCCGAGACACCAGTGGCATGGGAGGAAAGGCATACAAGAGGCTTGTGCACCATGGAATCAGGAAAGCATCCGCCGCCACTCTGAGAGGATGCGGTTGACGAGAGCAGAATCGGGGAAGCTGCCGGTTCAGGGGACTGGCAAATAGATTCATGGTGGGGAGGCCCCATTTGAGAAAGATCTGCTGAACTACCAACGGATCCAATCTCCACTCGTGAGGTTGGAGGATCCTGCTCAGCCTGACTGCCAGGTAATTTTCTTGACCTGGGAGATAGACAGCTTTGAGCAGGATGCCGTGAAGGACAGCCGAAGAGCACAGTCTCCGTACCTCCTGACAGAGAAGGAAGGAGCCTGTACCTCCTTGTTTGTTCACGTAGAACATTGCAACTTGATTGTCCGTCTGGACCAGCACAGACTGGTGAGAAGTGAGGTGGGAGAAGGCTTTCAGAGCTAGGCGGATGGCTCTGAGCTCTAGGAAGTTTATCTGCTGAGCAGATTCCCAGGGAGTCCAGAGGCCTTGAGTACACGTCCCTTGGCAATATGCTCCCCAACCTAGGAGAGAAGCATCGGTTGTCAGCACCAGAGAAGGCGGAGGAGATTGAAAATCCACTCCCAGCACCAGGTTTGGTAGATGAAGCCACCACCGCAGAGAAGAGACCAGGAGGTTGGATACCTGTACTGAGTCCGCCAGGCTCCCCGTGGCCTGATGCCATTGAGTGCGAAGGCACCATTGAGCAGGCCGCATGTTCAGGCGGGCATTGGGGGTAACATGGACCGTGGAAGCCATATGGCCGAGCAGTCTCAGAAATTGCCTGGCGGAGACCAGGGAATTGCTGCGAAAGTGGCTGGCTAGATCCATGAGCCTGTGTGCCCTGTCTAGAGGCAGGAAGGCCCGCGCCTGAAGTGTGTTCAACCTTGCGCTGATGAATTCGAGATTTTGAGAGGGGAGCAAAGTGGACTTTGCGAAGTTTATGACAAATCCCAAGTGCTGGAGCAGAGTCACAGTGCGATGAGTGGCCTGAGTGGCCTCTTGGGAAGACTGGGCTCTGATGAGCCAGTCGTCCAGGTATGGAAATACAAAGAGGCCTTGAAGTCTTAGATAGGCCGCCACCACTGCTAGGCATTTGGTGAATACCCTGGGGGCGGAGGATAGACCAAAGGGCAGGACTCTGTACTGGTAATGATTTCCTCCCACAACAAACCTGAGATATTGTCTGTGGTCTGGATGAATAAGGATGTGAGTATAGGCATCCTTTAGATCTAAGGAGCATAGCCAGTCTCCCTGCTGGAGGTAGGGCAGTAGGACTCCAAGGGTAAGCATCTTGAACTTTTCTCTGGCCAGGAACTTGTTGAGGTTTTGCAAGTCCAGGATGGGTCTGAGGCCTCCTGTTCATTTTGGTATCAGAAAGTACCTGGAATAAAAGCCTTGACCTCTCAGGTGGTGGGGCACCGGTTCCACAGCCTGTTGCTGAAGAAGACTTGACAACTCCTGAAGGAGTAAGTCCCTGTGCAGAGGGAGTCTTGGAGGCTCCCATGGAAAGTAGGAGGGAGGTACCTGGTGAAAGTGAAGAAGATAGCCTTTTTGAACTATATGAAGCACCCAGGTATCTGATGTGATGGCTGACCACCTGTGGGCAAAGTGGACCAGCCGGCCTCCTGTGCTGAGAGAAACCAGCAGAGGGGAAGAGGCTATGCTGATGGAGTCAAAATCCCCCACCCTGCTGAGCAGGGGCCGGTGTTGTGGGCTTGGGGGCTTGCTGCCTACGGGACCCATTACCCCGTCCCTTGGCCTGCTGACCCTGTTGGGGAGCAGCTGGGGCCTGATAATGAGTGTATTGTTTATAGGCAGCTGCCTTCCTCGGGTAAAAGGGCTTTTTTCCCGAGCCCTTCTTCTTATGAGAAGGGGCAGAGGTTTTCCTGGACAGCCGAGTCCTGGTTAGAGTCTCGGTCTCGATCTGTGCAGCCTTTTCAGCCATGGGCTTGCCAAAGAGGTTTTCACCTCTGCAGGGGACATCGACCAACTTGTCCTGTACCCATGGCTCGAGGTCGGTTGACTGAAGCCAAGCCTGTCGGCGGGCACCGATGCCGGCTCCGGCTACTCGAGCCGATGCTTCAAAGCCATCGTAGGCTGCTCGAGAGATAAACTTCGAGCACTCTCGAATACCAGTGGACAAGGCTTGGAACCTCTGCAAAGATTCCTCGGAGAGACCAGCAGAGAACCCGGCAATTTCTCTTGCCAGGTCCCGAAGATACATGCCCATATAGAGCTGGTAGGTCTGGACCCGACAAGCAAGCATAGAGCCCTGGAAGCACTTCCTACCGAGGGCATCCAGGTTCCGGGCCTCCCGGCCGGGAGGCACCAAGGAGTGCATCTTCTGACTCTTGAGTCGATGCATGGCCGATTCCACCACCATGGAATGGTGCGGCAGTTGTGCCTTTTGGAACCCGGGGCTCTTGCGGACTCGATAAATGGAATTGACCCGCTTGCTTAACACTGGCGCCGGGCTCTCCCACATGCGGAAGAGAAGTCGCTCCAGCATCGGAAGAACCGGCACAGTAAAGGCCTCCTTCGGGGGAGAGTCATACTGGAGGGCATCGATCTCTTCGGCTCGAGGCTCCTCCTCGGGATCCGCGGGGAACGCCAAGGCCTTGGCCATATCCCGCACGGTCCAAGAACCGGGTGTCCTCCGGGGGGGACTGTCTCCGAGGTTCGGATTCGGGCGAGTCCGATGGGACGCACCGAGTCCAAAAAGTGCCAGGGGACTCTTCGTCCTCCATCTCCCAGGCCGATTCCTCAGAGGAGGAATCGAGTGGCTCCGGTCGGGCGGGCACCGATGCCTTCCGCCCCGACGCCGAGGGAGTCTGCGTCGACGACCTCGGTCCCGAACGGGAGGCCAAGGGAAACCGCGACCGAGGATCAACTCGAGTTCGCATGGACTAGAGGATTGGCTCGGTCTCCAGGGTCGTCTTGGACGTCGACGTCCCGGTGGTCGGGGCAGAAGCACCGGCAAGGCCAGCGATCAATGCCCGCTGCTGGTCCATGAAGGCAGCGAAACTGCTCTCCAAGGCCGTCAACCTGAGTCCGAGCTCAGGAGACCCAGCAGCCCCCGACTCAGGCCCCGACGGCATCGGGCCCGACGTCAGCTCCTTCGGAGGTGAGTCCACGAGGACTACAGTACTCACATGTCCGGGAGACTCCAACTCGAGACGAGGATGTTTCGAAGGCCTCTCCAACTCCGAGGACCCGGGACGGCTATCGGGGCTATGCGACCTGGCCCTCGAGGAACCAGGAGCGTCCACCGACGACGCCCTCGCGGGTTTCTTTTTCCGATGATGTTCCCGGGCAGGAGACCCCCGCTCAGAGGAACTACGACGATGCTCAGGACTGGAGTCCCGGGACGTCGAAGCCTCTGACGAGGTCCGGGCCCGGCCGGACGCGGAGTCACAGAAGATTCTTTCTTTCTGTTGCTGCCGACTCCTCAACGCTTTAGAGGACATCTTGCCACACGGACCACAGATCATCGGGTCATGAGTGGGTCCGAGGCAGCGGAGGCAGCAGTCGTGTGTGTCAGTAAGAGACATAAGTTTCTTACACCGATCACACTTTTTAAACCCGCTGGCAGCCATCGGGGGAAAAAGGGCCCCTGTGAGGTCAAAAGACAGGGCTGCCAGTGAAAAGGAAAAATTGGCGCGAACGCTAGTCACGAAGGACAAAAACCGAAAAAATTACAAAAGGACTCGATACCGGTGTATTGACGCTGTTTGTGATCGCCGCTGAAAAAGTTGATTTTTATTATTTCTCTTTTCTCGGTTCGACGCCGGATCCTTTTCCCGCCCGGACTCGATACCGGTGAAAAGAGAAATAATAAAAATCAACTTTTTCAGCGGCGATCACAAACAGCGTCTGTAGGGCTCCGCGGAAAAAAGAAGACTGAGCAAGATGGCACCCTTGGGCGGGAAGGGGACCGCGCTTGCGCGCTGCAATTCCCAAAGGCTTTCTTTGAAAGCTGGGGAAATTGCTCCGCGAGGGCTCCGTCGGCGCTGACGTCACCCATATGTGAGGACTGACTTCCTGCTTGGTCCTGGAGAATAAATAAAATCTTAAATAAACATAAGCATAGTAAGAAGAATGGCCAGCAGGAAGGAAGAGGTTAGAGTGTCTCTGTGTAAGTCTTTGATGAGACCTAATTTAGAGTATTGTGTGAAATTCTGGAGACCACATCTTCAAAAGGATATAAATATGATGGAGTTGATGCAGAGACTAGCTACCAAAATGATCATATGAGGACAGACAAATATATCAATACGTACAGTTTACTTTGGAGGAAAGGCGGGGAGGGGAGATATGATAGAAACATTTAAATACCTCTGTGGCATAAATGCACAGAAGAACAGCCTCTTTCAATTGAAAGAAAAATTTGCAATGAGGGGGCGCAGGATGAAGGTGAAAGGAAATAGAATCAGGAGTTATTGGTGGAAATATTTCTTTACAGAAAGAGTGGTAGATGTGTAGAATAGTCTACCAGTTGAGGTAGTAGAGACAAAGATTGTATCTGAATTCAAGAAGATCTCTAAAAGAAAAAAAAGTGACTGTAGAGCTTAGTGATTGGTATGGAAGGGCAGACTGAGTAGGCCACATGGTCTTTATCTGCTGTTATGTTTCTACTGTAGGTTTATATGGATCTTTCTTCCACACTTAGAACATGGCTGGAACCTCCACTTTGTGACATTTTTTGAAGGAATGAAAATAAAATAAACACGAGAAAATTTCTTTTTTTTCTTTAAATGAGAAAAACAACATCAACAACAACAAGATGCAAACTCTTCTTCAAAAACAGAAGAACTTTGTTTTCTTGTCTTTTCAGCAGCAGAAAAATCAAAACTGATGGAACAGGGAATACCACTGTGCGTGTGAAGGATCACATATGCTCAGAACTCTCCACTTGGTTTTAGATTTGGGAAAGCAGTTCCAACCTGGTGCTGACATATTACATCAGCCTGACCCAATCCTGCTTGTTGTGGAAAAATGATCCCTATCCGGTTAAAGTGTAATTGTGTCCCTGGCATGCCACTACCCTCACCCTAATATAACTGGCATGTGAATTGGGAAATTCAAAAGTTACCTGGACAAATCTAGCCTGATCGAGTACAGCAGTTCTTACCTCTTGGGTAGATATTCTGCAATTTAACTCTGCTACTTTGGAAGAAGAATGATCTACTGCATGCTGACAAAGAATTTTCTCTAATTCTCTCTGATGTGAAGATTTCAGGGCTGCCAGGTGCTCTGCTGTTTCTTCGCTTATCCTGTAAGACAAATATTCACAGTCTGACAACATATAATTGCTTTTTGTGGAAAGTCATATATTCATGACATATGAAAAAGTATATTACGTTCTTCTTCAGGAAACCTTACAATAAACAATGTCATGGCAGAGCAGAAATGGCATAAGAATTAAGGGCCAGATATTCAAAGCTGCAAACCATGTATAAGCCACTCAGCGGGATATGCTGAATATCCACGGGTGCTGCCATGGCATGCTCTGATACTAACTGGTTAGCATTAGGGCGTTCCGGGGACAGCACCTGGCCATAACTGGGCAGCAGCGATATTGAGTCACTGTCCGGTTATGGCTACATGGTGAAAGTGAGGTGCAGCAAAAGCTGGTCTTACTTTCGCCATGGAAGCTAACTGGGCAGTGGCTGAATATCGCTGCTGCCCAGTTAGCTTCATGCCAATCTGGGCAATCTGGCTGGACATGACCCTGGCACTGGATATCTGGGTTTACAGTTCAGTGCAGCAGCTACGTGCCTTCGATCGGTTGGCTGCCGCCGCTGAATAGCGGGACCGAAGTAATTAGGACAATCTGGGGAAAAACAAAACAGAAAAGTGTGGTTTAATTAAGAAAGACAGATTTTGGATGCCAGAGGGAAGCAATTCCAAATAAAGGAAGGAACAAGAAGTGAGAACATAAAAAATCTGGAAAAAAAACTATTTAGTATGGGGGTCATTTTAGAAGCTCAATTCATGATTTCCATGTCTGAAAATGCCCATTCAGACATGCAAAGCACATTGACATCCCAAGAGCCATTTCTGAAAACCCTGAATTTCTAAATTCAGCACAATCACATCCATACTACTACTACTAATCATCTATATAGTGCTACAAGGCATACACAGCACTGTACATAAAGACATGGAAGATGGCCCCTGCTCAGTAGGCCTTACAGTCTATGCAAGATAAACAGAGAGGGGACTAAGATGGTCTTGACACAACATGGATGATAAAGAGGAGAATAAAAGGTCAGGATCCAAAGCAAAAGTTGAGTTTTTAGTCTGCATTTGAATGCACCAACTCAGGTAGTCTGTTCCAGGCATACGGTGCAGTAAGGTAGAAAGAATGCAGTCTGGAGTTGGCAGTGGACATGAAGAGAACAGATAGAAGGAATTTGCCTTATCAGCGGAGTTTCCGAAGAGGGGTGTTGGGAGACATAACAGGTGAGATAGTGAGGAGCAGCAGAATGAATGTACTTGTAGGTCAGTAGGAGAAATTTGAACTGGATGCGGAAAAGGATAGGGAGCCAATGAAGAGATTTGAGGAGAGAGCTTAAAAGAGCACAGTGACTCAGGTGGGAGATTAGCTCCGCAGCTGAGTTCTGAAAGGATTGAAGAGGAGAAAGATGATTCAGGGTGAGATCAGTGAGGAGCAGGTTGCAAGTGCCTAATGGGAGGGATAAGGGTCTTGGTGGAATGTTCAAAAAGGAAGAGACAAATTTTGTTGATGATAGAGAAAGAAACAACAGGTTTTAGCTATCTGTTGGATGTGTGGAGAGAAAGAAAGAAGAGTCAAAGATGACCCCAAGATTGCAAGCAGAGGAAACAGGGAGGAGAAAGGAGGATGCAGTGAGGTGTGTTTAGGGGAAAAGATAATGAGCTCTGTCTTAGCTATGTTCAGTTTTAGACGGCAGCAATGCCAGAAAAGCAGGCTGAAATATGGGCCTGGATTCCTGAAGACATTTCAGGTACAAAGAAGTAAATCCATGTTGCATAGGGGTATGGCAGAGGTGTGCATAGGGCATTAATAAAAAGATACAAGTGTGCCTGATTTTTAGAACAATGCCATATGTTAGAACTTACATAAATTACTAAAACGCTCAATAATATCCACATGGAACTATGTTCACTTTCGAATCTTCTTATATATTAATCAAGTGATATATATTTGTACTAACACAGAAGGTCTCAGACTTATACGGCACTCATTTCTTGGGCTTTTTTTTTCCACTTGCCCACCTGATGTGCCTAATAACATCAATGACCTTCAGTGTATATTATCAAGTAACATTAAATTATCAAAGAATCCGAAGGTAGATGGAGCTATGGCTATATTGTCCTATTATTAAGTACCGCTAAGGCTCTTGATTTTGGCCATAAAGCCGTATTACACTTAGGGGTATGTTTACTAAACCTTCTTAATGTGCGCTCTGTGACGTTACCGCACGTTAAGGTGCCTTAACGCGCGTTAATGACGCTTTATCAGGTGCTCGGTTACCTTATCGCGCGTTAACGTGCGCAGTGGTGCAAATGAGCGCTGAAGGCGGGGAAAGGCTCCCGGAGGGTGGAGGAAGGCTCCCCAGGGGCGGAGAGAAGGGGTCAATGGGTGGAGAGTGGGAGGGGAGAGGCTCCCCGCACACTAACGATGTGAAATTCGAGGCTCAAAACTAATGCCAGTGAAATTCTGGCGTTAGAGCTGATTTAAAGGGCAGAGAAACCATTTCCGTCAGCAATGTACAGCAAAACCAGGGAAACCTACAAAAAAGTGATAAGTGTGATACATGTGCAAGGAACAAAAGTGCAAAGAAACATTGAAAATGACCACAACAAAATATAAAAAAAACATAACCAAGCTGGGCAATAGTGATATTAATGGGAAACATCAAAAAGCACTCCCGAGAAAGCTCAAAAAAAAAGATATGAATTTTGGAAGGGTCTACGCTCCGTCCCCATACAAGGTGAATGATCCCACAGTGCAATTGCACTCATCAGGGTTTCCCTCTCCATTGGACAGGTTTCCTATGGGGTGCACATGTTCCACAACAGCAGGGCGGGCATGTCGGAATGGGCAACTGGACAGATGCTGGGAAAGGGGACACAGAGGGCTGCAGACGGCACATGCTATACTGCAGCTGGGCCACAGTGCGGACTAGGGTGATGCCTAGGTGGCCCATAGGAATGCTGAAACAGTAGAGCAGCCAGACAGCAACTGATGAGGGCCCAGCATGGGCACGAGTGTGCTTCCCACAGTGTCACAGGGCAGGGTACCCAGTAGGGACTCCCAAGGGCACAGAACAGTGGCAGGCGGTGCTGGGGGGAAGCGTGGACACCTATGCAGGCACCCCTACCCCAGAACCCGAACCATAGGCAGCCGCCTACCCGCACACTGGATGGCCTGAGACTGCGCTCCACCAGCAGAAGGGCATGTCAGCAGGGTGGCAGAGGGGCAATGGTGGTGGAGGGGGCAGTGGCAGCTGCCCAGAGCAGACCATGGCCTAGCTCTGTGTAGGTGGGTGCCATGCACTGCAATAGATAGGCCCCGTCTGATGAACAGTCATGGTATCCCCAGGGAATGTACTGTCTCTGTGGCAACATGGTGGTGCAGTACACACAGCCAGTGTGTTCAGGAGCAGAAGGTCACAGGTTCAAGTCCCAGCTGTGGTTCCTGCCAACCCAGCCCCCATTTTTTACCCACTACTAAAACGTACTAATACAGACAGAACCTTTATTGCAGATGACGTAAACATGCCCAAAACACCTACATTTTACCCTACAGAGCACAGACACCATAAACAGGTGCATTACCTAGAGCAGAGTCTCCCAAATGCAGTCCTGGAGGGCCAAACACCATTCAGGTTCCATGCTGCCTCTAATAAAGATGCCTGTGCTGCATATCTATGCACCGCCCCATGGTATGCAGATGTATCTCATGCATATTTATGAGGGACAGCATGAAAACCCGAACAGTGTTTGGCACACCAGGACTGGAGTTGGGAACCTCTGCCGTAAAGCAGCAGCCAACAGGGGCAGACACACCCACACCCACAGGCTCCATTAGCCAATGCCTCCTGGAGAGGCAGGACATTGGGCCCTGCGTGCATTTCCCAATACTAGCACTTGAAAACCATAGCAATGCCACCCTAAACCTGGGAATACGGTACACAGCTATCAAAAGGTAGCTATGATTACTGGCAGATAGCAATTCCTACGTTAAGCACGGTTTGCTGATTGAGCTCCATCATAGCAACCTTTCTGATGTCTGTGGAGTGTGCTTCAGGTCTGGTGTCTGATAGTGTTTACCACCCTGGGGAGTGACCCCCAACAGTATTGCGTACCATATCCATGCCTGCACTGTGCCCAGGACTGGTGTGGTGGCCAGGGCTGCCAAACACCTCTATAGTAGCACAATGCTGGCAGAGGTGCGGGAGTGTGTGTCTGTCTATCCAGTGTGCGGTGGCTGCAAACACCCTCCACAGCCCACACTGCCAGCACTGTTGCCAGTATTGGCCTGCCAATGTGCATAATGAGGAGCAAGGTACCATGGGTATAGCCCGGACAGGGTGGCCTGGCCAGGATGCATCTGCACAGGGCATAGGGAAATGCCTGGGACATTGTAGTGCCCGGCCACCACCTGCACAGACAGGGTGGCCACAGCATGTTCTGCTGGGAGATCACTCTCACCCTGACTGAGCAGTGACCACGGCATGGCTAGGTTCTCCCATAGTGCTATGTAATATTTTTTTCATGTGATATTTATGGGTTCCCTTTTGGGGCCCAGTCACTGACTTATCTGCTTGGTGTGTATACTGACATCCCAGTTCTGGGTGCACGCATTTCCACCAGGAACATGCACTATGGACTAGCTAGCAGACTGTCTGCAGCTGGTATGTGTCTTGCTGGAACACCTTGCAGGGTGCAGCGGCTGAAGGCTTGCTGCAGGAGAATATCAGATAGTGGTGGGGTGCAACTTAGCATATCCAGGCCTAATGTCTGTCTGCTTTTGCTTTATGGATGTGTACAGAGCTGCATTGACTGCCCTGTAGGGTGTCTGTTCCCCAGCAGGACTGGGGTTGATGGTCCCTCTACTGCCACCATTGCAGGGAGGTAGAATGTGGATCTGTTGCTGGGAGACCCTGTTTACCACCCTCAGCCCCAGAGGGGGGGGGGGGGTGGTACATAATCCTCCTATGGATCGATTAGGATTAAACTTTGAGAAATACAGATGTATCCAAGGTGTGTCTGCAGATACTACCTATCTCACACATTAGCACTGCTGGGGTCCTGCAGCATGGCCTATTTCTGCTGTGGACCTGGTGCTGGGCGCCCCACCTCACCCTCAGGGTGAGTACAGTACCTGCACAATGTGACGGTGTGTAGCTACTCTGTGCCAGTACCACACACGGTCAGTTCCCCCTACCAGGCCGAGGTGCTGTGGGGGTGCATACTCCATCTTGTGATCATCTGTAGACTGCTGATTTGCATGTGCAGTGCATCATGGGTATGGGTGGGTTAACCCTATCCCGGTGACCACAGCAGACTGTTTGTGTGGTGAAGTGCAGTCCTTCTGCAGCCAGCCAGGGGTTTGCTAACAGCTATGGAGCTGTAGCCCACTGTTTACTTCACTGCTTGTGGAGCCAGAGGTCATGGGTTCAAACCCACAGTGGGGTTATTTGATAGGGCTGTCCGAAGCATTGTCTATTTTTAATGTACATTAGTGCTGCCAGCAAAACACCCTCAGGGAACTGTAACCATAAGGTGCCTCAGAAGGCGCCCTATAAGGCGCCTTATAGGGCACCCTATAAAGCGCCTTCTGAGGCACCTTATAAGAACATAAGATATGCCATACTGGGTCAGACCAAGGTCCATCAAGCTCAGTATTCTGTTTCCAACAGTGGCCAATCTAGGTCATATATACCTAGCACCTTATGGTTACAGTCTGTATAAGGTGCCTTATAAGGTGTCCTATGGAGCGCCTTATAGGGTGCCCTATAGGGGACATTATAGGGTGCCGTGGCGTACAGTGCACTTTATAATGTGCCCTATGGAGTGCCTTATAGAGTGCCTTATGCGGCACCTTAGGTTACGGCACGTGAGGGTGTGTTTGCTGGTAGCAATAATTAAAATACAAATAAAATGCCTCAGGAAGCAATACTTACATGTCAAAGCTGATGCCTCAGCCAGCCTTATGCATTAGGCACACTGGGGGATCGAACTCATGACCCCTGTATCATTAGTCAGTGTATTAACCATTGTGCTACACTTCTGTTTCTATGTTTGGATGTCTGTGTGCCTACTTAAGATTACCGCACGGTAATGCGCTTAGCGGCGCTTTGCCCGATAATGTGCGCAGCAGCGCGCGTTATCGCACGCTAATCCCGTTTTGCTACTTTAGACTGAAACGCCCACTCCTTATATGGCATCCTGCACACTAACGCCGGGCGTACATTAAGAAGGTTTAGTAAACATACCCCTTAGCTTAAAATATGCATACTGCTGCCATCATGCTGTTCTGTGATCCCAACGCCTTCCTCGGGTACCTCAGCCGCATTTCACTTAGATTGATTCATCAGGGGATCGTATTGGCTTCTCGACCTTTATCTAAAAAATACAACCCTGGTGTTTAATCTTTTTCATTTATTTCTATTGTGAAGTTCCTACCACTCTCCCTCTAAGCTTACTCATATTAAAAACAACGTACACATACCAGAAGCTTAAAAAACTGCTGCCCACGTCCTCTTATTTTCCTGACAATAACAACGATTGTTCAAGTTGACTTTTTCACTACTACAAAAACGCCGCACATGCGGGACTGGATCACTACTCCATTTTTAAAGTCCTGAATACTCGAATCTCATTGGCAGCTCCCACTTCCACTTCAACTTGATGTCATTACAAACTCTTTTTCGCTTCGGTATTATTTGGGCTTATAAAATGCTGGTATGTGTCTCTTTCCTCAACTACTCTATTTAAAAATTCCATATCATCATCTGACTCCCACTTCTGCAGTATATGACTGCCTAGGGAAAAAGACCCTCGCACTCCAATAATACCAGAATTAAATCTTCTTAAAGACACACTGCCCAATCTATACTTGCATTAAGTCCTGTAGGTGTTGTTGCATTCAGTCTATGGATCCATCTCTGCTCTCAAATCATTAAAGTTTGATCCTGAGTCTTTCCACCCATTCCCATTTCAATTTTATCAATACAAAAGCAACGCAGTTGCTCAAAGATATGTCCTTTCAGTAAACAATGCTGGACTAGCGGAGCTTCTATAACTTGATGCTTTAATCGGCTCCTATGTTCCCGCATTCTAATCTTGAACGAACAAAGTGTCTTCCCCACATAGATAAGCTCACACAGGCAACTGATGACATATACTACTCCCATGGAATCGCAGGTTGTAGAGGTCCTCAACGAATATTTGTATCCCTGATGTATAAAAACATCGAGCACATTAAAAAGCACATTAATGTAATAGCAGTAGTACCCGGATTAGCCGGGAAGAAGATACGCTGCGTTTGGCAATGCCATCGGAATTTAAAAGAATGGTTAAGTCCGGCTATATTAAGAGCGCCAGCACAACAGAGGAATAAGATTGAAAAGACAGGCCACAGAAAATGTGGTGGGTGTGATATTTGTGATATTTCTTTAGAGCTCGATGTTTTTATACATCAGGGATACACCTATTCGTTGAGGACCTCTACAACCTGCGATTCCAAGGGAGTAGTATATGTCATCAGTTGCCCGTGTGAGCTTATCTACGTGGGGAAGATACTTTGTTCGTTCAAGATTAGAATGCGGGAACATAGGAGCCGATTAAAGCGTCAAGTTATAGAAGCTCCGCTAGTCCAGCATTGTTTACTGAAAGGACATATCTTTGAGCAACTGCGTTGCTTTTGTATTGATAAAATTGAAATGGGAATGGGTGGAAAGACTCAGGATCAAACTTTACTGATTCGAGAGCAGAGATAGATCCATAGACTGAATGCAACAACACCTACAGGACTTAATGCAAGTATAGATTGGGCAGTGTGTCTTTAAGAAGATTTAATTCAGGTATTATTGGAGTGCGAGGGTCTTTTTTCCCTAGGCAATCATACACTACAGAAGTGGGAGTCAGATAATACCGAAGCGAAAAAGAGTTTGTAATGACGTCAAGTTGAAATGGAAGTGGGAGCTGCCAATGAGATTCGAGTATTCAGGACTTTAAAAATGGAGTAGTGATCCAGTCCCGCATGTGCAGCGTTTTTGTGGCAGTGAAAAAGTCAGCTTGAACAATCGCTGTTATTGCCAAGAAAATAAGAGGACGTGGGCAGCAGTTTTTCAAGCTTCTGGTATGTGTACGTTGTTTTTAATATGAGCAAGCTTAGAGGGAGAGTGGTAGGAACTTCACAATAAAAATAAATGAAAAAGATTAAACACCAGGGTTGTATTTTTTAGATAAAGGTCAAGAAGCCAATGCGATCCCTTGATGAAACAATCCAAGTGAAACGCAGCTGAGGTACCCAAGGAAGGCGTTGGGATCACAGAAGAGCATGATGGCAGCAGTATGCATATTTTAAGCTAAATGCAATACGGCTTTATGGCCAAAATTAAGAGCCTTAGCGGTACTTAATTATAGGACAAAATAGCCATAGCTCCATCTACCTTTGGATTCTTTGATAATTTAATATTACTTGATAATATACACTGAAGATCATTGATGCTATTAGGCACATCAGCTGGGCAAGTGGAAAAAAAAGCCCAAGAAATGAGTGCCGTGTAAGTCTGAGACCTTCTGTGTTAGTACAAATATATATCACTTGATTGATATAAGAAGATTCGAAAGTGAACATAGTTCTATGTGGATATTATTGAGCATTTTAGTAATTTATGTTAGTTTTGAGGGCTCGGAAGAAGACCATAATTTGTGTGTGATATGTTAGAACTTGTCAACATACACATCCATGTCTATACCTGTCCCTGGGCACGAACAGGCATCAGAAAGTGCTTGTTTTGGCAACCTAAAACCAGTGGAGAGAAGAGGAGAAAGTCCTTTCATTCCCCCAATACTTTTTGGCAGGCAAAAATGCATGCAGGTAAATGAGGAGACTATTTTTGTGGATGTTGTACTGCTGCACATCTCTGCTTGCATAAGAGCAGGTCGGGACATGTATGTGGAGTCAGACAGATATGCCCATTCTGAAATAACATCACAAGCATGTCTGTCGCCCAAGTTGCCACCATCTATAACAGACATCTGTCAGAAACTTGCACATGCCTGGCACGTTATTCTGCACATTTGCATTTGGTTTTATTTTCAGGAGAAGTTTACATTTTAGGGTAGAAACAGACTGATTTAAGAACACACTTACATGTGCCCACCTTCTCTACTGCCCCTGCACCTACAAAGCCTTTCTAAAATGTGACTTTATATGCGTGCTAGTAAAGACATGTGCTCTATATTTGGCAACTTGACCCCTAGTGATAGTACTGCGAGACTACCTTAGGGGCCGGAGATGCTATTGTGATTCTAGGTCCTTGACAGGGATGGAGGGACTGGGGATAATTCCTGCCCCTGCTAGACATCAGAGGGAACCCCCTGGTAAGAGCTGGTGGGTTCACTGGGGTGGGGAATATCTTTATGTCGCAGAGTCTAGGGAAAGGTGCGGAGTCTACATGCTGTTGTCAAGGATTTGGGGGTGAGGAGAGAGGATATGGTGGACGTCTGTAAGCCTGGGGTGAGGAGGGAGTGGTATTGTGGATATCTGAAGAATCCATGGGGAGGGCTTGATCCCACCATTAAATCCTTGACTAGACAGCAAGCCTGACTTGGAATTCCACTATCGTGGTTGCTGCAGTCAGGAAACTTAGATGTTCCTGGCTGCAGCAATGCAAAGGTGTGAGATGGGGAAGCGTTTCATTTTTTTCCAGCATCTCCATTTTTAAAATTACTGCTCCCGATACATGAGTTGGCAAATGGATGTGCACTCCTGCGCATCCTTCTTGGTAAAGCATAGTTACTCACCTGTAACAGGTGATCTCCGGGAACAGCAGCACTTTAGTCCTCACATATGGGTATCGTCGGTACCGACGGAGCCTGTGCGGGAACGCTCCCCAGCGTCCAATTAGAACGCTTTTGGGAGCATCCCACAGCGCCTGCGTGCTGCCTTCCCGCCTTTCCCAACTGCCTCTCTCCAGTTGAGTTTTAGAGCTGAGACAAAGAGAGAGAGCGAGGGAAAGGAAGAGAGACAGATAGAGAGATACAACTCCTAGGGGAGGTGGGTGGGTTGTGAGGACTAAATTTCTGCTGTTCCCGGAGATCACCTGTTACAGGTGAGTAACTATGCTATCTCCAGGAACAAGCAGGAATGTAGTCATCACATATGGGGACTCCCTAGCTTTAGGTGCAAGGGAGAGATCACAGAAGTTGTGTGTCCCTGAGAAGGGCTCCACTTCCCCCCATGGATCTCTGGCATCCTACCAGGGATGGTGGGTAGGAATTGATTAGGTATGGAACAGGTGTTTGAGAACAGCCTGACCAAACAAGGCATCCCGGTGGGAGTCCTTGTCCAAGCAGTAATGGGCTGTGAAGGTATGAACCGAGGCCCAAGTGGCTGTTCGACAGATGTCGTCAATAGACACAGAGTTCAGATGAGCCATTGAGGCTGCCATGGCTCTCACATTGTGAGCTGTGACATGGCTCTCCAGAGAAAGGTTCTTACACTGATAGGTGAAAGAAATACACTGAGCAATCCAGTTAGATAGTGTTCTCTTGGAGACTGGAAGTCCCAAATGAGAAGGATCAAAAGCAACAAAGAGTTGAGAGGACTTTCTATGTTGCTGTGTTCTTTGTAAGTAAAAAGCTAGAGCTCTTTTACAGTCCAAGGTATGAAGATTCCTCTCTGCATTTGATGCATGAAGTCCTGGAAAAAAGAGAGGTAGGTAGACCTCTTGGTTGAGATGAAAAGGCGAGACCACCTTAGGCATAAAGTGTGGATGAGTCCTAAGGACTACCTTGTCATGATGGAGCCTTGTATAAGGTGGATTAGTTACTAGTGCTTGCAATTCACTAATGCGGCATGCTGATGTGATTGCAATGAGAAATATAACCTTCCAAGAAAGAAATTTGAAGGAGGTGGTAGCTAAAGGTTCGAAAGGTGGCTTCATGAGCTGCCCAAGATCCAGGTTTAAGTCCCATGCACCGGAGGTAGTCTAATGGGAGGCTTAGTTAGAAGGAGGCCTCTCATAAATCTTGCTATGAGAGGATGTGGAACTCTCGCAGAGCCAGGAAAATTGCTCTGAGTTCCAAGAGATTGATATGCAGACAACTCTCTTGAAGAGACCAGGTGCCCTGGGTGGAGTAGTCTTGCAGATGAGCTCCCCAACCCTTTGGAGAAGCATCTGTTGTGAGAGTTGCTTGGGGTAAGGGTTGTTGAAAGGGAGACCCCAACAACAGGTTTTGAGTGGATCTCCACCATTGGAGAGACAAAATGAGGCGACTTGTGTTTGCTATTTTGTCTGACAGACACCCTGATGCCTGGGTCCATTGGGTGGATAAAGTCCACTGAGCTGCCCTCATGTGGAGGCGAGCATATGGAACCACATGCACGGTGGATGCCATGTGGCCCAGCAATTGCAACATTTCTCGAGCAGTTAGATGAGGCTTTAGCACTGCTTGAGAAGCTAACTGCACCAAGTGAAGGCAACGGGCCTGGGGAAGATAGGCCCTTGCCCTTGTGGTATCCAGAAGAGCTCCTATGAACTCTAAAGACTGAGTGGGAGTCAGACTTGATTTTGGGATGTTTATTACCAGCCCTAAATACTGAAGGATACGCATTGTGCAGGATAGAGAAGTCTTGGCCTCTGACTGTGTTGGAGCTTGAATGAGCCAGTCGTCCAAGTAAGGGAAGACGAATATTCCTAGAGTGCGGAGAAATTCTGCTACCACAGCCATGCATTTCGTGAACACCCTTGGTGCTGAGGCCAAACCAAAAGGAAGCACCCTGTATTGGTAGTGCTTTCCTTGAAAAAGAAACCGAAGGAACCTTCTGTGGGTTGGATGGATGAGGACATGGGTGTACGCATCCCTGAGATGTAGAGAACAAAGCCAATCCTGATTCTGAAGGTATGGAAGCAGAGCTCCGAGAGAAATCATCTTGAATTTCTCCTTGACAAGGAATTTGTTCAATTCTCTGAGATCTAAGATAGGTCTGTATCCCCCTGTTTTCTTTGGGTAAGAAAGTAAGGGGAATAGAACCCTGTGCCCTGTTGATGAAGAGGCACTTCCTCTATTTCCCCTTGGGCAAGAAGGATGGCAACCTCCTGACCTAACAGGTTGATGAGAGAGGTCAGAGAATTGAACTGCTTCACTATTGTGTGAGGGGGCATGCTTGAGAAATGAAGTTTGTACTCCTCCTTTATGATGGAGAGTGTCCAATGCTCTGCTGTTATTTGCCCCCATCTGGGGGCAAAATGACATAACATTCCTGGAATGGTGGAAGGTTCTGGTCCCTCCAGAACCAGAAAGGCTAAGTTCTCTAGATAAAGTCAAAGGCCCTGAGGAGGCTGAGGCTGCTGGGCCAGTGGAGGCCTAGCAGCCTTTGCTTTCTTCTGTTTGGGTGGTTGCTGACGTTTGCTTGAAAAATGACCTGCAGAAGATGCCTGCTGCCCATAAGCAGGATAAAATATTTTCTTTTTAGAAAAAGATGTTTTCTTGAACAACTTCTTTCTAACAGGATAGCAGTGGACTTGGATAATCTATCCAAGGTGGAATTTTCAGCATCCATTTCATTGGCTTTTTCCTGCCAATCTTTGCCAAATAGGTTCTCACCAGTACAAGGGATATTTCCCAATTTATTTTGTACCCAGAGCTCTAAATCAGATGCCTGGAGCCAAGCAATTCTACGTGCATCTATGGCAATAGCCGAAGTTCTGCTTATACACTCAAAGCAGTCAAAGGCTGCACGATTGGAGAACTTAGACACATCTTGGGCATGTTTGACCCAAGTGAGAAAATCCTGTCTTTTATCCTCAGAAATGAAAGGACTTAAAGTCTGTAAATTATCTGTGACCTCCTTTAGGAACATTCCCATGTAGAGACTATAGAAACTGATTCTTGCAGCAAGCATGGAAGCTTGGAAGACTCTACGTCCAAAAGCATCCAGGGTTCTGCACTCACGTCCTGGAGGATAAAGGCATGTCTTTTTGCACTTCTGATCCTTCTCATAGCTGACTCCACCACAATGGAGTGGTGAGGAAGCTGAGTCTTATGGAACCCAGGACAAGGAGGGACTCGATATTTTCCTTACGTTAGTGTTACTCCAATCTTGTTCCGTGTAATTATTTCATGTATATAGTTCACCCCTGTTATCCAAGTTTGTACTCCTGTTCTATGTAAAACCAAACAGCTTGTTGTTATGGTCATTGTGTTATAATGTAAACCGCGCTGATACCGAATAGTGCGGTATATAAGAAATTGTAATAAATAAATAAATAAAATAGCATCTAATCTACAAGAAAGAGGAGAGGTGATAAGAGGTGTTTCCCACATCCTCAACATGAGATCATATAGAATCTCATGAATGGTTAAGGTAGCTGCCTCCTTAGGAGTTTTGGGATATTGTAAAATTTCCAACTCCTTGGCCCTTGGCTCTGTTTCAGGGGCCACAGTAATGGACAGGCCCTGAGCCACCTCCCTGATGAAGTCTTGGAAGGACATGTCCTCTGGAGGAGACATCCTACGTTTAGAGGAGGAGGACTCCTCTGGAAGAAGCATCGCTGCATCGACAGAACTTTCAGAATCCTCAGATTCTTCTGAGGACTCGAAGTATCGTCTGTCCGGATGCTCCTGCAGAGCCCGATACCCATACCGACTAAAGTCGGTACCGGGAATAACTGGTACTGGAGAATCAGTACCGTAGGGCATTGGAGGACAGGGTACCGGCATAGCAGACACCGATGCCGATGTAGATGCTATCGGTACCAGTACCGATGCCGGTGCCAGTGCCAGTACCGGTAGAGTTGTCTGTCACGGTACCAAGGGCGTCGATGCCGCAAGGAAAGCCGCCAGACTGCGTTCCATGGTCAGAATTCTCTGGTCCATGGACGCCGCCAATGCCTGGAAATCGGTACCGGTGGAGGCCACTGGTACCCCAGAGCATGGCACCAGGAGATCTGTCGAGGCCGAGCCATCTAGAACATCCTGGAACCCCGATAATGCTTTGGAAGCCGAAGCCTCCCGCCGGGGTAATTTTGCCGGTGCAGAATCCTCGAGGGCAACACCAGAGGCATCTCGATGCTTAGAAGGAGATCTACCCTTCGAGGACCGGCTGGATTTATGTTTAGTTACCTGAGATCCACGGGAGGAAGAAGAAGCCCTGGAAGACGTCGATGCCACCGAAGCCGCATCAGAGGGAAACAGGGTACTGAGCTTGGCAGCTCGGTTCTGCCGACCTCTTTTAGACATCATGGCACAGGACACACTATCCGTGATGGAGTGGTCAGGACTTAAACATTTTAAACACCATTCATGGGTGTCGGTGACGGAAATGGTACCGCCACACTTGGTGCACTTTTTAAAACCTGAGGCAGGTTTTTCCATGTTAAGGAAAGTTTTTGGGCCTAAGGCCCAAAAAGGCGGGTGCACCTGAAGAAAATGGAAAAACAGATTTTTTTTTTTTAGAAATCGGAAAAGACCGGCGGTACCGGTAGAGCGTCGAAGAAGGCAGACGCGACCACAAAAAGAAATAAAGAAAAAGAAAATTCTTCTGCGGTGACAGGAACACAACCTGCTGGAAAAAGAAGAACTGGAGAGAGGCAGTTGGGAAAGGTGGGAAGGCAGCACGCAGGCGCTGTGGGATGCTCCCAAAAGCGTTCTAATTGGATGCTGGGGAGCGTTCCCCGCAGGCTCCGTCGGTACTGACGATACCCATATGTGATGACTACAATCTCCAGGAACAAGCAGGAATGAGTCTTCACATATGGGTACGTTGGTACCGACGGAGCCTGCGCGGGAACGCTCCCCAGCGTCCAAAAAGAAAGCTTTTGGGAGCATCCCACGCGCATGCGCGCTGCCTTCCCGCCCATTTACTTCCCTCTCATCAGTTTTCCATTTTCCGTAGAGCTGGCAGGACATACTCCTGTCACTGCAGAAAATTCTTCTTTTTATTCTTAGTTTTTTGTGGTTGCGTCTGCCTTCCCTCGACGCCACCGGTACCGCCGGTGCTTTTCTTTCTTTTTCCTGAAGAATTTCTTCTTTTCTTAGAATATTTTTCCTATTTAGTGCCTGACGGTTTCTAGGCCACTAGGCCTTTACCCTTCCATTATGGAAAAGCCAGCCACTATCCTTAAGAAATGCTCAAAGTGTGGCGGTACAGATATTTTTTCAGACACTCATTCTTGGTGTCTAAAATGTTTAGGTCCTGACCATTGCCCTCTGGAGTGTCTCTTCTGCTGGAGCTCAAACAGAAGAAGTCTTTAGAATCGAGCACAACTCGATACTCGGTTCACATCGTTCTCGATGTCATCAGCTAGAATATCTTCTTCTTCACAGGATCAGGTAACCAAACAAAAGTCTGTAAAGACTAGCCAGTCCTCGAGTGGTAGATCTCCTTCTCAGCATCGAGATGTCTTCGGCCTTGCCCTCGAGGACATCTTGGCAATAAAGCCCCGACGGGAGTCTTCGGGCTCCAAAGCATTAACTGGGCTCCAGGTTGTTTCCGGGGTTCTTACCTCGATGAACATACCTGGGACATACTCGGTGGTTGTGGCCGCTTTGAGCGATACCGACACCCCGGCATCGGCTATGGTGATGGATGAAACACTCCTCACTGATGAACGTAGCCTAGCACTCTCGGCTACTTCGGTACCGCTAGAGTTGCTGCAGACCGTTCCTCGAGTATCGGTATTGGCTTCGGTACCGGTACCGGTATCGACATCGGCATTGGTACCGTCCATGCTTGCTTCGACAGAATTGCTTCCCTCGATGCCGAGCCTGGAATCGATCTCTAGCATGGAGGATTCGGTACCGACTCGTCTCGGTACCGACCTCGGGCGGTACCGAAGACATCACATTAAAAAAAATCCGATGCTTCATTCTTTTAAGTCTTCTGATCCCGATGACTGGGAGGAATCCATCGGTACCAAGGCTGATTTTTCTACAAGTCTAGTCTTTACCCCTCATTTTAGAGGGTCCTCCTCGGGGGAGATTTCTTTTCAAGCTTTTTTGCTTGATATGGCAAAGTTACTTGCCATTTCTATACCTGGTAAAGAATCCCTACCGGGGAATTCAGAGACACTGCAATTCCCCTGGATTCCAAAGGAGGTGAGCATGCTTCCTTTACCTCAGATCTTACAAGATCTACTATTAAGAATGTGGGAAACTCCTTTAACGGTATCCCCACATTCTAAGACACTTGACACTATGTACAAGGTGCCACCTTCTCCAGGTTTTCAAAAGACTCGACTTCCTCATCATTCTATTGTTGTAGAATCAGCAAAGAGGCGTATTAAGAGTGCAAAGAAGCACTCTTCTTATCCGCCAGGTCGTGAGTCTAGGACTTTAGATGCCTTTGGACGTTGATGCTTACAGGCATCTATGCTTTCAGCAAGAATTATCTCATATATTTTCTATATGGGATTATCTCTTGAAGAGGTCAGAAAGAACTTAAAGTTTTTGAACCTTTTTATTCCAGAGCATAAAAGAGCAGACTATTCCTTATTAGTCAATCATGCTCAAAATATATCTAGGTTCCTTAATCGTGCTTCCCTGGACTGTTTTGAGTCTATAAGCAGAACTTCTGCTATAGCCATAGGAGCACGATGCATAGCCTGGCTCCAAGCATCAGACTTGGACAGATGGGTTCAGGAAAGGCTAGGAAATACTCCTTGTACTGGTGAAAATCTCTTCAACAAGGAGGCTTTATTTCAAGCTAATCAGTTGACCACTGATATGATTACTTTCAGAGGATTGTCAAAACTTTCCTCTATCCCAGCTAATGAAAAATCTCCTAAAAAGCTTTATTCCCCCAGGGGAAAAAAGTTTTATCCATCTTCTACCCATTCTGCAGATGTTTCCAAAGATGGGCAACATCACACCAGGCTAAGAAAATCTAAACCTCAACAGGCTCAGAAAACCCAGCAATTGCAGGGTTTCTGATATTTTATTCATTTTTTCTGTGCGAGGTTTAAAACTTTTGAGTCTACTTCTTTTCAACAGAAGCATCTAAAATTCATCTCATCCATGCTGAGACATCAGTCACACATTGACTCAATCCTCCACTCTGGGCATGAATCTCTTGCTACAAGAGAAATCTATCCTTCTAGCTCTAAGAGCTATTAAGGACCATCATGCCCCAGAGATAAAAATTCCTCCTTTTAAAACAAAAGGAGGCTTAACAACTCACAACAGTGTGAGCTATACCCTCCACCTTGTCACTTTACTGTATGAGTATATCTCATACTTTTAACTGCAAGGGGACCCTATCTCTTCAAAGACTTACCAAATTGTAAGTCTTCTCAACTCTGTATTGCTTTGGGAGGAGTGGTCTAGTGGTTAGGACAAGGTACTTCAGGCCGGAGGGTCGGGGGTTCAAGTCCCACCTGGGGACAGCAATCTCAGGCTGGAGGGACCGGGATTTCTAGTCCTATAGGCACTCCCTGTGGTCTTGGGCAAGCCACTTAACCCTCCATTGCCCATGTTCCCTGTAAGTATTAGCATATGTGTCTCATATCCCCTTGTGTTAAATGTATCCCCCAATTGACCGCTTTGACCCGGTGAAAAGCGGGATATAAATACAGCTAAATAAATAAATAAAATAAAATATCCCTCTTAGCCCAGACATTCAGTCTCTAAGAGTACTACTAATCAACTGGAGGGCTTATTCTCTAAGCCATAGGATTTTCTTCAATACCTACTCCAGCAAGTAGTTTCCATACAGAATTTTCTCCCCCTTTGCGGTTCATCTTCTTCTCAGATATCTCTTTAAGGCAGCTTTTCAGTTGAAGTTGGGTATCACTACTCCAAATTGTGTCTCTCGGTCCTCTCCAATCTATAGGACCTAACTTTTTATGCTGCCTTAATAACAGATAATTCCAAAAGGGGTCCATGACTCATTTGGACTGTTTATTGTTGCAGGCTTCAGGCCTGTCTACTATTCTTAGCCACCTTCAATTCTCTTTGGCTTCAACAGAATAGATTAGGTTGCACACTGGCAATTCAACAGCCAGATCTAAGCAACCTACAACATGCTCTCTGCAATTCTACAACAAAGCTCTGCAACTGTGGGCCTTTGCCAGAGAGCCTCAGCGCTATTCCTAATAGGTAGCGGCCAGATAGTTAACAAGGGTTTCAGCTGGTAGACCCTGCCAGTCATGCTCCTACATGACTGTTTTTTTCCTACTCTTACCATATTCCTTAAAATTTCCTTTTAAGAAAAGGTAACCAGGATTTATACCACGTGAAAGTGTAGAAAATTGCACAATTCCCTGGTTTGTTCCACATTTATTTATTTAACTGCATTTATATACCGCTTTTCACCGGGTCAAAGCGATGTAACATATAACATAAGGGGGGGGGGTAATTTTTTTTAGGGTGGGGCCATCACCAAGGGGCAACAATTAATGATTTGGGTAGACATAGACATGTATGCTTCTGCTGAATCTAGGTATTAGATCATGCGGATAGGGTGGTATTTCTGTTCAGAGATGTTCACGGAATAGGATTGTCTTCAGCTGTTTCTTAAATGATGTGATGTCAGCGTTGTTCCTGATATGGTTTGGTAGAGAGTTCCAGATGGATGGAGCATAAGGTTCGAAGGCTCTGTTGCAGGTCCGTTGTGTGGATTTGGTTCTTTTGTGGGGGACGACGATAGAGTTATTGGAGGAATGTCTGGTTGATCTGTTGTGGGATGGGCGAGGCAGTAGGGGGTGGAGTGAGGTGTTCCGTGTTTGGTGGATAGTCTTGTGGATGAGTAGGATAGCTTTGTACTTGATTCTTGCTTGTATTGGAAGGAAGTGGAGGTCTCTTAGGATTGGGGTGATGTGGTCCCGTTTTTTTGCATTCTGAATAATCCTTGCTGTAGTATTTAAGGCAGTTCGGAGGGGGTTGGTGTGTGAGGCAGGAAGTCCATGGTAGATTATGTTGCAGAAATCCAGATGGGGGAGTGTCACAGCTTGCATTACTGTCCTGAAGTCATGAGGTTCTAGGAGGGGTCGGAGGCGTTGAACAGTTTTAGCTTTGTGGAATATCGTCCCAGCGGTTTTGTTGATTTGTTGTTTAAAGGTGAGAGCTTGGTCAATGATGACCCCTAGATATCTTATTTGGGGCTGGATTTGGATTTGCGTGGTTCCAATGTTGAGGTGGGTAGGTGGTTTGAAGTCCGGTTCTTTTGTCACTATGAGGGCTTTGGTTTTCTTTATGTTGATGAATAGATTGTTCTCCTGTAGCCAGTTGGCCACGTCGGTGAAGCAGGCTGATAGCTGGTCGTTTTTTGGGTTGGTGGTTGTAATCGGTGCGTAGAGCATTATGTCGCCTGCGTATATGTGGAAGTTGATGTTGTGGGTGCGTATGATTGAGCATAGCGGACGGAGATATATATTGAACAACATGGCTGATAGGGTGGATCCTTGGGGTACTCCTTGAAGTTGTTGGTAGGGAGGCGAGGTTGTGGAGAAGGTGCGGGTCCGTTGCTGTCTGTTTGTTAGATAGGATCTGAACCATTGGAGTACAGTGTCTTTGATTCCAATTGATTGTAGTCTGGAACTTCCACATCAGGGATGCATTTTTTTCACTGCAGTTGGTCCTTATTCACTACTTTCCTTCTAATTCCTATACTTCATGGTAGCTTATGTTGAACAAGAAAACGCATGATACTCATATTGCCCTCATAAAGAGGCAAACATGGTATCCCCTTATATTGCGTCTTTTTCTCCAGCTACTATTTGAAGTTATAGAAGGATCCAGACTTGCTGTCTTAAGACTAAGGATCTCCTCTGCACTCATTCACGTACGTCTCGAGACCTGGTTAATTCAGGGGCTAGATCTTTTCAAGAAGTCTAGTCCTATCCCTGTAAGTGAAGAACATAATATCAGTTTCCACGAAACCTTCTCTATAGTTCTTCCATATTTAACCAGACAGAGATTCCCCATCAATATTCTCAAATAGGTCTTAATCCTTCTTGTTCTGCGTCAATCTCTATACAACATCGGACTTTGAAAGATCTTCAAGAAGTTGGAGGCTCAACGCCTACTACAAATGTCTTTGTCTTTCATTGGAATAAAGGGGGTCTTAAAGACCTAGCCCCTCTTTTCTGCAAAGGGTATTTCTACCTTTTCATCCAAACCAGTCAGATTATCTCCACTCTTTCCTAGGACCTTATTCTGCTCCAAGGACAAGAAGTTCAATTCTTTGGACTTTACAGAAGCTTTAGCTATTTCTCAAAAGTCCAGCCTCATTGAACTCCCCCAGTACTTCTGGGGTTAGTTCTGGCCATGAGGGTTTATCATCTCTTCCTGTATTGCAAAAATTTATTTTTTTCCCTCTACTTCACATTGAGGGAATTTCTTTGAGGATACTGCACTGGCTCTCAACCACAGATCCATATTACCCTCAACAAGTATTTTGCAATATTTTTGAGTGAGATCCACATTAGAAAATTGGAATTCAATATTTTCTAACATTTATGATTTACACAAGGACTCCCCTCTGGATACCTTGTTTAGTCAAGCTGTTCCACAGCACCTCTTTTATTCTTTTCTAGTTCAACTCCTACCCTCCATCCCTTGGATACCTGAGGTTTTGAGGGATAAGCATGGCCCATCTTTAGATTTGCAACATGCTGGGGCCTCCTCCAGGCATCTTAGCTTGGGAGTCCCCATATGTGAAGACTCATTCCTGCTTGTTCCTGGAGATAGCACAGTTACTTACCTGTAACAGGTGATCTCTGGGAACAGCAGGAATAAGTCTTCACAACCCACCCACCTCCCCTAGGAGTTGTTTCTCTCTCTCTCTCTTTTTTCTCTCTAATTTATCTACTTCCCTCCTTCGGTCTCAGCTACAAACCCAACTGATGAGAGGGAAGTAAATGGGCGGGAAGGCAGCGCGCATGCACGTGGGATGCTCCCAAAAGCTTTCTTTTTGGACGCTGGGGAGCGTTCCCGCGCAGGCTCCGTCGGTACCGACGTACCCATATGTGAAGACTTATTCCTGCTGTTCCCAGAGATCACCTGTTACAGGTAAGTAACTGTGCTTTCCTGCTTGTTCCTGGAGATAGTACACAGGGAATTGATCACATCCTGATTTGGATGTTTCAATTCCCCTCTCCATGACCTATCTGAGTCTTCATAGCATGGGTTCTTAACACATTCCTTGAGACCCACCCAGCCAGAATGATTTTTAGGATATCCACAATTAATATACATGAAACAGCTTGCAAAACTGAAAGTGGCCAAGGCCATGGGACCGTATCAGATACATACCAGGATACTGAAGGAGCTCAGGAAGGACATTTAAAAGATGTGTTTAATAACTCCCATGAGACTGGGGAGGTACTGTGGGATTGGAGAAGGGCTAACATGATCCATCTTCACAGAGAAGAGGTGGCAAACAACAGGCCGGTAAGCCTTACCTCGGTGGTGGGAAAAGTAATAGAGACACTGCTGAAAGAAAAGGTAGTTTTTTTTCTGGAAGCCACTGGGTTACAAGATCTGAGGCAACATGGCTTTACGAAGAGAAGATTGTGCCAAACAAATCTTACTGATTTCTTTGATTGGGTAACAAGACAACTATATCGAGTGCATGCGATGGATGTGATCTACTTAGATTTCAGTAAAGTATTTGATATGGTTCCTCATAGGAGACTTGTGAATAAACTGAGCAGCCAGGGGATGGATCCCAAAGTGGTGAACTGGATCAAGAACTGGTTAACTGACATACTGCAGAGGGTGGTGGTGAATGGAACTCACTCTGAAGAAAGAAGGGTGAGCAGTGGAGTGCCTCAGGGATCAGTCCTAGGACCGCTACTGTTCAGTGTCTTTGTGGGTGATATTTCCGAAGAGTTAAAAGGAAACGTTTGCCTTTTGCAGATGATAACAAAGATTTTCAACAGAGTGGACACTCCAGAGGGAGTAGAAAACACAAGAAAAGATCTACAAAGACGTGCAGTGTGATACAGAAACCCAAAGGAGCTGTATATGATAGAGAATGAGAGACTGGTGTGTATGTACCAAGAGAGGGACTCCCACCACATGTAAATCTGATCCTTGTCCAGCACCACTGGAGAAACCTCTGTAGAAGACTAGAATTTAATATAGTACTTAGGTGATGGGAGAGCTGCCTAGAGTCTCCATTGCAAGCAAGAAAATTCTGTGGCTCTTACTACAAATTCTCTGCCTGAGAGTTCTTAAGAAATGGAGCTATTTTTATTTTTATTAGATAACATTTTCTGTTGCTTTGGATACTAATTTATTTTTGCAGCTGTCTGCAGAAGGGGAGGATTTTTTTATTCTTAGGCAAACCTTTCTGCTACTATTTTTTTTCTCCTTCAGGTTCAAAGAAGAAGGCAAACTCTTTGAAGTCACTGCAGTGCTGAGGTTTTAGATCCCTCCTTCCTGTCCAAGGTCCCACCCAACCCATGTGGGAAATCTTGCTCTATAGGGCAACTCACCCATTAGCTTGTTTATAAAGATAAAAGATTTTGGTATTAGTTGGAAGGAAAAATCTAGGAAGTAAATACTTCCACATTTGGAAATCTGCTAAAAGTAAACAATTTGTTAGGTAATTTTACAAAGGGAACACATTAGACTATACACTTCAGACACATATATTCAATTTTAATAACTTAAAGTGATAAGAAACTGCTCTATTCTCATTGATGGTATAAGGTGAAATTAGGTCTTACCTGCTAATTGTCTTTCCTTGAGCTTTCTCCGGGCCAGTCTAGGGAACGTTAGGGTTGTCAATCCCCTTTAGCAGCTGAGGACTGAAGACTTCAAGTTTTCTTGAGAGCTCAAGCCACTCCCCCTGAGGTCAATGTGCCAGTCTTCTCCTGACAAAGCAGCCAACAATTAAACATCTGAAAACACAAGGTTAACTCGTTAGAAACTGATAAGTTTCCATATTCTCCCGGAACGTCAATTTGTTTTTTTTTTTTAAAAACACCACGTCTCTTCAGAAAAGAATCGTAGAAGCCCCAAGTTATGCCAACTGCACGAAACAAGGTAACTGGATATCATTCTTGCGCTTCGGCAGACGTAACAAATATAGAAAGGGTGGGACCCTGGACTGGCCTGGAGAAAGCTCAAGGAAAGACAATTAGCAGGTAAGACCTAATTTCACCTTCTTTATCGCTTCTCCGGGCCAGTCCAGGGAACGTTAGGGCAGTACCAAAGCAGTACCTAAACTCGGGAGGGACCCGCAAGTCCTGCGATAAGAGCCGAAGCCCCCACCTTTGCATCCTCCCTGGCCTGAACATCCAACCGGTAATGCTTGGCAAACGTATGCAGAGAAGACCATGTCGCCGCCCTACAGATATCCATCGGAAGAACGAAGGCAAACTCCGCCCAGGACGCCGCCTGAGCCCGAGTGGAATGTGCTTTTAGACCAATAGGAAGCGTCCTTCCACATGCTTCGTAAGCTGCCCCAATGGCGCACTTCACCCATCGAGCAATCGAGGACTTCAACGCCGCTTGACCCTTCTTTGTACCAGCAAACTGGACAAACAATCTTTCCGTCTTCCGAAAAGGTTTAGTGATCTTAAGGTAAGACTTCAAAACACGGCCAAGATCCAATTTGCGGAGAGCACGGTCCATCTGCGAATCCGATAGATCGGAAAAAATCGGTAAGGCCACCGATTGATTAACATGAAAAGCGGACACTACTTTAGGCAGAAAGGAAGGCACCGTCCGCAGCAGTAACCTTTCAGGTAAGAATTGAAGATAAGGCTCCTGACAGGACAAGGCCTGCAAATCCGAAATCCTTCTCGCTGAACACAAGGCTACCAGAAAAGCTGTCTTCCAGGAACACTCTCTCAAATGCTCCGAGGAAGCTGACGCAAACGGCGGACGTGTTAATGCCTCCAGAACAACATTTAAGTCCCACGGAGGCACGACACGACGTAACGGAGGACGGATAATCCTAGCCGCCCGAAAAAACCATTGCACATCGGCGTGCGCCGAGAGACGGCGATTCTGCACCGTACCCCTAAAGCACGCCAGAGCCGCTAAATGAACCTTAAGCATATTGAGAGCCAAACCTTTATCTAACCCCTCCTGGAGAAACAAAAGCAATTGTGGCAAGGTAGATGACAGAGGATGAAAGTCCCGCCGTACACACCAATCCTCGAAGAGTCGCCAAACCCGAACATATGCCAGCGAAGTCCCTGATCTCTTAGACCGAAGTAAGCTGGCCACCACGGAACTCTCGTAACCTCTGCGTCTTAATCGAGCCCTTTCAAGAGCCAAGCCGTAAGCAAGAAGCGATCCACCTGCGGCATGAGAACCGGACCCTGACTCAACAGATTGACTCGGACTGGAAGACGCCAAGGCGAATCTATCAACAGCCAAACTAGATCGGCATACCAAGGATGATGAGGACAATCCGGCGCAATCAGAATCACTGTACCGCGGTGTCCCGCTATACGCTGAATAATCTGACTCAACATCGGCCATGGAGGAAAAACGTACAAAAGGGAGTCCACAGGCCAGGGCTGAACTAGAGCATCCAGTCCTTCTGACATGCGCTCCCTCCGTCTGCTGAAAAATCGAGTCGCCTTTGTATTGCCGAAAGTAGCCATTAGATCCATAATCGGCTGACCCCAACGCACCGTCAGCTCGTGAAAAACCGCCACGTTCAGCTCCCACTCCCCAGGATCGAGAACACTGCGACTGAGATAATCGGCTTGCACATTGTCCTTGCCCGCCACGTGCGCCACCGATAATGCCAGGAGATGGCTCTCCGCCCAAGCCATCAACTCCTGGCATTCGTCGAGCAGAGGCATACTCTTGGTACCCCCCTGCCGATTGATATAGGCAACTGTCACCTCATTGTCGGAAAAAATCCGCACCGCTGTCCCCTTGAGGAAGCTTTCGAAATGCTGAAGGGCGAGCTGAGCTGCGTGGAGTTCTACACGATTGATCGACCACGAGCTCTCCTCCGTGGACCAACACCCATGAGCCACCTGCGACCAACAATGAGCTCCCCAGCCTGCGAGACTGGCGTCTGTGGTTACTAACACCCACGTTGGCTCCTGCAAGGGTACCCCTGCTCTCAGATGCGTGGGGTCTAACCACCATTCCAGACTTTGACGTACCAGCTCCGGACAGACGAGTCTCTGCGAAAGAGGGTGAAGCTGCGGAAACCATCTGGAAAGCAGCGCCTGCTGCAGGGGCCGCATATGAGCCTTGGACCACGGCACCAGATCCAAGGCCACCGCCATGGACCCCAAGAGCTGCAAATAGGTCCACGCCGACGGAGCGGACACCTGCAAAAACGCTCGCACCTGCTCCAAAATCTTGTGCACCCTGATCTCGGGCAAAAAGACCGCACCCCGAGCCGTGTCGAAGAAGGCTCCGAGATAGGTCAGTTGTGTCACTGGCTGCAAGTGACTTTTGGTTTGGTTGATGACCCAAACTAGTTGTTCCAGAAGCTGAACCACTCGAGCAGTCGCTGTCACTGAGGCTGATCGAGAATCTGCCCTGATTAGCCAATCGTCGAGATACGGATGAACCCGGATTCCGTCCTTCCGCAGAGCCGCTGCCACTACCACCATCAGTTTCGTGAAGGTCCGTGGGGCCGTGGCCAGACCGAACGGCAATGCTCGAAACTGGAAATGACCCATAGGAAGGGCAAATCGTAAAAACCGCTGATGAGCCGGTCTGATGGGAATGTGCAGATACACTTCCGTGAGATCGATGGACGATAGAAACTCTCCCGGCCGAACCGCCCGAATAACTGTATGTAACGTTTCCATGCGAAAATGTGGAACTCGCAAGGCGTGGTTTATGTATTTGAGATCCAGCACGGGCCGAAAAGAACCTTCCTTCTTGGGAACCACGAAATAAATCGAGTATCGGCCACAGCCGTATTGGTCGCGAGGCACTGGAACCACCGCCTGCAGACGTAAGAGTCGGGAAAGCGTGTCCGAGATTGCTTGTGACTTCTGACCCGGAGCACAAGGAGACATCACAAATGCGTCGGTCAAAGTGCAAGCGAAGTCCAGCGCATGAGGTTATCGCGGTCCAGGCCTGAACAAATCCCTGCAGTCGCCCTCCCACAGGAATCTGCGCCTGGACCAGCAAACCTTCATTGCGGCTTCTTGACCGAGGACTGAGGAGCATTGAAGTAGGATCTACCGTACCCTCTGGCTCCTTGAAAGGACTGCCCGCGAAATCCGGCACGGCCTCTGGAATAGGGAGCAAAACGCGCCCCCCCTGAATCTGCGAGCGTCCCGACCTGATCCGCGTAGCCCCCCAGTTCCTCTAACCGGTCTAGGTTTATCCTCCGGTAAACGGACCCCTTTGGAGTCCCCGAGATCCTAAACAATCTTTTCCAACACTTCTCCAAAAAGTAACTTACCCTTATAGGGAAGTTTACTAAGACGTAACTTAGAGGAAACATCCGCTGCCCAGTTACGCAACCACAGAAAACGCCTGTCTGCCACTAGAGACGCCATGGACTTTGCGGCAATCCACACCAAATCATAGAAAGGGTCCGCCATGTAAGCTGCTGCGGACTCTAACTTTGCACCTTCAACCGCAGAAGCAGACGCCGCATCCGCAGAAGTGTCCCCTTGAATCCACCGGATGGACGCTCTAGAGACATATGCCCCACAAATGGCAGCCTGTAGCGCCAGAGCGCTAGAATCAAACGCTTGTTTAAGTAGAATTTCCAATTTCCTATCCTGGAGATCTTTAAGCGCCGCGGCCCCTTCTACGGGAATGGTGGTCTTTTTAGTCACAGCCGACACGATCGCATCCACTTTAGGCATTCGCAATAAATCTTTCTCATCCTGAGGCACGGGGTAAAGGCGAGCTAAGGCGTGACTGCCTCTGAGAGTAGCCTCCGGACACTCCCACTCAGACTCAATCATCTGTTTTATCACACGGTGTACCGGAAAACAGCGTTGTTCCGCCTTAAACCCCTGCAACAACGGATCCTCCAACAGCTCCGGAGAAACCGAGGGAAGAAGGAGGTTCAATGCTGATAAGGACTGTGAAATAAGCGCCCCAAGCTCTTCTTTGCGAAACACCCGAAAAATATTCGGATCCTCGCCGGGCGCAATTTCACCCTCCTCAAGCTCCTCTGGACCCAGGTCCAAGCCAGCGTCTGAAATAACTTCTCCATCCTCCTGACCATGGGGTTCAGAGACCAGGAGCCCAAAGGGATCCAAAGGGCCCTGTGTTGCTACTTTTCTTTGAGAAGAACCCTCTCCAGGATCCTCTGCAACTGGAGAACCCAAAGGGACTTCCAATGAGGCAGAAAGTGGCACCGCAGAGCTTTTCTGAGAGGATTTCAGTAAAAAAGCCCTGTGCATTGCCAGAATAAATTCCGGGGAAAAGAAAGCAGAAATCCCTTCCTGAGCTTCAGGCAGGTTCTGCGATGGTCCGTGGGCGAAATGGCCGATGCACTCAAAATGGCCGCCTTTCCCGTGGGCAAAGAGGGCCTCTCTGACTCTGAAGCAAGCTTACCGTCCATCTGCTACCGATCGCACCACCGCAGATCACCCCGGGAAAACCTCCTTCTAGCCGCGCCACAAAGCGCTGAAGTAAAGAAAGTGCCTGAGCTCTCACCCCAATAGCAACGACGCCGCACCGCCAAACACTCCCGAATGCACAAAAGCAAGGCTCACCTGAATCGAGCTGAAGAACGCGGCACCGCTGAGATGCTGACCCGCTGCTAGCGGGAAGCGCGAGGGTGCGGCAGCTTACCGAGGCAGAGGGTAACTGGGGCTCCCAGGACCAATCTACCTAAAAAGAGACGGAGGCCGGCAGGAAGGTAGGCTCTACCTTACCCCGCTAATAATTAAAGGTGAACTCGACGTCTCTTATTTAATCCTTTAAACTCTGGCGACTACAATCAGTTCCAGGAAATATAGAGCAAGATCAGCCCTGCTAGAGCCAACTTGTTATCTATTTGTGTGGAAATAAAAATAAGAAAGTGATTCGTTCTTGAGGGAGATAGCCAGAATCGATCCTCTTCAGCTGCTGAGGACTGAAAGACTGGCACATTGACCTCAGGGGGAGTGGCTTGAGCTCTCAAGAAAACTTGAAGTCTTCAGTCCTCAGCTGCTAAAGGGGATTGACAACCCTAACGTTCCCTGGACTGGCCCGGAGAAGCGATAAGGAAACAACCAATCTACGTTTACCCATTCCACTCCATTCATTAATTAATAGACCTCTATCATATCCCCCCTCAGCCATCTCTTTTCCAAGTTGAAGTGTGGCAGGTGCAGGCCTGTGATCCACAGTGTCTGACATAAGCAGGCAGGCCTAACTAGCTTGACCTGTAAGTGAAGCCTGTGAAGAGGCCCATAGGAATTGCACATCCCCCAACATGCTGCTATTGTAGGATAGAACTCAGCAAGAGTACTAAACTAACTTAGATAAGCAGAACTGGAAAATACAGAAAATACAGAAAAATATGTTTAAAAGTTACTGATAAGAAAATACATCTGCAAGGGATTTAATTGGGATTGCTGACAGATGAGTTGCAGAGCCCTGCTCCCCTGCACGTACAAATTGGCTCTATGGCCTTGAAAGTATGAAAGTAACAAGTTGATGAACTGGCCATTGTAATTGGGACTGGAAGGGGGGTAAGCAGGTGCTGAGCCCACTGAAGGAACATAATTGGATAATCTTATCAGTACCGGGACCAATGGAAGGGGTACGGGAGGTACGGAAGAGTACCGGGACCAATGAAGTGTTTTTCTATACCTAGAATGGAACAGAAGTCTATAAAAGTTGTTGTATTGCTAGAAAACTTTGCTCAGCCATTTTGAAATTGACTTTGCTTGAGACTTGTGCACAAATAAATGATTTGGACCTTCTGAACAGACTCCTGGTATTATTGGTTTGTCTGCGCTTTGCTGCTACATATTCTTGGTGCGTTGGCCGGGAAATTGTGGAATCAAAGTGTATATAGGGCAATATACCACGACTTTCCGCCTCTATAGGCTTGGTCCTGCCGGGATCGCGCCCTTCCGACGAGGGCTGCTCCCTGGCGCCGCCGGTCCCTTGTATCGGAGGGAGCTGGTCGGACCTCGGCGGGTGCCGGGCCCGGCTGGAGCCAACGCCTCGAACCCGAGTGAGGGGAGTCCGAGGTCCAACTCATGCGCCTGCTTGGGAAGTTTGAGGACCGGATCCGGTGAGTATAGTTTTGATTTGGTGTCCAGACAGATATAGAAAGAGCAGTACTGCCATTGGAACTTGGAATTTGGAATTTGTAATCTCGAGAAATTGGAAATTGGTAAGAGAGCCTGATCACCTCTCAAAGAAGGGCCGAGTAACCCCGCATGAGTATTCGCCAGGTGAAACCCCCATCTTTTTGTAATTGGGAAATTGGTAAGACTAGTCAGAATAGATAGAAACGAATGCATTCTGGGATACGTTGCTAGCATGATTGTGTGAATGAAGTGTGAATGAGAGGTCTGGCAGCACGGACCAAGTGAAGGCGGACCCCTGAGTAGCGCATTTCCTGACCGGGCGACCGCGTTCAGGTCGCGAAAAGGGGGAAGCGATTGTCGTCTTGTCTTGTTATTTGTACTCCTTATACGTTTCCAGGGCCGTGAGGACCCCTTACCCACGGTCCGCCCTCCTTTTCCCTTTTGTCTGTTGTTGCGCGCACACATCGAAATGGGAGGGGCGGGGTCGACTAGAAACACTCCATTAGAATGTATGATCGCACATTTTAAAGAAGGATATTCTGGAGATTATGGTATTAAAATGACAGCAGCCCGTTTACAGATATTGTGTACTAGGGAGTGGCCCGATATAGACCCCACCTTGCCCCGAGAGGGAACGTTTAATGTAGAAATTATTCAGTTAGTACACCGTAGAGTGCGGATAGCGCACCCCGATCAGTACCCCTATATAGATTCCTGGTTAAGTATTTGTGAAGATCCGCCCCCCTGGGCGCAGCGCTGTTATGAGGAACAGTGCAGAATAATGTTAGCTAAAACAGATTCTAGACAGAAAACAGAACAGCCTAGAATGAAAGAGCAGGATAAGAAGTCCAGGAAGAAGCCCATCCTGGTAGATCCTGATTCCCCAGAAATAATTCCCCGACAGCCTCGAACCCCAGGTCCGGTAAGAGTAGCCCGGCGTCCTGCCCCAGAGCCCCAGAGACAGCCGGTGCGGGACCCAACCCCTGACCCACCTCCCGGAGGGCGGGGAGAAGAACTTCCTTTAGTTGAAGAAGAAGATATTACAGGAGGGGAAAAAGACGAGTCAGATATAGAGACAGAGGAGGAAGAAATTGAAAATGCCCTAAGCGAGGATGACGGTGTACAAGTGGTTGCCAGCACTAGCGTGCCAGCAAAGTGTACATCCAAAGTGAAACCTGTCGGAAAAAAGAAAGTGATCTCTGGAAAGATAGTTACGAAAACAACCCTTAGATCCCACAACACATCTACTGCCAAAATGATGCCCTTACGGCAAGTCCCGGGAGTGCCCGTAAAGAACGAAAATGAGGAGGTGGTAGCGGGACCCTTAGCTTATGTGTATATCCCTTTCTCTACAACTGATTTGTTAAATTGGAGGTCGCATTATGCCTCCTATACTAATAAGCCCCAGGAACTGACAGAATTAGTAACTACTATTATGGAAACCCACCAACCCACTTGGCCAGATTGCCGCCAGCTCCTGACCACTCTATTCACGACAGAGGAGCGAGCACGAATTAGAAAAGCAGCTATTGAGTGGATGGCAGATAACCCTGTAGCTCCGGGACAGGGGCTGAACAGAATAGACTATCGGGAAGCGGCCCAGAGAGAATTCCCGAATGAAGACCCCCATTGGGATCCAAATACAGAGGAAGGATCCACAGCCCTAGCCCGTTTTCGCCAAGGCTTTTTACAAGGCCTGAAAAGGGGGGGCCAGAAAGCTATGAACCTTTCCAAAGTTGCAGGAGTTATCCAAGGTGTAGATGAGAGCCCAGCAGAATTTCATGAAAGATTAACTGAAGCATACAGAATGTATACTCCCTATGATCCCGAGGCACCAGGAAGTTTATGTATGGTGAATTCTGCTTTTGTAAACCAGTCTCAACCAGACATCAGACGTAAATTACAGAAATTAGAAGGGTTTGCGGGCATGAATGCAACGCAGTTACTGGAAGTCGCTCATAAAGTGTATGTGAATCGTGATAATGAAAGGCAGAGAGAATGTGATAGAAAGATGAAGAAGAAAGCTGATTTTTTGGCTGCAGCCATAGTTGAACAGAAAAGGGGAGGTATCCCTAGTCGACGGAGCAGAGGAAGAGGGCGGGGCCGAGGTGGAGGCCGGTCCCAGCAGCTAGGCGTGAACCAATGCGCCTATTGCAGAGAAGAAGGACATTGGAGAGATGCTTGCCCGCAACTCGAAGACGCCCAGCAAGATGACGACAATAATCATCAATGGCGAGAAGAAAGACGAGGCTATCCCCAAAACCGTGGAGGAGCCAATCGAGAACAATTCCAGCGAGAAAGAGGAGGAGCCATTCAAGCATTGACCACAACGATCCATGACGAAAATGACGTGGATTAGGACAGACCGGGCTCCGAGTTTGCTTTAGGTCTCCAGGAGCCTATGGTCGGAATACAAATAGGAGACCAAGTTATGAACTTTATGGTTGATACTGGAGCAGAACATTCAGTAATAGACAAAAAGATAGCCCCATTCTCTGCAAAAGCAGTCACCATTATAGGAGCAACTGGTGCCAAAGCTACAAAGTCTTTTCTTCAGAATCGTATATGCAGTCTAGGAGGACAGCAAATAACTCATCAATTTCTTTATATGCCCGAATGTCCAGTGCCACTACTGGGACGAGATATGTTAGCCAAGCTTCAAGCGCAAATATCTTTCTCTGAAAAAGGAGAAATGCAAATGACAGTAAATCCCCAAGCCAAACCAGCAGGAATAATGCTGCTGACCGTTCCCCGAGAAGAAGAATGGAGGTATTACATTGATGATTCGATCCAAGACACCTATTTTGAACAAACTCTAAAGAACATTCATGCACCACCTGGAGTATGGGCAGAAGGCAGTCCCCCAGGCCTAGCCAAGCATATAGCTCCAGTAATTGTAACCCTCAAGCCTAGTGCTATACCAGTACACGTCAAACAGTACCCTCTCCCAAGAGCCGCAATTGAAGGCATTCATCGTTACTTGCAAAGATTGCTCGAATATGGCCTACTAAAAGTATGTCAATCCCCATGGAACACTCCACTTTTGCCAGTAAAGAAACCTGGGATGGATGATTACCGCCCAGTGCAAGATCTAAGGAGAGTGAATGATGCAGTTGAAACTATACATCCAGTTGTACCTAATCCTTACACTCTTCTAGGACTGATACCTGCTGAAGCTACCCATTTTACCGTACTAGATTTAAAAGATGCATTCTTTTGCATAAGATTAGCCCCTGTAAGTCAAATATTGTTTGCATTCGAATGGCAGGACCCCATCTCTGGAAGAGGGGGCCAACTCACCTGGACACGATTACCCCAAGGATTCAAAAATTCGCCTACCATCTTTAGTGCTGCACTGAATCAAGACCTTTCAAGCTATCCAGTGGCCCCGGGAAAGAGAGTGCTTCTCCAATACGTGGACGACCTGCTGATAGCAGCAGTATCAGAAAGTGAATGTATACAAGCCACCAAAGACCTCTTGCAGTTACTAGATGACGCTGGATACAAAGTTTCCAGAGCAAAAGCACAGCTATGCCAAAAAGAAGAGAAATACTTGGGTTTTCGTATAACCCAAGGAAGCCGAAGACTAGGTAGAGAGAGAAAAGAGGCAGTATGTAGAATTCCAACCCCAACAACCAGAAAGCAAGTGAGAGCCTTTCTGGGAGCGGCAGGATATTGCCGAATCTGGATACCTAACTTTGCCCAAATTGCCAAACCATTGTATGAAGCCACAAAAGGAGAAGAAAAGTCACCACTGGAGTGGGGACTTGAACAGGATACAGCTTTCAAGAAGTTAAAAGAAGAATTGATGTCATCACCAGCACTTGGACTACCAGATGTCCACAAGCCTTTCCACTTGTTTGTACATGAAGCACAGGGAAATGCCTTAGGCATGTTGACTCAGAAATTGGGAAATTGGGAGCGACCTGTAGCATACCTATCGAAACAGTTGGACACTGTGGCCAAAGGATGGCCACCTTGCCTGAGAGCCGTCGCAGCTACAGCACTATTAGTAAGTGAAGCAGACAAGCTCACACTAGGACAGAACATACGAGTCACTGTGCCACATGCAGTCCTTGCCTTGATGGAACAGAAAGCAAATTATTGGCTCACCAATTCCCGAATGCTGAAATACCAGAGCATGTTATGTGAAAACCCACAGATACAACTAGAAGTGAGTCATGCCTTGAATCCAGCCACCTTGATCCCTATTAGTGAAGAACTCCCAGAACATGACTGTATCGAAGTCATGGAAACTGTGTTCTCCAGTCGACCTGACTTGACAGATGTGCCCATAGACAATCCTGACCAAATCTATTATGTTGACGGGAGCAGTCTCATCCTTGATGGACGACGCTGTGCCGGATATGCAGTCGTCACTCAACACGAAGTAGTTGAATCATCAGCTCTAGCCTCAGGCACATCAGCCCAGAAAGCCGAATTGATAGCACTTACCAGAGCATTGTTGTTAGGAACGAAACTTGTGTTAAACGTATATACAGATTCCAAATTTGCCTTCACCACTCTACATGCCCATGGAGCTCTCTATAAAGAACGAGGGCTCATCACATCCGGAGGAAAATCAGTCAAGTATGGTCCCGAGATATTGATGTTACTTGATGCAGTTTGGGCCCCAACACGTGTAGCTGTCATGCATTGCAGAGGACATCAAGCAGGAAAAGGAGAAGTTGCCCGAGGAAATAGGTTTGCAGATGCTTCGGCACGACAAGCAGCTATGACGGGACAGATTACACCACAAGCTATGCCAATGCAAGCAGCATTGTTTCCAGTACCTCTGAATTTATGGACACCACGATATACCACCAAAGAATTAGATTACTACTGTAACAAGGAAGATGGAGTACTGAAAGATGGATGGATTGAGCTGCCACCAGCAGAAGGCAGTCAACCCCCTGGACGAATAGTAATTCCTGAACTGTTAGGACCATCTTTTGTTAAAGCTTTCCACGAAGCTACCCACTATGGGAAAAGTGCTATGGAAAAAGCACTCAGACCACATTTTTACATTACTCTGTTGACAACCATATCAGCTTCAGTAGCACGTCAATGTTTAATCTGTGCCAAAAATAATGCCAAGCAAGGCCTTATAACGGCACCCCGAGTTCAGTCAGGAGGTGTAACCCCCATGCACAACCTCCAAATTGATTTTACCGAAATGCCGAGAGCCAATGGATATCATTACCTATTAGTATTAGTCTGTACTTTCTCTGGGTGGGTAGAAGCCTTCCCAACCAGAACTGAGAAAGCCCGAGAAGTTACCAAAGTTTTGATGAGAGAGATTGTCCCTAGATTTGGAATTCCAGCAGTAATAGGGTCAGACAATGGACCCTCATTTGTCTCCCAGGTCACTCAACAGTTAGCAAAAGCTTTGCAGATACAATGGAAACTCCACACTGCATACAGACCCCAGAGTTCAGGGAAAGTTGAGCGAATGAATCGTACCCTAAAAGCCCAAATGTCTAAGCTTTGTCAGGAGACACACTTGAAGTGGCCCCAAGTGCTCCCAATAGCTTTACTCAGAATACGCTCAGCTCCTGTGAAATCAACAGGTTTTTCCCCTTTTGAAGTGTTGTATGGTAAACCCGCACCAATAGTGCAGGGAATTAAAGGAAGTCTAGCCCAAATTGGTTCAGAAATAACCAGGCAAGAACTCCTAGCTCTTAGTTTTGTTCTGCAGACTCTCCATACGTGGATCCAAGATCAGTTGCCTATCAACTTGACGGAACCTTTGCATCCCTATCAGCCTGGTACCTCGGTGTGGATCAAAGATTGGAAGAAGACACCGTTGGAACCCCATTGGAAGGGACCGTACATCGTCATCCTGTCTACCCCAACTGCAGTAAAGGTAGCCGAGATCGACGCCTGGATCCACCACAGCAGAGTCAAGCCAGCTGCTGATCCTGAACCTGAGCAGTGGACAGCAGAGCAGCATCTTGATGCACCCTTGCGAGTTACTCTGAGACGGCAACCAGCAACTTAGACACTTCATCACAGTGCCTTGCAGTAGCCAAGTCTTTCGAAGAGGATTGCTGTTTTCCATGCAGCAACAGTTTTGTTTCAACGAACCCAATCTGCGTGCGATTTTGCACACTACTTTGATACTACATTGACTAAACAAACTCTACAAGCCAACTGAAATTGCTAACAAGTTGGTTAATGTGTAAAGGACAATTTGAGGATCTTCAATCAACGCTCAACACCCGTTAAATTGCTTCATTAGCAAACGGGACGAAGAAAGAGAACGTCGTGATCAAGATCAGCAAGCTGAGGATTCAGAAGAACTCCAATCAACATCAACATGTATCTTTACTTTTGCTTCACCCTGGTTGCCTGCTATGGAGGTTTTGAACTGACTCATGCTTTACCTCCATGCACTGCTTTGTATTACTTCTACTCGGACTGGACTAAAAGTAACTCAGACTTTGATTTACCATTCTTACTATACCTGCAAGGGAAAAGTGACTCGGTGTATCTATAACACCACTGAACTAAATGTTTGCACAAATGGTAAATCTAGAGTATGCTATAATCCGCATCAGAATCCATCCTATTACACGTTGGAAATACGATGGAAGGATGCAGATGGACCTATAATAGCTGCTACGCCACCACTTAAGGACATTACTAAACCTGCTGTTTTGAATTTTGATGCATGTAATGTCATCAACAGAGATAGTTATTCCACCTGTGGTACTTGGGAGAAAGCGTATCGAAATGACCATATGTATATGTGTCCAGAAGGTGCCACAGGATGGAGAAAGTGTACAGGTAAAAAGGAACCAGGCTATAGTACTGCGCCAGCAGCAGATTACTATTGCCCGGATTGGGAATGTGTTTTTTATGCTACCTGGAATAATGGTATAGTTGACGAAAAGATAGATAAACGAATGGCCACTTTAACCAAGTCAACAACGAATGATAAATGTCAGAAAGATGCTTGTAACCCCTTACACTTACGCATACACAATTCCTATGCATGGAAACAAGGATACAAGTTTGGTTTACGTATTGCTGGAGGGGCAATAGATCCAGGTACCATTGTGTATATCAGATTGAATACCCAAGCTCACAAGTCATCTAAATATCATATCCATAATACCTTCTATGAGGCCATGCATGTAAATAAGTTTGAAATTCCTCATCCTTCTCAGAATTTATTTTTAGAATTAGCCGGAGCAGTAGTATCTAGTCTTAAGATCTCAGATTGCTATTTCTGTGGCGGAACCCAAATGGGAGACCAGTGGCCATGGGAAGCCCAAGAATTGAATTATTCTTTGATTTACAATCAGACTGAATTACACAAGACTACTAGTGAATGGGTGTTAGCGCACTCAATCGTTGGACGTCTTTGCTATGCCAGAACTGGACCCCAGTTCACCCAACAGGTAGGACAGCTGGTCTGTCTTAGCCAGAAATTCTATAATGCCACTACCAAAAAGACGTCATGGTGGTCAGGACTTAAACACCCTGAACCTCCTAACCCATTAGCCAGATTTCCTGAACTTGCTGATTTATGGACTAATCTTGCCAAAGCCCATGCCTGGCAAGCCCCACCTGGCCTATACTGGATCTGTGGAAACCGAGCGTATGCACAACTCCCGCCACAATGGGGAGGAGCATGTGTCTTAGGAACCATCAGACCTTCTTTCTTTCTGTTAAACACTGAACATGGAGAACAATTAGGATATCCTGTATACACTACCCACCGACACAAAAGAGCACTAAGACAGAAGAGATCACCCCTCCAGGTAGGCAAGTGGGAGAAGTGGCAGGGTGATGATTGGCCGCCAGAAAGAATCATTGAGTATTATGGGCCTGCCACTTGGAATGATGATGGAATGTATGGTTATCGAACTCCAATTTATATGATTAATCGTATTATCCGCTTACAAGCAGTAGTTGAAATAATAACTAATGAAACTAGTCATGCTCTTACACTTTTAGCTAGACAAAGTACTCAGATGTGCACTGCCATATATCAGAACCGCTTAGCACTTGATTATTTGTTAGCAGCTGAAGGATGAGTATGTGGTAAACTGAATTTAACTAATTGTTGTTTGAAAATAGATGATAAGGGTCAAGTAGTTGAAGAAATTGCCAAGGATATGCAAAGACATGCTTATGTGCCAGTACAAACTTGGCACTCATTGAAATTCCCTAACTGGTTTGCTAACCTTTTCTCATGGCTGGGAGGATTTAAAACTTTCATTATATTGCGTACTAATTCTTGTTGTTGTTATTTTCTTATTACCATGTTTAATCCCATGTTGTATGCGTTCTATTCATAATGCTATTGATAGTACAGTAGAGCGGAAGATCGCAACTAAAATAATGGCTCTATATAAAGCTAGTCCTAGTCGAAATCCTTCGATCATGATGTGATTCTTCTAAAGGTGATTTAATTCTCACACCTTATTAAGTAATAGGGTGAGATTAATCAAAGGGGGGAATGTGGCAGGTGCAGGCCTGTGATCCACAGTGTCTGACATAAGCAGGCAGGCCTAACTAGCTTGACCTGTAAGTGAAGCCTGTGAAGAGGCCCATAGGAATTGCACATCCCCCAACATGCTGCTATTGTAGGATAGAACTCAGCAAGAGTACTAAACTAACTTAGATAAGCAGAACTGGAAAATACAGAAAATACAGAAAAATATGTTTAAAAGTTACTGATAAGAAAATACATCTGCAAGGGATTTAATTGGGATTGCTGACAGATGAGTTGCAGAGCCCTGCTCCCCTGCACGTACAAATTGGCTCTATGGCCTTGAAAGTATGAAAGTAACAAGTTGATGAACTGGCCATTGTAATTGGGACTGGAAGGGGGGTAAGCAGGTGCTGAGCCCACTGAAGGAACATAATTGGATAATCTTATCAGTACCGGGACCAATGGAAGGGGTACGGGAGGTACGGAAGAGTACCGGGACCAATGAAGTGTTTTTCTATACCTAGAATGGAACAGAAGTCTATAAAAGTTGTTGTATTGCTAGAAAACTTTGCTCAGCCATTTTGAAATTGACTTTGCTTGAGACTTGTGCACAAATAAATGATTTGGACCTTCTGAACAGACTCCTGGTATTATTGGTTTGTCTGCGCTTTGCTGCTACAGAAGAGCCTCAACCTTTTAAGCCTCTCTTCATAGGGGCATCCTTCCATTTCATTTACCATTTTTGTTGCTTTTCCTTGTACCTTTTCTAATTCAACTATATCCTTTTTAAAATATGGTGACCAGAACTGTACACAATATTAAGATATGGTAACCAGAACTGCACCAACAATCACCATCTTTAAAAGAAGTGCCTCCCGGCACCACCAGACTGCTGCTCTCAGTCCCGCTGGGCCCTGATCGGCAGCAGGGAGGATAGTGGGAGGCTGAAACCCCTCCCGCTCTCCAACACACGGCCAATCAGGGCCCAACAAGCACCATCTTTAAAAGAAGCGCCTCCCGGCGCGCCCATGCCTGGCGGGATCGCACCTGAGGGCTTCGGCAGAGGGTTCTTTGGCATAGCCCTTAGGCGTGGAAATTAGGCACTATAAAAAGAAGGAAGATCTACCATACAAAAGATCACAACTGTATAACACCATTGGTGACAAGACTCGTATTCAACAGTGAGAAACCTGTCCAAGACACCAAGTGCTTCTCAAACTAAATAAAAGGACACACCATCATAGATATTAGAAACAACAGAAAACCAGAGCCAGGACTGAGCAATGGCAAACACCAACCAAAGCCTGAGGAACCAACCACCAACCTCCCCACACCACCTTCTCCAGCATTCAGATGCCTACCAACCACCTCACCGCTCAGACAAGAAGGCTACTCAAGGTACTGCAAATCCCTAACTCACCCATATTACAAATCTGTCTCTAGAAAACATTAAAATCAATTCACAGCACCTCCGATACACCCAGTGCCAGCACTGATTAAATAAATAGAAGACCTATCACGGCAGATAAGCAGCAGCCGCAGCACCTCAGACATCCCCTCTGACAACTTTACTAGCTAATGCACTGATCACAGCCTATGTAGGCACACAAGGTAACAGATCCCTTACTTATGAGGATACCCCAACAAAGAACAGCGACAAAGCCTCATCCTATTCTTCCACCTACAGTCCCCCCCAAGATACGCTCTAACATGGATACAAATAAACCTACACAAATACTTCATTGCCTAATAATACTATTCCAAGCCCTAAAAGCAAGCACAACAGACAATACACAATGCAACATACTGAATTACATACCAATCCTATAAGCTACCAGAATCAACACCTTCCGCCGCTTATACCAAAACCCAACATACAAGAGACGCAACAGATTACTTCAAATTAACCCATTAAGCCACTTGAAGGAACCAAATAAGAATCAACTGACCTCCCACACCTTGAAATGTGCCTTAATCAACGCCCAATCCATACAGAACAAATTCCACATCATCACGGACTACATCGAGGAACATCAACTGGATATAATGTGTATAACAGAAACATGGCTCACCGACACAGATCAAGTAATATTAAACCAAATCTCTTCACAAACATATGAAACTCATAACAGCCCAAGATCCAATAAAATGGGTGGCAGAGTCCTTATCATCACAAGAAAATCCCTAAGATTCAACACCATATCAACACATAGCACTGACAGCTGCAACATTACAACCTCTCAAATAAACATATAGCTTTCTGCCTAATATACAGAGCACCCGGTGCCAGGAATGAAGACCTATCACTAATACTAGAAGAAATGGAGTGGAGGAGTGGCCTAGTGGTTGGGGCAAGGTACTTCAGGCCGGAAGGTCGGGGGTTCAAATCCCACTAGAGGACAGCAACCTTGGGCTGGAAGGACTGGGGTTTCTAGTCTCACAGGTGCTCCTTGTGGTCTTGGGCAAGCCACTTAACCCTCCATAGCCCATGTTCCCTGTAAAATAGTTATCTCCAAGTTATAATGCCCTGTTCAATGTAATTTCAGTTTGTTCAATGTAAACCGCACTGATGCAGAATAGCGCGGTATATAAGAGAATGTAAATAAATAAATATAGTGTGATGATGAGAGCTGTGCTGAGCTGATGGAAAGAGAAGAAAACAGTGAATATGTCTTTAAGGTGAGGGACAGGCAAGGTATTCACAGGGTTCAGACTGCAGGCAAAGGAAAGAAGCACGTAGTTGCTGAAGCCAAGCCACACCCAAGCTCTAACGTAAGTGCAGGCTTGGAGGGTAATGATAATCACCTGTGCAGAGACAGGGGAGTGTTAGTTAGGAAACAGCTTTATAAGCCCTGTTCAGAGGAGAGGAAAAGAAGAAGTGGGAAGTTTGACTTCGAGTTGGATCAGCAAGAAAGGAAGCAGCAACAGAGGAAGTAGTCCATGTAAGAGAGGTACTCTTAATTCTGAAACCAGCAGATGGGTGGCTGGGAGAGTTGCTGACAACGAGGAACAGATTGCAGTGCAGAGTGTTCGTGAACCAGCTCAGAGAATTCAAGCTGCCAGAAGGTGGGTGAATACGGTTACAACTGGAAGTGACCAGAACCCAGCCAAGGGCAGAGAACCAGAGTTGAACACGATTGAAGCACTGAGGCAATTGATCCAGGGAAAGAAGCCCCACTCTCAAGGTACAAATTTTCCATATCAGGGAGAGCAGCTGTGGAAGGAAATTCAGAAGTTCCTACAGAACAGTAAGCTTGAAGGAGTTAATGAAAACCCAGAGACAGACAAGCATTTCGTAGCACAGGAAGAAATGCAAATTGACTCTTTTGGGCAGGATTCTGTTACTGAGGAGTCTCCTATGGACTGTTCTTTGTGTAAGAAGGAAGTTTGAAAGTTGGTGATAAAAAGTGTTAACAGAAGAAGCTTTTGAGAAGCAGGGTTTTACCTAGCCATGTGAATGCCAGGAACTTCTTCTAAGGTAAAGAACCCTTGCTTAACCTAGAGTTTGATAACCAAAGCAGCACATAACAAATGAAGAAATTTAGCTGTGCTGGATGAACAAAGGAAGCTGTGATTTACTTGCTGAAATGTTTTTGCTGAAAACAGCTGCACATGTTTAAAGGTTCTTTCAGTTTCTTCAGTTCCAGTTGCATATGTTTCCTGTTATTATTTACTTGGAGAATAATCCTTATGTCTGCGTTGAACCTTAGTGCTTATGGAAACCTAAATAAAAATTCTTGTTTTGCCTTAAAAACCAACGGTCTCACACTACTTTGTCTTTGAGTAAAAGAATCAACTACAAGTCCTAGAATTCCCTGCTGGAGACAAGGATAGTAACTCTTTATTTAAGGACAAACATTGGCAGCCCTATGCCTGTAAGCCTTTGGCCCAGGCGAGGGTCACGACAATAGAAACATAGAAATATGATGACAGAAAAAGACCACATGGCCTAGATCCACCTGGGGCACGCGAAGCGGCCCCTGTGTCAAGAGGTCCTTCCAAACCGGAAGCCACCAGTCAATCCGCCAGTATCCGAATCAGGTTGGCATACTGTGGGCACCTCGGCCAGTCCGATGCCAACAGAATTACTAATTCCCGGTGCGTCTCTATCCGTTGCACTAACCGACCTATGAGCCCATAGGGGAACAACAGAGAAGACCCTCTTCGTGCCACTGCTGAATTAGAGCATCCAGGTCCTCGGACATCCTCTCTTCTTCTGCTGAAAAACCAGCAGGCCTTGGCCGACTTGAACCTTGTCATTAGGTCCATGACTGGTGTACCCCATTGGTGGACCACTTGCTCAAACACTTCCTGATTGAACTGCCACTCTCCGGGGTCCACGCACACTCGGCTGAGGTAGTCTACCGTCACATTGTCGACTCCCGCTATGTGCACCGCTGATAATGCCTGGAGACAAATCTCTGCCCATCCGAACAGCCTTTCGGCCTCCTCCTCCAGGGCTGCACTGCCTGTGCCTCCTTGCCGGTTGATGTAAGCCACCGGGGTCGCATTGTCTGAGAGGACTTGGATCACCTTCCCCTGCAACCATGGCTCAAAACTTTATAGCGCCAAGGTCACTGCTCACATCTCAAGCCTGTTGATCGACTACAGGACCTCCTGTGGACTCCTGTCCCTAAACAAAGCATCCTTCGCAATGGGCTCCCCAACCTGACAGGCTTGCATCGGTTATCAACCGAACTCATACCAAGGACTCAAGTAGCATGCCCCCCTTCCAGGCTCCCCTTGTGCTCTGTGGTCAGGGAAGTACTTGGGACAGGGGTTGACTCTGATGGGACCACCGATGGAGCAGAGCCCTCTGCAGCAGTCGCATGTGCACCCTTGTCATTGGGACTAGTTCGAGAGTGGCCTCCATGATAATGCCACACTGATGGTCTTGTCATCTTCAGGAACTGCTGCATCCACTGTTATAGCTCCTGCGCCTGGCGAGCCGGCAGGAAAACCCTGCCCACACAGGTATCAAAGCACGCTCCCAAATACTCTAGCTCCTGGACCGGGTGTAACTGACTCTAGGCCAGGCTGACCCCCCAACCGAGACTTTGAAGGAACTCCCCCACCCACGCTGTTGCTCTTTCGCTATTGTCCCTGGTCTTTGCCTGGATCAGCCAATCGTCTAGGTACGGGTGGATGAGAACCCCTTCCTTGCAGAGAGTTGCTGACACCACTACCATGACCTTGGTGAAGGTACGGGGGACGGTTGCCAGACCGAAGGGCAAAGCTCGAAACTGGAAATGGCCCCTTGGCACTGCAAAGCAGAGAAACTGCTGTTGTTCTGGATGTGCAGATACACCTCCGTGAGATTGAGAGATGCCAAAAACTCTCCGCTTCCTACCGCCACTATTACTGATCACAGAATTTCCATGTGGAAATGCGATACCCGGAGACAGCAGTTCATGCCCTCAAAGTCAAGAATCGGGTGAAAGGAACCTTCCTTTTCGGGCACCACGAAATACATGGAGTATCAACCACAGCCATACTGGTCTCACAGAACCAGTTCCACAACTCTTAGCTGCAGGAGACAAGTCTTTTCTACTGCCGCCAACACCGCATGCATCCACTGTGGGTGATCGAAGGAGCTCTCGTTCTTGCTCCGGCAGCGGGTATAGGCGCGTCATGGATTGCACCCCTTTAAGACCGGCCCCTGGCAGATCCCACTCATCCTGGATCATGTGTCCAACTACTCCATATACTGGGAAGACTTTCTGTGATTTCCGCACCACCTGGAACAGCGGATCCTACAGCGTCTCTTCCTCTGCCGGGAGGTTAGCAGGCATATTCAGGGCTTTGAGGGACTCCAAGGTATACATAGATTGTGAGCCCTTTGGGGATGAGGGATTGTATCAGTACCTGTTTGTAATGATTGTAAATCGCTCTGATGCCCTTCGGCCTGGGCGGTGTATCAAGAAATTGCATAAACATAAGCATGAGTGCCGGTAGCTCCTCCCGGTGGAAAAGCCGAACAATCCGGGCCCAATCCTCTTGTTCTGGGATCTCTGCTTCTTCCAACTTCTCCTGCAGATCTAGATCCTTGTCAAGGTCTTTCCCATCCAGCCCCTCCGACAATGGCGATTGCTGCCATTCCTCTAAGCCTCTAGCCCGCTTAGACGCCACTGCTCCTGACTCGTGCTCTTTTGCGTCTCATACCCTCTAGCTCTGTGTTCCAGGGCTGAGGAGCCACTTGCCAAGCCCTACTGACATAGGCAAAACGCCAAAATGCAAAAGTAAGACAAACTTCGGTGAGAACTCCCCCAGGAGCCCTATTGCTCCCTGGGCTTGAGGGGTGGATGGTCTGAGCATCGTGCAGGGACAATGGCAGGATCCGTTGAAGGTAATATGGCGCCCACTGCCTCCAGGGTTTCTTGCAACCGGGAGGGACTCTCCTGCTTTGTCTCATCCTGCAGGCCCTGCTCCAATTACAGCCTCTTGCGTGCAGTCTAGGCAGATGCCTGCCTCCAAGACCATACCCCATCGGGGAACGCATATCTTGAGGATTTTTAGACTGCGCTGCCATATTGTACCTTAAAGATATGAAATGGACCTTGCATTGATCTAATCAAACTGACACTTTCTCCGAGGAAAGATTACGTTTTTATTCTAAGTACTACAAATAGCTATAAGGGAGTACAGCTTCCCTTACCAGCAATATTACAAATTTAATAGGTACATAATCTGGGCTAAGAGACAAGGGATGATCATGTCAGGTCACTCACTGACCATAGCAAGATAAAAGGATTTCATTTGCCTCCTATCCACCGACTGTGACTATCTTTCTAGTTATACACATTTCTTGTATGCAGGTATTTCCTGTTTTCCACAGAACAAAACTGTAGCTGTTCCAAATTTATATACAGCACTTTTTCCCCACTTATCTTTCATTTATTTCTGTCTCTGACTTTTTATCTGACCCTTCTCAGGAGAAAGTCACAATGTCTCAACCAACTATCACTTACATCACCTGACCAGGCACAACAGCACTCTGAAATCTGCCCAGCAACAATGACATATCTAGTTAGCCTTTTTCCACAGGTCTGCATCAAGTCATTGCACACTGAATATGTTTTGAGCTGTATAACACAAGGAATGCTTAAGGATTAAGTGGGTTCACCCCCTTGATATCATCCTATCTCCTTAGTTGTCCCTTCAGTGAGTCCAGCACCCTGGCTCACTACCTCCTCCAGTTGCTTGGAGACTGAGCAGACTGGGGCTGGTAGGCAGTGCTAGCTGCATAAGTACACTAGTGTCATCAAAAAGATGACATGCTCAGTCTCCAAGCTACTGGAAGAGGTACACTACCCAGAAGTGTGGGACTGGACTGGAGGGACGATAAGGAATAGCATGTTATGCAAGAAGCCTTTTCAAACACACTAAAACAGTCCCTCAACACATTAGCGGATATGCACAAAAATTTATCTGCATGTAGATAAGAAAGTATCATATGCAAATGAGGTCTTACTGAACTCATTGAGAACAGAGTGACATACTGACCTCCACCCACTATTTATAGTGGGTCCAATAAAGTCTGAAAGTTAACACTTGCCTTGGACGAGGTGTTTATTCTTTAGTGGCTCAGTACTGCAAAATGCTCCTGTGCTAACTGGCCTGAAATGATGTCTGCTTAGAAGAGGAATCTCCTCCTTCCCTATTCTTCATAAAGAATGTGCTGATGTCCTCTAGGGCACCTCTCTCCTGATTCTTTCCTGCCTTCCCCCAACAGTAATGCTATCCAAGATCAGCCATGCTCTACCTACTCTTCAGGAATGGGCATTTACTATTTTGGAGGTGCCTCCTTTGGTCCTTCTGCCAGCATAGCTGTTACTCTCCAAACATTTGACTGTGATCAGCTGGCACTAGGCTTGATTGGAGTGGAGGAGCAGCCTAGTGGTTAGGGCAGCAGCCCGGGACCAGAAAGACCAGGCTTCAAATGCCACTGGTATTCCTTGTGGCCTCAAGCAAGTCACTTAACCCTCCCACTGCCTCAGGTACAAACTTAGATTGTAAGCCCTCTGGGGAGAGGTAAATAACTACTGTACCTGACTGTAACTCACCTTGAACTACTACTGGAAAGCTGTAAGATAAATACTAATAAATAAATAAATTATGGAGAGGAACACTGCCTGGCAGTGCCATTCAGAATTTGGCTGCTATGATGGCAGTAAGTTCTGCAGCTCCTCCTGTAGGTGAAGAAGGGAGGTGCCTCCCAAATTCTGTATACCCATTCCGGTGGGGCAGTTAGGGAAAAGGGTTTACCAAGGAGGGTGTGTGTCATTGCTGCTGAGTGTACATGGAGTGGGGGCGGGGGGCTGTCACATTCTTTATTGGAGAGGGAAAACTTTTCCCTGCTAATTAGCCTTTTCACTTTGGGCCAGTGAACATGGGGAATTTCATACTATCTAGTGTGGATGTTATATATTTCTGTGTAAAATACTCATATTGGGGGCCATTCTGTCCTGCAAATAGTAGGGATGGACGTCCCATTGGGATGTCCATCCCTACTATTCGTCCCCCTGCCATCCCCGTCACTAACTTTCAATTCTGAGGTTGGCCCTGTATGTCCAGGGCCTTCAGGCTAAATGGGGGGACTTATTCTACTTCGAAGGTGGAAAAAGTCCTCTTCGACGGTGGAGGTCCGCGGCGCGGGACACGGGCAGACAGGTGAAGGGGCTCAGGGGGTTCCCCGCAGCCCAACGCAGGCCTTGGGATGCCATGGCACTGTGGCTCCATTCATAAACTCGGCTGAGTTAGTCGGGTAGTCACCAGGAAGTACAGCTGGGCAGAATTATGTCCCGGCCTGTACGTCCAGGTTCTAGACCCAATTCTGACCCTGCAGGGGCCATGGGATCAGAATCGGATCTAACTTTGCATGGCCTGATTCTGCTTGGCCTTGGCCTATTCACAATAGGGCTGGACATCCTATTGCGAATAGGCCTCATTGGTGCCAATGCCGTAAGAAAAAGTTCAAGTTTGTCCTCTGTAAGCTTTACTACAGGCATATTAAAATGTTACGGTGTCGCAAGCTAAAACATTTTTAGTGTGGATTTCACTGCATACCCCCCTAAGTAGGGAAGGTTTCTTGGAGCAAATGTAACTCATCAGGGTCAATTCATGGAAAGTGCCTGTTTCTGGACAGTGGCCATTGCTGAATACCGAATTAAAGCAGTGGGTGGCAGCATTATCTGGATTGTGGCACTGTCCTAGGTTATCCAGAGAGTGACGCTGAATATCACCATTATTTGGATAATTTGCTGCTCTATCCCTGCTCAGCTCACAAACCACCACAGCACTATCAGGACACTGTTGCTGACTATCAATGGATATATATATATCTATATAAGAGATAACTCAATTTGTTAATTAGCCCGATTTTTCCCAAACTAAGAAATATTTTTGTTGGATCATTTGCCCTGGGAGTAGGAAACCATGTCCTCTCTCGTGAAGCAAACCCTCCGTTTTTCTCTTTATGAAAAAGAGAGAATAAACTCTCCAACCAAAGCAATGAGGCAGGGTACAAAACGCCGTGTTTCGGACCCTGAAGCTCCTGGTCCTTCCTCCTCCAGAGACGTAGGTGCAGGAGGAAGGACCAGAAGCTTCAGAGTCCGAAACACGGCGTAGTGTACACATTTTCAGAAGGGATGACACGTCCGTTGAAGATAGTTCATCTTTGGACTGCTGATTGAGCCCCACCGGGAAATAAGGGGGGTTGAATGGACTCTCAATTTGGGATTGAATCATTAACTGGATTAACTTGCTGGGAAAGTGTTTCAACGGCTGGAGACAGCATTGGCGAGCGACTTCTGATTTGCCAGGAGGACGGGTGGAAGTGTGTTGATTCTCCCGAATTATGAGATAAGTCTTCTCTTTACATTGACAGTTCTTTGGTGAAGATATAAGATTGAGGAGTGGTTTTGTACCCTGCCTCATTGCTTTGGTTGGAGAGTTTATTCTCTCTTTTTCATGAAGAGAAAAACGGAGGGTTTGCTTCACGAGAGAGGACATGGTTTCCTACTCCCAGGGCAAATGATCCGACAAAAATATTTCTTAGTTTGGGAAAAATCGGGCTAATTAACAAATTGAGTTATCTCTTATATAGATATAGGTTTTGTGGGGTAACTGCAACAGTTTATTGAGTATAAGGACTATCAATGGATAGCACTGGCCAGGCAGCTTATTCTGCTAGTCAGGTAAGTGATTTTGAATATCGGGCTCTGAGGTTTAATATTACCTTCTAATGTTGTTTTCAGCTTGAGACAATGTAGCTTGACATTCCACTCTCTGCTGGTTGTTCTCCTCTGACAGTCTTTCTATCTCAACCTTTAATGTTGCATTTTCCTGCAAGACTTCAGAAATATGTGAACTGGCAAAGGTATGTGGCTGGTACAGCTTTCCGTCTAGAGTTCCCGGGAACTGTTCATTGTTAGTATAATCATTTTTATGAATCATTTCTTTCTTTCCCAGTTTTGACGATTTTTGCTTATTTTCTGTTAAAGCCTGACCAGATAACATCATCATTCTCTCTTTCTGAAGGCGCTCCACAGTTTTTGAAAGTTCTTGTACATCTTTACTTTTAGCAACCAACTCTTGATTGAGTCTTACTAGTCTGGCTTTAGCATGAGCCTGTTCCACTTGGTGTTCAATACATTGCAAGTCTTTATCTTCTCTTTCTTTTTTATAGAGTTCAAGTTTGCTGTTCTGATTTAACAGAACTTCTACTTCTCTCTGAAGATTTGCTACTATGGTCTGATGAGCATCCTTCACATTACATAGCTCCTGTTCAAGGGCTTTAAGATCGGCCATTTTATCAGAGAGCTTCTGTGGTTCATTTATTACTTTGTAGGCAAGCAGCTGTTCAAGTTCCATAATTCTCTGTTCATATTGAAACTGGAAGAAAAATATATTTCATGAAATGCAGATATATCATATATATATATATCATATATACTTCCTATGTTTTTCTCATTTATAAACATTAGATTTAGTAATAATTCAACTATTTAATATGTGATAAGTAGGCAAAATAACGCCCTACAAAATACAGAAATGAAATATGCTCGAGAGCAACATTTAATACATTTATCAACATTAAAAGCTCTTAGCATAGAGAAGGAACCAGCTTATGCCTGCAAACAGAAAAAGCATGCAAAGAACACTAGATTCCATACATATTGTAAGGCTGATATTTAAACACAGCCTAGATTTAGGTGCTGAAATTTTACCAAAATATAGGATCCTAAGTTAGATGACTGGTGATAAAAATCAGTGCTAAGCTTCTTAACTTTTCCCCATCCTGTATTCCTTGCTGTATTCCTTGCTGTATTCCTCTTTTTAGGATTCTAAATATAGGAGCCTAGTGAAACTAGGATTGCAAATCTAAGCATTCACTTCTAGTTAAGCTTCAAAGGGGCCAGTGGAGAATCCTAAGTGCAAGAGTTAGGGTCCCAATATTCAGCGGCAGTGGCTAGTGTGATGACAGCGGCTAGCTGTCGCCACTGAACACTAAACACAGATATTCAGTGCCAGGGCCTTATGTGGTCACCGGCATTGAATATCCGGGTCCGCTGTCGAAGCAGGAAGCTAACCAGGCAGCAGCGATATTCGGTTAGCTTCGGCAGTGAAAGTTAGGACAGTCATTAATGTGCCTGACTTTTGCCACTGAAGGATAATTGGGCAGCGGCTGAGTATTGCCACTGACCAGATATCCCCAGGTGCCACCCCCGGAACCTCCTGATGCTAACTGGTAGACATTAGGGCATGTAGCGACAGTATCCATGGATATTCATTGATGCCAGCCGTGTTAGTGCTGCTGAATATCCTGCTTAGCAGCATTTACACAGTCTGCAGGTCTGCAAACAGTGTAAATGCCTTTGAATATCGGGCCCCTAGGTTTGTAAATCCTTTGAAAATTAGCTTATGTACTTATAAAGAGTTAAAAAGGTATTAATGCAAAGTGTGAACAAAAATATTTTTTATTGTTTTGTTAGTTTAGGTATGGGAGGGAGGGGGAAGGATAACAACAATTTAGCTCTTTGCTAGCTAGATCAAAGCCTCTGAATATTGGTTAGAATTACTGGTTAAACTTAACTATTCTAAGTTTCACTAGGCAACTAAATTTAGCTAGTCAAATTCTGGGTAGAGTCGGAAAAGAAAGTTTGGAGGCTAGCATTGTGAATTTGACCTTGGTGGTGAATAAATTAATGGAACCATGGCTAAAACAGAGTATGGTGCAGGTGCTGGAATCCCGTGTATTGCAGGATCTGAGACAGGCATGGTTTTACCAGAGGTAGATCTTTTCAGATGAATCTGATCTATTCGTTAGACTGGGTGACCAGAGAACTGGATCAGGGTAGAGCATTAGATATAGGTGCATGTTTACTAAGCTGGGACCAAGATAATATTAATGCATGCTAATTATTAGCCCAGCATAGTAAATGTGCCCCATAGTGTACTTGGATTTCAGTAAGGCTTTTGACGTGGTTCAGCATTAGCATACTGTTAAATAAACAGAGCATCCTTAGAATGATCCCTAAAGTGACTGGCTTAGAAACTGGTTGAGTGGGAGATGACAAAGAGCAGTGGTAGAGCTTGCCCTAAAAAAGGGGGCTTTGCCAGTGGTATGCTATATTCTATATTGCAGAAAGGCTGTCGGAAGAATTTGAATTCTTGCATATGAAAATCTGCAATAGAGTAGTTATCCTCAGGGCTTAATTTGTGCCGGATCGGGGTGGAACAGTGTTCCAGCACTTCTTGAGGAGGCGGAAGCAGGGCTTGACAAATCCCAGGGGACTGCGAAGATCCTTTCTTACCCCCCCCCCCAAAAAAAAACCCAGTAAGCAGAGAATGAGACCCCTTCTGTCTGCCCCCAGGGATCCGATCTTCTGCAGGCAGACAAAAGGAGTCTTTGCCCTGATTGTGGCTCCCTTCTGCTCACAGGGAGCTCAGATCCCCACAGGTAGCAGAGGAGCAGAAAGCCGTGATTGTGGCAAAAGCCCCTTCTGTCTGCCTGCGGTAGATTGATTCCCGCAGGCAGGACAGGAGGGGAAAGCCTGGAAGGCAGTAGGTTGCCCGCATGCAGAGGACAGTTGGATCCAGAGCATGCTGAAAAAAAAAAAGGTCAGATGGGAGGGGGGAGAGTGAGGCAGTAAACATTTAAAGGGGCAGTAGATTTATAAAAAAATGGAAGACAGGGAGAGGGAATGGAGGGAGAAAAGAGCATGGGGAGGAGTTGGAAGGGGGAGGGAAAAGTGCAAGGTGTTGAAGGTTGAAAGGATGAATACAGGGGCAAAGGGTACAATGTGAGTGTAAATATGCCAAGAGGTGCATCCCCCACCCAGAACACACTCACACACACAAGCACCCCACTGCATATGCCAGAGGCATATACACAGGCACTCCACCTCCATACCACAGGCGCACACACACACTCACACACACACTGGCATCTCACCTCCACACCACACCACACCACACACAGGCACCCCACATCCATACCACAGATGTACACACAGGCGCATAAACACATACTCATGCTCGCACACGCATAGGCATCTCACCTCCACACCACACAGTGCTCGCATACACACACACACACAGGCACCATACCTCTGCATGACACACATACAGAGGCTCCCTAGTTCTGCAGCAAAGGCACTGCAGCCCTGCACCTCACCCATACAAAAGCATCCACCACCACATCCCACGCACAGATGCGTAAACCACTATTGCAGTACACGAGCGCACACAGACACTTTCTACAGATGCCTCACACAGTCCCTACTACCACAGTAATACACTTTATCATCTCTCTTCAAACTCTTCGACCCTCCCAGACATGTATGAGTTTGCAAATGGAGGAACGTCAGTGGAGGATGGAGGCAGTGAAGAAGAGGGGGGGGGGGGGGTTTGAGGAGGTCACAGCCACCGGCTCCTAAGATTTTGGACTGGTTCCTCAATAAAAACAAAATTTGTCAAGGCCTGGGAGGAAGTATAGATTCTGTCATCCCCTCTTTTCTCCCTGCTCTGTGTTACCATGGCCGTATTAACACTTAACATAGCTGCAGGAGCATTTTTGTTTGCTCCCACAGCTGTGCTGTACTGAAGCAGCCCAGTCACGGCATTTTTAGTAAAGCCAAATACGCACTTTCTGCTTTACTAAAAATGCTGTGACCGGGCTACTTCAGTACAGCCCAAGTCACAGGAGCAAATAAAAATGCTCCCACAGCTGTGTTAACTTAGGGATAAACAAGGAGAGGTAGAGAGGCTGCAAGTGATGTGGGAATAAGAGGTGGCTAATGGACAGATCTGAAGGGGTAAGAGCCTGGAACTAGGGTGCTAATATAGGATGAGGAAGGGAGTAATTGCAAAAGGGCTGAGGCACTCGAATGGTGGTGGAGAGGCTGTTACTGAAAGAGGGCCAATGCTGGGATGGGGGGGGGGGAGGGGTAGGAGGGGGCTGTGACTGGAAATAGGCTGATACTCATTTGAGGGAAGACTGGAAATGAGTTGATACCGGGGCTGGGAGAAACTGGGACTAGAAATAGACTGATAATGGGGCTGGGGGGAATTAAGACTGGAAATGGGCTGATACAGGTGCTAAGGGGTGATTGAGACTGGAAATGGGCTGATCCTGGGGCTGAGGGGGAGATTGAGAATGGAAATTGGCGGGGGGGGGGGGGGGGGGACAGAAACAGTTAGATACTGTGTCTGGAAGGGGACTGGCTGCAAATGGGCTGATACTGGGCCTGGGGGGAGTGGGGATTGGGACTGGATTTGAGGCCTAGAAATCATATTTGTCCTTACTTAAATTTACTTCATTGGTTACCGATTGGAAAGTGCTGTATCTTTAAAATGCTTGTTTTGGCTTTTAAATATTTTAATGGTCAGCTTCTAACTTATGTTGTACTTAAACTGCAGAAGTATACCCCAGTCCATACTTTGAGGTCTCAATCAGATTGTTTGCTATTGGTTCCCTCTTGCAAACATTTTCATCTTGAATGTGCACATTGTAATGCTTATTCATGTTCTCTGCCATTACTATGGAATGGAATACCAAAAATGTACCATTCTATATCTGTTATAGTTTCGGAAGGTCATAAAAATATACCTTTTTCCTGAGACATTCTGGATACTGTAAGATTTTGGAAATCAATTGCCTTGGTTTTTCTTTCCTTTTTTAAAAATTTTATGAAGAATAGATATTATGTGTTATGATTTATTTATTTAAGAAAAGTTTTTTTATACAGCAATTTCCAAGGATCAATTGCGGTTTATATGGAACAACAGTTCTGAGAGGTACAAACTGGTACATGCTCAATTACATGGAACAGAAAATAACAGGAGGAGGAGTGGCCTAGTGGTTGGGGCAAGGTACTTCAGGCTGGAAGGTCAGGGGTTCAAAACCCATTAGAGGACAGCAACCTTGGGCCGGAAGGACTGGGGTTTCTAGTCCCACAGGTGCTCCTTGTGGTCTTGGGCAAGCCACTTAACCCTCCATAGCCCATGTTCCCTGTAAAATAGTTATCTCCAAGTTATAATGCCCTGTTCATTGTAATTTCAGTTTGTTCAATGTAAACCACACTGATGCAGAACAGTGCAGTATATAAGAGAATGTAAATAAAATAAATAAATAACTATGAACAAAATGATGATAAAACTATCATCTGAACATTTGTTTGTGTATAACACAGAGATAACAGGTGGTATTGTCAGTCTGTGCTATGTTATCTGTTATTTTATGTAAGTAATTTGTAACCTGTCCTGAGCAGTTTGAGAGATAGGATAAAAATCAAATAAATAAATAATAAAACGGTCTGAAACTGTGGCTGGGGGGTACTGGGCCTAGAAATGAACTAATACTGGGCCTTGGGGAGGGGGACTGTAACTGGAAACAGGCCAATACTGTGGCTGGGGGGTGGTACTGGGACTGGAAATGGGCTGATACTGGGACAGGGCATGGAAATGGGCTTATGCTGGAGGGGGACTGGGACTGGAAGGGGAGCAGAGGTGAGGGATTCTGCTAACATGTTGGTTCTGTGCGGGGAAATTGTAATAGTTTGACTTGTTCTCTTTTTCCAACTAGAAGTTACTGGTGTTTTAGAATATTTTCAGTGCTGATTTTTCATAAGTAGGACTGAGTTCTTAGATTTGGTGCTGGGGTTGAGCGTCCATTTTCAGGGTTTTGTGTTATGATGCACAATGTTTGACAGTAGAGGGAGTTTGTGGTATTGTCACTGATTTGAGACCAGAATTTGAATGGAATCTTTTTTTGTATGTTGAGTTGTAAAGTGAAAACCCCTACTTCTGCTCTGCATCTGTTTTTGGGAGAGTTTTATTGGTGAATTTGGGAGTGCTATATATGAATGAATAATTATACCCTATCAGACACATGAATAAATATGCCTTATTCAAATGCAATTATGTGTTTGCTGGATAACCAAGTAGCCATGTTCTATGTAAACAAGCAGGAAGGAACAGGGCCCTACCTGTTATGTTGGGAAACGGTTAGGATATGGAACTAGGCGATCTACCACTGAATGACCTTCAGAGCTTCATACCCGGTTGGCAAGAACAATGTTCTGGTGCACAAGCAGGGTCAGATACTTCAACCACATGAGCTGCCGAAATGATATTTTGCAAGTGGAGAACACCTGAGGTAAATCTGTTCTCATATCCTGAGAAAAACAAGGTTCCTCAGTTCTGTTCCAGGACAGGAACATATGGTAGGTTAGCCTCAAATCTATTCCTCCTGAATTAGGGAGAGGGTCTTCTGAATGCATATCCTCCCAAAATGAAGACTTTCTTAAAACTCAAGAAAGACCATAATACCTATAGCCCCTTGGGAGGGACATGAGAAAGATATGTCACCCACTGAGTTTTCAATAACTGATAATATACAAGAATACAATACAGCGCAAAATTAGTAAGTTTTTAGGCCAAAATATGTCTGGTTCCCTATTCTTCAGGATTTGCTCATAAGGAAATCCCAGAGACTGGGGGGTAATACAGCACTGACCATAGAGGATTGGGGAAAGTGTTACCTTCCACGTCAGGTCCTTTCTCTCACAGTTTGGATTTGAGATGGTAACCTTAGCTGCCTTGAATTTGTCTGACAGCGTATCACAGGTCTTCCTGACTTCTAGGAGAGACTCCACTAGGTGTTCTTACGGCTTTAAGTAGAAGAGGTTTAGTCTGAGGTGACAGAAAGGCTCTAGATCCCCTTTCTTGTCCCTCAAAAAAGCTGCTTGAATATCTTTTGGATCTCATATGAGTCAGATTTAGAAACCAGCTCCATTAGGGCACTTAACACCACTATGCAGTAGGTATAGCCATCTCTGTACAGCCTGTAGTTCTCTTTATGCAGGGCTTGCTTCTTTTGAAGCCTCTCACTGTATCATGGGACCTCAACTAATATTTCCTCCTCAGTGTTTCCTCTAAGGACTGACAACATGTGTGCAAAATTTTCAACCCATGAACAAAAATTTTCATTGACCAAATTATCTTCAGATTCTGTAATGGCAAGTTAACCGAGAACTCTATAGTTGTAATATCATCTCAACCCTTTAAGAGATAGTCAGGCCCACTATCTCTTAAAGGGATCAGTATAAGGGAGGTAGCCTGCCCCCTGTTCCCCCCAGATATCACTCCTTGCACCCCATATCCCTTCCCCCCAACAGGCTGGAGCTTTTAGATAACAGCAAGGGAAGGAAAGAGAGAGAGAGAGAGATCTATAGAGGACCTATTCTATTTTTTGAGGGGGAGGAGTGGGAATGAAACTCTTTAAAAAATTGTTAACAGGTAAACATTCTTTCCTAACAAAAAAGCATTGAGTGACCGAGAAGTGCCAAGATAATGATTACTGTTCATCAAAGATGGGGTGCATTACAAGAGGTATGCAAGGAAGAATTGTTTTAGCTCCTTTGAAGTTATCCCTTTTTAAATATTTTCCTTTTCTCCCCCATGAAAAATATTTTAACCTCTGAAGTGCAATCTTTTATTGAAAACAAGAAATCAACTAACAACATTTCATCATTTTATATCTTGATAGTCAATGAGGAGGCATAGACCATGGATAGTTTAATAGTACACACTGTCAATTGAGGAATAAAGAAAATCTATCAAAAACATTTATCCATTTTAAGCTCTCCTTCCCTGATGTTATCCTCTTCCCCTAGCAGAAGCATCTCTTCAGTTCAACCCCCCCCCCACCCCTATTAAGTTATCTGGTCTAATGAAGTTCATCATTCATAGGATCACGAGAATATCACTCTTGCTGTCTCCTTGGATTTATCCTCAGCCTTTTACCTCATTAATCATGATGAGCTTCTCATGCAACTTCATGACATCGATCTCCGTGGCACTGTCTTCAGTTAGTTTTGTTCTTTCTTTTCACAGTGTTCCTTCAAAGTCATTATGGGTACTCTTACTTCTCCCTCTTATCCTCTCTCCTGCGGAGATCCTCAGGGTTCGGTCCTGGCCCTCCTTTTTTTCCTTGCACTGTTGGCACTATTAATTCAGGAACTTGGCATCTCTTTCTACTTCTATGCTGACAACATTCTCCTGCTTCTGCTACTGATCCATATGCTCTTGACCTCTCCTTGAACCTTTGCTTCACCCGTGTGGCAACCTGGCTGAGCATTAATCATCTCAAACTCAATCCATCCAAAACAGCAACCTGGCTTTGTGGTCCATTATCCCCTCCTTCAGTTTCACCTGTTATTAATAAAATGCATATCACGCTCACAACCTCTTTCCGCTATCTTGGAGTTATTTTAGATTCACCTCTCTCCTTTCACGAATACATCAGCCAGGTTGTACAATGATCATTCTTTTCTCCCTGCCTCAGAGTTGTAAGTTCCTTTCTTTCTTCCACTACTCTAATCAACTTGGTTGTTTCTCTTGTGCTTTCTCGGCTAGATTACTTTAATTCTCGCCTCACTGGCCTTCCCCAGTATGAACTTAAACGACTTCAACTTATTCAACATACTGCCACCAGGTTAATATTGCACGCTTCCCATTTTGATCATGTGACCCCCATTACTTATCCATTTACATTGGCTTCCTGTATAGTTTCTCATTTAATTCAAGACACTCACCCAGGTTCATAAAACACTTCATAATGGTAGCCCGCAATATCTCTCCTCCCTTATCATACCGCATACTCCCCACTGCTCTCTCTGTTCTGTCCATATAAACTGTCTCATCTTTCTAACCCCTCCCAAGCACATTTAGAATCTACACGTTACTCTGCATTTTATTTCCTTGGCCCCCTCCTCTGGAATAAATTACCTCCTCCTCTCCGTTTAGAACTTTCATTCACAAAATTCAAAAAAATGCTCAAGTCCCACCTGTTTTGCATGGCCTTTGACTTTTCACCTGACTGCCTGACTCATACCTCCCTGTGATTATATTCATTTATTAGATGCCCTACTGACCTTTTTGTTGTCATTCTACTACATTTCTGTTTTTATTGGCGTTCTCTTATTCTCTGATATTATATGATTTTTGATATTGAATTGTAAACTGCTCTCATGTTATCACTAAAGGCGGTATATCAAGTTTTAAAATGAAATGAAATAAGGTAATAACATTGCTTTAGTAATAATGTAATATAAAGATAAGAGAATATGTGGTCAAATTTTTATGTCTGTTGAGCCATTCTTGAACATCAAATGTATAGCTCTTCCCCTAGGTTCAAGACCCCCTCCCTCATCCCCAAGCACTTACTAGGTTATTCCTGGTTTGCAGCGGGGAGTGGCAAAGGAGCAAATCCCAATTGCTCCTGCACCCTATTGTTGTTGTTAAGTGCCGTCAAGTCGGAGTCGACTCATAGCGACCCTCTGGATAGCTATCCTAAATTGTGTTCGGACTTCAGTCAGGTGGCTCATTGTTGACAGACTGGTACCCGTAGCTGCTGTTATTGTATAGATCCATCTCATTGCTGGCCTTCCTCTTTTGCATTGACCTTTTATCTTGTCAAGCATGATGTCTTTCTCTAATGATCTCTCTCTTGGCATGATGCGTCCAAAGTATGTAAGTCGAAGTCTTGTCATCTGAGGTTCTAAAGAACGCTTAGGTTTGATCTCCTCTAGTACCGACTGGTTTGTTCTTCGGGCAGTCCATGGTATACACAGTATTCGCCGCCAGCACCATAATTCAAAGGCATCAATTTTCTTCCTGTCTGTCTTTTTCACTATCCAGCTTTCACATCCATATGATGTTATTGAAAATACCATGGCTTGAACAAGTCGAATCTTTGTATGGAGAGAGACATCTCTGCTCTTGAGAATCTTATCTAGGTCTTTCATAGCCATTCTGCCAAGAGCAATGTGTCATCTGAGTTCTTGACTGCTTGTTGCTTCTTTATTGATAGTTGATCCAAGTAGGTTAAAGTTGTTCATGATTTCAATTTCTTCTCCTTCAATGATGAACCTGTTGATTATGCCAATTGTCATGATCTTTGTCTTCTTTACATTAAGGTGCAGGCCCATTTTTGAGACTATGTTCTTTGATTGTGAGAAGCAAATGTTTCAGATCACCTTTACTTTCAGCCAGTAATGTGGTATCATCAGCATAGCGAAGGTTGCTGATGAGTCTTCCACCAATCTTCACACCTCTGTTGTCTTCATACAATCCTGCTTCTCTGATGATTTGTTCTGCATATAAATTAAACAGGTAGGGGAAAAGTATGCAGCCTTGTCTTACACCTTTGCTTATTTTAAACCATTCTGTTTCTCCTTGTTCCGTTCGAACTGTTGCTTCTTGATCAATGTACAGATTGTGCAAGAGAATGATCAGGTATTCTGGTATACCCATGCTTCTTAATGTGGCCCAGAGTCCTCATGGTTTACACAGTCAAAAGCCTTGCTATAGTCGATAAAGCACAAATAGATATCCTTTTGGTATTCTTTAGTCTTTTCAAGGATCCATCTCACATCCGCAATGATGTCTCTCCTTCCTCGCCCTTTCCTGAACCCTGCTTGCACTTCAGGTAGTTCTTGTTCCAGGTATGGTTGTAGTCTCTTTTGAATAATCTTCAGTAGAATCTTGCTGGCATGTGGGATCAGAGCGATTGTGCAATAATTTCCAGAGTCAGTTGGATCACCTTTCTTTAGTATTGGTATAAACACATATCTTTTCCAGTCAGTTGATCATGATGTTGTCTTCCATATTTCTTGGCAGAGCCTTGTAAGTATGGTAACAGCTGCATCAGATTGCTGTAATACTTCTATGGGAATGCTATTAATGCCTGGTGCTTTGTTTTTTGATAAGGCTTTCAATGCTGCTTCAACTTCTTCTTTCATCACCAATGGTTCCCGATCATAAGGTACAGGTTGAAATGGCTGTTGGTCCACTTGATCTTTATCATATAAAAACTCTGTATATTCCTTCCACCTTTTCTTGATCTTCTCAGCATCATTCAACATAGAACCTTGAGCATCTGGTAACATTCCAATTCGAGGCTGGAACTTTTTCTTTAACTCTGGTAGCTTTAGGAAAGCCAATCTTGTTCTTCCTCTAATAGTTTCTGCTTCTATTTCCTTGCAAGCGTCATTGTAGTACTTTTCCTTGTCCTGTCTTGCTGCACGATGGAAATCTCTGTTGAGTTCTGCGATTGTCTTTCATTCTCCTCTGGCTTTAGCTTCTCTGCATTTCTGGGCAATTTTCAGAGTTTCTTCCGTCATCCATTTTGGCAGTTTTTGCTTTTTCACCTTTTGTAGAGACTTCTCGCTTTCTTCCAACACAACCTTCTTGATGTCATTCCATAACTCTTCCGGAGCTCTGTCATTTGTATCTAAAGCAGCAAATCGATTTTGCAGGCAGTCTTTAAATTGCAGTGGTATATTCTCAAGGTCATATTTTGCTGCATTCATGAGTGGTTTGCTCTTTTTCAACTTTAGCTTGAATTTGCATACTAGTAGTTGATGATCTGTACCACAGTCAGCTCCAGGTTTTGTCTTTGTTGATGTTACAGAGCTTTTCCATCGTTGACTTCCACAGATGTAGTCAATTTGATTTTTATACAATCCATTGGGTGAAGTCCATGTGTACAGTCGCCGCTTGTGTTGCTGGAAGAAGGTGTTTGAGATGAATAGATCATTGGTCTTGCAGAATTCTATCAGCCTTTCTCCAGCTTCATTTCTGTTGCCAAGTCCATATTTTCCAACTACTTTGCCTTCTTCTTTGTTGCCAACTTTTGTGTTACAGTCACCCATGATTATCAGGATATCCTGTTTGCATGTTCTGTCAATTTCAGCTTGTTCTTCTTCATAGAACTCTTCAATGTCATTCACTTCTGCAGCTGTTGTTGGGGCATATACTTGAATTATAGTTGTGTTGATAGGCATTCCTCGTAGACGAATAGAGATTAAGCGTTCACTGACTGCATTGTATTTCATTACAGTTCTTGCAAGTTTCTTCTTTATTATAAATGCAACACCATTTCTTCTTTGTCTTTCATTTCCAGCATAGTAGACCATGTGATCATCTGATGCAAAGTGCCCAATGCCAGTCCATTACAGTTCGCTGACACCCAACAGATCAAGTTGTATACGTTCCATTTCATTCTTGACCACCTCCTAACTTCCCTTGGTTCATGCTTCGTACATTCCATGTTCCAGTGTGTAAGACATCTTTACAGCTTCTGACTCTCATTTCATGCGCAGCTACATCAGCAGTCAGACTTCCCGAGGGCTTTGATCCAACCACATCATAAATGCTGGCTTTACTCTGAAAAGTCTTCAGCTTTTCCCCAGTAGCTAGTTGAATGCCTTCCGACCTGGGGGTCTCATCTTCCAGCACCATAGCACAATTTGTGTTGTTGTAACTATCCATTGGGTTTTCATGGCAAGATAGAGAAGTAGATTGCCGGGCCTTTCTTCCGCGCAGTTTAAGTTTGGTGTTGTTGCCGTTGTCACAGAAATGTGATCCTCCGCCATCAACACTATCCCATTCTGCTGCTGCCCAGATGGGTGGTTTGTCTTGGTCTGGCACCTCAGCTGAGACTTGTCCATATTGGGAGACCCTGCCAGTAGTTAAACTACCGATAGTTTAGCTCTCAGCATCACTGATGCACACAAGCCCTCACAGCACGACAAGCTGCAAACCAAGGTTGCTGCAATCAAAATGGCACTAGTCAATCTCTAGCAGCAGTTTCTTTATTTTGCAGCTTGACTACCATTAAAAATTGACTGGTGCCATTTTGATGCTAGCAGCCTATGGGACAGGAGAAACTGGGAGTCGCTCCTGTGCCACTCCCCGCTAGACACCAGCAATAGTCTGGTAGATGCTGGGGGAGGGGTTTCTGCATGGCATATAAAAATTTGGGCACAGAAGCTTAAAGGGGTTCATATGTGATAAGACATGGAAAATTTTGAAAAAATAGAAATAATAGAAATAAAAATTTATGCAGGCTATCATGAAGAGAACACAACAGCATATCATACTGGCTCCATGTTAAAATGAAGACTTAGAAGATCCCAAGTGATGACACAAGGAGGAACTGGCACTCATGTGCAGTCAGGTCACTCAACGGCTTCCAGAACCTTTCTAGCTGGACCTTCTTCCTTGTGTGAGCTCCACTGGATGATGTTACCCCTTTGCGAGGATTTGAGATTCTGCTTATCCTCACCAAATACTAACCTATATTCTCTGGTGATAATGAAACTCAGGTAACCATCAAATGAAGGAATTCAGAAAAAAAGAGAGAAGTATGAGAACATAAGATATTTATTTTAATTAAAAAATTGGTAAATTTCTACATTGAAATTAGATTTCTGGAGTAATTAGGCAATGCTTTCTTGCTGCAGACATACGAACAAATGTTTTCGCAACTGGGAAATAAAAATAATTCAGGTATATGATATATGATTCATACACTGAATCATCTTTCTCCTCTTCAATATGTTCAAAACTCAGCTGCCCAGCTAATCTTCCGTCAATGTCGCTATGCTCACATAACTCTTCTTCTCAAGTCACTTCATTGGCTCTCTATCCATTTCTGTATACAATTTAAATTTCTCCTACTCACCTACACGTTCATTCATTCTGTAGCTCCTCATTATCTCTCCTCTCTTATCTCTTCCTACAGCCCTCCTCAGCAACTCCACTTATCAAGCAAAGATGAAATTAGGTCTTACCTGCTAATTGTCTTTCCTTGAGCTTTCTCCGGGCCAGTCCAGGGAAAGGTAGGGTTGTCAATCCCCTATAGCAACCGAGGACTGAAGACTTCAAGATTCTTTAGAGGTGAAGCCACTCCCCCTGAGGTTAATCCAGCAGTCAACTTCTGACAAAGCAACTAAAACGAAAGAACTGACACACAGTAGATTAACCCTGAAAAAAACTGAAAACATTCTATAGTCCGCAACAACTCGGAAGCCAAGAAATGTGCTTCCTTTTTTTTTTTTTTCTTTTTTTTTTCTTTTTTTTCCGTTAAATATATACAAATAAATGGAATAGAGGAGCACTGAGTGAACCCGCAAAGCCCCAAACCGGACCCCCCACATCTGAACATGCATATAAGGTTGTATTCTTAAGGTTATGCAACAAAAACCGCTCGGAAAAGCGATTGGGGGGGGACCCTGGACTGGCCCGGAGAAAGCTCAAGGAAAGACAATTAGCAGGTAAGACCTAATTTCATCTTCCTTATCGCTTCTCCGGGCCAGTCCAGGGAAAGGTAGGGCAGTACCAAAGCAATACCTAAACTTGGGAGGGACCCGCGAGACCTGCGATAAGAGCCGAGGCCCCCACTTTCGCATCGTCTCTGGCCTGAACATCCAACCGGTAATGTTTCGTAAAAGTATGCAAGGAAGACCACGTCGCTGCTCTACAGATATCTACCGGAGGGACAAAGGCATACTCCGCCCAGGAAGTTGCTAGAGCTCGAGTAGAATGAGCTCTCAAACCACCTGGCAACGGTACATGTTGAGCAGCGTAAGCCGCTGAAATAGCACTGTGAACCCAACGAGCAATGGTGGCCTTAGACGCTGCCTGACCCTTTCGAGGACCCGCACACTGGACAAAGAGCCTGTCCATTTTCCGAAAGGGTAGCGACACCCGAAGGTACGTTTTTAAGACCCGCTCAAGATCCAAATGTTTGAGTGCCCGGTCCATAGGAGAATTGGACACATCAGAAAATACTGGCAACGCCACAGATTGGTTAACATGGAAAACCGAGAGAACTTTCGGCAAAAATGAAGGTACCGTCCGTAGCAAAACTCGCTCGGGAAGAAATTGAAGATAAGGTTCCCGGCAAGATAAGGCCTGCAAATCGGAAATACGGCGTGCCGAACATAAAGCTACAAGGAATGCCGTTTTCAAGGAACACTCTCGGAGACTCCGGGAGCAGAGGGAAGATAAGGGAGATCTGGAAAAAGCTTCCAACACAATATTCAAATCCCAAGGAGGCACTATGGGACGCACTGGAGGACGAAGAATCTTAGCTGCACGTAGAAAACGGCGTATATCCAGATGCGCCGAAAGACGGCGCCGTTGAACAGATCCCCGAAAAGTAGCGAGCACAGCTATGTGAACCTTAAGGGTACTAAGAGCCAACCCCTCATCCAAGCCATGCTGGAGAAAGAGGAGCAGCTGAGGTAAGGTTGAGGACATGGGAGAAACATTACGGAGACCACACCAAGTCTCGAAAAGATGCCAGACCCGAACATAGGCCAAAGAAGTCCCAGACCTCTTAGACTGAAGTAAAGTGGCTACGACGGAACTCGTATAGCCTCTGCGTTCTAAGCGAGCCCTTTCAAGAGCCAAGCCGTAAGCAAGAAGCGATCCACGCGTGGCATGAGAACCGGCCCCTGATGTAACAGATTGACGCGGACTGGAAGAGGCCAAGGTTGAGCTACCAGGAGTCGAATCAGATCGGCATACCAAGGACGACGAGGCCAATCCGGGGCAATGAGAATCACCCTTCCGCGGTGCTGCGCTATGCGTTGAATTACTCGACTCAACATTGGCCAAGGTGGGAAGATGTACAAGAGAGAGTCTTGAGGCCAGGGCTGTACGAGAGCATCGAGTCCTTCGGACATGTGTTCCCTGCGCCTACTGAAGAAACGGTTGGCCTTGGCATTGCTGCAGGTCGCCATGAGATCCATGATCGGCTGCCCCCAACGCAACGTCAGCTCGTGATAAACCGCCGCGTTCAACTCCCATTCCCCTGGATCGAGAAGATTGCGGCTGAGATAATCTGCTTGCACATTCTCCTTGCCAGCCACATGTGCCGCTGAAATCGCCATAAGATTGTCCTCCGCCCAAACCATCAATTCCTGACATTCGGAAAGAAGAGAAAGAATCTTGGTCCCTCCTTGACGATTGATATAGGCTACCGTCACGGCATTGTCGGAGAAAATCTTGTCCGCCGCGCCCTTGAGGAAGGTCGCGAAGTGCAGAAGGGCAAGACGAGCTGCGCGAAGCTCTAACCGGTTGATCGACCACGAGGCCTCCTCTGGGGACCAAGAACCCTGAGCAATGTGAGCCTGACAATGAGCTCCCCAGCCGGAGAGACTGGCATCTGTGGTGACTAACACCCACGCGGGCTCCTGCAAGGGAACACCTGCCGTTAGATGATCCCGAACTAACCACCAGTCGAGACTGCGCCTCACAATATCGGGACAGGGGAGGCGCTGCGATAGTGGGTGGAGCTGCGGTGACCAACGGGAAAGCAAGGCTTGCTGCAAAGGCTGCATGTGAGCCTTGGCCCACGGGACTAGATCCAGCGCCGCCGCCATGGACCCTAAAAGTTGTAAATAGGTCCACGCCGACGGAGCCGTGAGTCGGAGAAAAACCTGCAGCTGGTGCAGAAGCTTCTCGACGCGTTCCTCGGGCAAAAAGACTTTCCCCGCGCTCGGTGTCGAAGAACGCACCGAGATATGTTAGTTGTTGTAAGGGCGTTAGGCGACTTTTGACCCGATTGATCACCCAACCGAGCTGCTCGAGAAGTTGCACCATGCGCGCGGTGGCTTCCAGCGACGCCGAGCGAGAATCGGCCCTGATCAACCAATCGTCGAGATAAGGATGAACTTGGATACCTTCTTTCCATAGCGCCGCTGCAACAACCACCATGAGCTTTGTGAACGTCCGCGGAGCCGTCGCGAGACCGAAGGGCAACGCTCGAAACTGGAAATGCCCTGTTGGAAGGGCAAAACGCAAATATTTCTGATGAGACTGTCTGATGGGAATATGAAGATAAGCCTCTGTGAGATCGATGGAGGAGAGAAATTCGCGCGGCTGTATTGCTCGAATCACTGTACGTAGCGTCTCCATGCGAAAGTGAGGTACTCATAAAGTACGGTTTACTCCTTTGAGATCGAGCACGGGATGAAAAGAACCTTCCTTTTTGGGGACCACAAAGTAGATCGAGTATCGACCGCAACCGTATTGGTCTATAGGCACGGGAACTATCGCTCGCAGCTGCAGAAGGCGAGAGAGCGTGTCCGCAATGGCCTGGCTCTTGAAACCGGGCGGACAGGGAGACATTACAAAGGCAGGCTCCAAGGGGCAGGCGAAGTCTAGAGCATACCCCTGCTGAATTATCTCCAAAACCCATTTGTCGGAAGTTATGTTGGTCCAGGCTGCCAGAAAATCCTGTAGGCGTCCGCCTACAGGGACTAAAGCCTGGACCAGCAGACCTTCATTGTGGTTTTTTAACAGAGGGCTGGGAGGTACTAAAGTAGGATGTGGCAAAACCTCTGGCTCCCCGAAAGGATTGTCCACGAAAACTAGAACGTCCCCTGGAATAGGGAGCAAAGCGCGCCCCACGAAATCTGCGAGAGTCGCGACCGGAGCCTCTAAAACCCTGCGTACTCCTTGTCGGCTTAGGCTTATCCTCAGGCAAACGACCCCCTTTGGAGTCGCCCAAATCTTTCACAATCTTTTCTAACGCCTCCCCGAAAAGCAATTTCCCCTTATAGGGCAATTTACTGAGCCGCAATTTCGAAGACACATCTGCAGACCAGTTACGCAACCAGAGAAAGCGGCGAGCCGCCACGAGAGAGGCCATAGTTTTTGCCGCAATTCGCAGCAAATCATAAAAAGCATCCGCCATATAGGCAGCAGCGGACTCCAATTTTGCAGAATCTGCAGCTTCTGAAGAAGACTCTCCAGAAGTGTCCCCCTGCAACCATCTAATGGATGCCCGAGACACATACGCTCCACAAACAGCAGCTTGCAGAGCCAAAGCCGAAGAATCAAAAGCCTGTTTGAGAAGAATTTCTAATTTTCTATCCTGCAGGTCCTAAAGAGCTGCCGCCCCCTCTACAGGGATGGTAGTCTTTTTAGTCACTGCCGAGATGATGGCATCTACCTTCGGCATGCGTAACAGCTCCTTTTCCTCCTGTGGAAGGGGGTATAAGCGAGCTAATGCGCGGCTGCCACGCAAAGTAGCCTCTGGACATTCCCACTCAGATTCTATCATCTGCTTGATAATTCTGTGGATGGGAAAACACCGTTGTTCAGCTTTAAATCCTTGTAACAACGGATCCTCCAAAGGCTCCTGAGAGGCAGAAGGAAGAAGCAAGTGTAGCGCTTCCAAAGAATGAGAAATAAGCGCTGACAGCTCTTCTTTTCGGAAGACCCTGAAAATATTCGGATCTTCTCCAGGAGCAATCTCGCCTTCCTCCAAGTCTTCTGCCTCCAGATCCAAATCTGGTTCAGCCAAGACCTGAGAGTCCCCTTGACCCAGCAGAACAGAGGGCAGAGAAGAAAAAGGATCCAAAGGGTCCTTAATAATATTGGTAGGCTGAGAAGATCCCTCACCAGGATCCTCCGGCAACTGCAAATTAATGGAAACCTGCTCAGAACGTGGACCCTCTGACAAATGATCAGGCTGAGAAGAGCGAAGTAAAAAAGCCTGGTGCATAGTCAAAATAAATTCTGGCGAAAAAAAGGAGCCCATGCTCTCCTGTGAAGCAGAAACCTTTGGCAAAGGCTTTTTGAGAGGAACGGGGTCTTTAGAAGATTTTGTCCTCTTTTTATGCGGCCGGGACTGCTCTGCTGGTGAACTGCCTGAGGGCGCTAAAATGGACGCCTTTCCCGCCTTTTCCGCGGGCAAAGACGGCTCGTCTAATTTTAATGCCGGCTTGTCTGACATCTGAAAAAAGGTGCTGCCGCGATTAAAAATGAAGCGGACAATAGCGCAGGGTACCGGAAGAAAAAACACGGAGCTAGAGCCGAGCGCGCCGACACGATGGTGACAGAAGCCAAGAGAAAAGAATATAAAAGCTAATCAGAGATTCAGCGAAAAACGACGAGAGGAAAAAAAAAACCCAATTGAATATGGAAAGCAGTCCCGCTGCTAGCGGAACATCACATACCGGCAAGAGCAGTGCAGAGGATAGACCCGGGGCTCCCAGGCTCACTATGGTGCGAGAGACAGAGCCGGTGAAAGAGGCAGGCTCTACCTCACACCGTAAAGGAAGGAAATCTCCCTGTCTCAAATTTCTTTAAAGGCACAGCGCACCTCAGCCAAAATAGCCTCTGGACTATAGAAGTAATCAGCCCCGCTAGAGCCAGATTATAACACTGAAAAACAAATAAAGAAAATGAAGCTAAAAGTCTGTCAATGAGGGAGAAAGAGGGTTTCGATCCTCTTTAGCTGCTGAGGACTGAATGACTGCTGGATTAACCTCAGGGGGAGTGGCTTCACCTCTAAAGAATCTTGAAGTCTTCAGTCCTCAGTTGCTATAGGGGATTGACAACCCTACCTTTCCCTGGACTGGCCCGGAGAAGCGATAAGGAATCACTTTTATCCATGCCGTTTTCTTCTACTGCCAATTCCAGACTCCGTTCATTCTACCTTGCTATGTCATATGCCTGGAATAGACTACCCGAGTCGGTACATTGGGATCCATCTCTGGTCTAATTCAAATCCAGGCTAAAAAATCATCTCTTTGAGACTGCTTTTGAATGCTGACCACCTTATTCTCCTGTCAAAACATATGTTCATCAATTCATCTGCCCCACTGCTCACATTTAATACTCAACAAATAATGTGACGTTTCAAGTACTTATTTGCATCAGGGATAGATATCCAAACATCTGAAGTCCTTTTTTCTTATTTTATATTTTTCCATGTCAACTCTGGTTGTGTGGAAAATTTTGAGATTTGACCATAGGTATTCTCCAAAACAAAGCTGCAAATCAGGAACAATTTTAAAGAGATTTTTCAGATTATGGAATATCATACTGCAATAATGCCCTCTCACACCCCATGTCTTTCCAGTGAAATACATTATTTATCTTGCTGATCACAGGGTTGGAGGAGAAGGACAGAATACGAGCTGCTCTCACCCTTGACCCAGCCCAGCTAGCACAGAAATCTTTATTAAACTTAAAAGAATTTTTCAACTTTTGTGTCTGTAGTTTGACTTATATCCTCTTTCTCTGCTTGTTCTTGGTCTTTTTTATGTTTCCTCTCTTCGCATTCCTTCTTTTTTAAGAAATATTTTCTTTTCTCTCATTTCCTTATAATTTCTCTTTTCCCCGTGTCTGTCTCTCTACAGCTTATCTCCTTTCACTTCCTTCTAGTATCAATCCTTCCTGCCACTTCCTTTTCTCTCTTGTTTCGCTCTTTCCTCTCATTCTTATCTCTTCAACCATGATTTCACAACCCTCTTAGTCTCCTCCTTTCCCAATCACACAAAGCTCCTCTTCCAACTCTCCAGCTCTGTCCCCTCTCCCATCCTCTCTGTCTTTCCTTCTTCCTCTCTCCCAGATCATGGCTCCTTTTCTCAGCTCCCTGTTTCAGGGCTAGAAATAAGGGCATACAAAACACATTTAGAGTATAAGAACCATGCTGCATCAGAAGGTCAAAGATAACAACAAGAAAGAAGGAAGAAAACAGTGAGATATAACAATTAAAGATAGCACTCAATGATAATAATGTTTATAATTTCTCAGGGGTTTATTTTTTTACTATAAATTTCTATAACCTTTTTGCTTCAAGATTTATTAAATCTCACAACTGAAGCTAATTATTGCTCTCTAGTGTGAACATTGTCTTGATGAGATAAAACACTGGCTGATTTAGTCTAATTACAGAGGCCGAATGACTATACAATAAGAATATATTACAATATTTCAAAAGAAGAAAGAAGAAAAGTGCTTTACAAAAAGGGAGGTAAATATACTTCAATTTTAAGTGTTCTCTAAAATGAATCTTAAACAATGCAACAGTTAAATTACTGAAAAACAGGAATGGCTGTAAGTTAACCAGCGCCCTGCCCTGTAAGCCCTGTATGATAACGGAAACTGACACCCTCCCTCTGGTGGTAGCAACACAGTAATTGCAGAGGTAATTGCAGAGGTTCCATCTTGGCATCCCTCCTTCTCTGCCTTCTTTAAACCAGCATCCCCTTCTCTCCCTCCCCTCATTCAGTGGTCAGCACCATTATCGCCTCACTCTCCTTTCTCTTTCTACATGCTATGGAAATACAGAAGGCAGGAATTATCAGCTCAGAGTGCTCCCTTTCTGTATGGCACTCCGTACAGCCGCACAGGTCACACTTCCCAAAAGCTGACCCTCGCTGAAATTATCAAGCACTAAAATGAATATTGATGTCAGCTAACAAGTGTTTCCATACAACAGGATTATAAGGAAATTTGAATTTTAGATTTATTATTCACTTTTTTTAAATTCAAGCTCAATGCTATAGAAAGCAATATTCAAAGCTCTTTCGACTACTACTACTGAGCATTTGTATAGCGCTACAAGATGTACGCAGCACTGCACAGACACGTGTAAAAGACGGTCCCTGTTTATCAGAACTTACAATCTAATCAAGATAGACAACATAGTAGCTGTAGACACAAGATACATCTAGGGGGAATGATAAGGAAACATAAAGGAGACCAGGTGAATCAAGATCCGAAAGTGGCAGCGAACAGGTGAGCTTTCAGCCTAGATTTGAAAAGGGCCAGAGAAGGTGCCTGATGTACAGATTCAGGTAGTTTGTTTCCTCATCAGAGATCATAGAAAAGGAAGAAAGGGTAGCAGAGGTAGGAGAGGAAAGTTGGGAGTGAAGAGGGGGGAGGAGGGGAAGTAGCTAACCTCATGAGGAACTGGTGTGTGATCTTGTAGATTTTTGTCATGGAAACAGTCAACCAGGGTTTAGACAGAAAGGGAAGGAGGGGTCGGAGGCGGAGGCACTTTGAAGAGAGAGTTGAGAGTTGTAAAGAGAAGGCGAGGGTCAGAGGCAAGAGAGTTAGTCAGATGGCCCTTATAGTCTTGTTTTGTGAATGCTATGGCTGACTGGAAAGAGACAAGCATGAATTTGATGTGAAGAAAGTCCGCAAGGGTGCAGGATTTGAGCCAAGTGTGCTCAGGTGAATGGGCACAGGAACATAGATAGCAGCTAGTGGAAGACAGCCAGGGCTGGGGTATAGTATGTCTCACAGGACGTGGCATGGGCGGAGCAAGAGCATCCAGAGTAGCGAAGAGTGCAGCGTTATAGGAAGCTACTGCCTTATCAACAGTCTCAGATGACATAATGGAGGAAAGAGATAATGAGACAGTGGAGGAGAGAGCCAAAGGGTCAAAAGCATGACGATTTCTAAAGAGGTTGGAGGAGACAGGACGAGGTTCAGGCGGCAAGTGATGAAGAGTGAAGCTTAGCAGATGATAGTCCAATAAGGAAAGCACTTACGTTCAGAGGTTTAAGGGTAAGCAATTAGAGAAGAATACAAGTTCGAGGCAGTGGCCGTGTTGGAGAGTGAGGGCAGTAGAACAAAGCTGGAGGTCGAATGAGGAGGTAAAGGAAAGGAGCTTTAAAGCATAAGTCAGAGGGGTTATCAACATGAATGTTAAAATCCTTGAGAGTAAGAGAGGGGGGAAGAGGAATCCAGAAAGAAGGAAAGCCATGAGTCAAAGTTGGTGAGAAAGGTAGATGTTGACTTGTCAGGAGGTCGATAAATAACAGTTAACCGGATAGGTAGTGGAGTAAAAAGGTGGATGGAGTGGACTTCAAAGGAGGCAGCCAGAGGAGTTGAAATTGCCTTGTAGAAGCCCAAAAACTCCACCACGGCCAGTGGGACGAGGCGTGTGGGAGAACTGATAGCTGCCATGACAGAAAGCAGCAAATGAAGCTGAGTCCTCAGGGAGGAGCCAGGTCTCAGTTAGAGCAAGGAGATGGAGAGCATTAGAGATAAAGAGATTATGAGTAAAGGCAAGTTTATTTGAGATGGAGTATGCGTTCCACAAGGCCCATGAGAAAGGGAGAGAGGAAGGGGAAAGGAGAGAGGTATGAATAAGATTTGAGGTGTTGGATGAAGATCTGCTCTGGGAGTGTGACAAAAATCTAGGGGGGCCAGGGTTGGGGTTGATGTCTCCGGTTGAGAGAAGGAGAATAAGAAGAAGAGTGCAGGGCAGAGAGGAGACAGCACAGTGGTAAGGAGGGTGAGGTTGTTTTAGAGAGAGAGGAGATGGCTGAATGACAGGGAAAAAGTGGTGAAGCTCAAGAGTTGATGACAGAGTAGAGGACAGGATGGTGGGGGAAGTAAGGATGGTAAAGCACAGTTACTTACCTGTAACAGGTGATCTCCGGAACAGCAGGAATTAGTCTTCACATATGGGGTTCGTCGGCGCCGACGGAGCCTGCACGGGAATGCTCCCCAGCATCCAATCAGAAGGCTTTTGGGAGCATCCCTCGCGCCTGCGCGGTAGCTTCCCGCCCTTCCCACTGCCTCTCCCCAGTTGCGTTTCATAGCTGAGACAGAAGGAGAGGAGAGGAAGGAAGAGAGAGAGAGAGAGTTACAACTCCTAGGGGAGGCGGGTGGGTTGTGAAGACTAATTCCTGCTGTTCCGGAGATCACCTGTTACAGGTAAGTAACTGTGCTATCTCCAGGAACAAGCAGGAATGAGTCTTCACATATGGGGACTCCCTAGCTGAGGGTAATGCGTGCCCCTGGACAGGGCGGCATCGCTCAACCTGGATCCCCGGCATCCCCTGAGGGATGGAGGGTAGGAGTTGAGAAGAGTCGCCAAAGGCACAGCAACCTAAGACTACAGGTGGAGTCTTCAAAACCACTTTGACATCATTAACCGTTAATGATCTAGCACAATCTAGAGCTTACCTACTGGATTGTAGAAGGCAGAGCTGCAACGGGTACTGTAGGTGCAGTAGCGCAGTCTTCAAGGGGACTTCAGCGCAGAGAGGACGAAGTTCCCCAGTCCGGGCGGGCTGGAGACGCAGGTGTCAACCGGCACCGGAAAGACGGCAGGTCTTCACGAGGAGCTCTAAGAGAAGCTGAGAACGCCCGTAGGAGCAGAGTCCCCAAACCGGAGGACTAAGCAGAAGACTGACCGATCTGGGAGAACCCAGCCCGGAGAAGAACAGGAGTGTACCCCGGGATATGGAGGGGTACACTGCCTACCCTAGCCGGCCAGGGATAGGGAGACATTGGGTTTGAAAACCTCCAGACAAGGAGGCGTAAACCAAGGGGCTGTTGACTGCACAGCAAGTTTAAGCATAACCGGTCCAAGCACCCAAGCCGCAGGACGCAGGCAAGCGGGCCGGCCGGACCCCGTAAGAAAAAACAGAACGTCATTACCGACCATAGGGAGAGTCGGTAAGACACAGGGCGCTATAATATTTCCCAAAAGCGCCCACCTGTACCGATATATATCCAATGACAGGTATAGATGTATATCGGGCTATAGGTGGGCCCGGGAACGCCCACCCAGGTTACTAACCCAGTATGCACACGGGAGAACGATACTGCCAACTCGTACCGGCCCTTGATCCACAGGAGGGAGCCCACCAGGAAGGTGGCAAGGGAAAGGACCATCAAGTGATGGGCCGATGTGCGTGGGGCAGGCCGATCGGCGAGAGTAGCAGTATGGTTGCGTGACCGTCAGATCAGTTGGGAAGGAGCACATCAGGAGTACGTAGGCCCCTGAGGCGTCTGCCTGACAGCCACGCCGAAAACGTGTCCTCCGTACCACAGGGGAGGCAGGAGGATAGAAAAAAACCTACAGCCACGGTGTGACCGTGGGGGTCATCCCCGGCATATATAAAAACACCCCTTGGGGGTAGGGTCAATGCCCTCCGCCGCTCCGAAGAATGCATGGAGCGGAGCCGGGGATCGACCTGGGTCAGTGGAACTCCTGTCCCCCGTAACCCGACAGACCCAGGGGTTGCATTGCAAGAGCGGAGGCACCGACCCGAGGGCGGGGTGGTCCGGCCCTGTCGAGGATTAGTGAGGCCCACTCTCGGAGAGTAGCGGCCAAGGCCTACACTGGGAGAAGGAGATTTGGTGCGTGATCCCCTCAATCCGGGAGAACCCGGCAGAGGGGAGTCGAGGGACGTACCCGAGGGTAAGTCCGAAGAAGACTAGCATGGCCCTGAGGAGCTAGGCTAACCTAGTGTGGGAAAAAAGGGTCCCCCCCCCCCCGGGGGAGGGGGCCCCAACCTCCAATCAAGCAGCCGAGCCACCTGTCAGACTGAAAAGAACCGCAGTGTAGAACTGGACAATAACTTCCGGTAAGAGGAATTAAGTGCAAACTGCCGCATACCGGAGCCTAAGGCTGCTTGGCAAGGGCAGCCTGGTGCGAGCTCAGGCACCGCCGACCGGCATGAGATGTCCCCGACATTGTCGCACCCGGCAGGTGGGCAGAGGAATGACACTTCCTCTTCTTCGGAAAGGAGGGTCGGGAAGGACATCTCCTACCCCCGGGAGAGGGGGAGGGCCGCGGGCGGCCAGCGCCAAACAGGTCAGTGGCGCACTGAGCAACCTGACGCAAGGCCTCGCCATTGAAAAGGTTCTCCCCGGTGCACGGGGAATTACTCAGATTATGTTGCGCCCAGCGGCACAAGTCGGAAGCCTGCAACCAGGCCGTACGATGTGCCCCTATGGCGACAGCAGAGGACCTGCTAACTGACTCGAAAGAGTCCACAGCAGCGCGAGAAAGAAACCAAGAGATATTCCTGCAATGGTAAAGAAGCAAGGAAGAGTCAGGGGCCCGAGGGGCCGACACAAAGAGAGACAGGAGGGATAACCTCTCGGTGACCTCCCGAAGCGCCAGGCTCATATAGAAAATATATGAGAGAATCCTGAAGGCCAACATGGACGTTTGGAAGGTTCGCCGCCCAAAGTTGTCCAGAGCTTTAGCCGCATGATTCGGGGGGCAGGAAGAGTGCTTCTTCTTGCTACCGACCTTCCTCAGGGCCGATTCCACCACAATGGAACGATGGGGAAGCTGGTGTGTCTGGAAACCCGGAGAGGGGGGCATCCGATACAGGGCATGCATGGCCGTAGGCGGCGCCGGTACCTGTAAGGGCGAGCGCCAAATCCCGAGCAGGAGATCCCTCAGGGAGGGATGCAAAGGAAGCATTATGGCTGCCTGTTCCGCAGGACCTGGACTTAGCGAAGGGCCCGGGATAGGAATGGCGAGCAAGTCCGCCATGTCAAGGAGGAAGTCCTGAAAAGACGGCTCTCCCAGAGGAGCTATCCCGGGGGAGGCCGAGGTGTAGGGGCCCGCTGGGACACCAGGGGTCCCCCCGTGCTGGTGCATGGAAGGAATCGCTCTAAACAGAGGAGGGTACGGACAGTCCAAATTCGAGGCAGTTGGTACTGCATCGTCAGAGCCCGAGATCGATTCCAAGCAGGGCATCGAAGGGAGCGACGTCCCCGACGGGCCTGTGGGACTTGGCCTCGGTCCCGACTCCGGGGGCGGGGCAGCCCCCGGGGCAATCCGCAAGGGTGGCTGGAGTGGCGCCGAGGCCGCTGGAGAGCAGGCGAGCGCAGCACCACGCCCTCGGAAGAGACCAGGGTCGGATCCTAAACGATTCGGGGCCACGCTTTCCAGACTGGAGATCGAATCGAGGCTGGGCATCGAACCGAGCGACGCCTCCTTAGGGGGCCCCGGAGTCGGCGGCCGCGCCGGTGCTGCCAATCCCGAGAGTGGAGTCGGGGCCGCGACGATCGGTGCCGAGGGCAACGAGGGCTTCCCAGGCCGAAACTCGGCGAAGAGGGGAACACCCGGATTCGGCTCTGATGTCGGGAGAGAGGCCCTTCTAGACGCCTGGGCTCTTCCCGCGCCCGTTTTATTGAGTGGGAAACCCTTACGGGGTGCACTACGCTGCCTCAAGGGTACCCAGGTAACCCGCCGACAAGCCCCGGTGGGGGGCGAGATGCACCGCCCCGGCTCCGCGGCGCTTCTGTGGGTCGACTCGACCGAAGGTCCCGGGTCCCGTGGGCAAATAGTGACGAGTGGAACACTCAACGCCCGCGCAGATGCCGGGAGGTCAGTGACGTCCGGGGGAGGCCCCGGCCCCGCGCAGGGTGGGGGTGCCGACCAGCCCGGCCAGGATAGATCGATCGGCTCCGCAGGCAGAGCTCGGAGGCGACCCCTGGCGAAGAACGGGGCCCTTGTTCCCGAGACCGCCGCGGGAGGGGCGGAGCCGCTCAAGGCTAGTACCGCCCCGGTGGAAGCCGGGGGCGAGTTGATCGGCCTCGGCAGAGCCGAGGGCACCCGGTGCCAATCCCCGGCGGGGAGTGGGGCCACTGACTCCGACGCCCATGCCGAGGACTTGGTCCCGCTCAAAGCGGTCACCACCTCCGCGCATGGTAGGGGTGTGGGCAAGCCATACCGGGTCAGGTTGGTCCGACGATCCCCAGTGACGAGTGGAATGCTCGACACCGATGCCGGGGAATCGGCATTGCCGACAGCGGGTACCGCCCCCACGCAAGGCTGGGATGCCGTAGAGCCAGACTGGGTCGGGTCGATCGGCCCCGAAGGCACCGAGGATGCCAGTCGACAGTCCCTGGCGAAGAGTGGAACACTCGACGCCGGCGCCGATGCCGAGGGATCTGCACCGCTCGAAGCGGGTGCCACCCTCGGGCATGGCTCGAGAATGTTCTGTGAGGAGCGAACCTCAGGAACAACCCGAAAACCCGCGGAGGCTCTGGAGCCCGAAGACTCCCTCCGGGGTGTAAGGGACTGGAGGGGAAGGCCGGAGCCGTCGTCATGCGGCGCATGAGACTCACCCCTCAAGGCTCGGTTAGTCTTAACAGACTGTTGTTGGGTTACCTGATCCTGGCGAGGAGAGAACGCCGACGACCGCTCCTCAGAGGGAAAGACGTCATCGAGGGACACTCGAAACAGGGAGGGTCTTCTCCCGACGCTGAAGCCCGGGGAACCGGGGGAGAAGGGGTCAGGGCCCCAACAGGAGAGACACCAGGCGTTGGAGTCAGAGCAGAAGACAACGCCTCCACAGTGGGAGCACTTCTTAGGGGAAGAAGGCTCCATACTGGAAAGCCCGGTAGGCCTCAGAATAACACAAGGAGGAAGCTCCTCGAAGGAAATAAAGGAAAACAAAAAATAAGGAAAAAAGGGGCACCAGCGGTGCCAGAGTCAGCGGGGGGAAAAAACCGCGACCACAGGAACAAAAAAGGAGAAAAAAAGTTTCTGCGGTGACAGGAGTTACGTCCTGTCGGCTCCGCGGAAAAACGAAAACTGGGGAGAGGCAGTGGGAAGGGCGGGAAGCTACCGCGCAGGCGCGAGGGATGCTCCCAAAAGCCTTCTGATTGGATGCTGGGGAGCATTCCCGTGCGGGCTCCGTCGGCGCCGACGAACCCCATATGTGAAGACTCATTCCTGCTTGTTCCTGGAGATTAAGTCTTCACATATGGGTACGTCGGTACCGACGGAGCCTGCACGGGAACGCTCCCCAGCTTCCCAAAAAGGAAAGCTTTTGGGAACATCCCACAGCGCCTGCGTGCTGCCTTCCCGCCTTTCCTAACCGCCTCTCCCCAGTTCGAGTTTTAAAGCTGAGACAAAGAGAGAGAGGAAAGGAAAAATAGATAGAGAGATACAACTCCTAGGGGAGGTGGGTGGGTTGTGAAGACTTATTCCTGCTGTTCCCAGAGATCACCTGTTACAGGTAAGTAACTGTGCTATCTCCAGGAACAAGCAGGAATGAGTCTTCACATAAGGGGACTCCCTAGCTAGAGATGCCTGGGAGATCCCCAAGGTTATGAGACCCTGTGAAGGGCTCTATCTCCTCCTATGGATCTCAGGCATCCATTCAGGGAAGGAGGGCAGGAGTTGATTAAGCATGGAACAGGTGTTTGAGAAAAGCCTGACCAAACAAGGCATCCCGGCGGGATTCCTTGTCCAAACAGTAATGGGTTGTGAAGGTATGAACCGAGGCCCAGGTGGCCGCTCGACAGATCTGGTCGATGGACACAGAATTTAGATGAGCCATAGAGGTGGCCATGGCCCTCACATTATGAGCTGTGACATGGCCTTCCAGAGAAAGGTTCTTACTCTGGTAGGCGAAAGAAATACACTGAGCAATCCAATTGGAGTGTCCTCTTAGAAACTGGAAGTCCCAAATGAGAGGGATTAAAGGCAACAAAGAGTTGAGAAGACTTTCTATGTTGCTGTGTCCTTTGTAAGTAAAGCACAGTTACTTACCTGTAACAGGTGATCTCTGGGAACAGCAGGAATTAGTCCTCACATATGGGTACGTCGGTACCGACGGAGCCTGCGCGGGAAAGCTCCCCAGCTTCCTAGAATGGAAGCTTTTGGGACCTCCCACTGCACATGCACACTGCCTTCCCGCCTTCCTGAACAGCTCTCCTCAGTTTCGAGTTTATAGCTGAGTCAATAGAGAGAGGACAGGAAGATAGATAGATAAAAGATACAACTCCTAGGGGAGGTGGGTGGGTTGTGAGGACTAATTCCTGCTGTTCCCAGAGATCACCTGTTACAGGTAAGTAACTGTGCTATCTCCAGGAACAAGCAGGAATAAGTCCTCACATATGGGGACTCCCTAGCTTAGATGCGTGGGATCCCCTGTCAAGGTTCGCCATCTTCGTATGGATCTCAGGCATCCATCCTGGGAAGGTGGGCAGGAGTTGTCTAAGAATAGAACAGGTGTTTGAGGACAGCCTGGCCAAACAAGGCATCCCGGCGGGAGTCTTTGTCCAAACAGTAATGGGCTGTGAAGGTATGAACCGAGGCCCAGGTAGCGGCTCGACAGATCTGATCAATGGAAACAGAGTGCAGATGAGCCATAGAAGTTGCCATGGCTCTCACATTGTGAGCTGTGACATGGCCTTCCAGAGAAATGTTTTTACTCTGGTAAGCAAAGGAAATACACAGCAATCCAATTGGAAAGTGTACGCTTGGAGACTGGAAGTCCCAAATGTGAAGGATCAAAAGCCACGAAAAGTTGAGAAGACTTTCGATGTGGCTGAGTCCTATTAAGGTAAAAGGCTAGAGCTCTTTTACAATCCAGAGTATGAAGGTTCCTCTCTGCACTGGAGGCATGAGGAGCCGGAAAAAATACAGGTAGATATACCTCTTGATTAAGATGAAAAGGCGAGACCACTTTAGGCATAAAGTGGGGATTCGTCCTAAGGACCACCTTGTCATGATGAAATCTTGTATAAGGTGGATTAGCCACTAGAGCCTGCAGTTCGCTGATGCGACGAGCGGAAGTGACTGCAATTAGGAATAATACCTTCCAGGAAAGAAATTTCAAGGAGGTAGAAAATAACGGCTCAAAAGGTGGCTTCATAAGCTGACCAAGCACTAGATTCAAATCCCATGCGACCGGGGGGGTCTGATGGGAGGTTTAGTGAGGGTCAGGCCTCTCATGAATCTTGCAACAAGAGGATGAGAGGAGATAGGTTGTCCATTTACAGGTTTCAGGGATGCTGAAATAGCACTTAAATGGACTCTTACAGAATTCGTCTTAAGGCCTGCATTGGAAAGATGCAGGAGATAGTCTAAGAGGGAATTCAAAGGAAGTGCCAGAGGGTCAAGGCCCTGCTGAGCACACCAAATGGAAAAGCGTTTCCATTTGAAAGCATAAGACCGCCTCGTGGAAGGTTTCCTAGAGGCATGAAGGATATCTTTCACAGGTTGAGAAAGATTAAAGTCTTGAAGACTTAAGCCTTCAGTAACCAAGCTCGGAGATGTAGGGATTTGGGGTTTGGGTGCCACAAAGTCCCGTCCTCCTGAGACAGAAGGTCTGGTGCAGCTCCTAAGTCCAGGGAGGATCCCTGGGAGAGCTGTAGAAGCAGAGGGAACCACACTTGGCGTGGCCAGCGTGGAGCTATGAGGATCATAGAGCCGTGATCTCTCTGGAGTTTGAACAGAGTCTTGGGAATCAGCGGAATGGGTGGAAAGGCATATAGGAACGCCTGACCCCAATGGAGGAGAAAGGCGTCCGTGGCCTGAGCTTCCTGACATGGAGTCCTGGAACAGAACCGGGGAAGTTTGGCATTCCACGGACTTGCAAAGAGGTCTATGTCCGGGGTCCCCCATTCCTGAAGGATTCTGGTTATCTGGTCCACGTGTAGGGACCACTCGTGTGGCAGCAGAACTCGACTGAGCCTGTCTGCTCGAGAGTTTTGAACTCCTGGAAGGTACACTGCTAGCAGATGAATTTGGTGCTCTCTGGCGAAGGCCCATAATCTGAGAGCTTCGTTGCAAAGCGACAGAGAGCCCGTTCCTCCTTGTTTGTTTATGTAAAACATGGCCACCTGATTGTCTGTCTGAACCAGGACAGTCAGGTTGGCAAGGAGGGTATGGAAGACCTTGAGGGCAAGGTAAATTGCTCGCAGTTCCAGGAGGTTGATATGAAGGGTGGCCTCCTGTGGAGACCAAGTGCCCTGAGTGGAGAGAGTTAGCAGATGGGCTCCCCACCCCAATTGGGAGGCATCTGTTGTGAGGGTTGCTTGGGGTAGCAAGGGCTGAAAGGGAGCCCCCAACAACAGATTCTTGGTGGATATCCACCAATGGAGGGACCAAGACAAACGGTTTGAGGTTTGTATTTGGTCTGAGAGTGCTCCCGACGCCTGAGTCCACTGGGTGGCCAGGGTCCATTGAGCTGCTCTCATATGAAGACGAGCATAGGGCACCACATGTACTGTGGAGGCCATATGGCCCAGGAGGCGTAGCATTTCCCTGGCTGTCAAGTGAGTACTGTACTGGGCTTGGGAGGCCAAGCTCAGCAGACGCTGACCCCGAACCAGTGGAAGGTAGGCTCTTGCAGTGGTGGTGTCCAACCGGGCCCCTATGAATTCTAGAGACTGAGTAGGGCTGAGTTGAGACTTGGGAAGGTTTACCACCAGTCCCAGATACTGCAGAAGGTTCCTTGTGCGGTCTAGGGAAATCTGGGCCTGCGACTGAGTTGGAGCTCGAATGAGCCAGTCGTCCAGATATGGGAATACGAAAATCCCCATGCTTCTGAGAAATGCGGCTACGACTGCCATGCATTTGGTAAAGACTCTTGGGGCAGAGGCGAGACCGAAGGGAAGTACTCTGTATTGGTAATGACTTCCCCTGAACAGAAAGCGAAGATATTTTCTGTGGGAGGGATGGATGAGTAGATGTGTATACGCATCCTGCAGGTCTAGAGAACAAAGCCAGTCCTGACTCTGAAGGTATGGAAGGAGAATGCCCAAAGAGAGCATTTTGAATTTCTCCTTGTACAGAAATTTGTTCAATTCTCTCAGATCTAGGATTGGTCTGAATCCCCCTGTCTTCTTTGGAATGAGAAAATAGGGGGAGTAGAAACCTGACCCCTGTTGATGAAGAGGAACCTCTTCTATGGCCCCTTGGGCAAGCAGAGAAGAGATCTCCTGATCCAACAGGGCTAGGAGAGGAGATGGAGAATTGAAGGGTCTCACCATGTGATGAGGAGGAAGGCTGGAGAAATGAAGTTTGTAACCCTCTCGGATGATAGAGAGGGTCCATTGCTCTGTTGTGATCTGTTCCCATCTGGGAGCAAAGTGAGCTAACCTTCCAGGTATGGTGAGAGGTTCTGGTTGGTCCAGAACCAGGAATGGCAAGTTCTCTAGGGGCAAGTCAAAACCCCTGAGGGGGTGGAGCCTGTTGAGCTGCAGTAGCTGCTGCAGGCTTTGCTCTTGCTTGTTTCGTTTGCTGACGTTTAGCCGCAAAACGAGGTTGAGAAGATTGCTGGCCAGTATTGGAAGCATATCTGGCCTTCTTATAATAAGGCCTCTTGAAAGACTTCTTCTTAGTGGGAGTAGAAGTGGACTTAGAAAGTCTCTCTAAGGTGGCATTTTCAGCGTCCATTTGAGTGGCCTTAACCTGCCACTCTGCACCGAATAAGTTCTCACCTGTACAGGGCAGATTCCGTAAGCCATCTAGAACCCAGGGTTCCAGATCAGAAGCCTGGAGCCAGGCCAGACGTCTGGCCGCGATAGCAATGCCAGAAGCTCTGCTGGCTCCTTCGAAGGAATCAAAGGCAGCTCTGTTGGAGAACTTAGAAACATCTAAAAGTTGTTTCACAACAGAAAGGAAGTCCTCCTGTTTATCCTCAGGGATAAGGGAGGCAAAATGCCGTACTTTCTTGGCAAGTTCCCCTAGGAACATGCCCATATAGAGGCTGTAGGAATTAATCCTGGCTATAAGCATACTAGCCTGGAAGATTTTCCTACCAAAAGAGTCTAGTGTCTTACATTCCCTTCCTGGAGGTGTAGAAGAGTGCCTTTTAGTACTCTTGATCTTTTTCATTGCAGACTTTACCACAATGGAGTGGTGAGGCAATTGAGTTTTCTGAAAACCAGGAGAAGGAGGGACCCGATACATGGTGTCCAACCTACGGGAATAAGGAGACAGAGTTAAAGGGTTCTCCCAGAAATCCATCAATTGTTCCTGAAGGATTTCATGGATAGGCAGAGTAACTGCTTCTTTAGGAGACTTAGAGTATCCTAAAATATCCAATCTTTTTGACCTTGGTTCCCTTTCAGAGGAGGTAGTGATAGAAAGGCCTTTAGCCATTTCTAAAATAAAGTCCTGAAAGGACAAATCCTCTGGAGGAGACATTCTCCTTTTTGGAGAAGAAGGTTCCTCAGGAAGGTCAAGGGAGAGCTCTGCAGACTCATCAGAGGAGACAAAATCCTCAGAGGAATCGGTGTATTCTCTCGTTTCCTCCAACGCACGATACGCATACCGATCGGTATCGACATCGGGCGTACCGGGTATGGAAGCGGTATGGAGCGAAAGCCCATACGGTACCGATTTGCGTTTAGAAGAGGAAGGCCTGGGTTCCGGCATGGCGGACGATACCGGAACCGGGCCCGGAACCGCTGGAAGCGGTACCGATGGCGTTGCAGCTTTAATGAAAGCCATGACGGCCTGCTGCATGGATTGGACAGTATTGCCCATAGACGCCACGGCTGCCTGGATGTCGGTACCGGTATGGGCCGGTACCCCAGAGCAGTCCAACAGGTGATCTGTCGAGGCCGTGCCATCGATGTCAACCTGTAGCCCCTGTATTGGCGTTTTGGAAGGTAGGGCTTCCCGCCGGGGCTGTTTGGCTGGGGCAGGGTCCTCAAAACTAAGAGCCTCTCGATGCTTTGAAGGAGATTTGCTCTTTGAGGACTTGCCCACAGAAGGTTTGGTTACCTGAGATCCATCCGGGGATGATGACCTGGATGACTGTGATGTTGGATTCTCTGAAGCAAACAGCACATGGAATTTGTTGGCCCGGTTCTGCAGCCCACGCTTAGACATTTGGGAGCAGGAAGGGCAGTCCGGAATGGAGTGGTCAGGCCCCAAACATTTAAGACACCATTCATGGGTGTCTGTGACTGATATTACAGCAGTACACTTGGTACACTTCTTAAATCCAGGGGCTGGCTTCTCCATGTGGAGAATTAAAGTAGGCCTGAAGGCCTAACTGAAGTGACCAAGTGCTGAAAAATAATAAAAGAAAATAATTTTTTAAGAAAGAAAAAGGAAGACCGGCGATACCGGTATCGGTATGGGAAGGCAGGTACGCGGTCTAAAGAAACAAAACAAAAAACTACAATTTCTTCAGCGGTGACAGGATACACGACCTGCTGGCTCCGCGGAAAAAGAGAAACTGAGGAGAGCTGTTCAGGAAGGCGGGAAGGCAGTGCGCATGTGCAGTGGGAGGTCCCAAAAGCTTCCATTCTAGGAAGCTGGGGAGCTTTCCCGCGCAGGCTCCGTCGGTACCGACGTACCCATATGTGAGGACTTATTCCTGCTTGTTCCTGGAGATAAGGCAATAGCTCTCTTACAATCCAGGGTATGAAGATTCCTCTCTGCACTTGATGCATGAGGACCTGGAAAAAAGACAGGTAAATACACCTCTTGATTAAGATGAAAAGATGAAACCACTTTAGGCATAAAGTGTGGATTGGTCCTAAAGACTACCTTATCATGATGGAACCTTGTATAAGGTGGATTAGCCACTAAGGCCTGCAGTTCACTGATGCGGCGAGCTGAGGTGACTGCAATGAGGAAAATAACCTTCCAGGAAAGAAATTTCAAGGAGGTGGTGGCTAAGGATTCAAAAGGTGGCTTCATAAGCTGACCAAGAACCAGAATTAAATCCCATGCCACCGGAGGAGGCCTAATGGGAGGTTTAGTTAAAGTTAGGCCTCTCATGAATCTTGCAATAAGAGGAAGAGAGGAAATAGGCTGTCCATTAATAGGCTTAAGGGATGCTGCAATAGCACTCAAATGGACCCTTACTGAATTTGTCTTAAGGCCTGCATTGGAGAGATGCAGGAGATATTCCAATAGAGAATTCAAAGGTAGTGCTAGAGGGTCAAGACCCTTCTCAGCACACCAAATGGAAAACCTTTTCCATTTAAAAGCATAGGAACGTCTAGTAGAAGGTTTTCTGGAAGCATGGAGGATATCCTTCACCTGCTGAGAAAAATTCCAACCTGGAAGGTCTAGGCCTTCAGCAACCAAGCTCTGAGGTGAAGGGACTTGGGGTTTGGGTGCCACAAAGTCCCCTCCTCCTGGGACAGAAGGTCTGGAGCAGCTCCCAAGTCTAGGGAGGGAGCTTGAGAGAGATGCAGAAGTAGAGGGTGGAGGAGGGGAAGGGAGGAGTGGCCTAGTGGTTAGGACAAGGTACTTCAGGCCGGAGGTTCAAGTCCCACCTGGGGACAGCAATCTCAGGCCGGAGGGACTGGGATTTCTAGTCCTATAGGCACTCCTTGTGGTCTTGGGCAAGCCACTTAACCCTCCATCGCCCATGTTCCCTGTAAGTATTAGCGTATGTGTGTCATATCTCCTCGTGTTAAATGTATCTCCCAATTGACCGCTTTGACCCGGTGAAAAGCGGGATATAAATACAGCTAAATAAATAAAATAAATAAATAAATAGAGGGTACCACACTTGGCGTGGCCAGCGTGGAGCTATGAGGATCATGGATCCTTGATCCCTCTGGAGCTTGAACAGAGTCTTGGGAATTAAAGGAATGGGTGGAAAGGCATACAGGAAGTCTTGACCCCAGTGAAGGAGGAAGGCATCCTTGGCCTGAACTCCCTGACACGGAATTCTGGAACAGAACCGGGGAAGTTTGGCATTCCACGGACTTGCAAAGAGGTCTATGTCCGGGGTTCCCCACTCTTGAAAGATTCTGAGTACTTGGTCCATGTGCAGGGACCATTTGTGTGGAAGCAGAACTCGACTGAGTCTGTCTGCCCAAGAGTTTTGGATTCCTGGGAGGTATACGGCCAGGAGATGGATCTGATGCTCTCTGGCGAAGGCCCACAATCTTAAAGCTTCGTTGCAAAGCGACAGAGAGCCAGTTCCTCCTTGCTTGTTTATGTAAAACATGGCTACCTGATTGTCCGTATGAATGAGGACTGTCTTGTAGCTGAGCAGGGTATGAAAGACCTTGAGAGCTAGAAAAACTGCTCGGAGCTCCAAGTGGTTGATATGTAGAGAGGTCTCCTGTGGAGACCAAGTGCCCTAAGTGGAGAGGTCTTGTAGATGAGCTCCCCAACCTGTTTGGGAGGCATCTGTTGTGAGGGTTGCCTGGGGCAACAACTGTTGGAAGGGGGACCCCAGCAACAGATTTGGGTGGACATCCACCACTGGAGAGACCAAAAAAGGCGTTTGGAGGTTGCTATTTGGTCTGAGAGAGCTCCTGATGCTTGAGTCCACTGGGTGGACAAAGTCCATTGAGCTGCTCTCATGTGAAGGCGAGCATAGGGTACCACATGCACTGTGGATGCCATGTGGCCTAGCAGTTGTAGCATCTCCCGGGCAGTTAAATGGCTCTTTGACTGAATTTGGGAGGCTAACTGCACTAGGCGTAGGCAACGGGCCTGAGGAAGATAGGCCCTTGCAGTGGTAGTATCCAGCCATGCCCCTATGAACTCTAGGGACGGAATAGGGGTGAGCTGGGACTTTGGGAGGTTTACCACAAGTCCCAGATACTGCAGAATGTGCCTTGTGCAGTCCAGGGAAGTCTGGGCCTCTGACTGAGATGGAGCTCGGATGAGCCAGTCATCCAGGTATGGGAATACAAATATTCCCAGAGTGCGTAGAAATGCAGCTACTACTGCCATGCATTTGGTGAACACTCTTGGAGCAGAGGCCAGACCGAAAGGAAGCACCCTGTATTGGTAATGCTTTCCTTGGAAAAGAAAACGGAGGAACCTTCTGTGAGATGGATGGATGAGGACATGTGTGTACGCATCCTTGAGATCTAGAGAACAAAGCCAATCCTGACTCTGAAGGTATGGAAGGAGAGTGCCTAGAGAAAGCATCTGGAATTTCTCCTTGCATAGAAATTTGTTCAATTCTCTGAGATCTAATATGGGTCTGTAGCCCCCTGTTTTCTTTGGGATCAGAAAGTAGGGGGAGTAAAACCCTGACCCTTGTTGAAGAAGAGGCACTTCTTCTATTGCCCCTTGGACAAGAAGGGCAGCCACCTCCTGACCTAGAAGGTCGAGGAGGGATGTTGGAGAATTGAAATGTCTCACCATAGTGTGAGGAGGAAGGTTTGAGAAATGAAGCTTGTAGCCCTCCCTTATGATGGAGAGGGTCCACTGCTCTGCTGTAATTTGCTCCCATCTGGGAGCAAAATGAGCTAACCTTCCTGGAATGGTGAGAGGCTCTGGCTGTTTCAGAGCCAGAAAGGCTAAGTTCTCTAGCATCAAGTCAAAAACCCTGAGGGGACTGGGTCTGCTGAGTTGCAGCAGCCCCTGTAGGCTTAGGCCTGGCCTGTTTAGGTTGCTGACGCTTAGCAGCAAAACGACCTGTAGATGATTGTTGGCCAGAAGTAGGATGGAATCTGCCTTTCTTGAAAAAAGACTTCTTGAAAGGTTTTTTCTTGGCAGGGATGGAGGTTGACTTGGAAAGTCTATCCAAAGCAGAATTTTCTGCATCCATTTGAGTGGCTTTTATTTGCCAATCTTTGCCAAACAAGTTTTCTCCTGTACAGGGAAGATTTCCCAAGCCAACCTGGACCCAAGATTCCAGATCAGAAGCTTGGAGCCAAGCAATTCTGCGTGCAGCTATGGCAATGGCCGAAGCTCTGCTGCACCCTCAAAGGAGTCAAAAGCTGCACGGTTGGAAAACTTTGAAATATCTTGAGTATGCTTAATCCAAATAAGAAATTCTTCCCTTTTATCCTCTGGAAGGAAAGGGAGGAAAGTGTGCAGCTTATCTGCGACTTCTTTCAGAAACATACCCATATAAAGACTATAGGAGTTGATTCTGGCAATGAGCATACTGGCTTGGAAGATTTTCCTACCAAAAGCATCCAAGGTCCTGCATTCTCTTCCTGGAGGAGCAGAGGAGTGTCTTTTTGCACTCTTTATCTTTTTCATAGCTGACTCCACCACAATAGAATGGTGAGGAAGCTGTGTTTTATGAAATCCAGGACAAGGAGGGACACGGTACATAGTGTCCAACCTACGAGAATGAGGAGAGATAGTGAGAGGAGTCTCCCATAAGTCAATCATATGATCATAAAGAATCTCATGAATTGGGAGCCTTAGAATAACCTAAGGAGCCTTAGAATAACCTAAAATATCCAATTTTTTAGCTCTCGGCTCTGATTCAGAGGTTACTGAAATAGAAAGCCCTTTAGCCACTTCTCTGATGAAGTCTTGAAAGGACAAATCCTCTGGAGGAGACATTCTTCTTTTTGGAGAAGAAGGCTCTTCAGGAAGAGCTATAGACACTTCAGCAGACTCCTCCGATGCATCAGAGTCTTCGGAGGAATCAAAGTATCGACTGTCAGGGTGCTCTTCCAAAGCTCGATACACGTATCGAGTGGTATCGACATCGGGCGTCATCGGAACCGGTACGGTACCGATGGGCATCCCTGGACAGGGAACCGCTGCAGTAGGCATTCTGGTCGATGTCGATGCAGTCGGTACCGGTACTGACACTGGTGCCGGTACCAGAGCCGATACCGACAACGGAGTTTGTTGTGGTATCAGCGGCGTCGCAGCTTGAATGAAGGCCGTGATAGCCTGCTGCATGGATAGAACATTCTGATCCATCGACGCCATGAATGCCTGGGATTCGGTACAGGAAGGTTGCGCCGGTACCCCAGAACATTCTAACAGGTGATCGGTCGAGGTCATGCCATCGATGTCAACCTGTAACCCCATAGGAGGAGCTTTGGAAGCCGGAGCTTCCCACCGGGGTTGTTTTGCTGGTGCGGAATCCTCGAGGGCAAGCCCGGAGGCATCTCGATGCTTGGAAGGAGATCTACCCTTCGAGGACCGGCTGGATTTATGTTTGGTTACCTGAGATCCATGGGAGGAAGTAGAGGCCCTGGAAGACGTCGATGCCACTGAAGCTGCATCAGAGGGAAATAGCACATGGAGCTTAGCTGCTCGGTTCTGTAAACCTCGTTTAGACATCAAGGAGCAGGACGGACACTCCAAAATGGAGTGGTCAGGACCCAAACATTTAAGACACCATTCATGGGTGTCGGTGACAGAAATAGTACTGCTGCACTTAGTGCATTTTTTAAACCCGGAGGCTGGTTTCTCCATGAGGAAAATTTCTCGTGAGGCCTAAGGCCCAAAGAGGAAAAACACACTAAGTGAGGGAAAAAATATGTTCTTTTTTTTTATAAGAAAAGAAAGAAAGACCGGCGGTACCGGTCCGACATCGGGGAAGGCAGACGCGCGACCAAAGAAATAAAATAAAACAAAGAACTTCTTCAGCGGTGACAGGAACACAACCTGCTGGCTCCGCGGAAAAGAAGAACTGGGGAGAGGCGGTTAGGAAAGGCGGGAAGGCAGGCGCTGTGGGATGTTCCCAAAAGCTTTCCTTTTTGGGAAGCTGGGGAGCGTTCCCGCGCAGGCTCCGTCGGTACCGACGTACCCGCGCAGACTCCGTCGGTACCGACGTACCCGCGCAGGCTCCGTCGGTACCGACGTACCCATATGTGAAGACTCATTCCTGCTTGTTCCTGGAGATAGGGGAGGACTGAAGGAGTTGTTAGGAGGGGATACAATTAGGGAGAATGAGCAATAGGAAGAGAAAGTATTGAGGAGCCATATAGAGAGATGGAGAGGAGCACAGAAATCAGAAGTAAAAGGATAGGTGGTAGAGATTGCAAAGCATAAGGCACACCTATGAGTGATCATGGTAATGAGCACAAGGCGGCTATAACAGAATATAAGCCAGGGCACAGGTGGGTTGTGGGAAGGGAGGATATTAAGGAAGAGGAGAGAGACAGACACACAGCTGAAAAGAGAAAGGCAGTGCTGAAAAGAGGGGTGGGGTAAATGCTGAATGCAAGCAAGTGAAAGCAGGCAGAGTCCACAGGAAGTGCCATAGTAAAACTCAGGCAAGGTAAAAAGTTGAAGACTTTGAATACCTACAAGAGAGGCCTTGCAGAGGAATAGGCAGAAGTAGATAAAAAAAGCACACCTAAATGTGCATTCAGATAGTACTAGTCAGAGAACAGAGGCAATACAATGCTGAGAAGGAAGACACAGCACTGCAGAGGGAAGGAGCTGGGTAAAGGACACATACTGGCAAAATACAAATATATACAGAATAATAAATAAATAGACAGCAAGCTAGATTCTAAACAGACACAGAAAAATACCTGAACAGAGCATACAAAATTAGCTGAAGCTTGCAATGAGGGTGGTCACTTAAGCAGGAACCACCAGCAAATGGATCAGTAGCCCATGTGCACACAGATAAACGTTTCTGAACAAAGCCTCAGCAAAGGGAGGGGCGGGTCAAGTGCTGAATGTAAGCAAGTGAAGGCAGGCAGAGTCCATAGGAAGTGCCTTAGTAAAACTCAGGAAAGGGAAAAAACTGAAACTTTGAATAACTACAAGAGAGAGCATACAACCAAGCACCTTATCGGCCCCGATAGCAGCCTTTGAGTTGGCATTGTCGGAGCACCTGAGGCCGATTCTTCAACTGGAACCAGTCAATGCCCTTTGTATCCAACAGACTCAGACTTCCATTTCTCTCAGTTCCGAGGTCGAGGCCATGATCGCCGATACTTTGATTTCTTGCTGGACTCTGATTAAAGTTCTTCAGAATCTGACATGGCGTCGCTTGATTCCCGGGAACTTCCTGACATTCCTTCGGACCATTCGCCACCTCATGAATGGTGGCAGTCCCCACCAGAGGATATGTCCTTTCAGGATTTCATCCATGACATGGCAGCGGTGCTCTCCATCAAGGTAGCTTCGGAGATACTCTAATATGCTCCAATGCCCCAAAAGGCTGCTACCTTACCAATGCATCATATTTATTTATTTATTTGGTTTTATATACCGCACTATTTTAAATCAGCGCGGTTTACAGCATAACAACTCAATACATAGAATAGGTTTACATAGAACAAGTGAACAGAGCTTAACAATTAGGACAATAACAGTAGTCTACCATAGCAAGGTGATCATAGACTATTATTTATTTATCAGATTTTTTTTTATACACTTTATCATTTCAATCAAAGCAGTTTACATTGTAACTTAAACTTGTACATTAAACAGGGACATTGATAACTTGGATTTTTCTGAGCACTGGAGGGTTATGTGCACTATAATAACAGCAACTATTTACAATCGGAAGGAGGATTATGAAGTCAATAAGGTAACTGGCAAGGTAAGGAGGCGAGGCAATAGTGGGCTATGTTACATGGTCAAAGTATAGCTGGAAGAGGTGTGTCTTTATTGCCTTTCGAAAGGTGGACAGGTCAGTGATAAGGCGGCTAGGAGCAGAGAGGGAGTTCCAGAGCAGAGGAGCAAAGAGGGTGAAGGCTCTATGCCTGGTAAATTGGGAGCTTTTATTAGCTAGAGTGGGAATGGCAAGAGTATTTGCCATGTTTGTTCTCCTGACTCTGCTGTTGGGTGTCCAATGCAAGAGATCTTCTAAGAAGGTTGCAGAGAGATGGTGAAGGATTTTAAAAGTCATAAGAAGGGCTTTGTACTTGAGGAGAATGGTTATAGGATGCCAACGTAGCTGCATTAGGAGAGGTGACACATGCTCATATCTGGAGACTCCGTAGATAGTTCGTGCAACAATATTCATGGCCATTTGCAGTGGATGGAGTGTATATGCAGGTAGGCCATGTAGGATGATGTTAGTGTAGTCAAAATGAGGAATAATGAGAGCTTGGAAAACAGTACGGAAGTCAGCAGGTTCAAGTAAGGGTTGTAGCTGATGAAGGGAACGTATTTTGAGATAAACAGCCTTGGTGATATTGCTTATATGTGATTCCATATTTGGGTGCTGGTCCAAAGTGATGCCTAGATATCGAACCTCATGTTTAGTTTTCAGTTCGGCATCCTTAACCTGTAGGGTAGCTGGTGGTGTGAAGACTGGATCCTTTGAGATGAATAAAACTTCAGTTTTCTTACAGTTCACTTTCAGGTTGTGAGAGCCTAGCCAGTCAGAGACTGCATTAAAGCAGTCGGTGATTTTAGTGTAGTTAGGGTTGCTTGTTGAGAATGGGGAGTAGAGCAGCACATCATCAGCATAGATGTGGTAAAGTATGCCAAAGGATTCGATGATCGTGCAAATTGGTTGGATATATGAATTAAAGAACAAGGCAGATAAGGAAGAGCCCTGTGGTACTCCTTGGGTTTGTTGGTACTCAGATGATGTTTAAGTACCTATGCGAACCAGTTGTTGGCGGTCCATTAGATATGAACGACACCATTCTAAAGCTAAGTTCTGAATGCCCTTTAGCTGTAGTTGATCAAGCAAGTTGATCATATCCTTCAGGACCTTATGCTCTACATATGGGACGCCCCGCTCACGATTCCTGCTGTTAGCAAGAGACTTGATTCCATGTACCAAGTGTGCCAGTACCATTTCGGTCACTGACAGACATGACTGGTGTTTAAAATGTTTGGGTCCTAACCATGAAACCACTTTTCCATTGTGCCAACAAAAAATGACAAAGAGAGGCCTCAAGAACCGAGCCTGAACTCCTGAAGCTCTCAATGTTACTGGTACTGAGGTTGCCAGGAGTGCTGCCAAACTCCTCTCGAAAGCCAGCATGAGCAGATCCAGGGAGATAGCAGATGTCTTGGCAGAATCACATATGGGGCTCTGAGACATCATCCCAGAACAAGGAAACAATAGCTCTCCGGAGGTCAATGCCTTGGGAGCATCCCAGAGCCCCATCTGTACTTTGGAGGACACATCCTCCTGCTGGGACTATTTGGCTGGCCAATCTGTTAGACTTCCTGTTACATGTAAACTCACGACAGCCTGTTGCTATCGGTGAGTACTTTAAGTTTACTGTAAACCGCGCTGATGATAAAAAGTGCGGTATATAAGAGCGTTAAATAAATAAATAAATAAATCTGCATCAAAAGCACCTCTAGGGGAGTCACGATGCTTATATTGGGACTTTTCTCTGACATCGGAATCAGCCTTCAATCCTGAAGATTTTGAAACAGCCACATATTTAAACTTACTTCTGTGTTTGGATTTTGAAGAAGCCTGAGACCTATGAGAAGAAGTTGATGCCCTCGATGAAGTAGAAGCCACTAAAAATGAGACCAAGGAAAACAATGATCCAAATTGCTAGGCTTGGTTTGAGGCCTCTCTTTGTCATTTGTTGGCACGAAGGACAAGAAGTGGGTCCATGGTCATGACCCAAACATTTTAAACACCAGTCATGTCTGACAGTGACCGAAATGATACTGGCACATTTGGTACATTTTTTAAAACCACTGACTGGCTTTTTCATGCCTGAAAAATTTGTCTTTGAACAGTGAAGACAAGGCTATGGCCGCCTAGAGGCCTAGGTCAGCAGTGAAAACCGCGGTGAGAATCACTAAAATAGAAAAAGAAAAAAATGAAAATAAAAAATAAATAGTGGGACCAGTGTCTGACTCGACGGTTCCGGCATCGATGGAAAGGCAAAAAGCACGATGTACCCCAAAGGGCACAAAAAAGAGAGTTTTTCAGCAGTGAAAGGATGGTGCATCCTAATGGCTCTGCGGAAAATGGAGAACTGAAGAGAGAAGTTGGGAAGGTGGGAAGACAGGCACGCAGGTGCAGAGGAGTGCCCCCAAAGGCATTCCTATTGGATACTGGGGAGCGTTCCCACGCGGGTTCTATTAGGGACATCACCCATATGTAGGGACCAACCTAATTCACGATTTCACGACCGTGGCATTTTCCGTGAATTTGGCCATCTTCTGTGAAAAATGTGAAATTCCTGCGAAGGGGTGAGAGCCGGTTCGGGAGCTGCTGACCTGTGTGTGGCAGCCCTTCTGATGTCATCTCTGGGCCCCGATAAAAGAACTGCGCATGGTGCTTCAAAATGGGAGCATTTACTTACAGCCTGATTCCCGCGGAGGGGTGAGAGAGCCGGTTCGGGAGCAGCCCTTCTGACGTCATCTCTTGGCCCCGATAAAAAAAACTGCGCAGGGTGCTTCAATCTCTTCTACCACCAATTGAGCTGCTGACTTGTGTGTGGCAGCCCTTCCAACGTCATCTCTGGGCCCCAATAAAAAGAACTGCGCAGGGTGCTTCAATTGGGAGCGTTTACTTACAGCCTGATTCAGGTAGTCCACAGTATACACATAATTCTTTGCCACCACCATAATTTGAAGGCAGGGTGCTTCAATTTGGGAGCATTTAGTCTGAATTAAAAATTGAATTATGTCAAAGTGCATCAATGATCTCTATAATGAAGAAAGCTGAACATGTCTCTTGTGCAGAACGAGCTAAGCAGTATCCAAAGGGAACTTTACATGCCGATTCTGGAAAATTATTTTGTTTGTACTGTAACGTTACTGTTGATCACACCAGGAAAGGAAGTATTGACAGGCACTTGGAATTGTCAGTTCATGCTTCCAAAAGAAAAGCATCAGAAAAAGCACTGGATAGAAAGGCAAAAAAGCAGGCGACGGTTACGTGAATGTTTTTACATAGCACGGAAGCGAGGGACGCGCGCAATATGGCTGTATTTGAATTGGTTGAAGCATTTACTGAAGCTAACATTCCTTTGGAAAAACTAGATCATCCCACCTTGTGCTCCTACCTACAAAACCACATCCCGAACCTCGGGCTGTTGCCTGCTTCACAACACCTGTGAACAGACTTCCAACAGAAAGTTTTTTACAACCACAAACAACAATTGAAGGAACTTTTGTCAGCTGCGCCATCCATTGCGAATGTTACTGACAAAGCCAGTGATTCTCAGGACAGGTTTTGTTTGCATATTTTGCTTGTTACTGAAGTTAAAGCGTCTGCAGCTTGTCCGACTGCTTATTTAGCTGATGTCATTTATCTTGAAAAAGTAAATGACCGAAATGATACTGGCACATTTGGTACTGTTAGCTAAGCTGTACTTGCCTGTGTGGCTAACATGGGAATTTCTTACAATAACGTTAGTTCTTTCGTAACCGATAATGCGTCATACATGTCCAAAGCATTTGAGAAAATAGCAGCAGTGCTACCGAACGCTGTTCACTGTACATGCAACGCGCACATTGTTAGCCTGGTTGGCAAGACCTGGCGAACAAACTTCAAAAACGTCGATCGTCTGGTGGCATTGTTCAAGTCCATTTTAGGAAGTGCAGATACAAGGAGTTCTTGGCTGTGAAAACTGAAACAGACATGCCGCTGCCTCCTATCCCAGTAGTTACCAGGTGGAACAGCTGGTTTAAAACTGTTATGCACCATGCCAAATTCATCCAGTTCTACAAAGATTTCATTGCTGAAGAATTGCAACTGAGAGATGCAACAAATGCACTGACTGAATTGTACGAGCTTCTTGATGATCCTGCTGTCATCGCAGAAGATGTGAACTTCATCGCTGCTAATGCAGTGAAGCTTGTAGACTTGCTCACATGGTTTGAGTCCACCGATGTTCGCATACATCTGGCGTACAACAAAGTGATAGACGTTCTGGCTTGGGCAGAATACGAAACAAGTATTGCCATTGTCGCCAAGCACAAAAAGGCCTTTGAAGGTATCGCTGACAAGCTTAGTCAATACTACAAACCTACAGGTCGTCAACGATTCTCCCAGCCAGGGCTGAACTTCTTGAAGTCGGTCAGAGTGTTTGATTTTATGCAGGTCTTGCTTTTGCAATGTGATGAGTTGATACAGAACATACCTGGAATGGATGACCGTCATCTCTTGGCTGAATTTGCAGCTTACAAAGCAGTGGCTGTAGATGTTCCCGCAGAAACATCTGTCACATCATTGTGGTTTGCAAGCACTGGCAGATTCCCGCTGTTGAGCCGGTTGGTGCTACGATACTTATCTGTGCCCACAAACAGTGTTGATGCTGAAAGGAGTGTGAGCCAATACACGACTGTCAGTGCACCGCAGCGCCAGAGACTGCTGACGATCAATTTGACAAATCAAGTGATTATTGCAAAGAACTCAAAACTGTGAATGCCTGAGTATTTGTTGTTTAATTGTGTCTTCTTCAATAAAGTTCTTTTTGGATATTCCTTGTGTTGGCCATGGTTTTGGTCCTCCATTCTGACAGTTGACAGCAATTACTTGAAATAGACACTATAACTGCTAGTTAAGGTTCGCATAAAACGTTGAAATAAAGGCCCGTGAATTTTCCGTGAAATATGTTGAATTTTCAAAGACCTCCCGTGAAATAGTGCATTTTTCCCGTGAATTTGGTTGGTCCCTAACCATATGTGAAGATTGCATTCCTGCTTGTTCCTGGAGATCAGTTGTATACTCTACCCATTGGTTCAGTATTTTCCTTTTGCTTTTTTATCATTGTTTTTTTTAATTGTGGTCTTTGCAGGTACGAGGGGGTACCCAAAAAAACAGGTATTATTTTTTAAAAGCTATTTATTTCAAATTCTTTACAAAACAACCTTATCCCCTTCAAAATACTCTCCATTACAACTGATACATTTGTCCCACCGGTGCTTCCACTGTTCGAAACATTTGTTGTCGTCATCTTTAGAAACGGCTGACAGCTCCTCCCTCGTTTTTTTCTTGACTTCTTCAATGTTGTCAAATCGGTGTCCTTTCATGCCCCTTTTCATGCGTGGAAATAAGAAAAAGTTGTACGGAGCCAGGTCAGGCGAGTAAGGTGCATGGGGCAGCGGAACCATGCCATTTTTAGCCAAAAACTGTCTAACAGAGATGGCTGTGTGTGCAGGTGCATTGTCGTGGTGGAAGAACCAGTCTCGTGTCTGCCACAAATCGGGTCTTTTTTGACGAACACTGTTGCGCAATCTTCTTAAAACTTCCAAATAAAAGGTTTGATTGACGGTCTGACCTGGGGGAACAAACTCTGAATGAACTACCCCCTTGGCATCAAAAAAGCAAATCAGCATTGTTTTGATGTTTGATTTGACTTGACAATATTTTTTTGGATGGGGTGACGATGACGTCTTCCATTGGCTTGACTGTTGCTTTGTTTCTGGGTCGTAACCATAGCACCATGACTCATCACCTGTAAAGACCTTTGACAGAAAATCTGGATCAGTTTCAAGCTGTTGTTTCAAAACACGACATGTTTCAACTCGATGTTCCTTTTTTTTTTTTTTTAATTCTTTATTTTCGTTTTATAACAACAAAGGAAAGGAAGACATACAGCTAAAAGACAAATACATAACGTGTAATACATACACCAAAGTAAACCCCTACCACCCCCCGCCCCCCGGCTTCTTCTCTAGAAAACTAGGCATTCCCGAAGCGGGCGTGTACTTACATTATTGTATAACAAAACCTAACGGTGATCTAAAACATGATGAGTGCACATTATACAGGCATGTTGGAGCAATGAGCAGATTGTACATAATCATTAAGCATCTGCCATTTAGACAAGCAAGAGTGAGTTTGGACAGGGGGAATAGCTCTCCGAGGTATCTGCTCATATTTACTATATAAGCAGACGAGGTTCCACCATTCATTGACAGTGAGTCGAGAGCTATCCTTCCAATTCCTCGTGATTAAGCATATAGCTATACCCAGCATGAAATCAAAGAGAAAGCGACCCTTCTTAGGAAGAGAGGGGACCTCCGCTACAGAGCGGAGTCCCACGACCTTCCAAGAGAGAGGTTCATGAAAGTGTAAGATAGATTGAATACGACCCCAGACCCGCCCCCAATAGACCTGCAGTTGAGGACATTCATAAGTAACATGAGCGAAGGTTCCCACAGCAGTATGGCAAGACCAACACAGGTCCCTAGCATTTGGGTTCCATTTGGCTAATTTTTCTGGGGTATAAAAGCATCTGTGTGCAAAGAAGTAGAGAGTTTGGGTAACAGAGGCAGACCGGGAAACCCGCACTACTTTACTCCAAAAAACGCTCCATTGCACCGGGGTTATAGTTGTTTGCAGTTCGCGCTCCCAGGCTTGTTGAGCTCTAAAAGTGTCCGTATCTGTACCCTGACAAATTATTATAAAATAATAATAACTTTTATAAGAGGCTACCCCATGTGTACTACTAATGGAGTGAACTGTCTCTAATAGCCCATCCTCAGTAGGGGCAGAGGGCGGCATGATTCGAGCACTTTTGAGGCAGTGTTGAAGCTGCATCAATTGAAAGTAGTGTTTCGCTGGTAACGCAAATTCTTTTTGTAAATCAGAAAAGGTTTTCCAATGAGCTGCAGAGAAAAGCTGTTGGGGTGTCCAGATCCCCCTGGAGTACCAGGGTTTCCAAGCTATTGTTCTATTTAGGACTTGAATTCTGGGGTTATTCCATAGCGGGAGTCCGTCCTGAGGACATACATTCGGGCCCAGTGATAGAATGAGAGTGTTAAAGGCCGCAAGAGTATCGACAATCATTGGTGGATGGCGGGTGTCTACTTGGTAGGACATACCGGGGAGATGGGTCAACGGAATTGGGCTGCTAAGCTCCTCTTCTATGTCAAGCCAAACTGGTCGGCGGTCTGTTGAGGTATCTAGCCATCGGGCACCTTGCTTAAGTAGAAAAGCTTGATGATATCTAAGAAAATCAGGAAATCTGGTACCCCCTCGTTCCTTTGCAGACTGCAGTTTATGTTTAGCTATCCTTGGTGGTTTGCCCTGCCAGAGATAACGGACGAGAAGGCCCTCAATATCTTTATAAGTATGTGACGGAAGTAAGCATGGCAGCATTTCTAAAATGTAGTTCACTTTGGGGACTATCATCATTTTCACAGTTTCTAAGCGGCCCCACCATGTGAGAGATAAGGGAGACCAACGATTTGTGAGTTCACGGACTTTGGAGACTACCTCCTTGGCATTAAAACTGATAGTGTCTTCTAAAGGAGAACAGTAATGGACCCCGAGATACTTCACCATGCGGGATTGCCAAAGGAAGGGAAAGGCCTGCATGTCAGCCTCATGTACCCAGCGGTTCAGTGGGAATGCTACAGATTTGGTCCAATTAATTTTATAGCCCGATAATTGTGAGTATCCGTCAATCAGATCCAAGACGGCTGGAACCGAATCAAGGGAAACGAAGAGCATGAGGTCATCTGCATATGCAGAGAGTTTAATCTCCCTATGACTAAAGGGGACACCTCGAATGCGTGCAGACTGTCTAATAAGGAGGGCTAGGGGTTCAAGAGCAAGATCAAAAAGCATTGGTGATAGGGGGCAACCTTGACGCGTGCCTCTGTGGAGGTTAAATGGCTGAGATTTGATGGCGTTTACACAAATACTGGCGACGGGTTGAGTGTACATGACTTGGAGATATCGGAGGAAGCCCTCTCCAAAGCCATACCATCGGAGAACTGCAAATAAGAAGGGCCATTCTAGATGATCAAAGGCTTTTTCGGCATCCAGGGAAAGACCCACCCATGGATGAGCGAGATTGGCAGCACTAGATAACACATGGCACAAGGTCCGAGCATTGTCAGCAGTTGATCTGCCGGGTATAAAACCGCATTGGTCGGGGTGAATTAGGGTAGCCATCATGTCAGATAGCCGGGTGGCCAAGACCGTTGCGAAGATCTTATAGTCGGCATTAAGTAGGGAGATTGGACGGTAGTTGGCGGTCTGTAGCGGGTCTCTGCCTTCTTTCTCAAATACAACCACATTAGCTGCAGAAAAGGATCCCAAAGAGGATGTATCTACCGCAAGGGCAGTAAAATAAAGTTTTAAATAGGGAACTAAATCTGCACTGAACGTTCTGTAGAATTCGGTCGGGAGACCATCAGGCCCCGCGGCACGGCCCGAGGCTGTTCGTTTGAGGGCAGATTGAATCTCTGAAGTAGAGAAGGGTTCATCCATCGCATCCCTATCATCTTCAGAGAGGGTCGGCCGCTGAATGCCAGAAAGCAATCGCTCGAATGTCTCTGACGAGAACTCACATTCAGATTGATATAGGCGAGTATAGAAATCCCGAAAGAGCTCTACAATGTCGGAGTCTGTGGTCACTATGCCCCCTCCCTGTGGAGCACGGAGAGCCGCAACGCGTTTAGCTTCTTTTTGACCTTTCAAGGCATTGGCTAGGAGTCGACCGGCACGGTTATTTTCACGATAATATGTCCCTCGCTGGAGCTCAATACTCTTAGAAGCTGCAGTTGAGAGGATTGAATTATATTGAAAACGGAGACGCTGTAAGCGAATTAATACACACGGGTCAGTGCGTGAAGTTAGAACTCGTTCGCCTGCTTTTATTTGTTGGTCTAGTATGAGTAGCTGCTGTTTACGTTGTTTCCGCAGGCGGATTTGATAGCTAGTGATCGTTGCCCGAATGGCCGCTTTGAAGCCCTCCCACCAAACCCAATTCGCAGTATCTTGGGGTAGATTAAAATGGAAGTAATCCTGTATGGCTACTCAAATTTCTGACTGGAACTCTGGCTGAGTTAACAGGGCTCTATCAAAGAACCAGGCTCCCGAGTTTCCCTGGGGTGCAGTAGTGTGTAATTGAAAGGAAATGGCAGCATGATCTGAAATATGTTGAGAGTGAATCTTTGCAGTGTCCACCTGAGGAACTAACAGTTTTGAGATTAAAAAGAAGTCTATGCGAGACTGAGATTTATGAGGGGAGGAGAAGAAGGTGAAGTCAAGCTCATTGGGATGTAGTAACCTCCATAGATCAACTAAAGCAAGATCCTTGATCAGGGAGGTAAGCGTGGCGTGACTCTTGGGGGGACCACTCGTCCTAGGCGGCTGTTTATCAATCAGGGGATCAAGGACTAGATTGAAATCCCCCCCAATGATCAATGAAGTATTAGCAGAAGCCTGCGCAACCTGAGCAATGGTAGCAAAGAAGGCAGGGTCATCAACATTAGGAGCGTAAAGGCATATACATGTAACTTCTAGGCTACCTATCTTGAGGTGAACTCTAGACCATCTACCTTCTGTATCTGAGTTAGTCGCAATAACAGTAGCGTGCAAGGACTTCCTAACCAGTATGGCAACCCCACATTTCTTAGAAACGGCTGGGGAATAAGCGGCCACCATGTAAGGTTTAATATTGAGTTTAAGAGTTTCCTTCGAATTTAAATGCGTTTCTTGGAGAAAAATCAGATCCGCTGCTTCCTGACTGAGGTAGCTTAGGATTTTCTTCCGTTTTATCGGATTATTGATGCCTTTTACGTTCAATGAAAAAATCTTACATGGTGCCATCAATCGGTAATAGACATTTTAGGGAAGGGCGCTTGATAACATAGAACATAAGCAGAATCTGTACAACAATGTCATAATCACCGAGTACTCTGGCTAATACACCCCATATTGAAAAGTATGTACCAACGTATCTTAGAGAAGAAGCAAAACCCCCAAAGAATATAGCGACCATGTGTCTGCGGGAGGAGGCCCTAGAGAGGAAATAGAAGACATGTAAAAAAGGAAAAGAAACACCAGAGTCCATAATAACACTGTCTCTGATACTCATCGAGGCTACTGTGGGTAGATGGAGTCGGGTCACAGATACCATCAAGAGTAAGGCAACAGACTGCCCACGCCAGACTCTTTGCCAGGCTGCGGCAGATCCAATATGGCAGATACAGCGGGTATGAGGAGACTTGCAGGAATATTCTGGAAGTCAGCGCATCAAGTCGGCTTCTTTGGAATCCAAAAACTCCGCCAGTAGATCAGGGTCCTCGAATGTTCTTGTCTGATTGTGAAGCGTGACTCGGAGCTTGGCCGGGTACATCAGGCCATAACGTGCTTGTAGTTGTTGAAGCCTCGGCCGGAATTCCAGAAAGCGCTTTCGGCGGTCGACTGTGGGTTTAGACAAGTCGGGATAGAAGGAGATCTTGTGGCTCTCAAACTCCATATGGCCCTTTGCCCGAGAGGCACTTAGAATTTGCTCCACGTGTTGATATCTCAATAGTCGAAAAATGATAGGCCGCGGGGTCTTCCTGTTGAGCGTTATGCTTGTGGGTACACGATGAGCGCGATCAATCTCCAAATCTTTGGTAAAGGTGATTTGGAGCAGGGAAGGGAGGATTTTGCATAAAAACTCTTTCATGTCTCCCGATTCCGCTCCCTCCGGGATGCCCACGAGTCGTATGTTGTTGCGGCGCGCTCTATTATTGCCATCTTCCACCTCTTTCTGCAAAGCCCGCACCTGTCGTTCAACCTTGTCGAGTTGGGACAACCGGGCCGCATGGGAGTCCAAGATGCTCTCCATTTTGTCTTGACGCGAAGAAAGCCCTTCTAGCTTGCTTTGCAGCACACCAAAATCGTCCCGCAGCGCTCGGAGTGCTTCCCCGTTTGCCTGCACAAGGTTTTTGACCCCTCTAATCTCTACGAGGATTTCCTGCTGCATTTCGGGGCCCCTCGCACAAGGCCGGCCCTTTCTGCGGGGACGGAGGTTCAGTTTTGGAACGTTTGCCGTGAGAAGCCGCTGGAGACCCAAATTCCAGGCGCGTTGGTTTGGTCCCCGCCATCTCACCAAAGTGCCCCGGCAAGATCAGAGTAGAAGTTCCAAGTATATAAGGTGTTAATTCAGGATTCTGAGTAGGCCTCTCGGGAGCCTCAGCGTTATGCGACCATCCCGCTGGACATCAGGCTCCGCCCCCCAACTCGATGTTCCTTTTGATTGTCAGTCAGAACCCGAGGAACAAACTTGGCAGCAACCCTTTTCATTCCCAAATCTTCCGTTAAAATTCGCTGAACCGAGCTCCAAGATAACCCACTAATCTCTGACAGTTGATCAATTGTCTGTCGACGGTCTGTGAGCACAAGCTCTCTAATTTTTTCAATATTTTCGTCGATTCGGGCAGTTGATGGACGCCCAGAACGAGGTTTGTCATCAATCGACATGTCGCCATTTTTAAACCGAGCAAACCACTGGTACACTTGACTATTTCCCATAGCGTCATCTTGATAAGCTGTTTTCAACATTAAAACAGTTTCAGCAGCATTTTTACCGAGTAGAAAACAAAATTTCACAGCTGCACGTTGTTCACTTAAACTTGTCATCATAAAAAAAGAAACAAGAACAAAACAGCGCTAGCAAAAACAATCACTGCAGTTGAACAGAACAAGCTAGGTCGACAACACAGGCGGCACTGAACTGACAATGAGTTGCACTATACACGCCTAGCGGCAGAAGTGCGTATTACACAAGCTCCGCCCACGGCAATGTTATTCCTGTTTTTTTTGGGGTACCCCCTCGTATATTTCATTTTCAATGGCATATTGATCGGTTCATGTGGCAATCCCAGTTATCGTTTATGTATTTGCTCTCACTTATCTTATTACCCCTCAGTTTTTAACTTTTTTTATCATAAACTTTTTATCTTCGGTTATTAAGTTAGTTTTCTGATGAGATGGGTCATGCATAAGCATTTTCAGTATTGTTGTGGCTCCGGTTTCGCCATACCCTCACAGTGGCTTTTTAAGTTTTATTTTATTGTTTTTTATTCTATTTTAAATATTTTCTTATTCTCCTTTCTTAATAAATGTATATTCAGTTATATGAGTATTGGATAACTACGATATTCATTGCCATGGTGCCGTCATTGCTGTACGCACACTCTTGTGGTGCTGTTTCATGCCAGACTGTTACTGAGAGCAATCCCAAGACTGCCAAACCACAAAGGTGCAAATAAGAAAACTCCTCCATGCTCATGAAGTAATTTACAAGAATCAGTGTATGCCAAGATTGTACATTCCTAGAGCTGAAGGAGGGCTAGGACTTATAGAGATTGATTACACCTACAGAGCTACTATCTAGGCCTACCTGACAGCGTCATCGGATCCAAATATGCAAAAAGTGTTGAAATATAAAAGTAAATGTCTCCATCATCAAACTTGGACAAGTGTTTCAGTGATTAGAAGGAATGAGTGAGCATTCACAGGCATGCACGAGAAAGAAAGAAACAGCATTTGCAAACCAAGAGAAAACTCTTCAAAGAATTAAATCAGTAGGCGAGAAAAAACAAGTGGCAAATGCACAGATACAGTGGAAAATACAGAATGTTACTCCAAGAACCTTTTGTTGATCAAGAACAGGCACATGAATGGTGAGGAGAGGTGAACTTAAACCGAAGGATGAAAGATTGATAATTGCAGCCCAGGACAGCAGATTATGGACGAGATGGTATATGGCGAATATTGAAAATCTGGCAAAACAGATAAATGTTGATTCTGTAAGAAAAAGCCAGAAGTAGTGACTCGCCTTATAGCAAGCTGTGAAGTTCTGATGGCAGAAAATTTCTATACCGAAAGGCACAACAAAGTAGCATTTCTCCTTCACTGGAAACTCTGTAAACACTACAACATCACTGTCCCTGAAAAGCACTGGGATCATGACCCTAAAAGAATAACAGAGAATGAAGAGGTTATGATCACCTGGGACATTTCCATTCCAACAGATAAGAAACTAGATGCCAGGAAACCTGACATAGTGGTAAAGGAGAAGAATACCATAACAGCATTGATCTTTGGCCCAGCAGCTCTCCCAGGAGGGAGAGAGCCATCGACGACCGGGGGCTAACTTCAAACGCCTTGCTCCTGCTCCTGCTGCCCAATCGGGGCAGCCCCTGTAGGATATAAGGAGCGCCAGCACCACTGAACAGCCTCTTCGGCCCAACAGCTCTCCCAAGAGGGAGAGAGCCATCGACGACCGGGGGCGGACTTCAAACGCCCTGCTTCTCCTGCTTCCCTGCTTCCCTGCTTCTCCTGCTTCCCTGCTTCTCCTGCTTCTCCTGCCCAATTGGGGCAGCCCTTGCTCCTGCTCCTGCTGCCCAATCGGGGCAGCCCTTGCTCCTGCTCCTGCTGCCCAATCGGGGCAGTCCCTGCAGGATATAAGGAGCGCCAGCACCACTGAACAGCCTCTTCGGCCCAGCAGCTCTCCCAGGAGGGAGAGAGCCATCGACGACCAGGGGCGGACTTCAAACGCCCTACTCCTGCTCCTGCTGCCCAATTGGGGCAGCCCTTGCTCCTGCTCCTGCTGCCCAATCGGGGCAGCCCTTGCTCCTGTTCCTGCTGCCCAATCGGGGCAGCCCCTGCTCCTGCTCCTGCTGCCCAATCCGGGCAGTCCCTGCAGGATATAAGGAGCGCCAGAAGGCGCACCCGCGCCTGAGAGCCTCGCCAGAGGGCCCTTTGGCGTGGTCCTTAGGCGGTGGCGCGCGGCGTGTGAGCCACCGCACCCTAAGAAACCTGCTGGAACACCCAGAAATCGATGCGACTCTAAAGCTTGAGCTCCCCCAGGGTTGAGCTTGCTCTCCACCAACACCGACTGCCGCCATCTCTCTGGAGCAGACAACACCAACAAGGAGGATCTGCCTTGACTGCAGAACATGCCAGATGAACAGGCCAATCCGAAGATGCAGTGCTGAATCCTCTGTGGAAAAACTGCTGAATGCCTTACGAACAGCAAAGGTACAGAACACAAGTAAAATTAACTCTCCTCAACTGTACAGATCGAAACCTAGGGTTTACATATAGTAGTGACTCAATAGCTCTCAGGATATTCTATACCAATGCCAGATAGCATGATGTGCAATATACTAAGCTCTACTGATCTTTAGTCTGTTTCCTGCTACACCTGTCTGCAAAGCTGTTCTACCGCTGTACCACATACATTGTACCTGCCGCTGTACCGCATACATTGTACCTGCCACTGTACCGCATACACTGTACCTACATGTTACAAGCCCGATGAGCGATATTCATGACTAACATTTGTCTAGGACCTGGTGCCCAATAGCACAAGCAATTAATCCTAGCTCTGTACCTCATGTCCTGCCCAGCCACTCACAACCTGTACTGCCCAACCCCCTGGTCCACACTCAGGCCATCGCAGCCAAGGCCCTGACCACGTGAAATCAGGGCAGATACACACATGGCCCTTTCAAGCATATCCATAACAGCCCTATATCTACTCTCTGGATGGCTAGTTAATGTCACGACATTATCCCCAAACCAGAGCCAAATACCTATCCTTCATAACCATAGGAGGAGGTGGTCAAACGCTCCCCACCACATACCAGAAGAGGCCTCCCACTCACGCCACCCCCGCTTATTACATATAGCACTACAACACAAAGAGAAAGCAAAGAAAGAAATATACACCCACCCCCACAACCTAAGATGTGCCCTCATAAACGCACGATCAATACACAAAAAATGGCCAGTCATCGCAGACATGATTTCACTCCATGTCCTTTTGACATACTCTTAATTACCGAGACATGGCTTTCCAGTGATGACAACGTTCTCCTTAACCAGCTGCTACCTACCAACTTTGCAGTACACTCATGCCATAGAAACGGCAAACGAGGGGGGGGAGTACTTGCCATCACCAAAACGGACCTCCAGTTCCACCTGAGCAGCGCAATCAGTACAGCTTACCTCGACACACTCACCATAACCAACAAGCTCTGCTCGATCAACCTGTTATACAGGGCCCCGTCAACAGACACAGTTACCCTCTCAACAATAATCGACCTCGCCTCCCGCTCCCAATGCCCAAGCACACCAAACTAGGTCCTAGGAGACTTCAATCTGCCCTCCTTGCAAGACGCCCAGGCCTCGGCTTTCCTCGATGCTCTGGAAGAACTAGGATACAGGCAACTGGTCAATGAATCCACCCATGTTAAAGGAGGCCTACTGGACCTGGTTTTTGCCCCACAGATTACCTTCAATGCAACCAATACACCTATGGTGTCCACTACCGCAGTCCCCTGGTCTGACCACAAGCTGATCACATTCCAAATACCCCTACCCGACAAATCTCAAAAGCACGCCAATAGGGTCAGCAGCAATGCCAACACAGCTCCACGTAGGTTTCAGGCTTTTGACAAGAACACAGTCTTAAACCAAACACGCACACTCCTCGCCTTGACAACACACGATCCTGAGGAGATGGTTCTCAACTGGAATAAAAGCCTCAGCTCAATCGCTCTATGCCTACCTTCAAATAAACCGCCAGGGAAACAGGTCACCGCACCTTGGTACTCCACCGAGCTCAGATCATCACTCACCCTCCTGAGGAAGCTGGAAAGACGTTGGCACTGATCACACTCTACTGATGACCGGCAGGCATATAACTTTCAACTGGAGAAGCACCGCCAAGCAGTTACAGAGAGCATGAAAAGATTCCACACGGACGCACTAAAGCGGTCTTTGAACAAACCCCATGACCCGTTCGCACTTGTTAAGAACCTAACAAAAGAACCAGCACCTGAGCAACCAAGTGAGATACACCCCCAAGAATTTGCAGATTACTTACAATCAAAGCTTTGCAAGACAAATAAGTCCCCGGAACCTACCATCGCATTCGAGACAAGATATCTATCACTCCTGGCCATATTCTCCACACCATCCAAGAAACATATTGAAGATACCATTGCTGTGATCAACACGACCACCGCACAAACCGACCCTTGTCCTGCTTTCTGGATAAAGGAGTTACGAGCAGACCTCAGCCCTTTTATAGCCAGGCTCATGGATCGTTCCTTCACAACAGGCACATTCCCCCAATCCCTTAAACGCACCTCCATCAGACCGCTTCTAAAAAACAGCAAGCTCGACCCAAAGAGGGCAGACTCATACCGACCGATATCAAGCATACCACTTCTGGCCAAAATTATTGAAAAAGATGTCCAAAGACAGATTCAAGAACACATCGACGCATCCGCTCCCCTCGATCCCTGCCAACACGGTTTTAGGGAAGCTCATGGTGTTGAAACACTCCTCACCACGCTCTTTAACAACATAATGGCTGGAATGGACAACATCCGTCAAGGGTGCGTTCTCATGTTCATGGACATAGCAGCTGCTTTCGATTCAGTAAGCCACGAGCTCCTCCTGCGACGTCTCAAGGAGAAGGGAATATGTGACATAGCACTTGAATGGTGTGACTCATATCTTTCGGATAGATGGCAGCACGTACAATCAGGGACCTCAACATCAGAACCATTCCACCAGAATCAAGGTGTCCCACAAGGATCTTCCCTCTCTGCGCTGATGTTCAACATATACATGCAGCCAATATGTGACATCATACGGTCTTTCAAGGTGAACTGCTTAGTATACGCTGATGATGTCCTCCTTTATATGCCATTCTCGACAGACAACCCAGACCTCTCCCCACTGACAGACTGTTTCAACCGTATCCATCTGGCTCCAAAACCAAAATCTTCGAATTCAACATAAGAAAACAGATGTTCTATTCATCACAAGAAATCCAAACTTCATCACACCATCATACCTGAAGGTCAAGGAAGCTGAACTTCTAACCAAACCCTTTATCAGATACCTTGGAGTCACCTTAGCCCAGCGACTAGACATGAAGACGCACATAAGCAATATAGCAAGAGCAGTATACCATAAGATCCGATCTCTCCGGCATCTACGCTTCCTGCTTGAACCGGATGACTTCTGGACAATCTATCAAGCACTGATCATACCGCATTTTGACTATGCAAATGCCATACTTCAGGGTCTCCCTCAGTCCACTCTGCACCTGCTACAGCTCGCGATGAACTCAGCAGCAAGAGTTCTTCAGGGAACATCCAGGAGGGACCACATAATGCCCATCCTGAAACAGCTTAACTGGCTCCCCATTCAAGGCAGGCTCACATTCAAATCCTTACTGCTGACTTTCAAAGCCATCAATGGGCTCTCCTCCTCATCCCTAACAGAGCTCATAAAGAGCAACCCCCCTACCAGATCCAGAAGAGCAGCAGTGGTCAACACACTAATAATCCCGAAAGAGATAACCCAGTCCACCCAGGCAACAGTAAACAGAGCTTTCAAATTCTGTTCACCTAAATGCTGGAACACCCTCCCATCTAGCATCCGGGCAATCCACGACTTAGTCCAGTTTAGGAAAGCGTTAAAACATCACCTCTTCCTCTTGTATTACCCAGAAGAATGTACCACCACAGCCCCAGCAACTAGCTAGCTGACGCAGTACAATGAATCCTCTATATTAGTTTGTCAAGATGTAAATAGTTACCCAATATGTAAATAGTTACCCAGGTTTGACCCAAGTTCATGTACCGGTTCATCGCTGTGTTTGGAAGAGATCACGTAATTTTAAGGAGTTATTAAGCCCAATATCTTTACGATCTATACCATCCAGTATGTCTAGCACAACAGTTGGGCATGTTAAATGTGGGACCTGCAATATATGTAATATTACTCAAGAGCTGTCGGAATTCAGCCATAAAGGCAGAACTTACAAACTCCGCAATGCAACCTCATGTTTTTCTACACATGTAGTTTATTGTGTGAGATGCCCCTGTGATCTACTCTACGTTGGTAAAACTATAAGATCATTTAGGGTCCGGATGAATGAACATAAGAGCAAATTGAATTGCCGTAGACGAGAAGCACCCATGGTTGACCATTGTCTTGAGTTTCATCATTTGTATGAAGATCTCAAATGTTTCTGCACAGAGCAGGTGTTGACATCTAAATTAGGCAGAACACGGGAACGAGCATTATTATATGTTGAACAATGATGGATACATCAGTTACAAACTACTATCCCAGGGGGTCTGAACATGCGAATAGAATGGGAGGCCTGTTTTTGATGAATAAGGCCGGTCAGGTGACCGACTAAGTAACATCTATTTAAATTGTTCCGCATGCGCATTATCTGTCTAGTAGTTGACGCTGAAGAAACCAGCAAGTTCACATGTCTTGCCTTTTTTGAATGATCTGAAGGTATGGCTGTTTTTGAAATGATTCCTCTACTATAAAGTTATTGTTGAGATGAAAGTTTGTATTGAACGCACTTATTTTGTTTGCAGTGCTTTTACGAATTTCCTCTGATGAAACCTCCAGGGTAAAACGCTTGTATACAGCGTGCTTGATAGCGTCGGGATCATGAACTTCAACGGTTGGACTTCCTAAGTTCCTATTGAAAGCTAAATGAAAGCTAAGTAATAACAGTTTTGAGTTCACTTCGGAAGCCACCATTTGTATTTATATTGCCAAGCACTTAAGCATTCAGTTGTTCTTTGACACATTGGAAAACCTTTCTATAAAAGAAAAAAATTGTGGCTGAAGGAAATTTTTAAGGTCGTTGATGTATACAGGGCAGTTTACCATCTGGCGTTCTGGTAAAGTCAGAGGTGGCCCGTACTTCTGAGACCTTTGCAGCCACTGATTTTCAAATAAAATTATCATAGCTTTTTTAATTGAGAAGAGCAACTAGTTCAAGTCGAGAAATTAATACAATATACTTCCTAGACTAAATGTGGAGTATTGTATTCATCTGATGTATTATGCTTTTACAATATTAGCACGTTTTATACTTTTATTTGGTTGATATTACAATGAACCTACTTTTATTGATGTGATTCCTATAATGAGGTTTTTATACTTGTATGTTTATGTTCGATATATTTTTTTTCATTGTTTTTTAAATAAGGTCCCATTACCCCTGACTAAGGCTCCCACTAGCTAAAACACGGCCCTTGTAGGGAGGGACTCTTGGATATCTAATAAAAGGATTTTCGATCCATTCCACGGTGTGGTTCATTGCCCTGCTCTGTTGCATCCTGTTCTGTAGTGTGCAAGTGTGGTTGCTCTGTTCCTTGGGCATTTTATATGTGACCCATACAGACTACAAAGCAGCTTCTTCTAGGTGCATTTGTTTGGAGGCTCAAGTCCTTCTGGATACTGATGTTTCAGTGAACCAGATAACCGAGTCCTCCTATTGGGTCATGTGCTAGACCCAACAGTAACTCTGTTATCCTGTTGCCTAATAAAAATGGAGGTACTCTATGTATCTAGAAATCCAAACTTTATCCCCCCCCCCCCCACAATAAAATTCAGATACAAGGACTGGAAACTGAGGTCAAAAAGGAGGTGAAATATCTCAGTAGAATCTTAAACCAGATGCTAAATATGATTGCCCATATAAAATCAGTCACTAAAGCAGTATACTTCAAATTACGCAAGATTCAGCATCTAAGACCCCTGTTAGAAGAAAGCGTAGTTACCAGTAACAGGTGTTCTCCAGGGACAGCAGGAATCAGTCCTCACATATGGGTGACGTTGGCGCCGACAGAGCCCTCGTGCGGAGCAATTCCCCAGCTTTCAAAGAAAGCCTTTGGGAGTGCATCACACATGCGCAGTTCCTTTCCCGCCCAAGGGTGCCATCTTGCTCAGTCAGATGACATAGCTAAAAAAACGGCAAAAATGATAAAAAATTAATCAAAGGACTGCAAGTCCAGGGGAGGAGGGAGGGTCGTGAGGACTGATTCCTGCTGTTCCTGGAGAACACCTGTTACAGGTGAGTAACTACGCTTTCTCCAGGAACAAGCAGGAAGTCAGTCCTCACATATAGGACTCCCTAGCTATAGGCTACCGAGAACCCATAGCTGAAAATGGCTCTCTCTAGAAGAGCCGCAGCAGCAGTGATAGGATTTTTCTCCAATAACACAACCCTCACGGTAGCCTGACACCAAAGGGTCAGAGGGTAGGAGTTGCCTAAACCTCGAATAGGTTACGGTGTACTGCCTGACCGAAAACACTGTCCCGCCGGGACTCTCTCTCCAGGCAGTAGTGGGCTGCACAAGTCTGGCTTGAAGACCAAGTTGCAGCCTGGCAGATGTCTGCCAACGGAACAGAGCAGTGGTTAGCCACCGATGCGGCCTTAGCCCTGACAGAGTGGGCCGTGATTCGGCCCTGCAGCTGGAGGTCAGCTGCCCTGTATGCCCAGGCAATGCAGTCTGCCACCCAGGTGGACAACGTGCGCTTGGAGACAAGTAGACACAGTTTACCAGGGTCATAAGAGACGAAGAGCTGGGAAGCCGTCCGATGTCCCCGCATACGCTCCAGGTAAAAGGCAGGCGCCCTCTTACAGTCTAGGGTATGCAGAACCAATTCTGCCCTGCTGGTATGTGGCCTGGGGAAGAAGGTTGGAAGAACCACCTCTTGGTTAAAGTGAAACGAGGAAACCACTTTTGGGAGGAACTTGGGGTGAGTACGTAGGACCACTCTGTTCTTATAAAACCGAGTATACGGCCTATCCGATACTAAAGCTTGCAGCTCGCTCACACGTCGAGCAGACATGAGTGCCACCAGAAAGAGCACTTTCCAGGAAAGGAAGCGGAGATGACAGGTGGCCATTGGTTCAAAAGGTGGGCAAGTAAGCCACTGCAAGACCACATTTAAGTCCCACTCTGTAAGTCAAACTCTGGAATTTGTTACCGGAGGATGTAGTAAAGGCTGTTAGTGTAGCTGGGTTTAAAAAAGGTTTGGACAAGTTCCTGGAGGAAAGGTCCATAAACCATTATTAAGAAGGGACCCAGGATATCAATGCTTGAACCAATACAAGCATTGTGGAACCTGTGTCCCTTGGGGAAACTGCTAGGCACATATGACCTAGATTGGCCACTGTTGGAAACAGAATACTGGGCTTGATGGACCTTGGTCTGACCCAGTATGGCATATCTTATGTTCTTATGTTCTCTGTAGCCGGTGGGTGAATTGGAGGCTTCAAGAGTAGGAGGCCTCTGAGGAATCGGGATACCAAAGGGTGAGCTGAAAGAGGTTGCCCGTCCACTGGAGAGTGGTTAGCTGATAGCGCACTCAGGTGGACCCTGACAGAGTTAGACTTAAGGCCTAACTCCGAGAGGTGGAGCAAGTACTGCAATACCTGAGGTACTTGACAAGTGAACGGGTCCTCCTTATTCTGGGCACACCACCCTTCAAACCTACGCCACTTGAAAGTGTAGGATTTTCTAGTGGATTGCCTCCTAGAGGCCAGCAACACCTCCTCAACCTCTTTGGGAAGGAGTAGAGGAGCAAGTACTACCCTCTCAGCAGCCAGGCCATTAAGTTGAGGGATCTGAGATTGGGGTGTAGCAAGGAACCCTGTTCCTGGGTCAAGAGGTCGGGCTGCAACCTCAGTGGGAGTGGAGTTTCGACTGCTAGTTGAAGCAGAAGAGGGAACCAAGGCTGTCTGGGCCACCTGGGTGCTACCAGGATGACCGAGGCCTTGTCCCGAAGAATCTTGAACAGAGTGCGTGCCACCAGGGGCGTGGGTGGGAACACATAGAGTAGGCCCTGTGCCCACGAGATCAGGAAAGCATCCACCGCCACGCTCAGCGGATGCGGCTGCCTCGAGCAAAACTGGGGCAACTGATGGTTTTGCGGGCTGGCAAAGAGATCCATGGATGGGAGACCCCAACGGTTGAAGATCCTCTGGGCTACATCCCGGTTCAGTTGCCATTTGTGAGGCTGAAGAATCCTGCTCAACTTGTAGGCCAGGAGGTTCTCCTGACCTGGCAGATAAACTGACTTTAGAGACATGTGATGTGCCACTGCAAAAGAGAAGAGGTCCAGAGTTTCCTGGCATAGGATGCGAGATCCTGTGCTCCCCTGCTTGTTGATGTAGAACATCGCCACCTGATTGTCTGTCTGTATCAGCACCGACTGATGTGCCAGAAGATGACAGAAGGCTTGAAGAGCTAGGCGGATGGCTCGAAGCTCTAGAAGACTGATCTGAAGCGCGGCCTCTCGCAAGGACCACAGACCCTGAGTGCATGAACCCTGGCAATGGGCACCCCAGCCCAGCAAGGAGGCATCTGTCATTAGCACTCTGATGTGAGAGAGAGGTTGGAATGGTACTCCCTGAAGTAAGTTGGGGGGGGGGTGAAGCCACCATTGCAAGGCCGTCACCAGTAGCTTGGAAATCGCTACTCTGTCTCTGAGGTGGCACTGGCTTGCGTCGACTGGTCTCTGAGGCTCCAATGAGCTGTTCGCATGTGGAATCAAGCATATGGAGTCACATGCACCGTGGAGGCCATGTGGCCCAGGAGGTGTAGGAAGACCCTTGCGGAGACTTGAGGCCTGTGCTGGACCTGCTGGACCAAGTCCAGCAACCGCCTTGCCCTGTCCAGCGGTAGGTAAGCCTTCACCTGAAGGGTGTCCAGTCTTGCCCCTATGAACTCCAAGTGCTGAGTGGGAGTAAAGTGGACTTTTCATGATTTATAACAAACCCTAGGTGCTGGAGCAGGGTGACTGTGCGAGCAGTGGCCTGCTGTGCCTCCTGTGCCGACTGGCCCCTAATGAGCCAATTGTCCAGGTATGTAAAGACGAAGACACCCTGGCTTCTGAGGAAGGCCGCCACCACTGCTAGGCATTTGGTAAATACTCTTGGAGCAGTAGCTAGGCCAAAGGGAAGCACCTTGTACTGGACGTGGTTTCCTCTGACCACAAACCTGAGGTATTGTCTGTGGTCTGGGCGTATGAGGATGTGAGTATAAGCATCCTTTATATCTAAGGAGCATAGCCAGTCTCCCTGGTGGAGGTAAGGCAGTAGGATCCCAAGGGAAAGCATCTTGAACTTTTCCCTCACCAGGAACTTGTTCAGATTTCGCAAGTCCAGGATGGGGCGTAGGCCTCCTTTTCTTTTTGGTATGAGGAAATACCTGGATGCCCCTGCAGGTGGTGGGGCACCGGTTCCACAGCCTGATCCTTCAGCAGACCTGTCAACTCCTGCAGGAGGAGGTTCCTGTGAAGAGGGGGCCTGAGAGGTTCTCCTGGGAAAAAGGAGGTGGGCACCTGGTTGAAATGAAGGAAATAGCCCTGCTGGACTACTTTCAAAATCCAGGTGTCGGCAGTAATGGCTGGCCCCCTGTGCGCGTACAGTGCCAGCCTTCCTCCTGTGCAGGGCCAAACCACTGGTGGGAGAGGAGCTATGCACCGGGAGTCAAAAAAACCCTCCCGGCTGGGTAGGAGCCGGAGCTGGAGGCTTGGGGGTCTTTGGCTTACGTGGGCCATGCCCCTGTCCTCTGGCCTGCTGCCTCTGTTGGGGAGCTGGGGTGGCCTGGTAAGAGGGGTAGTTTCTGTAAGCTGCATTCTTCCTTGGGAAAAAGGGCTTTTTCCCCGAGGCCTTCTTCTTGTGAGAAGGTGCAGATGTCTTCTTCGACAACCTTGTCCGGGTCAAGTATTCGGACTCGATTTCTGCAGCTCTCTCAGTCATGGGTTTGCCGAAGAGGTTGTCTCCTCGGCACGGGACATCGACCAACTTGTCCTGAACCCATGGCTCTAGGTCCGACGACATGAGCCAGGCCTGATGGCGTGCACCGATGCCGGCCGCGGTGACTCGGGCCGAAGCCTCGAAGCCGTCATAAGCTGCTCGAGACATGAACTTTGAGCACACTCTGATCCCCATGGACAAGGCTTTGAAGCAGTGCAAGGGTTCCTCAGATAGGCCAGCCGAGAACCCGGCAATCTCCTTTGCCAGGTCCTGCAAGTACATGCCTAAGTACAGCTGGTAAGTCTGGACACGGCATGAAAGCATCGAGCCTTGGTTGCACTTTCTGCCGAGGGCATCCAGGTTCTGGGCCTCCCGGACGGGAGGCACCGAGGAGTGCGGTTTTTGGCTTTTCAGCCGTTGCATGGCCGATTCCACAACCATGGAGTTGTGCGGCAGCTGCGCTTTCTGGAACCCAGGACTCTTGGGGACTCGATAGACGGAATCGACCCGCTTGCTGAGCAGTGGCATCGAGGCCGGGGACTCCCACATGCGGAGCATTAGCCGTTCCAACATCGGAGGCACCGGTACAGTAAGGGCCTCCTTTGGGGGAGAGTCATACTGGAGGGCCTCGAGCTCCTCGGCTCGAGGCTCCTCCTCGGCGTCCATCGGGAATGCCAAAGCCTTGGCCATGTCCCTGACGAAGTCCAAGAACAGAGTGTCCTCCGGAGGGGACCTATCCCGAGGCTCCGAACCCGGAGAGTCCGATGGGATACACCGGGTCCGGAAGGTGTCTGGGGAGTCTTCCTCTTCCGTCTCCCACACCGAGTCCTCCGAGGAGAACTTGATGGGCTCCGGCCTCGAGGGCTTCGAGCCTGACCGCCCCGACGCCGAGGGCATCGGCGTCGATGACCTCGGTTCCGAAGGGAGGTCGAGGGGGACCTTGGCCGAGGATTGACTCGAGACCTGATCAGCTCGAAGATCAGCTTGGCCTCCAGCGTCGACTTTAACGTCGACGTCCCGGTGGTCGGGGCGGACGGACCGGCGAGACCAACCATCAGCGACCGCTGCTGCTCCATGAAAGCAACCATGCTGCTATCCAGGGTCGCCAACCTGAGACCGAGCTCAGAAGGCTCCGCAGCTCCCAGCTCGGGTCCCAACGTCGTCGGGCCCGATGCCAGCTCTCCCGGAGGAGAGTCCACAAGGACAATAGGAGTTACCTTGTCCGACGTCTCCGGTTCCTTGCGAGGTTGTTTAGCCGGCCGCTCTGACTCTGAGGCCTGGGGCGGCAGTCTGGGCTCCAAGGCCTGGAACCCGAGGGCCCAAGCCAATCAGAGGCATCCAGCGACGCCGCCCTCACAAGCTTCTTCTTCCTCCGGTGTTCCCTGGAGGGAGACCCCCGCTCAGAAGACCCACGATGGTGCTCGAGCTCTGATTCCCGAGATGCCGAGGCTTCTGATGAGGTCTGGGCTCGGGTGGTTGCGGATTCAGGAAAAATCCTGTCATGCTGATGCTGCCCGCTCTTCAAAGACTTCGAAGATATCTTACAACATGGCCCACAGACCACCGGGTCATGGTCAGGGCCGAGGCATTGGAGGCAGCAGTCGTGTGTGTCAGTGAGAGACATCAACTTCTTACACTGATCACACTTTTTAAACCCGCTGGCAGCCATCGGGGGAAAAAGGGACCCTACGAAGTCAAACGACCGGGCTGCCAGTGAAAAATAAAAAGAGCGTGAACGCTAGTCTTGAAGGGCAAAAATGAAAAACTAACTGGACTCGGTACCGGTGTACCAAGCCGAAGGTGGGAAGGGGAACCGGTGTCGAACCGATAAGTTTAAAAAAATAAAGCAATTTTTCTACTTTTTGCACGGTGAAAATCGGACCACGTCCGTTGGGCTCCGCGGAAAAAAGAAGACTGGGCAAGATGGCACCCTTGGGCAGGAAGGGGACCACGCATGCATGATGCAATCCAAAAGGCTTTCTTTGAAAGCTGAGGAACTGATCCGCACGAGGGCTCCGTCGGCACCGACATCACCCATATGTGAGGACTGACTTCCTGCTTGTTCCTGGAGAACATGTCTTCAGAACAGTCCTTCAGGCACTAATAACCCCACATTTCGACACTGGTCAACACAATTTTTGTCTCAGACCCGCTCTGACTTGTTTCATATGTAATTTTTCCCATTGTTTAGAAATATGGTATCAGAATTTTTCTATCACCCATATTTCAGGAGATATCATCTAGTAAATTGTGTACATTACTGTAAATTAGCCATTACAGTTTTGTTTCAGTAAACAAAGGTTGAATATGAAAAATTCCATCATAATTATTATTGTATGTTGTCAGCCACAACCAAAAATGCTGAGTCATGTAGTTATAATATAATTAATTAACCGGGCCCCTTGCCCTACTTGCCCGTCTGATACATGCAGAAAACGCTGAGTCATGTATTGGTATGCTTTCTGTCGCCGTCAGCGATTGTGGTTTGTATTGTTTGAAAAAAACAAAATCTGAATGGATGTGAGTTTGCGTTAATCTATTTCATAAACAGCAGTTGGTTAATAAATATTATGGTTATTGCTTGTAGTTGTTTAACAATGCCTTGAAAGTGTGTTAATCGTCCGGATTCATTTTGCTACATTTGCGGTGAGGTTACTTTTAAGAAGCAGAGAAGACGTTTTACTCCGCTTGTTAAGACATGTTATAAGTTGTACTTTGGATGTCAAGTCGGTGACCAGGACAAAAATTGGGCGCCTCACGTCTGCTGTATTACCTGTGTCAGACTCCTAACAGGTTGGGTAAAGGGTGTTTGACACATGAATTTTGCTGTTCCAATGATCTGGAGGGAACCAAGAGATCACTTGATAGATTGCTACTTTTGCCTTACAAACATTGCAGGCATTACTTCAAAATCAAAACACACTGTAAATTACCCAACTCTGCCATGAGGCCTGAGCCTCACTGTCAAGAATTGCCGGTGCCAAAAGCTCCAGAAAATCTTACAGTGAATGAGGATGAAGAAGAAGAACCAATGAATGCTGATGATGTTGACGATGATGGCGATGCTGTAATGCAGGATCTAAGCTTTGAGGCATCCGGTTTCTCTTCTGAACCACATTTATTGGACCAAGGCGATTTGAATGATCTCATCAGAGATTTGAATCTTTCAAAGCGACAAGCAGAACTGTTAAGGTCACGATTGAAAGACTGGAATCTTCTTCAGAAAGAAACCAAAGTGTGCACTTTTAGAAATAGGCATACCAAGTTTGTGGATTACTTTGCCTTTGAAGATGGAATTGCTTTTTGTTGTGAAGTTAAATCCCTGATGGAAACACTTTGACCGGATTATAGAACAGAGGATTGGCGACTATTGATTCTTCTAAATATAGCCTAAAAGCTGTGCTTATCCACAACGGAAATATTTTACCATCAGTTCCAGTAGCTCATGCCACCAATATGAAAGAAACTTACAGCAGTATGCATCTCCTGCTAACAAATATCAAGTATGAAGAACACAAGTGGAATATATAAGGCGATTTAAAAGTAATTGCCCTCTTGCTTGGACAACAGCTTGGTTGGACAAAGTATTGTTGCTTTCTGTGTGAGTGGGACAGCAGGGACAGGAAAAATCATTACATCCAGAAATAGTGGCCAAAGAGAACATCACTAGTCCCAGGCCAGAAAAATGTTGCACATGACCCACTTGTGGAGCTGAATAAAGTATATCTACCTCCACTCCATATAAAGATGGGTCTTATGAAGAACTTTGTAGAAGCCATGGATAGAAGTGGACTTGGATTTGCATATCTAAGAAAGACATTTCCACGAATCAGTGAGGCGAAGATCAAAGAAGGGATCTTTGTAGGACCTGATATTAGAAAACTGATGAAAGATGAAAACTTTCACGGTCAGTTGAATGAAACTGAAAGAGCTGCATGGGAGTCCTTTAAGACTGTTTGCCGCGACTTCTAGGGAAACAACAAGGCAGACAACTACGCAGAATCAGTGGATACTCTATTGAAATCTTACCAGAAACTGGGATGTAACATGTTATTTTTTAATTTTATTTACAGACTTTTTTATACCGCGCTATTCGACATCGGTGCGGTTTACATGAAACAGAAACTTAAGACGGTGCAGGGGACTGTTCTGTATTTACAATAAACAGGTGCTTAAAACTTGGATAAACATGTCTTTGAAAATGCACTTCTTGCATTCACACCTGGATTTTTTTCCTGCAAATCTAGGAGCAGTCAGCGATGAACATGGGGAAAGGTTTCATCAGGACATTTCGGTAATGGAAATAGGTACCAGGGCAAGTGGAGCTCCAGTATGCTTGCAGACTATTGTTGGACCCTTAAGAGGGATGTTCTTGAGGCGCAATACAGCAGAAAATCATATACAACTACTTTTTAGGAGACATTACATTACAAAATACTGTACATCTATATACATATAATGTAAGTATGAGCAACATAGTCTAAATTTAAACTACATGTCACTCAAAAACGTTATGTGATGGAGAATTTCTAAGTACATATCCAAGTTCGTAACAAAAAAACAGTACTAGAATCAGCCATTTTCATTTCTGTGACAGAAAACTTTTTGAATTTTGTTTATCATTGTTATTTTAACAGTATCCTCCAAGGCCTACCCAAGAAAACCATTCATCAGCTCCAACTAGCCCAAAATCTTGCTGCACGCATTGTATGCAACACAAAACGAACGGATCAAATTACCCCAATTCTGCACAACCTGTACTAGTTGCCAATTGTAGCAAGGATAAAATATAAATACTTAATAGTTGTTTTCAAGCACCATAATAAAATAGTCAATACACCCCTATCCTCACTCCTTTAGCCCCCACATACCCCAGAATAAGAAGGCACTGCACCCAAAACACCCTAGTCATACCTGATCACTTTCTCACCACTAACCAAGCTACCAACACTAGGCCGTTCTCATACGTCGCTCCAGTATTATGGAATGCTTTTCCCAATAATCTAAGAGCCATAAAGAATTTAAACCAGTTCCTCAAAGAAAGAGTAGTTACTCACCTGTAACAGGTGTTCTCCAGGAGCAGCAGGAATCAGTCCTCACATATGGGTGACGTCAGCGCCGATGGAGCCCCGGTGTGGAGCATTTCCCCAGCTTTCAAAGAAAGCCTTTGGGAATGCAGCGCGCATGCGCGATCCCCTTCCCGCCCAAGGGTGCCATCTTGCTCAGTCTGATGACATAGCTAAAAGACAGCAAAAATAGCAAAATAAAGCATAGGACTGCAACTCCAAGGGGAGGAGGGAGGGTTGTGAGGACTGATTCCTGCTGCTCCTGGAGAACACCTGTTACAGGTGAGTAACTACTCTTTCTCCAGGACCAAGCAGGAAGTCAGTCCTCACGTATGGGACTCCCCAGCTTAAGGCTACCAGAGACCCCCAGCTGAACAATGAGCTCCCTCTAGAGCCCCAGCCTACAAGAAAAGAATCTTCTCTGATAACGCCCCCGAACGGTAGCCCAACACCAGGACCGGAGGGTAGGAGTTGCCTAAACCCCAAAGAGATTATGGAGTACCGCCTGCCCGAAAGCACTATCCTTGCGGGACTCCCTCTCAAGGCAGTAGTGGGCCGCAAAAGTCTGGCTTGAAGACCAAGTAGCGGCCCAGCAGATGTCTGCCAACGGAACAGAGCGAAGATGAGCCACTGACGGAGCCTTCGCCCTGACACGGTGAGCCGTAACTCGACCCTGTAACGAAAGGCCGGCGGCCCTGTAAGCCCAGGCGATACAGTCGGCTACCCAAATGGACAAAGTACGCTTGGAGACAGCCAACCCCAACTTATTGGAGTCAAAAGAGACAAAGAGCTGAACAGCCCTCCGGTGCTCCCGCGTACGGTCAAGGTAGAAGGACAACGCCCTCCTACAGTCCAGGGTATGCAAGAACATCTCAGCCCGGCTGGCATGCGGCCTGGGAAAGAAAGTCGGAAGAACCACCTCCTGATTGAGGTGGAAGGAGGAGACAACCTTAGGAAGGAACTTAGGGTGAGTCCGTAAGACTACCCTGTTCCTATAGAATCTAGTATAAGGTGCATTGGATACTAGAGCCTGAAGCTCACTCACTCGCCTCGCTGAGGTAAAGGCTACCAGAAACAACGCTTTCCAGGAGAGAAAACGCAGAGGGCAAGTAGCCATAGGTTCAAATGGCGGGCAAGTAAGCTGTTGCAAAACCACATTAAGATCCCATTCAGGGGCAGGTGGACGCACTGGAGGCTTAAGCAAAAGCAGGCCTCTGAGGAAGCGAGCAACCAAAGGATGGCTTGAGAGAGATTGTCCCTCTATTGGAGAGTGGTGTGCTGAAAGAGCACTAAGATGAACTCTAACAGAATTGGACTTAAGGCCCAAGTCGGAGAGGTGCAGCAAATATTGCAGCACCACTGGTACCAGACACGAGAAAGGGTTCTCGTTGTGTTGAGTACACCAGGTAGAGAATCTACGCCACTTAAGGGCATAAGACCTTCTGGTGGACTGCCTCCTAGAGGCCAAGACTACGTCCTCCACTTCCTTAGACAATAGTAAAGGCGCTAGAACTACCCTTTCAGCAGCCAGGCCATCAAATTGAGGGACTGGAGATTGGGGTGTAAGAGAGACCCCTGCTCCGAGAGAGGAGATCGGGTTGCATCCCCAGAGGAAGAGGAGTGTCCACCGCTAGTTGCAAAAGAAGTGGGAACCAGGGTTGCCTTGGCCACCTGGGGGCCACCAGGATTAGCGAGGCCTTGTCCCTGAGCACCTTGAATAGTGTCTTGGACACTAGAGGCATGGGAGGAAATGCATTGAGAAGGCCTGTAGACCATGGAATGAGAAACGCATCCGCTGCAACTCTGAGAGGATGCGGTTGCCTGGAGCAGAACCTGGGAAGTTGATGGTTCAGAGGACTGGCAAAGAGATCCATGGTTGGAAGACCCCATCTCAGGAAGATCTGTTGAACCACTAGAGGATTCAACAGCCACTCGTGCGGCTGCAGGATCCTGCTCAATCTGTCCGCCAGGTAATTTTCCTGACCTGGGAGATTGACCACTTTGAGAAGAATGCCGTGAATGACTGTCCATGAGCACAGTTTCTGCGATTCCTGACATAGAAGGTGGGACCCTGTGCCCCCTTGCTTGTTCACATAGAACATGGCAACTTGATTGTCCGTCTGAACCAAGACGGACTGGCGAGAGATGAAATGGGAGTAAGCTTTCAGGGCTAAGCGGATAGCTCTCAGTTCTAAGAGATTGATCTGCTGTGCGGCCTCCCAAGGAGACCACAGGCCTTGAGTACATGCTCCTTGGCAATGTGCACCCCAACCTTGAAGAGAAGCATCGGTTGTCAGTACCTGAGAGTGTGGAGGTGCTTGAAAAGGCACCCCCTGCACCAGATTGGGAAGATGAAGCCACCACTGCAAAGAAGACTGGAGTAAGGTGGAACCCTTACCTTGCCTGTGAGGCGTCCTGTGGCTTGGTGCCGCTGAGTCCTGAGGCCCCATTGAGCTGGCCTCATGTTTAGATGGGCATTTGGCGTGACATGGACCGTGGATGCCATGTGGCCTAAAAGCCTTAGGAATTGTCTGGCAGAGACCAGAGAATTGCTGTGGAAAAGCCGGGCGAGATCCATCAATGTGTGGGCCCTGTCCATTGGTAGAAAAGCCTTTGCCTGAAAGGTGTCCAGCCGAGCTCCTATGAACTCCATGTTCTGGGAGGGGTGCAAACTGGACTTTGCAAAGTTTATAACAAACCCGAGGTGCTGGAGGAGAGTGACAGTACGAAGGGTGGCTTGATGGGCCTCCTATGGGAATTTACCCCTGATGAGCCAATCGTCCAGGTATGGAAAGACAAAGAAGCCCTGAACTCTGAGGTAGGCCGCTACCACCGCCAGGCACTTGGTGAATACCTTGGGGGTGGATGTAAGGCCAAAAGGCAGTACTCTGTACTGATAGTGGTTTCCTCCCACTACAAATCTGTGGTATTGTCTGTGGTCTGGATGAATGAGGATGTGAGTATAAGCATCCTTCAGGTCTAAGGAGCATAGCCAATCTCCCTGCTGGAGGTAGGGCAGCAGGATTCCAAGGGTAAGCATCTTAAACTTTTCCCTCTCCAGGAACTTGTTTAGATTTTGTAAGTCTAGGATGGGCCTGAGGCCTCCTGTCCTTTCTGGTACCAGGAAGTACCTGGAATAGAAGTCGTGACCTCTCAGGTGGTGGGGGGGCACCGGTTCCACTGCCTGTTCCTTTAGAAGACTTGCCAACTCCTGTAGGAGTAAGTCCCTGTGCAGAGGAAGTCTGGGAGGCTCCCCTGGAAAATAGGAGGGGGTACCTGGTGGAAGTGGAGGAGATAGCCCTTCTGGACTATACTTAGTACCCAGGTATCCCTTGTGACAGCTGACCACCTGTGGGTGTACAGGGCCAGCCGGCCTCCAGTGCTGATAGGGGCCAGCTGAGGAGGAGAGGCTATGACACTGGAGTCAAAACCCCGCTCCCTGCTGTGCAGGAGCCGGTGTTGGTGGCCTGGGGGCTTTCTGCCTACGGGGCCCATGTCCCTACCCCTTGGCCTGCTGACCCTGTTGGGGAGCTACAGAGGCCTGATAATGAGGGTATTGTTTATAGGCAGATGACTTTCTCGTGTAAAAGGTCTTTTTCCCTGAGCCCTTCTTCTTTTGAGAAGGGGCAGAGGTTTTTCTGGACAGCCTAGTCCGGGTAAGAGTCTCGGACTCGAGTTCTGCAGCCTTTTCAGCCATGGGCTTGCCAAAGAGGTTTTCACCTTGGCAGGTGACATCGACCAACTTGTCCTGCACCCATGGCTCGAGGTCCGATGACTGTAGCCAGGCCTGACGGCGTGCACTGATGCCGGCCGCGGCTACTCGGGCCGAAGCCTCGAAGCCATCACAGGCTGCTCGAGAAATAAACTTTGAGCACTCACGAATACCCGATGACAAAGCATTGAACCTCTGCAAAGATTCCTCGGAGAGACCAGCAGAGAACCCGGCAATTTCCTTTGCCAGGTCTCGAAGGTACATGCCCATGTACAGCTGGTAGGTCTGGACACGGCAAGCAAGCATAGAGCCCTGGAAGCACTTCTTACCGAGGGCATCCAGGTTCCGGGCCTCCCGGCCGGGAGGCATCAAGGAGTGCATCTTCTGACTCTTCAGACAATGCATGGCCGATTCCACAACCATGGAGTGGTGCGGTAATTGTGCCTTTTGGAACCCAGGGCTCTTGCGGACTCGATAGATGGAATCGACCCGCTTGCTCAAAACCGGTGTCGAGCCCGGCGCCTCCCACATGCGGAAGATCAGCTGTTCCAGCATCGGAGGAACCGGTACAGTAAAGGCCTTCTTTGGGGGAGAGTCATACTGGAGGGTCTCGAGCTCCTCGGCTCGAGGCTCCTCCTCGGGATCCACGGGGAAGACCAAGGACTTGGCCATATCCAGCACGAAGTCCGAGAACCGGGTATCCTCCGGTGGGGACCGTCTCCGAGGCTCGGACTCCAGTGAGTCCGATGGGACACACCGAGTCCGAAAGGTGTCGGGTGACTCCTCGTTCTCTGTTTTCCAGCTGGACTCCTCGGAAGAAGAATCGAGTGGCTCCGGTTGGGCAGGCACCGATGCCATCTGCCCCGACGCCGAAGGTACCGGCGTCGACGACCTCGGTATCGAATGGGAGGCCGAGGGGGACCTTGGCCGAGGATCGACTCGAGCACGCATGGCCTTGAGGATCAGCTCGGCCTCCGGGGTTGACTTGGATGTCGATGTCCCGGTGGTCGGGGCATATGCACCGGTGAGACTGGCGATCAGTGCCCGCTGCTGTTCCATGAAGGCAGCCAAGCTGCTCTCCAAGGCCGTCAACCTGAGTCCGAGCTCAGGAGACTCAGCAGCCCCCGACTCGGGCCCGACGTAGGCTCCCCTGGAGGAGAGTCCACGAGGACTACAGTACTCACATGGCCCGGGGACTCCATCTCCACACGAGGTTGTTTTTATTTATTTATTTAACTGTATTTATATCCCGCTTTTCACCGGGTCAAAGCGGTGGGACGTATAACAGGGGGGGGGGGGAATCAATAGTGGGGGGGGGGGGCCCATCACCGGGGGTTCAACATTGATGATTTTGGGGCGAACATAGAGACTGACAGGATAGTATAGTTACTGGTCTGGAGTTCTTGAAGAGGAAAAGGGGGGGTTCAAATTCAGAGATGTTCTTGGAATAGGACGGTTTTTTAGCTGCTTTTTGACTGATGGGAGATCACCGTTGTTCCTGATGTGGCTTGGTAAAGAGTTCCAGAGGGATGGGGCATAGAGTTCAAAGGCTCTGTTGCAGGTCCGTTGTGTTGCTTTGGTTCTTTTGTGGGGGACAGCAATGGAGCTGTTGGAGGATTGTCTGGTTGTTCTGCTGTGGGTTGGGCGAGGCAGTAGGATGCGGAGTGGGGTGCCTTGTGTTTGGTGGATGGTTTTGTGGGTGAGTAGAAGAGCTTTGTACTTGATTCTTGCTTCGATGGGGAGAATATGAAGGTCTCTCAGAATTGGGGTGATGTGGTCCCGTTTCTTTGCATTGTGTATTATTCTCGCCGTGGTGTTTAGGGCAGTTCGGAGGGGATTGGTTTGTGCGGCAGGTAGGCCATGGTAGATTATGTTGCAGTAGTCCAGATGAGGGAGTGTCAGAGCTTGCATTACTGTCCTGAAGTCCTGTGGTTCGAGGAGAGGTCGGAGACGTTGTACCGTTCTCGCTTTGTGGAATACAGTTCCAGTAGTCTTGTTGATTTGCTGCTTAAGGGTTAGGGCTTGGTCAATGATGATGCCGAGATATCTTAAGTGTGGTTGTATTTGAATTTGCATGGTTCCCATGGTGAGGTGAGTGGGTGGTTTGAAGTCTGGGTCTTTTGTCACTATAAGAGCCTCGGTCTTCTTTATGTTAATGGATAAGTTGTTCTCTTGTAGCCAGTTGGATACGTCGGTGAAGCAGGTTGATAGCTGGTCGTTTGTTGGGTCAGTGGTTGTAATTGGGGCGTAGAGCATTATGTCGTCGGCGTATATGTGGAAGTTGACATTGTGAGTGCGTATGACTGAACAGAGTGGACGGAGGTAGATGTTGAAAAGCATGGCTGATAATGTGGATCCTTGAGGTACTCCTTGATGTTGCTGGAAGGGGGTTGAGGTTGAGGGTTTGCAGGCCTCTCAGACTCCGAAGACCTGGGACGGCGCTCAGGGCTATGCGACTTGGAGCCAAGTGCGTCCACTGATGCCGCCCTCGCGGGTTTTTTCTTCCTGCAATGCTCCTGCGTGAGAGACCCCCTCTCAGAGAAACCTCTGCGCTGCTCGTGGCCGGAGTCCCGAGACGTCGAGGCCTCTGACGAAGTCCGGGCCCGTCCGGACGCGGAGTCAGAGAAGATTCTTTCCTTTTGATGCTGCCGACTCTTCAACACCTTCGAGGACATCTTCCCATACGGACCACAGATCATCGGGTCATGATCGGGTCCGAGGCAGCAGTCATGTGTGTCGGTGAGAGACATAAGCTTCTTACACCGATCACACTTTTTAAACCCGCTGGCAGCCATCGGGTGAAAAAGGGCCCCTGCGAGGTCAAAAGACAGGGCTGCCAGTGAAAAAAGAAAAATGGCGCGAATGCTAATCACTAAGGATAAAAACCGAAAAAGAAGACCGGGCTCGATACTGATGTATCGGGCCCAGGGGGGAAAGGGAAACCGGCGTCGAACCGAAGAAACGGGTCAAACAGAGATTAAAATCCACTTTTTCCTCGGGTGAAAACGAAACACTTCCGTCGGGCTCCGCGGAAAAAAGAAGACTGAGCAAGATGGCACCCTTGGGCGGGAAGGGGACCGCGCATGCGCGCTGCATTCCCAAAGGCTTTCTTTGAAAGCTGGGGAAATGCTCCGCACGGGGGCTCCGTCGGCGCCGATGTCACCCATATGTGAGGACTGACTTCCTGCTTGGTCCTGGAGAATTAAAAACTCAGCTTTTCATTGAGTATTATGGTACCACCCAAAGGATACCCTAAGATCAACCTAATTAATTCCCCCAGTATAATTGTGCAGCCATGACCATACCTATTGTAACACTGAACATAGTTATTCTATTAAAGTTAACATGATTATATCTGCCAATATAATGTACATAGTTTATGTAATATAGTTCTCACTGCTGAGAGGTGGATGCGGCAATGGCAGCAGCTTGTCCACCTTTTCTTTTTTAAAACATTTTTGAAGGCAGAGTGAGGAGGCTGTTTTGAGGCATTTTTTGCCACCCTCAAAACTTTGCCGCCTGAGGCTACCGCCTCACATGGCTTCATTATAGAGCCGCCCCTGCAGGAAGCAGTGATCCAGACACAGGCAAATATGGAGAGCTGCAGGATTTGGTGGGAAATACACCAAGCCTCAATCACTGGAGTAAGGCATAGCAGCAGAATATTTTTTTTTTGTCAGTAGCAGAACTGAAAGAGAATGGAAAATCTGAGGTTACAGGGCTGCCTTCAACAACTGTGGCTGCTATGAAGGGAGTAAAGACATAACAGGTTGCCTAGGTTAGGAAGCTAAGAAGGTGCTAATTTTAGCCTGTTTTATAAAGATACACTGGTGCAAATGTGTCTTTATAAAATACTAGGGGTAAACCATCAGAAATTGAAGCTGCGGACATTTATATTAGCTCTGTGTACAGTCTGTGCGACCATATGTACTTTATAAAAAACTTATGTACTTTTCGATTCCACCCAAACTCTGTCTCAGAATGTGCCTACATTCACGTCTCAGTTTGCACCTTATTTTTACCACATGTACTTTTATATGCGTAACCCTTGGCATAATTTTATAAAAGGCATTTTACGCATGGGAAAATGTATAAAATTACCTGTATAATTCATTAAATACAACAATGTTGATAAGACCCAAAGTTTCCATTTTAAAGCTATTTGGGAAGACACTGTTGTGATGGAGAAGTCTCTCTGATCACCTTACTGCCATTTCCAACAAACTTGAGATTTCAAAGAAAAAATCTGAAGCCCAAGAGACAGAAATTTTCAATATAAAAAAAAAATCAAGGGTGTACCTTGATAATAGGATGAAGAATTCTCAGGAAAATTTGGCTTTAAGGCACATTTTACAAAGGTGTCCAAGTCAGAACGCCTGGTAAAAAAAAAGCAGCCACATCCAAGTTCAGGTACAATTTCACAAACGTGGACATGCCTGACATGGATGTCTGCAGGGCCATCTACATAGATGTCCCCAGAATAGTAATCAAGACTGAGGAAGCCTTACAGCCTGATGGTTAGAGTAGTGGGCTAGGACCAGGGAAGCCAGGGTTCAAATCCCACTGCTGCTCCTTGTGATATTGGGCAAATCAACTGTCATTCTTCTCTACACTCTCAGGATGTTTTACGGCCAAAACAAGCATTTTCTTGATGCCTATTCGTTCTAAACTGGGACGGGATCACAGAAATTCCTGACATTTCTGAAATCGAGCGGGTATATCTAAATCCATTGTACTGCCCAAGACATGCCTACACCACACCCCTAGCCTATCTTGGACGTCCCCACACCTGAGACATCTTTCAAAGCCATTTGTGAAATGGCTCCAGAGATATCTCCATGATCTGGACGTCCATAAGCACGTTTTCGGACGGCCAAATTGCGACTAAGGTTTTTAAAATGCCCCCTTTGTTTATTAAGATTAATACCTTTCTACATAATAAAATTGAAATCCTGGAAAATGGAGGAGGGCACAATTTGCTTTTTATTAACATTTTAAAAGTATTCTCTAGTCCTGCAATAGACATGTTAAAAGGTTTGGCTGCACACTGTCATATTGTATATTTAAATGGATCGCTAAGTTAAGAGAAGCTGACAGAACCTCAATATGGTATAAAGTTCAACACAATGAGGGTTATTTTAGAAGCTCTATTCGTGCTTTAGATGTCTGAAAATGGGTATGTAGACATCCAAAGCATAGAGACACCCCCAGAGCCATTTTACAAAATGGCTCTGGAAATGTCCCGGGCATGGGATGTCTATCTAGCATGTGGGCATGACGGGGGGGGGGGGGGAGGGGGAGGAGTCTGGAACATTCTAGAGATCGTACACATGAACACCTAATTTCAGAAATGGCCAGCACATCTTCACACCCGTCAAAGCCTATACCTGCTCTAGGACATGAATAAGCATCCAAATAGTACCATCTCTTCTCCACCCCTCAGATGCTCTGCTGGCAAAGCGAGCACTATCATATCCCTAGTACTGTCCACACCTATAAAGACAAGTGATTGGTATTGGAGTAACATGTTTTCTAGTTTTGATGCTGCTGAATGTCTCCACTAGCAAAATGGCAACCTGGGCCACATCCCCTTTCTGGAATACCATTGGGGGGACATTTATGTAGCCATCCCCGATGGCGTGCATATTGAGCCTGAATTTGTATGTGCCCGGCTCCTTTTGACACTTTTTGACTGAACGTCTCAGATTACATCTGAATAATCCACTCTTACAAAGCAGGGAAGACTATGAAGACATTTCTAAATGCTTCCAGCTAGCAGTTTCAACTGTAAGAAATATTGATACAAAATATAACTTATATAGAACTGTTACGTCAAGGCAAGATCTGAAAGCCCAAGTAAAATCTATAATAGAATTACTTGAGAATGGCTCAGATCTGTACAACAGAGTCCATAAATTATTATGGTAGAGCTTGAATGGACAATAAGCGCTAGGTTAGTATAAAATAGGAAAGTTTGGACAATGAGCTCTGAGTTGAAGCCTCTGATCTTAGCCTTAGAGGAAAATTAAATGAACTGAAGTAACGTTCCAGCTATCTCTGCAAGTAAACATGTAATGTCATGTACAAGGAGAAGGCTCATGATAAGATGCACCTTCCACAAAACACATCCTGCACCTTGCATAACAATAACAGATGTTGAGACCATGATAAGGTCAAACCACTTGGTCTCTAAGGGATAGACCAATCAGGAAGTGCTAGCAAGGCAATGCATCAAATCTCACCTGTGTACAGGCAAAAGACATTATAGACTGCAAACTTTATAAAATAAGGGATTTCCTAGACACCAGCCAGTTTAAGATCTCCAGTATCTAGAAGAGACCAGAAGGATGTACCATCATTGAAAAGACCCAAACTAAGAGGTGGCATGGAGAAGATCTCACTCTAGGCCACAGTGAGAGGCTTCCATTAAAAGTGGGGAGAGAGAGAACTTTGCTAGGAATAGAGAAGTATAAGTACTGTGCAGTAAGCATGGGGTACACTGAACTCTTATGTGATAATAAACAGATTTATAATATCTATTCTAAGGTCTGGGCTATAGTGCAAATAGTTTCATCTCCTTGATCCTATACACATATAAACTTCATTCTACTGGGTTCTTGCTAACTAACATCATTAGTGCACCTCCAAAGAAAATGTTTTCAACAAAATCACTGCAAATGACTTGTTGAAAAGTTTAGTTGCCATTGAAATTGTCCATTGCTTATACAACAATGATCTTCATGGCAGAGAGAAGAATCATTTCCACATAAAGCAAAGGTCAAATGATTTCTTACACTCTATAAAAGGCATGGAGAAGGGAGTAGCCTGCACCAAGCAGCAGTTATAATCCTAATCACTTCACCGGAAAGATTAGATGGACCATGCTGATCTTTGCTATCATTTACTTTGGTGGTCATTTTAGAAACTCTATTTGTGATTTGGATGTCTGAAACAGGCATTCAGCCAAGCAAATCACAAAGACATCCCTGGAGATATATTAGAAAATTGGACATATGGACTTCTCAAGGGCAATCACATCCATGCCACACAAGGGTATGGGGGAGGCGTGTCTGGGGCATTCTGTAAAAGATACAAGCATGCGCCTGATTTCAGAAAGGGTCAGCATGTCTCAACCCACCAGCGTGATCTCCATGTCTATTGCTGCTCTGGATAACTGCCAATTCATGTGGAGAAGTAGCTGGAATCTTGGGAATGTTATGGAGAATACCGAAATATTTTTGAGTCACATCTACACAGTTACAAAACATTTTAATCTGTCAAATTGTGCTGTTTGCCTTCCAACTGTGACAGAAACTCAGCATGGGTTTCTACCACAAGCTAGGCCTAAAGCCTTTGAAGAGTTTCGTGATATAGCTTTTAATCTAACTACTGTACAATGGTCACATGCAAACATAGAACCTAGAGTAGTTAGCTCTATGCCTCTAAAGTCCCCTCCAATATGTTTTATGGCTGGTACAGGGAAAAAGGTAGGGGACACTCCGTGGAACATCCGTAGAATAGTAATGCTACATAATTCTTCTATTTGGTATAAGAAATCCCACGTAAGAAAATCCTATATTTCAGTAGTACAATTAATGCAAGTTCAAGGGAACCAAGTGCATGATTATGACTTGTTACAGTATAATAGTTCTGGCTACCCTTTGAATGACTCTAGTTCAGACCTAAACATACCTAACTGGAGTTTCCCTTTGTTAGGGTATTACCATCCCTGGGAACGTAATTTATCTGTTGGAATTAAAGAAATGAACATTACTCAGTGGGCTTTGAATAATTGTACACAGAATATATTTTGTCCCCACAACTTGACAATTTGGGAAAATGGATTATGCGATTACAGGCAGTTGTTGAACTTACAGCCCTGGATCTCATAGAGGCTATTAGTGTGTTACAAGGTGCAGTGGACAAGGTGTCTGCTTATGCATCCCAGAATCGTATGGCTTTAGACTACCTCCTAGCGAAGGAAATAGCGTGTATGGATTAATTATTGATTATTGTTTGCTTGATGATGAAGGAAAAATAGTGAAAGGCCTACTAGATAAGGTTAGAAATCGTACTTTTGTTCTAAGTAATAGTTATGTAAGTTCTTTTTCTGATTTTTTTGATTCTGTTTTTTCTTTTTGGAGTTCATTATCTAGGCCCCTTGCAAGGCATGTTAGCATCACTATTTGGCTTTTTAGGGATTATCATTTTAGGAGCATTAATTCTCTGTGTAATATCTGCTTGCTGTAAGAAATCAGTGGAGGCACTGACCCCTAAAATGATGTTACAGATAGACCCAGAATCTAGTTACAATCTTTCTTTAATATCAATGTCTGAGTTGCCTTACCTTTGAAATGATTCTTTACAGAATCAGAGGAGGGACTGAAAGTAAGCTAGTCTGTACAGGGCTGTGTATACGGTCAGGGTACTCAACAATATAGTACTAGCCCTAAGAAAGAGTTAATACCATTCAGAGCTTTTTACTCAGTAACATCCTTGAAAGACTATGCTAGGATAATTAGGTGAAAGGTTCCTAGTAATATAAACACTAGACTATGTTTATATAAGATACATTGGTTATCCCTTCGGTTTCGTTATCACTAAAAATTTCTTATCTTACTTCACCGTGCCATTCACATGGGTGAACCCACTTACCTGGCTGATCTCATTTCCCTCCACAGCCCATACCGCCAGCTTCGCTCCCTTCACGCCAACCGTCTAACTCTGCCTGCTCCTTCGCGAGCGCACCTAGAACAGACCCGACACTCGGCCTTTTTCTTTTTGGGTCCTCTTCTATGGAACACTTTACCATCTGCCCTCCGATTAGAATCTTCTTATCCGCACTTCAAATCATTACTCAAAACTCACCTGTTTAAACAAGCCTTTGACCTTCCCTCTGATTCCCATCCCTAAGATATGTTGTCCATGTCATTTTGTCTGTCTTTTTTTTGTCTGTTTGTAGTATGTGTTTGGTCTTCATAATAATTTTAATAGTTTTAGCCTGTACTATCTTTTGTTTTGGTTCTCTTTCATGTTCACCTTTTATGTCCTTATTTGACTTTCTGCTTTCCTATTATTTTATGGCGTTCTTTTCCTTACTTTGCAGTGTTGACTTTTATTTTATTTTATTGTACACCGCTTAATGCTTTGGCCATAGCGGTTTATCAAGTGTTTTAATAAAGATAAAGATAAAGTAAAGGGCAAGTTGTCTCCCAGTCTCAGGTTAGAGATATCAAACTGTCAGTATTAGAATTAATTAGAATTAATTCCTACATAGTTATGTCTGGGAATATGTGTATGTCTTCTCAAGATGACCTATGCTAATGAGAACTGAACTATGATGGTATAGATACGTGATGTTAGACGTAGAACAATAAAGTGAGAATTATGCTGTATAATCAAATATTTACCTATAAATAAAGTGGCCTAAAGCTATGATGGCAGAGTAAACAAAGGCAGAAGCCTAGTTTGCTCTCCCAAAGCTTTGGTTGTTTTTATAATACAAGTGTGTTGTGTATTATTTACTGTTTGTTACAGATTCCCTTCTCATTGCTTTGTGTGTGGATTTCCGTTACTCCAAGAGCCCTGGTATGTTGCCGGTGAGGGGAGGTGCAGAGTACACCTTCAGTTACTCACCTTTAACAGGTGTTCTACAGGAGCAGCTGGAATCAGTCCACATATGGGTGAAGTCGGCGCCAATGGAGCCCTCGTGCGGAGCATTTCCTCAGCTTTCATAGAAAGCCTTTGGGAATGCAGCACGCATGCACGGTCCCCTTCCCACCCAAGGGCGCCATCTTGCTCAATCTGATGACATAGCTAAAAGCAAAAATCAAAATGAAGGATAGGACTGCAACTCCAGGGGAGGAGAGAGGGTCGTGAGGACTGATTCCTGCTGTTCCTGGAGAACACCTGTTACAGGTGAATAACTACGCTTTCTCCAGGATCAAGCAGGAAGTCAGTCCTCACATATGGGACTCCCCAGCTCTAGGCTACCGTGAACCCAGAGCTGAAAAATTGGCTCCCTCTGAAAAGTCTCAGCATTCGTGATAAGAATTTTCTCTAAGAACGCACCCCGTATGGCAGCCCAACACAAGGGCCGGAGGGTAGGAGTTGCCTAAACCTCAAAGAGATTACGGAGTACCACCTGGCCGAAAACACTGTCCCGCCAGGACTCTCTCTCCAGGCAGTAATGGGCTGCAAAAGTCTGGCTTGAAGACCAAGTTGCGGCCCGGCAGATGTCTGCAAACAGAACAGAGCGGAGATGAGCTACTGACGTGGCTTTCGCCCTGACACGGTGGGCCGTGACCCGACCCTGCAAGGGGAGGTCGGCTGCCCTGTATGCCCAGGTGATGCAATCTGCCACCCAAGTGGACAACGTATGCTTGGAGACAGGTAACCCCATCCTATTAGGGTCAGACGAGACGAAGAGCTGAGTAGCCCTTTGATGCTCCCGCGTACGTTCTATGTAAAAGGACAACGCCCTTTTACAGTCCAGGATATGCAAGACTGTTTCAGCCCAGCTGGCATGCGGCCTGGGAAAAATGGTTGGAAGAACCACCTCCTGACTGAGGTGGAAAGAGGAGACCACTTTTGGGAGGAACTTGGGATGGGTCCATAGGACCACCCTGTTCCTATAGAACCGCGTGTATGGTCTATCAGAAACCAGAGCTTGTAGTTCACTCACACGTCTGGCCGAGGTAAGAGCCACCAGGAAGAGCGCTTTCCAAGAGAGGAAGCGCAAATGGCAAGTAGCCATCGGCTCAAACGGTGGGCGAGTAAGTTGCTGCAAGACCACATTCAAATCCCACTCAGTCGCATTTGGGGGTGGACGAACCGGAGGCTTGAGCAGAAGCAGACATCTGAGAAATCTGGACACCAAGGGGTGAACCGACAAAGACTGTCCTTCCAACGGTGAGTGGTGCGCTGACAAAGCACTGAGGTGGACCCAAACAGAGTTAGACTTAAGGCCTAGGTCTGAAAGGTGAAGTAGATATTGCAGTACTACTGGCACAAGGCAAGAGAAAAGATCTTCATTGCACTGAGCACACCATACCGAAAACCTACGCCACTTGAGGGCATAGGACTTTCTGGTGGACTGCCTCCTAGAGGCCAAGACCACCTCCTCAACTTCCTTAAGTAGAAGTAAGGGAGCTAGCACTATCCTTTCAGCAGCCAGGCCATCAGATTGAGGGACCTGAGATTGGGGTGCAGAAGGGAACCCTGCTCTTGAGACAGGAGATCATGTTGTAGCCCCAGAGGGAATGGAGCTTCCACCGCCAACTGCAGAAGAAGTGGAAACCACGGCTGCCTCGGCCATCTGGGGGCTACCAGAATCACCAAGGCCTTGTCCCGGAGGATCTTGAACAGAGTTTGGGTTTGGGCCACCAGGGGCGTGGGAGGAAACGCATACAGGAGGCCCATAGACCAAGTGATTAGAAAAGCATCTGCTGCCATTCTCAGGCGATGCGGCTGTCTGGAGCAAAACCTGGGCAGCTGACAGTTTAGTGGACTTCCAAAGAGATCGATGGATGGAAGTCCCCAGCGGAGGAAGATCTGCTGGACCACCAATGGATTCAACTGCCATTCGTGGGGCTGGAGAATCCTGCTTAGCTTGTCTGCTAGGAAGTTTTCCTGACCAGGTAGATAAACTGCTTTGAGAAACATGCCTTGTTTGACCGCAAAGGAGCAAAGGGCCAGTGCCTCCTGACATAGGAGCCTGGACCCTGTGCCCCCTTGTTTGTTCACGTAGAGCATTGCCACCTGATTGTCCATCTGAACTAGGACAGACTGCTGAGAGAGAGCATGGCAGAAGGTTTGCAGAGCTAAGTGGATTGCTCGCAGCTCTAAAAGGTTGATTTGCTGGGTGGCCTCCTGAGGGGACCACAGGCCTTGAGTGCATGAGCCCTGGCAATGTGCACCCCAGCCTCTTAAGGAAGCATCTGTCGTCAGCACCCTTGTGTGTGCTGGAGGCTGAAAAGGTACACCCCTGAGAAGGTTTGGCAGCTGTAGCCACCACTGTAAGGAGTTCAGAAGTTATGTGGACACCTTTACTCTGTCTCAGAGGTCGCCGGTGGCTTGTGTCCACTGCTCTCTGAGGCACCATTGAGCCGTCCACATGTGCAGACAGGCATTTGGGGTCACATGTACAGTGGATGCCATATGGCCCAGGAGCCGCAGGTATTGCCTGGTGGAAACAAGAGAATTGCTTTGGAACTGGTAGGCCAAGTCAATAAGTCTGTGGGCCCTGTCCTCAGGCAAGTAAGCTCTTGCCTGAAGGGTGTCCAACCTGGCCCCTATAAACTCCAGGCTCTGAGAGGGGAGCAAAGTGGACTTTGCGTAGTTTATGACCAAGCCCAGATGCTGAAGAAGAGAGACAGTGCAAGAGTGGCTTGTCAGGCATCTTGGAGTGACTGGCCCCTGATTAGCCAGTCGTCCAGGTACGGGATGACAAAATCCCCTGATTTCGGAGAAAAGCCGCCACCACCGCCAGGCATTTGGTAAAAACCCTGGGGGCAGAGATCAGGCCAAAGGAAAGCACTCTGTACTGAAAGTGGTTTCCTCCCACCACAAATTTGAAATCTTGTCTGTGGTCTGGATGGATGAGGATGTGAGTGTAAGCATCCTTTAGGTCTAAGGAGCATAGCCAGTCTCCCTGCTGGAGGTAGGGCAGCAGTATTTATTTATTTACAGTCTCTTATATACCGCACTATTCAGCATCAGTATCCCAAGGGTAAGCATCTTGAACTTTTCCTTCTCCAGAAACGTGTTCAGATTTCGCAAGTCTAGGATAGGTCTGAGGCCTCCTGTTCTCTTTGGTACCAGGAAGTACCTGGAGTAGAAGCCTTGCCCTTCCAGGTGGTGTGGCACCAGTTCCACCGCCTGTTCCATTAAAAGACTTGCCAACTCCTGAAGGAGGAGGTCCCCGTGTAGAGGGAGTCTTGGAGGCTCTCCTGGATATTAGGAGAGCTGTAGCTGGTGGAAATGGAGCATATAGCCCTTCTGGACTATGTTCAGTACCCAGGTATCCCCTGTGATGGCTGGCCATCTGTAGGCATACAGGGTCAGCCGACCTCCTGTGCTGAGTGGAGCTACCGGCGGAGGAGAGGCTATGCTGTGGGAGTCAAAAACGCCCTCCCTGCTGTGCAGGAGCCGGAGCTGGCAGCTTGGGGACTTTCTGCCTAAGGTGCCCATGCCCCTGCCCTTTGGCCTGCTGGCCCTGTTGGGGAGCTGGAGAGGCCTGATACTGAGGGTAGATTTTTTAGGCAGCACCGTTCCTCGGGAAAAAGGGCTTCTTTCCCGAGCCCTTTTTTTTTGCGAGAAGGGGCAGAAGTCTTTCTGGACAGCCTTGTCCTGGTGAGAGTCTCGGTCTCGATTTCTGCAGCCTTTTCAGTCATGGGCTTGCCGAACAGGTTGTCACCTCGGCATGGGACATCGACCAACTTGTCCTGCACCCATGACTCCAGGTCCGACGACTGTAGCCAGGTGCACCGGCGTGCACCGATGCCGGCTGCAGCTACCTGGGCCAAAGCCATTATAGACTGCGCAAGAGATAAACTTCGAGCACTCTCAGATCCCTGTAGACAAGGCTTTGAATCTCTGCAAGGGATCCTCAGAGAGGCCAGCCGAGAACCCGGCAATCTCCTTTGCCAGGTCCTGTAAGTACATGCCCATGTACAGCTGGTAAGTCTGGACACGGCAAGATTGCATAGAGCCCTGGAAGCACTTTCTACCGAGGGCATCCAGGTTCTGGGCCTCCTGGCCAGGAGGCACCGAGGAGTGCATCTTTTGACTTTTCAGCCTGTGCATGGCCGATTCCGTAACCATGGAGTTGTGCGGTAGCTGCATCTTTTGGAACCCAGGGCTCTTACGAACTTGATAAATGGAATCGACCCACTTGCTAAGAACCGGCACCGAGGCCGGTGCTTCCCACATACGGAAGAGCAGCCGTTCCAGCATAGGAGGAACCGGAACAGTAAAGGCTTCCTTCGGAGGAAAGTCATACTGGAGGGCATCAAGCTCTTCGGCTCAAGGCTCCTCCTCGGCCTCCACCGGAAATGCCATAGCCTTGGCCATGTCCCTGACGAAGTCCGAGAACTGGGTATCCTCCAGGGGGGACCTTCTCCGAGGCTCGGACTCCAGGGAGTCCGACGGGATGCACCAGGTCCGGAAGGTGTCAGGAGACTCTTCATCCTCCGTCGCCCACGCTGATTCCTCCGAGGAGGAGTTGAGCAGCTCCGGCCGTGTGGGCCTCGATGCCACCCGCCCTGACGCCACCAGCGTCGATGACCTCAGCCCCACATGGGAGGTCGAGGGAGACCTTGGCCGAGGATCGACTCAAGACTTGATGGACTCGAGGATCGACTCGGCCTCTGGGGTCAACTTAGACGTCGATGTTCCGGTGGTCGGAGCAGATGCACCGGTCAGACCGGTGATCAGTACCCGCTGCTGCTCCAAGGCAGCCAGGCTGCTCTCCAGGGCCGTCAATCTGAGACCGAGCTCAGGAGACTCCGCAGCCCCTGACTCGGGCCCCGATGGCGTCGGGCCTGACGTCGGTTCTCCCGGAGGAGAGTCAACGAGGACAACAGAAGTTACCTGACTCGGGGACTCAGGCTCCAGGTGAGGTAGTTTGGGCAGCCGCTCTGACTCCGAGAGCCCGGGACGGCAGTCAGGGCTCCGCGGCCTGGCCCTCGAGAATCCACGTGCCTCCACTGATGCTGCCCTCACGAGCTTCTTCTTCCTTTTGTGCTCCCAGGCGGGAGACCCCCTTTCAGAGGGCCCACGACGGTGCTCGGGATCAGACTCCCGAGATGTCGAGGCCTCTGACGAAGTCCGGGCCCGGCCGGACGCAGTCTCTGAAAACATTCTTTCAAATTGATGCTGACGGCTCTGAAGCACCTTCGACGACATCTTGCCCAAGGGCCACAGACCAGCGGGTCATGGTCGAGCCCGAGGCATCGGAAGCAGCAGTCGTGTGTGTCGGTGAGAGACATAAGTTTCTTACACCGATCACATTTTTTGAACCTGCTGGCAGCCATTGGGGGAAAAAGGGCCCCTGCAAGGTCAAAAGACAGGGCTGCCAGTGAAAATAACAGAAAAAGCATGAACGCTAGTCACAAAGGACAAAAAACGAAAAAGACGTTCCGGACTCGATACCGGTGTACCGAGCCGAGGCGGGATGGGGAACCGGCGTCGAACCAGCTAAAGGGACGTGAAAAATCGCTGAAAAAAAATCAAATTTTTCCCGGGTGACACGAAATACAACCGTTGGGCTCCGCGGAAAAAGAAAGACTGAGCAAGATGGCACCTTTGGGCAGGAAGGGGACCGTGCATGCGAGCTGCATTCCCAAAGCCTTTCTTTGAAAGCTGGGGAAATGCTCCGCACGAGAACTCTGTCGGCGCCAACGTCACCCATATGTGAGGACTGACTTCCTGCTTGATCCTGGAGAATTCCTGTAATTCAGAAAATTGAGAACGTGTCAAAATCCATTTGGTAGGCAAAAATCTTTTCTCAAGTGCTTCTACATCTTGCAAAACCATTCATATGGTCTTACTCAGCAAACAGACTGGTATAAGCTATTATGAGCTTTAATGATCCTATTAACCAATTAAATCTCTCGGGGTTGGAGTTTAAGTCTTTTAAAAGAATACTGCATTCTGTGGGGCCCCACAATCCATCTTTCCTTGATAAGCCATTCCAGCTCACTGCCTATGAGGAGATTTAAAAAGCATGAATTATGCAAGGTCTGAAGTCTATATGATGCGACAAATAAGTGCATATTACTACTATTTTTGCTAAAGGAACTATCTTTTCTCTGATACAGAACTGAATTTATCCTTTCAATACACGACGGTTGTCGTCGGCAGTATTGATATTCCTATATTAGTGTGAAACCTTCTTGCCATGAAAACCCATGTATAGTCACAATAAAGTAAACCGTTTAGGACAACTATCCACTGGGGTCGCCATGAGTTGACATTGACTTAAGGGCACTTAACAACAATATCGAAGACTAGGACAAGTACTTTATTAAAATCACTTACAATAATTTCTTCTATATCCCCATATCCCAAAATGGTTTCCCAAATCTCTTGTATAAACTCCGGGGAGTGGTGTGTGGGGGCATACTACACACACTCAAAGAGATATTTACAGGATCCTATAAGAACATTGGATATTACCCACAGTCCACTAACATCAGAAATTTGGTTCAGTATATACATGCCTGGAAAACCAATCTATCTTATGTTGCAGGCAGGATGAATAAGGCATATATATTTTCTGAAAAAATACCACATCTGAACAATTTCTTCCTTTTTACTGGGCGATTTAACCCATTAATATTCAATCTGTATTGCTGAGGCCCAGTAACATTGTTATCAAATATTTGACGCTCACATTATCCAACACACCTCACAAACTAGCCCAAAAATACCATTTCCTGTAAACATGCCAGGCCACCCCCTTCCAATAAGAACCAAAACATGAAGATGGGGCAAGGCCCACCCTCTGCTTCCATGGCTGGCTCAACCAGGAGGCAGGACTATGGTGACAGTTTCTGAGGGACAGTAAAGCACAGTTACTTACCTGTAACAGGTGATCTCTGGGAACAGCAGGAATAAGTCTTCACATATGGGTACGTCGGTACCGACGGAGCCTGCGTGGGAACGCTCCCCAGCGTCCAATCAGAAAGCTTTTGGGAGCATCCCTCAGCACCTGCGTGCTGCCTTCCCGCCTTTCCAACTGTCTCTCCTCAGTTAAGTTTTATAGCTGAGACAAAGAGAGAGAGAAAGAGGAAAAGAAGACAGATAAAGAGATACAACTCCTAGGGGAGGTGGGTGGGTTGTGAAAACTTATTCCTGCTGTTCCCAGAGATCACCTGTTACAGGTAAGTAACTGTGCTATCTCCAGGAACAAGCAGGAATGAGTCTTCACATATGGGGACTCCCAAGCTAAGATGCCTGGAGCCCTAGCATGGTGGGGATTGGAACATGCTACACCTCATATGGCCAGGCATCCTGAGGATGGAGGGTAGGAGTTGAAAGAGAGGAGCTGTAGAAAAACAGCTAACCTAAAATAGGACTACAGGTAAGGAGTCCTTGTATGTATGATAATTATCATGAAAATATTGAAATGAACAATCACAATATGTACCTCACCTACTGGATTACAGGAAGTAGAGAGGCTGATGGAGTCTACTGGGGATCCAGTAGAGGAATCTTCAAGGTGACCTCACTGAAGTGAAGGTGAAGGTCCAAATCTGGAAGTGACAAGTGACCCAGGTGTCAACTGGGGTAGTACAAAAACGGTAGGTCTTTAGTGGAAAGCTTTATGGAAAAAGCTGGGAACTCTTTTGGCTACAGAGTTACTCACAGTTAGGAGCAAAAGAGGAAGAATGACCGATTTGGACAAACTAGCCCAGTCCTGGAGGGAAGAAGGGGTATGGGAAAAAAGCCCGTATTCCCAAGAAGGACAGATGTCTGAAGGGTTGAAACCTCAGATCTACTGAAGATCCACCCTGTCTTTCCTAACTGGTGAGAGATAGGAAAGATATTGGAGTATGGAGCTTCAGGGATACCTAAACCTAGGGTTAAGGTAAGAGCTGGCAGTACCACAGTAGTGGTTGTGTGCATAATATCCCAGACATACTGTGGGACAGTATGAACATATGCAAGCCCACTGTCTGGAACCTATAGGAAGGTAAAAACCTTTATAAGCATAGACAGTTAGAGAGATAAGTATGTAAATACATATCTACCTATAAGGGAGCATCTCGACAGATACACACATATATATATATATATATGGGTATATATATATATGTCTATAGTGAGATCTGGAGGGCATAACATATGCACACGCAGCTTCCAGACATATGTATCTATAGAGAAGTATATAGAGATATATACATACATGAATATATATGTCTAAAGATAAATGTCTGCAATTAAGCAGATAGAAATATGTCCATAAGAACATTCACCTGGGAGATGTGAAGAGGAAAGATTCATCTAATAACAAGAAGGTGGAACCTACTTGAGAAGATATATAGAGAATCTATTCCCCCTGGCTAAGATGGTGCAGGAATGCTATCCAGTGAAATAACCAGGAAGGTTGCGTGAAAAAACAGAGGATAATATCAGTCTGTAAACAGCAAGTCCTGAGTCATGTAGAACTCTCGCATGGTAAATGGACAGAAAACGCATAGGATAAGATATCAGGTTGACCACTGGAGGGATACAAAGTGGTATCATGCGTTATGAGTTAAATATGTGCTGTCCATGAAGGAGTAGGATACCATGAGGACAAGCTGCAAGGACAAAAGAGCATATTCCTTGTAGGAATTGGAGAACTCTTTAGACGTTCACGCAGAAAAGGCTTCTGTCCTGTATTATAAAAGGAGATAGTAGGGTGTGGAGAACCCTCACAGTCATGGAAAATGACTGAGGAAGCCTTTTCCAACCATATAGGATAGTCATTAGAGACAAAACCCCATGCTCTCTAGCAAGGGCCCATAGTAGAAAGCTTCTCTGTAAGATTGCAGAGAGCATTATGCAGGAGAACTGGGAAATAAAACTAGCTGTTGGAAGAAAACCAGCTGCCACGTTAACTATGGTGCCAAATCCAAAGGAATTGGGGATGGCAAGAAAAGAAGATAGTGTGATAAGCCTGAAGTGATAAGGATTATCCAAGACAGATGAAAGCACTATCTTGGAATCACTACTAAGGCCAGACTGGAAGTAGTGGAAGACAAGACTGGAAACTTGTGGAAAAGTACCAGTAGTCCAATCACTGGAACCCCTGCATGGGCAGCTGCTGAATAAGACAGCAGAGAGAATCTTTCTGTGTAAAACAGAGAGAACAGACAGAATAAAAGGAGAAATTCCTGTCCCTGTCTGATGAGCTGCCCAGAGAAAAGAAGGGCGTTTATTCAAGAGAAAAAACTCCACACTGGAATGAAAGAAATGACTAGAAAGGCTAAAGAAGCCCTGCAGTGGTATGGTACCACCCTTTCAGGGGAAACCCTGGATAAAAGGGTAGAGACAGGAGCTGAAGGGTAACTTACCATATGGTAAGTCTGTGGAAGGAAAATATTCATGTTGGAACAGAAACTATCATGGGATAGTTGTTAAACCTCTCTTCTTGGTAGGAAGAAGAGGAGAAACCTGTGACCCATAGACATGAATATCCTGACAGCTCAGCATACCTAGGAGCAACTGGATGTCCTGAGGAAAGGAATCCATGTGTAGAGTTTTGAATGAAAAAACAGTGAAAAAAACTTCTACTGGAAAGAAGTCAACTGTAGGTTGTAAACTTCAGGACCCTATGGTTGCTGGGTTTGTTCAGCCTGGCTAGAGTTTGGATTCTTCAAACCAGGGCGAGGTTTCCCCTGCTTGGGAACATCTATATGATGGGCAGGAGAAGAGTGAAACCTTCTTCTCCTAGGGAAAGAAGGTTTGGTAGGGCATTTCCTACCTACTGGGGAAGGAGAAGGCTTAGAATAGCCTCCAGAAACAGGGAAGTCAGTGGACCACTGAGCAACCTGATGTAAAGACTCCTTATTGAAGAGATTTTCCCCAGTGCAAGGAGTATTATCCAGTCTTTGTTGTGCCCATCTGCTTAAGTCTGAAGCTTGGAGCCAGGCTCTACGTCGTGCCCCTATGGCTATAGCAGAAGTTCTGCTAACAGACTCAAAGGAGTCCAGGGAAGCACGAGTAAGAAACCAAGAGATGCTTTGAATATGACTAAGTAGTAAGGAATAGTCTGCAGTCTTGGGCTATGAAAGAAAAGGAGTCAAAAGATATAATTTCTTTGTGACCTCCTGAAGTGATAGATTCATATAAAAAATATATGAGAGAATCCTTGTTGACAGCATAGATGTCTGGAAGGTTTGACGTCCAAAGGCATCTAGTGTCCTAGACTCACGACCTGGTGGGTAAGAAGAGTGCTTCTTCTTACTTTTCACCTTCCTCATTGCTGATTCCACCACAATGGAATGATGGGGAAGTTGAGTCTTTTGAAATCCTGGAGAGGGGGGTACCTGATACAGAAGATCAGTTGCTCTAGAAGGTGAGGGAACCCTTAAAGGTGCTTCCCACATTCTTAGAAGAAGATCCTGCAAGGAATGATGTAAAGGAAGTATTATATTTTCCTTTTCTCCAGTAGAAAGAGAGCCTTGTGTAGGATCATAGCCAGGGATAGGAATAGCAAGAAATGTTGCCATATTCAGGAGAAAATTCTGAAAAGAAGGATCTCCAAAGGGAACCGTCCCTGGACAGGCTAGACCTGAAGAAATAGCCTGGGCACCAGAGGATCTACTTGAGAATATAGGAATATAAGATCCTGCATGGTGCAAGAAAGGATCCTTAAGGAATGGATGCTGGTACTGGAGGTCATGCCCTGAGACAGTCAGCACTGCATCGTCCATGCCAGGTATCGACTCCAAACTTGGTATAGAAAGGAGCGAACCTGGTGAAAGAAGCATGGAAGGAGCTGGCCCCGATGTTACTATGGGTACCGGCACCGATACCGATACCGGTAGCTGTGTCGGAATCGGAAGCGACACCGACATCGAAGCAGTCATCGGTGGCTGCTCAATCGGTACCGAGGTAACCAAAGGCTTTTGGTAATCACCCTCGGTACCGAGCATCCGGAACCGGTAAGCGTCGGTACCGAGACGTGTCGATACCCAGTCTTCTAGACTAGAGATCGATTCTAGACTTGGCATCGAAGGAAGCGAGTCTATCGATGTATGTCTAGAGGGTACCGACATCGGTGGTAGTATCGGCGTAGATGCCGATACTGGAAAGTCAATCTGGGGCGTATTGAGCGGTCCCGAAGGTACCGAGAAAGCCAGATGACGATCCCTGGTGAGGAGTGAATTGCTCAACACCAGTGCCGATGCCGGGGTATCGGTACCGCTCAGAGCGGATGCCACCACCGAGCATGGCTCAGGTATGTTCTGTGAGGGGTGAGCCCCAGGAACAACCTGAAACCCCTGATAGGCTTTGGAGGCCGAAGACTCCCGCCGGGGTTTGAAGCCAATGGACCCTTGAGGGCAAGGCCGGAGCCGTCATCATGCTGTGCATGAGTCTTACCACTCAAGGGTTGGCTAGTCTTAACAGACTGTTTGTGGGTTACCTGATCCTGTGGAGAAGAAGAAATGGTCGGTGCCCTGACACTGGAAGGCAACGCGGTATCGAGGGAAACTCGAAATGGAAAATCTCTTCTCACAATATTGTAGCCTAATGGCTCCGGAGGAAAATGGTCAGGACCCAAACAGGTTAGACACCAGTTCTTGGAGTCTAAAAACAAAACTGTACCGACACAGCTTAGGCACTTCTTAGGAAAAGAAGGTGGCGGCTCCATGATGGAGAGGCCTAGAAGGCCCAAAAGGTTTAAGACAGAAACTGAGGGAAAACAATTACCTGAATTTAAGAAAAAGAAAAGAAAAAACACCGGCGGTACCGGTGGAGTCGGGGAGACAGCTGCGACCACAAGAAAACAAAGAATTAAGGAATTAAAGAAAAGATTTTCTGCGGTGACAGGAGGACGTCCTGCTGGCTCTGCAGAAAAACGAAAACTGAGGAGAGACAGTTGGAAAGGCGGGAAGGCAGCACGCAGGAGCTGAGGGATGCTCCCAAAAGCTTTCTGATTGGACGCTGGGGAGCGTTTCCGCGCAGGCTCTGTCGGTACCGACGTACCCATATGTGAAGACCCATTCCTGCTTGTTCCTGGAGATAGAGCAGCAGCAGTTAAAGCAGAACAATAGGTCCCGACATTCAGAAAAACTCAAAGGAGTACGTTTTTACTTGAAGGGAGAGTGGGCACACACATACACACAAGACACTTGTAATATTTAAAATTATGATGTCCAATTATACATTTTATACATTGTAGGTGGGAGGTAATGAACATTACGTTTGAGATCAATTATCAAATTTCAGGGGAGTGTAATGCTGAAGTCTCTCTAGGGTGACCGATACCCTTCCACTGGCCCTTTCTGTCCCCATCCTCACACTGAAAAACAGAGAGCGAGAATCCAACAATGATACCCAGCCAACCAAACCCACACATTCTCATTCATTCACGGCTTCAACCATACCTCATCAGAACGCACAATGGAAATAAGCATTAAATCCACTATCTTCTTTGCATGCAAATACATCTTGCATATTCATTGCAGATATGCTGAAAACCTGAATGACTTGTGAATCTCTAGGACCAGAGCTGTTTACCCCCTGAGTAAGGTAGGAGGAATTTGGGAAAAGGATTTTGGTGGGGGGGGGGGGGGGGTAGTGAGTTTTCATGGCTAGAAGTAAGATTTTGACATGGCTAGCCTTTCTTCCCTAATTTAAGAGCTGGGTGGCTAGGACGAGGCAGGGGACGGCACCATGGTCCACCATGGAATTTTGTCACATAGGAGGGAATATTTGTAAAAAGCCTTATGGTCCTTTTAAATGTATCAGCTGGGATGGGTGCTTACCACTGCATATAGCTGCAGCCTGGAATGTGCATTTTCTCAGCCATGGCGCTACATGGAAATATCCCATGGGAATTCTGTTGATTTTCTATTTACTTCATTATAAAAAGAAAAAATATATATTTATGACTGGCTGATGAACATGCATGAGTTACTATTACGAAGGATATTTACCCTATGATACATGAAAAAACAGATGACAAATGTAAGATATTTACAAAGTAATTTTGAAACCACACAGGTTTCCTTCTGAAAATCAAGCCAGTGATACACAGCACATAACTTAGTACCCATGTATATTTGAACTTGTTTTGAAGCAGGAACAAATGTACACATAGAAAGTATATGAAAGCCCTAAGGGTACTTTCCGTCCTCTGATCTCACAATGTCCCTTTTTTTACAAGAATATGATGGGAGTTCTTATGCACTCTGTGAGAGGGGAGGATGCAATTTTGACAAGCTTCTTATTTTAGATAAACACTCTGAGGTTGGAGGAGGAAAGGTATAGACCTAGATGGTGTTTTCAAATCTTTGCACATATTTTCCAAATCTTTCTGCACATAGAAAAAGCAGCCGACAGTCAGGATGAATATTTTGTACCTGCAGAAAGTTTCAACGTGAAAATGTGCTCATACTTTCATTTTTTGACTTTGTGTACATCCTGCAGGCAAAACGTATGTATAGTGTTTGCCCAAGATGGAGATTTTGAAAATTGCCCCCATAAAAAATAAAATCTTCCCATATAGCTCATTGTCTGTGAACATATATCCAAAGTTTTTTATGTATACTTATACACACTCAAATGCTCCCTGACTGATCACAATGTTGAGCTTTCTCTATTTTGGAAAACAATTTAGTAAATTAAAGACAAGGTACCTTTATTTTTTGAAATTGTTGTTCCATGCTGCGGAGGCTTTTTTTAGCTTCCTCATCTTTTCCTTCAAGATCTTCTTCTAATTTTTTGATTCTTCTTTCCAAAAATGCAATAGTGCTGAGTTTAGCTGAAGTGTCCTCACCCTCAGCGACTGAGGCAGCAGCATATATTAGAGCAGGCAAAGAGTTTGGATGTCTTCGTTTTATAATGCCTTCCATTTCCTTAATCTGTTGGATGAAGGAAAGAGGGCAGTGAAAAATGAATGTTGCAGTCAGACTGGTAAACAATTTTATATGGTATCATCAACAACATCTAAGAGATTTTGAATTCCCAAGTTCAAATTGCAATTGGAGAAAATGTTATTATGCAGCATAACATCATAAGTACTTTTGTACCTTGGCAACTTTAAGTCAATTTTCAAAGCAAAACTGCTCAAAACGGTTTTCTTTGAAAACTGGCTAAAGGTAATCAGATAGGAAACTACTGGCACACTTTGCTGCTGATATATGTCTCACTGGAAGATAAGCTACAGTTTATGAAGTTAACTTTATAAGGAGCCAATTATTTTTAGGGACCAACAATGTGCCTAAATGTTGGTATTTTAGCCACTTATGAGTATAAATGACCTCTTATAAAATACCGACTACTATAAAAGTACATGTTTTGTTTTCATTGCACATACTTTCACTATAGGCAAATACAGCAGAGGCGGAGTTTGGGTAGAACGTTGGCAAAAAGTAGGCACAGTCATTTACACCAGTCTATGGCTCTTCTAAAAGATCATGCCTTGAATAAACCAGGGCATGGCAAGGCTGTACACAGGTGTGTGGGAGGATTGTTTCCCTGAGTATTGGTAAACAGAAGGCAAAAGTCCCGGCTGCCCCGACGCAGGAGACAATTTATAATGTTCCAACCCAAGTATTTCAGTTTGGGGCTAGCTTTAGATTTTGTTATCCTTGTAAATGCTTAGTTGTTTTCAGGGCAATAGATCTGTTTTTTGAACCTACGCACTTAACTGCTTTCATTTTCTCTAGAACTATAGACAATCCTTCTCCTCCCTTGGATTTGGGATAAGAACATAAGAACATAAGACATGCCATACTGGGTCAGACCGAGGTCCATCAAGCCCAGTATCCTGTTTCCAACAGTGGCCAATCTAGGTCATACGGACCTAGCAATATCCCCAAAAGACACAGGTTCCACAATGCTTGTACTGGGTCAAGCATTGATATCCTGGGTCCCTTTTTAATAGTGGTTTATGGACCTTTCCTCCAGGAACTTGTCCAAACCTTTTTTAAACCCAGCTATACTAACAGCCCTTACTACATCCTCCGGTAACAGATTCCAGAGTTTGATTACACGTTGAGTGAAAAAATATTTTCTCTTATTTGTCTTAAATAGTTTACCCTGTAGCTTCATTACATGTCCCCTAGTCTTTCTATACTCTGATAGCGTAAACAATTGATCCACGTTTATCCGTTCCACTCCATTCATTAATTTATAGACCTCTATCATATCTCCCCTCAGCCGTCTCTTCTCCAGGCTAAAGAGCCCTAACCTTCTTAGCCTCTCTTCATAGGAGTAGCCTTCCATCCCCTTCACCAATTTGGTGGCTCTTCTCTGTACTTTTTCTAATAACGCTATGTCCTTTTTAAGATACGGTGCCCAGAATTGCACACAATATTCAAGGTGCGGTCGTACCATGGAGCGATACAGAGGCATTATAATATCCTTTGTTTTGTTCTCCATCCCTTTCCTTAGGATACCTAGCATTCTATTTGCTTTCTTGGCCGCCGCTGCACACTGGGCGGAGGGTTTTAACATGTTATCCACGATGACTCCTAAATCTTTTTCCTGGGTGGTGGTTTCTAATGTGGAGCCTTGCATCGTGTAACTATAGTGTGGGTTGTTCTTTCCTAGGTGCATAACTTTGCACTTGTCCACATTAAATTTCATCTGCCATTTGGATGCCCAGTCTTCCAATTTATCCAGATCCTCCTGCAGTTTTCCACAATCCTCTTAGGTTTTAACAACTTTAAACAGTTTTGTGTCATCTGCAAATTTGATAACCTCACTAGTTATTCCCTTTTCCAAGTTATTTATGAAAATGTCAAAAAGCAGCGGACCCAGTACAGATCCCTGGGGTACTCCACTATTCACCTTTTTCCATTGGGAATATTGGCCATTTAGCCCTACCCTCTGCTTTCTATCTTTTAACCAGTTCCCGATCCACAATAGTACACTGCCTCCTATCCCATGACTTTTTAGCTTCGCCAAAAGTCTCTGATGGGGGACTTTGTCAAAAGCTTTCTGAAAGTCCAGATATACTATATCAACCGACTCACCTTTGTCTACCTGTTTATGCACACCTTCAAAAAAACATATCAGATTAGTAAGACAAGATCTTCCTTGTCTAAAGCCATGTTGGCTGTCTCCCATTAGGCCATGACTATCTACATGCTGTGTAATTTTGTTCTTTATGATGGTTTCTACCATTTTCCCTGGTACTGACGTCAGGCTCACCGGTCTGTAATTTCCTGGGTCACCCCTGGAACCCTTTTTAAAAATTGGTGTTACGTTGGCGACCCTCCAATCTTCAGGTATTACAGATGATTTTAATGAAAGTTCACAGATTACCAATAGCAGGTCTGCAATCTCATATTTCAGTTCTTTCAACAATCTGGGATGTATACCATCCGGTCCAGGTGATTTACTACTATTCAGTTTATCAAATAGTTGTAATATATCTTCCCGGTGTAGCGATATTTCTCTCAATTCCTCTGCAGTATCACCTTTAAATACCACTTCAGTCTTGGGTAACATCCCTACATCTTCCTCAGTAAAGACCGAAGCAAAGAATTCATTCTGTCTCTCTGTTATAGCCTTGTTTCCTCTTACTGCCCCTTTTACCCCTCTATCATCTAATGGTCCAATTAACTCTCTCACAGGCCTTTTGCTACGAATGTACTTGAAAAAGTCTTTATTTCGTGTTTTTGCTTCCATAGCAAGTTTCTTCTCAAATTCCCGCTTTGCCTGCCTTATCAATGCTTTGCATTTAACTTGCCAGTGCTTGTGCTGTTTCCAGTTTTCATCATTTGGCTCTTTTTTCCATTTCCTGAAGGTTGCTTTTTTGGCAGCAACAGCCTCTCTGACCTCACCTTTAAACCATGCTGGCAGTTTTTTGGACTTTTTTCCACTTTTCTTAATGCGTGGAATACAGCTGGTCTGGGCTTCGAGGATAGTATTTTTAAATAACACCCAAGCTTGCTGTAAGTCTTTAATCTTTGGAACTGCTCCTTTTAGTTTTTTCCTAACTATATTCCTCATTCTATCATAGTCTCCCTTTTGAAAGTTAAAAGGTAGTACTGTGGATGCCTTTACTATCTGTCCTCCACTAATTAAATCAAACATGATCATACTATGATCACTATTGCCAAGTGGTCCCAGCACCCTTATTTCTTGCACCAGATCTGGCGTTCCACTAAGGACTAGGTCCAGTATGGCTTCCCCTCTGGTAGGTTCATGAACCAGCTGCTCCAAGAAGCAGTCATTTATTCCATCTAGAAACTTTATCTCTTTAGCTTGTCCTGCTGTGACACTGACCCAGTCGATACCGGGGTAATTGAAATCACCCATTATTACTACTCTGTTGTGACTTTTGTTAGCTTCCTTGATTTCTTTGAGCATTTCATCATCCATTTGTTCATTCTGGCCAGGTGGTCGATAGTATACTCCCACTGCCATCACCTTCCCCTTCATAAATGGAATTTCAATCCATAGAGATTCTACAGCAAATTTTGTTCCCTGCAAAACTTTAATCCTTTCTGACTCAATGCCCTCTCTAACATAGAGCGCAACCCCTCCACCAATTTGATCAGCTCTATCATTACGATATAGTTTGTATCCAGGTATCACAGTGTCCCACTGGTTATCCTCCTTCCACCATGTCTCTGAGAGTGCAATCATATCTAACCTCTCATTTAGTGCTATATATTCTAACTCTCCCATCTTATAGCATTGGCATATAAGCATTTTAGAGACTGTATTTTATTCATATTAATCTGGCTATTGGTAGGCAGGGGTAATTTGGAATCTTTATGCTCTGTCTGCTCCTTACTCAAGGGCATTTGGGCTACTATGCTCCCTTTTGGAACCTCACTGCTTTTGGTAGTATCCTTCAAGGATACCTTCGTCCGAACCATGCACTCCTGGGTGACTGTCGGCTTTCCCCTATTTTCTAGTTTAAAAGCTTCTCTATCTCTTTTTTAAGGTTAATAAGGATCAATACTCTCATGAAGGAATGGGTTTGGGGGGGGGGCTGTTGCTGCTGTCCTTTTTTTCTTATGTTCTTTTTCTTATAATGTATCTCCGATTTGTATCCACGTCCCCTGTTATTGTGAACTACTGAGCTGTTAACTTGTTTATATTTCCTGGTGTTTGCGCACTTTATGTTTCCTCTGGCTCACTTCTGTAAGCAGTTTTTCCTGTTATATTTGAAATTTAATAAATATAAAATTAAAAAATAAAAATAAAAGACATTGCCTTAAATTGGCACATTTTCAGCCACTTACAGTATGCTTGTATTTTATAAAGAAACATAGACATCTACTTTTCTTTATAAAATAGGTGTGTTTTGGTTCTCTTACACTAGACATCCAGCTAAAAAATTATCCTCCAAATCTAGTCGCGAGTATTTATATCTGCGTTAATACACCCCTATTCTATAAAATAAGCATGCTGATGATATCAGGGGGTATCAGGGGCAAGGGATATGCTGACAGTATCAGGGGTGTCAGAGGAATAAGAGGATGGCTGTGGGGGGGGATGGTTCCATCAGCCTGTGGACTTGCTCCTTCAAGCTGACATTTGCGCATGATCATACTTTACTTTATAGAATAGGTTTCAAATACGCATGTGGCAATGCACATTAACTGCGCTGAAGTTTATGGAATTACCCTAGTATTAAGGCACAATCTCTGCTTCTTACGCTAGCATTTTACAAAGACAAATAGGGCCTCTTTTAGAATATAAGAACATAAGATATGCCATATTGGGTCAGACCAAGGTCCATCAAGCCCAGTATCCTGTTTCCAAGAGTGACCAATCTAGGTCATACGTACCTAGCAGTTTCCCCAAAAGACACAGGTTCCACAATGCTTGTACTGGGTCAAGCATTGATATCCTGGGTCCCTTCTTAATAATGGTTTATGGACCTTTCCTCCAGGAACTTGTCCAAACCTTTTTTAAACCCAGCTACACTAACAGCCTTTACTACATCCTCCGGTAACAAATTCCAGAGTTTGATTACACGTTGAGTTCAAAAATATTTTCTTTTATTAGTTTTAAATAGTTTACCCTGTAGCTTCATTGCATGACCCCTAGTCTTTCTATATTCTGATAACATAAACAATCGATACTGCCTGTGGTTGGAGTGGATGAGGATGTGGGTATAAGCATCCTTAAGGTCTAAGAAGCATAGCCAGTCTCCCTGCTGGAGGTAGGGCAGCAATGTTCCAAGGGGGAGCATCTTGAACTTCTCCCTCACCAGGAATTTGTTGAGGTTGCACAGGTCGAGGATGGGCCTTAGGTCCCAGTTCTTTTTGGCATGAGGATGTACCTGGAGTAGAACCCCTTGCCCTTGAGATGGTGGGGCACCGGTTCCATCGCTTTGTCCTCGAGACGACCTGCCAACTCCTTCAGAAAAAGGTCCTGGTGGAGAGGAGACCTGAAAGGCTCTCCCGGGAAATAAGTGGGAGTTGTCTGAGTCAGGTGGAGGAAGTAACCCTCCCTGACTACCCTTAGTGCCCAGGAATTGGTGATGATGGTCACCCACCTCAGGGGGCCAGATGTCCAACTGTGGGCTGCTGATCTCCTTGGGGTAGAAAGACTTTGCTCAAGGAATCATAAAACTTCCCCTTGGCTGGGCCGTAGTTGGTGCCTGGGGTTTTGGAGCCTTCTGCTTATGTGGGCCATGCCCATGTCCCTTGGCCTGCTAACCCAGCTGGGGAGGCCTGATAAGGTGGGTAGTTTCTGTAAGTAGCTCCCTTCCTCGAGTAGAAAGACTTTTAACCCGAGCCCTTCCTTCAAGGAGGGGCAGCAATCTTTTTTGGAGAGCCTGGTCCTGTCATGAACTCGGTCTCCAGCTCGGCAGTCTTGTCGGTCATGGGTTTGCCAAAGAGGTTCTCTCCTTGGCAGGGGACATCAAACAATTTGTCCTTAACCCACTTCTTGAGATTGGACAACTGTAGCCAAGCTTGGTGGCGTGCACCGAAGCCAGCCGCCACTACTCAAGCTGCTGACTCAAACCCGTCATAGGCCGCTCGAGACATGAATCTGAAGCATTCACAGACAGCTTTGACCAAGTTCTTGAACCGCTGCAAGGATTCCTCAGAGAGACCTGCTGAGGACCTGGCTTCCTACTGTGGGTGTTCGGTTGCCCTGGAAAAATGAGATCCGGAATCTAGTATCATTATGGATGGTGAGCTCTGCCTTCGACAGATCTCGCAGGTAGTGTGTGCTGCTTTTGTTAATTTGTGGTTGGTACGGCAGCTCAGACCCTATTTAAATCAAGATGCTTTGCATTGGGTGGTCCAGGCATTGGTACTGCCATGCCTGGATTATTGAAAAGCCTTGTATGTGGGGCTGCCAGCATATATATTGAGGAAGTGGCAGGAGGTGCAAAACACAGTCACAAGAATCATTTGGGGCTTACAGAGGTGTGATTTGGTGGCTGGGGTGATGTGACAGTTGCATTGGCTCCTGATTAAATCCAGATGTGTGTTTAAATTGTTGGTATTAACATTTAAAGTCTTATGGGGCAATGACCCGCGGTACTTGAGAGAGCTGCTGCAATGATATAAGCCCAATAGGGTGTTGCGCTCGGGGGGTGAATGTCTGTTGGAATTCCCTGGTTAGTCCAAGGTTCGTTTGCAGCGCTGGCACTAAGGTTGGAAACAAACCTGTTGTTATTTCGGAAGGCATAAAAAAACTTCCTGTTTCCGTGAGGATAGGCAGTGGTTTCTTGGGATTGTTTTGGCAAGTGGTTTCAGGATCAGATTATTAAGCACTTCTCTTTTTTTTTATTTTTTATTTATGTAATTTCAAAATCTTTCCATAAGAAAACAACTTGTTACAGAAATGGAAAATACAAACCAAAAAGGGAAAGAGACACCTTCAACCCAAATTACCCAACAAAATAAAATATAAGCACTTCTCTTCTTAAGAGGGGGTAGGGATCCTGCTGGGTGGGGTCAATGGGGTTGTTATTTTTATTTTATTGTAAAAAGCTGTGAATGCTTTAGCAAACAGCAGTATATAAATGTTTTTTAAATAAATAAATAAATAAAATTAGTGCAGTAGCGTTTTTTTTTAATCAGTAGCTTTGCCACTATATAAGTTTGAAGTTTATCTGCTCCTAATGCTAATAACTATATCAGTAATTACCAATATTAATACAACTGAAATAATCAATGGTCTGTATATGTTCAGTTCCCCCCCCCCCATTTTTTTTTTTTAGTATTGAACGGCACCATAGTAACGGTCTTTCATTAACATCATAAGGGAATGTGCCTGGCCATTTCCATACTCGAGTGTTTGATGGTTTTTATTAATGTCATTAGAAAATAGACATAACCCATGTATTATTGCTTCACCGCCTTAGGTTTCTTCAAAATATAACAAATTGAGACACATTTGATATATATTATTTTACAATGGTGATGATGATGCAGATAAATCTGAAATCACTGCCTGCTGCATGGCCAGGATAGCAGTGATGTTCTGCTCCATGGCTGCCATTCTGGTTTCCAAGCCAGAAGGCTCCTCAGCTTTTGGCGTAGGCACCGAGGATTTCGGGCCTGGCGCCAGCACTCTCACAATTGCGTCCGTGACGAAGACTACAGCCTCGAGAAACCTCGCATGGTCTCCGCTGGCCAAGGAATCCTTCTTGAGGACCTTTGTGGGATGCTTCTTGGAATTGCCCAAATCCCTCCAGCTCATCTTACCAGTTTCCCCAGTGTAACCTCAACAGGCTTCGAGGACTTTGTCTTCTTTCGCTTGGGGTCAGAGGCCTTCTCGGAGGAGCCGCTGCGGCAGGACTCCGAGACGCATGGGCCTCACGAGGGGTGATGGGCTTGGAACTTGGTGTCGGGAAGGCTGGTGCGGAGTCGCACCTTGGGAACAGCTTCTCCTGCAATTCCGATCTCTTTTTATTAGTTTTAAGTGTCATAACCTGACACAGGTCACGAGAGGTGCTATCATGTTTCGGTCCCAGGCAGCATAAGCAGCAGTCATGGGTATTGGTGACAGACATGGTTTGACTGCAGAGGTCACATTTTTTGAATCCACCAGAGACATGATGGGTGACACCCGGCCGGGGTTGATGACCTCCACATGAAAAATGGCACAAACGCCGGTTGAGGCAAGTCTCATTAAAAAAAAGGGGAAGGGGGGCGCTCGTGAGCCCAGTGAGGAATGGCTGGGTTTCCCTGAAGCTCCGTGCCATGGGCATCCTATTTCAGTGCAAATTGGCTAATCATGTGAATTATTAAGCCTCCCTTCGACGGATTTGGTAGCGAAAAAGAACCCTGGTCGCGATGAGCAATTTGGATCGCGTTTGAGGGTTTGGAGGTGGTGGTGAAATAGGAATCCTCCCTGTGCCTGGAGTAGCTCTGGTGATATTTATCTCCGGGAGCCATTGGCCAGGATGGCGGCAAGCCAGAGAGCGATCATCAATAAGGACAGTGTGTGCTTCTCCCTCCTCGGACCCCACGCTAACTACTGTGAGTGCTGTTCTTCAGTTTTTGCTTCTAGTCTGCAAGGATCGCTATGTGCAAATGAGATAAAGTTAAAGGGCTGGCTGCACGGCTCCAAATAGCGATCGCTGAGGGTTTCACTTTATTCTTTATGCCACGACGGCTCTAATTGTCATAGATATGAGATTACGGAATGGGGGCAGGAGACTGAAGATCAGAGGCGGGAAAGTCTGTCGGGGCGGCCATTGCCACATGGTCCCGTTAGGCAGCCTCGGTATGTGACAGTGAGAGTTGTCAGCGGCCATCTTGTGTCCCTGCTATTATGACAGCCCCTGTACTATGAAATGGAGCTCTTTCGGCGGGAAATCCAGTGAGGAACAGTGCTCTGTAGATCGGGAGTGTGGAGACTATAAAATTTGAATGTTTTGCTCGGGACACTTACAGAATCCTTCAGCAGTAAGGGGGATTTACTTTTTTGAACGTCTCAGCTCTTGATCATATATCTCCTGGATCTAAGAAATAAATTTAGGGAAGTATCAGCACGATCGAGTGACCCTGCGAAACTTTCTGATATGGATGTATTCCTGCCTGAGAAGCTGTATTCTACATTAAAAATAAGTGACTGGTAGGGCGGTATAGGGTGATCTTATGTGACAGCGGATAACGGAATTCGGAGCTGCAGTCCTCAAGTCACTTTACTACAACGGACGTTTGTGAGCTTGTCACACCATCTAGTGGTGGTAGTTGGTAAGGCAAGGTAAAATTCATTTTTTTAAATGAGAAAGTGCTCTGTTGCACCAGAGAAAGGACTGTTCAGTCTCTGCATTGGGGAGTCCTCATCAGAGAACTTTTCTGTGTCTGCGTTGTCAGATTCTTTTTTTTTTTTTTTTAAGTTTCAAACATTCTTTATTCAAAAAAACAAAACAGGATTACAAATAAAGTCCACATCTAGGAGACTCCCAACTTAACAATATAAAGAAACAGAATGCAATACATAATGAGGATCAAACTCAACTAAGCTCAAATTACATGGAAAGGAAGAAAGTAACATTCAAGTAGACTCCTTACTAACCAAGAAAGCCTCAAATTGATTAACATTGAGGAAAACATACTTAGTGCCTTCCAGTTCTACTATACACTTGCAAGGATATTTCAAAAAGAAGGAGGCACCAATAGCAAGAGTCCGGTCTTTCAAAACCAGAAATGCTTTCCGACGTGCTTGAGTAATCCTACTCACATCAGGAAAGACTTGTATAGGTTCACCACAAAAAGCCAAATTTTTCTTTTTAAAATATAAATTGAAGATCATATTTTTATCTTGTAATGAAAGAAATGATACGATCAAAGTCGCACGCTGTGGAATCAAATCAACAGAAGATTCCAAAAAATTTGAAAGATCCAAGGACTCTGCCTCATTGGGTTTTCCTTCTTGTAATTCCACCGGAGAGGAAGCCTTCACTACAGACGGTTTAGGAATATAATATAATGAGGAAAACTTAATAGAATCTACCTTATCAATCAGCAAGACTTCCTTCAAATACTTTTGTACTAGAATTAACGGCGAAAGATAGTGGGTACAAGGAAAATTTAAAAAACGGAGATTTTTTAAACGATTACTATTCTCCAGAACCTCTAGCTGATGATATACCGAGACACTATCCTTAATAGAAGAGGATGCAGCTGCCTCTACAACAGTGAAACGTCCTTCCAATTTAGACAATCTTTTCCTTGAATCAGAAAGCAAAACATCCTGGTCTGAAAGTTTCTGAATTACTTCAGTAGAGAAAAGTTCTACTTGGGAAAAGGAGGTTCGAAGGGAGCCTTCCATTCGTGCCAGCAATTCCCAAACATCTTTCAACGTAACTTCAGCCGGTACAGATATCTGCAAAACCTCAGAGGGAAAACTAACAGGAGAAGGCATCTTAACATTCTGTCCCCCCAATGACAATAAAGATGAAGCTTCCTGAACACAAGGAGGTAGTCCACCGAGAAAAACTTCTCGGACAGAGTTACTCTCCAAATCCACTCCCTTCCTGGGTTGGGCATCCCCAGGTGCAAAGGAGGTCTCGGACACAGTACTCACAGACTCCCCAGGAGGATTATCCAATGAAGGAGAAGTTCCAGCACCCACAAGATGGCGATCCATTGGGCCAACAGTTTTTCCAATTTTTGCAGGAACCGATGGAAACACCTTTTTTCTCCGTCTGCCCATAAGTCCGTGTCACAAGCTCCTCAAGCTCCGAAGGGGCTCCAAAGGGGCAGGACCTGCCCCTTTGATCATGCCCCTTCGGGCACGCGACCACGGGTGCGCGCCCGCGGGTCGCGTTCCGCGGGGAGCCGCAGATGAAATAGCGGCCCAAGGGGGGGGCGGGGTCTCCCGGTCTCCTCCTCCACCAACCACCGCACGGATCCTCCAGGTGCAGGAAACAGCCAGGTAATCTCACCGGAGCCGCGGGGAGCCGCAGATGAAATAGCGGCCCAAAGGGGGGGGGGGCGGGGTCTCCCGGTCTCCTCCTCCACCAACCACCGCACGGATCCTCCAGGTGCAGGAAACAGCCAGGTAATCTCACCGGAGCCGCGGGGAGCCGCAGATGAAATAGCGGCCCAAGGGGGGGGGCGGGGTCTCCCGGTCTCCTCCTCCACCAACCACCACACGGATCCTCCAGGTGCAGGAAACAGCCAGGTAATCTCGTGCGTTGTCAGATTCTATTTGGGGATCCGTGGAGGCATCTGAGTGCTAAAGAGGGGACTCAGTGAGTTTGGCACTTACTGTGGAGAGTGTTGGTCTGCTAAACATGTCCACGAAGAATACTTATGCCACAGCTCTTTCTAAATATTCTAGGAAGAGTGACCAAGTCACCCCTACTAATACGGCGGGTGCGGCTGGGTCTTCTTCCTTATCATCTACACCTGGTGCTTCTCAGGACATGGGGGCTCAACCAGTTTCTAAGGGTGACTTGATGGAAATCTTACAAGAGCTCCGCTCTTTCAGGCTGGAATTTTCTAAAGCTATTGCAGATCTGCGTGCAGACTATAAATCTCTAGATGATCGTGTTACCCAAACAGAGGTGAATATTGGAGAAGGTTAAATTAGACTTACCTGCTAATTGTAGTTCCTGGAGTGGAACAGTCTAGTCCCATAACCTCTGGGTTCCCAATCCAATCCAGCAGCTTGGAGACTGAGAAACTCCACCTTTTTGTGACATCATCCGTATAAGTCTCCGGTGCCAGCCTCATGCCACCAGTAACCTATTGACAAAGAAGACTCACCGGAGAAGAAACAAGTAAGCCAAAGACTATAGTAAACATTGATAACAGTAAAATAGCAACTGAGGGCAAGAAACTCCCAGCCCATTGTAGCACTTAAGAGAAAGTGGGAGCATTCCAACCCCCTGCTTGAAGTAAGGAACAGACCCAGCAGAACCAAGAAAGAAGCCCCTCTTACCTGTGAAGCTGAGCCAATCCGGACATGTGTTTGCCCAGGAACTCTGGGAGGGATATGGGACTAGACTGTTCCACTCCAGGAACTACAATTAGCAGGTAAGTCTAATTTAACCTTCCTGATCGTGTCCCAGTCTAGTCCCATAACCTCTGGGTCTATACCAGAGCAGTGAAACACACTTACACACGGGAGGGACCTGGCAAACCAGCCTGAAGAACCGCTGATCCGAAGGAGGTCTCCTCCGCCATCTGAACATCCAGACGGTAGTGCCTAGCAAAAGTATTGAGGGACGACCACGTCGCCGCCCTACAGATATCCACCGGCGAAACTAAACGAGCCTCCGCCCAGGAGGCAGCCTGAGCCCGCGTAGAATGAGCTTTCACCCCATCCGGCACAACTCTGCCCTTCAACACATCAGCCGACTCAATGGCTTCCCTAATCCAGCGAGCAATAGATGCTTTAGAGGCCGCTTCACCCTTTTTCGGCCCCGCGAAAAGCACAAAAAGTCTATCCGACTTCCGAAAGGACTCCGTCCTCTTGAGATACTTCCGTAAAGCTCTCCGGACATCCAACCGATGAAACCGAGTAGCTGGAGAACTACTGCTATCACCTCGCAATACCGGCAAGGAAATCGCCTGATTAATATGAAATGCCGAGACTACCTTCGGGAGGAAAGCCGGCACCGGCCGCAACACCACTTTAGATGGAAAGAAGGAAAGATAGGGCTCCCTACAGGAAAGAGCCTGTAATTCCGAAACACGCCTGGCCGAACACACCGCCACGAGAAAGGCCACCTTCAGAGAAAGATCCTTGAGTGAGGCTCTAGCCAGCGGCTCGAAGGGCTCCCCCACTAAGGTCTCCAAAACAAACGGAAGACTCCATTTGGGAAATACTGGGCGGGTTGGAGGCCGAGCAAGAGAAACCGCTCGGAGAAATCGTTTCACATCCCGCTGGACCCCCAGCGACTGACCCGCCAGCCTGCCCCTGAAACAAGATAAGGCAGCCACTTGGACTCGCAACGAAGCCGCTGCCAAACCCTTTTCGAAACCATGTTGCAAAAATTCCAGAATTTGCGGGAGGGAAGCTCGTAACGCTTGGTACTGCCGCGCACTACACCAGGCCTCAAAAATCCGCCAAATGCGGACGTAGGACAACGAAGTGGAACGCCTTCTGGACTTGACCAAGGTAGAGATAACCGCTGGAGAATACCCCCGGGAGGTCAACCGCGCCCTTTCAAGAGCCAGGCCGTAAGAGAGAATCGACCCACGTGAGGCATGACCAGCGGCCCCTGAGATAACAGATCCGTTCGGTCGGGGAGACGCCAGGGCCTGGCCACCAGCAACTGCACCAGATCCCCGTACCAAGGACGCCGGGGCCAATCCGACGCAATCAAGATGACATGGCCCCGGAAGCCCTCTATTCTTTGTAGAACTCGGCCGATCAACACCCACGGAGGGAAGACATACAGAAGCTGCTCCTCCGGCCAGACCTGCAAGAGAGCATCCAGACCCTCCGACATTCGTTCCCTGCGCCTGCTGAAAAAGCGGTTGCACTTTGCAGACGCAAAGGTCGCCATGAGATCCACCACCGGCCTGCCCCACCGTCGGACCACCATTTCGAACACCTCGGGATGCAGGACCCACTCCCCGGGATCCACTCTTACCCGGCTGAGGAAGTCGGCCTCCACGTTGTCTACCCCTGCTACATGGGCTGCCGACAGGTCCAGAAGGTGGGCCTCTGCCCAGGAACACAGAGCTTCGGCCTCGGACTCTAGGGACGCACTGCTGGTGCCGCCCTGCTTGTTGACGTAGGCCACTGCCGTCGCATTGTCCGAAAGCACCCGGACTGCTTTCCCGTCGAGGAGTGGCCGGAACTCCCGCAAAGCCAGCGACACCGCCCGGAGCTCCAACCGGTTTATCGCCCAGGCGCTTTCTTGAGCGTCCCAAAGCCCCTGAGCGAAGGCTCCCTGGCAGTGAGCTCCCCAGCCCAGCAGACTGGCATCGGTCATCACCGCCACCCAGTCCGGCGATTCGAGGGATTTCCCCCTGTTGAGCGACTGGGGAAGCAACCACCATCGTAGAGACTGACGAACATCCTCCGGACATTCCAGCTTCCGGGAGAGGGAGTCCCGCTGGTGCGACCACCGACGAAGCAGAGCCCTCTGTAAGGGCCTCATGTGAGCTCTCACCCAGGGGACGGTCTCTATCGCCGCCGCCATGGTGCCCAACACCTGCAGGTAGTGCCACGCGGATGGCGTCCGGAGCCTGAGAAACCCCTGAACGCGATTCCGCAATTGCAAGGCCCGTTGGGCGGTAAGAAACACTCTTCCGCTCCGCGTATCGAAGCGCGCCCCCAGGTATTCCAGATTCTGGGAAGGCTGGAGATTGCTCTTGGCCAGATTGACAATCCAACCCAGGCTCTCCAGTAGAGAGACTACCCGGGCCGTAGCCTGCACGCTGTCGTCGTGCGATTTCGCCCGGATCAGCCAATCGTCCAGATAAGGATGCACGCGGATGCCTTCCTTTCGCAGAGCCGCCGCCACCACTACCATGACCTTTGTAAAGACTCTCGGGGCGGTCGCTAGCCCGAAGGGCAATGCTTGGAACTGAAAATGACCGAACGGGACCGCAAATCTGAGAAACTTGTGATGCTCCTGCCGAATTGGAATGTGAAGGTAAGCTTCGGACAGGTCGAGGGAGGTGAGAAACTCCCCCTGTCGCACCGCCACTATGACGGAGCGCAGGGTTTCCATGTGAAAGTGAGACACACGGAGACAGCGGTTGACTCCTTTGAGATCCAGGATCGGGCGAACATCTCCGCCCTTCTTTGGGACCGTAAAATAAATGGAGTATCGACTGCACCCGTACTGATCTACGGGCACGGGCGCAATCGCTCGGAGATCCAGTAACCGCTGTACCGTCAGCCTTAAGGCCGCCCTCTTTGTCACCGTCCTGCCGGGGGAGAGCACAAAGGAATCCCGCACGGGACGCAAGAGCTCCAGAGCATAACCGTCGCGAACAACCTCCAACACCCACTGATCCGTCGTGATGTGGGCCCAGGCGGGAAGGAACTCCCGCAGACGTCCACCCACGGGGGTGGGGGACGACTGGGCCCCCCTCACTTCATTGGGGCTTTTTAAGATTAAGGGAGGAGGAGGAGGAGGTATTAAGTCCGAAACCTCGCCCCGCGCCCCGAAACCCCCGGAAACTCTGTGATCGGAAGGGAAAACGCCCCCTCTGTCCTGGAGCCGCCCTTTGGGAACGAAAGCGACGAGAGTCCCGCAACTGCCCCCTGGAACTCGATGCCCCCCTAGAGGCCCGGGGCTTGTCCTCGGGCAAACGCCCGCCCTTGGACTCCCTGAACTCCTTGACCAGCTTGTCCAAGTCCTCGCCGAACAGCAGACGCCCCTTAAAGGGCAATTTGCTCAACCGCGTCTTGGACGACGTGTCAGCGGACCAGTTCCGCAACCAGAGATAGCGCCGCGCTGCGACCGCCGACGCCATACTCTTGGACAGCCCCCCGCATAAGGTCGTACTGGAGGTCCGAGAGGTAAGCGGCCCCTGACTCCAGGCATGCCGCTTCCCCCGCCAAAAGAGACTCCTGGCCCTCCTGGACTTTCTGAGACCAACGCAGGCAGGCCCTGGAAACCCAGGCGCCACAGATGGCTGCCTGTAGGGAAAGAGCATTAATATCAAAGACTTGCCTGAGCAAGACATCCAGTTTCTTATCCTGAACGTCCTTGAGCGCCGCGCTACCTTCCACCGGAATGGTAGTCTTCTTGGTCACTGCCGAAACCGCAGCGTCCACCCTGGGAGGTTGAAACACCTCCTTGTCCCGGTCTAATAAAGGGTACAAACGGCCCATCACTCTGGCACCTTTCAAAGGCGCCTCGGGGACATTCCATTCCTCTTGAATCATCTCCTGAAACACCCTGTGCACCGGGAAAGCCCTCTGAGTTTTCCGGAAACACCTGCAGCAGCGGATCTTCCAATGACTCGTCTTCCGCAGCCGCAGGCTCCGGCATGTTGAGCGCTTTTAGCGACTCCACAATGAGGGATGGCAGTTCCTCTCTCCGAAATACTCGCACTACTCTAGCCTGATCCTCCTTGTCAGGGATCTCGCCCTCCTCCAACTCGTCCTCCAAACATACGCTGTGGGCGCCCTCATCCGAGAGAGGGCTTTCCGACAGCCCGGAGAAGTCCCCCAGGGTATCGTCTCCCCGAGCCCTCTTGCTCCTACTCGGGGAAAGGGACCGACGCGGGGACGCCGGACGTTTACCGGCACCACTGGAGCCGCTCGGCAAACCCGCCTGCAACAAACCACTAAAAGCAGAATGTTGAAGAAGTGCCACAAACTGTTGAGAAAAAATGGTAGAGAGCTCAGTGGGGAACACCATGGGAGAAGCCGGAGCGCCCAAACCTGAAGACGTTCCTGGCATCGGTTCCTCATGCGCCAGGGCCGGGAGACGCGACGGCGAAGCCACTGGCTCGAGCCCTGGCGCTGGAACTGCCTGTGAGGGGGGGTTATCCAGCTCCCGGGCCTCCCCCGCACACTCTTTGCAGACCCCTGCACTTGTGCCCTTCCGTGTACCACACACAATGCAAAGGGGTTTGGAGGGCATGCTGACCACTGCTGCCTCAACAGAAAAGGAAGTGAGTGAAAAGACAATGGCCCAAGGTACCCCCGAGAAAATGCAGAAAAAACGCCGAGGGCACAGAGAGAAAAAATCCCCCACAGCTGAAAAACTGCTGCGCTGTAATATCGGAGAGTTTGCCTGCACCTGTATGCTTCCACAACTCTCCCTAAAGAGCAGGGCAACTTCAAAACAAAAAGAACCGGCCCGCACAGAAAAACCGCGGCGTCACCACGAGGCAGGGCCGCGAGGAAAAAAGAGCGCGAAAGCGCGCTGAGAAACACTGACCGGGCCGCGGCCCCTGCCCGAGCACAGCAAAAACCACGCCGGCTCTAAAGACAGTCCCGCGGCTGCTCGGAGGCTCCCGCCAGCCTAGGGAACACCCTCCAATTCCCCCCAAGGTAAAACTCACCGCACCGCTGAACCGCGGGAGAGACAGAGGAGAAGGGGGGGGGGTAGGAGTAGCCGAACGCGCTAGCAGGCACAGACTTCCGCGTGGCGCCGGCTCTCCTGAAGGCAGACTTACCCCACCGGATCTCGCCCGGGCCGCTGCTGTGTCTCAGGCAGACCTCTGAAACAGCCGGCTACAGCAATGAGCTCTGCCCCGAAGAGTAGCTAAGGGCAGGAGGGGGGGGGGGGGAGGAGGGAAACGGAGGACCCAGAGCCAAAGAGCTGGAGTGCTCCCAATTCCAAGAAATAGACAGCAAAGCAGGACTGCAAAATAACTAACAGCTAAATTAAGCCCATAAACTAAGGTGTCTCAATTGTTTCTCCTGTGAGCCCGGGACCCCCGGGCTCCCAACTATCCAGCTGCTTGGAGACTGAGGTAACTGGTGGCATGAGGCTGGCACCGGAGACTTATACGGATGATGTCACAAAAAGGTGGAGTTTCTCAGTCTCCAAGCTGCTGGATTGGATTGGGAACCCAGAGGTTATGGGACTAGACTGGGACACGATCAGGAACAGATGGATTCTACATTGGAGCTTCAATCAAAGATGTATAAGGTGGAGCAGCTCACGGCGGATTTGAAGGAGCGGCAGGATGATTTTGAAAATAGACAAAGGAGGAACAACATCAGAATTTGGGGAGTGCCTGAATCCTCCACTACAGGTGGTTCTCTCGTGGCTTTAGTTCAAGAGATTTATGCTTTCTGTGTCCCTACCAGTGGTGCTCCAGTAAAAATTGAAAGGGCGCACCGAAGCGGTAGTAGGAAGGTGGGGGCTGATATTCGAACACGTCCCATCATAGCTTGCTTCCAATGTTATGAAGATAAAGCTGCGTTAATGAGAGTAATTCGTGGGAAACAATCTCTATCCTTCCGAGAATGGGAGCTTCAAATTTATCAAGATTTATCTGCCTACACCTTGGAGAGGCGTCGTAGCTTCAAACCACTAACGCAGCTTCTGCAACAAAAGCAAATCAGATATCGCTGGAACTTTCCTTTTGCTCTAATTTTTGAGTGGCATAATAAAACCCACAAAATCAGACCTGTCAGTATGTATGGACTTTGTGGACCAGATTCAAGGTGGAGGAGCTCGTCTGTCTCGGCAACGTAACCTGAGATTGGATTGGGAAGTCTCGACTCCAAAACGAAGAAAGGTTCCACGCTCCAGATGTCAGTCAGAAGCGGATGCTGAGGACCAGGTCCACAGAGCAATGGACACTGTAGCTCCTTTGTAACGTTTTAGTGTTTTTGTTGATATTTCTGTATCTCAGAATGGGACAGGACTATTGGGAGGGGGTGTGTAGAGGTTCTCTTAAATAAAGCAGGGGGGAGTTCATGGTGCATATGGTGGGGGGTATGTAAGGATGGGAGTAATGGTAAGGGTTCTAATAAGGCTAATACTTTTATGGTTGGGGGGGAGGGTTGGCAAGTGTATAACAGGTGGATCATGGGGCAAGGAAGGGATGCTGATGGCGGGGTTTTGACTAGGGTTTGGGTCACCCCTTGGGTGACTTGGTTGTCACCTTAGTTTTGGAATTAGTGAGGTGACTAGGAGCAGTCCTTGCATTTTAGGACTGATGAAGGGGACAGAAGGGGGGGAGGGTGCTGGGGAGGTTATGGGGGGGGGGGTTTGGGGAGGGGTATACGGGTGGGGGGATGGGTATTGGATCAGGTCTGGGAAATGTTAGGTCCTCGGAGGATTTCTAATCATAAGCTGTATGGATTCAATGTTATTCAAGAGATGATGTGGAACCAACTGGATGTATCAGGTAAGAGGTTTGGTAGGGTTGGGGATGCTTAAATTACTCACTTGGAACATTAGGGGATTGCATAATCCCATCAAGAGGCGAAGGGTGCAAGCACAAATTAATAAGGAAAAAGCGGATGTGGTGTTTTTGCAGGAGACTCATCTTGGCCCAAATGCGTCGTATGGATTATCTTTTAAGGCATTTCCGCAGGTTTATTATTCTAACTTTACTGCCCATAGACGGGGAGTAGCAATTTTAATTTCTAAGGATTGTCCTTTGGTGGTTTCCTCGTGCGTTTCGGATCCGTTGGGGCGTTATCTTCTTATCACCGGATCCTGCAACAACTTGCCGATTACTTTACTTAATGTGTATGTCCCTCCTGCGGAGGTTCCATTGACGTTGCACGATCTGCTTGAGGTTCTTAGGATACATGCTACTGGTGAAATACTGATGGGGGGAGACCTAAATAGTGTGCCTTCAGAGCTAGACAGATCTGTCTCTGGGGGAAGAGAAAAGGGCGGGTCTAAAGCATTACGGAATTTTCTGGATAATTCGGGCCTACGGGATGTGTGGAGAGATCTACATCCAGGAGAAAGAGATTACACGTTTTTCTCACCCAGCCATAATTCACACTCTCGCATTGATTCTTGGTTGGTGTCACAATCGCTATGTTCTGCTATCCCTAGAGTGCACATTGGGGATAAGGGTCCATCCGATCATCATTTAGTGACATTAGACTGGGTGGTAGTTGATCAGGAGACTCCTCCTAGGACGTGGTCTCTGAACAGACAGCTTTTGAAGAATAGAAAATTTGTGGAGCAAATACAAACACACTGGAAGGAATATTTACGATTTAATGACTCTTCGGAAATTTCGGGTTCCTTGTTGTGGGATGCGGGAAAAGCAGTGATGCGAGGGTCCTTGATTTCCCTCTCTAATGCGTTTTGAACACAACAGCGGCGACAGCAAGATCAGATACGGGAATTAAAGGTGATACACAAACGCACTCAGAATAAGAAAGTTTGGCGGAAATTAGTAGATCTGAGAGGTCAATTGGATGCCATGGAAATCTCTACGATTGCATCGCAGATGCAGCGAACCAAGCGTAATTTTTATGAACACGGCAACAAGGTAGGTAAGATGCTTTTATGGCAACTGAAACGTCAAAGGGTGAAAAAGAAAATCGCTGCTATTGCTGATGACTCTGGCAATGTACTTACAAAATATTTAGAAATGGCTAACTGTTTGGCAGCGTTCTACAAGACTCTATATTCTTCGCAGTTTGCGGCGGATGAACGGACCTTGCATGATTGGTTACGAGAGACTGGCTTGCCTCAGATATCCACTGATGCTTTTCGGTCTTTAGAGAGACCTAATTCAGTTGGCAGAGGTGCAGTATGCTATTCGAAGGTTGAAAACTGCCAAGGCTGCGGGACCGGATATGCTACCGGCTGAGCTGTATAAAGTTCTTTTGGATCAGATTGCGCCAGTTCTGGTTAGGGTTTATAATGAGATTTTGACCCTACGGAAATTACCACAATCAATGTATCAGGCTTCCATTGTAGTGATTCCCAAAGAAGGGAAAGATCCGACACTTTGTACTAATTATAGACCTATATCCTTATTGAACATAGATTACAAAATTCTGACTAAAGTATTTGCACTGAGGCTCGATTCCCATATTCAAGAAATTGTACACCCGGACCAGACCGGGTTTATTAAAGGTAGACATGGCTTTGAAAATGTTCGGAGACTCATCAATATCTTATTGGGGTTGAAAGAATGTACGGGAAATTATGCGGTGTTATCCCTAGACGCCGAAAAGGCTTTCGATCGAGTGGAGTGGCCGTATTTATTTGCCGCGTTGCAGCATTTTGGATTTGGGCCCAATTTTCGGGGGTGGATGGAGGCTCTATACCAAGATCCGCAAGCGGTAGTTATGGTTAATGGGTTTCAGTCGTCTCCTTTCATCTTAGGTAGAGGGACTAGGCAAGGCTGCCCACTTTCCCCCTTACTTTTTGCTCTGGCACTCGAGCCCCTGGCGATACGCTTGAGAGCTCAGGCGGCAGATCTGGGCATTACCATGGGGCGTTCGGATCATATTGTCTCTTTATATGCCGATGATACCTTGATTTTTATTAAAGATCCGGATAGTTCCTTACCGTTAGTGGTTGGTCTGCTTCAGCAATTTTCGTCTTTGTCTGGGTTCAGGGTCAATTATGCTAAATCAGTAATGCTGCTGTGTTCTATTGGTAAGCGTGGGGTTAGGGGGGGATCTGCTGATCTTTTTCCCACAGTCTCGCAATTCCGGTATCTAGGAATTAATATTCCGGGGAAATTGGAGGACCTGTATGTTTTAAATTATCCTCCGTTGCTGAAGACGGTGCGAGAGGAGCTTCGTCACTGGTCCTCTTCCACGGTATCCTGGTTAGGTAGAATTAATGTGATTAAGATGTTGGTCTTACCCAAGTTTTTATTTTTGTTTCAACAACTACCAATTTCGGTGCCTAAAACCTTTTTTGCGGAAGTGCGCAAGATGCTCACCAACTTTATCTGGCAAGGAAAGCGTCCGCGGCTGAATTGGCAGACTATGGTCCGACCAAAGTCTTTGGGGGGGATGGGACTTCCTAATTTGGAAATATATTATCATTGTTCTTGTCTACGCATTCTTCATTACTGGACACATCGTTCCGATTCTTCCTGGGTGCAAGCGGAAGCCGCGTGGATCTCTCCTACGCCTCTGGTGGCGAGTCCGTTCCTGGATGCAAAGTCTCGCCATCGGTTACTGTTACATCATGACCTGTTGGATCCGGTATGGAGCAGTTGGGGGAAGATGTGTTCCTTGTCTGCGTTACCCTCCAAGTTTTCTCCTTTTACGGTATTAGGATCCCTTTCCTTTCTGCAGTTCGTGGGACAAGATCTGAGGACACGGAGTGCTCAGCTTTCGGTTGCCTCTCTGTATGATAAGGGAAAATTTATGTCCCAACAGCAATTGGAACAGCTCTTGGGCAGAGGGATGTCTGTTTTTCAGTATCTCCAATTTTGGCATTGTTTATCGGAAGTGCAGTTCTCCTCTGCGGGAACGAGATCTCCCAGACAATGGGAAAGTATTTTGTTTAACTGCGGTAATTCCAAGGCTCTATTGGCTAGAGTATATAGGGCCCTCTCTTGGGATATTGCTATGGTCTCTTCTCCTCCTAGTTCTCAGGCACAATGGAGTAGGGAATTGATGGCCGACTGGGCGACCATTTGGGATGATATTATGGAATATACCTATAGGTGCTCCATCTCTTTGTCGTTGATCAACACACAGCTGCAGATATTCTTTCGGATGGCTATCACACCGGAGCATTTGTATCGGTGGGGCAGGGCGGATGATCCCTTTTGTTGGCGTTTCTGCGGTCAGAGGGGCACGTTTCTCCACATGTGGTGGGGGTGTAGATTTATTCAGGCTTTTTGGGCGGCGGTTCTCTCACAAATTGCGGATAAGTTGGAGGTGGTGATTCCTGGTAAGCCAGAAATTTGTCTTCTGGGATATCTGCCGGAGCGGATATTCCCTTTGGATAAGAGTAGAGTGATTAATAGTTTGCTGTTAGCGGCTCGTTCGGTAATCGGTCGCTTTTGGAAGCGTTCGTGTGCTCCTACTTTATTGGAATGGAGGATAAAGGTATGGGACATTTACCGGATGGAAAGACTCACCTCTATTGTTAGAGGTTGGACAGATTGTGTGTCACCCCTATGGGAGTTGTTCTTGCCTCTTGATGGGATTGCTCCCCCTTTGGTTTTTTAGTTCTTTAGGGAAGTTTCAGGGTGGAGGTGTACGGGAGGTTGGTTCCTATCGTCACTAATTCAGGTACTGGACCTAAGTCTATGTGTATGCTGGTTACTGGGTTTTCCTGAGACCAGGCTTTTGTGAGCTGGGTCTGCGTGCAGGCGGGGGTGGGGGTGGGGGGGGAGGGGGCGGGGAAGGATGGGAGGGGGGGAGGGTAAAATGTTTTTGGTGGGGCAGTGGGTTGCATTCATGTTAAGGCTGTACTAAGAGGGATGTCTTTTTGTGTGTGGAGGATGTTAGCCCCCACCTATAATGGGCTTCTCAAGGTTCCATAAAAGGTTTTCTGTTTGTTACTATACTGTAGTGGTTGGATATTTGTATGACTGTTTTGATATATGCCTAATAAAATTATTATACAAAAAAAAAAAAAAAAAAAAGGGGAAAGAGCCAAAAACAGTGCCGGGCCCGGTGCCGGCTCAAGGCGGGAAGAGGAACCGGTACGCAAACCAGGAACAGCTAATTTTTCAAGTATTTAGCAAGGATTTTTTTCCAGGGAAACTGGATGTGCGTCCGTTGGGCTCCGCAGAAAAAAGGAGACTGAGCAAGATGGCATTCTTGGGCAGGAAGGTGACCATGCATGCGTGGTAGCATTCCCAAAGGCTTTCTTTGAAAGCTGGAAAAATGCTCCGCACGGGCTCCTTCGGCGCCAAAGTCACCTATATGTGAGGAATGACTTCCTGCTTGTTCCTAGAGAACATTATGTATAGCTTGGACAGGTCTTTATTCCTATGAATGATTTTCAGACATACTGTTTGGACAAATGTCAGGACCTCTTTAGAAATATAAAGAGATCTTTTAAACACATAGGACACTTATGAAAACTTCAAACATTAATATCTTGCCCTACATGAATGCAGGGACGCTTATCAGTCCATCAATAATTATTTTTATGTGCTGTTCTCCATGATACATTCCTGTCCTGCTTAGATCTTTAAAGACCTATTATATTATCATGGGTGACTTCTCCATACATTGTCAGTTTCAGTTTGATTATGTCACGCTCTGATGGAAACTTGAACTTGTCACATATATTTTACAAATGTCGGATTCAAATATATTTATTGTGGGACAATAATATTTATTTATTTAACATTTCTTATATACTGCCTTTCATGATATCAAGGTGGTTTACATTGAACAAACTGCAATTACATTGAACAGGGCATTATAACTTGGAGATAACTATTTTACAGGGAACATGGGCAATGGAGGGTTAAGTGGCTTGCCCAAGACCACAAGGAGCACCTGTGGGACTAGAAACCCCAGTCCTTCCGGCCCAAGGTTGCTGTCCTCTAGTGGGATTTGAACCTCTGACCTTCTGGCCTGAGGTACCTCGCCCCAACCACTAGGCCACTCCTCCACTCCATTTTTCTTACATGTACCTCCTTGATGCACAGATTCTGTTTTTACGATCTATCACAAGATCTTTTTAAGATTTTGTGTATCTTGTGAAAGTAAGTATTTAATTGGTCCTTTCCCCCCATTCTATTATAGAGTTCACATATGTGATAGTCACTATATTTTTTATATTTATGTTTTATAACTGACTTCATTATCCCCCTGGTCTTATTACTCAAGCATTTTAATGCCTGAGTTTTATACTTTGCATATGGAGTTTGGATATTTGAGATTTTCTAATATTCATTATTCCTTACCTTATTTTCTTTGATGCCACATGTACACTATGATAAGTTATTGTATACCAACGTTTAATCACACATTCTAATTATTATATTCCTATTATGCTATTTTATTCTTTCCTCTACAAACTAATTGATTATATGAACCATGTCCTTTTCATTTACATTATGGATTACAATTATCTTTTTCATGTTAATTTTAGTTATTAGGTCTTTTACAGAGTGAAGGAGTAGCCTAGTGGTTAGAGCAACTGCCTAGTACCCAGAAGATCAAGGGTTTGGTTCCCACTGGCACTCCTTGTGACCATGGGCAAGTCACTTTGCCCTCCATTTCCTTGGAAGAAAAAAGGCAATCTACTTCTGGTGATACATTGCCAAGAAAACCCAGAAATAGCTGGGTCGCTAGGAGTCAACACTGACTCAATGGCACAAAAACAAAAAGGTCTTTTATGTTTCAAACAATGGTTCAATGCATTTTGTCCCTTTCATTTGCATTATAGATGACAATTTTTTATTTTATGTTTGTGTTAGCAACAAGATTTTGTGTTTTATCAATGATCCAATGAGCTTTTAATTTAATATTTATGTTATTTTATCTATGGTTTCAATTGTTTTGTTAAGCTTATTTGTATTCTCATTTGTTTTATGATTTTAATGAATTATTCTTTTGCCTCTTGAGATCCCCTGAAGAAGGCAGCCTTGCCGAAACACGGCTGTGTAGGGGTGTAGGGACATTTCTGAATAAAAGGACTACTCTCTACTTCTCACTCTCTTTTGGTATTTGTTCCTGCTTTATGCGAGGGGTTGCACATTTGGTTGGTGAACCTCTGACAGAGTTGGACTTCAGCCCAGCCTGGAACAGGTAAAGCAGGTACTACAAGATCAGCTGGACCGAACAGGAGAAGGGGTTGATCCTTTTCTCCATACACCAAACTGAGAATCTCTGCCACTTGAAGGTTTGCAGGAAGCCAGAAGGACTGATTCCACCTCGCTGGAGAGATTGAAATGTGCCAAGCCACGCTGTCAGAGGCAGGGACCCTAGGATGGGGTGCAGGAGGGAGCCATCCCTGCCAGAGCAGGCTCGGGTTGCCTGGGACAGCCAAAGGAGCAGCGGAAATCACAACTGCTGGGCCCACCAAGGAGCCACCAGTATCAATGTGGCTCTGTCGAATTCTCAACTCAACATGGCCCTCCATCCATGGAATGAGGAATGCATCCACCACTACCTGCGAGAGATGTGGCTGCCTGAAGAAGCAGGGCGCTCCTCCAGGCAGCCACATTCCTGGAGGTGTGGTGGATGCGTTTATCATTCCATGGATGGAGGGCCTTTTCTACACCTTCCCGCCCATGCCGCTGATTACCCTGTTCAAGGTCTCTTCCATTGGTCGGGCTGGCGAAGAGGTTCTTCTGGGGAAGCCTCTAGAGGTGGAACAGTCAGCTGGCCACTCTGTGGTCTAGTCTCCACGTGTGGTTGGAGGACTCGGCTGAGCTGGTCCACCAGGGCATTGTCCTGGCCTGAGAGGTGGGTTGCCGGTAGGAGCATCCCATTGATGCTGACGAAGGAGTAGAGGCTCACTGCCTCCTGGCACAGGAGGGACAAACCTGTACCTCCCTGCTTGTTGATGTAGAACATTGCCACCTTGTTGTCGGTCTGGATTTAGGACCGCTTGAAGCTGAAGATGGTGTTGGAAAGCCTGGAGGGCAAGCACTATTGCCTGGAGATCCAGGAGGTTGATTTACAGGAGGCTCTCCGCCTACGACCAGCTGCTTTGAGTGCGGAGGTTGTCGCAATTGGCTTCCCAGCCCAATTTGGAGGCATCCTTGGTAAGGATCCTCTGGGGGGTGGGGGCCTGGAAGGGCATCCCAGCCTACAGGCGCTGGAGTTGTTGTCACCAGCCAAAGGAGTCGTCCAGAGGATGGGTCATGACCACTCTGTTCCATAGACTTCCCATTGCTAGGGACTACTGGGAGCTGAGAGTCCACTGGGCCGGCCGTATGTGCAGGTGGGCATTCAGAGTGAAGTGCACTGTGGACGTCATGTAGCCCAGAAGGTGAAGCAGGTGGCGGGCAGAGACTGAGTGTTGCCCCTGGATGTGTCCTGCGAGTGTCCTGAGGCGCTCAGCCCTGTCTAGGGGGAGGAAGGCCTTGGCCTCGACAGTGTCCAGCAGAGTCCCTATGAATTCCAGGCATTGGGTCAGCTGGAAATGGGACTGTGTGTAGTTTATGACAAATCCCAAGTGTTCCAGAATGAGAATGGTGTGGGCCATCACCTGATGAGTCTCGATGGCAGTGCCACCTTTTTATGAGCCAGTCGTCCAGGTAGGGGAAAAAAAAACAACCCCTGGAGACGCAGGAAGGCGGTGACCAATGCTAGGCACTTGGTGAAGACCGTTGGGGTGAAGGCCAGACCAAAGGATAGAACCCTGCACTGATAGTGGCAGCCTCTTACCATGAAGCGGAGATTCTGCCTTTAAAGGGGGTGGATGAGGATGTGTGTGTAGCCATTCTTTAGATCCAAGAAGCATAGCCAGTCTCCCTGCGGAGGTATGGCAGCAACATTCCAAGGGAGAGCTGCTTGAATTTCTCCCTCACCAGGAACCAGTAGAGGTCTCAAAGGTCACAGATGGGTCGAAAACCCCCCGGTCCTTTTGGGCACCAGGAAATAGCGGGAGTAGAACCCTTTGCCTCTGAGGTGGAGGGGGACGGGTTCCACTGCCCTGTCTGCCATAAGACTTGAGAGTTCTTGCTGAAGCAGGCCTCGGTGAAGGGGATATATCAGGAGTTCTCCCGGAAAGAATGGCGGGAGAGTCTACTTGAGGTGGAGGAGCTACCCCTCCTTCACCACCTGCAAGGCCCATAAGTCAGTGGTGATGGCTAGCCAGAGGTTGGCAAAGAATACCAGATGACCCCCCCCCCCCCATGTGCTGTGGGGCAGGCCCTTCCAGGGGAAGAGAGGATATGCCCCAAGAGTCAACCCCCCCCCCCAGGTTGTGCCTGAGGTGTAATCTGGGGCTTGGGGCCTTAGGCTTACGAAGGCCATGACCTTGTCCCTTGGCCTGCTGGCCCTGTTTGGGAGCTGGGAAGGCAGAGTGATGAGGGTAGTTTCCATAAGCCTTCCTCTTTTTTGGGTAAAGGGGCTTCTTACCCAAAGCTTTCCTTCGGGAAGGGTCAGAGGTCTTCTTAGACAGCCTAGTCCTGGTCATGAACTCAGACTCCAGCTCGGCAGCCTTGCTGAAGAGGTTTGTCTCCCCTGCAAGGGAAATTGACCAACTTGTCCTGCACCCATTGCTCCAAGTCAGAAGACTATAGCCAGGCATGGCGGCGGTCACTAATGCCCACCACTGCTACTCTAGCTGCTGATTCAAAGCCACCATAGGCCACTCAAGTCATACATTTGGAGCACTCCCTGACCATGAAGACCAGAATCCATAACCACTGAAAAGATTCCTCTGAGACACCAGCCAAGAACCTGGCGAGCTCCCTCGCCGTGTCTCACAGATACATGTCCATGTACAGCTGGTAGGTCTGGATCTGGCTGATGAGCATCGAGCCCTGGAAGTACTTCCTGCCCAGGGTGTCTATGGCGCGGGCCTCCCCATCCAGGGGCACCGAGGAGTGTGTTTTTTGGCTCTTGAGCCTATGCATGGCCGACTCCACCATGATGGAGTTGTGAGGCAGTTGAGCTTTTTGGAAACCAGGTCTCCGGCAGACCCGGTACATCGAGTTCAGCCACCTGCTCACAATGGGAACCGAGGTTGGGGTCTCCCACATACGGTAGAGCAGCCATTCCAGGACAGGGGGGGAAGGGCACTGTAAGTGCCTCCTTGGGGGGAACCCCGTACTGGAGAATCTCGAGGTCTTCCACCCAAGGCTCTTCCTTGGACTCGGTGGTGAAGGCAAAAGTCTTTGTCATATCCCTTACAAAGGCCAGTAAGGCCAGATCCTCAGGTGGGGACCAACGCCAGGCCTCTGAAGGGTGGGGTTCTGAGAGCACATCCCTGTGGAGCCAGATGTACGGGGACTCATCGTCCTCAGTCTCCCAGTCTGACCTGGAATTGGGGAAAACCTTGAGGGTCCTCCGGACCTCGGGTTGGTGCCCCAGCCCCAATAGCCTGGGAGTCCCAATGCCTCTGCTCTCTAAGTTGGGTGTGCTGTGTGGGGAAGTCCTCAGTCCTGAATGGGTCCGAGCTGACGATGCTCGAGGATTGGCTCCACCTCCAGGGAAGCCCTTGCAGTAGAGGGGCCAGTGGTTGGGAGTGATGACCCAGAAGAACTGGGCATCAGAGCCCGCTGCTGGGCCACGAAGGCAGACAAACTATGTTCTACGGCCGTTATCCTGGCCTTGATGCCAGATGGCTCTGCAGTCACCAGCGCCTGAGGCAGCTTCGAGGGCCTTTCCCAGCCATCATCCTTGGCCTCGTGACGAGGGCTACGAGGCTGGGGGCCATGGGACTTCCCCATAGTCCCAAACCTATCACCCGAGGAGACCACTGATGATGTGAGGCTCTTTGAGGGGTGTCCCTCCCCAAGGGAGCCCCGGCTCAACACTCATAACCTTGAAGCTCTGAGACAGTATGGTTGCCAAGCGAGGCTGAGGCCTCCGTGGAAGCCCTCGAGGGTGCTGGTCCCACAGACTGTTCCAGGGCTGAGTCCGTCTTGCTGCAAATCTACTTGTGCTGCTTCTTATGGCCTTGGAGGGCCTTGAGGATCATCTGCTAGCAGAGAACACACATCAAAGCATCATGATCCGGCCCAAGGCACCATAGGCAACAATCATGCGGATCTGTGCGCAACGGTCGCAAGGCTTGAAGCCACTGACTGAGGCCATGACGGAGAAGATGGTCCCTGCGTGGTGTAACTTCCTTGGCCCGGTCAGAAAGGGCATGAAAACCCGCACACCAGAAAAAAAACCCTGAGGGAGAAAAAAAAAAGAACCCAAAGAAAAAAATGCAATGCCAAAGGCAAGCGGATTCGGGAGATAGGAGGGCATTGCTACGCGACTGGAGAAAGAATCGAAGAAAAAAGACAAAAAATCAACTTTTTCCAAGGGGAACAGACACATGTTCGATGTGCTCCATGGAAAAAAGGAGACTGAGGCAAGATGGCACCCTTATGTGGGAAGGGGACCACACATGTGTGGTGCATCTCCCAAAGGCTTTCTTTGAAACCTGGGGAAAAATTACTATGCAGGCTCCGTCGGTGCTGATGTCATCCATATGTGAGGACTGACTTCCTGCTTGCTCCCTGAGAATTTGCCTTTCTAATCGTGTTAACTTCTTTCCACATTCTAAATCATGAAATCTTATTAAGCTGGCTAACTTCTTGTGGGATTGAATTAGTAGTACTTTCCTGTTTTAAGTCCTTTCTGTGTGATTAAACTCAGCAAGTTAGGCTGGTTACTAAAATGTCTGAATGAATGCCTGTAACTACTGGAGTTCCCCAATGTTCTATTTGGTGTGCAACATTTACCTGCACTCAATCTGTACATTGTTACCAGGGCTTGGGGTTCATTATATACAATTTTTGCTACCTGTGCAATTTACTGCAGTTTATTTATTTAACAGGTTTTTTATACTGCTTTATCATTTCAGTCAAAGCAGTTCACATTGCAACTTAAAGTTGGTAATGTACATTAAACAGGGACATTTATATCTTGGATTTTTTGAGGCAATGGAGGGTTAAGTGACTAGGAGTGCTAGTGGGAATTGAACCCTGGTCTCTTGGTTCCTAAGTCAGTGCTCTAACCGGTTTATGTTTTTTTAGTGCTGATTATAGTTTGAGGATCATCCCTGCATGGATACTATCAAACAAGCTGGTTCTCGTTACAGAGATTTCATGATACAGGCATGTCACTTTTTTTATTCTTCAGTGCGTAATGGTAACAGGATAATTAGGACAACTTTAAGAATCACGTACTTGACGTTCAAGATCCTGAATTCTTTTAGCATCGGCAGCTCTATCTTTGTAGCGCTTCTGCTGTTGTGCAGACTGATTCCCAACTTCATTTCTGAGCTTTTCAACCTATTCAAAACAGAAGGTAAAAATGAATAAATAAACACAGTATAAGATCCATTTATGATGAATGCAATCAGATCTATTTACTTCGTATTGGCTAGTGTGGTACAGATTACTTTGCAAAACTAAAGGAAAGCAAGTAGATATAAGAAAGAAAATAAGTCCTCTCTTTCCCTAGGCAATCCTCCTACAAAGGGGTTAGCTGTGAAGCCTAGAACATAATCATGCAGATAATGAAGCTGATTATTTGGAGCTTTTAATGGATGAAATCACACAATTTAATGCCCATAAGTTATACAATTTAAGAATAAATCATCTTGTTTGCCATTAACAAAAACAGAATACAGCAGAGCCAAATTTGTGGGATATCTGGCTCAGAGATATACAGGGTGGCCCAAAAAAGTGAGAACATCTCGTAGCATATAAGTTATTTAAAAATTCAAAAAGACAGATGTAAACGATTGACAAATTTAAAAAAAAAAGATGGCGACAGGAAATTGTCGAAATAAAGACGTTATATAGCTAAAAAAGGTAAATAAGTAAACTATTTAAGCTTTTAATTTACGAGATGTTCTCATTTTTTTTGGGCCACGCTGTATAACCATTGTGCAACTAATATTATTAACATGATTATGCTATGATCATTGTTCTCATCTTTCTGCAATTCCATGGTTGCAGAACTGGCAACTTACTTATCACGTACCTGCTTAAAATACAAGCTGTCGCACAATACACTATAGTTCACCATGAGATTTATTTAACTTAGCTGCTCAGAATCAAAGCTCTCTCTCTCTTCTCCGGTAATGTTGCCCTGCACACTGAATGCTTCCTATCATCCAATCAGACAGCTAAACAGCAGAGTGAAGGAGATGATTCAACGTATGGGAGTAATAACAAAAAAAAACAAACAGTCTAGCACAGGGCTTCCCAAATCCTTTCTGGGGATCCCACAGACAGTTGAGTTTTCGGGATATCCACAATGAATATGGATGAGATAAATTTGCATATACTGCAGATTGAGTAAATGCACATTTATCTCATGCACACTTATGGGGATCTCCTGAAAACCGAACTTGCTGTGTGGTTCTCACAACAAATCTGGAAGGTCCTGGTGTGGGCATACTGTCTGTATTGTGGTTGAAATCTAAAGGCCAAAAGGAAAATCTGCAACCTACCACTGCTGCTGCATTGATTTTCTTGGAGCATAGAAGTATGCAGTACACTTCTGATACATAATGGGGGCAATTATGAGTATTACATAGCTGCACATTTTTATGAATTTCTAGAAGGCCATGCATATATGGGAACAAGTGTGACAAAACAGTGTCAGGTGGCTCTGGCCTTTTGAAACTGCTTTATTACTATCTGTTTTGTTTATGTTGTAATGTTGAACCCTTCTCTTTCCTGTAAGAAATTGGAGTTTCTTTCAAGCTATGTCCTTTTTTAAACCTGTAAATTGCTCTGTCTGTGAATTACAATGAGTGGTATATCAAATGAAATGAATGATGAATGATACACAATAAATCCAATGGCTTTTACTCAATCCTCATCTTCTTGACCTTTCTGTTGCTTTTGACACTGTTGATCATTACCTTCTCCTAGATACCCTGCTCTCGCTTGGCTTTAGGGGCTTTGTCCTGTCCTGGTTTTCTTCTTCTCTCCCATTGTACTTTTAGTGTTTGTTCTGGTGGATCCTCCTCTAGAGCCATCCTACTGTCAATCAGTGCACCCCAGGGTTCTGTCTTTCTCTACACTCAGTCCCTTAGTGCACTCATCTCCTATCATGATTTTCAATACAATCTTTATGCTGATGATTCTCAGATCTACCTTTCTCAGCCTACTTATCTGACATTGCTGCCTGGATGTCTCATCCCCATCTGAAACAGAACATGGCCAAAACTGAGCTCCTAATCCTTCCCCCTAAACCTACTTCCACCTTCCTCCTTTCTCTATTTCTGTGGATAACTCTATAATCCTTTCTCTTTCCTTAGCTCACACATTTGAGGTCATCTTAGACTCTTCTCTCTCTTTCTCCACACACATCCAACAGATAGCTAAAACCTGACGCTTCTTTCTCTATAATATGAGCAAAATTCACCAGTTCCTTTCTGAGCACACTGAGACCCTTATCAAATCTCTAGTCACCTGTTGTCTAGACTATTGCAACCTGCTCCTTGCTGGTCTCCCCCTAAATCATCTCTCTCCTCTTCAATTTGTTCAAAGCTTAGTTGCACAGCTAACCTACCTCCAGTGTAGCTATGCTCATGTAACCCCTCTTCTCAAGTCACTTCACTGGCTCTGTATCAATTTCCATATTCAGTTACATAAGAACATAAGAAATACCATACTGGGTTAGACCAAGGTTCATCACGCCCAGTATCCTGTTTCCAACAGTGACCAATCCAGGTCACAAGTACCTGGCAGGTTCCCAAAAAGGTACATAGGCTCCACAGTGCTTGTCCCAGGGTAAGCAGTGGATTTCTTGGGTCCTCTTTAATAATGGTTTATGGACCGTTCCTCCAGGAACTTGTCCAAACCTTTTTTAAACCTAGCTACATTAACAGTAACGAATTCCAGAGTTTGATTACTTTTTGAGTGAATGTAGCTTCATTGCGTGCCTCCTCTAGTCTTTCTACTTTTTGATGGAGCAAACAACCTATGTTTATGTTTATTAAAATTTGATATACCGCCCATTCAAAAAGACCAGAGCGGTTTACAATATAAAATCATATAAAAGCCGTATAAAACAATTAAAAGACAATAGCCAGAAAAAAGGAAAGAGGGGGAGGTAAAGAACACAACACAAGAGTTAAGAGAGAGAGGTCACACAAAAGGGGAGGGAAGGTCCAAGGCAAGGGAGAAGAGATGGGTTTTCAGAGTACATTTAAAGGTGGGATGATGGGGTTCAAGCCGGAGGGAGGGAGGAAAAGAATTCCAGAGATCAGGGGCTGTGAAAAAGAAAGCAGAGGAGCGGGTGGACTGTAGGTGGGCCAACGAAGGGGAGGGGAGAGTGAGGCGGTTGAGATGAAACGATCGGGGTGTGCGCTGTGGAGTATGATAAATGAGAAGGTCAGCCAGATATTGCGGAGTGTTGGTGTGGAAGGCTCGATGGACCAGCGTAAGCAGTTTGTAGTGGAAGCGGAAGGGTAAAGGCAACCAATGGAGACGGGAGAGGAGAGGTGAAACGTGATCACGAATAGAGGCGTGAGTGGCAATGCGGGCAGCAGTATATTGAATATGTTGAAGTCTGCGCAGTTGTGATTTAGAAAGACCGAGGAAAAGAGAGTTAGCAAAGTCAACATGGGACATAACCAGGGAAAGAAGTAGTGTAGCAAGTGCAGAGGGAGTAAGAAAAGGGCGAAAAGCACGAATTTGGCGCAAGAAAAAGAAGGAAGTTTTGGTGACGTGAGAAATGTGATCATGAAAAGACAGGTGTGAATCAAAAACAACGCCGAGGTAGCGGAAAGAGGAGACCAACGAGATAGGAGAACCTAAGAAAGAGGGAGCGAGGGAGGGAGGGGAACCACCACGGGAGAACCAGATGGCAGTGGTTTTTGTGAGATTAAGATGAAGACAGTTTTGTGACAACCAGTTAGCGACTGTGGAGAGACAGGAATTAAGTAAGGAGAGATCAGGGTGAGAAGGAGAGGTGTGGTGAAGGAGAACAATATCGTCAGCATAATAGAAGGCGCTGATCCCAGTTTGCTGAATCTGAAGGGTGAGGGGGGCTAGGAAGAGGTTAAAGAGAAGAGGGGCAAGGACAGAGCCTTGAGGAACACCACATAGCAGAGGAAAGGGGTCAGAAGCAGGGATAGAAGGGGAAGAAGAGAGGACAGAACAAGACCGTGAGGATAGAAAAGAGTGAAACCAATGAAGAACTGTGTGGCAAAGACCCGCCTCTTGGAGACGGAGGAGAAGAAGAGAGTGATCAACAAGATCAAAGGCAGCGGACAGATCAAGAGCAACCGCCACCGAGATATCACCACGATCGTGAGCTACGTGAAGGGCATTAGTGAAAGCAAGAAGAATAGTTTCTACACTGTGACCCTGACGAAAACCGGATTGACGTGGGTGGAGGAAATTGATGTCATCTAAGTGGTGAGAAAGTTGGGCGAATACGAATTTTTCTAAAAGTTTAGAGACGAATGGAAGATTAGAGACCGGACGATAGTGGGAGGGAATCATGGGATCAAGGGAGGGCTTTTTTAGAATGGGGCGAATCAGTGCGTGCTTCCAGGAGTGGGGAAAGATACCCGAGGAAAGGCTGGAGTTGAGCATAGAAAGAAGGGAAGGAAGAAGTGCCAGGGATGGATCTAGAAGCCAGGTTGAGGGGATATATCTACGTTTACCCTTTCTACTCCATTCATTAATTTATAGACCTCCATCATATCCCCCCTCAGCTGTCGCTTTTCCAAGTTGAAGAGTCCTAACTTTTAAGTCTTTCCTCATAGGGTATCCTTCCATTCCCTTTACCATTTTGGAGGCTCTTCTCTGTACCTTTCTAATTCTGCTATATCCTTTTTAAGATATAGTGACCAGAACTGCACACAATATTCAAGGTGCAGTTTCAACATGGAACGATACAGAAGCATTATATCATTCTTGGTTTTATTTTCCATTCCTTTCAATTCCTAGCATTCTATTTGCTTTCTTGGCTGCCGCTGCACACTGGGCAGAAGGTTTCAATGTATCTAATGTAATCTAATCCAACACAATTTTATGTACTGTCCCATGCTAAATAGTGGTTCTGGGCTGTTTGCAGCAAGGAAAAAAACATCTATATAAGAAAAAACATTGATTTTGACTAAACAACCATGTTTTCAACCTTTTACAAAATTGAGGAAAAGAAAGGATACATTTCAAGTATTTGGACAATTCAGACCAATACTTTACCGTCAAATATGGAATGGTGTGCCTAAAACATGATTTTAAATAAACACCCCTACAAGATGGATAAAGTAAGGTGTTAGATTGTAAGCGCTTAGATTTATAAGTCATTAGCTTAAATAATAACAATGAAAGGTATTCCGGAATAAAATAGTTAAAGAATTTGTACAAAAACGTAAAAACCTTTAAACAAATTTGGTTAGTGACCTTTAACCAATGTAATTGATATAGCAGAGCGGTTATTTTAGTATACCGGGAGACACCAAAAATAAGATGTCTATTATAATGATGCCTAAATTGTTTTCATGTGTGGTGGTTCATAATGTGGAAATTTGCATCGTGTAACCATAGTCTGGGTTGTTCTTTCCTAGGTGCAAAACTTTGCACTTGTTCACATTAAATTTCAAACTTCTCCTACTGACTTATAAGTGCATTCGTTCCGAGGCTCCTCACTACCTTTCTTTTCTTATCTCTTCCTACACCTTTCCTTGGGAACTCCGCTCCTCTGGCAGATCCCTTTTATTTGTGAACTTTTCTACCACCGCCAACTCCAGCCTTCGTTCATTCCACCTTGCTGTGCCATATGTCTGGAACAAACTAACTGAGTCAGTATGTCAGGCTCCATCTCTGGCCATATTCATATCCAAACTAAAATCCCACCTCTTCAAGGCTGCTTTTGTTTACTGATCCCCTTGTCCTCCTGTTCACCACCCATGTGTATGTTTACCATTCCTCTAGATTTACCCTAGCTCCCCTTGTTATGTTGTCTGTCTTGATTAGATTGTAAGCTCTATAGAGAAGGGACTGTTCCTTACATGGATATGTACAGTGCTCCTGCATATGCCTTATAGTGCAATAAAAATGCTAAGTAGTTGTAGTAGTAGTTTGTTTCCCTCTCCAAAATGAAATAAGTTGAAGATAACACCTGCTGGAGTTAGCTAGCAACAGCTACACGTCCAAGTTTGCAAAATGGATCACAGGTATGTGTAAATACCCACATCCTACACATGTAAGTTGTGAATTGCTGGTACTTACTTATATATATTCTGTTGATTTATCCCATGTGAAAATGTGTAAAATGGCACCTTCTCCTGCATGCAGATGTCAACTCAGGTGAGTTACTGCCACTGCACTTCCTTTTAGAGATTGTAGAACTGTTCCACATTTAGCAAAATGCTGTTAGAATTCAGTCCATACCATTCTGGAAGTCATAATTCTGATCTTCACATATATCTAAAATGTGCTTTCACATATTTTTACTCAGTTCCTAGTTAAATTGTGGAATTTGTTGCCGAGGATGTGATAAAAGTAGTTATACAGTTAGTTTAGACATGTTCCTGGAGTTCCATAAACCATTATTAGCTCTATAGACTTGGGGAAGTCAATGCTTATCCTTAGGTATGAATAAGAAGGATTAGATCTTCTTTGGAATCCCGCTGGGGACCTGGGACTGGCATTTGCCGTTATCAGAGACAGGATGCTGAGCTTGACAGCATTTTAGCCCAAACCAGTATGGCTTTTCTTCTGCTCTTATGTTCTAGCTCAATGTACATGCTTCCATGGTGACAATTTTCAAAAGGTTTTTTTGGGGTTGTAAATACTGATTTACTCACAGAAAACCACTTGAAAATTGTTACCTATATTCTTTCCATAAAAAGAGCATCCTAAATTTGTACAGAGTGTGTAGACAAGAAAAGGGATGCTCAAGTTGGGATAGTCAAAATTTCCTATATATTTTACAAAATATTTATTTATTTATTTTATTATTTTTATATACCGCACTATTCAAAATCAGTGCGGTTCACAGATAACAGTATTGTGCGTAACAGGAACATTATTAAGCACTTACATTGAACTGGTATACAAAACTTGGGTTTCAACTGTGGTAACTATGTACAACTAATTACAGATATATACAGCATTGATAAGAGTTGTCAATTTTCTGAATGTGGAACCATTTGCAAAATAGGTAAGCACTGTGGAGACAGACACCACAGAAACATATTCTATAAAAACACATAAAAAAGAGTGACATCAGATGGGGGACATTGTGTAAATGCAATGTGTGTCTTCGAGTCAATGCTGACTCCTGACAATCCCAGCAGCTCCTGGGTTTTCTTGGCAGTGTGGCGGGAAGTAGATTGCCAGGCCTTTCTTCCGAGGGAATGGAGGATTAAGTGACTTGCCCAAGGCCACAAGGAGTGATAGTGGATAACCCTGGTCTCTTGATTACCAGGCCACTGCTCTAACCACTTGGGACATTGTAAGGGAAATTATATAAAGTAATTTCCGTGCACATGTGGCCACATACACACATAAATGGTCTCTTGTAAAATACCAACTGACGTAAAAGAACACACATTGGTATGAATGTGCATTCTTTTCTGATAGGCATAGCTAGTGGCATGGTTTGGGTAGAGGGTGGGTAGAGTTTGCAAGAACATTATGAAGGTAATTTTATAAACTCTCACGTGTATTTGAGCCTGTTTTATAAAGTGCACGTGCATTTTGTGTTATAAAACAGGAGTGTAAAAATGTGCCTCAATCTAGTTGTGGCAGTTATGCCTGCTCCTAGATTATTCAAAAGTGTGCATACATTATAATAGTTTCTAACTTAGGAATGTAAATTTAGGTTCCGTCTCTGTGCACACCCAAATCAAAAATACACATGATAGGATTTATGCATGCACTTACAGAACAGCAACCACCTAAAGTGAGTGTGTAAATCCCTGAAAATAGGGACTTAACTTGCATAAGTAGTGCAAAGTTTCCTCACTTTCCTTATAAAATCAGCCCCATAGGAACAAATGTCCATGCTTGCACTTAAGTATGATCTCTGCTTCGTATGCTAGAATTTTATAGACACAAAAGGTGACATTTTACTTAACAGATAATGTCCTTTCCTTGAGTCTTGCTAGATCAGTTCAAACAAGTGGGTTGTGTTCCCCTACCAGCAGATTTGTGGAGACAAAGAACCAATGAAAAAGCCCAGGTTTCAATGACATCATTCTCATGACTATTCACCTCAGCCATCAGAGATCTTTTCAGTATCAGTCTCAAAGCATATGGGAGAACACAGCAAGCCTCACACAACCTCAACGTGGGAAACAATGAGTAATCAACAGTAGAGAACTGTGTACAGGAAAGCATAAACAGAAGGCTGACAGTCAAAGATGAATCTGAAGAACCAAGTATATAAATCAGGTGAACTGGATTAGAAATTGGTTGACTGACAGACAACAGAAGGTGATGGTAAACGGAACTCACTTGGATGAAAAGAAGGTGATTAGCGGTGTGCCCCAGGGTTCGGTCCTGGGACCGGTACTCTTCAATGTATTTGTGAATGATATTGCTGAAGGACTGAATGGAAAAGTCTGTCTTTCTGCAGATGACACAAAAATTTGCAACAGAGTGGACTCTCCTGAGGGAGTGGATAACATGAGGAAAGATCCACGAAAGCTGGAAGAATGGTCTAACGCTTCACAGTTAAGATTTAATGTGAAGAAGTGCAGTGTCATGCACTTGGGAATCAGAAATCCAAGTGAATTGTACGCGATAGGGGACAGAGGTTGGTGTGCATGGACCAGGAGAAGGACCTCGGAATGATTGTTTCAGAGGATCTCAAAGTGGCAAAACAGTGCGACAAGGCGGTGGCAAAAGCCAGAAGGATGCTGGGTTACATACAGAGAGGAATTACCAGCAGAAAGGAAGAGGTACTAATGCCATTGTACAAGTCGCTGGTGAGGCCTCACTTGGAACTCTCAGTTTTGGAGACCATATCTCACAAAGGATACAAAAAGACTGGAAAAAGTTCAGAAGAAGGCGACCAAAATGATTTGGAGACTGCGTCAGAAGAGTTATGAGAAGAGACTTGAAGATCTAAATTTGTATACTCTGGGGAGAGGAGGGACAAGGGAGATACGATTCAGACCTTTAAATTCTTAAAGAGTATTAATGAACAAATAAACCTCTTCCAAAGACAGGGAAGCTGTAAAACTAGAGGGCATAGCATGAAGCTGCAAGGGGGTAAACTGAAAGGCAATGTCAGGAAAAACATTTTCATTGAAAGGGTGGTGGATGCTTGGCATGCCCTCCTGATGGAAGTTGTGGGGGCAAATGCAGTGACAGAATTAAAAATGGCATGAGACAGACACGGTGAATCCCTTTATAGCAACAGGATAAAATCAAAATAAATATAACTATCTCTTATATCTCAACAAATAGGGGTAACCTACAAGAAGCGGTGGGTGTACCCCTAAACAGAGGCATGGGGAGGAGCGACCTGCATGGAGCAGCAGGTGCACCTACTCTTGCTGCCTTGCTGGGCAGATTAGATGGACCATACTGGTCTTTATCTGACGTTATATACTATGTTGCTATATTAATATAATGGATCCAAGTGTACCACTGCAGAAGAATAGAGCAAACACAGTTCCAGGGGCTGGCCCTGGACTAGTCTAGCAGGACTCAAGGAAACGGCATTATTTGCTAAGTAAAATGTCACCTTCCATATCGTCCTGCTAGACCAGTCCAGACAAGTGGGATGTGCCAAAGCTACGCCTTCAATGGGCAGGAAGAAGATGCAGCAGCTTGTAAACAAAGGCCTTGTCCATCCAAGCAGAAATGTTTGACAGAAGTGTAAAGTGATGATCACATTGTGCCCAATAAATGTCTGCAGGGGCTACCGATCTCCGCTCCGCCCATGAGGACACTTGCGCTCGGTAGAATGGGCACACAAAACCTCCAGAACCAACTGATTCTGCAGCAGATATGCTGAGGCAATGGCCTCCTCAATCCAGTGCCCCAAGGTAGACTCAGCCGTTGCATCACCTTTGTGCAAACCAGCAAACAGCACAAAAAGACAGTCAGATTTACAAAAAGAATCCATAACCACCAAGTACCGGAAAAACACCCTCTGAATATCCACAAGGCTAAGATCCTTATCCTTCTCCCAACACTGCTCCTTAGAGGAGGGCAGGCAAACCCCTACATAAGAACATAAGATATGCCATACTGGGTCAGACCAAGGTCCATCAAGCCCAGTATCCTGTTTCCAACAGTGGCCAATCTAGGTCATACGTACTGTGGCGACCACACCCCTACCAGGCGGTTGCCTAGTAGGGACGGGAGACCATCTTGTATTCCTTTTCCAAAGGGTTGTAGTTGTGTAGTCAGAAATGAACCAAGTGGATGTTTCAAAGCGCACAGGAATTTTTATTAGCTTCCTTTAGGTAAGATGGTAACAATCTTCAAAGCAACTTTACACTCAGGACAAAGAAACAAAGGATAATCTTCTCCAATTAAAGCAAATGTCAAAACAGTGTTTCCGTGGAATTATTTACAATGGCTTTCCTTTTCTTTCCCTTTAAGATGCTTCTTACTTCAGCAATAATAAAGGCACATGTATTTACAACCTACAATCAAAGCCAGTAGGGCTGCTAGCTCCTTCTTTGCTGTTTTGAGTTAAACAGTTCTCAGCTGTCTAGCCCCGCCTTGGTTGCACTAGCCACTTCTTTAGGAAAGAACCTTAGTGCTTCAATATAAAACTCATTCTCTCCTTTACTTCAGGCTTTCAGCTATAACAAAGTTGTAACAGCTTTCTTAATTTCTTTCTGCTATTTGGCTTTAATTAGCATCAATACAAACAGCACAGTCCATCTCAGAACAAGAAGAACCCATGTCAGTTCCTCTACCATCCACCTCCACACTTTCTTCTGAGCTGCATATTGGTAAAGCTGGAAACGTTCAGGCACTTTTTCCTTTAAGTCATTTAAAAGCTCAAATAGCCTATTCCACTGCACTGCCCTTCCTTCTCTTGGCAGAACTTCAACAGGCTTCTCCTGTTCAACTTTTCTTGAAAACCCCTTCTTTCTAATCTGGGTTTTCCCAGGTACAAATCCCTCTTCAGAATCAGAGCAAGAGAAATAAGCCTTAGGCTTCACTGCTTTCTTTCTCCTACCTTGGAGTTTTACTGCAGGACTTCCATATCTGGGGCTTCTGTTGGCTGTAGCTATCTCTGCCTCAGAGCCAGTCAGGGAATCAGGGTAAGATTTCCTCTCCACTTCCTGGGGCTTCTTCTGTCTGAAGACACACCCTTCACCCGAGGAGTCTAGGCTCTCTTGCCTTAGCTTTTCCAACGCCAGCCTTCTCTCACTCTCTCTCTCTTGCCAGTATACTTGGTCCTCTCCCTGGAACCTTCTCTGTAGCTCTCTTGGCTGCAGTCCTGGCTGCTCTTTCTCTCCTTGCACTTGTCCTTGTTCCTGTTCCCGTTTCTCCTTCCGTCTATCTCTCTGTTTGTTTGCTCAAACTTAAACGTGGAGCAGGGCACCTCCCCTTCTGACTCCACCCCCATGTACCTCCTACTCTTACCTAGGGTTGCCATGGAGTCTGGGTGTGGCCTTGGCCTAGCTCTACCCTCGTGGTTTCTCTCACTGCTTTTACTAGGGTGTATGTGTTCTGGTGCACCCATCCCCGCAAAGAAGAAAAAGTTATTTTTCCCTTTATTTCTTCATGCTGGACTGCACTCTCCTTACCACATATCCCCCCCCCCTTAAACTATTACGGGCTGGCGCCCCAACCTGCGCACAGCTCGTAATACGAGATAAGGCGTCTGCATTTGTATGAAGCTTCCCAGCCCTGTGCTCTATCTTAAAATCAAACTCCTGCAGGGTGTCACACCTCATCTGCCCCAGCGGTGACTACTGGCATTGTTGGGCTTTCTGAGGGTGGTAGTTGTGCCTTGCTTATATATGTATAGATCACACAGGAAAACTTTCTTTTCTTTTTAGGGTTTTATTCCCCGTCCCTTGAGGTTTTCTTTACCAAAGATAACAGAAAGTAATAGCCCACTTGGCTTATAACAAAAGATAACTGAATAACAAAAACAGCTTCCTTCAGCTTATAACTTTAAACCAAAAGCAAATAACAAACAGCCTAATTGTCTGTTTGGCTAGAGAGAGAGAGAGAGAGAGAGTTGCAGCCTTGCCTCTTATATACTGGAGTTAAGGTCACACATTCACATTTTACCTCAGTGAGAATTCTGGCTCTATTACAGTGAGAGAACAATCCATCATCTCTGGACTTGTTACTGCTTCTGAGTTTTCATACTCCATTAACTCCTGTTCATTAGTATCTTCATTATTCACTTCAAACGTGGGGTAAAAGTATGGCAGGCTTGCCTCGTCACTTAAGAAGTTTCTCTTCCCTTGTGCAGAGCTGCCCCTCTGGGAAATATCGTAAAGCTCTGAGTTGTGTCTTCCAGAGCCCTGCCCCTGCTGGTGCCTTAACGAATACCTCAGGTCCTTGTTTGACCTACTAGCTGGGTAATTACGGTAGGCTCCTGGCCGGGTCTGTCCTAGCTTTCCAAGCTCAGCTGTGCCTGATTGCAAACTGTGTAACGGTGTTTCCCTAGAAGCTGGGAGCTCACGGTGATAAGGGATTTCTTCAGCTTTTCTTGGTAAGTGAAACCCCCTTCTCTTAGTGCTTTTATAATCAGGGGAAAAGCTATTATCAGCCTCTGAATATCTGGGCTTTATGTGGGTATTTCTATGCCTCCAGGGCTCTTCCCTTTCAGATAGCAAATACCCCTTGTACTCACTCTTTGCCCCTGTACCTGCTGTTGCAGTCTTCTTATATTTCTCTTGCCTTCCAAACACATTCACGCTGTCAGGGTGTTGCCTTCTCCCAGAACCACACAGGTCTCCGGATTCTCTCCAACTTTCACACCGGCTCCCCTGTTGCCTTACTGACTCACTTCCACTGTCGTCAGCTTCCTCATGCCAGCTCCAGGCTTTGCATGGCTTCAACCGTATTTGCTGCTGCTCCAATTCCTCTCTCAGGGATTCTCTCCTCGACTCCTCTCTCAGGGATTTCCTCTCTCTCAAAGGTTCCCTGTTTCTCAATCTATCTCTAATTGTTTGGGAGTCTACTTTATCTGCGTGTCTCCTGACTCCACCTTCACTCAGCTGCACTCTATTGGGTAAAACAAACTCCCTTGCTTTGCTCTCTGGGTGTGTCTTTCTGGGCTCTGTGCACGTGTGCTTAGGTTGTCCCTGGCAACCATCAAACATTCCTCTGTTTATCTCGTCACTTTTACCGTGATCATTCACACTGCTCTGCACTTTCTCAGGCTGCCCTAAGTCCACCCTGTGACAAGGGCCATATACCACCTTGTTAAACGAGCATTACTGTCCTTCATCTTATGCAGCCACTTGAGTGGGGCGTGATCTGTCACAAGTAAAAATCTCCGCCCAGTTAAATAAAATCTCAGCGAACGTATTGCCCACCTTATCGCCAGGCACTCCCGCTCAATTGTTGAGTATTTTTTCTCTGGAGGAGTTAACTTGCGACTTAAAAACATCACAGGATGCTCAGACCCCTCCTGCTTCTGTGACATCACAGCCCCTAGGCCCGTTTCTGAGGCATCAGTCTGAATGATAAAGGGTAGACTGAAATCTACCCCCCGTAACACTGGTGCCTCACACAGTCTCCCTTTTAACACACAAAAGGCCTGCTCCGCCTCCTGCGTCCAGTGTAATTGATTAGGGGCATTCTTTTTTAGCATCTCCGTCAACCCCGCGGCTATGGTTGCAAAATGCGGGATAAATCGCCTATAATACCCTACTAATCCTAAAAAGCTCCTCAAATGTTTTTTTGTCAAAGGTCTTGGGAATTTTTTTACACTTTCGACCTTGTCCAGTATGGGCTTAACTATTCCTTGGCCGACCAGGTGACCCAGATACTTCACCTCGGACGCACCAAACATACATTTGGCGGGATTTAGTGTAAGTCCCGCTTGCCTCAATGCGCCCAACACTGCCTTTACACGGACTAAATGTTCCTCCCACCCTGAGCTATGGATAACAATATCGTCCATGTAGGCCACTGCGTATCGCTGGTGTGGATGCAGGACCATATCGACCAATCATTGGCAGGTTGCCGCGGCTCCATGGAGGCCGAAAGGCATCCGCCTGAATTGAAAGAGTCCTATTGGGGAACTGAATGCAGTTTTTGGCCGCGATTCCCTGGTGAGGGGAATCTGCCAATACCCCTTTGTTAAATCTAAAGTGGTCAAATATGTAGCCCGACCCAGGCGATCTAAGATCTCCTCGATTCGTGGCATTGGATATGTATCAAATCGTGAGATGTCATTTACCTTCCGGAAATCTATGCAAAAACGCATAGATCCGTCGGGCTTAGGGACCAAGACTATTGGATTGTTCCAAGGGCTTTTGGATACCTCGATCACCCCCAACTTTATCATTTCCTGTATTTGGGTCATCACCTCCCTTTGCTTTGCCTCAGGGAGTCTGTAGGGTCGCTGGCGAACTATTTCGCCAGGCGGGGTCACAATTTCGTGTGCTACCAGCTTTGTTTCCCCTGTCAGCGGAGTAAGGACATCCGAGAACTCTTTCAACACCCAGGACAACTCGCACTGCTGAGCCCAAGAGAGCTGTTCCCCAATCCTATGAACAGGATCTGTGCTACACTCTGCGAGTTGGGGTCCTAGTTCATCCTCCTCCTTTCCTACACAAGACGCAGTTAACCCCTTCATTTCCGCTATGCCCGTGGAACCAAATCCTCTTGAGTCCCTGGTGGTAGAGGAGAGCTCATCCACCTCCTCTATGGGTGGAAACCCTACCCTCTCACAAATTAATTGGGCCACTCTATCTCCTACATTCACTTTAAAGTCCTCCTGTGAGAAATTAAACAAAAGGACTTTTAATTCTCCCCTATAATCCGGATCCACGACCCCGGCTCCGACATCTATAAAATTCTTAAGGGCGAGCCCGGACCTGGGCGCGATCCGACCGTAACACCCGGGCGGTATTTCTACCCGGAGACCGGTGTCCACTGTAGCTTTCCCTTGTTTAGGAACGACCACCTCTACTGTGCTGCAGAGATCCAGACCAGCAGCCAGTTCATTCGCCCTCTTGGGAACCCTAGCCTCAGGGGTGGTCCTACAGAACCGTATCACAAATTTCTGCTTTGGGGCCCCTATTTCCCTCTGAATATCTGCGGGCTTCCCCGGGTTTATTTTCTTTCCAAACAGGGGAGCGGGCACTATTCTACCCGTATCAGCCCTGGGACGGACAACCTTTCCTGTCCCTTCTTTCCCTGAAGGCTTGGTATCTGCAGGGGTGGTGACCAGGCCTGCTTTTTCCTGCAGCTCCTTTGCTATCTCCTTCCTGAACTGGGACCAATCACGGCCCAGTACCATATCGTGTGGGAGCCTAGGTAAAACCGCCACTGCTACCTCCCTTCCCGTACCTAACCCCTTTATCCTAACATACTGGAGAGGATAGGTGGAGGCAGCCCCATGGACACATCTGATCTTAACATGCCCGCTTGAGGATTCCCGTAAGGACTGTCTCTGGGCCTCTATCTTTTTCCACAGCCTGCTGGAAATCATGGACTGACTTGCCCCTGAGTCTATTAGTGCTTCTGTGGGTATCCCTTCCACTTCTACAGATAGGAGGAATCCCTCACCTATCTCATTGGGACGGGTAATCACAAAAGCTTTCCTTACTTTACAGTTTTTCTTAAGGTGACCTGCCTCCCCACAAGAAAAACATTTCCTCTGTAAGGTATACCTTTCCCTCCACGGGTTTATTCCTTTCTGTTCTACGGTTAGCAAATGCTGCATTCCTTTCTTGCATTTCTGTACCTGCCTTCTGAAAAACGCCCTCTTTCTTGAGGCTTAATTTCCTGGCCTCTATAAAGCGCTCAGCCAACGCAATGGCTTCCTGGGTGTTTTTACAGTTCTGCATTACCAGAAAAGCTTGCAAGTCTGTAGGTAAAGCCTCTGTAAATTGTTCAAGTATTACAGCATCTATAATAGACTCTATATTATAGAGGGTGGGAGGGAGGAGTGGTCTAGTGGTTAGGACAAGGTACTTCAGGCCGGAGGGCCGGGGGTCCAAGTCCCACCTGGGGACAGCATTCTCAGGCCGGAGGGACTGGGATTTCTAGTCCTATAGGCACTCCTTGTGGTCTTGGGCAAGCCACTTAACCCTCCATTGCCCATGTTCCCTGTAAGTATTAACGTATGTGTGTCATATCCCCTTGTGTTAAATGTATCCCCCAATTGACCGCTTTGACCCGGTGAAAAGCGGAATATAAATACAGCTAAATAAATAAATAAAAATAAATATATTACCACTTTCAGGTATAAGCCATTTACATACTAAGCTTTTTATCCGATGATATAAAGCTTGAGGTGTTTCACCCTCCTTTATTATACATGATCGTAGAAGCCTACGATAGACCGAGGGACTTAACCCCATCCGATCTCTTATAGCTTTTTTTTACTTGCTCATAATCTGAAACCAATGACACACGCATTTCTCTGTAGGCTGCTAGAGCCTCCCCACTAAGGGTAATAGCAAACCTCATTGCCCATTGTCCTTTTGGCCATTGAGCCAATACCGCTATCCTTTCAAAGGCTTCGATGAAATCATCGATATTGTCCTCCTTGATAAGGCAGCCACAGGAGAAAGTCCCAGCACCAGGGCCTTCCCATCCCGGAAATACACCCTGTGCACCTGGTGCAGACTGTGCCACCTTGGTTGCTTCCTCCTGGGTCCTGATCCACTTTGCCATCATGTCCAGTAGGGGTTGCTGTTGGGCACGAAGCATGGACGTTGCTTGTTCCTGGCTCACTGCCGCCATCTCCCTCTGTCTGGCGAACTGGTCTGCCACCCAAGCCAATATATCCGCTGTCTCCATCGCTTGGACTGCTGTTTCTGCAAATACAACAAAGACAAGAACACACAAAGTGCAGCACTTTTTTTTTTTTCTTATGCTCCCACTTTCTGCTGGTGAGTACCTGGTAGCCCCCTTACATCAGAATCCGGCCTTAACCCCCTCTAGCCTACGGGTTACCTGATTCTGATGCAGGTCTTCGCTTTGCCACCAGTTAACAGCGCTCCGGATCCAATGCCGCTCCGGATTTTCCTTCCGTTGCTCTCGGTCCGGTCACACCGTCCTTCCCTGGATCTTCCCCGTCCAGAGGTATAGGCTTCGAGACGCACCACACTTGACCGCTGGAATGCTGGAACCAAAGAACTACATCACCTGTGGCGACCACACCCCTCCCAGGCGGTTGCCTAGTAGGGACGGGAGACCATCTTGTATTCCTTTTCCAAAGGGTTGTAGTTGTGTAGTCAGAAATGAACCAAGTGGATGTTTCAAAGCGCACAGGAATTTTTATTAGCTTCCTTTAGGTAAGATGGTAAAAATCTTCAAAGCAACTTTACACTCAGGACAAAGAAACAAAGGATAATCTTCTCCAATTAAAGCAAATGTCAAAACAGTGTTTCCGTGGAATTATTTACAATGGCTTTCCTTTTCTTTCCCTTTAAGATGCTTCTTACTTCAGCAATAATAAAGGCACATGTATTTACAACCTACAATCAAAGCCAGTAGGGCTGCTAGCTCCTTCTTTGCTGTTTTGAGTTAAACAGTTCTCAGCTGTCTAGCCCCGCCTTGGTTGCACTAGCCACTTCTTTAGGAAAGAACCTTAGTGCTTCAATATAAAACTCATTCTCTCCTTTACTTCAGGCTTTCAGCTATAACAAAGTTGTAACAGCTTTCTTAATTTCTTTCTGCTATTTGGCTTTAATTAGCATCAATACAAACAGCACAGTCCATCTCAGAACAAGAAGAACCCATGTCAGTTCCTCTACCATCCACCTCCATACTTTCTTCTGAGCTGCATATTGGTAAAGCTTGGAAACGTTCAGGCACTTTTTCCTTTAAGTCATTTAAAAGCTCAAATCGCCTATTCCACTGCACTGCCCTTCCTTCTCTTGGCAGAACTTCAACAGGCTTCTCCTGTTCAACCTTTCTTGAAAACCCCTTCTTTCTAATCTGGGTTTTCCCAGGTACAAATCCCTCTTCAGAATCAGAGCAAGAGATATAAGCCTTAGGCTTCACTGCTTTCTTTCTCCTACCTTGGAGTTTTACTGCAGGACTTCCATATCTGGGGCTTCTGTTGGCTGTAGCTATCTCTGCCTCAGAGCCAGTCAGGGAATCAGGGTAAGATTTCCTCTCCACTTCCTGGGGCTTCTTCTGTCTGAAGACACACCCTTCACCCGAGAAGTCTAGGCTCTCTTGCCTTAGCTTTTCCAACACCAGCCTTCTCTCTCTCTCTCTCTCTTGCCAGTATACTTGGTCCTCTCCCTGGAACCTTCTTTGTAGCTCTCTTGGCTGCAGTCCTGGCTGCTCTTGCTCTCCTTGCACTTGTCCTTGTTCCTGTTCCCGTTTCTCCTTCCGTCTATCTCTCTGTTTGTTTGCTCAAACTTAAACGTGGAGCAGGGCACCTCCCCTTCTGACTCCACCCCCATGTACCTCCTACTCTTACCTAGGGTTGCCATGGAGTCTGGGTGTGGCCTTGGCCTAGCTCTACCCTCGTGGTTTCTCTCACTGCTTTTACTAGGGTGTATGTGTTCTGGTGCACCCATCCCCCGCAAAGAAGAAAAAGTTATTTTTCCCTTTATTTCTTCATGCTGGACTGCACTCTCCTTACCACAGTACCTAGCAGTATCCACAAAAGACAAAGGTTCCACAATGCTTGTATTGGGTCAAGCATTGATATCCTGGGTCCCTTTTTAATAATGGTTTATGGACCTTTCCTCCAGGAACTTGTCCAAACCTTTTTTAAACCCAGCTACACTAACAGCTCTTACTACATCCTCCGGTAACAAATTCCAGAGTTTGATTACACGTTGAGTGAAAAAATATTTTTTCTTATTTGTCTTAAATAGTTTACCCTGTAGCTTGTCGCGCACTCCCCTGGTGGCCAGTGGTCGCAAGGGTAGGTGGGACACAAAATTAATTTATTATGAGAGGAGGGTCTTTTAAGAGCCAGGTGTAACCTGGTCTTAACAATTCAGATCCTGTCTAAGAAAAATATGAATGCAGAGTAGAGGGATAACAAGGCATTTATTTCCCTTTACGCAAAGATTCAGCTGGGTTACAACATAAAGAAAAAGTCCTTTACTTCAGGTATGAAATTAACTCTGGATAAAGGAAAAACTGTTAGGCTTCACAGTTGTACCAATGCTTAGTTAAGCTTTCCAGAGTAAAGCAAATGTTTCAGCATTCTTCTTCCATTTAGCAAATGAATAACATTCTGAAGATAACATATATCATTCACAGGTTTAACAGTGACTCTGCACTGCTTGAAATACACAAAGAACAGTCCATCTCTTCCTGAGACAAAAGACTTGGCTCTACAAGTTCCACTTGCATTGGCTCTGAGTCAGAATTATCTCTGTCTGCATCAAGGGTTTCACTGGCTACAATTTCTGGCCAGTCCCTAGTCCTGTTCTCTGGATGTTTAAAGAGTTCCTCTAGTGTTTGCCAATGAGCATGGCCTACCTTCGGGCGTTGGCTACCTGGCTTATGAGAGGTAGCTTTGCTTTCCTTTCTCACAGGTTTAGCACTACTTTTAAAAGGCTTTTTATAAGGTAAGGTTTTCTTCATAGAAACAGAGTCAGCATACCTTGGCTTCCAGCAGCATATAGAACTGGGATTTTCTCCTTCTAGCAGTTCTTCAAGAACACAATCCCTGTGCCAGTCTCCTCTCTGAAAGCTTTTGTTACCTTTCAGTTTGGTCACAGGTTCCTCGGGTAAAAGCAGGCCTCTTTCCAAGCCCAGCTTCTGGCTTCTTTCTTTAACTCTGCTTTGCCTCCAAAGGTGATTGCTCCTTTGCCCAGCACTAGTTTCCCAAGTGCTTCTTTCTGCTTGGCCTTTGCTTGTGGTGCTTCTCTCTCGTAAACCTTCAGCTTTACTTCCAGCTCCACACCTGCAAACACTGCTCTGCCCTCTCCAGTCTCCAGTCTTCCGTTTATAAAGCTCTCCTGTGTTTGAGCTTTCTGGGCTGACTGTCAGGTGCTCTCGATTAGCTAGGTGTGTCCACTCAGGCTCTGTGAGTGCACGCCTGCTCCCTCTAGCTGTTCTGTGCAGATATTGCATCTTGTGCACATCTTTTTCCTCATGAAAAACAGCTTCTTCTCCTGCATTTTTGCTTCCATCAGCCTCTGCTGCATGAAAAGCTTCATTGCATGTCCCCTAGTCTTTCTATATTCTGATAGCGTAAACAATTGATCTACATTTACCCCTTCCACTCCATTCATTAATTTATAGACCTCTATCATATCTCCCCTCAGCCGTCTCTTTTCCAGGTTGAAGAGCCCTAACCTTTGTAGCCTCTCTTCTTAGGAGTAGCCTTCCATCCACTTTACAATTTTGGTGGCTCTTCTCTGTACCTTTTCTAATAACGCTATATCCTTTTTAAGATACGGCAACCAGAATTGCACACAATATTCAAGGTGCGGTCGTACCATGGAACGATACAGAGGCATTATAATATCCTTTGTTTTATTTTCCATTCCTTTCCTTATGATACCTAGCATTCTATTTGCTTTCTTGGCCGCCGCTGCACACTGGGCGGAGGGTTTTAACATGTTATCCACGATGACTCCTAAATCTTTTTCGTGGGTGGTGGTTCCCAATGTGGAACCTTGCATCGTGTAACCATAGTGTGGGTTGTTCTTCCCTAGGTGCATAACTTTGCACTTGTCCACATTAAATTTCATCTGCCATTTGGATGCCCAGTCTTCCAATTTATCCAGATCCGCCTGTAGTTTTCCACAGTCCTCTTGGGTTTTAACAACTTTAAACAGTTTTGTGTCATCTGCAAATTTGATAACCTCACTCATTATTCCCTTTTCCAGGTCATTTATGAATATGTCAAAAAGTAGCGGACCCAGTATAGATCCCTGGGGTACTCCACTATTCACCTTTTTCCATTGGGAAAATTGGCCATTTAGTCCTACCCTCTGCTTTCTCCCCTAGTTCACATGAAGGGGAGAAATCACCTTAGGTAAGAAGGAAGGCACAGGCTGAATGGAAATGGTCTCCTCAGAAAAAATAGGTAAGGATCTCGGCAAGACAGAGCCTGCCGTTTGGAAATCCGCCTTGCGGATCAAATTGCAACCAAAAAGGCTGTCTTGAACATCAAATCCTTCGAGTAGCGTGCTTCAGTGACTCAAAGGGCTCTGACATCAAGATCCCGAGCACCAGGAAAGGACAACAGAGCGGAGGGGAGGACATAGATGCCGAACCCCCTGAAGAAAGCACAAAACATTCGGGTGTTAGGCTAGAGACTTACCAGTCACTGGACCTCTGAAACAGGCCACAGCTGTCATCTGAACCTTCAAGGAGCTAATAGAAAGGCCCTTCTCCAGACCGTCCTGCAGAAAGTCCAACAGAAACGGCACCTTGACTGCCGGAGGGTAGTACTCACGCACTAGCTGTCTCCTTTGAAGAGCCAAGTCATATGCAAGAAGGGAGCTGAGTCCTCCGGGACAATCGGTCCCCGATGCAATAGGCTCCGAGATGAAGACAAACAAAGAGGTGGCGCACCCTTCTCGGCCAATCCAGTGTCACCAGAATAATCCTTCCCAGCTGGTACTGTATACACCGAATCACACGCCCCACCAGGGGTCACAGAGGGCACACATACTGCAGGCGCTGACTTGGCCAAGACTGAGCCAGGGCATCATTGTCCTCGGACCCCATCTCCATGCGGCGACTGAAGAAGCGGCACACTTTACATTGGAGCAGATCACCATCAGATTCATCTCGGGGTGACCCTAGTGGCACAGAATCAACTGAAATGCCTACCGACTCAACTCACACTCTCCTGGATCCAGAGAGTGCAGGCTGAGAAGTCCGCTTCCACATTTCCCACCCCAGCAATGTGCTGAGCTGACAAAGCTAGGAGGTTCTTCTCTACCCAGGCAAACAGGAGAGCCATCTCCAGGGCTACCCCGGCATTCCTTGTGCCACCATGCTGAGTGGCATAAGCCACCACCATGGCATTCTCCAAAAACACTCAAACCACATGGCCTCAACCAGTGGTCAAAAATGCAGAAGAGCCATCCTGATGGTCCTCGCCTTGGCGGTTGATGAACCACACCGCCTCCCTGTGGTCTGAATAGCCCTGGGACGTTTGGTCCTGGCAATGGACTCCCCAGCCTGAGAGACTGGCATCCTTCATCAGAAGGATCCATGAGTAATCATACTGTGTTCAGTTTTGGCGAGTGTATCTTGCAAAGGATGCAAAAAAAATGGAAGCTGTTCAGAGGAAGGCGACCAAAATGATTTGGAGCCTGCGTCAGAAGCCTTATGAGGAGGGAATTGAAGACCTAAATATGTACACTTTGGAGGAGAGGAGGGATAGGGGAGATATGGTTCAGACCTTTAAATACTTAAAGAGAAACAATGAACAAACAAACCTCTTCCAGAGACGGGGAAGCTGTGAAACTAGAGGGCATAACATGAAGCTGCAAGGTGGTAAATTGAAAGGCAATGTCAGGAAATACTTTTTTAATGAAAGGGTGGTGGATGCTTGGAATGGCCTTCCGATGGAGGTGGTGGGGACAAACACAGTGATGGAATTCAAAGTGGTCTGGGAAAGACACTGTGGATCACTTTACAGCAACAAGATTAAATCAAAATAAACTGAACAATCTAATTTCTCAACAAATAGGGGTGTCCTAAATGGAGAGATGGGGGGAAGAGTGGTGTGTTCACCCCTAAACAAACAATGAAACAAAGATATGGGGAGGGGTGAAGACATGGGGAGGGGTGCACCTGCTCCTGGTGGGTGCACCACTAAGCAAAGACATGGGTAGGGGTGCACCTACTCCCTAAAAGACATGGGAAGGGGTGCACCTACTCCTGTCATATTGCTGGGCAGACTAGATGGACCATACTGGTCTTTATCTGCCGTCATTTACTATGTTACTATGTTACTATCCAGCAACACGCCCTTCCTCAGATGACTGGGCTGCTGCCATCACCGTGGGCCGACCTTCACCATCATTAGGAACAGGAGTCTGAACTCGAACACCTTTGAACTTGGGAGATCACTGAGTCAGTAAGGGCTGTTGCAGCCACATATGAGCACACTCCCATGGCACCATCTCGATCATCGCCGTCATAAATCCGAAGAGCTGATGATAATATCGGACTCTGGGAGCTTGCTGCAAACAGAACAGCGCCAGGCAATCCAACAATCTTGTAATTGTCTCCTCTGGCAGGAAGACTCTGCCCACTCGAGTAGCAAAATGTGCTCCCAGGTACTCCAGAGACAGGGAAGACATCATCTGGCTCTTTCCCTGGTTCACATGTCCTTGATCACTTCCAGGAACAGGAAGATAGTGGTGGATTTTCACACCCTTGCAGGAGTTGGATGTACCTTTGGCTCCTGCTCTGTATCTAAAGCATCTGCCAAGCTCAAGGTGAATGAGACCGTGGCAATCAACACTGCCAGTTCCTCCTTCCAGAACAGATGGATCACGCTGGCCTCTTCACAATTTTATTAATTTATTTAAACGTATTTCTATACCACCTTATCCTGCAATCAAGGCGGTCTGAACAGCAAACAATCAATAAGATACAGTGTATAGTGTGCATATGCAGTGAGTAGTGTATGCGGGTGAGTGTGTCTGGACGTTGATTCTTGTAGTGCTATTTACAGCGTGCGCTATTTACAATGCTATGGGTATCAGTTCCTTGCTTAATTACAATTATAGTGACATGTGAGGGGAATTGAGGTGTCTGTTGCATGGTTTAAGTAATGTCACCGTAGTGTTCTATGAAGTGGATTGTCTTCAGTAGTTTCCTGAACTCCTTAAGGTCTGTTGTTGAGCGCAGTTCGTCGGAGAGGGCGTTCCAGATTGTTGGTGTCGCCTTTGATAAGGCTCGTTTTTCAGTGTCCTTGCGTGCCCTGTTGATATCTTTAGGTGTGTTGACATGGTTGGATGTGCCTCTTCTTCTCGGTCTTGTGCTGTTGTCTGGTTGTATTATGAGTGGGTGTAGGCTGAAAGCTGATGATTGATGTTTGATTTTGAAAATGTTTATGATTGTCTTGTATCTAATGCGGGCACTGATAGGCAGCCAGTGGAGCTCTTTTAGGGTGGGTGTGATGTGTTCTTGTCTTGTGGTGCCAGCAATTATGCATGCTGTAGTGTTTTGTGCCAGTTGCAATGGTCTTAGTGTCTGTTTCGTTAGACCTAGATAGATTGGGTTGCAGAAGTCTAGGATTGGGGTTATTAGTGCTTGACAAACTGTGCGGAAGTGTTCCTGAGTGAGGAGGGGCTTGAGGCGTCATACTAGTCTCATCCTGTGATATGCATTTTTGGTGGTTCTGCTGACGTGGGACCGAAGGTTACAATACTCCGAAGGTGAAATTACCTCTTCGTTCACATCAGAGCCCAGAACTGAGACATCTGAATCCAAGTCACAGTCCATATCTTGGCCAGATCCCAGCTAATGCCTATCTCTAGAGAGCATCCTTTGCCAGGGATGCTTAGCCATAGGCAATTGAACAGGACTTTCACTCTCAGCCTGTCCCTCGTGAGACTGCGCTCGGGGGGAACCCAGAGGTCGCAAGGTCTGAATTTCCATGCCAGAATGACAAGGCCTGTTGTAAAGAAGCAACAGAATTCTGGGGAGGACAATTCAGACTCCAGAAGCTCTCCTTGCAGAAATGACCCCCTTACACCAGGGGACATAACCACCGCCGATCCCCTAGAGGATGGGGTGCAGCCCATAGCACAGTTGCCGTAACCTCTGGCCAGATGGTTATACTTACCTACAGTGCCTTTTGCTACCTCCTGCCCTGAGGTAGGCACGGCTGGACCAATTGCATCCCCCTGCTGAGAAGGGGGAAATGGGCTCTTCAGGGATGATTCAAAAGCTGCCATGCAAGAAGAGCAGAGTCCAGAAGGCACACTTTGCTTGCCACAGGTCAAACAATATTTCCAGGTAGAAGACAAAGAGTTAAGGAAGTGCTAAGGCTGCATTGGCTATAAGGCACGCATTAACAGTGCTTGTACAGCAATGCACGAAATTGGCGCTTGGGTAGGAACACGCGCTGGAGCCACTAGGACAAAACACATGCTAGGACTGCATGACCGACAGGCGCAAAATATTAAAAAGCACTAGTAATGCATGCAGAAAAAGGCAGGAAACCCCCACACCAGCCCAATAGTCGTCCAATGGAATTGGGAATCCCCAACAAGGACAATGATGTGGTCAAGCCTTGGTACTCACCCCCTGAGAGCCCAAGACAGAAAACTCATGCTGGGCTCATCTCCTCTCCCATGTAACTGTTTCTCTTGCCTTTCAGACACTGTGTTTTAAGGTGGCTGGCAGGCAGGTTCCTTTGAGAGCTTTCTCCCATCTTCGGAAAAGAGCAGTGGAGGGGACCGAGGAGGAGGGAGGGGCACTGAGGTTGTGTGAGCCTGCTGAACTCTTCCCTTCCTCCCAATTTTCTGGCTGCTCAATAGGCTGTTATAATGATAAGAGCATGGAGCTGAACCAATTTTCTGGCTGCTCAACAGGCTGTTATCATGATAAGAGCATAGAGCTGAACAAATTTTCCTTCCTCCTATGGCTACTGAAAAGACAGCAGTTTAGTGGAGCCTTCCAGGTCGTGCTCAGGTGAGATAGCCAAGTGGTCATTCATGAGCATTTAAATTATTCAGATTTTCTTCAGAGTGGAGAAAATCCATCCACCATCTAAACCACTGCAACCTTCTCCTTGCTGGTCTCCCTCTGAATCATCTCTCTCTCCTTCAATCTGTTCAAAACTCAGCTGCGCAGCTAATCTTCCACCAGCCTCTTCTCAAGTCATTTCATTGGCTCCCTATCAGTTTTCCTATCCACTTCAAATTTCTCCTTCTGACCTATACGTGCACTCATTCTGCTGCTCTGCACTACTTTTCCTCTCTTATCTCTCCCTACACCCCTTCTTAGGAACTCTGCTCTTCTGGCAGATTGATTCTATCTGTGTCCTTCTCTTCTACTGCCAACTCCAGACTTTGATCCTTTCACCTTGCTGTTCCTTATGCCTGGAACAAACTATCTGAGTCTGTTCATCAGGCTTCATCTCTGGTTCTTTTCAAATCCAGGCTGAAAACGTACCTCTTCAAGGCCGCTTTTGGATTCTGACCTGCTTAGTCTCTTAGGTGTTTCATTACCAATCCCCTATATGTATCCTTGTCCCCAGCTGTTGTGTTATCTGTCTTGACTAAACTGTAAGCTCTGATGAGCAGGGACTGTCTTTTAGAAATCTACACAGCACTGCGTACTCCTTGCAGTACTATACAAATGATCAGTAGTAGTAGTCCTGCTAGCTGAGGATCCAGGAAGACATTTAGTGGCCCTTTTCCTAGTATCCTATGGCTTTGCACCAAATGTAACATCCATTAAGAACAAAGCCCCTGTGGTATATAGCATGCTCCTGACAGTTAATGCATGGAGATGCTCAATAACACATGGTACTACTCCCAGGGATATACTTACCTCCACCTACTGAGACTGAGGTAATTGTACCTGCACTATCTGCAGCACTGACAGTATGCGATATGTACCTCACGCCAGATGTAATGCGCTCACCATGCCCAGTCTCCACCTCTAACTTGCCAACTCTTCACACTAACACACTAGTGGCGGTTAGCGTGCAAATTAGCATGTGGTAAAACTGTCGTGCCCCTGTGCTAACAGTTTTTGTGAAATTGAGCACGTGGTTACTGTGTGCCAAAACCCACCCTAACTGCTTAGCACACTTTAGTGAAAGGGCCCTTAACATTTTTGTGACCTTCAAACTGTGTTCCCAAGCTAACGTCTCTTACAATGGAGTCACCCAGCAGTAATATTTTTCTCTTTTGAGCTCTTTTATCAATAGTTTGGGAATTTGATATGTTTTGAGTATATGACTCTATCTCTGGCACAATTTGGCTTCCATTTCATGATTTTCATAATTTTCTAATGCAGGTAAAGGATTCTATAGCGTTATCAGGAGGAGTGGAGGAGTGGCCTAGTGGTTGGGGCAAGGTACTTCGGGCCGGAAGGTCGGCGGTTCAAATCCCACTAGAGGACAGCAACCTTGGGCCGGAAGGACTGGGGTTTCTAGTCCCACAGGTGCTCCTTGTGGTCTTGGGCAAGCCACTTAACCCTCCATAGCCCATGTTCCCTGTAAAAAAAAATAGTTCTCTGTGTGCTGTGCTTTCCTGTCTAATCAAAGTGTTTATACCTCAAAAGTTTCCTGTCATGATTTGACAATTTCCAATCTGTAATCAAAAACCACTGCTGATCGCTGGAAGTAGCGGTATACAAATGTATACTAAATAAATAAATATAAATAAAATCATTTGGGACACTGGGTGTCTCTTTTGTAAAAAGGCCATATTCTATCAGAGCCCACTGTAATCCATTCATTCCTGGGTTGTTACATTTTTTGTGGAAGTAACAGTAGAGCATCAAGATGTTTCCTGAAAGGAAGGCCACTTTTAATTGCTGCAAGCACCTCTTTTAGTTGATGCAATTTCTTTTTCTTTTCAGAGAGCTGGAGACAAATAGGGCATTCTATAAGCCACCAAATGGTCTGTCTTAGGATTAGGGCATCACAGATACTGCATTCAAAAGAAGTCATTTTGATAGTTTTGTTTGATGTACGATAACTATAGTATAATCAAGTTTAGCAAAACTAATTTAAATATTAAGTAATTAAGTATTGATGTGCCCCATGAACACTATATAAGAAATGTAGAACTTGGATGGGTGGGCGAAGGGAAGGAGAGAGAGGGAAAATAAAATCATCAGAAAAATATAGCAGTTCTAGTACCAAGAATTTCAGCCAGTGAGAGGAAAGGGTTTTTTTCTTTAGTATATGAAGGATTTAGGAAGGAAATTAGCAATTTCTAGTAAAGAAGAAAGAAAAGAAACACAGGAAAGAAAACAGCTAAGATCAAAAGCGTAGTTCCTCACCTGTAACAGCTGATCTCCGGGAACAGCAGGAAATGTGTCTTCACATATGGGTGACGTCGGCACCGAAGGAGCCCGCGTGGGAAAGCTCCCCAGCGTCCTATAGGAAAGCTTTTGGGAGCATCCCACTGCACCTGTGCTGTTGCCTTCCTGCCTTTCCAACTCTCCCTCCTCAGCTGGGTTTGTAGCTGAAATAAAAGGAGAGAAGGAGAGAGAGAAAGAGAGAAAGAAAGAGAGATACAACTCCTAGGGGAGGAGGGTGGGTTGTGAAGACTCAATTCCTGCTGTTCCCGGAGATCACCTGTTATAGGTGAGTAACTACGCTATCTCCAGGAACAAGCAGGAATGTAGTCTTCACATATGGGACTCCCTAGCTTGGAGATGCCAGGGAGATGACCCCAGATACAGCAATGAAACACAGGCTGAATTGGGTCATTTCCTCCCAAGGATCTCTGGTATCGAAACCCGGGACCGGGGGTAGGAGTAGTTCTAAGTCTGAAAGAGATGCTGGAGAACAGCCTGGCCAAACGAGGCATCCTGACGGGAGTCCTTGTCCAAGCAATAATGGACTGCAAAGGTGTGGACAGAGGACCTGCTATGCAGATTTAATCAATCGCCACGAGCGTAGATTTGCCATAGAGCCAACCATTGCTCGCACATTGTGTGCTGTGACATGACCTTCAAGAGAAAGCTCTTTACTCTCATAGGTAAAAGAGATACAGTCTGCAATCCACTTGGAGACAGTTCTCTTAGAAACCGGTAGATCGAGGTGACTGGAATCAAATGCAACAAAAAGGAGTGAAGCCTTTCTGTGCTGTTTAGTTCTCTGAAGATAAAATGCCAAAGCACGCTTGCAAGCCAGAGTATCCTTTCTGCACTAGAGGCATGAGGCCTAAGGAAGAAAACAGGCAGGTAAACTGATTGGTTCAAATGAAAAGGCGAAACCACCTTCGGCATAAAGTGGGGATGAGTCCTAAGGACAACCTTATCATGGGAAGTTTATGACAAGTCCCAAATACTGAAGGATGCGCATTGTGCGAGAGAGGGCAACCCTGATCTCTGGCTCTGAAGGGGCTCGAATGAGCCAGTCGTCTAAGTAAGGGAAGACGAATATTCCCAGGGTGCGGAAAAATGCTGCCACCACAGCCATGCATTTTGTGAACACCCTTGGTGCAGAGGCCAGGCCAAAGGGAAGAACCCTGTATTGGTAGTGCTTCCCTTGAAACAGAAAGCGAAGGAACTTTCGGTGAGTTGGATGGATGAGAACATGAGTGTACGCATCCTTGAGATCTAGAGAACAAAGCCAATCCTGACTCTGAAGGTATGACAGCAGAGTTCCCAGAGAAATCATTTTGAACTTCTCTTTGAACAGGAATTTGTTCAATTCTCTGAGGTCTAAAATGGGTCTGTGTCCTGTTTTCTTTGGAATAAGGAAATAGGGGGAATAAAACCCTGTACCCCATTGGGGAATGGGTACCTCTTCTATTGCCCCTTGAGCAAGGAGCACAGTGACTTCTTGACCTAACTGGTCATTGAGAGAGGTCTGAGAATTGAACTGTCTTACCATTGTAGGAGGGGGCATGCTGAGGAAATGAAGCTTGTACCCCTCTCTTACAATAGACAGAGTCCAATTTTCTCCTATTATCTGACCCCATCTGGGGGGCAAAATGACATAACCATCCTGGGATGGTGGAGGGTTCTGGGCCGTTCAGGGCCAGGAAGGCAAAGTTCTCTAGATAGGAGTCAAAGCCCCTGTGGAGGCTGAGTCTGCTGAGCCGGTTGAGGCTTAGCTGCTTTTGTCTTTCTTTGTCTAGATTGTTGCTGCTGTCCCTTTTGGGCAGACTGACCTAAACACTGCACCTGCTGGGTATAGGAGGGATAAAACTTCTTCTTCTTACTGAAGAATGGTTTCTTATAGGATTTTTTCCTCGCAGGATCAGCTGTAGATTTAGACAATCTATCCAAAGTGATATTGTCAGCATCTAACTCATTAGCTTTTTCCTGCCAATTCTTGCCAAAGAGATACTCTCCTATGCAAGGAATATTCCCTAGTTTATCCTGTACCCAAATTTCCAAGTCAGATGCCTGGAGCCAGGTAATCCTATGTGCACCTATGGCAATGGAAGAGGTTCTGCTTATGCACTCAAAGCAGTCAAAGGCTGCACGATTCACAAACTTGGAAACATCCTGGGCATGTCTGACAAGGGCGAGGTAATCTTGCCTCTTATCATCAGGAAGGAGAGGGCTCATAAGCTCTAAATCTCCTGTGACCTCCTTAAGGAATGTTCCCTATATATAAGATATAGGAACTGATCCTAGCAGAAAGCATGGAAGACTGGAAGGATCAACGTCCAAAGGCATCAAGAGTCCTACACTCACTTCCAGGAAGATTAGAAGCATGCCTTTTTGCACTCTTTATCCTTCTCATAGCTGATTCTACCACTATGGAATGGTGTGGTAATTGAGTCTTCTGAAACCCAGGACAAGGAGGAACTTGATACATGGTGTCGAGTCTTCGAGAGTGAGGAGATGTGGTTAGAGGTGCTTCCCACATCCTTAACATGAGATCATGCAAGATCTCATGAATAGGTAAGGTAGCTGCCTCCTTGGGAGCTTTTGTGTATTGCAGGATTTCTAATTCCTTTGCCCTAGGCTCTTTTTCAGGAGCCACTGTAATTGAAAGACCTCGGGCCACATCTCAGATAAAATCCTGAAAGGACATATCCTCTGGTGGAGGCATCCTACGCTGAGGAGAAGAGGAATCCTCAGGAAGAAGTACTCTGGTATCGGCAGAGCTTTCAGAGTCTTCAGACTCATCCGAGGATTCGAAGTATCTCCGATCCGGGTGATCGTGCAAGGCACGGTACCAGTACCGATCGAAGTCGGCATCGGAGTGGTCCGGTACCGACTTGTCGATGCCGGATAGACACGCATGACTCGGTCCGTGTAGAATACCTGCCGATGTCGATGCAGTCAGTGCCGGCACCGCAGTCGGTGCCTGTACTGGTTGAATTGTTTGAAGCGGTTTCATTGGCATCAAGGTCGAGAGAAGAGCTGCCAGACTGCATTCAGTAGCCAAGAATCTCTGGTCTATCGACGCTGCCGATGCTTGGGTATTGGTACCGGATGAAGCGGCCGGTACCCCAGAGCATGGCACCAGTAGTTCTGCCGAGGTTGAAGCCTCGAGAACATCCTGGAGCCCCGTTAGTGCTTTGGAAGCCGAAGCCTCCCTCCAGGGCAATTTTGCCGGTGAAAGTCCCTCAAGGGCAACGCCAGAGGCATCTCGATGTCTAGAAGGACATCTACCCTTTGAGGACCGTCTAGATTTATTTTTAGTTACCTGAGATCCATGGGAGGAAGACAAAGCCCTGGAAGACGTTGATGCCACAGAAGCTGCATCGGAGGGAAAAAGGGTGCTAAGCTTATCAGCTTGATTTTGCCGGCCCCTTTTCGACATCATCCCCCACAGGCAACACACTCAGAAATAGAGTGGTCAGGACCTAAACATTTGAGGCACCACTCATGTGTGTCAGTGACGGAGATGGTACCGCCACACTTAGAACACTTTTTAAAACCCGAAGCGGGTTTTTCCATTTTGAAGGAAAAAGTAGGGCCTAGTGCCCAAAATGGCGCGTGGCACCTGAAGAGAAAATTACTGGAAAAACTCCAGAAGAAAGTTTTTTGTTGTTTTTTTTAAGAAGAAAAGAAAGAAGAACCAGTGGTACCGGTGTAGCGTCGAGGGAAGGTAGACGCGACCACAAAAAAGAAGAACAGAAGGGATTTTTTTTCTGTGGTGACAGGATGTGCGACCTGTCGGCTCCGCGGAAAACGAAGAACTGGAGAGGGACAGTTGGGAAAGGTGGGAAGGCAATACGCAGGCGCTGTGGGATGCTCCCAAAAGCTTTCCTATTGGACTCTGGGGAGCGTTCCCGCGCAGGCTCCGTCGGTACCGACGATACCCATATGTGAAGACTACATTCCTGCTTGTTCCTGGAGATTAGCCAATTAAGAAGTTGAGTATAAAAAATCTTTTTCTGGATTTTTAAATTGCTGTAAAACACCAAACAGGTTAGCATAACTGCCCTCTCAATCATGCATGCCAGCCCCACAACAAAATCAGCAGTTGCTAACATTTATGCCTGCCTCAGAACAGCTATAAATGCAGGCATCTAGTTTTTTAAAAATATCTCGGTATCACCATTGCAAAATATACACATATAATTTTCCGGCCCACCAAAAACACATGCATACATATAAAAAGAGGTTCTCTCAAAGGTGACATTTTACTTATAAGATAATATACTTTCCTTGAGACCTGCTAGATCAGTCCAGACAAGTGGTTGTGTTTCCCTATCAGTAGATTGATGGAGACAAAGAACCAGTGAAAAGTCCAGAATTCAATAACATCACTCCTATGCCTCTATCTGCCTCATCTACCAGAGGTCTCATCAGTATTCATCCCAAAACATATGGGAGAACATGGCAAGCCTCACACAACCTCAATGTGGGGAACAATGAGTAAACAACAGTAGAGAACTATGTACAGGAAAGCATAAACAGAAGGCTGTCCGTAGAAGATGAACCTGTGGAGCCAAGTATATAAATCATAGCGGACTCTAAGGTACCACTGCAGAAGAACAAAGCAAACCAGCCCAGGATGCGGGCCCTGGACTGGTCTAGCAGGGCTCAAGGAAAGAATATTATCTGGTAAGTAAAATGTCACTTTCCATATCGTCCTGATAGATGAGTACAGACAAGTGGGATGTACCAAATCAACAACTCTACTGGGCAGGAAGAAGACACAGCAGCTCATAAAACCTTACAGCCAAAGGCCGTGTCTGCCCAATCATGGACATCCAAGCAGAAATGCTTGATAAAAGTGGAAAGTGATGCACATGTTGCTGCCTGACAAATGTCTGCAGGGTCTACTGAACTCTGCTCCACTCACGGGAATGCTAGCGCTTGGGTAGAAAGGGTGCACAAACCCTCCGGAACCAACCGGTTCCGTAACAGATCCGCTGAGACAAGAGCCTTTTTAACCCAGCGCCCCAATGCAGACTTAGCCGCCGCATCACCTTGCGTGGGCCAGCAAACAGCACAAGAAGATGGCCTGACTTACGAAAAGAATTTGTAACCTCCTGACCAATCCCCTGAACCTGCTCCTTGGAGAAGGAGAGCAGGCAAATTCTTTGCAAATCTGGTCGCCATATTTTAAAAAGCATATAGCGGAATTAGAAAAGGTACAGAGAAAAGCCACCAAAATGGTAAAGGGGATGGAAGGATACTCCTATGAGGAAAAGCTTAAAAGGTTAGGACTTTTCATTTTGTAAAAGAGATGTATGAGGAGAGATATGATAAAGGTCTATAAATTAATGAATAGAATGGAATGGGTCAATGTAGACTGGCTGTTTATGCCATTAAAAAGTAGAAAGACTAGGGGACATGCAATTAAGCTACAATGTAAGCCTTTTAGGTTGAGGGGGTTGGGGTTCCTTGGCCTGGTGAAGGGACGGCTGAGGGGAGATAAAGCAGAGGTCTGTGAAATCCTGAGTGGAGTGGAACAGGTAGACGAGAATTGATTGTTTACTCTTTCGAAAGAATACAGAGATAAAGGGGACATGTCATGAAGCTTCAAAACAGTATATTTAAAAGAAGTAGGAAAAAGTATTTTTTTCTCTCAACATATAGTTAGTTTTTGGAACTCGTAGCTGGCGGATGTGGTAGGGGCGGGTGGTGTAGCTTGGTTTAAATAACATGTTTTGGGCAGGTTCCTGCAGGGAAAAGTCAATTGGAGAATACTTTGTAGATCTGGACACTATACCTTGAATAAAATATAAATAAGTTGTACTTGGTACAGAGGGTGGCCCCTAAAATGGTTGGTGTTCATCATAAGACATATGACATTTATTAAGGCTCATACCTTTTGTACATAGTTCACTGATGTTTCATGTAAAAAAACAGACTTAATACTCTGTCTCTTAGCTTGCTTTTTGTAAACCGCACCTGATCTATGGAAAGTGCGGTATATAAGTGATTGTTAAATAAATAAATAAATTTGGAGACAGCAGGGCTGGTGCAAGGAGATGAGGTGCCTTAAGTGAACCTCATCCCTTGTGCCCCCCTCTCCGGCCCCATTACTGTTGCTGCTGCCCTTTTCCAGGACCTGTAGTGGTGCAATGGCCTCAAACAGCCCCATGCCACTACGAAGCTCTTTCTTTTCTCCTCACTGATGCCAACTTCCTTTTGTATGGAAGTGGAAGCTGCTTCTGCCCCCATGCAAACAGAAAGTTGACGTCGGAGAGGGCAGAAACGAAACAGTCCTGTGGTGCTAAAAACTTTAAGGTAAGCATCTGTGGGGTTGTTTGATGTCATTTCTGCTGCTGCAGGTTCAGAAGAGGTGGTGGGGGGGGGGAAACGGGCCACCATTGGACCACTGATGCTCTAGGCAGCTACCTAGTTTGCCTGATGGTCGTGCCAGCCCTGGAAAACAGACTTAAAGATCTCAATATTTATTTTGGAAGAAAGGTTGGAAAGGGGAGTTGTGATAAAGATATTTAAATACCACTGTGACATAAATACACAGGAAGCCAATCTCTTTGAATTGAAAGGAAGCTCTGGAGCATGGGGGCATAGGATTAAACTTAAAGGGAATGAACTCAGGAGTAATCCAAAGAAATATTTCTTTACGAAAAGAGAAGTGGATGCATGGGACAGCCTCCCGGTGGAGGTGTCAGAGATGAGGACTGCATATAAATTCAAGAAAGCATTGTTACTCACCTGTAACAGGTAATCTCTGGGAACAGCAGGAATCAGTCTTCACATATGGGTAACGTCGGTACAAACGGAGCCCATGCGGGAACACTCCCCAGCGTCCAATTGGAAAGTTTTTGGGAGAAATCCACTGCGCCTGTACATCATCTTCCAGCCTTCCCAACGCCGCTCCTCAGTTGAGTTTTTGCTGAGAGATAGAGGAAAAAAGAGAATACCCTACAACTCCTAAAGGAGGAGGGTGGGTTGTGGAGACTGATTCCTGCTGTTCCGGAGATCACCTGTTACAGGTGAGTAACAACGCTATCTCCAGGAACAAGCAGGAATGCAGCTTTCACATTTGGGACTCACAATTAAATTAAAATAACAAACCATAAAAACAAAGAATAAAATCAATGGTACTGAAGGTCAAGGAAACATCTTAAAACAATTGATGGTGGGTGAACCAGGATAGGGCATCTCACTGTGACTGGCCAGTGCAGTCTCCGGAGACCATCTGCTATGGCCATGCTTTAACTAATTTGCAATACCACACAAGATTAATTTGGAATGAGATTATTTGCAATATTACAAATTGGTTAAAGCATGGTTGTGATTATGGTGTGTGGCTTCTGGAGATTGTGCTGGCTGCTTGTAGTGGGATGTTCTATCTTGTTTTATCTGTTGTCAATTGTTTGAAGATATTTCTTTGAATTAGTATTACTGATTTATTCTTTGTTTTTATGGTTTGTTTTTGGCCTTGTGGTCTATCTTGGTACTGTGGTGGTCCTCTTTAAGTATTTTTGCATGTTGCAGTCAATATTGTGCTGTGCTGGTCCTTGTGTAGTATTTTAGGGCCTTGCAACACACTGAGGTGCTGGGTTGGACTTTTCAGTTTTTATAGAGGGAGGCCTTGCAGCCTATCTTGACATTGTCTTGGCACTCCTTAGATGTTTCAGGGCCTTTCAGCCATTCTTATGCTGTCTTGATTCTCCTCAGGTGTTTAAAGGCTTTCCAGATGATCTTGTTGCTTTATTAGTTCTCTTCCAGTTCCAGGGTCAAACTCTGGAATTTGTTATTGGAGGATGTAGTAAAAGCAGTCAGTGCAGCTGGGTTTTAAAAAGGTTTGGACAAGTTCCTGGAGGAAAGATCCATAAACCATTATTAAAGAGGACCCAGGAAATCCACTGCTTGCCCCGGGACAAGCATTGTGGATGCTGTGTGCCTTTTGGGAACCTGCAAGGTACTTGTGATCTGGATTGGTCACAGTTGGAAACAGGATGCTGGGCTTGATGGACCTTGGTCTGACCCCGCATGGCATTTCTTAAGTTCTTAAACTGCCTGGTTCACACAAAAGAGAGAAATCACTTCAGGGAAGAAGGAAGGCACAAGCCAAAAGGAAACAGCCTCCTCTGAAAAGATAGGTAAGGATCTTGGCAAGACAGCCGGCAGCTCAGAATCAGCCTTGCGGAACAAATCGCAACAAAGAAGACTGTTCAGAGCATCAATCCTTCAAAGTAGTGTGCTTCAACAGCTCAAAGGGCTACGACATCAGGGCCCCAGGCACCAGACACAGATTCCATGAAGGGACCACAGACCGGAAGGGAGGACACAGAAGCTGACCTCCCTGAAGAAGGCGTGAAATATCCGTGTGTAAGGCTGGAGACTCACAAGCCAACGGAGCTCTGAAACTGGCCAAAACTGCCACCTAAACCTTCAGGGAGCTAAGAGAAAAGGCCCTTCTCCAGACTGTCCTGCAGAAAAGGCCAACAGAAATGGCACCTTGGCTGCCTCAGAAGCCAGCGGTCGTGCACCGCACCAGCATTCAAGGCATCAAATCTGCACTTATACAAGGATGGTAGACCTTCTTTGGGCTCTGAGCAGAGTGGAAAACCACAATAGGCCCAGAGATGGAGGCAAATGAAGAGGTGGTGCTTGCAGTAGCTGCATCACAACTCTGAATCATGCTCTCCTCAGCCATTCTGATGCCAACAGAATAATCCTTCTTGGATAGTGTTCCATAAGCCGAATCATATGCCCTAGCAGGGGACATGGAGGAAACACATACAGCAGGTGTTGGCTCGGTCAAGGTTAAACTAGGGCATCAATGACCTTCAACCCCGTCTATGTATGACCACTGAAGAACATAAGAACATAAGATATGCCATACTGGGTCAGACCAAGGTCCATCGAGCCCAGTATCCTGTTTCCAACAGTGGCCAATCTAGGTCATATGTACCTAGCAGTTTCCCCAAAAGACACAGGTTCCACAATGCTTGTATTGGGTCAAGCAGTGATATCCTGGGTCCCTTTTTAATAATGGTTTACGGACCTTTCCTCCAGGAACTTGTCCAAATCTTTTTTAAACCCAGCTACACTAACAGCTTTTACTACATCCTCCGGTAACAAATTCCAGAGTTTGAGTACACGTCGAGTGAAAAAATATTTTCTCATATTAGTCTTAAATAGTTTATCCTGTAGCTTCATTGCATGTCCCCTAGTCTTCCTATAGTCTGACAGCATAAACAATCGATCTATGTTTACCTGTTCCACTCCGTTCATTAATTTATAGACTTCTATCATATCTCCCCTCAGCCGTCTCTTTTCCAGGTTAAAGAACCCTAACCTTTTTAGCCTTTCTTCATAAGGGCTATCATTCCATCCCCTTTACCATTTTGGTGGCTCTTCTCTGAACCTTTTCTAATAACACTATATCCTTTTTAAGATATGGCAACCAGAATTGCACACAATATTCAAGGTGCGGTCGCACCATGGAACGACACAGAGGCATTATAATATCCTTTGCTTTATTTAACATTCCTTTCCTTATGATACCTAGCATTCTATTTGCTCTCTTGGCTGCCGCTGCACACTGGGCAGAGGGTTTTAACATGTTATCCACAATGACGCCTAAATCTTTTTCCTGGATGGTGGTACCTAATGTGGAACCTTGCATTGTGTAACCATAGTTTGGGCTGTTCTTCCCTAGGTGCATAACTTTGCACTTGTCCACATTAAATTTCATCTGCCATTTCGATGCCCAGTCTTCCAATTTATCAAGATCCTATTGCAAATTTCCACAATCCTCATGGGTTTTAACAACTTTAAATTGTTTTGTGTCATCTGCAAATTTGATAACCTCACTCGTTATTCCCTTTTCCAGGTCATTTATGAATATGTCAAAAAGCAGCGGACCCAGCACAGAACCCTGGGGTACACCAATATTCACCTTTCTCCATTGGGAAAACTAGCCATTTAGCCCTACCCTCTGCTTTCTATCTTTTAACCAGTTCCTGATCCACAATAGTACACTGCCTCCTATCCCATGACTCTTTAGTTTTGCCAAAAGTCTCTGATGAGGGACTTTGTCAAAGGCTTTCTGAAAGTCCAAATACACTACGGGGCTTGTTTACAAAGCCGCGGCAGCGGCTTCCGCCCGATATTGGAGCCGCGGCCCCACTGAATTCAATGGGGCCGCGGCTCCGATATCAGGCGGAAGCCACTACCGCGGCTTTGTAAACAAGCCCCTATATCAACCGACTCACCTTTGTCTACCTGTTTATTCACACCTTCAAAAAAACATAACAGATTAGTAAGAAAAGATCTTCCTTGTCTAAAGCCATGTTGGCTGTCTCCCATTAGGCCATGACTATCTACATGCTGAGTAATTTTGTTCTTTATGATGGTTTCTACCATTTTTCCCAGTACTGACGTCAGGCTCACCAGTCTGTAGTTTCCCGTATCACCCCTGGAACCCTTTTTAAAAACTGGCGTTACATTGGCGATCCTCCAGTCATCAGGTATTACAGATGATTTTAATGATAGTTCACAGATTACTAATAGCAGGCACACTTTGGCATTAGAGCGGGACACCATCAGATCCGTCTTGGGGCAACTCCAGCAGCGCAGAAACAATGGAAACAACTCCTGATTCAACTGACACTCTCCTAGAACCAGAGAGTGCCGGCTGAGAAAGTCCATTTCCACAGTGTCCACCCAGGCAATGTGTAGAACTGACAAACTAGGAGGTTTTTTGCTGCCCAGGAAAAGAGTGGAGCCATCTCCAGGGCTACCCTGGCACTCCACGTGCAATCCTGCTGATTGACATGAGTCACCACTGCGGCATTGCCCAAGAACACCTGAAGCACTGGGCCCTCTACCGAAGGCCGCAAACACAGATGAGCCAACCTAATGGCCCTCATGTCAAGGCAGTTGATGGACTACATTGCCTCCCTGTGGTTCCAAGGGCCTTGGGCTGTTTGGCCTTGGCAATGGGCTCCCCAGCACAAGACTACCAGCTACAGTCAACCAATGCCTCTCATACTTATCCGTACCCTCACCCTTACCCCCTCCCTACCTTCTAAGAATGTACCTAATCTCACTCTGTAAACCACTTTGATTGAAGGATAAGGTGGTATATAAAACTGGATAAATAAATAAATAAAATAAAAGACTGGCATCTGTCATCAGAAGGATCCATAAGCAATCATCCAGCTGCATGCCCTTCCTCAGAAGACTGGGATGCTGCCATCACCTTGGGCTGGTCATCACCATTACTGGGAGCGGGAGCCTGAGTTCCAACTGCTTCGAACTCGGAGACCACCATCTCAGTAATAGGGTTGCCAACCGGCTCTAGATGCACCCGACAGGTTTGATCCAGTCCTGGGTTTACTTCATTGCATGCAGGGATATGTAGTTCTGATTTCTCCATTGCACTCCATAAGAAAAGGAAAATTACAAGTCACTGCATGCAATGGGGGTAAAGCAGGACTGGATCAAGCCTGCCGGACGCATCTTGAGCCAGTTGGCAATCCTAGTCAGTAAGGACTGCTGGGGCAGCCACATATGAGCACATACCCACAGCACCATCCATTGTCACTACCATGATTCTGAGGAACTGGAGAGCAACCTAGACTCTGGGAGCCTGCTGTGAAGTGCTAGGCAATCCTACAGTCTATGACTTTCCAATCTGGCAGGAAGGCTGAGTATTGAAATGCGCTCCCAGAACTCCAAGGACTGGGAATGCAGCAACTGGCTCTTTTGCCCACTGATCACCCAGCCAAAGCTGAACAGAAAGGATACCACTCGGGAAGCTATCTGAGACACCTCTGAGAAACAATGGGCTCGAAGGAGCCAGTAGTCCAGATATGGGTGCACACAAATCCCTTGGTGCCATAGCACCACAGCCACTATGACCTTGAAGAATGTCCTTGATGCAGGGAAGAGTCTGAATGGGAAGGCAGCGAACTGAAGGGGAGAGCCAAGCACGGCAAAACACGGATACTTTGTTGATCCCCGGATTAGGATATGAAAATATGCCTCAGCCAAATCCAGAGATGCCAGGAATTCCCCTTGGTGCACCAATTTAATCACGGAGTGCCAAGTTTCCATCCAAAAGCGCAGAAGCTGGAAGAGCTCATTGACACACTTGAGGTCCACAAAGGGCCGGAATGTTCCTTCCATATTAAGAACATAAGAACATCAGATATGCCATACTGGGTCAGACCGAGGTCCATCAAGCCCAGTATCCTGTTTCCAACAGTGGTCAATCTAGGTCATACGTACCTAGCAGTATCCCCAAAAGACACAGGTTCCACAATGCTTGTACTGGGTCAAGCATTGATTATCCTGGGTCCCTTTTTAATAATGGTTTATGGACCTTTCCTCCAGGAACTTGTCCAAACCTTTTTTAAATCCAGCTATACTAACAGCTCTTACTACATCCTCCGGTAACAAATTCCAGAGTTTGATTACACGTTGAGTGAAAAAATATTTTCTCTTATTTGTCTTAAATAGTTTACCCTGTAGCTTCATTACATGTCCCCTAGTCTTTCTATATTCTGGTAGCGTAAACAATCGATCTACGTTTACCCGTTCCACTCCATTCATTAATTTATAGACCTCTATCATATCTCCCCTCAGCCATCTCTTTTCCAGGTTGAAGAGCCCTAACCTTTGTAGCCTCTCTTCATAGGAGTAGCCTTCCATCCCCTTTACCATTTTGGTGGCTCTTCTCTGTACTTCTTCTAATAACGCTATATCCTTTGGCACTACAAAACAGATAGAATTTCTGCCCTTGCCCCCATTGTCTGGGGGAACGGGCATCACTGCCTTCAGGAGCGGCAACTTGTCCAAGGTGATCCACACAGAGGCCCTGCTGCTCGTAGACCCATAAGTGGAGAAGACGAAGGTGGTCGGGATCTGCTCTTTGCATTCCAGGACATAGCTGTAATGAATGGGGACTAGAATCCAGCGATCCTTGGTGAACTGAGCTATTCCTGAAGGAAGAGGCAAAGCCTCCCTCCAATCAGAGGAACCAGGGAACGGGCCCTGAAAACTAAATTATGCATCCCGGGAGGGTCCTCCTGAGGATGGGAATGGGCCCATGAAGGGACTGAGAATGAGCCCTAAGTCCATAAGCAGAGGGGAAGAAAGGTTTTCCAGGCTGGTAGCAACAGGAGTCCAAGACTCCTGGGTGTCTGATCAGTGTGCCCATGAGGAGCAGATGGAGGCTGACGGAAAAGGGGCTCCTACCTGCTTCACAGGCCCTTTGAGCTTGTTCTCCGGAAGGCGGGAAAAATGTTGTCTCACCAGCTTCTCTAGCCTCTAGACATACCAGGCCATACATGACATCAGAAAGTAAGGCCGTAGCAGACTCCAAAAAAGGGGTAGAATCATCTGGCGAAAGAGACTGAATCCATTGGAGCAGGGCTCAAGATGTCAGGCCTGCACATACCATCAACTGAAGAATATCTGCCACAGCAGCAAACTGGTTCTTCAACACAAATCCAGAGTCCAGAGTACCCTTTAAGACCGATCCGCCTTAGTAACTGCCGTGACCTGTGCAACCCTCATGAGAGTATCAAACAACACACAATGCACCCCTTCTTTGGGAGAGAGTGCCTCTTCTTATACACCTTTAGCCCTTTGGGCAGAGAGTCAGGGAATCCTACTCCAACCATAAGAGGCACTTGAGCACCTCCGGGAATGGGAAGACAGTAATGGATTTCCGCATTCCTTGCAGGAGTGGATGCACCTTTGGCTTCTGCTTTGTTCCTGGTGCATCCACCAAGCTCAAGGTGGATGACACCCTGACAATCAATGCTGCCAGCTCCTCCTTCCAGCCTAGGCGGATCACATCAGCCTCTTCATAATCCTCTGAAGGCGAGAGTACTTTTTTGTCCACATCAGAGTCCAGTTCCAAATCTCAAAAAGATCCCAATTGATCCCCATCTCCAAAGGAGTGCCCCTCGCCAGGGATGCTTAGCCAAAGGCAGTCACACAGAGCTTCCATTCTTAGCCTGCCCCTCACAAGACTGTGCCTAGGGGCATCCAGAGGCTGCAGGGTCTGAATTTCCATGCCAGAAGGGTCGGACCTGCTGCAAAAAATAAAGGAATTCCAGGGAGGACAATCTAGAGATTGGAAACTCTCCCCTTGGAAATGATCCCCCAACATCAGGGGGTGCAGACCCCCTAGAGGACGAGGAGCAGCTCACAGCATGATTATTGGACTTTCCGGCTGGCTGGACATCCTTGCCCACAGTACCATCCGTCACATCCTGCCTTGAGGCAGACAATGCCAGACTAACTGTATCCCCTGGTTTCCAAGGATGACTCAGAAGCCGCCATGCAAGAAGAGCAAATTCCAGGATCTGGAGATGAGGCACCTCGCTTACCACAGGCCAAATGTTTCCTGGAAGAAGACAGAGAGAATTAAGGCAAGTATCACAATAGCATGCGCTAAGGCCGTGGCAGCCCAAAAGGGATGCGTTAAACTTCGCTTTTACTGTAACTTGCATTACAGGTTCTAGGGTAGAAACATGCGCTGGAGCCACTTGGGTGGAATGCGCACTAAGACTGCGTGACCACCAGACACACAATAGGTAAACATGCCACTAGCATGTGCAGAAAATGGCTGGAAACCCTCACAACACATCAATAGTCATCAGCAGTCCACCCTGAATTGCGTCCCAGGCAGATGAAATCTGGAGCCCACAACAAGGACAATGATAATGTCAAGCCTTGGTATTCATCCCCTGAGAGCCCTAAGCAGAGAATCTGTGCCGGGCTCAGCTGTACTCCCCTGAAACTGTTTCACTGCTGTGCAGCACTGTGTTTAAGGTGGCTGGCAGGCAGCTCTCTCTGAGAGCTTTCTGCAATCTTTGGAAGAGAGCAGGGGGGAACAGAGTAGGAGGGGGGCGTAGAGGCTGCTGCACTTTTCCAGATCTTTCCAACTTCTTCCAATTCCTGGCTCCTCAGCAGACTCTTATCATGATAAGCGCATGGAACTGAAGCAATTTTCCCTCCTCCTGTGGCTATTGAAAAGACCGCAGCCTCCCACGTCGTGCTCAAGTGAGAGAATCAGCCTCAAGGTGGTTGTTCACAAACGTTTAAACAATATTTTCCTCTCAAATCTTCAGATTTTCTTCAGAGAGCAGAAAATTCATTCACCATCTGCTGGAGACAAAAGAAATGCTGAGGAGACCTCTGGTGGCTGAGGCAGTTAGAGGCATGGGAATGATGTCATTGAAACGTGATTTTTTTTATTAGTTCTTTGTCTCCACCAATCTGCAGGTAGGGGAACACAACCACTTGTCTGGACTGGTCTAGCAGGATGATATGGAATAAATGTTTACACCTACTGGGTATATGTAACTACTGCTATTTGCCTGTGGCATTCCTAGCCCTCTTGGCCCCCAAAGCAGATGCCCCCCCTTGTGGCTGGCATCTCCCATGGCATGATACAACCCCACCCCAAATGGGCCATATTTCTGCGGCAGCATGGCAAGCTTACCTAAATGCCGGTTGACTTGTTGCACTGCCTCTAAACCAGTGCCATTGGCTCTCTGTCCCAACTGAAGTCTTGCGATTCATGAGACTTCAGCTGGGAGAGAAAGTCAAAGGCCCTGGATTGGAGACAGCATGGCAAGCCACCCAGGATCTAGGTAAGTTTGCCGTGCTGCCACATAGGGAGTTGCACCTCCTCCAGGCCGGCACCTAGGGTGGGGCACTTCCACCACCTCACTCTTGGTATACTATCCCACTGCTATTTGCACAGATTAAAACCATGCAAACCTTCGAAAATTACCTCCTAAGTTTTACCTCTAGGTTAAGCTTCTGTATTTCTTCATTTGCAACCCTTAGTCGATCTGCATCTTTATCTAGAATCTCTTGGTTTTCTGCATACCACTCTAGTCTCTTATTCAAACGATACATTTCCTGTTTATACGATTCTTCCATCATCTTCATCTCATATGATTTATCACCTGCAAAGCAAATAATTTAGGCACCTTGAACACAAAAGATGAGAACTAAAGCAAGAATGTAATTCATATTGCTTCTTGTGAGTTATTCTGCTCATTGCACATTCATTTGAATCATATTCATTTTTTTAGCTTATATACTGGTTTACAGAAAACATAACTTAACATTACAGGGAACATTTTAAATAGGTATATATAAACCTAACACAGGTATTTAACTTAGAATTTACTTTCAGCATTTAACATTAAACCATGTATCTAGGTTACAGTTAGGTTGCCAGGGTGATGTGGATTTATAAAACCACTCTGGTCTTTATCTGACATCATACACTATGTTACTATAAATCTTTTATCTGTCAAAGCATTTAGAATTTGTACTTCAGACATTATGAATTACAGTGAGTATTTTCTGAGAAGAGCTATAATTTAATATTTTGAATTAAACCTAGGGGCATGCTGACTAAAGTGCACAGGGACGGATGCATGCTAAGGGCACCAGGCTAACAGCTCGGGGACTGGGCAGGATAGTGGCATAACATGGATTTTGACAACACATCACGGTTAGCACGGGCATTTTGGACATGCACAAACTGTACCTATTGTCATTAGTGTGAGTGCACTTAATGCCACTTTAATGGCACTGACATGCCAGTTAGTACAGTGCTGTGCCTTAGCATTGCACTATCAGCAGGGATACCCCCCACCCCCCGAAAAAAAATCAGCTTGATAATTTGGCAGCACAGATGTGCAATACTGATGCACTCGTCAGTAAACATGTCTCTTATTCAAATAAAACTAAAACAATTTAGGGAAATACATGCTTAACTTCCTGCAGAAAAATTTGGCATGTAAAATGAATACAATCCATGCTAACAGTATTTTATAAGGGAACTTAGAAAGTTACAATGTTATTTATCCTATAGAATTCAAGAACAATGAATGAATACAGGGAGTTTACAGGCTCTATTCAAGGTCACATTAGATGGTAGAAAGAGCATCTAGGCTATGATTTTTTTTTTAATTTAACAAACCAATAGCCTCATATGCAATAAGAGCAAAGATTACAAACACAGAAACATGACAGCAGAAAAAGACCACATGGCCTATCTAGTCTTCCCTTCCATATCAACTACAATGGTCCCCTTTTTTACTTTTAGAGATCCTCTGTGTTTGTCCCATGCTTTTTTGAATTCAGACACTGTCCTCGTCTCTACCACCTCCACTGGGAGACTATTCCACGCATCATACTCTTGCCGTACAGAACTATTATCCACATATTATTCCTGGGTCTATCCCCTTTCACCCTCATCCTATATCCCCTTGTAGCAGAATGTGCTTTCAATCGAAAGAGACTACTTCTGTGCATTTATGCCACAGAGGTATTTAAAAATCTCTATCATATCTCCTCTGTCCTGCCTTTCCTCTAAAGTAAATATAATAAGATCTTTAAATCTGTCCTCATATTCTTTATAATGAAGACCATTAACCAGTTTAGTAGTCACCCTCTGTACTGACTCCAACGTGTTTATATTATTTTGAAGATGTGGTCTCCAGAATTGCACACAATACTCCAAATGAGGTCGCAGCAGAGACTTATACAGAGGCACTATCACCTCCTTTTTCCTGCTGGCCATTCCTTTCCCTATGCACCCAAGCATCTTTCTGGCTTTTGCTGTCACCTTTTCTATCCGCTTAGCTACTTTAAGATCGTCAGACACAATCATGCCCAGGTCCCGCTCTTCTTTTGTGGACAGAAGTACTTCACCCCCTACACTGTACCGCTCCCTTGGATTTTTGCAGCCTAAATGCATGACCATGCATTTTTTAGCATTAAATCTCAGCTGCCAAATTCTAAACCATTCTTCAAGCTTAGCTAGATCCCTCCTCATGTTATCTACTCGTTCCTGGGTGTCTACTCTATTGCAGATTTTGGTATCATCTGCAAACAGGCAGATTTTACCCGACAGCCCTTCCGTAATATCACTAACAAAGATGTTAAAAAGAATTGGACCAAGGACAGATCCCTGCAATACAGTACTGGTAACCTCCTTCTCCACAGAGTGAGTTCCATTTACCTGTACCCTTTGCCGCCTCCTACTCAACCAATTTCTAACCAAACAGTAACTTTAGGGTCCATCCCTAGGGTATTCAGTTTGTTTATAAGTTGTCTGTGGGGACGGTGTCAAAGGCTTTACTGAAATCTAAGTACACCACATCTAGGGCTCTCCCTCGGTCACCCAGTCAAAGAAATTAATCAGATTTGTCTGACAAGACCTGCTCTGGTAAACCCATGCTGCTTTGGATCCACTGGACTTCAGAAACCTCACTATTCTCTCTTAGCAGCATTTCCAATAATTTACTCACCAAAGAGGTTAGATTAACTGATCTGTAGTTTTCAACCTCGTTCTTACTTCCACTTTTCTGTAAAGAGACCACATGTGCCCTTTTCCAGTCCTGTGGGGCCACTCCCAACTCCAAAGAAGCACTGAAAAGGTCTGTCAGTGGAGCTGCTAGAATGTCCCCAAGTTCCTTCAGTATTCTCGGATGTATCCCATCCGGTCCCATCTCTTTATCTACTTTTAGTTTAGCTAGTTCCTCATGAACACAGTCTTCTGAAAATTGTTCGAGCTCCCCATCACTTCTATTCCTATTTCTGGTATTTTCTGAGGTCCTGCTCCTGGCCCTTTATCAGTGAACACAGATCAGAAATATTTGTTAAGCAATTCTGCTTTATCCTCATCAACTTCCACATATTCATCCTCTTCTCCCTTCAGTCTGACGATACCACTTTTGCCCATCCTCCTCTCACTAACATATCTGAAAAATGCCGTATCCCCCCACTATATTGCATTGGCTTTTTCTTCTTTTCTTATCTTTGCTATCCTGATTAGTTTGCTAGCTTCTCTAAGTTTTTCCAAATATAGATGCCTGTCTTTCTCTTTCTGTGATCTCCTGTATTTCCTGAAGGCCTCTTTTTCTTCACTATTTCAGCTACTTCTTTTGAGAACCATAGCGGCCCTCCCTGTCCTTTTACATTTATTTACCTTTCTAACAAAAAGGTTTGTTGCCCTTAAAAGATCTCCTTTCAGTTTTGCCCTTTTTTTTTACATCCCCCAGTTGTTCCCATCCCGCTAACAACTCTTTGAAGTATTGTCCCATCTTGGCAAAGTTAGTTTTCCTAAAGTCTAAGACCCTCGCTTTCGAATGGATTTATCTGCCCTAGTCCTAATACTGAACCACACCATTGGATGATCCCTGGATGCAAGATGATCTCCCACTATAACATCAGAAACACTTTCACCATTGGTAAGCACCAATTCCAGTATGGCCCCTTCACGTGTGGGTTCTGTTACCAGTTGCTTGAATAGTTCTCCTTGTAGAGACTCCAGGATCTCCTTATTTCTAGATGACACCACAGCAGGGATGTGCCAATCAACATCTGGCATATTGAAATCGCCTATCAGTAGCACTTCTCCTTTCATGACAATAGTGTGCAAATCTTCATCCACTTCTCCCTGTGAGGGGGATCTGCATATCACTCCAATGTAAATGGATTTCCCTTTCCCTCTTTCTAGTTTAACTCAGAGTGCCTCCTCTCTATCTTTTAAGTCCCATAATTTTATAGCTTAAATATTATTTTTTACATACAGTGCCATTCCTCCTCTCCTTCTTCCTACCCTGTTCTTTCTGAATAAAGTATAGCCCGGTATAATTACATCCCAGTCATGGTTGTCCGTGAATCATGTCTCTGTAACTGCTACTAAATCCAAATCAGCCTCTTCCATTAAAGTCTCAACATCTGGGATTTTATTTCCGATGCTATGGGCATTTATACACACCACTTTCCAGATGTTGCCCCGTTTACCCATTTCTAGTGAGATTTTTAATGTTTCACCTACATGGGGGCTTTCTTCACCCATCATGAACAGCATGAGCAATATGCAGACCCCCGAAAGGTCTGTAGCAAGGGGAATGTCCACCATCCATGCAAGTATTATCCCTACCTTCCATAGCCCTGCTAACACAGCCATAATGAAGGAGGAAATTGCCCCAAAACAGAGGGGGTATTTATATTCCCAATGCAACATCTTAATCATCAGCTCCACTCTATGACTACATGTAAAAATTAATTTTCAACACTGAAATAAAACTGCCTGGGAAAGAGGAATGTCTCTCCACTTCCCCAAATCCCTACGGATACTCTATAGCTGGAGCATAATATAGTTTATATAAGCCTTTAAGAAGCATTGAAATAAGCAATGCCAAGTATTTAATCTCATAGAGAACCACTATAAACTTCATCTGCATCATTATCAGATATGATCCAAACAACACCCCTCAATAGGGATAGAAGGTCAGTATCACTCAATTCTCTGTTAGTCCCTAAATCAATAACACAATACACCAAAACTACTACTGACAGGGCTTTCTTTTTCTGTGCACCAAGGTGTTGGAACAGCCTTCCTCAAAACATCCGATCAATACCAGACCTTTTGCAGTTTCGAAAAGCTTTGAAACACTACCTCTTCCTCTTGTCTTATCCATTAAACAATCCAGATAACACAACCTACCCACAGACCTTCCAAACATACAAATTCAATACAGATACCCCACAGACCTCCCATACACAATACTGAAGCCAGGATGAGATCATGTCTGTTATATTAATTAATTACCCTGTTATCCGAGTTGTATTTCCTGTTTTTTCTGTAAACACAAAGTACCGTTGAATTGTGTAACTCCTTGTTTATTGTAAACCGCGCTGATGCTGAATAGTGCGGTATATAAGAGACTATAAATAAATAAAACTAGAATGCTGCCTCATCGCTGACCCTAACAACAAAACCTATGACTTACTGGTTTACTTTGCAACCCGCTAAACTACCAAACTTAGTTAACACCTCCAAAAACCAGGGAATTGACTGATCTGGATTAATTGTGGGACCAACCTCCCACTTTCCCACCTTAAATCCTGCAATCTTGGCATCTGAACTTATAGCAGATAGAAGAACCTCCACCACCAAATCAAAGAGCTATGGGGACAAGGAAGAATCCTGATGTGTATCATTTATAATTGAAAAGGCATGGAAACCACCTCATTGGTCACCTCCCACAGACAAGGTAGTGCAGATAATACCCTGATACAAGTCATGAATGTGGTGGGGTGTTAATCCATATATCTCTGAACATGCAATTTAAATAAGGCACCACAATCTATCAAAGGCATTCTCAGCATCTAGAGTTAATAGCATTCCTGAGACTCTTCTCGCCTGTGCCAAAGCTATAATATTAAAGACCCTCCAAGTATTAGCTGTTGCATGATAAACCCAGTCTGCTCTGATTCAATCATATCTTAGCTCACCTGCTCCATTCACAGCTGTAACATTTTAGCCCAGATTTTCATATCAGCATTTAGAAGTGATATGGGCCTGTATCTATCAGGATCAAAACTATCTTTGTCTTTCTTATGAATTAAAACCATTAGTGCATCATCCAAAAGATGATGACTATGCAAGTACTTGAATGCCTCAAAAAAGTATAGTTACTCACCTGTAACAGGTGATCTCCGGAAACAGCAGGAATTTAGTCTTCACATATGGGTATCATCGGTACCGACGGAGCCTGCGCGGGAACGCTCCCCAGCGTCCAATTAGAAAGCTTTTGGGAGCATCCCACAGCGCCGGTGTGCCTTCCCGCCTTTCCCAGCTGCCTCTCTCCAGTTGAGTTTAAAGCTGAGACAAAGAGAGAGAGAGGGAAAGGGAAAGAGATAGATAGAGAGATACAACTCCTAGGGGAGGTGGGTGGGTTGTGAAGACTAAATTCCTGCTGTTCCTGGAGATCACCTGTTACAGGTGAGTAACTATGCTATCTCCAGGAACAAGCAGGAATGTAGTCTTCACATATGGGGACTCCCTAGCTTTAGATGCCAGGGAGAGACCCCAGAAGTTGTGTGTCCCTGAGAAAGGGCTCCACTTCCCCCCATGGATCTCTGGCATCCCACCATGGATGGCGGGTAGGAGTTGATTAGGTATGGAACAGGTGTTGGAGAACAGCCTGACCAAACAAGGCATCCCGGCTGGAGTCCTTGTCTAAGAGTTAATGGGCTGTGAAGGTATGAACCGAGGCCCAAGTGGCTGCTCGACAGATGTTGTCGATAGACACAGAGTGCAGATGAGCCATTGAAGCTGCCATGGCTCTCACATTGTGAGCTGTGACATGGCCCTCCAGAGGAAGATTCTTACTCTGATAGGCAAAGGAAATACACTGTGCAATCCAGCTGGATAGTGTTCTCTTGGAGACTGGAAGTCCCAAATGAGAAGGATCCAAAGCAACAAAAAGCTGAGAGGACTTTCTATGTTGCTGTGTTCTTTGCAAGTAAAAGGCTAAAGCTCTTTTACAGTCCAAAGTATGAAGATTCCTTTCTGCATTTGATACATGAGGCCTTGGAAAGAACACAGGCAGGTAGACCGCTTGGTTAAGATGAAAAGGCGAGACCACATTTGGCATAAAGTGTGGATGAGTCCTAAAGACTACCTTGTCATGATGGAACCTTGTATAAGGTGGATCAGCTACTAGTGTCTGCAACTCACTGATGCGACGTGCTGATGTGATTGCAATGAGAAAAATAACTTTCCAAGAAAGGAATTTCAATGAGGTAGTAGCTAAGGGTTCGAAAGGTGGCTTCATGAGCTGACCAAGAACCAGGTTTAAGTCCCATGCCACCGGTGGTGGCCTAATGGGAGGCTTGGTAAGAAGAAGGCCTCTCATAAATCTTGCTATAAGAGGATGGGAGGAAATAGGTTGTCCATTTAGAGGCTTGAAAGAAGCTGCAATAGCACTCAAATGGACTCTTACTGAGTTAGTCTTAAGTCCTGTATTGGATAAATGAAGGAGATACTCCAGTAATGATTCCAGGGGTATCGCAAGGGGGTTAAGACCCTTCTGCGAGCACCATATGGTAAACTTCCACTTAAAAGCATAAGAGCGTCTTGTGGAAGGTTTCCTGGAAGCATAAAGGACATCCTTTACTTGCTGAGAGAGGTTAAGATCATGAAGATCTAGGCCTTCAGCAACCAAGCTCTGAGATGCAGAGACTGGGGATTGGGATGCCATAAGATTCCGTCCTCCTGTGACAGGAGAACTGGAGCAGATCCTAACTCCAGGGAGGAAGCTTGAGAGAGATGTAGAAGCAGAGGGTACCACACCTGCCGTGGCCAATGTGGAGCTATGAGAATCATACGCCCTCTGTCTCTCTGAAGCTTGAACAGGGTTTTGGGAATTAGGGGAATGGGTGGAAAGGCATAAAGGAAGTCTTGCCCCCAGCGAAGGAGGAAAGCATCCCTGGCCTGAGAGCCCTGAGCCGGAATTCTGGAACAGAACCAGGGAAGTCCGGCATTCAACAAACTTGCAAAGAGGTCTATGTCCGGGGTTCCCCAATTTTGAAAAATCTTGGCCACCTGGTCTGCATGTAGAGACCATTCGTGTGGAAGAAGAACTCGAATGAGTCTGTCTGCCCAAGAGTTTTGTATGCCTGGAAGATACACTGCCAGGAGATGAATCTGATGCTCTCTGGCGAGGGCTTATGGTCGCTAAGCTTTGTTGCAAAGCCACAGAGAGCCTGTTCCCCCCTGCTTGTTCACGTAGAACATGGCTACTTGATTGTCCGTCTGAATGACTGTCTTGTAGCTGAGCAGGGTGTGGAACACTCGAAGAGCAAGGAAGATTGCTCTGAGCTCCAAGAGATTGATATGTAGATGAGTCTCCTGTGGAGTCCCCAGTGCCTTGGGTGGAGATGTCTTGCAGATGAGCTCCCCAACCCATTGATGAAGCATCTGTTGTGAGAGTTACCTGGGGTAAAGGCTGTTGAAATGGGGACCCCAGCAACAGGTTTTGAGTGGACTGCCACCATTGGAGAGACAAAATAAGACAATTTGTGTTTGTTATTGTCTGACAGGCACCCTGATGCCTGGGTCCATTGAGTGGATAAAGTCCACTGGGCTGCTCTCATATGGAGGCGAGCATAAGGAACCACATGCACTGTAGATGCCATGTGGCCTAGTAGTTGTAACATTTCTCGGGCAGTGAGATGAGGTTTTAGCACTGCTTCAGAAACCAACTGCACCATGCAAAGGCAATGGGTCTGAGAAAGATAGGCCCTTGCTTTCCTTGTATCCAGCCAAGCTCCTATGAACTCTAAAGCCTGAGTGGGAGTTAGACTGGACTTTGGGATGTTTATGACTAGACCCAAATATTGAAGGATATGCATTGTGCAAGACAGAGAAATCCTGGCCTCTGACTCTGATGGAGCTCGAATGAGCCAATCGTCTAAGTAAGGGAAGACGAATATTCCTAGAATGCGAAGAAATGCTGTTACCACAGCCATGCATTTCGTAAACACCCTTGGTGCAGAGGCCAGGCCAAAAGGAAGCACCCTGTATTGGTAGTGCTTTCCCTGAAAAAGGAACCGAAGGAACTTTCTGTGAGATGGATGGATGAGAACATGAGTGTATGCATCCTTGAGATTTATTTATTTATTTAATTTATTTATTTATTTACATTCTCTTATATACTGTACTATTCTGCATCAGTGCGGTTTACATTGAACAAACTGAAATTACATTGAACAGGGCATTATAACTTGGAGATAACTATTTTACAGGGAACATGGGCTATGGAGGGTTAAGTGGCTTGCCCAAGACCACAAGGAGCACCTGTGGGACTAGAAACCCCAGTCCTTCCGGCCCAAGGTTGCTGTCCTCTAGTGGGATTTGAACCCCTGACCTTCCAGCCTGAAGTACCTTGCCCCAACCACTAGGCCACTCCTCCACTCCATCTAGAGAACATAGCCAATCCTGACTCTGAAGGTATGGCAGCAGAGTTCCTAGAGAAACCATCTTGAATTTCTCCTTGAACAGGAATTCGTTAAATTCTCTGAGGTCTAAAATAGGTCTGTGTCCTCCTGTTTTCTTTGGGATAAGGAAATAGGGGGAGTAAAACCCTGTACCCTGTTGAGGAATGGGTACGTCTTCTATTGCCCCTTAGGCAAGAAGCATAGTGACCTCTTGATCTAATAGGTTGTTAAGAGAGGTCTGAGAATTGAACTGTCTTACCATTCTGGGAGGGGGCATGCTCGAAAAATGGAGCTTGTACCCCTCTTTTATGATGGAGAGTGTCCAATGCTCTGCTGTTATCTGCCCCCACCTGGGGGCAAAGTGACACAACCTTCCTGGAATGGTGGAAGGCTCTGGTCCATTGAGAGCCAGGAAAGCTAAGTTCTCTAGATGAAAGTCAAAGGCCTTGTGGAGGCTGAGACGGTTGAGACTTAGCAGTCTTTGCTTTCCTTTGTTTGGGTGGTTGTTGACTCTTCCAGACAGGTTGACCTGCAGAGCATCCCTGCTGGGAATAAGCAGGATAAAACCTTTTCTTTTTGGAAAAGAATGGTTTTTTGAAAGATTTCTTTCTTGCAGGATCAGCTGTGGCCTTGGATAATCTATCCAAGGTGGAGTTGTCTGCATTCAACTCATTGGCTTTTTCTTGTCAATCTTTGCCAAACAGGTTCTCACCAGTACAAGGAATATTGCCCAGTTTGTCTTGTACCCAGAGCTGCAAATCAGATGCCTGGAGCCAGGCAATTCTACGTGCACCTATGGCAATGGCAGAGGTTCTGCTTATGCACTCAAAACAGTCAAAAGCTGCACGGTTGACAAATTTAGAAACATCCTGGGCATGTTTGACCAATGTGAGAAAATCCTGCCTTCTATCTTCAGGAAGAAGAGGGCTCAAAACCTCTAAATCTCCTGTGATTTCCTTCAGGAACATTCCCATATATAAAATATAGGAACTGATCCTGGCACAAAGCATGGAAGCTTGGAAAGTACGACGTCCAAAAGCATCCAAAGTTCTGCACTCACGTCCTGGAGGATTAGAGGCATGCCTCTTTGCACTCCTGATCCTTCTCACAGCTGATTCCACTACAATAGAGTGGTGAGAAAGCCGAGTCTTCTGGAAACCAGGACAAGGAGGGACTCAATACATAGTATCCAGTCTACGAGAGTGAGGAGAGGTGGTAAGAAGCGTCTCCCACATTCTTAGCATGAGATCATGCAAGATCTCATGGATGGGTAGAGTAGTTGCCTCTTTAGGAGCTTTGGGATATTGTAAAATTTCCAATTCCTTTGCTCTGGGCTCTGTTTCAGGCGCCACAGTAATGGACAGACCTTGAGCCACCTCCCTGATGAAGTCCTGAAAGGAAATATCCTCTGGAGGAGACATCCTGCATTTAGGGGAGGAAGGCTCCTCTGGGAGAAGTATTCCCGTACCGACAGAACTGTTAGAATCCTCAAATTCCTCTGAGGACTCGAAGTACCTTCTGTCCTGATGCTCTTGAAGAGCCCGATACCCGTACTGACCGAAGTCGGTACCGGGGGGAATCGGTAGCGGTGTATCGGTACCGGAGGGCATCGCATGACTGGGTGCTGGCAATGTGGACACCGATGTCGATGTTGTTAGTACCGGTACCGATACTGGTGCCGGAGTCGGTGCCGGTACCGACTGAACTGTCTGACGTGGTTCCGAGGGTGTTGATGCCATAAGGAGAGCCGCCAGACTGCATTCAATAGCCAGGAACCTCTGGTCTATCGACACTGCTGATGCCTGGATGTCGGTACCGGAGAAAACAGCCGGTACCCCAGAGCATGGCACCAGTAGTTCTGCCGAGGTTGAGGCCTCGAGAACGTCCTGGAGCCCCGATAATGCTTTGGAAGCCGAAGCCTCCCGCCGGGGCAATTTTGCAGGTGCAGAATCCTCAAGGGCAACTCCAGAGGCATCTCGATGCTTAGAAGGAGATCTACCCTTTGAGGACTGGCTAGACTTGTGTTTAGTTACCTGAGATTCACGGGAGGAAGAGAAAGCCATGGAAGACGTCGATGCCACCGAGGCTGCATCAGAGGGAAACAGGGTACTGAGCTTAGCAGCTTGGTTCTGCCGACCTCTTTTGGACATCATGGCACAGGCCATACATTCCGTGATGGAGTGGTCAGGACCTAAACACTTAAGACACCACTCATGGGTGTCGGTGACGGAGATGGTACCGCCACACTTGGTGCACTTTTTGAAACCCGAAGCGGGTTTTTCCATTGTGGAGGAATTTTGGGCCTAAGGCCTAAAATGGCGCGTGCACCTGGAAAAAAGTACTAAGTATATATATATATTTTTTTTTTTTTAAAGAAGAGAAAGAAAGAAAGAAGAACCGGCGGTACCGGTAAAGCTTCGAGGAAGGCAGACACGACCACAAAAAAGAAGGGCAACAAGGAAACATTTTCTGCGGTGACAGGAACAACGACCTGCTGGCTCCATGGAAAACGAAGAATTGGAGAGAGGCAGTTGGGAAAGGCGGGAAGGCAGTATGCAGGCGCTGTGGGATGCTCCCAAAAGCTTTCCTATTGGATGTTGGGGAGTGTTCCCGCGCAGGTTCCGTCGGTACCGACGATACCCATATTTATTTATATTCTCTTATATATCACGCTATTCTGCATCAGTGCGGTTTACATTGAACAAACTGAAATTACATTGAACAGGGCATTATAACTTGGAGATAACTATTTTACAGGAACATGGGCTATGGAGGGTTAAGTGGCTTGCCCAAGACCACAAGGAACACCTGTGGGACTAGAAACCCCAGTCCTTCCAGCCCAAGGTTGCTGTCCTCTAGTGGGATTTGAACCCCCGACCTTCCGGCCTGAAGTACCTTGCCCCAATCACTAGGCCACTCCTCCATATGTGAAGACTACATTCCTGCTTGTTCCTGGAGATGAATAGGTACCAATGCCTGGAAATATTTCTTATAAAAGTCTACTAGACAGCTGTCCAGACTGGGACATTTCTCATTAGGTAAACATATGATGGCTTTTCCAATCTCTCCTGAGGGAGGAGTACAATTAACTTGATCTACTGCTCCTCGGAGATCTTAAGCAGTTGAAATTTATCCAAATAACCCGCAATATTCTCCCTATCATTTTTCTCCTGAACCCTGTATAACTGCACAAAATAAGAGCAGAGCGTTTCTGTAATCTCAGTTGTTTATATGTAATGGAGATCTCCATATTACCCCACCTAGGTAAGATATCCCAGGTATTTCTAAAAGGTTCCCTTGTGAAGAACGTAATGCTCTCCCTGGATTGTACCTACATAGTTTATTCTGCAAAGAGTGAGGACTATTGCTTTAAAAGCCATCACTAAAAGCTTAAAATTAACAGCTTTGCTTAATGGTAACCAAAGCAGTCTTTCCAACAAGAGGCACAGCCTCTCAATTTTCTTACCCTCTAATAGAAACCTTGCTATTGCATTTTGCATCACCTGTAATTTTTTTAACCATCTACTCTTCAACCCCACATATAATGTGGCAGCACTGATAGCATGCAATAAATAATACCCGGAGTCAGTTCAAGGATCCAAGCCAAGTTTAATGTGCACATGGCCCAAGCATCAAAAGACTGAGCAATGGTGAACAGGAACAACTTCCTTATATACAAGCTTCACAGTTTGATACAGGCAGACTTTCTATTGGTCCCAACGCCCCCTGCACCTATCCAATCGGGGACCCTCACTGGGCTATTGCTCAGGCTAGTCTAACAAAGGCACAGTTCTATGTTATGGCTACACTTCTACGGCAAGGTCATATCTAGCTCGAGGAATGCAAAAGTATCCATTTAGTATGGAAGTATTGTGCAAGCTTTGTAATAAACTGATTTTTCTAACTTTTAATTTACTCTAACAAAAGGAAGGTGGGGGTTAGAATCCAGGCCCATCTTACAGGCCTTTCACATCTATATAGGCCATCGCCTACCACATTCCCCCCTTTGATTATTCTCACCCGTAAATTAGAAAGGGTGGGAATTAAATCACATATTATACTTGTGTAACAGCATCATCTTGGGGTATATAGGGTAATATTGCCACATAGCCACCACTTTAGTTGCTGTCTGCCGCTTCACAGTGCTATCAATAACTGAGGTTATAGTGCGCAAGCAAAGGGGTAGGAGACATGGGAGAAACAAGCACACAGCCAATATTAATAATACAATTAACACAAGAGTTTTCAGGTCATCCAGTCCTGAAAACATGGAACCAAACCATCCATCAAGCTCCAGTCTATGCCATTTCTTGCTTCTGCATCTGTTCGGCTATGCCTTCGACAACTTGGCCTTCATTATCAATCTGCAAACAACGGTTAGTTAAATTCAATTTTCCATAAACACCACCTTCAGCTGCTAACAAATAATCCAGTGCTAAACAATGTTCAGGAGCGTTTACACCTGACCACCAGGACGTCTTTCTAGTGGTGGCATTATAAAACCTCTGGTAATCTTTATTCCAGTCTGAGTAGTAGTGATGCAAGCTGCACAAGGGGGGAGAGTAAGGCAAAAATCATTCCAAGGGACCCCAGGGTTGTCTTTCTCCCACAGCTTCCACTGCACCCTGGCTCCCATGACGTGTGACAGGAGTAGGGTTGTAGATTCTTAGTCTCTTACGGTAGTGGTTGTCGTCGCAAAGTGAGCCGCAATGGAGTTTAAGGGTCATTAACGGAAGTTCAATGACCAAGTGCAGGAGCGGCTGCTGGCTTTACTCGACTGTGATGGATCCAAGGTTCAAGCTCTGCAACTTTAACTGCTGTTGGGGTTATTAAGGTCCCTTCCAATGCGGTGTCCTTCTCCGCTCTGTGATCCACACCGAGACCCCAGGCTTGAGAGGATGTAGAGGTTGATGGGCAGCTGATGACTCTGCAAAACAGAACTTAAAACCAATAGTTCTTGCCTAGTAATTTCAGATCCAATCTGTTTCATATCTCCTTTTGTTCCTTGTACCATAGGCGGGGGTCGCCTATACAGAATCTCAAAAGGGGAAACTCCTAAAGACTTAGTAGGGGCTAAACATATCCTGAGAAGGGCTATAGGAAGAACTCAGAACTGGAGCCACTTCAGGTGAACTTCTTGGCAAAGGTTAGATAACTGAGATTCATACGTTCTACTGTTCCTAAATTCTGAGGTCTGTAGGCAATATGCATCTGATAATGTTAATATCTCGGGATCATACTTAATGGACTTGCTACCTGAGGTTATCAACCCTCATTCTTTGTACAGGGCCCCATGTGCATGCAAGGTTGTAAGGGCATACTTGGAATCTGTGTACACATTTAGACGGAGCCCTTTTCCTATTGTCAGTGCTCTAGTGAGAGCTGTCAATTCAGCTTTCTGTGCTGAAGTTCCTGGGGCCAGAGTTGTGGACTCAACTACCAGATCAAGGGTCACCACTGCATATCCGGCACAACAATGTCCATTAATGATGATAGGGCTGCTTCCATCTACAAAGAGAGTCAGGGTTCTCCAAAGGAACAGCAGTCAAAGCCAGGCGACTTGAGAATACAGTGTCCATAGTTTCTAGACAGTCATGATCAGGGGGGGGGTCAAGACCAACTGGTAACAATGCAGCAGGATTCAGAGCTTGACTGACCATCAATTGTACAACATACTTGGATACTACAACATCCGTGAATGCGTGAGCCAAAAACTTCCTTTGTGTTCCATGAGGGTCAGAACAAAGTGCGGTACAGTAACTTGAAGATTTTGTCCCGGGGTGAGCTTGTCAGCTTTCCTCACTAGGAGGGCTGTAGCTGCAACAGCTCTCAAACAAGGGGGCCAGCCTTTTGCAACTACATCCAATTGTTTTGACAGCTAGGCCACTGGCCGTTGCCCAGATCCAAAAGATTGAGTCAACACTCCTAGAACATTTCCTTGTGACTCCTGGACATAGAGACTGAAAGGTATTCTGGACATCTGGTAGACCCAGAGCTGGTGCTAAAATCACATCAGAGCGGTTTTTCAAAGATCAAAAAGCTACATCCCATTCAAGTCCCCATTCCAATGGAGACTTTTCCATTCCTTTGATAGCTTGATACAAGGGTTTTGCTAGCAGCGCAAAATGGGGGATCCATATACGACAGTACCCTGCGGCACCCAAGAAGGCTCTCACTTGCCTCCTGGTGGCTGGAGTGGGAATACTGCATACAGCTTCTTTGTGTTCTGGTCCCAGGCGTCAAATTCTGCTGGACAACTGGAATCCCAGATATTTAACTTGTTTGACATAATCGCGCTTTGGCTCTTGAGACTTTGTATCCAGCCTCATTAAAAGGTGCAAGAGTTCACTGGTGGCTTGTAGACATTCACTGTTTGGAGTTGGGGGTCATTCACATACTGAAGAAGAACCCTGTGTCCTGTGTTCACATAGTAGCTTGGGGTAATCAAGTCCAGGTGAGTTGGCCCCACCTTCCTGTTGTGGGGTCTTGCCATTCAAAAGCAAACAAAAGTTGACTGGTAGGGGCTAAGTGTATACAGAAGAAGGCCTCTTTCAGGTTCAGGACAGTGAAATGAGTAGCCTCTTGTACTGGGCGGTAATCCCCTGTCCCAGGTTTCTTGACTGGGAGAAGGGGGATGTTCCAAGGTGACTGGCACTCCTTGAGAAGTCCATACTTCAGCAGTTTCATTAAATGGCAGTGGATACCTTCAATGGTTGGGGAAGAGGATACTGCTTCACATGCACTGGTTCCGCTCCTTGCTTGAGGGTGATGATAACAGGGGCTATGTTCTTCACTAGGCCAGGTGGATATCTTCTGCCCATACTTCAGGCGGGGCTACAAGGTTGGTGGGTATACAGGAACTAGCTGACTTGGTTGGAGATACGCTGTAAAACCAACATTCTTCTTCTCGGGGGACAGTCAGCACCATCAATCCAGCAGGCTTTGGATTCACAGTCATTTGCATTTCTCCCCCTTCAGCAAAGGATATTTGTGCCTGAAGCTTTGCAAGCATATCTCGGCCCAAAAGTGGAATAGGGCATTCAGGCAAATACAGGAACTGGTACACTATTTTCTGTCTCCCTAGTTCACACATGTGGTTCTGCATGAATGGCTTGGTGGCCCTGTTCCCAGTGGCTCTGACAATGGTGATGCATCGAGAAAACAAAGGGGCTACTGGCTTTCACCGCTGAGTGTTCTGTTCCTGTATTCACCATATATTGGTCCCCTATTTGCAAACAGACCATAGGCTCCTGGGGACTCAGGGTGAACTTGGAGTCCGGTCTGGCCTAGTCTTCATCCATGTCATAGCCTGTTGCAACTGCCACTCCCTCAATAGCTTCTTCCGTCTCTTGCTGGAACACTGTCCATGACTCTGAAATCAAGTACTCCCTCCTCCCCTCCTGGGGGTGGAGTCAAGATACGGGCATGCACTTCTCTAGTGTCCTTCTCTGCATGGGCGCACTGATCATTTTCACGACCCTTTCCACCTCATCTGCTCTTTCGGCTAGGAAAACATCCTCTACGTCCTTAAACTCCAAAATGATCTGCTTTCTTTTCTATTTTGCATTCGCTTTCTCTGTCACATCCATTTTCACAATTCACATACTTTCTGAGCAACTTCCATTAACTGTCATGCCCGCAAATCCATCCAGTTTCTGCAATCTCCGGTTTATATCTCTCTGGGACTGACTGACAAAAACTGCATTTACCATAAGCAAATTCTCCTGGGCTGCTGGATCGCATGGGGTATATAGTGAGGGCTGCCTGCAATATTTGGATTCCACTTGGGGCCATCAAGGCTGATGGGTCTGCATAATACTGTTCCATCAAATCCTAAGTCCTCTTTAATAGGACTTATCTCCCTCCCTCCCTCCCCAGCACCCACCCACCCCTGGGGTAATTGTAGTTTTATAGGTACTTGCACATCTTAGAGGAAAGGGGCTGCTCTCAGGTGCAGCTCTTTATCCAAATCAGTCATACAAGGAGGACCTGAGATTAATTAATTAAGCTTCAGGTACACAAGGTGTATTAGGGGTATTAGATACACTTTTATTAGTATAAGCATCTACACCAATCCTTATTATATACAGAATTTAAAAGACCTAAACACAAGCTTTAAACTAAGATGCAGATAGAAGTCCAGCAACGAGATGGGGGTTCTCCGGTCTTTTGCATTGAGTGTCACATGTATGATTTTCTCCCAGTTGGTGAGAGGTCTTACGTATGCACTAAGTGCAAGGAGCTCTTTGCTCTCAGGGAACAAGTCCATTCTCTAGAGGCTAGAGTAGCAGACCTGGAAGACATAAGAAAGACAGAGAAGTACATGGACGAGACCTACAGGGATATAGTCCTGAAGTCCCACCTCCAGTCTGGCAGCATCCCTGTTGCCATGGAGGAGAGAGGTCACGTGACAGGAGAGCATCACCCTGGTGTGGCAGGAAGTGATCCTGTAACTAGGACCTGTCCTCCAGGTGATGTAAAACCCTCTCGCACCGAGGACGTTTCTCCAGGGCCATGTCCCCATGAGGGGAGTGTCAGGACAGCTGTTATAGTTGGTGATTCAATCATTAGGAATGTAGATAGCTGGGTGGCTGGTGGACGTGAGGATCGCCTAGTAACATGCCTGCCTGGTGCGAAGGTAGCAGACCTCACGCACCGCCTAGATAGGATCATAGATAGTGCTGGGGAGGAGTCTGCTGTCTTGGTACATGTTGGTACCAATGACATAGGAAAATGTGGTAGGGAAGTTCTGGAGGCTAAATTTAAGCTTTTAGGTAGGAAGTTGAAATCCAGAACTTCCAGGATAGCATTCTCCGAAATGCTTCCTGTTCCACGTGCAGGACCCAAAAGACAGGCAGAGCTCCGGAGTCTCAATGCGTGGATGAGACAATGGTGCAAGGATGAGGGTTTTGGATTTGTTAGGAACTGGGGAACATTCTGGGGAAAGGGGGGGCTCTTCCGAAGGGATGGGCTTCACCTTAATCAGGATGGGACCAGACTGCTGGCATTAACCTTTAAAAAAGAGATAGAGAAGCTTTTAAACTAGAAAATAGTGGAAAGCCGACAGTCACCCAGGAGCGCATGGTTCGGACGAAGGTATCCTTGAAGGATACTACCAAAAGCAGTGAGGTTCCAAAAGGGAGTATAGTAGCCCAAATGCCCTTGAGTAAGGAGCAGACAGAGCATAAAGATTCCAAATTACCCATGCCTACCAATAGCCAGATTAATATTAATAAAATACAGTCTCTAAAATGCTTGTATGCCAATGCTAGAAGTCTAAAAAATAAAATGGGAGAGTTAAAATATATAGCACTAAATGAGAGGTTAGATATGATTGCACTCTCAGAGACATGGTGGAAGGAGGATAACCAGTGGGACACTGTGATACCTGGATACAAACTATATCGTAATGATAGAGCTGATCAAATTGGTGGAGGGGTTGCGCTCTATGTTAGAGAGGGCATTGAGTCAGAAAGGATTAAAGTTTTGCAGGGAACAAAATTTGCTGTAGAATCTCTATGGATTGAAATTCCATGTATGAAGGGGAAGGTGATGGCAGTGGGAGTATACTATCGACCGCCTGGCCAGAATGAACAAATGGATGATGAAATGCTCAAAGAAATCAAGGAAGCTAACAAAAGTCACAACAGAGTAGTAATAATGGGTGATTTCAATTACCCCGGTATCAACTGGGTCAGTGTCACAGCAGGACAAGCTAAGGAGATAAAGTTTCTAGATGAAATAAATGACTGCTTCTTGGAGCAGCTGGTTCATGAACCGACCAGAGGGGAAGCCATACTGGACCTAGTCCTTAGTGGAACGCCAGATCTGGTGCAAGAAATAAGGGTGTTGGGACCACTTGGTAATAGTGATCATAGTATGATCATGTTTGAGTTAATTAGTGGAGGACAGATAGTAAAGGAATCCACAGTACTACCTTTTAACTTTCGAAAGGGAGACTATGATAGAATGAGGAATATAGTTAGGAAAAAACTAAAAGGAGCGGTTCCAAAGGTTAAAGACTTACAGCAAGCTTGGGTGTTATTTAAAAATACTATCCTCGAAGCCCAGACCAGCTTTATTCCACGCATTAAGAAAAGTGGAAGAAAGTCCAAAAACTGCCAGCATGGTTTAAAGGTGAGGTCAGAGAGGCTGTTGCTGCCAAAAAAGCAACCTTCAGGAAATGGAAAAAAGAGCCAAATGATGAAAACTGGAAACAGCACAAGCACTGGCAAGTTAAATGTAAAGCATTGATAAGGCAGGCAAAGCGGGAATTTGAGAAGAAACTTGCTACGGAAGCAAAAACACGAAATAAAGACTTTTTCAAGTACATTCGTAGCAAAAGGCCTGTGAGAGAGTCAATTGGACCATTAGATGATAGAGGGGTAAAAGGGGCAGTAAGAGGAAACAAGGCTATAGCAGAGAGACTGAATGAATTCTTTGCTTCGGTCTTTACTGAGGAAGATGTAGGGATGTTACCCAAGACTGAAGTGGTATTTAAAGGTGATACTGCAGAGGAATTGAGAGAAATATCGCTACACCGGGAAGATATATTACAACTATTTGATAAACTGAATAGTAGCAAATCACCTGGACCGGATGGTATACATCCCAGAGTGTTGAAAGAACTGAAATATGAGATTGCAGACCTGCTATTGGTAATCTGTGAACTTTCATTAAAATCATCTGTAATACCTGAAGATTGGAGGGTCGCCAACGTAACACCAATTTTTAAAAAGGGTTCCAGGGGTGACCCGGGAAATTACAGACCGGTGAGCCTGACGTCAGTACCAGGGAAAATGGTAGAAACCATCATAAAGAACAAAATTACACAGCATGTAGATAGTCATGGCCTAATGGGAGACAGCCAACATGGCTTTAGACAAGGAAGATCTTGTCTTACTAATCTGATATGTTTTTTTGAAGGTGTGCATAAACAGGTAGACAAAGGTGAGTCGGTTGATATAGTGTATCTGGACTTTCAGAAAGCTTTTGACAAGGTCCCCCATCAGAGACTTTTGGCGAAGCTAAAAAGTCATGGGATAGGAGGCAGTGTACTATTGTGGATCGGGAACTGGTTAAAAGATAGAAAGCAGAGGGTAGGGCTAAATGGCCAATATTCCCAATGGAAAAAGGTGAATAGTGGAGTACCCCAGGGATCTGTACTGGGTCCGCTACTTTTTGACATATTCATAAATGACCTGGAAAAGGGAATAACTAGTGAGGTTATCAAATTTGCAGATGACACAAAACTGTTTAAAGTTGTTAAAACCCAAGAGGATTGTGGAAAACTGCAGGAGGATCTGGATAAATTGGAAGACTGGGCATCCAAATGGCAGATGAAATTTAATGTGGACAAGTGCAAAGTTATGCACCTAGGAAAGAACAACCCACACTATAGTTACACGATGCAAGGCTCCACATTAGAAACCACCACCCAGGAAAAAGATTTAGGAGTCATCGTGGATAACATGTTAAAACCCTCCGCCCAGTGTGCAGCGGTGGCCAAGAAAGCAAATAGAATGCTAGGTATCATAAGGAAAGGGATGGAGAATAAAACAAAGGATATTATAATGCCTCTGTATCGCTCCATGGTACGACCGCACCTTGAATATTGTGTGCAATTCTGGTCACCGTATCTTAAAAAGGACATAGCGTTATTAGAAAAAGTACAGAGAAGAGCCACCAAATTGGTGAAGGGGATGGAAGGCTACTCCTATGAAGAGAGGCTAAAAAGTTAGGGCTCTTTAACCTGGAAAAGAGACGGCTGAGGGGAGATATGATAGAGGTCTATAAATTAATGAATGGAGTGGAACGGATAAACGTGGATCAATTGTTTACGCTATCAGAATATAGAAAGACTAGGGGACATGTAATGAAGCTACAGGGTAAACTATTTAAGACAAATAAAAGAAAATATTTTTTCACTCAACGTGTAATCAAAACTCTGGAATCTGTTACCGGAGGATGTAGTAAGGGCTGTTAGTATAGCTGGGTTTAAAAAAGGTTTGGACAAGTTCCTGGAGGAAAGGTCCATAAACCACTATTAAAAAGGGACCCAGGATATCAATGCTTGACCCAGTACAAGCATTGTGGAACCTGTGTCTTTTGGGGATATTGCTAGGTACGTATGACCTAGATTGGCCACTGTTGGAAACAGGATACTGGGCTTGATGGACCTCGGTCTGACCCAGTATGGCATGTCTTATGTTCTTATGTTCTTAAGGTTTCTCAGTGTAGGAGAAATAATGCATTTTTCAGTTTAGTTAATCAGTGGCGGAAAAAGACACATAAAGAAGGCTGGTCGGCTGGCTGGGTTCCACTTTATGTTCTCAGGCGCTGGATGTGAGTGACCCTGAACTGGCAGCTGAATCCCTGCTTGTATTGTAAATGGGCTGTTTTCTTCCCTTCACAAACACTTAACCACGAATCCATATATGGGAATATATAAAGGCTTTAAACTAAGACTGTACTTCTGAAACTGAGACTTTAAAAGACCCTTTCAAAACACAGTACACATCTTACAGTTCGGGAAAGACAGGCATTATCTTAACAAGATAAACAGTAGGTCTCTCTCCTGGCTCTCAAAGCAGCCGTAAAGTACTAGACAAAGCGGCTGTAAACCCTAAAGAAATCCTAAATAAATACAGTGACAGCTCGTTTTTTGTTCTCGTAATTTATGAACAAAAGTTATGTCCTCTATGCGGTGCTTGCTATAATATATAAAAAGACCCTGTCTTACTCGACAGCATATGCAGTCAAAACCAAATATATCAGAGACAAAATTTCAAGCATTTTTGTAGTTACTGGCTCGGGATGCTTCATAGTCCTATCAGGGGTCTTAACCTCTACTTTGTAGGTCAAAGGGGAAACAAAAGCAGTCTCATTAAGTTCTCTATCATTTCTTTTTGAACAGTGTTTGCTAATGACTGGAACATAGAAATCACAAAACAAGGTTAAGCCCATAAATGCATTGAGGAACTCGAACGGGGTTAATAAGAACTTAACCCTTTTCAGGCTGAGCCCAAAACTGTCGGGATCCAAAATTTCTGACTAAACATTCCTATCAAATGATATATAATACATGACCATAGCAGAAGGAACATCACCACCAAAATACATTGAACAAAACAGGCACAATTTTCCCGAAATAAGCACAAATTAACCCAGCTGCAGAGCGTAGAATAATTGAATACCTCCAAAGCGTTAAGTAAAGGATACATTCCTGTCTTTGTCTCCGGGCTGTGTGAAAGACACGCCCCCTTCGCTCTCTACTTGCAAGAGAGAGACTCACGCTCAGTGAGACAGCTGCCTTTGTAAAAGATTCCTGAGTTGTTTCTTTAATACTTTTCCTTAATCGGTAAAAACAACAGACACCAAACACTTTCTCCTTTCTCGCGACCTGCACTAGTCAGGAGGCAGCACCTCGCTTGGTCTGTATGCAAGGCCTCTCATGCACACACGCAGACATTCAAGACAGAATTAAATCCCAATGTAAATAAATCCCCAATAAACAGAATAAATCCCAATAAAACCTGACTGACTGATGGGTTGTGTGGGTTCAGTCTCTGCTTATACCTTTAAGACTTTTGAGACTTACTAGGACCGCCCCGAGAGGGATCAGACTCTCAAGCGCTTATTCCAGACTGACTGATTAGCAGAACAGTTCTACTCACCGGATCATGGGTTAACCACTTAACCCTCCATAGCCCATGTTCCCTGTAAATAGTTATTTCCAAGTTATAATGCCCTGTTCAATGTAAGTTCAGTTTGTTCAATGTAAACCGCACTGATGCAGAATAGCGCGGTATATAAGAGAATATAAATAAATAAATAAATAAAATGGGTTGGACCATGGACTCCCCTCGGGTTCGAGGTGTAGGCCGGCCGGAACAGGCAACCTGCGGAGGCAAGGAGGAGCCCTCCCCGATACAAGAGGATGGGTGGCGCCAAGGCTCTCCTGCAATCAGCCAGTGGCGGCTCCAGGCCGGACAAAATCTTTTGAGGCGAGAAGTCGTGGTATATCTACGTGAATACCATCACACTACTCACATTTCCCGGGCGGCGCACCAAGACATGTGGCAGCACTGATAGCATGCAATAAATAATACCCGGAGTCAGTTCAAAGATCCAAGCCAAGTTTAATGTGCACAAGGCCCAAGCATCAAAGGACTGAGCAATGGCGAACAGGAACAACTTCCTTATATACAAGCTTCACAGTTTGATACAGGCAGACTTTCTATTGGTCCCAACGCCCCCTGCACCTATCCAATCGGGGATCCTCACTGGGCTATTGCTCAGGCTAGTCTAACAAAGGCACAGTTCTATTTTATGGCTACACTTCTACGGCAAGGTCATATCTAGCTCGAGGAATGCAAAAGTATCCATTTAGTATGGAAGTATTGTGCAAGCTTTGTAATAAACTGATTTTTCTAACTTTTAATTCTTTACTCTAACAACAGGAAGGTGGAGGTTAGAGTCCAGGCTCATCTTACAGGCCTTTCACATCTATATAGGCCATCGCCTACCACATTAACACTTTACAGTAATTAAATATGCTTAATAGCAATCACTTGTAACTCCACTTCACCCAAATAAGATTTGAGTTGGTAAATCAATTTTAGTTTAAAATAGACTGAGCGGGTGACCACAGCCGCCTGTTTCACACCAATCCCTTCACTTTCTATTATTACCCCCAGAGATCATAATTCTGTCACCCAAAGTATCGGGTTTGCATCAGTCATAGGAAGGGTCTCAAGCCTATCCATAGTTATCCCTCCCAGTCCCAGTCTTAGAAATATTTAATACTAACCCACTATCAACCAACCAATTTTTAACCTCGCATACAGTAAACATTCATTACCACTTTGACAGAGGACGTTACTGTTTTTTCCTCAATTCTCATGCTCAGAGGGCTACAACCTTATTACTATGCTCATAAAATCTCTTATGTGAATTCGAGAGGGTCTATCTGCGAGTACTGCAGCTCTTTGAAGACAAGGAGAAGCAGAGTACTAAAATCTTCCATCTGCTTTTCTAAAGAGCTCTCCCTTTTGTATCCTAAGCCTCTTCCTGTGATTTGCAAACTAAAAAGCACATTTTTACAAAGGACATCGAAATGCAATCTGGGACTTCGAAGGCGGGACATCTGAAAAAAAAAGGTAGGCACGTGCAAGTTCAGGCATGATTTCAGAAACATGGATGTGCCTGATATGGATATCTGTGGAGACGTCTACATAGATGACCCCAGAATAGCATTTCAGAAAAGGGATGTCTGACAGCCTAATGGTTAAAGCAGTAGGTTAGGAGCATGGCAACCAGGGCTAGAGTTAGAGGCTGGCAAACACAGCAAATACAGAAGTAGTCATGGACTCTGCACTTGCTTTACTACAAGTGCAAAGTACACATAGGGATTTCAAAATGAAATCTCCACATGTACTTTCCCTTCCCCATCCTATGCCCATCCCTGAGCATGTCCCTTTCATTTGGCCAAAGATATGTGTACTGTGAAATAGCTTGTGTGCTTTTACCACTGATGAACAGGCAATTTTCACAGATTTACTGGGAGTAACTCAGGTCAATTTCTCCAAATGAGTTGGTTTTATGCATACCATGACAGTCATGAACCTCACTCCTAAGCCAGATGAACAGTTAATTTTCCATCAGCGTTGCTATGCTCACCTAACCCCTCTTCTGGGAGATCCTCTTTATCTATGCTCTTCTCTGCCACTGCCAACTCTAGGCTTCATTCTTTCCACTTTGCTGCTCCTTATGCCTGGAACAAACTACTCGAGACAGTATGTTAGGCTCCATCTCTGACCCTATTCAAATCCAGGCTAAAACCTCATCAATTCAAGGCTGCTTTGCGATCCTGATCCCCTTAGTCTCCTGTACATCTCTTATGCGTTTCCTTACCATTCCCCTAGATCAGTGGTTCTCAACCTTTTTTGTACCGTGACCCCTTTTACCGTTGGTCAACTTGTGATGACCCCCAATGATAAAATCAAATGCGTCTCTCTTCCTTTACTGTTAACGCATTGTCGCTGTAATCATTTGTTGAATTATTAATATATTATAGGCCTTTGCAATATGTTTTTATTTATAAAACACTTATTTAAACCACAATAATTAATCACAAGTAACAATATTTGATTTCAAAATTATGATGATTTTGTAGTCAAATCACTAATATGAAATAAAATTATTTTTTCTACCTTTGTTGTCTGACCAATTTATTCTCTGATCATGCTGGTCCCGATCTGAGGCTTCTGCTTTCCTGTCTTCTCTTAGCTCTCTTTCTGTGGTCTATGGTCCATCTGCCATTTCTTATCTCTTCTTTCGTTTTCTTCACTTCTTTCCATCAGCCTATTTCCAGTCCCAGTAACCCTCCCCAGTATCAGCCCCTTTCCAGTCCTCACTCCCAGTACCTTCCAATGTCAACTTGCATTCCCATGACTGCCACTGGTGTCCATTCCCTTCCAGTCCCCCTCCTTCCCCACTGACCAGTCCCTTCTAGTACAAATACCATGGCAGCCCCTCTCAGATCCACTCCCTTCCAGTTCCATTCTCCCATCCCCTTGTATCAGCCCACTTGTAGCCTTAGCCCCCAGTTTTCTTCCAGGGCCAGCAGCTCTATCCTCCCCTCCCCACAATCAGCCCATTCACAGTCAAAGCCCCCCAATCAGCTCACTTCTAGTGCTAATCCCCCCTCAACCCCATTACCAGTGCTAGCCTCCCCTAATCAGCCCAATACCAATCCTACCCCCCCATCAGCTCATTACCAGTCCTAGCCTCCCCTAATCAGCTCATTTCCAGTGCTGGTCCCCCCCTCAACCCCATTACCAGTGCCAGGCTCCCATAATCAGCCCATTTCCAGTCCTAACCTCACCGATCAGTTCATTTCCAATGCTAGACCCCCATCAGTCCATTACCAGTCCTACCCCCCCCCCTTGATAAGTCCATTCCCAGTCCTAGCCTTCCCTAATCAACCCATTACCAGTCCTAGCCCCCCCCCCCCATCTGCCCATTACCAGTGCTAGCTCCCTCATCAGCCCATTATAATCCTAACCTGCACTGTCTCTCGCCTCTGTCCAGCATTTATCCCGTCTGTCCAGTATGTCCCCCTGTCTCTCCCCTTTGTCCATTCCTGCCCCCTCCCTCCATCCATGTCAGCCCCCATCCTTCCATCTGTCCATGTCAGCCCTCCTCCCTCCATCCATCCATCCATATCAGCCCCCTTCCTCCCTCCCTCCCTCCATCCATATCAGCCCCCTTCCTCCCTCCCTCCCTCCATCCATGTCAGCCCCCATCCTTCCATCTGTCCATGTCAGCCCTCCTCCCTCCATCCATCCATCCATATCAGCCCCCTTCCTCCCTCCCTCCCTCCATCCATATCAGCCCCCTTCCTCCCTCCCTCCATCCATGTCAGCCCCCATCCTTCCATCTGTCCATGTCAGCCCTCCTCCCTCCATCCATCCATCCATATCAGCCTCCTTCCACCCTCCCTCCATCCATGTCAGCCCCCATCCTTCCATCTGTCCATGTCAGCCCCCCTCCATCCCTCCATGTCAGCCCCCATCCTTCCATCTGTCCATGTCAGCCCCCCTCCATCCCTCCATGTCAGCCCCCATCCTTCCATCTGTCCATGTCAGCCCTCCTCCCTCCATCCATATCAGCCCCCATCCTTCCATATGTGCATGCCTGCACCCTCCCTCCATCCATCTCAGCCCCCATCCTTCCATCTGTCCATGTCAGCCCTCCTCCCTCCATCCCTCCATGTCAGCCCCCATCTTTCCATGTCCATGTCAGCCCCCCCCCATCCCTCCATGTCAGCCCCCATCCTCCCATCCCTCCATGTCAGCCCCCCTCTGCCGATGTCAGCCGTTTTGCAGGTTCCCTGCCCCCTCATCCCCTCTCCTCATGTCTGCCTCTCTTTTAATGCAGCCGCGGCTCCCTGCCTCTTAGGGAACCGCGGCTGTACCTGTAAAATCGTTGCGGAGCCCTTCCTGTCTCGACGGGCTCCGTGCAGCATTGTCCCGCCTCCAAAGGAAGTTGTTTGCCACTTCCTTTGGAGGCGGGACAATGCTGCACGGAGCCCGTCGAGACAGGAAGGGCTCCGCAACGATTTTACAGGTACAGCCGCGGTTCCCTATGAGGCAGGGAGCCGCGGCTGCAGAAGAAGGCAGTGAGTTTAAAGGAGTTTGCCGCTGCCGAGAAGCGGACTCGGCAGCGGCAGCAACTTGTGCGCGTTTTTTTAAAACTTGGTGGAGGCTAAGCGACCCCCGCCAAATCCTGTGGCGACCCCCGTGGGGGTCGCGACCCACAGGTTGAGAACCGCTGCCCTAGATATATCCTAGTCTTTAGTTGTTGTGTTGTCTGTCTTAACTAGACTGTAAGTTCTGCTGAGCAGGAACGTTAAAGTAGACTTACCTGCTAATTGTTGCTCCTGGAGTGGAACCTGTCTAGTCCCGAAACCTCTGGGTTGCCTATTTGATCCAGCAGCTTGGAGACTGAGAAACACCTCTTTTGTGACATCACTGGTATATCTTCCCGGGAACCGCCTCCTACCACCAGTATCCTATTGACAAAATAGACTCACCAGAGCAACAATTAAGAATTTATCTAAACATATTAACATATTAACACCCAGGGGCGGCCCAAGGGGGGTGCGGGGCCATGTGCGGAGACTGGGTGCGGGGCCTCATTTGCATAAGGGGCCTCATTTGCATAAATATTTGCATAATGTTACCATACACTAACTTTTAGTAAACATGCCTCTTAATGAGTGTATGAATAAAGAAAGACTAAAAGACTTCTACATTACTATAATCCAGTGCCAACCGCCAGACACATTAGGAACTACTACAAACACTGCCCATTTAGAACCCATAGCAAACCCGCCGTATCCTAACAGCACTACCAGGACTCACAAAGAACCATACTCTACCTATCAAAAGGCAACACTGCAAATATTAAACCAATACATTTCAGAGAATAACAATACATGACCTACTGGGGAAAGAGAACAAGTGGCAATGTCAAATAGGAATTACATAAACAGAATACCTCAGCTCAGTTACACATGCAGAACATAGACCATCACCAAACATGGAATCACAATTTAGAAACAGGAAGACAATAATTAAACTGGGAATCCCAAAAGCCAAACTTGGAATGTACAACACTGTAGAAATAAAACTATACATTAATTTGCTCTTGTACTAAACAAAGCACAGACGTTAATGATGCACATTTCCCAGAGCTGACATATTCCAATTAATAAATTCAAAATAAAGAGATATTTTTTTACCTTTTGTGCATTTTTTTTTCAGCTGCAATTGCTCCAGTCACTTTCTTCTGGTTTCTTTGTGTCTTCCGCTAACTCTCCATCGTCTGCTGTCCATTTGTCTTTTCTTCTCTCTTCTAGTTTTTTTCCATTCTCTCTCTACATCTGCTTTAACATACTAATCTTTCTCCTTTTGCTCTTTCCTCATTCCTATTTCATCTACTCAAATTTTACCCCTCCATTCTCAATCCCCACTTACTCTCCCAATATCCGGCCAATTGTAGATTTGTCTTCCCTCCCACACAAAATATTTTTTCCCTCTCCATTTCACTCTCCCAGCTCCATCCCATTCTAATCCTCCCCCAACATCAGCTCCATTCTAGTTCCAGTCCCACCCAGCATCCGCTCCCTTCTAGTCCCCGCATCAGCCCATTTCCAGTCCTAGCCCCCCATAAGCCCATTTCCAGTCCTATCCTAGACCCACCATCAGCCTATTTCCAGTCCTAGCTCCCCCATCTATTTCCAGTCCCATCCGAGTCCCTCCATCAGCTCATTTCCAATCCCAGCCCCCATGAGCCCGCCCATGTCAAATCCTAGCTCCCCTCCACTCAGCCCATTTCCAATCCAAGCCCCCCATGAGCCTACTTCCAGTTCTAGCCCCTTCATGAGTCCATTTCAATCCAAACCCCCACCACAGCCCATTTCCAATCTAAGCACCCCCCAACAGCCAATTTCCAGTCCTATGCTAGCCCCTCCATCAGCCCATTTCAATTCCTAGCCCCCCGCCAATTCACCCATTTCCAGTCCTAGCGTCCACCCCCTCACAACCCATTTCCATTCCAAGCCCCCGTCCCCATCAGCTATTTGCAGTTCAAGCCCTCCTTCCACTCAGTCCATTTCCAGTCCTAGCAACCCCCCCAGCCCATTAACAGTCTTAGCCCCCCCAGCCCATTACCAGCCCTAACCCCCCATCAACCCATTTCCAGTCCTAGCCCCCCCAATAGCCCATTACTAGTCCTAACCCCCCCATCAGCCCATTACGTCCTAACCCCCCCATCACCCTATTTCCAGGCCTAGCCCCCCCATCAGCCTATTTCCAGTCTTAGCCCCCCATAGTCCATTACCAGTCCTAATCCCCCATCAGCCCATTACCAGTCCTAACCCCTCCCATAGCCCATTAACAGTCCTAACCCCCATCAGCCCATTTCCAGTCTTAGCTCCCCCATAGCCCATTACCAGTCCTAAACCTCCCATCAGCCCACTTCCAGTCTTAGCATCCCCCCACAGCCCATTACTAGTCCTAACCCTCCCCATCAGCCCACTTTCAGTCTTAGCCCCCCCCCCTAACCCATTACCAGTCCTAACCCCCCCATCGGCCCATTTCCAGTCAGCCCCCCCCCATAACCCATTACCATCCTAAACCTCCCCATCAGCCCATTTCCAGTCTTAGCCCCCCCCATAGCCAATTACCAGTCCTAACACCCCCATCAGCCCATTTCCAGTCAGCCCCCCCCCATAGCCCATTACCAGTCCTACCCCCCCCCATCAGCCCACTTCCAGTCTTAGCACCCGCCCCTTGCCCTTTACTAGTCCTAACCCTCCCCTATCCGCCCACTTCCAGTATTAGCCTCCCCCCCCCATAGCCACTGGTACCAGTCCTAAACCCCCTTCCCCCCTATCATCCCAAGTTTAAAAAAACAACAAAAAAAAAACCCAGCTGCTTCTGCCGCGGCAGCATCAAGAGTGCCGCCGCGGGGCCCCCCTCCTGCCCGGCAGAGCCGCTCAGTCCCTGCATCGTAGGCTAGCGTCATCCCCGAACGCGGGCTTCTTTTCAGAGCCACGAGAGTTTCTCGCGGCTCTGTTAATCCCGCCGGGGCTGATGATTAACAGAGCCGCGAGAAAGGAAACTCTCGTGGCTCTGAAAAGAAGCCCGCGTTCGGGGATGACGCTAGCCTATGATGCAGGGACTGAGCGGCTTTGCCGGGCAGGGGGGAGGCTCTGCCGGGCAGGAGGGGGGGGGGGCCCCGCGGTGGCACTCTTGATGCTGCCGCGGCAGAAGCAGCTGTTTTTTTTTTTTTTTTTAAATTTGGGATGAAGAATGTTTTTTGCGCGGGGCCCCCTGAAACGCGGGGCCCTGTGCAAAAAACATTCTTGCTCAATGGACGGGCCGGCCCTGTTAACACCCCCTGAACTGAAACAGTAACTGTTCGCAGAGGAGAGAAAACCCCCTGCCACACTGTGAGTTGAGAACTGAACAGGCCACTCCCTCCTGCAGAAGAAAGCCCATCCAGTCCCCAAGAGGCTAAACAGTAGAGACATATACGACTCCCCTATTCTGTTGTTTTCTTTTTTTTTTTTAAGAAATCAAACAGCTCTTACTTGTGATACGCTGGCACCTTTCAGGCTGAAACACTACTGCAGACAATCGGGAGGGATACGGGACTAGACTGGTTCCACTCCAGGAACAACAATTAGCAGGTAAGTCTAATTTAACCTTCCTGATCGTGTCCCCAGTCTAGTCCCGAAACCTCTGGGTCAATACCAGAACAGTGAAACAAATCACACACGGGAGGGACCTGGTAAACCGGCCTGAAGAACCGCCGAACTGAACGAAGTCTCTCCTGACCCCTGGACATCCAGCCTATAGTGCTTCACAAATGAATTCAAAGACGACCAGGTCGCCGCCTTACAAATCTCTGCCAGCGAAACCAAACAAACTTCCGCCCAGGAAGCAGCCTGAGCCCTAGTAGAGTGAGCTCTGAGACTTTCCGGTACAACTCTGCCTTTTATGACATAAGCTGACGCAATTGCTTCCTTTATCCACCTTGCAATAGACGTCTTGGAAGCCGCCTCCCCCTTGCGGGGGCCCGCAAATAACACAAATAGTCTATCAGACTTACGAAAAGACGCCATACGCTTAAGATACTTTTTGAGCGCTCTGTGAAGATCCAGGTGATGAAGCCGCCTCGAAGGCTCCCTCAACTCTCCAGAGAAGACCGGGGAACACAATCTCCTGGTTTACATGAAAAACCGAAACTACCTTCGGGAGAACGACCTTTGAGGAAGAGAACGACAGAAAGGGCACTTTACAGGAGAGGGCCTGCAACTCCGACACCCTCCTAGCAGAACAAACAGCTACCAGAAATACTACCTTAAGAGTGAGGTCCTTGAGCGTCGCTCGGGCTAAGGGCTCAAAGGGCTCTTTCTCCAAAACATCCAGTACCAAAGGCAGATGCCATGCCGGAAACAAAGGCCTAGTCGGTGGCCGCACGAGAGATACGGCCCTTAAAAATCTCTTGATATCTGGATGGGCACCTAGAGACTGACCTGCCACCTTTCCACGATAGCACGCCAACGCCGCCACCTGCACTCGCAGAGAAGCGGCAGCCAACCCTTTGACAAATCCATCCTGCAAAAATTCCAAGACATGGGGAATAGTTACTTTCAAGGGGTCAATCTGTCTTTCCTTACTCCACGCCTCGAAAATCCTCCAAACACGCACATACGCCAATGAAGTAGAACGCCGTCTGGATTTCAACAAAGTAGTAATGACCGCCGCTGAATAGCCCTTGGACTTCAGCCTCGCCCTCTCAAGAACCAAGCCGTAAGAGAGAACCGACCCACGTGAGGCATGAGTAGAGGTCCCTGAGACAGCAGATCCTTTCGTAACGGGAGTCGCCAGGGGTTCGCCATCAGTAGTCTGACCAGGTCCCCGTACCAGGGGCGACGCGGCCAGTCTGGCGCTATGAGAATCACTCGACCCTTGAAACGCTCCACGCGCTGCAGAACTCTTCCGATCAAAACCCACGGAGGGAAGACATAAAGCAGCTGTCCCTCCGGCCATGCCTGCATGAGAGCGTCCAGACCTTCCGACATCCTTTCTCTGCGTCTGCTGAAAAAGTGACTGACCTTTGCTGACACGAGTGTCGCCATAAGATCCATGACGGCGACCCCCACTTGCGAGTGATCATGTCGAACACATCCGGATGAAGGACCCATTCTCCCGGATCTACCCTCACCCGACTGAGAAAATCGGCCTCCACATTGTCCACTCCTGCCACATGCACTGCCGATAGATCTTGAAGGTTGTCTACTGCCCACTTGCACAGGGCTTCGGCCTCGGCTTCCAGCGCTACACTGCTGGTGCCCCCCTGCCTGTTGATGTAAGCTACGGCCGACGCGTTGTCGGACAAAACTCGAACCGACCGCCCCTTTAGCAACAGCCGAAAATTCTGAAGTGCCAGCGAGACCGCTCTCAACTCCAACCTGTTGATTGATCACGTCTGCTCCTGGGGATTCCACTGCCCCTGCGTGAAAGCCCCCTGACAATGAACCCCCCAGCCCAGTAAACTGGCATCCATCATGAGCGCCACCCAAGCTGGCGCCTCCAGTGACTTCCCCTTTTCCAAGGACCCGGGCTGCAACCACCAGTCCAGTGATTGACGTGTCTCCTCTGGACAAGGCAATCTGCGGCCCAGAGAATCCTGCTGATGGGACCACCGGCGAAGTAAAGCTCTTTGCAATGGCCTCATGTGCGCTCTCGCCCATGGGACCGTTTCTATTGATGCCACCAAGGTGCCTAGCACCTGCAGAAACTGCCAAGCTGAGGGAGCTCTGTACCGCAAGAACTTCTTCACCAACTGCCTTAGACTCTGCGCTCGCTGATTGGTAAGAAACACCCTTCCAATTTGAGTGTTGAAGCAAGCTCCCAGGTAGTCCAGGTTCTGGGAGGGAATCAAGTGGCTCTTCGCCACGTTGACTATCCAACCGAGGCTCTCCAGAAAGGCCACCACTCGTGACGTGACCGCCATGCTCTCGTCCCGCGACTTTGCCCGAATTAACCAATCGTCCAAATAAGGGTGCACAAGGATGCCCTCCTGTCGCAGAGCTGCCGCCACTGCCACCATCACTTTGGTGAAGACTCTCGGTGCTGTCGCCAACCCGAAGGGCAACGCCTGGAACTGAAAGTGCCCGAACGGCACAGCGAATCTGAGAAATTTGTGATGATCCGGCCTGATGGGAATATGGAGATAGGCTTCGGACAGATCCAGAGAGGTGAGGAATTCTCCTTTCTGAACGGCCACTATGACCGATCTCAGTGTCTCCATGTGAAAATGCGACACTCGTAGGCAACGATTTACGCCTTTGAGATCCAAAATAGGCCGAATCCCCCCCGTCCTTCTTTGGAACCACGAAATAGATGGAGTATCGACCACAACCGCACTGGTCTGCGGGCACTGGGACCACTGCTCTGAGGCTCAGAAGCCTTTGAACCGTCTCCCGCAAAGCCACGCACTTGACGGCGGACTTGGCGGGAGACTGGACGAAAACCTCTCGCACCGGACGCGCCAACTCCAGAGCGTAGCCCTTGTGGATGACCTTCAGCACCCACTGATCTGACATAATTTGGGCCCAGGCAGGGTAGAACTCCTGCAAATGCCCCCCTACAGGGGTAAGGGGCGCCTGGGCCCCCTGCATCTCATTGAGTCTTTTTGGGAGCAGTCGAGGATGAGAAGGAGGACCCAAAGCCTCTCCCCACTCCTCGAAACCCCCGAAATTCCTGGTTTCTGTTAGGAAACCGTCCCCTTTGGCCCGAATTAAACCTTTGGGACCGAAACCTTCTAAAATCTCGTAACTGCTCTCTGCTCACCTGGACAGTGTGACCCGATTTGACCTTACCCTCTGGTAACCTACCGCCCTTGGACTCACCAAGATCCTTAACCAACTTCTCCAACTCCTCACCAAACAACAGCCAGACCTTAAACGGTAACTTGCTTAACCTAGCCTTAGAGGAACTATCCGCTGCCCAATTCCATAGCCACAGATAACGGCACGCTGCCACCGCTGACGCCATGCTTTTGGATAGTCCCCTCATGAGGTCATAATGAATGTCCGCCAGGTAGGCAGCCCCAGATTCCAAGCGGGCAGCCTCCTCCGACAAAGGAGTAGACTGACCCTCCTGCACCTATTGTGCCCAGCGAAGGCAGGCCCTAGCTACCCACGCTCCGCAGATAGCTGCCTGAAGCGAAATAGCATTGGCATCAAACACCTGCCTCAGCAGTACCTCCAACTTCCTATCTTGCGTATCCTTGAGGGCCGCACTACCTTCTACCGGAATGGTAGTCTTCTTTGTCACTGCTGCGACAGCCGCATCCACTTTGGGCGATCTAAATATTTCCCTATCTTGATCCAACAGTGGGTAGAGCTGGTTCATAACCCTAGCTCCCTTTAGACTTGCTTCCGGAAGATTCCACTCCTCCTGAATCATTTCTTGGAACACTCTATGTACTGGAAACGCTCTTTGGGTCTTGCGGAAGACCTGCAACAACGGATTCTCCAAGGTTTCATCCTCCGCGGACCCCGGTACTGGCATGTTAAGCACCTTTAGAGTCTCCAGAATGAGCGCCGGCAGCTCTTCTCTCCTGAAGACCCAAACTATTCTCGCCTGATCTTCCCTTTCTGATAACTCCCCTTCCTCCAACTCCTCTTCTAGGGGCAAACTGTGGGCCTCCTCATCCGATAGAAGACCCTCGTAGGACACTGAGAGCTCCCTGAGGACCCCTTCTCCACGGGACCTCTTACTCCCACTAGGCTGGCCCTCACCTAGCAGCGAAGCTGCACGTTTCTTTGCCCCGCTCGCGCCCCACAATGACTCCCTGTTGCCTAGGCTCCCCCAGCAGCGTCTGCTGAAGTAGGGCCACAAACTGAGGCGAAAAATAGACGCCAGCTCCTTAGTCAGAACCCCTTGAGGGGTGGGCAGACCCGAGCCCGAAGAGGTACCCTCCATCGGGTCCTCCTGCTGCAAACCTGGAGCTGGCGTGACCGTGTCCTCCGCTTCACCGACTGGGCTGCCGTCTACCTCCCCACGGATGAGCTCCGCGGGTGCCGGATCCTGGACACACAATGCACAGACTGCTGCGGCGGAGCCCTTCCGCGCCCCACACATGATGCAATGAGGCTTAGCTGGCATTGTGGCTGCAAAGAAAAAAAAACGCAACAAGAGCTGCCCCCTTAATCCTCAGGAAGCCCCACGGAAACCAGGGAGTTCTAAAACTTCTAGCACAGACCGAGGCCTGGACCACGTTACAGGTAAGGACCACGTATACAGTGCTTGAACTCCCTCTCATAAGAAGCTTTTAGGCCCCGAGAACGCACCGCTCTATCCTGGACGGCCCTGACAGAAAAAATCAAGTCTCTGGGCCCGAAGCTTGCGCACACCGCTGCCACGAGGCCAGGTCCACCCTCCTTTGCGCACCAAACTCCGCTGAGGAATAAACCGCTGCGAGCAAGCTACCCCCTTACCTGCTGCGGGGCAGAAGACACTTCCCGGCAGTTCACCCTTCTCCCGCGCTGTCCGCCAACTCCAGAGACCCTCCTCTGCCTCGGAGAACGCTGTCAGCATCGGACCGCCGAAAACAAACGGTTGGCCCCGTGTGCGGGAGTAGGGCCGCCAGGTGCGCTAGCAGGCAGACACTTCTGTGTGGCGCCGAGACCCTGATCCTCACTCCTCCCTTAAAATCAATACAGGTCCTGAAAACCGGGCACAATCCTCCAGTAGAGGAGCCTCTTCCTGAACCCCAGACAAAGAAGTTAAAGTATAGAGCGGGAGAGAGGAAGGGGGGGGGGGGAGTGATCTGGCCTGCTCAGATTCCAAAGGAACAGCTTTAAAGGCACAGACAGTCAAATAAAAATAGGCATAGAATGAAATAAAATAGAAACTGCCTTCAATAGTGACTAAAACTAATAGCTAACTCTACACTGGCAAAAACTCTGATCCTGAATTGTTTCTCCAGAGAGCCCGGACTCCCGGGCTCCCTATCTATCCAGCTGCTTGGAGACTGAGGATACTGGTGGCAGGAGGCGGTTCCCGGGGAGATATACCAGTGATGTCACAAAAGAGGTGTTTCTCAGTACTGGTGGCAGGAGGCGGTTCCCGGGGAGATATACCAGTGATGTCACAAAAGAGGTGTTTCTCAGTCTCCAAGCTGCTGGATCAGATAGGCAACCCAGAGGTTTTGGGACTAGACTGGGGATACGATCAGGAACTGTGTCTTGCATGTCTCTGTATAGCTCTGTGGATGCCTTGTAATGTTATACAAATGATAAGTAGTACTACTAGGAGTATGATCTTTGTCCCTCAAGAGAGACTCTTAGCAAAATTAAAAAGTCATGGGATTGGAGGCAGTGTGCTATTGTGGATCAGGAACTGGTTAAAAGACAGAAAACAGAGAGTAGGGCTAAATGGCCAATTTTTTTAATGGAAAAAGGTGAATAGTGGAGTACCCAAGGGATGTGTTGGGCCCGCTGCTTTTTAACATCTTCAAATTATTCAAAATTATTAAAACACAAGAGGATTGTGAAAAATTGCAAGACAACCTTGAAAAACTGGAAGGCTGGATGTCAAATGGTAGTGAAATTTAATGTGGACAAGTGTAAATTAGACTTACCTGCTAATTGTAGTTCCTGAAGGAACTCCAGTCTAGTCCCGGAAACTCAGGAGTTGTCATTCTCTTCCAGCAGCTTGGAGACTGATACACGTCATTCTTTGATGACACCGGTATAAGGACTCAGGCACCGGCTCCTCCCACTCCAGTAACCTATTGACAAAGCAGACTCACCAGAGCAACAATTAAGTAAAACACCCACATAAATCGAGTGTCCACTAACTAAATAACTATCAAACAATAAAGGAACATCAAACATATCCCCCATGATATGTAACTAGACAGACAAGGATCTTGCTTCCCTGCCCGGAAGAGCAAAATGCCCGTACTATTTTCCACCCCTTCGGGTCCAACACCGCCCCCTGTACCCCAAGCTCCACAGTTCTCTTTGTTCTCTTACCTGTAAAATCTTTGCTTCAGGCTGCAACTATCGTAAAGAATTGGGACGGGATCCGGGACTAGACTGGAGTTCCTTCAGGAACTACAATTAGCAGGTAAGTCTAATTTACACTTCCTTCTCGTCCCTCCAGTCTAGTCCCGGAAACTCAGGAGATGTAACAGAGCAGTAAATGTACTCAACGGGCGGGACCAGGTAGACCAGCCTGAAGCACCGCCGTACCAAAACAGGTATCCTTACGCACCTGAACATCCAAACGATAGTGCTTAACAAAGGAATTCAAAGACGACCACGTCGCCGCCTTACAAATTTCTGCTGCAGGCACAAAACCGCACTCCGCCCAGGAAGCTGCTTGCACTCTTGTAGAATGCGCTCATAATCCGTCCAGTACCGACTTTCCCTTCAGAAGATATGCGGACGCTATTGTTTCCTTTATCCATCTAGCAATCGACGCTTTGGACGAAGCTTCCCCTTTGCGAGGACCGCCGAACACCACAATCTGAGAAATTTGTGATGATCCGGCCTGATGGGAATATGGAGATAGGCTTCGGACAGATCCAGAGAGGTGAGGAATTCTCCTTTCTGAACGGCCACTATGACCGATCTCAGTGTCTCCATGTGAAAATGCGACACTCGTAGGCAACGATTTACGCCTTTGAGATCCAAAATAGGCCGAATCCCCCCCGTCCTTCTTTGGAACCACGAAATAGATGGAGTATCGACCACAACCGCACTGGTCTGCGGGCACTGGGACCACTGCTCTGAGGCTCAGAAGCCTTTGAACCGTCTCCCGCAAAGCCACGCACTTGACGGCGGACTTGGCGGGAGACTGGACGAAAACCTCTCGCACCGGACGCGCCAACTCCAGAGCGTAGCCCTTGTGGATGACCTTCAGCACCCACTGATCTGACATAATTTGGGCCCAGGCAGGGTAGAACTCCTGCAAATGCCCCCCTACAGGGGTAAGGGGCGCCTGGGCCCCCTGCATCTCATTGAGTCTTTTTGGGAGCAGTCGAGGATGAGAAGGAGGACCCAAAGCCTCTCCCCACTCCTCGAAACCCCCGAAATTCCTGGTTTCTGTTAGGAAACCGTCCCCTTTGGCCCGAATTAAACCTTTGGGACCGAAACCTTCTAAAATCTCGTAACTGCTCTCTGCTCACCTGGACAGTGTGACCCGATTTGACCTTACCCTCTGGTAACCTACCGCCCTTGGACTCACCAAGATCCTTAACCAACTTCTCCAACTCCTCACCAAACAACAGCCAGACCTTAAACGGTAACTTGCTTAACCTAGCCTTAGAGGAACTATCCGCTGCCCAATTCCATAGCCACAGATAACGGCACGCTGCCACCGCTGACGCCATGCTTTTGGATAGTCCCCTCATGAGGTCATAATGAATGTCCGCCAGGTAGGCAGCCCCAGATTCCAAGCGGGCAGCCTCCTCCGACAAAGGAGTAGACTGACCCTCCTGCACCTATTGTGCCCAGCGAAGGCAGGCCCTAGCTACCCACGCTCCGCAGATAGCTGCCTGAAGCGAAATAGCATTGGCATCAAACACCTGCCTCAGCAGTACCTCCAACTTCCTATCTTGCGTATCCTTGAGGGCCGCACTACCTTCTACCGGAATGGTAGTCTTCTTTGTCACTGCTGCGACAGCCGCATCCACTTTGGGCGATCTAAATATTTCCCTATCTTGATCCAACAGTGGGTAGAGCTGGTTCATAACCCTAGCTCCCTTTAGACTTGCTTCCGGAAGATTCCACTCCTCCTGAATCATTTCTTGGAACACTCTATGTACTGGAAACGCTCTTTGGGTCTTGCGGAAGACCTGCAACAACGGATTCTCCAAGGTTTCATCCTCCGCGGACCCCGGTACTGGCATGTTAAGCACCTTTAGAGTCTCCAGAATGAGCGCCGGCAGCTCTTCTCTCCTGAAGACCCAAACTATTCTCGCCTGATCTTCCCTTTCTGATAACTCCCCTTCCTCCAACTCCTCTTCTAGGGGCAAACTGTGGGCCTCCTCATCCGATAGAAGACCCTCGTAGGACACTGAGAGCTCCCTGAGGACCCCTTCTCCACGGGACCTCTTACTCCCACTAGGCTGGCCCTCACCTAGCAGCGAAGCTGCACGTTTCTTTGCCCCGCTCGCGCCCACAATGACTCCCTGTTGCCTAGGCTCCCCCAGCAGCGTCTGCTGAAGTAGGGCCACAAACTGAGGCGAAAAAATAGACGCCAGCTCCTTAGTCAGAACCCCTTGAGGGGTGGGCAGACCCGAGCCCGAAGAGGTACCCTCCATCGGGTCCTCCTGCTGCAAACCTGGAGCTGGCGTGACCGTGTCCTCCGCTTCACCGACTGGGCTGCCGTCTACCTCCCCACGGATGAGCTCCGCGGGTGCCGGATCCTGGACACACAATGCACAGACTGCTGCGGCGGAGCCCTTCCGCGCCCCACACATGATGCAATGAGGCTTAGCTGGCATTGTGGCTGCAAAGAAAAAAAACGCAACAAGAGCTGCCCCCTTAATCCTCAGGAAGCCCCACGGAAACCAGGGAGTTCTAAAACTTCTAGCACAGACCGAGGCCTGGACCACGTTACAGGTAAGGACCACGTATACAGTGCTTGAACTCCCTCTCATAAGAAGCTTTTAGGCCCCGAGAACGCACCGCTCTATCCTGGACGGCCCTGACAGAAAAAATCAAGTCTCTGGGCCCGAAGCTTGCGCACACCGCTGCCACGAGGCCAGGTCCACCCTCCTTTGCGCACCAAACTCCGCTGAGGAATAAACCGCTGCGAGCAAGCTACCCCCTTACCTGCTGCGGGGCAGAAGACACTTCCCGGCAGTTCACCCTTCTCCCGCGCTGTCCGCCAACTCCAGAGACCCTCCTCTGCCTCGGAGAACGCTGTCAGCATCGGACCGCCGAAAACAAACGGTTGGCCCCGTGTGCGGGAGTAGGGCCGCCAGGTGCGCTAGCAGGCAGACACTTCTGTGTGGCGCCGAGACCCTGATCCTCACTCCTCCCTTAAAATCAATACAGGTCCTGAAAACCGGGCACAATCCTCCAGTAGAGGAGCCTCTTCCTGAACCCCAGACAAAGAAGTTGAAGTATAGAGCGGGAGAGAGGAAGGGGGGGGGGGGGAGTGATCTGGCCTGCTCAGATTCCAAAGGAACAGCTTTAAAGGCACAGACAGTCAAATAAAAATAGGCATAGAATGAAATAAAATAGAAACTGCCTTCAATAGTGACTAAAACTAATAGCTAACTCTACACTGGCAAAAACTCTGATCCTGAATTGTTTCTCCAGAGAGCCCGGACTCCCGGGCTCCCTATCTATCCAGCTGCTTGGAGACTGAGGATACTGGTGGCAGGAGGCGGTTCCCGGGGAGATATACCAGTGATGTCACAAAAGAGGTGTTTCTCAGTACTGGTGGCAGGAGGCGGTTCCCGGGGAGATATACCAGTGATGTCACAAAAGAGGTGTTTCTCAGTCTCCAAGCTGCTGGATCAGATAGGCAACCCAGAGGTTTTGGGACTAGACTGGGGATACGATCAGGAACTGTGTCTTGCATGTCTCTGTATAGCTCTGTGGATGCCTTGTAATGTTATACAAATGATAAGTAGTACTACTAGGAGTATGATCTTTGTCCCTCAAGAGAGACTCTTAGCAAAATTAAAAAGTCATGGGATTGGAGGCAGTGTGCTATTGTGGATCAGGAACTGGTTAAAAGACAGAAAACAGAGAGTAGGGCTAAATGGCCAATTTTTTTAATGGAAAAAGGTGAATAGTGGAGTACCCAAGGGATGTGTTGGGCCCGCTGCTTTTTAACATCTTCAAATTATTCAAAATTATTAAAACACAAGAGGATTGTGAAAAATTGCAAGACAACCTTGAAAAACTGGAAGGCTGGATGTCAAATGGTAGTGAAATTTAATGTGGACAAGTGTAAATTAGACTTACCTGCTAATTGTAGTTCCTGAAGGAACTCCAGTCTAGTCCCGGAAACTCAGGAGTTGTCATTCTCTTCCAGCAGCTTGGAGACTGATACACGTCATTCTTTGATGACACCGGTATAAGGACTCAGGCACCGGCTCCTCCCACTCCAGTAACCTATTGACAAAGCAGACTCACCAGAGCAACAATTAAGTAAAACACCCACATAAATCGAGTGTCCACTAACTAAATAACTATCAAACAATAAAGGAACATCAAACATATCCCCCATGATATGTAACTAGACAGACAAGGATCTTGCTTCCCTGCCCGGAAGAGCAAAATGCCCGTACTATTTTCCACCCCTTCGGGTCCAACACCGCCCCCTGTACCCCAAGCTCCACAGTTCTCTTTGTTCTCTTACCTGTAAAATCTTTGCTTCAGGCTGCAACTATCGTAAAGAATTGGGACGGGATCCGGGACTAGACTGGAGTTCCTTCAGGAACTACAATTAGCAGGTAAGTCTAATTTACACTTCCTTCTCGTCCCTCCAGTCTAGTCCCGGAAACTCAGGAGATGTAACAGAGCAGTAAATGTACTCAACGGGCGGGACCAGGTAGACCAGCCTGAAGCACCGCCGTACCAAAACAGGTATCCTTACGCACCTGAACATCCAAACGATAGTGCTTAACAAAGGAATTCAAAGACGACCACGTCGCCGCCTTACAAATTTCTGCTGCAGGCACAAAACCGCACTCCGCCCAGGAAGCTGCTTGCACTCTTGTAGAATGCGCTCATAATCCGTCCAGTACCGACTTTCCCTTCAGAAGATATGCGGACGCTATTGTTTCCTTTATCCATCTAGCAATCGACGCTTTGGACGAAGCTTCCCCTTTGCGAGGACCGCCGAACACCACAATCTATCCGATCTTCTGAATGCCGCCGTCCGCTTGAGATAACGTTTCAATGCCCTTCGCACATCCAAAAGATGTAACTGCGGAGTAGCAGAACCCTCCGCCTTACGGAACCCCGGAAGGGACACCACCTGATTCACATGAAAGGGAGACAGGACGTTTGGCAAGGACGGAATTTTAATTGTGAACCACCCAGATGCCTATTTTGGTGTGGGTGGTATATCAAATTTTAATAAAACAAACATAAACCGGCCTTAAAACCACCTTAGACTCATGAAAAGCCAAGAACGGTTCTCTACACGATAACGCCTGCAATTCTGATATCCGCCTTGCTGACGCAATGGCCACTAAGAACACGACCTTCAGAGTAAGATCTTTTAAAGTTGCTTTCGCCAAAGACTCAAACGGCTGTGAATTTAATGTCGCCAATACCAACTGAAGATCCCAAGTCGGAACCGACTGCCTGCACGGTGGTCTCAAAACACTCACTGCCTTCAGAAATCTTTTAACATCTGGATGTGTACAGAGCGCTTGCCCCTTGATCTTACCTCTATAACAGGAAAGCGCTGCCAACTGAACTTGCAAGGACGCGGCCGCCAAACCTTTGTGGAACCCATCTTGCAAAAATGCTAACACCTGTGGAATCGTAGCCCGTAAGTCTTCGCAATGCCTATCCATACACCAAGCCTCAAACCCGCGCCACACGCGGACATACGCTAAAGAAGTAGATCTACTACGCGCTCTCAACAATGTCGCAATCACATCCGCCAAATATCCTTTAGCTCTTAACCTTGCCCTCTCAAAAGCCATGCCGTAAGTGAGAACCGAGCTACCTGAGGCATCACCAAAGGACCCTGTTGTAAGAGATCCTGTCTGGCCGGTAGTCTCCAAGGCTTTCCCACTACCAGCCTCCTGAGATCCGCATACCAAGGCCGTCTTGGCAAATCCGGCGCTATCAGTATCACACACCCTCTGTGCCGTTCGATCCGTCGCACCACCCGGCCTATTAACACCCAAGGTGGAAACACATATTTATTTATTTATTTTGTATTTCTTCTATACCGCACTATTTATCATCAGCGCGGTTTACATGTAACCAAAATTGTACAATGTATAACAGTCTTACATTGACATTTACAGAGAACAGGGAATTTAAACATGGAGAACGGGGTGAACTATATACACTATGTACAAATTGGAATAATACTCTGTATGTTTGTCTTTAGGATATAGAAGCTAATCCATATAGAAGCTGATCCATCGGCCACTCTTGGACGAGAGCATCCAGCCCCTCCGACATCGGTTCTCTGCGTCTGCTGAAAAACCGTGCGACTTTTGCTGACCTGAACGTTGCAATGAGATCCATAATGGGCGTTCCCCAACGCCAAACTACCGTGTCGTAAACCTCCGGATGAAGCGTCTACTCTCCCGGATCTACCCTCACCCGACTCAAGAAATCGGATGCCACATTGTCCACTCCCGCCACATGTGCCGCCGACAGAGCCTGAAGGTTTTGCTCGACCCATACAAATAACTGATCTGCCTCGGCCTCTAAGGGAGCACTGCTGGTGCCCCCTTGCCTGTTGACGTAGGCCACCGCCATTGCGTTGTCTGAAAATACTCGAACCGCTGCTCCCTGCAGATCCCGCTGAAACTCTAGCAACGCTATTCTCACTGCCCGAAGTTCCAACCTGTTGATTGACCAAGACCGTTCCTGAACCGTCCACTGCCCCTGCGTGCACTTTCCCTGACAATGTGCCCCTCAACCTAAGAGGCTCGCATCCGTAGTCAGTGGAACCCAGTCCGGTATGTCCAAGAGCATGCCCTCCGACAGAGACTCTGTCCGTAACCACCACTGCAACGCCTCCCGCGTCGCGTCTGGACAGACAAGTCTCTTGGACAGCAGATCGTTTTGATGCGACCACCTTCTGAGCAACGCTCTCTGCAATGGCCTCATATGCTCCCTCGCCCAGGGCACCAAGTCTATCGTTGCCGCCATCGTCCCTAGGACCTGTAAGTAATGCCACGCTGACGGACGCGGCCGGCCGAGAAACTGCCGAATCAGCCTTTGTAAGGTAAACACTCGATGCGGCGGAAGAAACACTCTGCCTATCCCGGTATCGAAATGCGCCCCGAGATACTCGAGATCCTGGGAAGGCACCAGACTGCTCTTGGCCACATTGACTACCCAACCTAGCTCCTGTAGGCAGGCGACCACTTTGGCAGTAGCCTCCTCGCTTTCCCTCCTGGACTTCGCTCGAATCAACCAGTCGTCCAGATACGGGTGCACCAACACCCCGTTCTTCCGCAGTTCCGATGCTATGACTACCATGGCTTTGGTAAAGGTCCGTGGCGCCGTTGCCAGTCCAAAGGGTAGTGCCCGAAACTGAAAATGTCCCATTGGAACCGCAAACCTGAGGAACGTTTGATGTTCGCGCCGAATCGGAATGTGCAGATATGCCTCGGACAAATCCAGAGAAGTCAGATACTCCCCTTTTCTGACTGCCATGATGACCGATCTCAGCGTCTCCATATGAAAATGAGAAACCCTGAGACACTTGTTCACCTTTTTGAGGTCCAAAATCGGCCGATACGTTCCTTCCTTTTTTGGAACCACAAAATAAATGGAGTATCGACCTAACCCGCATTGATCCTGAGGCACCGGCACTACCGCTTCGAGGTCCAGCAACCTCTGAAGAGTTTGCTGGACTGCCTTGCGCTTGGAAGGTGCCTTGCAAAGGGACTGAACAAAGGCCTCGACCACCGGCCTTTGAAACTCCAACGCATAACCTTCTCGAATCACCTCCAACACCCACTGGTCGGACGTAATCCTGACCCAGGCAGCGTAAAACTGCTGCAGACGTCCGCCCACAGCTACGTCCCCCTGGGCCTGCCTGACTTCATTGTGGCTTCTTGGCCCCCGACGTGGCGGCAGCAAAACCTCTGCTGGCACCCCGGAACCCCCGAAAGCTCTGGCTCCGAAATGAAAAACGCCCTCTTTGGCTCTGTGTAAACCTAGGGGAGCGAAACCAACAAAAATCTCTCTGCGGAAATCTAGCCATTGGTTGAAATTTTCCTTGCTTCTGCTTATCCTCAGGCAGCCTACCGCCTTTAGATTCTCCCAGATCCTTGACTATCTTCTCTAAATCCTCTCCAAATAGTAGCCGCCCCTTAAAGGGAAGCTTACTCAACCTGGCCTTGGACGAAGCATCCGCTGCCCAATTACGCAGCCAGAGATACCTCCTTGCGGCCACCGCCGAAGCCATACTGTTTGATAGGCCCCTAATAAGATCATAATGAATATCCGCGAGATATGCTGCTCCCGACTCCAAGCGGGCCGCCTCACCAGCTGAGTCATCATCCTCCTCTCCCTGGACTCGCTGAGCCCAACGGAGACAAGCTCTCGCTACCCAAGCCCCACAAATGGAAGCTTGCATAGAAAGAGCATTAACCTCAAAAACCTGTCTCAATAAGGTATCCAGCTTTCTGTCCTGAGTATCCTTAAGAGCTGCACTCCCTTCCACCGGGATGGTCGTCTTCCACCTTAGGCGACTTAAAGAGCTCCTTATCCTGCTCCACTAGCGGATAAAGCCGCAACATCACCCGAGAGCCTTTGAGTGTGGATTCAGGCATATCCCACTCACCCTGTATCATCTCTTTAATAACTCTATGCATGGGAAACGCTTTTTGTGTCTTCCGAAAGGCCTGCAAGAGAGGATATTCTAAAGTAGCCTCCTCAACTGGCTCCACCGCCGGCACATTCAGCACTTTCAAGGTCTCTGTAATTAGTGCAGGTAACTCCTCCCGCCGAAAAATTCGCACCACTCTAGCCTGATCCTCCTGTTCTGCAATCTCTCCTTCTTCCAGCTCCTCACCCAGCTGAGAATCTTGCTCCTCTCCTACCGTGTGCAAATCCTCAGAAAACTCGGACTGACACTTCCTATCCGACTCTACACGGGTTCTCTTAGGCCCTAAGGTCGAAGGTGACACTGACAGAGGGGTGCCAGACCTTTTCTGCCCTAACTCCACTGTCGAGGAAGAAGCCTCCCTAGGAGCACTGCCAAATGCTCTTTGAATAAGAGCTACAAAATCCGGCGAAAAAATGGATAGTAAATCAGCCGCTACGGGTGCCGACGCCTGCGGCACATCCGGAGCCGAGGAAGGACCTGGAATAGGTTCAACGGATTCAATCAAAGGAGACAAAGGGCCCTGCGACGCCCCTTCCCGGTCCTCTGTCGCCTCTAAGCGCTGATGCTCTACTAAGGGAGCCTGGCTACAGCCCTTACAGATGCCTGCCTCTGACACAGTAGACCTTTTTACTCCACAGAGTAAACATAAAGGGGCTTGTTTACAAAGCTGCGGTAGTGGTTCGCGATCGTTATCGGAGCCGCGGCCCCATTGATTTCAATGGGGCCGCAGCTCTGATAACGACCGCGAACCGCTACCGCGGCTTTGTAAATAAGCCCCAAAGTCTTTGTCGGCATCCTGACTCCTTACAGCTCTAGCCCAAACTTGAAAGATCTTAAAAGCTTGAAAAACCTAGTACTAAACTCTCCCCCAAGCACCTAACCTGAAAATGGGAGTGTGATCTGAAACAGCTCTGCCTCTCCAGAGCCGTTTTTTTTTTTTATAAACAGCACTGCAAATTCAAGCAGAAGGTCCCCCGACCTGAATCACAGCAAAAAGATTTCAAAACGAAGCTTCCTTCACTCAAAAATTCAAATTGTGTCCCCCGACGCGCTGCCGGGTTTTCCCACCCAAAACGGGCCGCGGCGGGAAACTGCTTCTACGCGGGCCTACTTTCCAGCCTGATACCCCCGAGGTCAGCAGACAACTTTAAACAACCTTGGAGCTTACTTGACTGCCCAAGAGCCAGGGAAGAGCCCCTCTCCTCGGGGATTGTTCAACGACGATGTGCCCCACTTCCAAACTGAACCGGCAAAGAGCTCAGCAGAGAACTGTGTCTGAGCCGTTCCTGGCTGCCCGATCTCCTAAGCGCCTGCAGGCAAAACCTCTGCGTTGCACTGGAGAAGGCAGACAATCAAATGGGACACCCCCGGCTTGTAACTCTTTCTGCCCCCTGTCTCTCCAGTAAGAGGGAAGAAGATTGAAAGAGAAGCAGCACAGTACAATTAAAGGGATCTCCCTCAATTCCACACTGCCCTACAGTACTGACAAATAACCAGAACTTAACCAGAAATCCGAATGCAAAATAAATGACCCAATTTGGGAAAAAATTAACCCCACTAACTAAAACTACCAATACTACAGTCCTTAATTGTATCTCTAGTGAGCTAGAAGCTCTGGCTCACATCCTCCAGCTGCTTGGAGACTGATAGAACTGGAGTGGGAGGAGCCGGTGCCTGAGTCCTTATACCGGCGTCATCAAAGAATGACGTGTATCAGTCTCCAAGCTGTTGGAAGAGGATGACAACTCCTGAGTTTCCGGGACTAGACTGGAGGGACGAGAAGGAAGTGCAAGTTATGTACTTAGGGAAGAACAACCCAAACTATGGTTACACAATGCAAGGTTCCACATTAGGAACCACCACTCAGGAAAAGGATATAGGTGTCATCGTAAATAATACATTGAAACCCTCTGCCCAGTGTACAGCAGCGGGTAAGAAAGCAAATAGGAATCATAGGAAAGGAATGGAGGATAAAACAAAGGATATTATAATGCCTCTGTATCATTTGATGGTGTGACCACACCTTAAATATGGTGTGCAATTCTGTTTGCCATACCTTAAAAAGAATATAGCAGAATTTGAAAAGGTACAGAGAAAAGCCACCAAAATGGTAAAGGGGATTGAAGGATACTGCTATGAGGAGAGGCTTAAAAAATTAGGGCTCTTCAAACTTGGAAAAGAGACAGCTGAGGGGAGATATGATTGAGGTCTATAAATTAATGAATGGAATGGAACCGGTAAACGTAGATCAGTTATTTTACTTCTTCAAAAATAGAAAGACTAGGGGACTTAATGAAGCTACAATGTAGACCATTTAGGACTAATAAGAGAATATTTTTTCACTCAATGAGTAATCAACTTTGGAATTTGTTATCGGAGAATGTAGTAAAAGCTGTTAGTGTGGCTGGGTTTAAAAAAGGTTTGGACAAGTTCCTTGAGGAAAAGTCCATAAACCATTATTAAAGAAGACCAGGGAAATCCACTGCTTACCTCAGGATAATCATTGAGGATTGTATACCTTTTTGGGAACTGACAGGTACTTGTGACCTAGATTGGCCGCTGTTGGAAACAGGATACTGGGCTTGATGGACCTTGGTCTGACACAGTATGGTATTTTTTTAAGTTCTTGTGTTATGTTCTTATTTACTCCAATTGTGATGTGATGTAATCACTTTGATTGAAGGATAAGGTGGTATACAAATCTGTCTAAATAAATAAAATAAATAAATAACACTCACTGTAATACTTGCATTGTGCCAGAGAGAACTTCCGTCTGGAGTTCATAAGTTGCTACATCTATTGGCAACTTGTCAAGCTGCAAATGGAAATTCTTCTTAATCAGGCCCCTGGCTCCTAATACAATGGGAAATATTCTGTATCTTTCTGCCACATTTTCTCGGTCTCTGACTGCATTTCTTGGTACTTCAGGATCTTCCCTATCTCCACGTCTCCTATTCAACCTCTTTTCTGTTTCTTTCTAGTGCCCTTAATTCTTTTACTGCTGCGGTTCTTCTTTTGCTCCTTTCTGAATCTCCTCCTTCTTCCTGTGCAACAGCTTTCTCCTGCTGCTCCCTTCTAGACCTTCTCTTCCTCTTTTTCATAGCAGATTTTTTTCTATTGGCCCTTTCTCAGGCTTTCTTTTCTTTTTCTTTTATGCTGTGTTTGCCTAGGTCTCTTCTTTCTTAATTTATTTTATACAAAAGCCCTTACTTGTTCTAAGGTATTAACCACTCACATACTTCTTTACTTTAATCTTTAAAATAAAGGATCTTAGATTTGCATCGGTTGTCTTTTGCAGCTCTTCCAGTGGCATTATGCTTCCCTCTTCCAGTTTTTGATGGACTCTCATTGTACTCTCATTAGTTTAAATATAGGATTTGTGGCATACAGGTAGCAGTACATTTTCTCCTGTTTATCTGCAGGGGTCCACTTCATTGTAGTTGGTCCTCATAACCTTTTCATTAACCTCTGTGGTTAGTTTCTGTGACAGTGATTCCATGAACAAGATCAACATGGCCTTTATCTGCAGCAGAGATCTTATCTTCATCTGCAGGGTCTGCACTATTGCTACCACCATCAATAGCCCTAGTGCAAAAGCTATGGGTGGGCCTCTTTTTATTCTGGGTGATGTGTGACAGTATGTATTTTTCTTTTTCTTTCCTACCATACTTCATTTGTAGCGTTGCCTTGCTGAGATTTGGTACAGATGTTATACAGTGGGGTCAACAAGTGAAGGCACTCAGCAAGACTTGAGGAGGAATCCTTGGTCTCACCCCTAAGAGATGCACAGTAATTCACCAACCATTGCTAGTGAATTTTAAGTTATGCTCCCTTTGACCTTTTGTTAGCCAGGTACATATCCTTGAAAATTATTCTACATAAGGGTACTTTTCCAACCCCAGTGGAGCTTGCACAATTTGAAATTACTATGTTCCAAAATTGCAGCTACAATGCTATAAAAATGAAAAATAAGATTTGGGGTAAGTAACCACTTACCTGAAGTATAAGCAGCCTTTGCCATAGCAAGATCTTTTTCTTTCCTCAGTTGTGCCAGATCTACTTCAAGAGCATACTTATCTTGCTTTAGCTGCTTTATCTCTTCCAATAAATTGCTTTCTGTCTTCTTCATTTTAAAGACAATATATGATATGTAAAACATTTTTCACAATATTTCAAACAAAAAATGAAGAAACAACTGAAAATAAATTTTAACAGTTCTGTTGCATAAAGCGTAGCTACTCATCTGTAACAGGTGATCTCCGGGAACAGCAGGAATTTAGTCTTCACATATGGGTATCGTCGGTACTGACGGAGCCTGCGCAAGAACGCTCCCCAGCGTCCAATAGGAACGCTTTTGGGAGCATCCCTCAGCACATGCGCGCTGCCTTCCCGCCTTTCCAGCTGTCCCTCTTCAGTTAATTTTGTAGCTGAGTAAAAGGATAGAGGGAGAGAGGAAAGAGGATTTCCCTGCTGCTTGAGAAGCTAGTTGCATTATGCGAAGGCACCGGGCCTGTGGAAGGAAAGCCCTTGTCTGTCTGGTATCTAGACAGGCTCCTATGAATTCCAGGGATTGGGAAGGAACAAGTTGGGATTTTGGGAAGTTTATTACCAACCCCAAGTATTGGAGGATTCGCATTGTGCGAGACAGTGCAGTGCTGGCCTCTGCAACTGTAGGGGCTCGAATGAGACAGTTGTCTAAGTAAGGGAAGACGAATATCCCCAGGGTTCGTAGAAATGCAACTACTACTGCCATGCATTTCGTGAATACCCTTGGTGCTGAAGCTAGACCAAAGGGAAGAACCCTGTACTGGAAATGTTTTCCCCTGAAAAAGAATCGTAATAATTTCCTGTGATCTGGATGGATCAGAATGTGAGTGTATGCATCCTTTAAGTCTAGAGAGCAAAGCCAATCCTGGCTTTGAAGGTATGGCAGAAGAGTTCCTAGAGAAATCATTTTGAACTTCTCTCGAAACAGGTATTTGTTCAATTCTCTGAGGTCTAAAATGGGTCTGTGTCCTCCTGTTTTCTTTGGAATAAGAAAACAGGGGGAGTAGAACCCTGGATCCCATTGAAGAATGGGTACCTCCTCTATTGCCCCTTAGGCAAGAAGTGTTGAGACCTCGTGATCTAACAGATTGTTTGCGGAGGTTTGAGAATTGAATTGCTTTAGAATTGCTGTGAAAATGAAGCTTGTACCCTTCTCCTACAATGGACAAAGTCCAATCTTCTGCTGTTATCTGATGCCATCTGTTGGCAAAGTGACATAACCTGCCTGGGATATTGGGGGGTTGAGGACCCCTCAGAGGCAGGAAGGCTAAGCTCTCTAGGAAGGAGTCAAAGCCCTTGAGGGGGCTGAACCTGCAGAGCTGGTTGGGCTCTGGGGCCTTTGGGCTTCTTTGGCTGTCTAGTTTGTCCCTTTTGGGGAACCTGACCCTGAGATTGACTCTGCTGGGTATAGGAAGGATAAAATTTCCTCTTTTTGCTGAAAGAAGGGTTTTTATAAGACTTCTTTTTGGCTGGAGTGGCTGTAGATTTTGACAATCTATCAAGAGTAGTATTGTCAGCATCTAACTTATTAGCCTTTTCCTGTCAGTTCTTGCCGGAGAGATTCTCTGCCGTGCAAGGAATGTTGCCTAACGTGTCCTGTACCCAAGTCTCCAAGTCTGATGCCTGAAGTCAGGCAATCCGTCGTGCGCCAATGGCAATAGCAGAGGTTCTGCTGATGCATTCAAAGCAGTCAAAGGCTGCACGATTTACAAACTTGGAGACATTTTGAGCATGCTTAACTAGAGCAAGAAAGCCTTGTCTCTTGTTATCTGGGAGAAATGGGCTCATAAGCTCCAAATCTCCTGTAACTTCCTTGAGGAACATTCCTATATACAGTATATATGAACTGATCCTAGCTGAAAGCATGGAAGCCTGAAACATTTGGTGCCCAAAAGCGTCCAGAGTCCTGCATTCACGACCTGGAGGATTGGATGCATGCCTCTTTGCAATTTTCATCCTACGCATGGCTGACTCCATCACCATTGAATGGTGTGGCAGCTGAGTCTTTTGAAATCCAGGACATGGCGGAACGCGGTACATAGTATCAAGTCTCCTAGAGTGAGGAGATGTAGTCAGAGATGTCTCCCACATTCTGAGCATCAAGTTATGCAGAATTTCATGGATGGGCAGAGTGGCTGCCTCCTTTGGAGCTTTAGGATATTGGAGAATTTCCAATTCCTTTGCTCTGGGTTCCTTTTCAGGAGCCACCGTGGTTGAGAGGCCTTTGGCTATATCACAAATAAAATCCTGAAAAGACATGTCCTCTGGAGGTGACATTCTGCGTTGGGGAGAAGAGGGATCCTCTGGGACAAACCCTCTAGTACCAGCAGAATTGTCAGAGTCTTTGGAATCGGAGGATTTGAAGTATTCCTGACCACGATGCTCATGCAAAGCACAGTCCTGGTATCGATCGAAGTCGGTACCGAGTTGATCCGGTACCGATCTGTCGATTCCAGCCAAAGATGGTGTGGGAAGAAGTCCCACCGGGGCCGGTACCATTGGTAACGGTATCATCGGTACTGGTACTGGTGTCTGTACCGGTGTAGGTACCATCATCGGTGTCGATGTCGGTACCGGTGCCCACTGGACCAACGGTACCGCAGCTGAGAGAAGAGCTGCGATGCTGCGTTCGATAGCGAGGAATCTCTGGTCTATTGACACTACCGATGCCTGGGTATCGGTACCGGTGAAAACGACCGGAACCCCTGAGCATGGCACAGGTAGTTCTTGCGAGGTCGGGGCCTCGAGAACATCCTGGAGCCCCATTGATGCTTTGGAAGCCGAAGCCTCCCGCTGGGGCTGCTTTGCCGGTATGCTTCCCTCAAGGGCAATGCCAATGGCCTCTCGATGCTTAGCAGGAGAGCTACCCTTTGAGGACCGGCTTTTATGTTTAGTTACTTGAGATCCATGGGAGGAAGAGGAGGCCCTTGAAGATGTCAATGCAATGGATCTAATAATATAGAAAACCCCTGATATAGGTAGTACCAGGTAAATACTAAAAATAACAAACCACCAAAGGAGTCCCACCCCAAGAAATATGTATATAACAGTCTTTGTTTTTGTCGGAGGGAGCCAAGGGAGGCTAGAACTGAGATCTAACCACACCAGATGGCACCATCCATTTCCATGCTCTGAGTTGCTGAATCACTTATCGGAGCTTTAAGCTAAGTTTTTGTTATATACACATGTGTTTTTTTTAGAAAAATGGATGGTGCCATCTGGTGTGGTTAGATCTCAGTTCTAGCCTCCCTTGGCTCCCTCCGACAAAAACAAAGACTGTTATATACATATTTCTTGGGGTGGGACTCCTTTGGTGGTTTGTTATTTTTAGAATGCAATGGATCTGGCATCCGAAGGAAAGAGGGTACCGAGCTTTGCAGTCCGGTTCTGTCTTCCTCTTTTAGTCATCCCCATACAGGAGAGACATTCAGATGGAGAATGTTCAGGCCCTAAACATTTAAGACACCAATCATGAGTGTCAGTGACAGAAATAGTACCTCCACACTTAGTACATTTTTTAAAACCACGAGTTGTTTTTTCCATGTTTTAGGAATATGGGGCCTAGTGCCCAAAATGGCACCTAGCACCAAAAAAGAAAAGTTTCTGAAGAGAAACAGCTTAAAGTATAAGGTGGTTTTTTTTTTTTGGAAAAGAAAAGAACCGGCGGTACCGGTAAGCTTCGTGCGGTAGGCAAACGCGACCACAAGAAAACAATTTTAAAACAGAATTTTCTGCGGTGACAGGGTATGGATCCTGTCGGCTCTGCGGAAAATGAAGAACTGAAGAAGGACAGTTGTAAAGGTGGGAAGGCAGCGCGCATGTGCTGAGGGATGCTCCCAAAAGCGTTCCTATTGGACGCTGGGGAGCGTTCTCGCGCAGGCTCCGTCGGTACCGACGATACCCATATATGAATACTACATGCCTGCTTGTTCCTGGAGATAAGTTTATTTTACTTTTTATCCTCTAAAAGGATAACTCTATAACATGAGGCTAAATAGGTGCCCAAGGTTATTTTAGAAAAACACATAGGTTTCTTTATAAAATACCAGCACAAAACCTGCTAAAATCGCAGTTATAAGGCGGCCATGATGCTCCTCTGCCCAAATTCCTCCCCTGAACATGTCTACAGCCATGCTACTTGTCATAGCTCTTACCTGCAGATGGGGAAGAGGGTAATTTTATAATAGGCATTTTATGTGTGCATGCTTGCATATATATGCGCAAAATCCATTATAAAATTACCCTCTAAAAGGGTAATTTTATAAAAGTTGCCTAGGTTGATGAGAATACCAATGCATGCAAATTGCATCTATTTTATAATAAAACAGGCACCTACTTTTCATTATAAAATAGGGATGTAAGTCTTTAGATACGTGTGGATAATCTAGGTGCAAGCACTTATGTCAGCCTTAGACTTGATATAAATGCATGCATCTAGATTTTTAAAGAATGCCGTAAGCTATAGGATTTTATAAAATATGCACAGGATTTTATTACATAGACTTTTATAACATAGATGTGTGCTCTGCCCAGGCTCCCCACCTGGCAATGCCCATACCAAAAGTATGCACAATTGGACTTCTGTGCATTCTTATAGCATAGCAGCCATCTAAACTACTCATGTAAGTGCCCTTCTGTGCATGTAAGTCACTGAAAATATCTAACCTATGTTGCAGGTGCATAACTTTACATGGCTTGTTATGAAACAACCTTTCCAAGTGCCCTGCATTTGGTTCCACGTTTTCTATTTCTGAGGAAACAGAAGAACTAACAAAGGAGACAAAACCACTTCACCGATGCTACACTATTCATTTTGATAAAACTTCTTTCTTAAACAGGTTGTATGACTATGTAGAACTGCTTTATAAATAACATTTTAGATAATGTACACTTTCAGTTGATTGCATTAATTGCTGTTTAACCCTTGCTTAAATCTGGTACTGATAAACAGAGTAATCTATGGGCTGTTCAAAAGAACTATGGCATCACACACGTTAAGGTGGTTATTTTAGATGCATCACCATGTGTAATAGCAGTAATTACATACATAGATTAGCATACACATGTAAATGGCATTTTAGAAAGGGATTGTACACATGGTAAAGCACACCATGCTTAGTATGGCTGGAGGTATGGAAAGAGCAAGGAGAGGGATTCAGGCCTAAAAATCAATGTGGATTCCTCATCTTACAAGGGGAAGCCACACTGATTAAAAGAAATCTAGCCATCAGCAATAATACCCGCTCCCAGGCACAAATAGGTGCCCTATTGAAGAAGCAGGTGTAAAGGCCTAGTCTGTCTACCTCAATCATTCCTCCCTGCCATTGATCCCCATGACCCTTTTGCAGCATCAGATCTCCCTAATCAAGAAGCCCCCCTTTACATTTTATCTCCCTCCACCAAGAACCCTCCCACCTGACCCTCATCAAGGCATGAAGAAACCTCCTCACAAGACACCCTCACTCTCCAATTCCATACCTAGCCTTCTTGAGGTTCGGGTATCAAGTATAAGCAAGAGCAATCCCCAGATGCTCCTGCTCCTTCGGCTCTGGTATCAGAGGTGCGCCTCCTTCTGGGTCTGGTGCTTGAATCGGTAGAGATGAGTGTTTGCAGGATGTTTGCAGAGAGATTGTGTTTGATTTTAAAAATATTTAGTATTGTTTTATATTTGATGCGTGAGTTAATGGGGAGTCAGTGGAGATGATCCAATATAGGGGTGATGTGTGATGCTTAGAGGACCCAGTTATAATTCTTGCGGCAGTGTTTTGTGCCATCTGTAATGGTCAGAGTGCATGCTTTGGCAGCCCAAGGTATACAGGGTTGCAGAAGTTGAGGATGGGGGTGATTAAAGCTTGGCAGACAGTTCGGAAGTGATTTTGTCAGAGTAGTGTTTTGAGTGGTCTGATGAGTCGCATATTGAGATATGTGTTTCTGGTAGCTTTGTTGATGTGTGATTGGAGGTTTAGATGTTTGTCTAGGGTATTTCCTATGAATTTCTCTTCAGGCTTAATAGGTATCATGATGTTGTTCAGATTGACTGTAGACGGGGGGGGGGGGGGGGTGAATCCAAGGTTCCAAGTAATGAAGAGTGCTTCCGTCTTGTAGTAGTTTATCCTTAGGTTGTTTTTGAGAAGCCAGTGTGCCATCTGATGAAGGCAGTTGGCTATTTTTGTGCAGTCTGGGTTCTCAAGGTTGATTGGATAGATCATTATATCATCTGTGTAAATTGTGTAGTTGATCTTGTGGCTATTGATGATAGAGCAGATGGGTTGTATGTAAATGTTAAACAATAGCATGGACAGGGAAGAACCTTGAGGGACGCCCTGGTTGGCTATGAAAGTTAGGGAGGTATGGAAGCCACATTTACCCTGAAGTTGTCTGTTAAGAGGCATTCCTAACAGGGACTCTACAGGAGGCATTCCTAACAGGGACTCTACAGGTCAAACAACGGTAAGGATTTGAGGGTCTATTTTTATTAAATTGCTAGCTCTCTGACTGGGAGCTCTTAAAAGGGGTTTTGTATATTTTTAAAGCAAAGTTACTTTCTTTTTGGTGCTTTAGTAGACATTTCCTTGAGCAGAGTAGGTTGTTAAACTCTAGTAACCTTCTCAGCTTGGAGAACTGCTGACACCTAATCAGGAGTTAGTGGGCCTGATTACCTGATTGCAGCTGAGGCCTGCATAAAAGGCTCCAGAGCCCTGCCCTGTTGAGGCATTCCTAACAAGGACTCTACAGGTCAAACAACGGTAAGGATTTGAGGGTTTATTTTTATTAAATTGCTAGCTCTCTGACTGGGAGCTCTTAAAAGGGGTTTTGTATATTTTTAAAGCAAAGTTACTTTCTTTTTGGTGCTTTAGTAGAAATTTCCTTGAACAGAGTAGATTGTTGAACTCTAGTAACCTTCTCAGCTTGGAGAACTGCTGACACCTAATTAGGTGTTAGTTCCCTCCCTACCCACCCCAACTCCCACCCACCCCTAGTGAGCAGTCTTGCTTTATAGGGCACCTCCCCATTTAACAAAGCACAGAGACTTGGAGCAGCACATTTTGAATATAATTAAAGAGATTTAACTGCTTTTTCTCTGAAAGGACAGCTGGGAAACCGGCTGATACTTGGTAGATCTCTCTCTTTTGCTTTAACAGATACCTAAGCTCCACGAACAGAACAATGGCTGGGAAAAATCATATCGCTAAAGCTGTTGCCCCCGTTACAGCTTCTGCCAGAAAGAGGTCCTAATGCCAGTTGAAGGACCGGTTCCATGTGCAGGGTGCCTCCATGCTGAAGCTCTGAGGAAACAAGTGGAGGAACTCAGAGAGGAGGTGGCGAAGCTGAGGAGCATGCACGACAGTGAGAAGTACATTGATGAGATGCTTCTTGCAGTAACCAAGCTCTCCAGCAGAGGAGAAGATGGGTGCCAACAGAATGTCGATGATTGGACACAAGTCACCAGGGCCTGCAAAATCACCAATCCAACTTCTCCAGCCCTTGAATTGAAGAACCATTATGCAGCCCTGGAAGTGGAGGAGGTGAAAGCATCCCTGGAAAGGGAAGAACCAGAGCTCAAGTATCCCAAAGTTGCAGAATCACTGACCACAAGGAAGTGAAGGATAGTGGTGGTTGGAGACTCTCTTCTGAGGGGTACTGAGGCGTCCATCTGCCGACCAGACCTGATGTCCAGAGAGGTATGCTGTCTGCCTGGTGCCAATATCCAAGATGTTACGGAGAGTTTGCCGAGACTCATCAAGCCCACTGACTATTACCCAATGTTGCTAATCCATGTTGGAACAAATGATACTGTTAGGTATCCCTCGGAACGTATCAAAAGTGACTTCATGGCTCTGGGACAGAGGGTGAAGCAGTTAGGTGCACAGGTGGTGTTCTCTTCAATCCTCCCTGTCGAGGGTAAAGGCCAAGGCAGAGAGGCTCGCATCCTGAAGATGAATGCATGGCTGCGTGGATGGTGTCATCGAGAGCATTTTGGTTTCCTAGACCATGGGATGCTGTTCCAAGGGTTGCAGAGCAGAGATGGCATCCATTTGTCCAAGAAAGGTCAACGCATCTTCGGTAGTAGACTGGCTAATCTACTGAAGAGGGCTTTAAACTAGATTCATTGGGGATGGGTGAAGAAAGCCCCCAGGTAGGTGAAAGCCCCCAGGTAGGTGATACATTAAATACCTTTATGGAAATGGGTAACAGGGATAACATATGGAAAGCAGTGTGTATAAATGCCCGTAGCATTGGAAATAAGATCCCTGATGTTGAAACTTTGGTGGGAGTGGCTGACGTGGGTTTAGTGGCAGTTACAGAAACATGGTTCACAGAAAACCATGACTGGGATGTAACTATACCTGGCTATACTTTATTCAGAAAGGACAGGGTAGGAAGAAGGGGAGGAGGAGTGGCACTATATATAAAAGCTACTATTAAAACTTTGGAATTACAGAGCTTAAAAGGGAGAGAGGAGGCATTGTGGGTTAAACTAGAAAGAGGGAAAGAGAAATCTATTTGCATTGGTGTGATATACAAACTTCCCTCACAAGAGGAAGAGGTGGACAGAGAGTTAATTGAAGACATAGGCAGCATTGCTAGGAAAGGGGAAGTGCTACTGATAGGAGATTTCAATATGCCAGATGTTGATTGGCACATTCCTGCTGCAGTATCACCTAGAAGTAAGGATATCCTCGATTCTCTACAGGGAGAACTATTCAGGCAATTGGTAATAGACCCCACATGTGAAGGGGCCATACTGGACTTGGTGCTTACCAATGGTGAAAGTGTTTCTGATGTTGTAGTGGGAGATCATTTTGCATCCAGTGATCACCAGATGGTGTGGTTCAGTATTATGTTAGAATCCATTCAAAGGTGAGGATCTTAGACTTTAGGAAGACTAACTTTGTCAAGATGGGCCAATACCTCAGGGAGTCGTTAGTGGGATGGGAACAGCTGAGGGATGTAGAAAAACAGTGGGCAAAACTGAAAGGGGATATTTTAAGGGCAACCAACCTTTTTTTTAAAATGGTAAATAAAGGTAAAAGGAAAAGGAGATCGTTATAGCTTTCGAAAGAAGTAGCTGGAAAAGTGAAGAAAAAGAGGGAGGCCTTCATGAAATACAAGAGATCACAGAGAGAGGAAGACAGGCATCTTTATTTGGAAAAAGTTAGAGAAGCTAGCAAAGTAGTCAAGAAGGCAAAGATTCAAAAGGAGGAGGAAATAGCCAATGCAATAAAATGGGGGGATAAGATGTTTTTCAGATATATTAGTGAGAAGAGGAAGGGCAAAGGTGGTATTGTCAGACTCAAGGGTTCAGGGGAGGAATATGTAGAAGCTGATAAGGATAAAGCAGAATTGCTTAACAAATATTTCTGTTCTGTGTTCACAGATGAAGAACCAGGAGAAGGACCTCCGAAAACACCCACAAACAGGAACAGAAGCGAGGGACATCTTTAACAATTGTCAGAAGACTGTGTTCGTGAGAAACTAGCTCAACTTAAAGTAGACAAAGTGATAGGACTGGATGGGATACACCCTAGAATACTGATGAAACTTGGGGACGTTCTAGCAGCTCCACTGACTGACTTTTTCATTGCCTCGTTGGAGTCGGGAGTGGTGCCAAAGGACTGGAGAGAGGCTCATGTGGTGCCTTTATACAAAAGCGGAAGAAAGGATGTGGTTGAAAACTACAGGCCGGTTAGTTTAACTTCGGTGGTGAGTAAATTATTGGAAACGCTGCTGAAAGAGAAAATAGTGAGGTTTCTGGAGTCCAGCGGATTACAGGATCCGAGGCAGCATGGATTCACCAGAGGCAGGTCTTGTCAGACAAATCTGATCGATTTCTTTGACTGGTGTGGGGGAGCCTAGCCCAGGCCACGGCCTATAGGTGTAGGGCTGCCCTTGTTAGTCTTTAAATAAAGATTATGTTATCCTCATCCAAAGCCTGGGCTTCTGGGACTTGTAGTTGTGTTACTTGTTCAAAAACAGAAGTATGGAAACCGAAGGGGTTTTTTTCAAAGGCAAACAGGAATTTATTTCTTCTTTTTTTTTCCAAAAACACTAAGGCTTAACAGAAGGCAACAGGATTCTTCTCCAAACAATATTCCTCAGGAAATTCCATGAAACCAAAGACTGAAACTGCTTTAGAAGGCTCTCTTAACACATGCAGCTGTCTCTCCATATATATAACAAACAAATACGTCCCTTTTTTTTTCAAACAAAAGTAAATGTCTTCTCTGCATTAAACAGGGTTCTTAGCTTTCCTGGCTAGAGTAACTCTCCCTGTTTCCTTAATGCTTTGGGGTTTTCAAGTTACAGGATTTTTTTTCTCCAGAAGCTTTTATTCAGCTCTCTGACACCATGAACAGTCCATTAATGAATCTTCAGACATAGAAACAGGTTCAGAACAATCTACCTGCATTTCCTCTGGATCTCCTGCCGGTACGTCTGACTCTAAAGCTCCATGCAACGCTTCTGGCTCAATGCACTGGATAAATTGGAAGACTGGGCATCCAAATGGCAGATGAAATTTAATGTGGACAAATGCAAAGTTATGCACCTAGGAAAGAACAACCCACACTATAGTTACACGATGCAAGGCTCCACATTAGAAACCACCACCCAGGAAAAGGACTTAGGAGTCATCGTGGATAACATGTTAAAACCCTCCGCCCAGTGTGCAGCGGCGGCCAAGAAAGCAAATAGAATGCTAGGTATCATAAAGAAAGGGATGGAGAATAAAACAAAGGATATTATAATGCCTCTGTATCGCTCCATGGTACGACCGCACCTTGAATATTGTGTGCAATTCTGGTCGCCGTATCTTAAAAAGGACATAGCGTTATTAGAAAAAGTACAGAGAAGAGCCACCAAATTGGTGAAGGGGATGGAAGGCTACTCCTATGAAGAGAGGCTAAAAAGGTTAGGGCTCTTTAGCCTGGAAAAGAGACGGCTGAGGGGAGATATGATAGAGGTCTATAAATTAATGAATGGAGTGGAACGGATAAACGTGGATCAATTGTTTACGCTATCAGAATATAGAAAGACTAGGGGACATGTAATGAAGCTACAGGGTAAACTATTTAAGACAAATAAGAGAAAATATTTTTTCACTCAACGTGTAATCAAACTCTGGAATCTGTTACCGGAGGATGTAGTAAGGGCTGTTAGTATAGCTGGGTTTAAAAAAGGTTTGGACAAGTTCCTGGAGGAAAGGTCCATAAACCACTATTAAAAAGGGACCCAGGATATCAATGCTTGACCCAGTACAAGCATTATGGAACCTGTGTCTTTTGGGGATATTGCTAGGTACGTAGGACCTAGATTGGCCACTGTTGGAAACAGGATACTGGGCTTGATGGACCTCGGTCTGACCCAGTATGGCATGTCTTATGTTCTTATGTTCTTAAAGCTCCTGAACTTTTCTCCACAGAGGCTTTCCACTACGAGCAAGGTTTTCACCTGGAAGGTGAAGATTCTTTTTCTGAATTAAATGCCACAGTGCCTCTAACTGTTTCAGGTCACTGTTAGCTTTATCTTTATCTTTATTAAAACACTTGATAGACTGCCCAGGCCGGAGCATCAGGGCGGTGTACAATCATAAAATGACAGCCACTGGAAAATAAGGAAGAAAGGAACGCCAAAAATAACAGGACAGAAAGAGAGACAGTAAAAAACAGAGAGAGGACAACAAGAGCGCAGGAAGGGCAAAAGGGAAATGAGGGGAGGGCGGAAGAACATGGGAAAATTTAAAAGGGATGGGAGGCGCGACTAGGGGGATAAAACACCATCAGTAGGGGGAGAGCACGGGAAAATTAAGGGGGATGAGAGGCGCAACTAGAGGGAAGAGCACCATCAGTAAGGAGAGGGAGATCGAAAGCCTGACAGAAAAGGTGTGTCTTAAGAAGGGCCTTGAAACGAGTGTAGGACAGTTCGGTGCGGAGTGGGAGGGGAAGAGAGTTCCAAAGAGCGGGACTTAAGAAAAAGAAAGCGGAGTGACGAGTGGATTCGAGGTGGGCCTGTGTAGGTGAGGGGAGGAAGAGACGATTGCCGTGGGATGAACGAAGGAGGCAGGGAGAGGGCTGAAGATGAATGATATTGGCTAAGTACTGGGGGGTATCAGAGTGGAGAGCCTTGTGAGCAAGGATAAGTAGTTTGAACTTAAACCGGAATTTAATTGGGAGCCAGTGTAAGGAAAACAGACACGGTGAAATATGGGAACGAAAAGGGGACGAGGTGACAAGACGGGCAGCAGCATTCTGAACAAGTTGGAGACGACGGAGTTGGTAAGATGGAAGACCGGCATAGATAACATTACAATAGTCGAGACGAGAGATAACCAAAGACAGGACAAGAGTGACAACACAGGATAAGGGAAGAAAGGAACGGACGGCCTTGATACGGCGTAAGTGAAAAAAGGAAGAGCGAACAACGGAGGAGATATGTTCATGAAAAGAGAGGGACGGGTCTAGGGTAACACCCAGGTAACGAAGGGTAGGGGCAGAAGGGAAGGAGTGGGAGCCCATAACAGGTAGTACCGTGGGGGGTGGAAGACCAAAGGTAATCCAGAGAGCAGCAGATTTAGTGGGGTTAGCATGCATGAAGTTTGACTCAAACCAGGAGGCGATAGAAGACAAACAGAGGTTGAGTGGAGCAAGGTCCGGGGAGGAGGGAGAAGTGTGGTGAACCAGGAGGATGTCGTCGGCGTATATGTAGAAGGAGAGAGCAGATTGTTGGACTAACAGGGCTAAAGGAGCAAGAAAAGCATTGAAAAGCAGAGGAGCGAGAATGGAACCCTGGGGAACGCCACAAGTGGCGGGGGTAGGGGGGGATGCTGAGGTACCGGAGTGGACTGAGAAGCTACGGCAAGACAGGAAAGAGTGAAACCACCGGAGGACAGTACCATGGATACCAAAGTCAGACAGACGAGAAAGGAGAGTGCGGTGATCGACTACATCAAACGCAGAGGACAGATCCAGAGAGACCACAAGAGAAATATCACCACGATCGTGAGAGCGGTGAAGTTCGGAGAGCAGGGCTGTGAGGACGGTTTCGGTACTGTGACCGGTGCGGAAACCAGATTGACGGGGTGGAGGGCGTGAGTGGAATCAAGATGAGAAGCCAACTGGGAGAAGACAAGTTTTTCAAGGACCTTGGACAGGAAGGGGAGGTTGGAGACAGGGCGCCAGTTGGCGGGGGAAGTGGGGTCAAGGGTAGACTTTTTCAGGAGGGGACGGAGAATAGCGCGCTTCCAACGGGAGGGGAAAAGACCGGAGGAGAGACTAGAATTGAAGATAGAAAGAATAAAGGGCACAAGTGCAATATCAGGATTGAGTAGCCAAGAAGAGGGCAAGGGATCAAGGGGGCAAGTAGTTTGGTGGGCAGTCGAAATGGCCTTGAGGAGTTCAGGAGAGGAGATGGGGGAGAAGGAACACCAGCTGTGAGGAAAAGTGTGAGTGGGAGATGAAGGGAGCACAGACTGAGAGGAGGAGGAGGAAGGGGAAGTGGGAGGGGGGGGAAAGGGGAGGAGGACAGGTGGGGAAGGAGGAACGAAGGGAGAGAATCTTGCCAGTAAAGAAGGAGGCAAGAGAAGAGGGGCGGGGGGGGGGGGGGTTGGAGGGGATAGAAGGGAGAGAGGAAGGGGAGGAAATAGATTTAAGGACAAGAAAAAGGCGTCTGGCGGAGTTTGATGACGTAGAAATAAGGCGAGAGTAATGGGAGTGTTTAGCTGAGAGATTGCAGAACGGTAAGAGAGATGAGCAAGCTGGTAGTTGGAGCGAGAACCATGAGTGCGGAGCTTCCTCCAGTGCCGCTCAGCACGGCGAAGATTGGAGCGAAGAAGAAGGAGACCGGGGTGATACCAGGGGTGGTGGGAGGAGGGACGGGGGGCCATGTACTTTTGTTCACCAACCTTCTGGGAGCTTGAACCCTTAGAGCTGGTTCACAAACTGTAGAAATTGCACTCTGCTGCTGGCCAGTAATTCTCCCAGCCACACCTCTGCTGGCTTCAGAACTACTTGTACTTTTCCTGCAAGCCTGACTTTCTCTTGGGGTGTTGCCTTCACCTCTGAAGTCCCCACAGAAGTCTCCACCGGTCTCCTCCCCGGTGAACTCCCTGGGTCTTTCTTGGGTGCTTCTCTCCCCAGCAGTCTGTGTGGTCAACTCCAACTCCCTGGTCAATTCCCCGATCGAATTCCTGGTCGAACTCTCTAGTGAACTCCCTTTCCTTCCTGTTCCTCTGGGTTTATAAAACTGTTTTTTTTCTATCGTGCACTGCCCCCTGCTCAGGTGCTTTTCATTAGTTTCCAAGCCTGCCCTTAGGTTAGCAGAGCTTGGGTGTGGCCTGCCTTCAGCAACTGTGTGTTTTTTCTCTTTTCCTGCACTCTGCAAGCTATGGATTTGCTGCCTGTCTCTTTCCTTAAAGGTAGATTTTTGATTTTCCTCTATTTCCATGGGCTCAGCCATACTCTCCTCATCACACTGGGTGACCAGGGAGATGGACCGAGGAGAGCCCTAGATGTGGTGCATTTAGATTTCAGTAAAGCCTTTGACACTGTTCCTCACAGGCAACTTATAAACAAACTGAGCACCCTAGGGATGGACCATAAAGTTACTGCTTGGGTTAGAAATTGGTTGGGTGGGAGGCGGCAAAGAGCACAGGTAAATGGAGCTCTCTCTGAGGAGAAGGATGTTACCAGTGGTGTGCCCCAGGGATCTGTCCTTGGTCCAATTTTTTTTAACATCTTTGTTAGTGATATAGCGGAAGGGCTGTCGGGAAAGGTTTGCCTCTTTGCGGATGATATCAAAATCTGCAATAGAGTAGACATCCAGGAAGGTGTAGATAACATGAGGAGGGATCTAGCTAAGCTTGAAGAATGGTCTAGAATTTGGCAGCTGGGATTTAATGTTAAAAATTGTAAGGTCATGCATTTGGGCTGCAGCAATCCAAGGGAGCAATATAGTATAGGGGGTGAAGTACTTTTGTCCACTAAAGAAGAGCGGGACCTAGGCGTGGTTGTGTCTGATGATCTTAAAGTAGCTAAAGAGGTAGAAAAGGCGACGGCAAAAGCTAGAAGTATGCTTGGGTGCATACGGAGAGGAATGGCTAGCAGAAAAAAGGAGGTGATAATGCCCCTGTATAAGTCTTTGGTGCAACCTCATTTGGAGTATAGTGTGCAATTCTGGAGACCACACCTTCAAAAGGATGTGAACAGGATGGAGTCGGTGCAGAGGGTGGCTACTAAAATGATTAGTGGTCTTCATTATAAAGCATATGAGGACAGACTTAGGGATCTTAATATGTACACTTTAGAGTAAAGACGGGATAGAGGTGATATGATTGAGATGTTTAAATACCTCCGTGGCATAAATGTTCAGGGAGAGAGCCTCTTTCAATTGAAAGCAAGTTCTGCTACGAGGGGACATGGGATGAGGGTGAAGGGAGATAGATTCAGGAGTGATATGCGGAAATATTTCTTTACGGAAAGAGTAGTGGATCCGTGGAATAGTCTCCCAGTGGAGGTGGTAGAGATGAGGACAGTAACTGAATTCAAAAAAGCATGGGACAAACACAGAGGATCTCTAAAGGTAAAAAAGGGACTGTTGTAGTTATTGATATGGAAGGACAGAGTAGATAGGCCATGTGGTCTTTTTCTGTCGTCATATTTCTATGTTTCTATTTCATAATAGTACCATAGAGTCCAATCTCTTCTAGTCTTCTCAGTAGTATGTTATGGGAGACTGTGTCAAAAGCTGAGGTGATATCGATGAAGATCATTAGTAGTCCCATCTTGGCATTATCAATAACTCTGATCAGATTGTCAAAGAGGAAGATCAGGAGAATTTCGACACTATGGTTAGGTCGAAAGCCGTGTTGGTGTGTGTCTAATGGTGCATGGGGGTCAATATGGTCCTGGAGTTGACGTTGTACAATTCTTTTCTTTTTTTTTTTTTTTTAAGTTTTAATCAATCTTTATTGAAATAAAGCAAGCATACAATCAAGTCCACATCAAGGAGACAGTCACCGAAAACAAACAAATAAGGCAAAAGGATCCAAAATAATTGAGCCCAATTTACATGAGGAGAAAAAGAAAGTAACTATCAACTCACAATGGTTCCTTGCTGATCAAAAAAGCCTCAAGTTGACCGACATCGAGAAACACATATTTAATGCCTTCCAACACCAAAATACATTTGCAAGGGTATTTCAAGAAGAAGGAAGCCCCAATGGCAAGAGTCCGCTCTTTCAAAGCCAAAAACGCTTTCCTCCGGACCTGAGTAGCCCTACTCACGTCCGGAAATATTTGTATAGAATCCCCGCAAAACACCTGATTTTTCTTTTTAAAATATAAATTCAAAATCAAATTTTTATCCTGTGTAGAAAGAAAAGAAACAATCAAAGTAGCATGCTGAGAAATTAAATCTATAAAGATTCCAAAAACTGAGAGACATCTAAAGACTCAACGCCATTGGGACGCCCTTCCTAAACTAAAACTGGAGAGGAAGCCTTAAGCGCTGAAATCATAGGAATATAATAGAGAGAGGAAAACTTTATAGAATCCACATCATCAATTAACAAGACCTCCTTAAAATATTTATGTACCAAAATCAATGGAGAAAGATAATGAGTGCGAGGGAAATTTAAGAAACGTAGATTTTTTGAACGATTAATATTCTCGAGGGCTTCCAACTGATGATGGGTTATAGCACTATGTTTAATAGAAGATGAAACAGCTGCCTCTAAAACAGTAAAACGACCCTCCAATTTAGACAATAACTTCTTATTTTTTGACAACAAATCATCATGCTCAGAGAGCTTCTGTACCACTTCCCCAGAAAACTGTTCTACTTGGGAAAAGGAAGCGCGAAAGGAACCTTCCATGCGCGCTAACAGTTCCCAAATATCTTTTAAAGAAACTTCAGCAGGTACAGCCACCTCCAAAGTTCCAGGAGAAAATACCACTGGGGAAGGCAACTTAGCTCTCTGTTCTCCCAATGCCATCACAGATGAGAGCTCCTGATCAGTAGAAGGGTTTGCACCGGGTATATCCTCCCGGAAAGAAAGCACCTCCAAAACCTCTTTCTCCTCGGGTTGAGCAACCCCCAGCGTAATAGAGGAAGAATCAGACACAGTACTCACGGACTCCCTCGACTGATCTTTCTCCGAGGCTGAAAATCCAGGACCCAGAAGATGACGATCCATAGGTCCAACAATTTTGCCGACTTTAGCAGGAATAGCAGGAAAAACCTTCTTCTGCCGTCGACCCATGAGACCGTGTAGAAGGCTCCTCACAGCTCCGAAGGGGCTCCAAAGGGGCGTGGCCTGATCCTTTGGTCACGCCCCTTCAGGCACGCACCCACGGGTACGCGCCCGCGGGTCGCGTTCCGTGGTGGGCCGACGCTGAAATAGCGGCCCAGAGGGGGCGGGGTCACCAAACTCCTCCTCTGCACAGCACCGCACCAGGATCCGAACAGGAAACAAGCAGGCAAGCGTCTCACCGGGCAGCAACTGGGCCGACGCTGAAATAGCGGCCTAGAGGGGGCGGGGCGGGATCACCAAGCTCCTCCTCTGCACAGCACCGCACCAGGATCCGAACAGGAAACAAGCAGGCAAGCGTCTCACCGGGCAGCAACTGGGCCGACGCTGAAATAGCGGCCCAGAGGGGGCGGGGTCACCAAGCTCCTCCTCTGCACAGCACCGCACCAGGATCCGAACAGGAAACAAGCAGGCAAGCGTCTCACCGGGCAGCAACTGGGCAGACGCTGAAATAGCGGCCCAGAGGGGGCGGGGTCACCAAGCTCCTCCTCTGCATAGCACCGCACCAGGATCCGAACAGGAAACAAGCAGGCAAGCGTCTCACCGGGCAGCAGCTGGGCCGACGCTGAAATAGCGGCCCAGAGGGGGCGAGGTCACCAAGCTCCCCCTCTGCACAGCACCGCACCAGGATCCGAACAGGAAACAAGCAGGCAAGTGTCTCCGTACAATTCTTTTCGATGATCTTCATGAGAAACAGGAGGCCAGAGATAGGCCTCAAGGCAGCTGGGTCCGATTTGCTTAATGTTGAGTTCTTTGGTATGGGAGAGATGGCTGCTACCTTTAGAACATCTGGCATTATCCCTTGGGAAAGGGATTGTAAACAATTTTGTGTATGATGGGGCTCAGGTCCTCCTTTGCCGATTTAATCCAGGCCACCGGGCATGGATCTGTAGGGGCAGTGCTTGTGTTGAGCGTGGAGATGATTTGAACAATCTGCTCCACCGATGGGATGCTAAAACTGTCCCATATTAGATTACGTTCTGAGGGTTTGGGAGTGTTAATCGAGGTATGTTGAAGGGGAAGTCGTGAATTTTGCTTGAAGGAAGTCTGCGAAGGTCTGTGGGTGGATAAGTTCATCATCATAGTGGTTGGGATCCTTGGTGAGTGTGTGCACTGTTTCGAAAGGTTCTCTGGGCCTATTGGCAGATTTAAGAACAAGGTTTGTGTGGTTTTCTCTTTTTTTGTTTGTTAATGAGGTTATTGTATTCCATTTGTTTTGTTTGGTAGAGCTCGTGGGTTGCTTTAGATTTAGTTCTTCGCCAGCATCGTTCCAATCTTTGTAGAATTCTCTTAGCGTTGAGGATCTCCTGTGTATACAATGGTGCGGATTTAGGTATGGAGCACTGGGGTTCAGAGTCCCTGGACTCAGGTGCTTTAGCTATTGTTGATATGAACATGTTCCAGTTTTCAGTTAGGGTATTTAGTTCTTAGGATTCTGTGTTCAGGTTAGTAAGTATTTCATGTAGAAATTAGTCCTTGTTGAAGCACTTGAATCTTCTTCTTGACTGAGGTTGAGCTTTATGTGCTGTTATGCTTGGGTATTGTATCTCAATTCTTATTCTGTGGTGATCCGACCATGGCACTGGTGTTATTGATGGGGTTGTGATGTACTTGTGTTCAATAAGTTAGCTGGGTATGAAGATGAGATCTGGTGAGGATCCGTGTATGTGTGTGGGGGCTTTGATAATTTGGGTGTATTGGAGTGAGTACATTGCAGACAGGAAGGTTTCAGCACCGTTGCTGGTGGCAGATTTGAGGTTGAAGTCCCCCAGAACGACTAGAGGTTTGTGGGGTGTATTGACTGCACAGACGGATTCCAGGGTAGATGTTAGTTCATCCGAAGGTGCATTCAGAGCTCTATATGTAAGGCTAAGAGCTATATGCATATTCTCAATGATAATCATGTTACAGGCAATAGTACTTGAGGCAGAGTGAGACTTGAATCTGAGGTTGCTTCTTGCGAGGATAAGGATGCCTCCTCCTCTCTTGCGAGTGCATGAGCAGTTGAATGTCGTGTGAGTGGGGGGTGTGAGTTGGTTGAAGAGAACGTTATCGGTGGGCATGAGCCATGTTTCTGTGATACATATCTGTTTGTTGTGACTCTATATGGTCTTCCAGAGTGTTAATTGTATTTCTTATTGATCTGGCATTTATAAGTTCTATACTGATCAGAGGTAATCTGTTTGGGTTTATATGTGGCTTATGCTGAGATATAGAAGTGCTTGTGTTTATTGTGATGAGGTTTTTCCGGGTAGCCCATTTGTGTGAAGTTTGTGAAGTTGCATGAAAGTAAGGTGTGATGATATGAAAAAGTGTGGGTAGTTGCATAGAGTTTTTGGTGAGTGTGGTGGATTGTGTGTAGTGTAGGAGGAAGTGCGTAAGGAGGAGACCTGGGAAGAAACTTGTAGTTATCATTGTGAAGGTTTGTTCGTGTTGGCAGGGGATAATAGAAGTCGGTGGGAAATATAAAAAGACCCACCTGATCTTTGCCCAAACCCACCTTGAGGAACCACAATCCTTCTGAGAAAATGTTCTGTGGACATATGAAACCAAACTTAAACTCTTTTTGGCAATGTAGACCAGCGATACATTTACAAGCAAAGAAATGAAGCTGATAAGGAATAAAAAAACACCCTTCCTACAGTTAAATATGGTGGAGGTCCCATAATGTTGTGGGGCTGTTTTGCTGTGTCAGGAACTGGAGGCTTGGAACATATTAAAGGAATCATGGTGTCAGAGGACTACCAAGGTATTTTGGAGCGAATGTGCTACCTAATGTCAGAAGGCTAGGTCTGGGTCGAAGATCATGGGTCCTCTAGCAGACAATGACCCATAACATACATCCAAAAGTACAAAAGAATGGTTAAAAAGGAAAAAATGGACTGTTTTAAACTGGCCAGCAATGAGTCTTGATCTCAGTCCAATCGAAAACCTTTGGAAAGAGCTGAAATCTGCCACTGGTAAAAGGAATCTTGGAAACATTCATGAGTTGAATCAAATCGCAGTCGAAGAGAGAAACTACCAGCAGAGATAGATGGCTACAATAAACATTTGGAGGCTGTCATTATTGCCAATGATTGTGCAACTAAATATTAGTGAAGGGTGCCATTAATCCTGTCCAGGTCATATTTTGCTTTTTTCTCAGAAATTACTACAGCTATGTTGCACAGACATTTTTTTTTTGTTGTATACCTTTGAACATGCTATTCAAATATTATGATGACATACAGTTGGAATATTTCCAATTATTTCTCAAGATACTGTATACAACATACCTAAACTACAAGGGTGCCAATAATCTTGACCATAACTCTATGCCATATATGTGACCACAGGGGATAGCTGCTGTACAACGGGAGGCTACACAATCAGTGGAGGAAGATGCGCATATACAGCAACTCTCTTTCCCTCTGAAGCAAGGGACTCAGAAACACTGAAGTGCTGCCCTGTCAACATGTGTGGAAGCAGCTCGCCACACCTCAGCAGGGAGAACAGGCAACAATACATAGTCCCCAAACACACCAAGAATGTTGCAATTACATGAGCAGAGCTGAACCTATCTGCTAAATTATTTTGTTGCTCTTAAATCCAACCATCGCAGTATCGTCAACAGACACACAGACACGACGTGCACGTTTCAGACCAATTGTCCTGTTTCAAGTGCCACTTTCTTTCCTCACATTCCGACGTGCACGTTTCGGACCAATCACCCTGTTTCAAGTGCCACTTTCTTTCCTCACATTCCTTCTTCAGACAAAACCGCATGAACAACCCGGCTAAGTTCAGCTGCTGTTTATAACGAGCGCCATATGCTGATTGACTAAGTTAGTCTGTCACTCAACAGGGAACATCAATCAGACGACAGGAAAACCTCACTAAGGAGGGGAATTCCACTGCGTCATAGATGACCTCAAAGTAAGCTCGACCATTCAATTTCTTTGTTCAATCCTGAGGGATGAACCATATTAAATTTGAAAATTAGGCTTTGTTCTCGTTTTTGTAGCACTGCTAGATGATCACCCCCCCTAGGTATCAGGGGAACGTGATCCAGCACTGTCCATAACAAATCCTCAAAGTTGTGATCATGAGCCAGTGTTCAACAATCAGAGCAGATATAACCTGCTGTCAAATGCGGGATGCATGTTCGCCCAATCTTGTTTTTATCATGCGTGTTGTTCTCCCAATATATACCAAAGGACAAGGGCACTGCAATACATAGAACACAAATGTAGAAACACATGTGGTTGCCCATCGCCATGTAAAAGCTTGACCAGTTAAAGGGTGAGACCATATTACACCCGTCATTGCAGTCGCACAATATGCACAAGAAGCATAGATTGAATGACCCCTGTCAGACAAACCGGGGGAATTGGTCGATCAACCGGGACCGTTGACTGTACCAACATGTCTTGTAGATTAGTACCCCGAGAAAAAGCTACCATAAGGGTTTTTTAAAAACATGAATGCAACTCCAAAACAGTCCAATATTTTTTGAGTATTCCCACTATTTGCATACTCAAATTCATATAAGGGATGACTCCCACAAAACATTCAGATGATGTAGTTGATTTCTCTGGCTCCAAGGATACCTCCAACAACCACTCACGATGAGTGTAAGTGGCCTGGCGATAAGCTTGTTTGATCACTCTTTCTGGATATCCTCTAGCCCGTAACCGGTTAACAAGATCGAGAGCATGAATGTTAAAGTCAGCAAGAGTTGAGCATATCCGTCTTAATTGAAGGAATTGTCCAAATGGGAGACCCTTTGGCAATGGACCTGGATGACAGCTCTGATATTTTAATAAACTATTACGTTGGACACTCTTACGATATAAAGTGGTTCGGAAGGAACTATTCTCTTTAATTATAAGCATGTCAAGAAATTCCATCTGATGAAAATCAACATGCACTGTGAAGGTAATATTAGATTTTAAACCGTTCAACCAACTTATAAAATCCTGTAATTGGACAGGAATGCCCAACCATAGAAAAAATATATCATCTAAGTATCTTCTCCAAAAAAGAATATGAGGAAAATATGAAGATCCATAAATGAACTTCTCTTCAAAATCAGCCATATATAAGGTCGCAATGGATGGTGCCAATGATGCCCCCATTGGTAACCCAAAAATTTGGTGATAATACTTCCTTTCAAACAGAAAATAGTTTCTAGTCAATACCAAATCAAGCAGTTTACATAAAAATTTACAAGGGAGACGAGTAGGCACAAACGTGAACAAAGCTGATAACAGTGCCATTGCTTCAGCTTGATTGATGTTAGTGTAGAGCGCAGCTACATTTAATGTAACAAGGTAGAAATCCCATGATGGAATAGATGCTGCAATTAGCTGTTGTAAAAAGTGAGTAGAATCCCTCACAAATGATTTTACAAGAATTGCTTCCTTCTGTAAAAATACATCACAAAATTGTGATAGAGGCTCAAGCAAGGACCCCCTACACGAAACAATTGGTCTACCTGGGGGGGACACCAAGGATTTGTGGATTTTAGGTACCATATATATTACTGGAACCACAGGATTCTCCAATTTCAAAAATTTATACTCCTTTTTAGTCAACCAGCCATGAGATAATCCCTCATCAAGGAGGGTCTTTATCTGTGTTTGAAGTTCCAACGTGGGATCAGCTATATATTGGCAATAAGTTTGTACATCCGAAAGATGATTCCTAAGATTATCTAGATAATCATTTGTGGACTGCACCACTATTGTGCCCCCTTTATCAGCTTTTCTAATAGCTGAGACAGGATCCAGACATTGCTATTTCAGAGCCACATTACTCCTTTTATCCAAATTAAACCACTTCAGATGTGCATTTAACTCCAAATGTTCAAGATCACGGAGAACCAAATTCTGAAATGTGAGAATAGAAGGATCTTTCACTTCAGGCGGGACCCATTTAGATCATGGAATTTTAACGGAATCATCCGTAGTCCCTGGTTTATCTGAAAAATAATGAATGATATGTAGTTTGCGAAAAAACCTATAAAGACTCAGATGAATGTGAAACGGATCATGTTTCACCGTCGGTACAAACAACAAACCAAGGTTAAGGTGATGTTCTTGTTCAGTAGTCAATGGTTTTGTCATTAAATTTACTACTAATGATTCAGTTGGCATTTGGACCGCTGCCGAGTTAGCGGTGGGTCCCATCCGTCTATTTGATGACCACAATAAGGTTTCCCCCCTCGAGTCCAACCTCTCCGAAAATCCAGTGAATTGGATGTCTTAAAATTGTCAGAGGAACCACTACTGACTATTATTCGATATTGCTCATCCATGTCGGCACAAATGATACTGATAGGTAGCCCTCTGAATGTATCAAACATGACTTCATGGCACTGAGACAGAGGGTGAAGCAGACAGGTGTGCAGGTGTTGTTCTCTTCAATCATCCATGTTGAGGGTATAGGCCAATGCAGAGAAGCTCGCATCCTGGAGATGAATCAATGGCTGTGTGGATGGTCTCATCGAGAGTGCTTTGGTTTCCTGGACTATAGAATGATGTTCCAAGGGTTGCATAGCAGAGATGGCATCCATCTGTCCAAGAAGGGTCAAAGTGTCTTCCACAGCAAACTAGCTAACCTACTGAAGAGGGCTTTAAACTAGGTTCATTGGGGATTGTTGAAGAAAGCCCCCACATAAGTGAAAGCCCCCAGGTAAGTGAAACATTAAGTACTTCCATAGAACTGGGTAAAAAAGGGCAACATCTGGAAAGTGGTGTGTATAAATGCCTATATCATGGGAAATAAGATCCCAGATGTTGAGGTTTTAATGGAAGAAGGTGACTTGGATTGAGTGTTGCATATGGAGACATGGTTCATGGACATCCATGACTGGGATGTAATTATACCAGGCTATACTTTATTCAGAAAGAAAAGGGAAGGGAGGAGGAGTGCACCATATGTAAAAAATAATATGAAAGCTATAGAATTACAGGGCTTAAAAGGGAGACAGGAGGCACTGTGTATTAAACTAGAAAGAGAGAAAGGGAAACCATTTGCATTGTAGTGATATACAGATCCCCCTCACAGGGAGAAGAAGTGGATGGAGATTTAATAAAAAACATATGCAGCATTGCCATGAAAGCAGAAGTGCCACTGATAGGTGATTTCAATATGCTGGAAATTGATTGGCACATCCCTGCTGCGGTGTCATCTAGTAAGGTGATCCTAGATTCTACTGAGCTATGCCAGGGACAGGGAGACATATTTGCATGGCTTTTCCTTCTTTTTTTTTCTTAAGCTGTCCATGCTGCAGAGGAGCCCAGGCTGCAGAGGAGTCTAAGCAACCTCAATCTGCTGGAAAGTGAGCAATACTGGTCTGAGGAGGGCTGCATGGGACATCATCAAACTAGTGGTTCTCAGTCCCCATCTGCGGATAGGATGGAATAAACCCACACGTCTGGACTGGACTGGAGGGATGATGAGGAAATTTATATTGATTTTTTTAATAACAGAAAAATTTAATTTAACAGAAAAATTACTTAAAACAATGTTGGAAGAAAAGAAAAAGAGAAAATTCTCTGAAAATTTGGGAGAGCTTTGTTCAATGACCATTCAGCAGAGAGGAAAAAACAAAACTAAGGGGACTGAGGAGATCACTGTACGTGACAAGAGCCACACATGCTCAGAGGTTTGCTTTGGAATAGCTGTTCCAACCTGGTGCAATCTGATTATGCCACTCACTTATGTGTCAGACTCAATCCTACTTGTCAACAGAAAATAAGCCTAACTATAGGTACACAACTCTGGGTTCCATTTGAGGGGTCACCACCTAGGAAAAGGGTCTTGGAATCATTCTCAAAAATATATTGAAATCTTTAGCCCACTGTGTGCCCACTGAGTCGGAATTCTGAAACATAACTGGGGAAGTCTGGCATTCAGCGGACCTGCAAAGAGGTCTATGTCCGGGGTTCCCCAAATTTGAAAACTTTTGGCCACCTGGTCTGCATGGAGAGATCATTCCTGTGGAAGCAGAACTCGACTGAATCTGTCTGCTCAAGAGTTTTGAATGCCTGGAAGATACACCGCAAGGAGATTAATCTGATGCTCTCTGCTGAGGGCCCATAGTTGCAAAGCTTCGTTGCAGAGCGACAGAGAGCCTGTTCCGCCCTGCTTGTTCACATAGAACATGGATACTTGATTGTCCGTTTGAACTAGGACTGTCTTGTAGCTGAGCTGGGTGTGGAATACTCGAAGAGCAAGGAAGATTGCTCTGAGTTCCAGGAGATTGATGTGAAGATAGGCCTCCTGTGGAGTCCAGGTACCCTGGGTAGAGAGGCCTTGCAGGTGGGCTCCCCAACCCACCTGTGAAGCATCTGCTGTTAGAGTGGCTTGGTTTGGGGGTTGCTGAAAAGGAGACCCCACCAAAAGGTTTTGGAGTGACTGCCACCATTGGAGGGAGAAAATAAGGTGATCTGAGTTTGCTATTTTGTTTGACAGGCATCCTGACGCCTGAGTCCACTGAGTGAATAAAGTCCACTGGGTTGCCCTCATATGGAGGTGCCTTATCCAAAATCACTCTGATATTAACCAGTTGTAGCTCAATAATCTATAACATGCTAATGCCAAGAAGCCAATAGTAAGTCTTGTTTCAAATGGGCTGGTCTCAGACTGATGACTAGCTTATCCTCCAAACGGAGGGAGCAGAGTCTGATAGCATCAACGACCACCCTTATTTAATTCAAAGTGCTTCTTAGTAGTGCTTCCTAGTAGTGCTTATTCAACATTCAAATAAAGTCCCCAACATATACTGTTGTCATAACAATGATGGATAAAAAATAGCTTATCTTTTAAAGAGGAGTTAAACTTGGTCTGGAAAAGTGGTTCCCCAACGCCAATCCTGAGTACCGCTATCGCGTTTCACAATGCGTTTCTTCAGGGGTGAAATAACCAAAACTGTAGACCATCCTCAAAAGTGGTTAAAAGCCATCTATAAACAGAAACCAATATTTGAAAAAAATACACAAAAGTCAAAAAATGAAAATCGCTACATATGGAGGTGAGCATAAGGAACCACATGCATGGTGGATGCCATGTGGCCTAGCAACTGTAACATTTCCCGAGCAGTGAGGTGAGGTTTTAGCACTGCTTGGGAAACTAACTGCACACTGCGAAGGCAGCGGGGCTGTGGAAGGTAGGCCCTTGTCTGTCTGGTATCCAGCAGAGCTCCTATAAATTCTAGAGATTGAGTGGGAGCAAGGTTGGATTTTGGGAAGTTTATGACAAGTCCCAAATACTGAAGGATAAGCATTGTGTGAGAGAGAGCAACCCTGGCCTCTGTCTCTGAAGGGGCTCGAATGAACCAGTCGTCTAAGTAAGGGAAGAAGAATATTCTCAGGGTGCGGAGAAATGCTGACACCACAGCCATGCATTTTGTGAACACCCTTGGTGCAGAGGCCAGGCCAAAAGGAAGAACCCTGTATTAGTAGTGCTTCCCTTGAAACAGAAAGCGAAGGAACTTTCGGTGAGTTGGATGGATAAGAACATGAGTGTACATATCCTTGAGATCTAGAGAACAAAGCCAATCCTGACTCTGAAGATATGGCAGCAGAGTTCCTAGAGAAATCATTTTGAACTTCTCTTTGAACAGGAATTTTTCAATTCTCTGAGGTCTAAAATGGGTCTGTGTCCTCCTGTTTTCTTTGGAATAAGGAAAAAGGGGGAGTAAAACCCTGTACCCTGTTGGGGAATGGGTACCTCTTCTATTGCCCCTTGTGCAAGGAGCACAGTGACCTCTTGACCTAACCGGTCGCTAAGAGACGTCTGAGAATTGAACTGCCTTACCATTGCAGGAGGGGGCATGCCGAGCAGTGAGGTGAGGATTTAGCACTGCTTGGGAAACTAATTGCACACTGCGAAGGCAGCGGGGCTGTGGAAGGTAGGCCCTTGTCTGTCTGGTATCCAGCAGAGCTCCTATAAATTCTAGGGATTGAGTGGGAGCAAGGTTGGATTTTGGGAAGTTTATGACAAGTCCCAAATACTGAAGGATAAGCATTGTGTGAGAGAGAGCAACCCTGGCCTCTGTCTCTGAAGGGGCTCGAATGAACCAGTCGTCTAAGTAAGGGAAGAAGAATATTCTCAGGGTGCGGAGAAATGCTGACACCACAGCCATGCATTTTGTGAACACCCTTGGTGCAGAGGCCAGGCCAAAAGGAAGAACCCTTTATTAGTAGTGCTTCCCTTGAAACAGAAAGCGAAGGAACTTTCGGTGAGTTGGATGGATAAGAACATGAGTGTACATATCCTTGAGATCTAGAGAACAAAGCCAATCCTGACTCTGAAGATATGGCAGCAGAGTTCCTAGAGAAATCATTTTGAACTTCTCTTTGAACAGGAATTTTTCAATTCTCTGAGGTCTAAAATGGGTCTGTGTCCTCCTGTTTTCTTTGGAATAAGGAAAAAGGGGGAGTAAAACCCTGTACCCTGTTGGGGAATGGGTACCTCTTCTATTGCCCCTTGAGCAAGGAGCACAGTGACCTCTTGACCTAACCGGTCGTTGAGAGACGTCTGAGAATTGAACTGCCTTACCATTGTAGGAGGGGGTATGCTGAGGAAATGAAGTTTGTATCCCTCTCTTACAAAAGACAGAGTCCAATTTTCTGCTGTTATCTGACCCCATCTGGGGGCAAAATGACATAACCTTCCTGGGATGGTGGAGGGTTCTGGGACGTTCAGGGCCAGGAAGGCAAAGTTCTCTAGACAGGGGTCAAAGCCCCTGTGGAGGCTGAGTCTGCTGAGCCGCCTGAGGCTTAGCTGCTTTTGTCTTTCTTTGCCTAGGTTGTTGCTGCTGTCCCTTTTGGGCAGACTGACCTAAACGATATCCCTGCTGGGTATAGGAGGGATAAAACATTTTCTTCTTGCTGAAGAATGGTTTCTTAGAGGATCTTTTCCTCGCAGGATCAGCTGTAGATTTAGACAATCTATCCAAAGTGATATTGTCAGCATTTATCTCATTAGCTTTTTCCTGCCAATTCTTGCCAAAGAGATTCTCTCCTGTGCAAGGTATATTTCCTAGTTTGTCCTGTACCCAAATTTCCAAGTCAGATGCCTGGAGCCAGGCAATCCTTCGTGCACCTATGGCAATGGCAGAGGTTCTGCTTATGCATTCAAAGCAGTCAAAGGCTGCATGATTCACAAACTTGGAAACATCCTGAGCATGTTTGACAAGAGCGAGATAATCTTGCCTTTTATCATCAGGAAGGAGAGGGCTCATAAGCTCTAAATCTCCTGTGACCTCTTTAAGGAACATTCCCATATACAAGATATAGGAACTGATCCTAGCAGAAAGCATGGAAGCCTGGAAGGATTGACGTCCAAAGGTGTCAAGAGTCCTACACTCACGTCCTGCATATTGCACATCATCCCACAGGCAACACACTCTGAAATAGAGTGGTCAGGACCTAGACATTTGAGACACCACTCATGGGTGTCGGTGACAGAGATGGTACCGCCACACTTAGAACACTTTTTGAAACCCGAAGCGGGTTTTTCCATTCTGAAGGAAAAAGTTGGGCCTAGTGCCCAAAATGGCGCATGGCACCTGAGGAGAAAATTCCTGGAAAAGACTCCAGAAAGAAAGTTTTGTTTTTTTTTTGAAAAAAAAAAGAAAGAAGAACCGGCAGTACCGGTGTAGCATCAAGGGAAGGCAGATGCGACCACAAAAAAGAAGAATAAGAAGGGAATTTTTTCTGTGGTGACAGGATGTGCGACCTGTCGGCTCTGCAGAAAACGAAGAACTGGAGAGGGACAGTTGGGAAAGGTGGGAAGGCAGCACGCAGGCGCTGTGGGATGCTCCCAAAAGCTTTCCTATTGGACGCTGGGGAGCATTCCGTGCAGTCTCCTTTGGTACCGACGATACCCGTATGTGAAGACTACATTCCTGCTTGTTCCTGAAGATAGGAATAACACCACCTCGTAGATGGCATTATTTTTCCTGGATGGTAGCACTGGGCCTCTAACAAGCTTCCCAATGCTCCAAGCCACAGCCTTAAAAGGAGATCCAAGGAGAGCACAAACACCCGCAGGGAAGAACGAGGGACAAAAGGAGCGAGGTGTGACAACAATAGATGGTTTAAAAAGCTTTATTGTAGCCAAACCCCGATGCATTTCGGCTAATGTCTTCCTCAGGGGGTGCAAGCCTCAAATGGAAACATATGTGTATATTAAAGCAGATACATCTTTTCAATACATCAATAAATAAATTAAACCACATATAAAGCCATAGTAAAAAACAAATCATAAAATTATACATAATAAATAATGTAGGTAAAGATAAAAATAAAATATAGAAAGTTACATAGATCATGTTCTTAGAGGTAACAATATGTTTTCAAAGTTGCAGAGAGGGATTTACTCATGGGGAACCAAAATGCAGAATTAGCTGTCTTTCTGAAAGTTACTGTGTTTGTAGGGCATTAAAGCATAAAGGATATTTATAAAAAGAAACTGTATATTTAACTGTAAAAAATTAACATATTGCACAGAAAAAGACTGTAAATGAATGAAATAGACAGCAACTGAATAGAAGACAATTGAATAAAAAAGAGGGATGAAGAGGAATACCTGCTATATAAGTCACTTGATTCCTAAAGAAACAGGAAACAAGCCGCATATCGCGGCCCTGTGAAGTGAAATGAACCTGTTATATTGTATTCAGATAAGAACGGGAAATGGTAAGGACTCATATTTTAGAGGCATAGTGACAGGTTGGATTACCTAAACGTGATATATATTAAAAGTTTAAGAATCCAATGGAAGTGTGAAAAAGCTTAAGATGTTTTAAAGTTCAAAAAATGGATGTAGCAGTGTTGTGTGTTGATAAATGTTTGTTGAAAAGCAATCAATATCATGGAATTCTGTGGCAACAAACATTAAAATAAAAGGAAAGCAACGTCAAATTAAAAGAAACTTACTTTAAGTGCTGGAAACTGAGGGGCAGGAAAGTTTGAAGTACTTGTCTTTAGTATTCATGGACCTCGTGTGCCTGGAATCAGCAATCTAGTGAAAGGCTATCTATGGGACATATGAGTAATTTATAGCTTGGAGGGCTTTTTGGCACCAATGGTAGGTCGAAGTGCACCGAGCATGTCAAGGAGAAATCCATTGTGTGAATGTAATTGAGAGCTAGGTAAAGAGAAAACATCACAAGGAGTGGAGGAGTAGCCTAATGGTTAGAGCACTGGCTTGGGAACCAAGAGACCAGGTTTCAATTCCCACTAGCATTTCTTGTGGCCTTGGGCAAGTCACTTAACCCTCCATTGCCTCAGAAAAATCCAAGTTATCAATATCCCTGTTTAATGTACATTACCACGTTTAAGTTACAAAGTAAACCACTTTAACTGAAATGATAAAGCGGTATATAAAACCTGTTAAATAAATAAACATCTATTTAAAAAGTGCATCGTACTGAAAATGAGTATGTGATTAATGTAACTAAAACACTGGAGGTACATAAAATACTGCATATTAGGACTTTAAATCCAATGATGATGTGCGAATTGAAAATATGTTGTTAAGTATAAGTAAGAACATACATTTGCTCTGGTATAAGAAATGGTAAATAATTCATTAACTAAGGGCAATTGGTAAAAGAAAACATGTGCGCGGCAGTCACTTAGGCAACATTATTGCCATCAGATATCCATTGGATAAGGAATGATTGTTGTCAAGCTGTTGTGAAAAGAAATTTGCTGAAAACTATAGATATTGGCTTCAATAAAATTATTGAGAGGGAATATGGGCACATTGAGACCTAAAATGGTATGGATACTAAACAGTGGGTGGGGGTGCTGAAAACCAAAAACACCCTATGTTTAAGGATCAATCCTGTTGGCGTTATTGGAAATGTAGCCAAAAGAAGGTATATTATTGCAACAGTGGTAACATCTAGGACAGATGTTACCACTGCATTGTATGCAAATGCTAGAAGTCTAAAAAATAAGATGGGAGAGTTAGAATATATAGCACTAAATGAGAGGTTAGATGTGATTGGAATATCAGAGACATGGTGGAAGGAAGACAACCAGTGGGACACTGTGATACCTGTGTACAAACTATATTGTAATGATAGAGCTGATCAAATTGGTGGAGGGGTTGCGCTCTATGTTAGAGAGGGCATTGAGTCAGAAAGGATTAAAGTTTTGCAGGAAACGAAATTTGCTGTAGAATCTCTATGGATTGAAATTCTATGTAAAAAGGGGAAGGCGGTGGGGGTGTACTATCGACCGCCTGGCCAGAATGAACAAATGGATGATGAAATGCTCAAAGAAATCAAGGAAGCTAACAAAAGTTACAGCGCGGTAATAATAATGGGCGATTTCAATTACCCCGGTATCGACTGGGTCAGTGTCACGGCAGTACATGCTAGGGAGATAAAGTTCCTAGATGACATAAATGACTGCTTCTTGGAGCAGCTGGTTCATGAACCGACCAGAGGGGAAGCCATATTAGACCTAGTCCTTAGTGGAACACCAGATATAGTGCAAAAGATAAGGGTGTTGGGGCCACTTGGCAATAGTGATCATAGCATGATTGCCTTTGATTTAATTACTGGGGGAGGGATAGTAAGGAAATCCACAGTACTACCTTTTAACTTTCGAAAGGGAGACTATGATAAAATGAGGAAAATAGTTAAGAAAAAACTAAAAGGAGCAGTTGCAAAGGTTAAAGACTTACATCAAGCTTGGTTGTTGTTGAAAAATACTATCTTGGAAGCCCAGACCAGCTGTATTCCACGCTTTAAGAAAAGTGGAAGGAAGTCCAAAAAACTGCCAGCATGGTTTAAAGGTGAGGTCAGAGAGGCTGCTGTTGCCAATAAAGCATCTTTCAGGAAATGGAATAAAGAGCCAAACGATGAAACCTGGAAACAGCACAAGCACTGGCAGGTCAAATGCAAGGCATTGATAAAGAAGGCAAAGAGAGAATTTGAGAAGAAGCTTGCTGCGGAAGCAAAAACGCGAAATAAAGATTTTTTTCAAGTACATTCGTAGCAAAAAACCTGTGAGTCAGTTGGACCATTAGATGATAGAGGAGTTAAAGGGGCACTAAGAGGCGACAAGGCGATAGCGGAGAGACTGAATGAATTCTTTGCTTCGGTCTTTACTGAGGAAGATATAGGGATGTTACCCATAACTGAAGTGGTATTTAAAGGTTCGGAAGAATTGAAGGAAATATCGATACATCAGGAAGATGTGTTACAACTATTAGATAAACTGAAGAGTAGCAAATCACCTGGGCCGGATGGTATACATCCAAGGGTGTTGAAAGAACTGAAATATGAGATTGCAGACCTGCTATTAGTAATCTGTGAACTATCATTAATACCTGAAGATTGGCAGATCGCCAATGTAACACCAATTTTTAAAAAGGGTTCGAGGGGTGATCCGGGAAACTACAGACCGGTAAGCCTCACGTCAGTACCGGGAAAAATGGTAGAAACCATTATAAAGAATAAAATTACTCAGCATGTAGATAGTCATGGCCTAATGGGAGACAGCCAACATGGCTTTAGACAAGGAAGATCTTGTCTTACTAATCTGTTATGTTTTTTTGAAAGTGTGAATAAACAGGTGGACAAAGGTGAGTCGGTTGATATAGTGTATCTGGACTTTCAGAAAGCGTTTGACAAGATCCCTCATCAGAGACTTTTGGAAAAACTAAAGAGTCATGGGATAGGAGGCAGTGTACTACTGTGGAAGACTGGGCATCAAAATGGCAGATGAAATTTAATGTGGACAAGTGCAAAGTTATGCACCTAGGGAAGAACAACCCAAACTATGGTTACACGATGCAAGGTTCCACATTAGGAACCACCACCCAGGAAAAAGATTTAGGCGTCATTGTGGATAACATGTTAAAACCCTCGGCCAAGTGTGCAGCGGCAGCCAAGAGAGCAAATAGAAAGAGTAGTTACTCACCTGTAACAGGTGTTCTCCAGGAGCAGCAGGAATCAGTCCTCACTTATGGGTGACGTCGGCGCCGACGGAGCCCTCGCGGAGCAATTTCCCCAGCTTTCGAAGAAAGCCTTTGGGATTGCAGCGCGCATGCGCGGTCCCCTTCCCGCCCAAGGGTGCCATCTTGCTCAGTCGAATGACATAGCGGAAGACAGCAAAATCATAAAGAATGACTGCAACTCCAAGGGGAGGAGGGAGGGTAGTGAGGACTGATTCCTGCTGCTCCTGGAGAACACCTGTTACAGGTGAGTAACTACTCTTTCTCCAGGACCAAGCAGGAAGTCAGTCCTCACTTATGGGACTCCCTAGCTTAAGGCTACCGGAGACCTCAAGCTGAAAGGAGCTCCCTCCAGCTCAACAGCACAGAAGGAAGGAATCTTCTCTGAATACGAATCCGGCCGGTAGCCCAACACCAGGGCCGGAGGGAAGGAGTTGCCTAAACCTCAAAGAGATTGTGGAGGACTGCCTGTCCGAAAGCACTATCCCTGCGGGACTCCCTCTCCAGGCAGTAATGAGCCGCAAAAGTCTGGCTGGAAGACCAAGTAGCGGCCCGGCAGATGTCTGCCAAAGGAACAGAGCGGAGGTGGGCTACAGACGCAGCCTTCGCCCTGACACGGTGCGCGTGACTCGACTCTCCAAGGAGAGACCGGCTGCCCCATACGCCCAGGCGATACAGTCAGCTACCCAGATGGACAAAGTACGCTTAGAGACAGGGACCCCCAAGCGATTGGGGTGAAAAGAAACGAAAAGCTGGGCAGCTTTCCTATGCTCACGCGTACGGTCAAGGTAGAAGGACAAGGCTCTTCGACAGTCCAGGGTATGCAGAACATTCTCAGCTCGGCTGGTGTGCGGCCTGGGAAAGAAGGTCGGAAGAACCACCTCTTGATTGATGTGAAAAGAGGAAACCACCTTCGGAAGAAACTTAGGGTGCGTCCGTAAGACAACCCTATTATTGTAGAACCTAGTGTAAGGGGGCTCCGACACTAGGGCCTGTAGTTCACTAACGCGCCTAGCGGAGGTAAGGGCTACCAAGAAGAGAGTTTTCCATGACAGGAAATGAAGGGGGCAGGTAGCCATGGGTTCAAAAGGCGGGCAAGTAAGCCTCTGCAGAACCACATTGAGATCCCAGTCAGGAGCCGGAGGGCGCAACGGAGGCTTAAGCAGAAGCAGGCCCCTGAGGAAACGCGTCACCAAGGGGTGCGAGGAAAGAGGCTGGCCCTCCACTGGCGAATGATGTGCAGAGAGAGCACTGAGGTGGACTCTGACAGAGTTGGATTTGAGGCCCAGATCGGAGAGGTGAAGCAAGTATTGCAGTACCACCGATACTAGGCAGGCAAAGGGGTCCTCAGAGCGCCGAGAACACCAGACCGAGAAGCGACGCCATTTAAGGGCGTAAGATTTCCGGGTGGAAGGTCGCCGCGACGCCAGGACGACTGCTTCCACCTCCGGAGTGGAGCTAGGACTACCCTCTCAGCAGCCAGGCCATCAGGTGAAGGGCCCGGAGGTTGGGGTGCAGGAGAGTACCCTGATCTTGGGTCAGAAGATCGGGCTGAAACCCCAGAGGAAGAGGGGTGTCCACCGCTAACTGCAGGAGTAGAGGAAACCATGGTTGCCTCGGCCAGCGGGGCGCTATTAGGATCACGTAGGCCCTGTCCCGGACAACCTTGAACAGCGTCCGGGACACCAGCGGCGTGGGAGGAAAGGCATACAGTAGGCCCGTGGACCACGAAATGAGGAAAGCATCCGGAGCTACTCTGAGGGGATGCGGGTGCCGAGAGCAGAACCGGGGAAGCTGCCGGTTCAGGGGACTGGCAAAGAGGTCCACGGTGGGGGAGCCCCACCAGCGGAAGATTTGCTGGGCAACGCCGGGGTTCAACCTCCATTCGTGGGGCTGCAAGACCCGGCTCAGCCTGTCGGCCAGGCAATTTTCCTTCCCGGGCAGGTAAACCGCCTTGAGAAGGACGTCGTGGTCGACTGCCCAGGAGCACAGTCTCCGGGCCTCCTGACATAGCAGGAGGGAGCACGTGCCCCCCTGTTTGTTCACGTAGAACATGGCAACCTGATTGTCCGTCTGCACCAATACAGACTGATGAGAGGTGAGGTGAGAGAAGGTCCGCAGAGCTAGGTGGATCGCCCGTAGCTCCAGGAAGTTGATCTGTTGAGCCGCCTCCCAAGGAGTCCAAAGGCCTTGAGTGCGTGCTCCCTGGCAATGCGCTCCCCATCCCAGGAGAGAGGCATCTGTCGTCAGCACCTGGGAAGGAGCGGGAGGCTGAAAAGGCATGCCGAGTACCAGGTTGGGCAGGTGAAGCCACCATTGCAGAGAGGCGACCAGGCGGTCGGAGATCTGCAGTAGGTCCGCCAGACTCCCCGTGGCCTGATGCCATTGAGTGCGAAGACACCACTGAACAGGCCGCATATGTAGACGGGCGTTCGGGGTGACATGGACCGTGGAGGCCATATGGCCGAGCAGCTGCAGGAACCGCCTGGCTGGGACCGGAGACGCGCTGTGGAACCTGCCGGCCAGAGCGATGAGCCTGTCGGCTCGCTCCCGAGGCAGGAAGGCACGAGCCTGCAGAGTCTCTAGCCGTGCCCCTCTGAACTCGAGATCCTGAGAGGGGCGCAACGTGGACTTCCCGAAGTTTATGACGAAGCCCAAGTGCTGAAGCAGAGCCGCCGTGCGTTGCGTGGCCTGAGTGACCTCTAGGGCCGACTGCGCCCGGACGAGCCAATCGTCCAGGTAGGGAAAGACGAAAAGGCCTTGAAGTCTCAGGAAGGCCGCCACCACTGCCAGGCATTTTGTGAACACCCTGGGGGCGGAGCACAAGCCAAAGGGCAGCACGCAGTACTGATAATGCTTCCCTGCCACCACAAATCTTAGATATTGTCGGTGGTCCGGATGAATAAGGATGTGAGTATAGGCATCCTTTAGATCCAAGGAGCATAGCCAATCTCCCTGCTGGAGGTAGGGCAGCAAGATTCCAAGGGAAAGCATCTTGAACTTTTCCCGCTGCAGGAACTTGTTGAGGTTGCGTAGGTCCAGTATGGGTCTGAGGCCTCCTGTCCTCTTTGGGACCAGGAAGTACCTCGAGTAGAACCCTTGACCCCACAGGTGTTGGGGCACTGGCTCCACAGCCTGCTCCCCCAGCAGCCCCTGCAGCTCCTGCAGGAGTAAGTCCCTGTGCAGAGGGGGCCTTGGAGGCTCCCCTGGGAAGTAGGGAGGGGGCACCTGGTGAAAATGTAAGAGGTAGCCCCTTTGAACCACCTGCAGCACCCAGGCATCGGATGTTATGGCTGACCACCTGTGGGCAAAGTGGGTCAGCCTGCCCCCCGTGCTGAGCGAGGGGAGCGGGGGGGAGGCTATGCTGGCATAGTCAAAAACCCCCGCCCTGCTGAGTGGGGGGCTGTGTAGTGGGCTTGGGAGCCTGCGGCCTACGGGGGCCATTGCCCTGCCCCTTAGCCTGCGGACCCTGATTGGGAACCGCAGACGCTTGGTATTGAAGGTGGGGTTGCTTATAGGCAAGCAACTTCTTCGGGTAAAAAGGCTTTTTCCCCGAACTCTTCCTCTTCTGAGGAAGAACGGAGGTCTTCCGGGACAGGCGAGTCCTAGTGAGAGTCTCGGACTCGAGTTCCGCCACCTTCTCAGCCATGGGCTTGCCAAAGAGGTTTTCACCTCTACATGGGACGTCGACTAACTTGTCCTGTACCCATGGCTCGAGGTCGGATGACTGGCTCCCGCTACTCGGGCCGATGCCTCGAAGCCATCGTAGGCCGCCCGAGAAATGAACTTCAAGCACTCTCGAATACTATCGGACAAGGCCTGGAACCTCAGCAACGGTTCCTCAGAGAGACCCGCCGAGAAACCGGCGAGCTCTTTTGCCAGGTCTCGAAGGAACATGCCCATGTACAGTTGGTATGTTTGGACTTGGCAGGCAAGCATGGAGCCCTGGAAGCACTTCCTACCGAGGGCATCCAGGTTCCGAGCCTCCTTACCCGGAGGCACCGAGGAATGCATCTTTTGACTCTTAATCCGATGCATGGCCGATTCCACAACCATGGAGTGGTGGGGTAATTGCACCTTTTGAAATCCGGGGCTCTTGCGGACTCGATACATCGAATCGACCCGCTTGCTCAACACCGGCGTCGAGGCCGGGCTTTCCCACATGCGGAAGAGCAGCCGCTCCAGCATCTGAGGAACCGGCACAGTAAAGGCTTCCTTCGGGGGGGGGAGTCATACTGGAGTGCCTCGAGCTCTTCAGCGCGAGGCTCCTCCTCGGGATCCGCAGGGAAAGCCAAAGCCTTGGCCATATCCCGCACGAAATCGGAGAAGCGCGTATCCTCCGGAGGGGATCGCCTTCGAGGCTCCGACTCGGGCGAGTCGGAGGGGACGCACCTAGTCTGAAAAGAACCGGGCGACTCGTCCCCTTCCGAGTCCCAGCCCGACGCCTCCGAGGAGGAGTCGAGGGGCTCCGTGCGGGCGAGGGTTCGTCCCGACGCCGAGGCCGGCGTCGACGACCTCGGTCCCAAACGGGAAGCCAAGGGAGACCTCGACCGAGGATCGACTCGAGCATGCATTGACTCGAGGATCGACTCGGCCGCCGGGGTCGACTTGGGCGTCGACGTCCCGGTGGTCTGGGCAGATGCACTGGCGAGGCCGGTCATCAAAGCCCGCTGCTGGTCCAAGAAGGCAGTGATACTGCGCTCCAAGGTCGTCAATCTGAGGACAAACTCAGAAGACCCGGCAGCCTCCGACTCGGGCCCCGACGGCGTCGGGCCCGACATCGGTTCCGGAGGGGAGTCCAGGAGGACTATAGTACTCACGTGTCCAGGCGGCTCCACCTCGAGGCGAGGAAGTTTAGAAGGCCTCTCCGCCTCCGAGGACTCGGGGCGGCTGGCGGGGCTGTGCGACCTGGCCCTCGAGGGACCAGGTGCGTCCTCCGACGACGCCCGCGCGAGTTTCTTCTGCCGACGATGTTCCCGGCCAGGGGATCCCCGTTCAGAGGAACTCTGACGGTGCTCGTGGCCGGAGTCACGAGACGTCGAGGCCTCCGACGAGGTCCGGGCCTGACCGGACTCGGGGTCAGAGAAGATTCGGTCCCTTTGTGACTGCCGACTCCTCAAAGACTTAGAGGACATTTTGCTGCACGGACCACAACTCATAGGGTCATGGTTGGGTCCGAGGCAACGGAGGCAGCAGTCATGTGTGTCGGTGAGAGACATCAGTTTGGAACAGCGATCACATTTTTTAAACCCGCTGGCAGACATCGGGGGAAAAAGGGCCCCCGCAAGGTCGAAAGACCGTGCCGCCAGGGGTAAAGAAACAAGTGGCGGGAACGCCAGTTAGAAGTACAAAAGAACACAAAAAAAAAGAATGTGAACGGACTCGATAGGAGATCGAGGCCGGGTGGGAAAGAGACACGCGAACCGAGAAAAACAACAAAGAATTAATCCACTTTTTCAGCGGCGGTAACAAACAACGTCTGTAGGGCTCCGCGTAAAAAAGAAGACTGAGCAAGATGGCACCCTTGGGCGGGAAGGGAACTGCGCATGCGCGCTGCAATCCCAAAGGCTTTCTTCGAAAGCTGGGGAAATTGCTCTGTGAGGGCTCCGTCGGCGCCGACGTCACCCATAAGTGAGGACTGACTTCCTGCTTGGTCCTGGAGAATGCTAGGTATCATAAGGAAAGGCATGGAAAATAAAACAAAAGATATTATAATGCCTCTATACCGTTCCATGGTGAGACCGCACCTTGAATATTGTGTGCAATTCTGGTCGCTGTATCTTAAAAAGGATATAGCGTTATTAGAAAAGATTCAGAGAAGAGCCACCAAAATGGTAAAGGGGATGGAAGGATACTCCTATGAAGAGAGGCTACAAAGGTTAGGGCTCTTTAACCTGGAAAAGAGACGGCTGAGGGGAGATATGATAGAAGTCTATAAATTAATGAACGGAGTGGAACGGGTAAACGTAGATCGACTGTTTACGTTATCAGAATATAGGAAGACTAGGGGACATGCAATGAAGCTACAGGGTAAACTATTTAAGACTAATAAAAGAAAATATTTTTTCACTCAACATGTAATCAAACTCTGGAATTTGTTACCGGAGGATGTAGTAAAGGCTGTTAGTGTAGCTGGGTTTAAAAAAGGTTTGGACAAGTTCCTGGAGGAAAGGTCCATAAACCATTATTAAGAAGGGACCCAGGATATCAATGCTTGACCTAGTACAAGCATTGCAGAACTTGTGTCTTTTGGGGAAACTGCTAGGTATGTATGACCTAGATTGGCCACTGTTAGAAACAGGATACTGGGCTTGATGGACCTTGGTCTGACCCAGTATGGCATATCTTATGTTCTTAGATTGTGTCCTAACAACCGCAACTTTATGTGATTCTAGTTGGAGACTGGGTGCGGTACGGTGCGGAGAAGTAAGGTAGTGGAGAGGGAATACAATAGTAGTTAAAAGACCTGGAAACCTAGAGATAATGTAAATACTGTATAGAATAAGTAAAAATGCCTACAAATGGAGTTGCCATGCATTTGAAATTTGTATAAAAAATTCTCCTGTTAATGCATCTGGAGACGCAGCCAAGGCGGATATAATAGATGAATAATGTGTACCAATCAACTTGGCACTATGTAGTGCATGTTGAGAAGAAGTAAAAGTTAAAAGTAAAAACAAACCAGAATGGAAAAAAGGGGGGATTAAAAACTCAATTACAGTGAGTGTTAAAATTAAATAATTAAAAAATGATGGTGCTGACATTAATAAAATTGTTCCAAAAATTGCTCCATGTAGTTTGTTCATAAAAATAGGAGCAAGAAGCATTAAAAACCATGTGTTCAAAAATATGATATCTATGAGGTACTAAAAAATAAAAATAATAAACAACATAATAAAAAACTAACAAAGCTAAAAAAGGAAGGGGGAGGGAAGAAAAGGGCTAATATTCTAAGCTCATCACTGGTGGTCTGGAAGCCCTTCACCTGCACCACCAAGGAGTCAGGGACTTCTTCTCCCCAAATAAACCCCCCATCCCTACAAATGCCTCTGACCCCCCCCCCCCAAGGCATGATCAAATCCCCATCCCCCTTTCAGACTCCCCATACCTCAGACTCAGATCCAAAACTTCTCACCCTCTAAGACCCCCCACCCCAGGCCTAGCTCAAATCAAGCCCGGTAGTCCAACTCCCACTTGCTCCAGCCCAGGCCACACCGGGTTCAATATGGCACCCATAATCCCCTACTGGTAGTCTTGTGGTACTACCATTAGAGGAGAACCCTAGCACAGCTAATCAGTTAACATGCATTTTAGTGTATGATAACTGGTTCTGTGTAAGAAAACACGTGGGCATGCCAGCTACCAGCCTCTAAAATGAACAGTAATCAGCCATTATGCACCAGGGCAGTGAGAGGGTGGGTTTGGGGTGGAGTGCGGGCATGATGAACACATTGCCGTGGCAATTAGCCTGAGTGCATCTAATGCTAACTGCCAGGAACTTGCTGGGCATGACCCTAGCATGTTTGTTTTGCCCCTAATGAAGAAGTAAGTATACATCCTTGGTAAAAAGGACCCCTAAATGGTTTATGTTAAGCCAGTGAAAAAACAGTCTTAATTAAGAGGGATAAATGGTGGTAGCAGTCACCATAAAATGTACATTCAGCAGTGCTGCTTAAATGGATAGCAGCATTGGATATACCAATTAATCCAGGGACCACTGCTGCTGAATATCAGGTTGACATTTTCTTTTGACTAGGTGACTTATAAAAATAAAATATACATATTTATTCCAATTTGCAATAGCACCATATAGAACAGTTTCTACATTATTAGGTTCACTAATGTAAGCTATTTGCATATTTCTATTTGTATTCTTTTTAAATTAAACAAAAACAGTTTATCACCTGTGCAGCTCGAAGTTCTGAAATTAAATCTGTAAAATTCCAGTTTTGAAATTGTTCAGAATCGGGAGTTGAATGCTGATGTATATTACCTTCCATCATTTTCTCTCTAGTTGAAAAGAAAAGAAATCAGTTTAAAGATGGAAGGGCCCAACCTGTTGGAGTGGGGGCAGTATTGCACATATGCATGCACTAGGAAAAAACTTCAGCCCATTTTCAGATTTTTGGCTTCTTTTTCCTTAATTTTCTGACTTTTTTATGGTTTACTGCGCAAAAATCAAAACAAATAAACAAAAATAATGAACAACAACAGTGGAAGATGCAAAGGCAAAAACCTCTCAGAGGTACTAGGAGAGCTTCTTCTCTCTCACCCTAAACCCCTTCTCAGGAACTTTGCTCTTTTGACAGATCCCTCTTATCTGTGCTCTTCTCTGTCACTTCCAACTCCAAACTTCATTCATTTCTGCTTGCTGTTCCATATGCCAGGAACAAACTGCCCAAGTCAGTATGTCAGGCTCCTTCTCCAGCCCTACTCAAATCCAGGCTAAAACCCCAACTTTTTGAAGCTGTTTTTGGATCCTGATTCCCCTCACTCTCTTGTTCACCACTTATGTGTATCTTACCATACTCTAGTCCTCAGTTTTGTGATGATGTTTGTCTTGATTTGATTGTAAGCTCTGAGGAGCAGGGACTCTCTTATCTCTATATGTACAGCATATGCCTTTTAGCACTATGCAAATGATTAGTAATAGTAGTACTTTGTTTTCCCATTTGTATAAATTTTTATAAATTTAGTATAAATTGTAAATAGTTTCCCAACCACTAATGGTTGTTGTTGTTCCTGTATATAGTTTCCCTGGTTATATTTCTGAGTTATATTACCCTGTTACAATGTAAGCATAGGGCTACTTGGTCTGTTGCAAAATTTTGTTATTTGTAAACCACACTGATACTGAAGAGCGCGGTATAGAAGAGCATGTAAATAAACAAATAAATAAATTTGTTCAGCAGAGTGGAAAAAACAAAATTGAGGCACTAAGGAGACCAATGTTCCCTCTAATTTTCTGTAGGCTATGTGCGCATAAAATATCAGCTGTGTGCAGCTTTTGAAGGAAGGTTAAATTTTTGTGCGCCACATAACGACACTTGGAGTTATATGCTTTAAAATTTGATTACATGTCAGAATACAGTATGTACACCACATTGATTTTAATCAAATTAAATGAAAATAGATGATTACTAAATGAAGCGGGAAATTTCTAGTAATTACATTCATAACTTTTAAATTTTAAGACGTCTGTGTTGTTTTCTATCAGAATGAGAGCCGTAATTTTTGTGCGCTCTGTTGTAAAGTGTGTGCGCTCGCTCGGCGAGGTGTGTGCGCGCGCACACACGCACAGCTTAGAGGGAACCGTGAAGGAGACTGCTGCATGTGTAAAAGGTTGCACATGCTCATATCTTTTACACTCAGGGACAGTTAAGAACATAAGAAATGCCATACTGGGTCAGACCAAGGTCCATCAAGCCCAGTATCTTGATTCTAACAGTAGCTAATCCAGGTCACCCAAAGTCTACAGCTTCCACAATGCTTGTCCTGGAATAAACAGTGGATTTCATGGGTCCTCTTTAATAATGGTTCATGGACCTTTCAACCAGGAACTTGTCCAAACCTTTTTTAAACCCAGCTACACTAACAGCTTTTACTACATCCTCCGGTAACGAATTCCAAAATTTGATTATACATTGAGTGAAAAAATATTTTCTCTTATTAGTCTTAAATGGGTTACACTGTAGCTTCACTGTGTGTCCTCTGGGCTTTCTACTTTTTCATGGCATAAACAACCAATCTACGTTAATTTATAGATTTCTATCATCTCTCCCCTCAGCCTTCTCTTTTCCAAAATAATTGAAAAAGCGGTTCTACAACAATTACAAGACCACCTGGACAACAACAGAACACTAGACGAGCACCAATATGGCTTCAGGCCACACCATGGAGTCGAGACCCTGCTTATTGCACTACTGGACAACCTACTCAAAGGGATTGAAAACAAAAAGAAAATGTTCATTCTCATATTCATTGACATCTCAGCAGCTTTTGATACAGTTCACCATCAAACACTACTAAACAGGATAGAAGCTATAGGAATAACGGGAACCCCACTAAAATGGTTCTCGTCGTATATCTCCAACAGAATGCAACAAGTACAGTTTAACAACGAAAAAGCAGAAGCTTTCCCGCAAACACAGGGCATACCGCAAGGCTCAGCACTATCTGCGCTTCTATTCAACGTGTACATGAAACCAATCTACGAAATATTCAAAAAGCACAGTATCCACTATCACATATACGCTGATGATATTGTGCTCTACACTCAACTCAACGCAGACAATCCAAACTACTCCCAGCTAGAAGAATGCATAAAAGAGATGCAAACATGGCTCCAACGAAACAACATGGCCATAAACCATAAAAAAAACGAAGTCATGTACATCTCAAGAAAACCAAAATTCAAACCACCAGCTACAATCTCCCTATGTGAAAATACTTATCACACAAAGAATGAAATAAAATACCTCGGAGTAACACTTGATAGCGAACTAAGGATGGCAAAACACCTCCGCTTAGTAAACAGGGCCATTTTTCACAAGCTCAGGGTCATACAACCACTAAGGAACATCATTGAAGCTACCGATTTTAGGACAGTAGCACAAGCCCTCATCATACCTCATTTCGATTACTGTAATGCAATTCTACAGGGCCTTCCAAAAAAAACCCTAAGCATACTCCAGTTGGCACAGAACGTCACAGCCAGAATCATCACTAAAACAGGTGTGGCAGAGCACATCACACCAGTGCTAGTTGAACTACACTGGCTCCCCATCATAGCTCGTATAAAATACAAAACCCTAGTGACCACATTTAAAATCATCCACAACCTGGCACCAACCTTCCTCACTAACCTAATCAACTTGCAACCTGCTAACAGAAATAGGAGAACCACCACCATAAACAACCTGCAGGTACCAATAAGTATAAGATCAGTTAAAATAGCCACAAGCAACAGGGCATACTCCTACACTGCCCCCTCACTTTGGAACCAACTCCCGCCTGAGTTGCGCTCAATCAACGACCTTATGGTCTTCAGAAAAAAACTGAAGACATACTTATTTCAACAAGCCTACAACGTGTCCTGAACATCAATACATTCTAACATCAGCTGCATCACCAAAATGTAGTCAATTGTAAAAATGTACTTATACCCCAAAATGAAACAAGTGTAAAATTGTACATATGTAAATCTCCCTCTCTCCCACCCCCCTAACTGTGTGTTGTGCTTATCCTATGAATCAAACTGTATACATTATTGAAAATGACTGGCTTTGTTCTGATAACCATCATATAACCTTGTAAATCACGCTGTAATTTCTTGAAATTTGTCATTGATCAGACACTCCTTGTTTACTTAATCAAACCGCTCCTGATCGCTGGAAGTAGCGGTATACTCGTATGCTAAATAAATAAAATAAATAAATAAGTTGCAGAGCCCTAACCTTTTAAGCCTTTCCTCATAGGAATATCCTTCCATCCTCTTTACCATTTTGGTGGCTCTTCTCTGAACCTTTTCTAATTCTGCTATATCCTTTTTAAGATACGGCGACCAGAACTGCACACAATATTCAAGGTGCGGTCGAACCATTGAACAATACAGAGGCATTATAATATCCTTTGTTTTATTTTCCATTCCTTTCCTTATGATTCCTAGCAATCTATTAGCTTTCATGGCTGCCGCTGCATACTGGATGGAGGGTTTCAACGTATTATCTACGATGACGCCTAAATCTTTCTTTTGGGTGGTGGTTTCTAAGGTGGAATTTGCATTGTGCAACCTAAGTTTGGGTTGTTCTTTCCTAGGTGCATAACTTTGCACTTGTCCACATTAAATTTCATCTGCCATTTGGACGCCCAGTCTTCCAATTTATCAAGGTCTTCTTGCAATTTTTTCACAATCCTCTTGGGTTTTAACAACTTTGAATAATTTTGTGTCATCTGCAAATTTGATCACCTAACTCGTTATTGCCATTTCCAAGTCATTTATGAATATGTTAAAAAGCAGTGAGCCCAGCACAGATCCTGGGGCACTCTGCTATTTACTTTCCTCCACTGAGAAAATTGACCATTTAGAACTACTCTCTGACTTCTATCTTTTAACCAGTTTCTAATCCACAATACTACACTGCCTCCAATCCCATGAATTTTTCATTTTGCCAAGAATCTCTCTTGTCAACGGCTTTCTAAAAATCCAGCTACAATATATCAACTGACTCACCTTTGTCTACCTGTTTATTCACACCTTCTAAAAAATATAACAGATTAGTAAGACAAGACTTTCCTTGGCTAAAGCCTTGTTGACTTTCTCCTATCTCATATAACTCCATTTTGCAACTTCAATACTATATCATCTAGTGAAATTGAGAGAATTATTGCCTCCATCAATCCTAGCACGGCACCTAACGACCCATGCCCAGCTAACTGGATCAAAGATCTGCGACATGATCTAAGCCAAATCCTATGCAAAATTCTGAACCAATCCTTCCTAACAGGCTCATTCCCTCAGAGTCTTAAACACACCTCTATCAAGCCCCTACTAAAATACAGTAAGCTTGATCCATCCAAAGTTGAATCATTTAGGCCAATCTCAAGCATCCCCCAGCTTGCAAAAATCATTGGGAAAGCTGCCCAACAACAACTCCAACATCACATCGACACAGAAGCACCCCTAGACAAATCGCAACATGGATTCAGAGAAGCACATGGAGTCGACACAATCCTTACAACCCTATTCAACGATCTGATCACAGGAATAAACAACATCAAACAAGGATTTGTTCTCATCTTTTTAGACATTTCTGCTGCCTTCGATTCTGTAAACCACGATATACTAATTCAACGTCTGAGAGAGAAGGGGATTCGAAGCACAGCACTGGAATGGTGTAGATCCTACCTTTCCAACAGGTGGCAACAAGTTAAAACAGGCCAGAAATCCTCAGAGCCGTTCCTACAGTCTCAAGGCGTACCACAAGGATCTTCACTATCGGCGTTAATGTTCAATATTTATATGCAGCCGATTTGTGAATTGATCAGATCCTTTAACGTGCAATGCTTGGCATACGCTGATGACATCCTCATATACATGCCGTTCAAAACTGACCAACCAGTGTTTACTCCAATAACCAACTGTTTCGGAGCAGTAGCTGAATGGTTGCTGACTCAAAACCTAAGAATAAATCATAGCAAAACTGATGTCCTATTTGTTACAAGGAATCTTAAGTTTGTACCTCCGCCGTCACTGCTGGTCAACAACACAGAACTGACGTCCAAACCCACGATCAGATACCTCGGCATAACATTAGATCAACACCTGGACATGACAATGCACGTGAAGAATGTGACAAAGAATATATACCATAAGATCAGAACACTACGCCACCTCCGTCCACTACTAGACTATACTGATTACCGGTCAACCTTCCAGGCACTAGTCCTGCCACATCTAGATTTTGCAAACATCATCCTCCACGGGCTCCCTCAATCAACCTTAAATCCACTACGTCTGGCTATGAATACAGCTGCTAGAGTCCTCTCTGGGTCACCAAGGTCTGCTCATATAACGCCTATCATGAAAGACCTACACTGGCTACCACTACAAGCCAGACTCTCATACAAGTCACTAGTTTTGACCTTCAAAGCCATGAATATCTACCCACCAACACCAATCAGAAAACTAATCCATAACACCCCTGAAAATAGAAACAGAAGGACTACAACTATGAACACTTTAATAGTTCCTAAGATGATGACTTCATGTACTAAAGCCACATCAAACAGAGCTTTTTCATTGTTCGCACCCAGGAATTGGAATAAACTTCCCCACGAAATCCGCGGCATCAAAAGTCTATTACAATTCCGCAAAGCCGTAAAGCATCACTTATTCACAAAATACTACCCAGAAGTGTCCATGGACACTCACACAGCCAACAGGCCTCCCACTCACACCAAACACCCTAGCACTTTAATCCAACCAGAAAACGGTTAGTCCCCACGAAAATCTACCTTACTACTATAGACTCATCCTACCCATGAATACATGTTCAATATTCACTCGAGTTTAAATAAGGTACATAATTAAAGCATATAAATAGTATATCGTTTATTGTACATAGTTATCCCTGTTATTCCATGTTTTATATTCCCTTGTTCTCTGTAAACTCGATGTTACCTGTACACATTGCAGTATATTTTGTTCGATGTACACCGCGCTGATTTTAATAGCGCGGTATATAAGAGATGTTAAATAAAATAAAATAAATAAATAAAATACATGATCAGTAATTTTGTTCTTTATAATGGTTTCTACTATTTCCCTGGTACTGATGTCAGACTCACAGGTCTGTAGTTTCCCGTATCACCCCTGGAACTCTTTTTAAATATTGGTGTTACACTGGCCATTCTCCACTCTTCATGTACTACAGTAGATTTTAATGATAGTTCACAGATTACTAATAGTTGGTCTGAAATCTCATATTTTAGTTATATCAATACCCTTGGATGTATACCATCCAGTCCAGGTGACATGGCACTCTTTCAGTTTATCAAATAGTTGTAATACAGTTTATCGATATTTCTTTCAATTCTTCTGATACATCACCTTTATATACCATTTCAGGCACAAGTAAATTCCCTACATCTTCTTCAGTAAAGACCAATGCAAAGAATTCACTCAGTCTCTCCACTATGTGCTTGTCTTCAATTAGCACTCCTTTTACTCCTCTATCATCCAATGGTCCAACTGACTCTCACAGGTTTTTTGCTATAAATGTACTTGAAAAAGTTTTTATTATGCGTTTTTGCTTCCACGGCAAACTTTTTTTCAAATTCTCTCTTTGCTTGCCTTATCAATGCTTTGCACCTAACTTGGCAATGCTTATGTTGTTTCCCATTTTCGTCATTTGGCTCTTTTTTCCATTTCCTGAGAGATGCTTTTTTGACCACAACTTTGCCTTTAAACCATGCTGGCAGCATTTTGGCCTTCCTTCCACTTTTCCTAAAGCTTGGGATACATCTGTTCTGGATTTCAAAGATAGTATTTTTAAACAATGCCCACACTTTATGCAAATCTTTAGCCTTTGCAGCTGCTTCTTTTAGTCTTTTCTTAACTATTTTGCTCTCTCTTTTGAAAGTTATAAGTATTGTGGATTTCCTTGCCATCCTTTTTCCATTTATTAAATCAAATGCAATCATGCTATGATCAGTATTGCCAAGTGGCCCCTACACCCTTGTCTCCTGCACCAGATCCTGCATGCCACTAAGAACTAAGTCCAAAATAGCTTTCTCTCTTGTTGGTTCATGAACCAACTGCTCAAAGAAGCTGTTCTATCATAGTGATTTGCAACGAGATGATCCATTTATGTGCTTGACAATCCAGCTTTCATAGAACATCTGAAGTCAGGTGTGATCTTTTTTTAGCTGCATAAGTCTTTCTTAAATATACTGAACCTCAGAGCCAGACCAATCATTAGGCAAGCTAGGTGGTCACCTAGGGCAGGAGCTCCTGGAAGATGGCAAAGAGCTAGGCATTCAGAGCTGAACAGTAGAGTCTAACAGCAGGGTGAGCATAAGGCTAGAGAGCGGTCTTGCTTTATAGGGCACCTCCTCATTTAACAAAGCACAGGGAATTGGAACAGCACATTTTGAATATAATTAAGGAGATTTAACTGCTGTTTCTCTAAAAGGACAGCTGGGAAACCGGCTGGTATTTTGGTATATCTCTCTCTTTGCTTTAACAGATACCAAAGCTCCACGAACAGAACAATGGCTGGGAAAAATCATATCGCTAAAGCTGTTACCCCCATTACAGCTTCTGCCTCTGTCCAGACAGAGGTCCCATTTCCAGTTGAAGGACCAGTTCCATCTGCAGGGTGCCTGCATGCTGAAGCTCTGAGGAAACAAGTGGTGGAACTCAGAGAGGAGGTGGTGAGGCTAAGGAACATTCAAGACAGTGAGAAGTACATTGATGAGATGCTTCTTGCAGTAACCAAGCTCTCCAGCAGGGGAGAAGATGGGTGCCAACAGAATGACGAAGGTTGGACACAAGTCACCAAGGCCTGCAGAATCACCAGTCCAACTTCTCCAGCCCTTGAATTCGAGAACCATTATGCAACCCTGGAAGTGGAGGAGGTGAAAACATCCCTGGAAAGGGAAAAACCAGAGCTCAAGTACCCCAAAGTTGCAGAATCAGTGACCACAAGGAAGCGAAGGGTAGTGGTGGTTGGTGACTCTCTTCTGAGGGGTACTGAGGCGTCCATCTGCCAACCAGACTTGATGTCCAGAGAGGTATGCTGTCTGCCTGGTGCCAAAATCCAAGATGTTACGGAGAATTTGCCAAGACTCATCAAGCCCACCGACTATTACCAAATGTGGCTAATCCATGTCAGAACAAATGATACTGCCAGGTATCCCTCTGAGCATATCAAAAGTGACTTCATGGCTCTGGGACAGAGGGTGAAGCAGTTAGGTGCACAGGTGGTGTTCACTTCAATCCTCCCTGTTGAGGGTAAAGGCCAAGGCAGAGAGGCTTGCATCCTGGAGATGAATGCATGGCTGCGTGGATGATGTCATCGAGAGCGTTTTGGTTTCCTAGACTATGGGATGCTGTTCTAAGGGTTGCAGAGCAGAGATGGCATCCTTCTGTCCAAGAAAGGTCAACATGTCTTCAGTAGTAGACTGGCTAATCTACTGAAGAGGGCTTTAAACTAGATTTGTTGGGGATGGGTGAAGAAAGCCCCCAAGGTAAGTGAATGACCCCAGGTAAGTGATACAGTAAATACCTTTATGGAAATGGGAAACGGGGGTAACATATGGAAAGCAGTGTGTATAAATGCCCGTAGCATGGGAAATAATATCCCTGATGTTGAAGCTTTGGTGGGAGTGGCCGACTTGGATTTAGTGGCAGTTACAGAAACATGGTTCACAGAAAACCATGACTGGGATGTAACTATACCTGGCTATACCGTATTCAGAAAGGACAGGGTAGGAAGAAGGGGAGGAGAAGTGGCACTATATGTAAAAAAATACTATTAAAGCTTTGGAATTACAGAGCTTAAAAGGGAGAGAGGAGGCATTGTGGGTTAACTAGAAAGAGGGAAAGAGAAATAATATTTGCATTGGCGTGATATACAGATCTCCCTCACAAGAGGAAGAGGTGGACAGAGAGTTAATTGAAGACATACGCAGCATTGTTAGGAAAGGGGAAGTGCTACTGATAGGGGATTTCAAAATGCCAGATTTTGATTGGCACATTCCTGCTGCAGTATCATCTAGAAGTAAAGAGATCCTAGATTCTCTACAGGAAGAACTATTCAAGCAATTGGTAACAGACCCCACACGTGAAGGGGCCATACTGGACTTGGTGCTTACCAATGGTGAAAGTGTTTCTGATGTTATAGTGGGAGATCATTTTGCATCCAGTGATCACCAGATGGTGTGGGTCAGTATTAGGACTAGGGCTGTTAGCATCCATTCAAAGGTGAGGGTCTTAGACTTTAGGAAGACTAACTTTGCCAGGATGGGCCAATACCTCAGGGAGTCGTTAGCGGGATGGGAACAGCTGAGGGATGTAGAAAAACAGTGGGCAAAACAGAAAGGGGATATTTTAAGGGCAACCAACCATTTTGTTAAAATGGTAAATAAAGGTAAAAGGAAAAGGAGACCACTATGGCTTTCGAAAGAAGTAGCTGAAAAAGTGAAGAAAAAGAGGGAGGCCTTCATGAAATACAAGAGATCAAAGAGAGAGGAAGACAGGCATCTATATTTGGAAAAACTTAGAGAAACTAGCAAAGTAGTCAGGAAAGCAAAGATTCAAAAAGAGGAGGAAATAGCCAATGCAATAAAATGGGGGGATAAGACATTTTTCAGATAGGTTAGTGAGAAGAGGAAGGACAAAAGTGGTACTGTCAGACTCAAGGGTGAAGGGGAGGAATATGTAGAAGCTGATGAGGATAAGGAGGAATTGCTTAACAAATATTTCTGTTCTGTGTTCACAGATGAAGAACCAGGAGAAGAACCTCAGAAAACACCCACAAACAGGAACAGAAGCGAGGGACATCCTGAACAATTTTCAGAAGACTGTGTTTGTGAGAAACTAGCTCAACTTAAAGTAGACAAAGCAATGGGACCGGATGGGATACACCCTAGAATACTGAGAGAACTTGGGGACATTCTAGTAGCTCCACTGACTGACCTATTCAATGCCTCATTGGAGTCGGGAGTGGTGCCAAAGGACTGGAGAGAGGCTCATGTGGTGCCTTTACACAAAAGCGGAAGTAAGGATGTGGTTGAAAACTACAGGCCGGCTAGTTTAACTTCGGTGGTGAGTAAATTATTGGAAACACTTCTGAAAGAGAAAATAGTGAGGTTTCTGGAGTCCAGTGGATTACAGGATCTGAGGCAGCATGGATTCACCAGAGGCAGGTCTTGTCAGACAAATCTGATTGATTTCTTTGACTGGGTGACCAGGGAGCTGGAACAAGGGAGAGCTCTAGATGTGGTGTATTTAGATTTCAGTAAAGCCTTTGACGTTGTTCCTCAGAGGCAACTTATAAACAAACTGAGCACCCTAGGGATGGACCCTAAAGTTACTGCTTGGGTTAGAAATTGGTTGGGTGGGAGGCGACAAAGAATACAGGTAAATTGAGCTCACTCTGAGGAGAAGGATGTTAGCAGTGGTGTGCCCCAGGGATCTTTCCTTGGTCCGATTCTTTTTAACATCTTTGTTAGTGATATAGCGGAAGGGCTGTCGGGTAAGGTTTAGATAAAATGAGGAGGGATCGAGATAAGCTTGAAGAATGGTCTAGAATTTGGCAGTTGGGAATTAATGTTAAAAAATGTAAGGTCATGTATTTGGGCTGCAGCAATCCAAGGGAGCAATACAGTATAGGGGGTGAAGTATTTTTGTCCACTAAAGAAGAGCGGGACCTAGGCGTGGTTGTGTCTGATGATCTTAAAGTAGCTAAACAGGTAGAAATGGCGATGGCAAAAGCTAAAAGGATGCTTGGGTGCATACAGAGAGGAATGGCTAGCAGAAAAAAGGAGGTGATAGTGCCTCTGTATAAGTCTTTGGTGCGACCTCATTTGGAGTATAGTGTGCAATTCTGGAGACCGCACCTTCAAAAGGATGTGAACAGAATGGAGTCGGTGCAGAGGGTGGCTACTAAAATGGTTAGTGGTCTTCATTATAAAGCATATGAGGACAGACTTAAGGATCTTAATATGTACACTTTAGAGAAAAGGCGGGATACAGGTGATATGATTGGGATGTTTAAATACCTCCATAGCATAAATGTTCAGGGAGAGAGCCTCTTTCAATTGAAAGGAAGTTCTGCTACGAGGGGACATGGGATGAGGGTGATGGGTGATAGATTCAGGAGTGATATGCGGAAATATTTCTTTACGGAAAGAGTGGTGGATCCGTGGAATAGTCTCCCAGTGGAGGTGGTAGAGATGAGGACAGTAACTGAATTCAAAAAAGCAAGGGAGAAACACAGAGGATCTCTAAAGGAAAAAAGGGGACTGTTGTAGTTGTTGATATGGAAGGACAGACTAGATAGGCCATGTGGTCTTTTTCTGTCGTCATATTTCTATGTTTTTAAGGCTTAATATTTGCTTAGGACACCAACACCTTGAACCAACTCTGGGGCTGGCCCTGCTGAACCCATAATTCCTCTCAAATTGGAATGGTATTACGGAAAAACACTGTGCATGCACATCTAAATCCATCAGAGAAGGAAGACAGCTAAGAAAATTTAGTGAAAACAAAAGTCTCACTATTCCTGAATGTCTCATTTTATTCATGAAAATAAAGGTCAACAAACAGAATGAAAAAATATAAAAGTTACACAAGGTGACATCTTTTATTGGACCAAGCAGATACATTGCTTGATATTTTGTGCAATTTCAGAAAAGACAGTTTCTGATAGGACATCCTGTTTAACAGAGAAAAGCAAATATATGTGACCTATCTGGAAACAGTCTAGGTTGTGCTACAACTTATATTTTCTGTAATTCAACTAAATGGGGGGCTATGAAGGAGTAATTATTTCCTTATAATTTTTCTGAAATCCATTACCCCTTACTGATGTAATCTTTTGCTCCATTTCAAGGTGAATTATGAGTATGAAATCTTTTGGAGAAAATTACTTTTCATTTAACAAAAGCATAGAGGATCTCTAAGGGAGAGAAGGAGATTATAGAGCTTAGTACTTGGTAGAACTTAGTATGGATGGGCAGCCAGGATACAACGTATGGTCTTTATCGACTATCATTTTTATATGTTTCAATGTTAATTCTGTGGGGGTCCATATTCAGTCACAGTGGGCAGCATTTGTTTTAAATTCCAGCAGCCCCGAGGAAGAAGCCTTTCTTACCAAGAAAGAAAGGGTTGATTGGTAATGCCCCACAGTACCAGACCTTCTCTGCCCCACAGCAGGGACAACAGTCCAAAGGGCAAGGACCCAGGCACCGGCCCCAGCCCAGCTTGGAGAGAGCTTTTGACTCCTGGGATATGGCCTCCTCTCCCCCAGGAGGCCCTCAGCAGTCCACAGGGGGACGTTTGGCCCTGTTTTCCAACAGGTGGTCCCCCATTATCACCAACTCCTGGGTGCTGCAAGTGGTCAAGGAGGGGTATTTCCTCCACCTGCAACAGACACCACCCTCGTTCTTCCCAGGAGAACATGTAAGGCCTCTCCTTTACCAAACCCTGCTCCTCACTGAGCTCGCAGGCCTCCTCGCGGACAGGGTGGTGGAGCCAGTACACAAAGATCTCTGGGCAAAGGCTTCTACTTCAGATATTTCCTCGTTCCCAAGTGGACAGGGGGCCTCAGGCCCATTCTGGACCTATGGGACTTGAACAGATTTCTGGTGAGGGAGAAGTTCAAGATGCTCTTCCTTGGAACACTGATGCCTTACCTCCAGCAGGGAGACTGGCTATGCTCCTTAAACCTGAAGGATGCATATACACACATCCTGTTCCATGCTACCCACCAACAACACCTCCGGTTCATAGTGGGAGGAGGTCACTGCCAATACAGGGTGCTACCCTTCAAACTGGCATCATCGCCGAGAGTCTTCACCAAATGCCTAGTGGTGGTCGCAGTCCTCCTTCATCTGCAAGGGGCCTTCATCTTTCCCTATTTGAACAACTGGCTAATTGGGGGGAGTGGTTAATTTGAGAGGATCTGAGCTGAATGCCGAAACGCAAGGGTAAGCCTAAAGCTCCTCCCACGGAGTCGACGGCTGCTGCTGTGGGCCCGATCGACAAATTTGTGCAGCTCAGTGCGGATCAGATAGGGGAGATCAGAGCGGGCTTGGTTTTGCCACTTGAGGAAAGTGCGGCGTCTTCCGCCCTTGAGCTGTCTCTCTCCCCAGATGGCCGTTCACCTCCGGTGGCTCCAGGCTCTTCGGTGACCCCTCTAGCGCGCGGCCTTTCTCCTCCCCCGGTGCTGGATGTGGTGAAGGACCAGAAGCGGGGCGTGCTGAGTGGAGATTCCGGAGTACAGCTGCCGGTCTCTAAGGTGGCTGTTTGTGAACCTGGAGCTTTAATTTCTATCGAGGTGAGCAATAAAGCTGGTCTGGTAAAGGATGTTGAATCATCGAAGGAAAGATCCTCTCCAATTGGGCCTCCGTTCTCTTTCTCGCTTACTCAACCTGCTGTGGTGACTTTAGATAATATCTGGGAAGCAATTAGCCAGCTTTCACAGGCTGTGACTCAGCAATTTACTCTTTCGTCTTCTACTGCTTCTAAACTTCAGGAGAATGTGCTTTCTCTAACTAATGATGTTGTGGAAGTTAAGAATAATGTTGCTGTTTCTGATCAGAAGCTCTCACAGGTTTCTGATTTAACCTTTTCCCTAATGAAGGATAATTTAATGTTGAAAACGAAGCTGGAGTCTTTGGAGAATGCTACCAGAGCCTCAAATCTTAGGTTGCTTAATTTTCCCATGGTTCCGGAAGTAGTACCGTTGGAATTATTTAAGAAATATCTTCAAGAATCCCTAATGGTTCCTGTGGACTTAATTCCTCCCGTACAGAGGGCTCCTGGGGAGGGTGAAATTAGAACTTCTACTTTGCTGGTATCCCTTCCCTTTTCGTCAGATAGGGATTGGCTCCTTTAATGGTTTTATAAAAAAAGAGCCAATTTGTTTATGGGGAAGAAGATATCTGTTTTTCCAGATGTCTCAAAGGAAACCCAGAAACGTCGAAAAGCTTTCCTCTTATTAAAACCTGGTGTAGCTCAATTGGGGGCTTCCTTCACGTTAAGATTTCCATGTAAATGTATAATACTTTTTGAATCTCAGAAGTATGTTTTTTTTCAACCTGGAGACCTTTCGTCGTTTATCAGTACTCATACTATCACATCTTTGCCTTCTTAAAGGGCTTGCCATCTGTTGTTCATATGATCCTAATCTCTTGTCACCATCTTTAATTTTTGAATGATTTCCTGTACACTGTAGGTTGTTTCCTGCCTTCAGTTAATTAGGTAACCACTCCCCATTCATGGGGACTAATGATGCTTCTTGTTATGTGTTTCTGGAGAAGAGATTTTCCTTTTTGTATTAGTTCACAAGAATTCATCTTTTCTGTAAACATTGATGTTTAAATTGTAAACTTGCATAAATTGAAAAAAAAAAAAAAAAAGAACAACTGGCTAATAAGGGGAGGCAGAGGTGCACCACGCCACTGAGGTACCATCCATATCCTGCAGTGTCTGGGATTCATCATCAACTACCCCAAGTCCCACCTTTCTCCGGCACAGTGTCTGAAGTTAAGGGGGTTCAGCTGGACACCCTCCAGGACAAGGTTTTCCTCCCTCCGGAGAGGAAAGAGAACCTCAGAGTGCTAGCACCAGAATAGCAACACTGCCAGTTGGTGCCCCAATGCCTTCTCCTCCGCCTGCTGGGCCACATGGCCTCTACGGTCCATGTAACCCTGTACACCTGCCTGCATATGAGGGCGGTTCAGTGGTGCCTCTGCTCCCAGTGGACAAAAGCCACGGGCAGACTTCGGGACAGGATAAAAGTGACCTGCCAACTGGCAGACACCCTCCACTGGTGGCCGATTCCCCGCCACCTTCAGGCCAGGATGCCCTTCCAGGCAACCACCCACCAGAGGGTCCTCACTACAGACGCCTCCCTGCAAGGATGGGGGACTCATTGCGAGGACTTCTGCACCCAAGGCACTCTGACGGAGTGTCAGTTGCAGGTCAACCTTCTGGAGCTCCGGGCAATATTTCTGGACCTCTGAGATTTTCGCCACCAGTTGCAGCACCAGTCGGTGCTGGCCCAGACGGACAACCAAGTTGCACTCTTCTATGTCGACAAACAAGGAGGTATGGGGTCATACTCCCTCTGCCAGGAGGCGGCAATTCTCTCCTCATATGCGACATGCAATGGGATGCTCTTGCGGGTGGTCTACCTCCTGGGCCTGGACAATGCCCTGGCGGACAGGCTGAGCAGAGTCTTCCAGGCACATAAGTGGTGCCTGGACCCCAGAGTGACCTCCCAGATTTTCTGACTCTGGAGTGTACCCCTAGTGGACCTGTTCGCCAGCCCGGACAACATGCAGTTGCCCTACCTCTGCTCCGGCCAACTGCACCCGTCCCAAGTGGCAGCGGATGCCTTCCTCATCCCATGGACAGAAGGCCTCTTTTACACCTTCCTGTTAATACCGCTGGTCGCCAAGACCCTTTTCAAAGTCCAGTGTGACAGGGCATTATAGATTCTGTTAGCCCCCCTGTGGCTCAGGCAACCCTGGTTCCCATTGCTTCTCTGTCCGTCAGCGGCACCTCCGATTCCCCAGGGTTACGCCCCAGGACTATTCTCACAGGAGGAAGGCTCTCTGCTGCACCCCAACCTGGGGTCCCTGTTGCTCATGGCTTGGCTGCTGAAAGGGTAGCACTAGCTCCCTTCAACCTCCCACATGATGTGTAGGAGGTCCTTTTGGCCTTCCATAAGGTCTCCACGAGAAGGGTGTATGCCTTCAAATGGCATCGATTTTTGATGTGGTGTGCCAAGAGGCAGGCAAACCCATTCTGCTCGGTGCAGCTGGTACTCCAGTACCTACTCCATCTGTCACAGGTGGGACTGAAGTCCAACTCAATCAGAGTGCACCTGAGCACTATTGCGGCGCATCACCATGCTGTCAAGAGCAAGCCTCTCTCAGCTCAGCCCCTTATCTCTCGTTTCCTGCAGGGTCTTATGTTATCCAAGCCCCCTATCCGCCCATAAACGGCAGAGAGGGATCTCAATGTGGTGCTCTCAAAGCTCACTAAATCGCCGTTTGAGCCCCTGGCTACCTGCCACCTGGGTTACCTCTCCTGGAAGGTTATCTTTCTCGTGGCACTCATGTTGGCTCTCAGGGTCAGCGAGCTACAGGCTCTGATGGCAGAGCCGCCCTACATGAGGCTCTACAAGAACAGGATGGTGCTCTGCACACACACCACGTTTTTGCCAAAGGTGGTATTCCCCTTCCACCTCAATCAGGAGGTGGCACTCCCCACCTTCTCTCCCGAGGCTTCATGCTAGCACCATGGAGACCATTCTACATACTCTGGATTGTAAAAGGGCACTTTACTTCTATCTGCAATGGACTCAGGGCCACCGCATAGCCCTCAGCTCTTTATCTTATGACTCCAGTCGACTGGGGCTTCCAGTACCTAAGCAAACTCTGTCCACCTGGGTGGCGGACTGCATTGTCCTCACCTATAAGCAGCCTGGAATTTCACTAGACCACTGGGTCATGACGCACCCTGTCAGAGCCATAACTACCTCTGCAGCAAATCTGCGTTCCGTTCCTGTTATGGAAATCTGTCGGGCCGCCATCTGGTCTTCAGTACATACCTCTGCAGGTCACTACTACCTGGAGAGGGAGTCCCAATGCTCCGTATTCTCTTTGGGGTATAAGAAACTTCTGCCCTCGACCCTTCTGTGTCAGGCTACCGGGATGCTGTTTTCCACCGGAAACTTGGGTCTTGCGAGAGTCTCTCAGTTGGGACTCAACTGCTGCAGCTCACGGCTCACCTTCTCTGGCTGCCATGGCATTGTGTACAGGATCTCGGTAGCCTGTAGCTGGGGAGTCCCATATGTGAAGACTGACCTCCTGCTTGTTCCTGGAGAAAGCGTAGTTACTCACCTGTAACAGGTGTTCTCCGGGGACAGCAGGAATCAGTCCTCACAACCCTCCCTCTACCCCTTGAAGTTGCCTCCTTAACGTATTTTAATTTTTGCCATCTTAGCTATGTCATTAGATTGAGGCAAGATGGCACCCTTGGACGGGAAGGGGACCACACATGCGTGGTGCATCTCCCAAAGGCTTTCTTTGAAAGTTGGTGAGATGCTTACACATGGGCTCCATCGGTGCCAACGTCACCCATATGTGAGGACCGATTCTTGCTTTCCCCAGAAGACACTTGTTACAGGTAGGTAACTATGCTTTATCTATGGTACATGTTGATATGAAGGTTTGATGTTTGACAATTTATGGTTCTATGTATGATATGTTTGCTACTGTTCGATGTAAACCATCTTGACGTGTCGAAAGGCAGTATATAAAACTGGTTAAATAATATAGGGCCTGCTTTGCTGTTGAGTTCCTTTTCCTTGTCCGGCTTCAATTTCACTATTACAGACATTTCTATGATATAACTTGAATTACAGACTTTGCATTACAATGATCTGGATAAAGCTGGAGCTGCTTACACACTGACTGCACAACTACTGGAGTTGCTTTTTCTTAAAAATGTTACTGAGTCTGGGCAGTGGTGGCATGGGAGCATGGGGTACTGGCATATGGATTAGCATAGGGTGATAGAGTGATCCCCTCCATATTTGGTGCATCAGGAACCAAATTTACATATCTGCTGCTATGCAGATTTATCAATGTTTAATAATGGGCATGGAGCTGACAAACTACCTCTAGGCTGTCCAATATGCTTACTCTGACTGTTAATGCACCCTGGGTGCTATCTCACCCATGCTACTGCATTCAGCTCCCCCTGCCAACTTGTAAAGTAGAATGAATTTTGTAGGGTTGATATTCAAAGGGTCTCTCTAACAAACTTTTGAAGTAGGCTGGACAAAATCAAAGATTTGAATATCTTCCCTCCACCAATAAATTTATAGTGGCAAATTCAGGAGGTTCTTCTGTGTCTTTGTTAAGTACTTTGGTGGTACATTGATTATGCTTTGTCTTTAACTTCCCAAAAAGGTGGTGGTAAAGTTTTGTTCATGTTCACTTATAGTAAAGTAGGGCAGGGGCAGGCCCTCTGCACATCACTGAAATGAAGGTGAAATTAGACTTACCTGCTAACTGTAGTTCCTTTAGTAGCTCCAGTCTAGTCCCGAACTTCTGGGTTTGTGCACGTCCTCCTGCAGCTTGGAGACTGAGCATGTCACATTTCTGATGACAGCAGTATAAGTAGTCCAGGGCCCGCCTCCCTGATCCAGTAATCTATTGACAAAGCAGACTCACCAGAGCAATAAGCAATCAGATCTTAAATATGAACATTAACCTTAACACTGAACTGAGATTAACTTCAGAATATATATATACATATATACACATACATTGTTGTTTTTTTTTTTCCCACATACTTGACAGCTCGTAAGTCTGAGTATCTGGTAGGTGTGCTCCGTTCTCTCCGCACTTCTCTTTGAGACCCTTTCTCCTACACATTCCCCCCCCCACCCCCCAGGAACAAAGGGCTGTGATCCTGCGCTCCTGCCTTACGCTACCATTGCCCACTGAACACTGCAGTTTTGCACCTACCTCTACACCTGACTCTTCAGGCTATAAGGAGTGGAGGAGTGGCCTAGTGGTTGGGGCAAGGTACTTCAGGCCGGAAGGTCGGGGGTTCAAATCACACTAGAGGACAGCAACCTTGGGCCGGAAGGACTGGGGTTTCTAGTCCCACAGGTGCTCCTTGTGGTCTTGGGCAAGCCACTTAACCCTCCAAAGCCCATGTTCCCTGTAAAATAGTTATCTCCAAGTTGTAATGCCCTGTTCAATGTAATTTCAGTTTGTTCAATGTAAACTGCGCTGATGCAGAATAGCGCGGTATATAAGAGAATGCAAATAAATAAATAAATAAAATATTCTGGCAGGCAACCTAAGGGAGGGATGCGGGACTAGACTGGAGCTACTAAAGGAACTACAATTAGCAGGTAAGTCTAATTTCACCTTCCTTAGCGTCCCTCCAGTCTAGTCCCAAACTTCTGGGTATGTAACAGAGCAGTAATACTTCAACGGGAGGGGCCTGCCAGACCAGCCTGAAGAACCGCTGATTCAAACCTAGAATCCCCTTCCGCCTGCACATCAATCCTGTAATGTTTGACAAAGGCATGCAATGACGACCACGTTGCCGCCCTACAAATGTCCACCGCTGGAACCAAACTGCATTCCGCCCAGGACGCTGCCTGAGCCCTCGTAGAATGAGCTTTCAAACCTGCCGGTACCGCTCTGCCCTTCAGCATATAAGCGGATGCAATTGCCTCCTTAATCCACCTAGCAATAGAAGCCTTCGAGGCCAGCTCACCCTTTCTGGCTCCTCCAAACAGAACAAATAATCTGTCCATTCTGCGGAACGAAGCCGTTCTCTGCACATACTTCTTCAGAGCTCTACTAACATCCAAGCGATGCAAACTCCTTTTATCCGAATCCTTACTCGTCATTTCAAAAACAGGCAAAGACACTACCTGATTTACATGAAAGACCGATACTACCTTTGGCAAAAAGGAGGGAACCGTCCTCAGAACTACCTTTTTCCTCTCAAAGGACAAAAAAGGCTCCCTACACGACAACGCCTGTAACTCCGAGATCCTCCCTGCTGAAGAGATCGCTACCAAAAATACTACCTTCAGAGTCAGGTCCTTCAGTGTCGCCTTCGCCAGAGGTTCAAACGGCTCCCTTACCATCGCCTCTAAACCACATTCAGATCCCACCCTGGCACCGAAGCCCTGCAGGGAGGTCTCAACAGCAACGCCGCTCTTAAGAATCTTTTAACCTCTGGATGAGTTCCCAGTGATATCCCGCGCACCTTCCCTCAAAAACAGGACAGCGCAGACAACTGCACCCTAAGTGAAGACGCCCTTAAACCTTTATCGAACCCATCCTGTAAAAAGGATAAAACTTGCGGAACCGTGGCAGACAACGCTCTCAGCTGCCTATCTTCGCACCAGGATTCAAACAAATGCCAAACTCGTATGTAAGCCATCGAAGCGGACCTACGTCTAGACCTCAGCAATGTCGCAATCACCTTGACCGAATACCCTTTTGACACCAACCTTGCCCTTTCAAGAGCCAAGCCATAAGCGAAAACCGATCCACCTGAGGCATCCTTAACAGCCCCTGCATCAGGAGATCCCCCCTGATTGGCAGTTTCCACGGGGGTTCCACCAGAAGCCACATCAAGTCTGCATGCCAAGGCCTCCGTGGCCAATCTGGCACCACTAGAATTACCAGCCCTCGGTGTATCTCTATGCGCTGCAGCACCCGACCTATCAGCACCCATGGTGGAAACATATAAAGAAGACTGTCTTCCGGCCAAGCTTGCATCAGAGCATCCAGCCCCTCTGACATTCTTTCTCTCCTTCTGCTGAAAAACCTTTCTACTCTTGCTGACTCGAACGTCGCCATTAAGTCCATTACCGGCTGACCCCATCATTGCACCAGCAAGTCGAAGACTTCGGGATGGAGCATCCACTCTCCTGGGTCCACCTTGACCCAACTCAAAAAATCGGCTGTCACATTGTCCACTCCTGCTACATGTACTGCCGATAACGCTTCCAGGTGTGACTCGGCCCACTCTAAGAGTTCTTCCGCCTCTCCTTCTAGCGCCACACTGCGGGTGCCTCCTTGCCGGTTGATGTAAGCCACCGCTGTGGCATTGTCCAACAGCACCCGGATCGCACTGCCCTGCAGCTGCCGCTGAAACGCTTTCAGAGCTAAGGTCACTGCTCCCAACTCCAATCTGTTGATTGACCAACTCTTTTCTTGTTCGATCCACTGACCTTGAGCGTACTGTCCCTCGAAGTGTGCCCCCCAGCTGAACAAACTCGCATCCGTTGTCAACGCCTTCCAATCCGGAGCTTCTAGAGGCATCCCTCTTTCCACACACCCCGGAACTAGCCACCACTGCAGAGACCGCCTCGCCTCCGTCGGACAGACCATTCGCTGCTACAATTGACTGGACTGGTGCAACCACCTTCGAAGCAGAGCTCTCTGCAATGGCCTCATGTGAGCCCTGGCTCATTGCACCACCTCTATCGTAGCCGCCATGGTCCCTAAGAGTTGCAGATACTGCCACACGGAGGGCGCTCTCCTCCTCAGGAAAGCTCGGATCAACTTTCTTAACTTACTGATTCTGAGCTGCGGCAGAAACACCCTGCCGCGGCTCGTGTCGAATCAGACTCCCAAATACTCCAACTCCTGTGACGACACCAACTTGCTCTTTGCTACATTTACCACCCATCCTAGGGACTGCAGGAAATGCACCACTTTGTGTGTCACCACTTCGCTCTCTTCCTTTGACTTTGCCCGAATCAACCAATCGTCCAGATAAGGGTGTACCAATACCCCCTCTTTGCGTAATACCGCTGCCACCACCACCATGACCTTTGTGAATGTCCTTGGAGCAGTTGCTAATCCAAACGGCATTGCCTGAAACTGAAAATGGCCCATAGGCACCGCAAATCGGAGAAAGCGTTGATGCTCCTTCCTGATGGGAATGTGCAGATAGGCCTCTGAAAGATCCAAAGACGTAAGATACTCTCCCTGCCTCACTGCTATTATTTATTTATTTATAGACTTTTATATACCGCACTATTAGGCATCAGCGCGGTTCACAAAAAACAGTGAGATACACAATTCAACAGTACTTTGTGTTTACAGAAAACAGGAGAATATAACTCGGATAACAGGGTATATAATTAATAAACATAGTCATAATATCATCATGGCTTCAGTTTTGTGTGTATGTGGTCTGTGGGGTATCTGTATTGTATGTGTATGAGTGGAAGGTCTGTGGGTTGGTTGAGATGTCTTTATTGTTTACTGGATAAGATAAAAGGAAGAGGTAGTGTTTCAAAGCTTTGCGAAACTGCAAAAGGTCTGGTATTGCTCGAATGTTTTGAGGGAGGCTATTCCAACACCTTGGTGCACAGAATAAAAAGGCCCTGTCTGAAGTAGTTTTGGTACACTGTGATATTGATTTAGGGACTAACAGAGTATTGAGTGTTACTGACCTTCTGTCTCTATTGAGGGGTGGTGTTTGGATTAAGTCTGATATTGATGAAGATGAGAGTTCTTTGAAGGCTTTGAATGTAATTAGCAAAATTTTGAAAGTGAGTCTACTTTGAATTGGGAGCCAATGAAGATGTTTTAGAATAGGTGAGATATGGTCTTTCCGGGAAGCTCCATGAAGGACTCTAGCTGCAGCATTCATAGCCATTTGAAATGGGTGTAAGGTGGTTTGTGGAAGACCTTGTAAAATTGAGTTCGCATAATCAAAATGAGGTATGATTAGCGCCTGATAGATGGTTCTAAAATCGTCTGGCTCTAGCAAGGATCGAAGGTGTCTAAGGGAGCATATTTTGTGATATACTGCTCTTACAATATTACTAATATGTGCTTTCATATCTAATTTCTGGTCTAAAGTGACACCGAGGTATCTGATGGTGGTCTTGGTCTGGAGGTTAGCATCATTCACTTTCAAAAAGGATGGAGCAGTGAAATTTTGGTTACGTGTAATAAATAACACCTCCGTTTTCTTGTGTTGGATCCTTAGATTTTGGGATTGTAGCCAGTTGGATACTTCATTTATGCAGTTAGTTAATGGATTGAGATCAGGGTTCTCAGTTGTAAAAGGAAAATATAAAAGTACATCATCCGCGTATATCATGCAGTTAACTCTAAAGGATCGAATCAGGTTACAGATAGGCTGCATGTATATATTAAACATAAGGGCGGAAAGGGATGAGCCTTGAGGGACCCCTTGTTTTTGATGAAACTGATCTGATGAAGTATCGTTGGACTGACCTCAGCGTTTCCATGCGAAAATGAGACACCCTGAGACATCTGTTTACCCGCTTGAGATCCAGAATAGGCCGTAAGGTCCCCTCCTTCTTTGGGACCACAAAATATATGGAGTACCGACCGTACCCGCATTGATACACCGGCACTGGCACCACCGCCTTTAGGACTAACAATCTGTCTAAGGTCTCTTGAATCGCTTCCCTCTTTGCTCTTGTGCTGCACGGGGACTGAACAAAGGCATCGCACACTGGACGTTGGAATTCGAGCACATAACCTCTTTACACCACCTCCAACACTCACTGATCCGCCGTAACTTGGGCCCAGACAGGAAAGAAGTCCCTAAAACGACCCCCCACCGGAATTATTCCTGCCTGGACCCCCCTCACTTCATTGTGATTTCTTAACGTTCGGGGAGGAAGCAGCCCCAAAGCCTCTGCCCGCTCCCCGAAACCCGCAAAACCCTGTAGACCTGTACTGGGAATGCCCCCTTTGAAACTGACCAAACCTTGATTGCCAAAAACACCTAAACTCCCTCTGATGACTCTTAGAGGGCTGCATAGCACGACCCTGCTTCTGCTTGTCCTCCGGCAACCTGCCCCCCTTTGACTCACCTAAATCTTTTACTAACTTCTCTAACTCCTCTCCAAAGAGGAGCTTCCCTTTAAAAGGCAGCTTACCCAACCTTGCCTTTCAAGCCGCATCCGCTGCCCAATTACGCAGCCAAAGATACCTCCTTGCCGCTACCACTGACGCCATGCTCTTCGAGAGGTCCCGAATCAGATCATACTGACTATCCGCCAGGTATGCCGCTCCTGATTCGATTCGAGCCGCCTCTTCGGCCGCCTCATCGACCTGCAACCCTTTCAGCCTTTGAGACCACCTGAGGCACGCCCTCGCCACCCATGCTCCACAAATCGAAGCCTGAATGGACAGAGCGTTCACTTCAAACACCTGTCTAAGCAACGAATCTTGTCTCCTGTCCTGCGCATCTTTAAGAGCCGCACTTCCCTCAACTGGGATTGTCATCTTTTTAGTCACTGCCGAGACCGCCGCATCCACCTTGGGCGATTTAAAAATCTCCTTATCTGGCTCCCCTATCGGGTACAGACGGCCCATCAGTCTGGCCCCCTTAATGCTCGCCTCCGGTGTATCCCACTCCTCTTGAATCATTTCCTTAAAGACCCTATGAACTGGAAACACCCGCTAAGACTTACGGATAGCCTGCAATAAGGGATCCTCCAAGGAACAATCCTCCCCTGGACCGGCCGTCAGCATATTCAAAGCTTTCAGCATCTCCGTAATAAGTGCCAAATGTTCCTCTCTTCTGAACACTCTGACTACTCTAGCCTGGTCCTCTGATTCAGTGATCTCACCTTCTTCCAACTCCATTTCCATATCAGAGTCCTCCAAAACCTCTGACCTCTCTTCTCCCAGCAAATCCTACTCGGTATCTGCCATCCGCAGTCTTGCCTTCTTAACTGGGACCATACCCCCTGCCACACTTACTGGAGTCCCCGGCCTCTTGGCACAGCTCCCTCCGTGCTCAGAGCTCCCACTCCCGGAACTCCCTAGTGCCTGCTGAAGCAAGGACAAAAACTTCTGGGAAAATATGGCCCCCAATCCCCCCTATACTGCAGACTGGGGCAAGGAAACCTCTGGAGCCGAAGAAGGCCCTGGCACCGGCTCCTGAACCACCTCCGGAGAGGAGCGGAGATCCACCGCTTCCGCAGACTCCTTCCCGCCCTCCCCCTCACCTTGTTCAGGCATCCCTGCCAGTGATGCCTCGTGTGCACACCCTTTGCACACCCCCTCTTCTGAGATAGAGCCTCTCCGCACCCCACACAGGAGGCACCTAGGCCTAGCTGGCATATGGCTCAGTGACAATGGCAGTCAACTTAAACCCCTTTATGCTATTCTATTTATTCAAGTTTTTTTTTTTTTTTACACAACGCGACTGAAGCAACAGGCACTAAATCACCAGCAACTACCTTCAAACTCCATCAAAGGACTGTCACCCACGTCATCAGACGCCTAGGACCGCTAAAAGTCCCCTCTTCACTTTCCCGCGCAAACGCCACGCGGCTCTGACCGGCCCTCCAGGACCCAAAAACCGCCGCTACAGACTGACAGTCCCTGCCGCGCCTTAAAACTGCAAAACGCTTACCTCTGCTTCCAACGAGGCCGTTCTCTCGCTGCCCTGCTCACCGCCGTGCCTGTAACTGACCGCGCCAGTCCCAATGCACTTCCCGGCCTCCACCGAAGCTCCTGCTTCCTCAGCTGCGCCGCTCAGCTGTCTGCCTCGCTGAGCGCGGGCGGGCCGCAGCACTCCTCCGGCTCTGCACTCTTTCGCGGGATCACAGCCGGAATCCCCTCTCAACTCCCACACTCAACCCCGCAATTGCACCACGCCGCGGAGAGGGGGGAGAAGGGGGGGGGGCAGCCTCCTGTCAGCCTCAGAGTCCTGTCCACTCCAAGCCGAATTCGCCAAATTAAAGGGCTAGTCACCCTGTTTTTTTTTTTTACAATAAAACTATCTCCTAACTGACTGCTTGCTCCAGTGAGTCCCGAGCCTCTGGACTCACACCTCCTTCTGCTGCTTGGAGACTGAGAACTGGATCAGGGAGGCGGGCCCTGGACTACTTATACTGCTGTTATCAGAAATGTGACATGCTCAGTCTCCAAGCTGCGGGAGGACGTGCACAAACCCAGAAGTTCGGGACTAGGCTGGAGGGACGCTAAGGAAGAAGACATATGTAAAAATCTACATAAGACTTGGAAGAGGGGGTCTGGCCATCATTTGCTCTCTCAGGTTATGCAGGTCCCATTCTAGCCAAGTGTGAGATAATGTCTAAATGTAACGTCACTCAAGCCAATGGATGGAATTTCCTTACCCATGGATAACCTAAGAAAATGTCACTGCTGCAGGTAGGGGAAGACTGGATCACTCTCTACTCCTCAATAGGCAGAAGAGCACTTCCCAGAGTGGGGCAGTGGGAATTTATGTTGTACCTAGTGACAGAAATGCCTGGATGAACTCCAGTAGTAGTTTTAAAAATTGGAATTAGATAATAAGGCTGTGGCTATATGCTTATCCAATAATAAGTCTCCTCATTTTTTTTTAATATGAAAGGTGAAAGAGGAATAGTGGAAGGGAGAGGGAAAAGATCGGAGCAGGTTGAGGGAAAAGCGGTAAATATAATCAGTCAAGTGAGTCTACATACAGAAGATTGTTAAATAGTTTATAAGAAACTCTGAGTTGAGAGGATTAGAATATTCTAAATAAGGCTTAATTTATGAATTGCTCAACAATTTTCCATGGTATAAAAATACTAACTTCAGAGATGATAACTCAGCCAGTAGACACTGATTTTCTTTGAACATCCTCCCTTCATTTGTCTTGTTCTGGGCCTGGAGTTCTTTAACTTGTTTATATAATTTTTCATTTTCCTAGCAAAAATTAAAGAATATCACAATGATTAGAGCCCTATCTAAATTGCAGGATGAACTTCAAATAATTGCAACTGAGTAGTGAATAGCATAGGAAAAAATTTAGGAAACAGATAATTTGTAAGGCCCTACTTATATCAAAAATTTGCTAAAACTACAGTTTCCTCAGTATTAGGCTTCTACTGCAATTTAAATAGGGGCTTAAAAATATCATAATAGTAGATCATCTAGTTCAACACTTTCAATGTATAAGTGATTTTAGAAGACCACTATTTAGATATGGTGATGTACATTATATAGAAATTCCAAGGAGGCGTAATTGGGCCATGATCTGGGTGCACCAAGAAGCATAGTTACTCACCTGTAACAGTGTTCTTCAGGGACAGCAGGAATCATTCCTCACATATGGGTGACATCGGTGCCGACGGAGCGCCCATGGAAGCATCTCCTCAGCTTTCAAAGAAAACCTTTGGAAGATGCCACCAAGTATGCATAGTCCCCTTCCCACCCAAGGGTGCCATCTTGCTCAGTCAGATGATAAAACTAAAGCCGACAAAAGAAGATGGCCAAATACAGAAACTCCACAAGGAGGAGGGAGGGTTGTGAGGACCGAGTCCTGCTGTCCCTGGAGAACACCTGTTACAGGTGAGTAACTATGCTTTCTCCAGGAACAAGCAGGAAGTCAGTCCTCATATATGGGACTCCCTAGCTACAGGCTACCGGGAACCTGTAGAAAAACACAGGCAAACTTTGGGCAGCTGCAAGAGAGTCTGAGGACCACAGAGTCCAGAGAGAACTATCACTCTGGTAGCCTGAACACAGAAGGATCGGAGGGCAGGAGTTGCCTACACTCCAAAGAGGTTACGGAGTATGACCTGGCCGAAGATGCTTTCCTGTCAGGACTCTCTCCAGGCAGTAGTGAGCTGCAAAGGTATGAAATGAAAACCAGGTGGTGACCTGACAAATTTCTGTCATGGGGACAGACTGCAGATTTTCCATGAAAGTAGCCATGGCTCAGAAACGGTGCGTCGTGACCTTCCGGTCCAGTGAAATCCCCGCTTGCTCACAGGAAAGGGTAATGCACTCCGCCACCCACATGGACAGAGTTCGCTTAGTCACTGGGAGCCCCAGATGGCTAGGGTAATAAGATACGAAAAGCTGAGGTGCTTTGCTGTGGCACTGAGTGCATTATAGGTAGAAGGACAGGGCTCTTTTAAAATCCAGAGAGTATAAAGAACGGTCTCCGCCCTACCGGCATGAGGCCTCAGAAAAAAGGTGGGGAGCACCACCTCCTGGTTGAGGTGAAATGGGATCTCCAGGAACAAGCAGGAATAAGTCCTCACATATGGGTACGTCGGAACCGACGGAACCTGCGCGGGAAAGCTCCCCAGCTTCCCAGAAAGAAAGCTTTTGGGGCCTCCCACTGCACATGCGCGCTGCCTTCCCGCCTTCCTGACCAGCTCTCCTCAGTTTCCCTTTTTCCGCGGAGCCAGCAGGTCGTGTTCCTGTCACCGCTGAAGAAATTCTTATTTTAGTTTGTTTCTTTAGACCGCGTACCTGCCTTCCCCATACCGAAACCGGTACCGCCGGTCTCTCTTTTCTTTTCTTTCAAAAAAAACAAAACGTTTCTTTTAGCACAACTTGGTGACTTCGGTTAGGCCTCAGGCCTACACAAATTCTCCTCATGGAGAAACCAGCCCCTGGTTTCAAAAAGTGTACCAAGTGTAGTGCTGTTATTTCTGTTACAGACACCCATGACTGGTGTCTTAAATGTTTGGGGCCCGACCACTCCATTCCGGACTGCCCGTCCTGCTCCCAGATGTCTAAACGTGGTTTGCAGAACCGGGCCAACAAATTCCATGTACTGTTTGCTTCAGATAATCCAGCATCACAGTCATCCAGGTCTTCCTCTCCGGATGGATCTCAGGTAACCAAACCTTCTCCGGGCAGGTCCTCAAAAGGCAAATCTCCTTCAAAGTATCGAGAGGCCCTCAATCTTGAGTTGGAGGACCCTGCCCCAGCCAAACAACCCCGCGGGGAAGCTCTGGATTCCAAAGCTCCATCTATGGGGTTACAGGTTGACATCGATGGCACGGCCTCGACCGATCACCTGTTAGACTGCTCTGGGTTACCGGCCCATGCCGGTACCGACATCCAGGCAGCAGTGGCGTCTATGGACAATACTGTTCAGACCATGCAGCAGGCCATTTTGGCTTTTATTAAAGCTGCGACGCCCTCGGTACCGCATCCAGCGGTTCCGGGTCCGGTTCCGGTACCGTCCCCCATACCGGAACCGCGACCATCGTCTTCCAAACGCAGATCAGTTCCGCATGCCGGATCCGGGTTTTCGCCCGATACCGATCCCATATCCGGTACACCTGATGTCGATACCGAGCGGTATGCGTATCGTGCGTTGGAAGCAAATAGAGGATACTCTGATTCTTCTGAGGATTTTGACTCCTCTGATGACTCTGATGAGCTGTCTCTTGTTCTTCCTGAAGAGCCTTCTTCCCCAAAGAGGAGAATGTCTCCACCAGAGGATTTGTCCTTTCAAGACTTCATTATAGAAGTAGCTAAAGGACTTTCTATTACTACATCCTCTGAAAAAGAACCTAGATCAAAGAAATTGGATATTTTAGGATACCCTAAGGTTCCTAAAGAGGCAGTCACCCTGCCTATCCATGAAATCCTTCAAGAACACTTGATGGACTTATGGGAGGCTCCTCTAACGTTGTCTCCTCATTCCCGTAGGTTGGACACCATGTACCGGGTCCCTCCTTCTCCTGGTTTTCAAAAAACTCAGCTGCCTCACCATTCCATTGTGGTGAAGTCTGCGCTGAAAAAGATTAAGAGTACCAAAAGGCACTCTTCTACCCCTCCAGGGCGAGAATGTAAGACCCTAGACTCTTTTGGTAGGAAAATCTTCCAGGCTAGTATGCTTATAGCCAGGATTAATTCATACAGTCTGTATATGGGCATGTTTCTAAGGGAACTTGCCCTAAAGGTACGGCATTTTGCCCCCTTTATCCCTGAGGATAGAAAGGAGGAGTTCATTTCTCTGGTGAAACAGCTTCTAGATGTTTCTAAGTTCTCCAACAGAGCAGCCTTTGATTCCTTTGAGGGTGCCGGTAGAGCTTCGGGCATTGCTATTGCAGCCCGACGACTTGCTTGGCTCCAGGCCTCTGACCTAGAACCCTGGGTCCTGGATGGCTTACGGAATCTGCCCTGTACAGGTCAGAACTTATTTGGTAAAGACTGGCAAATTAAAGCCACTCAAATGGACGCAGAAAATGCTACCTTAGATAGACTTTCTAAGTCTACCTCTACTCCTGCCAAGAAAAAGTCTTTCAAGAGGCCTTACTACAAGAAGGCCAGATTTTCCACAAATACTGGCCAACAATCTTCTCAGCCTCGCTTTGCTGCTAAGGGTCAGCAACCTAAACAGGCAAGGTCAAAGCCTGCAGCGTCTGCCACTCCTCAGCAGGCTCAACCCCCTCAGGGGTTTTGACTTGCCCCTAGAGAACTTAACCTTTCTGGCTCTAGAACAACCAGAGCCCCTCACCATTCCCGGAAGGTTAGCTCACTTTGCTCCCAGATGGGAGCAAATTACATCAGAGCACTGGACCCTCTCTATCATCAGAGAGGGCTACAAACTTCATTTTTCCAACCTTCCTCCACATACCATGGTGAGGCACTTCAATTCTCCCCCATCTCTCCTGGCCCTGTTGGGTCAGGAAGTCTCTTCCCTCCTTGCCCAAAGGGCAATAGAAGAGGTTCCTCTTCTTCAACAAGGGACAGGTTTCTACTCCCCTTATTTTCTCATAACAAAGAAGACAGGGGGATTCAGACCTATCCTAGATCTGAGAGAATTGAACAAATTTCTATACAAGGAGAAATTCAAAATGCTTTCTCTGGGCATTCTCCTTCCATACCTTCAGAGTCAGGATTGGCTTTGTTCTCTAGATCTCAAGGATGCGTACACACATATAATCATCCACCCATCCCACAGAAAATATCTACGATTTCTGTTCCGGGGAAAACATTTCCAGTACAGAGTACTTCCCTTCGGTCTAGCCTCTGCTCCAAGAGTGTTCACCAAATGCATGGCAGTTGTAGCCGCATTTCTAAGAGGTCTGGGAATTTTTGTATTCCCATATCTGGACGACTGGCTCATCCGAGCTCCATCTCAGTCAGAGGCCCAGATTTCCCTGGACCGCACGAGACACATTCTGCAGTATCTGGGACTGGTGGTAAACCTTCCCAAGTCTCAACTCATCCCTACTCAGTCTCTGGAATTCATAGGGGCCCAGTTGGACACCACCACTGCAAGGGCCTACCTTCCTCAGGTCCGGAGCCAACGTCTGGTGTGCTTGGCCTCCCAAGCTCAGTCCAGCACTCACTTGACAGCCAGGGAAATGCTGCGACTTCTGAGCCACATGGCCTCCACGGTACACGTGGTGCCCTACGCTCGTCTTCATATGAGAGCAGCTCAATGGACCTTGGCCACCCAGTGGACTCAAGCATCAGGAGCGCTCTCCGACCAAATACTCACCTCAAAACGTCTGTTTTGGTCCCTCCAATGGTGGATATCCACCAAGAATCTGTCGTTGGGGACCCCCTTCCAACCTTTGTTGCCCCAAGCAACCCTCACAACAGATGCCTCCCAAACAGGGTGGGGAGCCCATCTTCAACACCTCTCCACTCAGGGTACTTGGTCTCCACAGGAGACCACCCTTCACATCAACTTCCTGGAACTGCGAGCAATCTTCCTTGCCCTCAAAGTCTTCCATACCCTCCTTGTCCACCTGACGGTCCTAGTTCATACAGACAATCAGGTGGCCATGTTCTACGTAAACAAACAAGGAGGGACAGGCTCTCTGTCGCTTTGCAACGAAGCTCTCAGATTATGGGCCTTCGCCAGAGAGCATCAAATTCATCTTCTGGCAGTGTATCTTCCAGGGGTTCAAAACTCTCGGGCAGACAGACTCAGTCGAGTTCTGCTTCCACACGAATGGTCCCTACATCTGGACCAGATACGCAAAATCTTTCAGGAATGGGGAACCCCGGACATAGACCTCTTTGCAAGTCCGTGGAATGCCAAACTTCCCCGGTTCTGTTCCAGGACTCCATGTCAGGGAGCTCAGGCCAGCAACGCCTTTCTCCTGCATTGGGGTCAGGAATTCCTATATGCCTTTCCACCCATTCCTCTGATACCCAAGACTCTGTTCAAACTCCAGAGGGATCACGGGTCGATGATCCTCATAGCTCCACGCTGGCCACGCCAAGTGTGGTTCCCTCTACTTCTGCATCTCTCCCAGGTACCCTCCCTGGACCTGGGAACTGCGCCAGACCTTCTGTCTCAGGAGGAGGGGACTTTGTGGCACCCAAACCCCAAGTCCCTACACCTCAGAGCTTGGTTACTGAAGGCCTAAGCCTTCATGACTTCAATCTTTCTCAACCAGTGAAAGATATCCTTCATGCCTCTAGGAAACCCTCCACGAGGCGTTCCTATGCTTTCAAATGGAAACGCTTTTCCATTTGGTGTGCTCAACAGGGTCTTGACCCTCTAGCACTTCCTTTGAATTCTCTACTAGACTATCTCCTGCATCTTTCCAATGCAGGCCTTAAGACGAATTCAGTGAGAGTCCATTTGAGCGCTATTGCAGCATCCTTAAAACCTCTAAATGGACAACCTGTCTCCTCTCATCCTCTTATTGCAAGGTTCATGAGAGGCCTGACTCTAACTAAGCCTCCCATCCGACCTCCTCCGGTAGCATGGGATTTGAACCTAGTTCTAGGTCAGCTTATGAAGCCACCTTTTGAACCGTTGGTTTCTACCTCCTTGAAATTTCTTTCCTGGAAGGTCCTTTTCCTTATTGCAGTCACTTCGGCTCGCCGCATCAGTGAACTACAGGCCTTAGTGGCTCATCCACCTTATACTAGGTTTCATCATGATAAGGTGGTCCTTAGGACGAATCCCCACTTTATGCCCAAAGTGGTCTCGCCTTTTCATCTTAATCAAGAGGTATATCTACCTGTCTTTTTCCCGGCTCCTCATGCATCTAGTGCAGAGAGGAACCTTCATACTCTAGATTGTAAAAGAGCTCTTGCCTTTTACCTCAACAGGACTCAGCCACATCGAAAGTCTTCCCAACTTTTTGTGGCTTTTGATCCTTCTCATTTGGGACTTCCAGTCTCCAAACGTACACTTTCCAATTGGATTGCTCAGTGTATTTCCTTTGCTTACCAGAGTAAAAACATTTCTCTGGAAGGCCATGTCACAGTTCACAATGTGAGAGCCATGGCCACTTCTATGGCTCATCTTCACTCTGTATCCATAGATCAGATCTGTCGAGCCGCCACCTGAGCCTCGGTTCATACCTTCACAGCCCATTACTGTTTGGACTAGGACTCCCGCCGGGATGCCTTGTTTGGTCAGGCTGTCCTCAAACACCTGTTCCATACTTGAACAACTCCTGCCCACCTTCCCAGGATGGATGCCTGAGATCCATACGAAGATGGCGAACTCTTGGAAGGGGATCTCCCAGGCATCTTAGCTAGGGAGTCCCCATATGTGAGGACTTATTCCTGCTTGTTCCTGGAGATAGCACAGTTACTTACCTGTAACAGGTGATCTCTGGGAACAGCAGGAATTAGTCCTCACAACCCACCCACCTCCCCTAGGAGTTGTATCTTCTATCTATCTTCCTTTCCTCTCTCTATTGTCTCAGCTATAAACTCGAACTGAGGAGAGCTGGTCAGGAAGGCGGGAAGGCAGCACGCATGTGCAGTGGGAGGCCCCAAAAGCTTCCTTTCTGGGAAGCTGGGGAGCTTTCCCGCGCAGGCTCCGTCGGTTCCGACGTACCCATATGTGAGGACTAATTCCTGCTGTTCCCAGAGATCACCTGTTACAGGTAACTGTGCTGACACCACCTTCAGCAGAATCTTGGTGTGCGTGCAGAGCACCACCCTGTTCTTGTAGAATCTTGTACCATCAGAGCCTGGAGCTCGCTGACTCTGCGAGCTGATGTGAGTGCTACCACGAAGGTGACCTTCCAGGAAAGGTACCATAGGTGGCAGGTCATCAGAGGCTCAAATGGAGGCTTAGTGAGCTGCGAGAGCACCACATTGAGATCCCACTCTGCTGCTGGAGGGCAGATGAGGAGCTTGGATGAGGCTCTGCAGGAATCGAGATACAAGGGGCTGAGCCAAGAGAGACTTTCCCTCAACAGGAAGGTGATGAGCTGTGATGGCGCTCATGTGCACTCTGATCGAATTGGACTTTAGTCTCACCTGCGACAGGTGGAGCAGGTTCTGAAGGACCACTTGCACTGAGCAGGAGAATGGGTTTCCCCATCTCTCTGTGCACCACACCGAGAATCGGCGCCAATTGAAGGCATATACCCTTCTTGTGGAGGCTTTACGAAAGGCTAGAAGAACCTCTTCCACGTACTGTGGGAGGTTAAAGGGACCCCAGTTTGGGGTGTAAGAGAGATCCCTACTCCTGTGAAAGTAGCTCTGGGGCTCGGCCCAGGGGAATTGGCGATGACACCGCTAGGGAGAAGAGCAGTGGGAACCAGGGCTACCTGTGTCACTGAGGAGCTATCAGCATTAGTGATACTCTGTCGCGCTGGACCTTGAATAGGGTCTTGGCGACCAACGGAGTTGGTTGGAAGGCATACAGGAGGTCTTCCATCCACAGGACGATGAATGCATCCGTTGCCAGCTGGGATGGTTGGGGCTGGCAGGAGCAACTGCGTGTTGTCCGGACTGACGAACAGGTCCATCGAGGGGACGCTCCAGAGATGAAACAGCTGGAAGGCTACTACTGGATCCAAGCGCCACTCATGCGGCTAGAGGACCCTGCTCAGTTTGTCCGCCAGGGCGTTGTCCTGGCCCGGGAGGAAAACCGCCATTAGGAGCATCCCTCTGCATGCTGCATATCTTTATCTTTATCTTTATTTACATTTAATATACCGCCCTTGTCGAGACGTGAGAGCGGTTTACAATAAAATAATATAAAATAAAAGCGTCGAAAAGGAAAATAAATCCATTAAAATAAAGAGAAAGATGGACCAAAGGGGTCACAAGACAAACAGTAGACAAAAACTAAGCAAACCACAGACAGCCAAAGACAAACAAAACAAAATTAGACAGGACTGCTGGGAGGGAGATCATATGCCTGTTGGAACAAATGTGTTTTTAATAGGTTTTTGAAATGTTGATAGGAGGATTCTAGGCGAAGAGAGGATGGTAGAGAATTCCAAAGTGAGGGTTCCAAGAAAAAGAAAGCGGCACGGCGAGTCTGTTCGAGGTGAGCTCGTGCGGGTGGGGGAAGGTGGGGGCATAGGAGCAGAGGGCTACCGCCTTCTGGCAAAGGAGGTACGACCCTGTTCCCCCTTGTTTGTTCACAAAGAACATTGTGACTTGGTTGTCAGTCTGGATCAACACTGAGTGGTGCTGCAGCTAGTGGTGGAAGGCTCAGAAAGCCAGGAATATTGCATGTCGATTTGCATCTGGGATTCCTTCTGGGACTAGACGTCTTGCGTCTGGAGGCTCTCACAATGTGCTCCCCATCCCAGTAGGAAGGTGTCCGTTGTGAGGACCCTCTGGGGGGTGGGTGCCTGTAAAGGCATCCCAGCCTGAAGGTGATGTGAAATCTACCACCATACGAGGGAGTCCACCAGCTGATGGGTCACTTTGACTCTGTCCCTGAGTATGCCTGTGGCTTGTGTCCACTGAGAGCATAGGCACCACTGGGCTGCCCTCATGTGCAGGCGGGTATATGGGGTCACATGAACCATGGAGGCCATGTGTCCCAATAGGCAGAGTAGAAGCCGGGCAGGTAGCATCCAGTGCCGGTGTACCTCTGCGGCTAACTCTCTGAGGCATTCTGACCTCTCCTGAGGGAAGAAGGCTTTTGCCTGGAGGGTATCTAGTTGCGTACCACTGAACTCTAGGTGCGGGACCGGAGTGAGGTGGGACTTGGGATGGTTTATAACGAATCCCAGGTGCTGCAGAACGTTTATGGTGTGCCTGGTGGTGCATTGTGCTTCTGCAGCTATGTCCCCCCTTTATGAGCCAGTCATCCAGATAAGGGAAGATGAAGGCCCCTTGGAGTCAGAGGTGGGCTGCGACCACCACAAGGAACTTTGTGAAGACACTTGGCGACAAGGCCAGACCAAAGGGCGGCACCCTCTATTGGTAGTGATGTACCCCCCACCACGAACCGGAGGTATTTTCTGTGGCTGGGATGAATTAGGATGTGCATGTAGGCATCCTTTAGGTCTAAGGAGCATAGCCAAACACCCTACAGTATAAATGGCAGCAATGTCCCAAGGGAGAGCATCTTGAACTTCTCCCTGACCAGAAACCTGTCGAGCTCTCACAGGTCCAGGATGGGCTTGAGGACCCCTGTCCTCTTGGGGACAAGGAAATACCCGGAGTAGAAGCCTGTGCCCTAGAGATGTTCTGGCACTGGCTCTACTGCCTTGTCCTGGATTAGGCCTGCTAGGTTGGTGAGAAGGACAGGTCTGGTGGGCTCTCCTGGGAAGTAAGAGCTGTAGGTTGAGGAGGTAGCCCTCCTTGACCACTTGCAGCACCCAGGTATCGGTGGTGATGGCTGTCCATCTGTGGGCAACAGGCTAGGCTTCTCCCTGTGAGCTGCAGAGGACCCCCTGGGAAGGGAGGGGGGAGGCTGCACCCAGGCAATCAAAAACTCCCCCCAGGCTGGACCGGGCCCAGCACCTGGGACTTTGAGGTCTTTTGCTTTCGGGGACCACGCCCTGGCCTTTTTGCTGCTGGCCCTCTTGAGGGGCAGAGAAGGCTTGTGCTTTCTTCCGGGGTTCCATTGAGGTCTTATTCGAGAGCCTGGTTCTCATCAGGAACTCGTTTTCTATCTCTGAAGGCTTAGAAACATAGAAACATGATGGCAGATAAAGGCCACAAGGCCTCTCTAGTCTGCCCTTCCATATCAACCACTTTTTTCTTTTAGAGATCTTCTGTGTTTGTCCCATGTTTTTTTGAATTCAAATACTGTCCTCATCTCTACCACCTCCACTGGGAGACATTTCAATGCATCTACCACTCTTTCCGTAAAGAAATATTTCCGCATATCACTCCTGAGTCTATCCCCTTTCACCTTCATCCTACGTCCCCTCATTGCAGAGCTTACTTTCAATTGAAAGAGGATCTCCTCCTGAGCATTTATGCCACAGAGGTATTTAAATGTCTCTATCATATCAACTCTATCCCGACTTTCCTCTAAAGTATACATATTAAGATCCTTAAGTCTGTCCTCATATGCTTTATAATGAAGACCACTAACCATTTTAGTACCTGCTTATATCCTTTTGAAGGTGCGGTCTCCAGAATTATACACAATACTCCAAATGAGGTCGCACCAAAGACTTATACAGAGGCACTATCACCTCCTTTCTTCTGCTGGCATCCTTCTAACTTTCGCTGTTGCCTTTTCTACCTGTTTAGCTACTTTAAGATCATCAGAAACAATCACGCCCAGGTCCCGCTCATCTTTTACGTACAGAAATAATTCACCCCATATACTATACCACTCCCTTGCATTGCTGCAGTTCAAATGCATGACCTTGCATTTTTTAATATTAAATCTCAGCTGCTAAATTCTAGCTTAGCTAGATCCCTCCTCATGTTATCTACATCTTCCTGGGTGTCTACTCTATTGCAGATTTTGGTATCATCAGAAAAGAAGCAAACATTACGCGACAGCCCTTCCGCAGTATCACTAACAAAGATGTTAAAAAGAATTGGACCAAGGACAGATCCCTGGGCACACCACTGGTAACCTTCTTCTCCACAGAGTGAGATCCATTTACCTGTACCCTTTGTTGCCTCCCACTCAACCATTTTCTAACCCAAGCAGTAACTTTAGGGTCCATCCCTAGGGTGCTCAGTTTGTTTATAATTCGCCTGTGCGGAACAGTGTCAAAGGCTTTACTGAAATCTAAATACACCACATCTAGGGCTCTTCCTCGGTCCAACTCCCTGGTCACCCAGTCAAAGAAATCAATCAGATTTGTCTGACAAGACCTGCCTCTGGTGAATCCATGCTGCCTCGGATCCAGTAATCCATTGGACCCTAGAAACCTCACTATTTTCTGTTTCAGCAGCTTTTCCAATAAAGACTAGTTACTCACCTGTAACAGGTGTTCTCCAGGAGCAGCAGGAATCAGTCTTCACATATGGGGTGACGTCGGCGCCGACGGAGCCCCCATGCGGAGCCTTTTGCCAGCTTTCTAAGAAAACCTTTGGGAATGCAGCACGCCTGCGCGGTCCCCTTCGTGCCCAAGGGTGCCATCTTGCTCAGTCTGATGACATAGCTAAAATACAGCAAAAAAATCAAAATAAAGTATAGGACTGCAACTCCAGGGGAGGAGGGAGGGTCAAGAGGACTGATTCCTGCAGCTCCTGGAGAACACCTGTTACAGGTGAGTAACTACTCTTTCTCCAGAACCAAGCAGGAAGTCAGTTCTCATATATGGGTCTCCCCAGCTATAGGCTACCGGGAACCCAAAGCTGAAAAAATGGCTCCCTCTGAAGAGCCTCAGCATCTGTGATAAGAATATCCTCTGAGAACGGTAGCCCAACACAAGGGCCGGAGGGTAGGAGTTGCCTAAACCTCAAAGAGATTGCGGAGTACTGCCTGTCTGAAAGCACGGTCCCTTCGGGACTCTCTCTCGAGGCAGTAGTGGGCCGCAAAAGTCTGGCTTGAAGACCAAGTAGCGGCCCGGCTGATGTCTGCCAACAGAACAGAGCGGAGATGAGCTACTGACGCGGCTTTCACCCTGACATGATGGGCCGTGACTCAACACTGCAAGTGGAGGCCGGCTGCCTTGCACGCCCAGGCGATACAATCTGCTACCCAAGTGGACAACGTATGCTTGGAGACAGGTAACCCCAGTTTATTAGGGTCAAAGGAGACGAGAGCTGAGTAGCCCTTCGATGCCCCCGCGTACGTTCTATGTAAAAGGACAACGCCCTCTTACAGTCCAGGGTACGCAAGACTGTTTCAGCCTGGCTGGTATGCGGCCTGGGAAAGAATGTTGGAAGAACCACCTCCTGGTTGAGGTGGAAAGAGGAGACAACTTTTAGAAGGAACTTGGGATGGGTCCGCAGGACCACCCTATTCCTATAGAACCGTGTGTACGGTCTATCAGAAACAAGAGCTTGTAGTTCATTCAGACATCTGGCCGAGGTAAGAGCTACCAGGAAGAGCACCTTCCAAGAAAGGAAGCATAAATGGCAAGTAGCCATCGGCTCAAACGGTGGGCAAGTAAGTTGCTGCAAGACCACGTTCAAATCCCACTCAGTGGCTGGTGGACGAACCGGAGGCTTGAGCAGAAGCAGACCTCTGAGGAAGTGGGACACCAAGGGGTGAACCGACAGAGACTGTCCCTCCACTGGTGAGTGGTGTGCTGATAGAGCACTGAGGTGGACCCGAATAGAGTTGGACTTAAGGCCTAGGTCAGACAGGTGAAGTAGGTACTGTAGTACTACTGGCACAAGACAGGAGAAAGAATCTTCATTGCGCTGAGCACACCATATTGTGAACCTACGCTACTTGAGGGCATAGGACATTCTGGTGGACTGCCTCCTAGAGGCCAAGACCACCTCCTCAACTTCCTTAGGTAGAAGTAAGGGAGCTAGCACTATCCTTTCAGCAGCCAGGCCATCAGATTGAGGGATCTGAGATTGGGGTGCAGAAGGGAACCCTGATCCTGAGACAGGAGATTGGGTTGCAGCCCCAGAGGGAATGGAGTTTCCACCACCAACTGCAGCAGAAGTGGAAACCACGGTTGCCTCAGCCATCTGGGGGCTACCAGAATCACCAAGGCCTTGTCCCGGAGAATCTTGAACAGAGTTCGGGCCATCAGGGGCGTGGGAGGAAACGCATACAGGAGGCCCGTAGACCAAGAGATCAGAAAAGCATCTGCTGCCATTCTCAGGGGATGCAGCTGTCTGGAGCAAAACCTGGGCAGCTGACGGTTCAGTGGACTTGCAAAGAGATCGATGGATGGAAGTCCCCATCGTAGAAAGATCTGCTGGACCACCAGTGGATTCAACTGCCATTCGTGAGGCTGGAGAATCCTGCTTAGTTTGTCTGCCAAGAAGTTCTCCTGACCAGGTAGATAAACTGCTTTGAGAAACATGCCTTGTTTGACTGCAAAGGAGCAAAGGGCCTGCGCCTCCTGACATAGGAGTCTGGACCCTGTGCCCCCTTGCTTGTTCACATAGAACATTGCTACCTGATTGTCTGTCTGAACTAAGACAGACTGGTGAGAGAGGGCATGAGAAAAAGTCTTTAGAGCCAAGTGGATTGCTCGCAGCTCCAAAACTCCAAAGGGAGGAGTAGCCTAGTGGTTGGGGCAAGGTACTTCAGGCCGGAAGGTCGGGGGTTCAAATCCCACTAGAGGACAGCAACCTTGGGCCGGAAGGACTGGGGTTTCTAGTCCCACAGATGCTCCTTGTGGTCTTGGGCAAGCCACTTAACCCTCCATTGCCCATGTTCCCTGTAAGTACTAGTGTATGTGTCTCATATCCCCATGTGTTAAATGTATCCCCCAATTGTGCTGTGACCGCTTTGATTGAAGGATAAGGCGGTATACAAAACTGTCTAAATAAATAAATAAATAAAACATTGATCTGCTGTGTGGCCTCCCGAAGAGACCAGAGGCCTTGAGTGCATGTGCCTTGGCAATGTACACCCCAGCCCTTTAAGGAAGCATCGGTCGTCAGCCCCCTTGTGTGTGCTGGGGCCTGAAAAGGTACCCCCCTGAGAAGGTTTGGGAGATGTAGCCACCACTGTAAGGAGTCCAAGAGTGGTTTGGACACCTTTACTCTGTCTCGGAGGTCGCCTGTGGCCTGCGACCACTGAGCTCTGAGGCACCACTGAGCAGCCCGCATGTGCAGATGGGCATTTGGGGTCACATATACCGTGGATGCCATGTGGCCCAGGAGCCGCAGGAAGTGCCTGGCGAAGACCTGAGAATTGCTTTGGAACTGGTTGGCCAAGTCCATCAGTCTGTGGGCCCTGTCCTCGGGCAAGTACGCTCTTGCCTGGAGGATGTCTAATCTTGCCCCTATAAACTCTAGGTTCTGTGAGGGGAGCAAAGTGGACTTTGCATAGTTTATGACAAAGCCCAGATGCTGAAGAAGTGAGACAGTGTGAAGAGTGGCTTGTCTGGCCTCCTGGAGAGACTGACCCCTGATGAGCCAGTCGTCCAGGTATGGGAAGACAAAGATTCCCTGATTTCTGAGATAGGCCGCCACTACTGCCAGGCATTTGGTGAAAACCCTGGGGGCGGAAGTTAGGCCAAAGGGGAAGTACGCTGTACTGAAAATGGCTTCCTCCCACCACAAATCTGAGATACTGTTTGTGGTCTGGATGGATGAGGATGTGAGTATAAGCATCCTTTAGGTCTAAGGAGCATAGCCAATCTCCCTGCTGGAGGTAGGGCAGCAGTATCCCAAGGGTAAGCATCTTGAACTTTTCCTTCTCCAGAAACTTGTTTAAGTTTCGCAAGTCTAGGATAGACCGGAGGCCTCCTGTCCTTTCTGGTACCAGGAAGCACCTGGAGTAGAAGCCTTGCCCTTTCAGGTGGTGAGGCACCGGTTCCACCGCCTGTTCCTTTAAAAGACTTGCCAACTCCTGAAGGAGTAGGTTTCTGTGCAGAGGGAGTCTTGGAGGCTCCCCTGGAAAGTAGGAGAGGGGTAGCTGGTGGAATTGGAGCATGCAGCCCTTCTGGACTATGCTCAGTACCCAGGTATCCCCTGTGATGGCTGGCCATCTGTAGGCGTACAGGGTCAGCCGACCTCCTGTGCTGAGTGGAGCCAGCTGTGGAAAAGAGGCTCTGCTGTGGGAGTTAAAACCCCGCTCCCTGCTGTGCAGGAGCTGGAGCTGGCGGCTTGGGGGTCTTCTGCCTACGGGGCCCATGCCCCTGCCCCTTGGCCTGCTGGCCCTTTTGGGGAGCTGGAGAGGCCTGATATTGAGGGTAGGATTTGTAGGCAGCACCCTTCCTCGGGGAAAAGGGCTTCTTTCCCGAGCCCTTCTTTTTCTCAGAAGGGGCAGAAGTCTTCCTCGACAGCCTTGTCCTGGTGAGAGTCTCAGTCTCGATTTCCGCAGCCTTTTCATTCATGGGCTTACCGAAAAGGTTTTCACCTCGGCAAGGGACATTGACCAACTTGTCCTGCACCCATGACTCCAGGTCTTATGACTGTAGCCAGGCCTGACGGCGTGCACCGATGCAGGCCGCGGCTACCCGGGCCGAAGCTTCGAAGCTATCATAGGCTGCTCGAGAGATAAACTTCGAGCACTCTCGAATCCCTGTTGACAAAGCCTTGAACCTCTGCAAAGGTTCCTCGGAGAGGCCAGCTGAGAACCCGGCAATCTCCTTTGCCAGGTCTTGTAGGTACATGCTGGGGAGGAACAGTGCCCCGAGGAACAGGACCAGGACCTCGTCCGGTGCCGGGAACTCTCTCGAGGCCAGTGGCGCTCAAGGTCCGGCTCGATGTATAGGGATGCCCTCGATATCAAGAGGCCCATCGTTGGGGCGGATGAACTGGACGAGATGGACATAAACGCCCGCTGCATGGCCTAGAGGGCAGATATACTGCTCTCTAAGGCCACCATCCTGGTCTCCATACCAGTTGGCTCCACAGCCTTTGTTACCAAGGACTTCGGGCCCGGCATCAGTATGGTCGAGGGGGAGTCCTCGATGAGGATGGCCTCGGGGGTCCAAGGCCAGTCAGCGTGTGACTACGACTCCTAGCGGGGCAATGTGGGAGGCTGCTCCCACTCAGACTACTCGGACTCATGCATGTGACTGCAGTGCCTGGAGTGGGATTTCCTCTTCTTCCCTGGCTCATCCTTCAAGGGTTTCTTCTTCTTGCATTCCACCTCTGAGGATTTCCACTTGGAGGAAACACAGCCGTAGGACTCCAAAGAGGCTCTGGCTTCATGGGGCACCAAGGTATTGAAAGGGACCCTGGAATGTGGTGTCGCCAGAGACATCGGCACTGAGTCAGACTTCTGAAAAAATTTCTTCTGCTGCTGATGACGGCTCTTTAGGGCCTTAGAGGTCATAGTTCTACAGAGTTTGCAATCAGAGTCATTATGTTCCACGTCAAGGCACCAGTAGTGCAGGTCGGTGAGAGACATCATTTTGGTACACCGATCGCATTTCTTGAAGCCTCAAGAGGCTATCAGAAAAAGGGGGTCCCTGCCACCTGGCAGGGGTCTGAGGCCTTCAGTTGAAAATGGGCGAAAACGTCAATTGAGGGACACCTCGATGGAAAAATAGAAAACGAATGAACGAACCCAAGGAGCGGCACCGAGGCAAGCTGGCTCGGGAGCAGGAAAGAACCACTATACCCAAGGAGTGGCCTAGTGGTTGGGGCAAGGTACTTCAGGCTGGAAGGTTGGGGGTTCAAATTCCACTAGAGGACAGCAACCTTGGGCCGGAAGGACTGAGGTTTCTAGTTCCACAGGTGCTCCTTGTGGTCTTGGGCAAGCCACTTAACCCTCCATTGCCCATGTTCCCTGTAAGTATTAGTGTATGTGTCTCATATCCCCTCATGTTAAATGTATCCCCCAATTGTGTTGTGACCACTTTGATTGAAGGATAAGGTGGTATACAAAACTGTATAAATAAATAAATAAATATACAAACCAGACAAAACGTAATAAAATCACAGTTTTTCCGGGGGAAACTGGACAACATCCGGAGGGCTCTGCGGAAAAAAAGAGACTGAGGCAAGATGGCACCCTTGGGAGGGAAGGGGACCACGCATGCCTGATGCATCTCCCAAAGGCTTTCTTAGAAAGCTGGGGAGATGCTTCTGTGTAGGCTTCATCAGCACCGACATCACCCATATGTGAGGACTGACTTCCTGCTTGTTCCCGGAGAATGTCCATCAACACAACTATAATTCAAGTATATGCCCCAACAACAGCTACAGAAGAAGATGAAGTTGATGAGTTATATGAAGAAGTACATCCTGAAATTGACAGAACATGCAAACAGGATATCCTGATAGCCATGGGTGACTGGCACACAAAAGTTGGCAACAAAGAAGAAGGCAAAGTGATTGGAAAATATGGACTTGGCAACAGAAATGAAGCTGGAGAAAGAATTCTGCAAGATCAACAATCTATTCATCTCCAACACCTTCTTCCAGCAACACAAACGGCTACCGTACACATAGACTTCACTCAATGCATTCTACAATAACCAAATTGACTACATCTGTGGAAGTAAACAATGGAAAAGCTCTATAACATCAACAAAGACAAAGAGCTGACTGTGGTATACATCACCGACTACTAATATGCAAACTCAAGCTAAAGTTGAAAAAGAGCAAGTCACTCATGAAGGTAGCAAAATATGACCTTACTATACCACTGCAATTTAAAGACTGCCTGCAAAATTGATTTGCTGCTTTAGATAGAAATGACAGAGCTCCAGAAGAGTTATGGGATGACATCAAGAAGGATGTGTTGGAAGAAAGTGAGAAATCTCTACAAACGGTGAAAAAGCAAAAACAGCCAAAATGGATGACCGAAGAAACTGAAAATTGCCCCGAAACGCAGAGAAGTTAAAGCCAGAAAAGAAAGAGAGGCAATCACAGAACTCAACAGAGATTTCCAAAATGCAGCAAGACGAGACAAGGAGAAGTACTACAACAACACATGCAAGGAAATACAATCAGAAAGGATGCAAAAGATCAGCTTTCCTAAAGCATCAAGAGTTAAAGAAAAAATTCCAGCCTTGATTTGGAATGTTACAAGATGCTCAAGGATCCATGTTGAATGATGCTGAGAAGATCAAGAAAAGGTGGAAAGAATATACAGTTGGTGACTCTCTTCTGAGGAGATCTGAGGCATCCATCTGCCGACCAGAAATGATGTCCAGAGATGTATGCTGTCTGCCAGGTGCCAAAATCCAAGATGTTACGGAGAATTTGCCAGACTCATCAAGCCTATTGACTATTATCCAATGTTGCTCATCCATGTTGGCACAAAAGATACTGCTAGGTATCCCTCTGAGCATATCAAACGTGACTTCATGGCTCTGGGACAGAGGGTAAAGCAGACAGGTGCGCAGGTGGTGTTCTCTTCAATAATCCCTGTTGAGGGTAAAGGACAAGGCAGAGAAGCTCGCATCCTGGAGATGAATACATGACTGCGTGGATGGTGACATTAAAAGTATTTTGATTTCCTGGACCATGGGATGATGATCCAAGGGCTGCAAAGCAGAGATGGCATCCATCTGTCAAAGAAGGGTCAAAGTGTCTTTCCTCAGCAGACTGGCCAACCTACTGAAGAGGGCTTTAAACTAGATTCATTGGGGATGGCTGAAGAAAGCCCCCAGATAAGTGAAAGCCCCAGGTAAGTGAAACATTAAATACCTCTGTAGAAATGGGTAATAGGGGCAACATCTGGAAAGCGGTGTGTATAAATGCCTGTAGCATTTGAAATAAGATCCCAGATGTTGAGGCTTTAATGGAAGAGGCTGACGTGGATTTAGTGGCGGTTACGGAGACATAGTTCATGGAAAACCATGACTGGGATGTAATTATACTAGGCTATACTTTATTCAGGAAGGACAGGGAAGGAGAGGTGGAGTGGCACTATAAGTCAAAAATAATATTAAAGTTATAGAATTACAAGACTTAAAAGGAAGAGGGGAGGCACTGTGGGTTAAACTAGAAAGAGGGAAAGAGAAATCCATTTGCATTGGCGTTATATACAGATTCCCCTCACAGGGAGTAAAAGTAGACAGAGATTTAATAGCAGACATACACAGTATCGCCATGAAAGGAGAAGGTGATTTCAATATGCTGCACATCCATACTGCAGTGTCATCTAGAAGTAAGGAGATCCTGGATTCTCTACAGGCAATTGGTAACAGAACCCACACATGATGGGGCCATACTGGACTTTGTGCTTACCAATGGGGAAAGTGTTTCTGATGTAATAATGGGAGATCATCTCATATCCAGTGATTACCAGATGGTATGGTTCAGTATTAGTACTAAGGCTGATAAAATCCATTCAAATGGGAGGGTCTTAGATGTTAGGAAAATTAACTTTGCAAGATAGGACAATACTTCAGAGAGACGTTAGAAGGATCAGAACAGCTGAGGAATGTAGAAAAACAGTGGGCAAAACTGAAAGGGGATATTTTAAGGGCAACAAACATTTTTGTTAGAAAGGTAAATAAATGTAAAAGGAAAAGGAGACCGCTATCGTTCTCAAAAGAAGTAGCTGAAAAGTTGAAGAAAAAGAGGGAGGCCTTCATGAAATACAAGAGATCACAGAAAGAGGAAGACAGGCATCTATATATGAGAAGCTAGCAAAGTAGTCAGGAAAGCAAAGGTACAAAATGAAGAAGAAGTATCCAAAGCAATAAAATGCATTTTTCAGATATATTAGTGAGAGGAAGAAGGACAAAAGTGGTATTGTCAGACTCAAGGGTGCAGGGGACGAATATGCAGAAACTGATGAGGATAAAGCAGAATTGCTTAACAAATATTTCTATTCTGTGTTCACAGATGAAAGGCCAGGAGCAGGACCTCAGAAAACACCCACAAATAGGAACCAAAGTGACGGAGATCTTGAACGATTTTCAGAAGACTGTGTTCGTAAGGAACTAGCTAAACTAAAAGTAGACAAAGCCATAGGTCCGTATGGGGTACATCGTAGAATACTAAAAGAACTTGGGGACGTTCTAGAGGCTCCACTGTCTGACCTTTTCAATGCCTCTTTGGAGTCAGGAGTGGTGTCAAAGGACTTGAGAAAGGCACATGTGGTCCCTTTACACAAAAGTGGATGTAAAGATGACATTCAGAACTACAGGCCGGTTAGTCTAACCTCTGTGGTAAGTAAATTATTGGAAAGGCTACTAAAGGAGAGAAAAGTGAGGTTTCTGGAGTCCAATGGATTGCAGAATATGAAGCAGCATGGATTCATCAAAGGCAAATCTTATCAGACAAATCTGACAGATTTTTTTGACTGGGTGACCAGGGAGTTGGACCGAGGGAGAGCCCTAGATGTGGTATATTTAGATTTCAGTAAAGCATTTGACACCGTTTTGCAGAGGTGATTTATAAACAAACCGAGTCCCTTAGGGATGGACTCTGAAGTTACTGACTGGGTTAGAATTTGGTTGAGTAGGAGACAACAAAGGGTTCAGGTAAATGGAGCTTATTCATCAGAGAAGGAGGTTAACAGTGGTGTGCCACAGGAATATATCCTTGGTCCTTGATTCTTTTTTAACATCTTTGTTAGTGATATTGCGGAAGGGCTGTCGGGTAAGGTTTGCCTCTTTGAGGATGATACCAAAATCTGCAACAGAATAGATACCCAGGAAGATGTACATAACATGAGGAGGAACCTCTCTAAGCTTAAAGAATGGTTGAGAATTTGGCAGCTGAGATTTAATGTTAAAAAATGCAGGTCATGCATTTGGGCTGCAGCAATCCAAGGGACTGATACAGTATAGGGGGTGAAGTACTTCTGTCCACAAAAGAAGAGTGGGACCTGGATGTGATTGTGTCTGATGATCTTAAAGTAGCTAAAGAGGTTGAGAAGGCAACGGCTAAAGCTAGAAGGATGCTTGGGTGCATAGGGAGAGGAATGGCCAGCAGAAGAAAGGAGGTGATAATGCCTCTGTATAAGTCTTTGGTGTGACCTCATTTGGAGTATCATGTGCAATTCTGGAAATCGCACCTTCAAAAGGATATAAATAAGTTGGAATCGGTGCAGAGGGTGGCTACTAAAATGGTTGGTGGTCTTTGTTATAAAGCATATGAGGACATACTTAAAGATCTTAATATGTGTACTTTAGCGGAAATGCGGGATAGACATGATATAATTGAGACATTTAAATACCTCCATGGAGAGAGATCACGTGAGCACATGAGTGAGTGAGGACGTGTCCTCATCGCGCTCCCGGGCCGTTGCCCTAGATCGGCAGGAAAACTGCAAAAAAGCAGCACTATTCTCAGTGTGCATAGGTATATATCTGTGGGGAGAGAGAATTGAGTGGTGTGGCCATTCTTGAGTACCTACAATATGCGCGCGGCGACAAAGAAGGAGAAGCCGCATGGGTCGAGAGAATCTAAGATGGCGGCTGCCCTGCGCCCCGGCAAAAGCCCGAACTCTCCGGGCTCTGGCATTGGCGACTCGGGGGCGGAAGAGCTAGCCCATGAAGTGGCAAAATTGCTGGAGCCCAAATTTGATTCGGTGCTGCAAAAGCTGGAAGAAATGGCGGAAACTTATGCAGAAGTAGTTCGGAGAGTGGAGGAGGTGGAGCAGCGCATTACGGTGCTGGAGGAAGGTGAGGTGCGGCGAGACGCCGAGACAAAGCGGCATCAGAAGGAGATTGAAACACTTCTCCTTAAAGTGGACGATTTAGAGAACAGATCAAGAAGGAATAATTTAAGATTGGTGGGGGTGCCCGAGGCCTGGTCTGACCAGCAGCTTCCTGGCCTGTTTGAGTCATGGCTACCACAAGAGCTGGGCCTAGAGGACCTGAAGGGTCACATAATTGTGGAGAGGGCACATAGGCTGGGCCCGAAGAGAGGTCCTAATGAGAGACCACGGCCGGTGCTTGCCAGGCTGTTGAACTTCCAACATAAACTAGCGCTGCTACAGGCATATCGCAAGCGGCGCTCACTGAAATTGGACAATCAGTCGGTCTTATTATTTCAAGATTACTCGGCCGCATTGGCGGCGCGGCGGAAGCTGTTCGCACCTCTCTGCAGTGAATTGGCGGGAGCGGGCATTCGGTTCGCGCTAATCTACCCAGCGGTGCTGAAAATTTTCCACGAGGGGAAGACGCACGTGTTTGAGCAACCCCGTGCTGCAAAGAACTTTGTGGGAACACTGCTCGCAGGTTCAGGAGCGCATAAAGGAAGTCCTGCCACTTGATATGGGACTGTAAGATTGTGTGTGCTGCAAGGCATGGGCACTGCTGGACTCCCCCAGACTGTTGAGCAGTGTCTGGTGTGGCTGAGGCGATGTTGCCTGTTGCCCGAATGACTGGTATGCCGGCTGGCTGCTGTTGCCTGGCTTGCTATGTAATGGAGCAGTTTTATAGTGTTATAGTTCTATGGTTGGCGGTTCTAAAGAGGGGGCCGTGGAAGTTTGGCCTTCTACCATGCATTCGTTGTTGGTTTTTTTTTGTTATCCTGTTTTTCTTTTCTCCCCTTCCTCTTTTCTTTCTCTAGTGGTGCTGGGAGAGGGGGGGGACGGCCCGGGCGTGTGGCAGTGATCTTACCATTGGAGGAGTATGATAGAGGCTCTCCATTGGAGAGGGGGAGAGATGGGGGGTTTAGGGGGGGAAGGGGGGGTGGGGGGGTGGGAGGGGGGTAGAGAACAGGGGGTGGGGGGAAGGGGGCGAAGAGAACTGGGGGAGTTAGTAGGGGGGAATAGAGCCTGGTTTTTGGGGTTTAGGTTGGTGGGTGAAGTGTTAGCCACATCCGGCAGTGTGGGAGGATGGGTGGAATGCGCGGGAACCTGGAGACGAGGCTGGGAGTCTCTGGGTGACTTTATTGCCTATGGGTATACTCTAGCCTGGAGGGATGCCAGCGGTTAAGATAATTTCATGGAACGTGGGGAGCATCGGCTCTCCGGTTAAGCGCACCAAGGTTCTGCAGGGGCTGAAAAGAAAGGGAGCACACATTGCTCTGCTACAGGAGACTCACTTGAGTGCCATTGAACATAAGAAATTAGCCCGGGATTGGGTAGAGGTGGCATATGGGGCTGAGTCGGGTAGGAAGAAGGCGGGAGTGGTGGTGTTAGTAAAGCGGGGGGTTCCTTTTGAGGTCCACACAGTGCAAACAGATCCCCAGGGGCGCTATCTTCTGTTACAGGGTAAATTGTATAATGAATCGCTGTGGTTACTGAATGTTTATGCACCTAATGTTTATGATCATGTGTTTTTCTCTAAACTGGTGGGGTTGTTGAAAAATGCTGGGGGGGCTAAGATCATTGTGGCGGGCGATTTTAATTGTCCCCATGACCCGGGTTTGGACAAATCTCATCATAGGGGGGAGGGGGCTTGGACCCGGAAGGGGATAGGGTACCTTTGTAGGATGGGGGACCTGGTGGATGTGTGGCGACTTCTGCATCCTGGGACTCGGGAATACACACATCAATCAAGAGCACATCTCACCTGGTCACGCATAGATTATATTTTGGTTAGTGAAGGGGATTTTTCTCGGGTGTTACAGGCGGAAATTGAACCTATAGTGATATCAGATCATGGGATGGTCTGGATTACTTGGGAGTGTAAGGGGCCAACGAGGGGAGGGTGGAGGTTTCCAGTCCATTTATGGGAAGATGAAGACTTTCGTAGTTACCTTACAAAGCAGTGGGATGAGTATGTCTTGTTTAATGACACTCCGCATTGTCCCCCGCTTTTATTTTGGGAGGCTAGTAAGGCGGTAATGCGGGGAGCGATTATCTCGTACACGAGTATGCGTCGTAAACATTTAGATCGTAGTATTTTGACATTGGAGCGCCATCTTCGTGAGATGCAGTGTCAATTGGGCAGGGGTAGAGGAGGTGTGCTTCAACGGGACTATACTCGTTCGCAAGCGGCGCTTAATGCCTTGCTCCAGAAGAGAGCAACATTCTCGATACAATATTATAAGCATAGATTTCATCGTTTTGGAAATAGGTCAGGGAAATTGTTGGCCAAACTTGTACGGGATCCTAGAGGTACCCGGTTTATTCCTGTGCTCCGGGACGAGACTGGCACGTTGCAACATCAGCCGGCATCCATTGCGCAGATTCTGCGAGGCTTTTACAAGCAGCTGTACAGTGAGGAGGTGAGGGATTATGACCAGGGGGTGGCTTTCTTACGCTGGTTGGATCTTCCGCGGATCTCGGCGGCGGAGTTGGAAGGGATGAATGCGCCGTTGTCGGTGCAGGAGCTGTTAGCTGGTATCAAACGCGGGAAGTCTCACAAGGCTCCTGGCCCGGATGGGTTTAGTATGGAATATTATAAGATGCTGGCTGCTCGTCTTGCCCCTTCTATGGTGGTGATGTTTGAGGCGGCCCGCGCAGAGGGAATTTTTCCACGAGATATGCGGTGTGCGGACATCACTGTAATTCCGAAGCCTGGGAAGGATTTAACAGATCCGGCTTCGTATAGACTGATATCCCTTATTAACTGTGATATGAAGCTTTTGGCCTCAATTTTGGCGGCCCGACTTGCTCCCTTGTTGCCGTCGCTTGTTGGTACGCACCAGGTTGGCTTTGTGCAGGGGAGGGAGGCGACCCGAAATATTGCCAAATTGCTAATGGGTATGGAATACTGCCTGCAGAACGAGGAAGCACTTCTTCTTGTTAGCCTGGACGCTGAGAAAGCGTAGTTACTCACCTGTAACAGGTGTTCTCCAGGAGCAGCAGGAATCAGTCCTCACATATGGGTGACGTCGGCGCCGACGGAGCCCTCGCGGAGCAATTTTCCCCAGCTTTCAAAGAAAGCCTTTGGGAATTGCAGCGCGCATGCGTGGTCCTCTTCCCGCCCAAGGGTGCCATCTTGCTCAGTCAGATGACATAGCAAAAAGACAGCAAAAATTAGCAAAAACGAAAGCATAAAACTGCAACTCCAAGGGGAGGAGGGAGGGTTGTGAGGACTGATTCCTGCTGCTCCTGGAGAACACCTGTTACAGGTGAGTAACTACGTTTTCTCCAGGACCAAGCAGGAAGTCAGTCCTCACATATGGGACTCCCAAGCTTAAGGCTACCGGAGACCCTAAGCGCAAAAATGAGCTCCCTCTAGCTCAGCAGCACAGAAGGAAGGAATCTTCTCTGAATACGTCTCCAACCGGTAGCCCAACATCCGGGATGGAGGGTAGGAGTTGCCTATACCTCGAAGAGGTTACGGAGAACTGCCTGTCCGAAAGCACTGTCCCTGCGGGACTCCCTCTCCAGGCAGTACTGGGCTGCAAAAGTCTGGCTTGAAGACCAAGTAGCGGCCCGGCAGATGTCTGCCAACGGAACAGAGCGGAGGTAAGCCACTGACGTAGCCTTCGCCCGAACACGATGAGCGGTGACTCTACCTTCCAGCACGAGGCCCGCAGCCTCGTAAGCCCAAGCGATGCAGTCTGCAATCCAGATGGACAGAGCACGCTTGGAGACAGGGAGCCCCAACTTGTTGGGGTCATAAGACACGAAGAGCTGAACAGCCCTTCGGTGCCCCCGCGTACGGTCCAGGTAGAAGTTCAGCGCCCTTCTACAGTCCAGGGTATGCAGGACCATTTCAGCTCGGCTGGAGTGTGGCCTGGGAAAGTAGGTCGGAAGTACCACCTCCTGGTTGATGTGAAAAGGGGAAACCACTTTAGGAAGAAACTTGGGGTGAGTCCGTAGGACTACCCGGTTCTTGTAGAACCTAGTGTAAGGAGGATCAGATCAGATACCAGGGCCTGCAGCTCACTAATGTGTCTAGCAGAAGTGAGGGCCACCAAGAACAAGGTTTTCCAGGAAAGAAAACGAAGAGGACAGGTAGCCATAGGCTCAAAAGGCGGACAGGTAAGCCGCTGTAAAACCACATTGAGATCCCAGTTCGGGGCTGGCGGGCGCAAAGGTGGTTTAAGGAGTAGAAGGCCCCGGAGAAAACGAGCCACCAGAGGGTGGCTGGAAAGAGGCCTACCCTCCACCGGTAGGTGGTGCACAGAAATAGCACTGAGGTGGACCTTGACTGAGGTGGACCTTGACCGAGTTGGACTTAAGGCCAAGATTGGAAAGGGAAAGCAAGTACTGCAATACCACTGATGCTGAACAGGAGAAGGGGTCTTGAGACTGCTGAGTACACCAGACGGAGAACCGACGCCACTTAAGAGCGTAGGACTTCCGGGTGGAAGGCCTCCTGGAGGCCAAGACGACCTCTTCCACATCTGGAGGTAGCTGGAGAGGAGCAAGGACTACCCTTTCAGCAGCCAGGCCATCAGATGAAGGGACCGAAGGTTGGGGTGCAGGAGCGTCCCCTGATCCTGCGAGAGGAGGTCGGGCTGAAACCCCAGAGGAAGAGGTGTGTCCACCGCCAGCTGCAGCAGAAGCGGGAACCAAGGTTGTCTCGGCCACCGGGGAGCCACTAGGATCACCGACGCCTTGTCTCTGAGAACCTTGAAGAGCGTCCGAGACACCAGGGGCATGGGTGGAAAGGCATACAAGAGGCCTGTGGACCATGGAATCAGAAAAGCATCCGCCGCCACCCGGAGAGGATGCGGCTGTCGAGAGCAGAATCTGGGAAGCTGTCGGTTCAGAGGACTGGCGAACAGATCCATGGTGGGGAGGCCCCACCGGAGAAAGATCCGCTGAACCACAAGCGGATCCAACCTCCACTCGTGCGGTTGGAGGACCCTGCTCAGTTTGTCTGCCAGGTAGTTTTCTTGACCTGGGAGATAGACAGCTTTGAGGACGATGTTGCGATGGACGGCCCAAGAGCAGAGCTTCTGTGCTTCCTGACAGAGAAGGAAGGAGCCGGTTCCGCCTTGCTTGTTCACGTAGAACATGGCCACCTGATTGTCTGTCTGGACAAGTACTGACTGGTGAGAAATCAGGTGAGAGAAGGCTTTGAGCGCTAGGCGGATGGCTCTGAGCTCCAGGAAGTTGATCTGCTGAGCGGACTCCCAAGGAGTCCAGAGACCCTGAGTACAAGTCCCTTGGCAATGTGCTCCCCAACCCTGGAGAGAAGCATCGGTCGTCAGGACCTGAGAATGTGTAGGGGCTGAAAAGTCATCCCGAGCACTAGGTTTGGCAGGTGAAGCCACCATCGCAGAGAGGAGACCAGCTGGTCGGAGATCTGTACGGAGTCCGCTAGGCTCCCAGTGGCCTGATGCCATTGTTTGCGAAGGCACCATTGAGCAGGTCGCATGTTCAGGCAGGCATAGGGGGTTACATGGACCGTGGAAGCCATATGGCCGAGCAGTCTCAGAAATTGCCTGGCCGAGACCAGGGAATTGCTGTGAAAGCGGCTGGCGAGATCCATGAGCCTTTGGGCCCTGTCCAGAGGCAGGAAGGCCTGCGCTTGAAGAGTGTCCAACCTGGCGCCGATGAATTCTAGATCTTGAGAGGGGAGCAAAGTGGACTTTGCGAAGTTTATGACAAATCCCAAGTGCTGGAGCAGAGCCACCGTGCGATGAGTAGCTGAGAGGCTTCTTGGGCAGACTGGGCCCTGATGAGCCAGTCGTCCAGGTATGGGAACACAAAGAGACCCTGAAGCCTCAGATAGGCCGCCACCACTGCTAGGCATTTGGTGAACACTCTGGGGGCGGAGGATAGGCCGAAAGGCAGTACTCTGTACTGGTAATGGCGTCCGTCCACCACAAACCTGAGGTATTGTCTGTGATCTGGATGAATAAGGATATGAGTATACGCATCCTTCAGATCTACGGAGCATAGCCAGTCTCCCTGCTGGAGGTAGGGCAGCAGGATTCCAAGGGTAAGCATTTTGAACTGTTCCTTTGCAAGGAACTTGTTGAGGTTTCGCAAGTCCAGGATGGGCCTGAGGCCTCCCGTTCTTTTCGGAATCAGGAAGTATCGGGAATAAAACCCCTGACCCTCCAGGTGGTGGGGCACCGGTTCCATGGCTTGTTCCTGAAGAAGACTTGCTAACTCCTGAAGGAGTAAGTCCCTGTGCAGAGGAAGTCTGGAAGGCTCCCCTGGAAAGTAGGAGGGAGGTACCTGGTGAAAATGAAGAAGATAGCCCTTTTGAACTATCTGAAGCACCCAGGTATCTGTGGTGATATTGGACCACCTGTGGGCAAAGTGGACCAGCCGGCCTCCTGTGCTGAGAGAAACCAGCTGAGGGGGAGAGGCTATGCTGAGAAAGTCAAAAACCCCCACCCTGCTGAGCAGGGGCCGGTGGTGCAGGCTTGGGGGCTTGCTGCCTACGGGAGCCATTACCCCGTCCCTTGGCCTGCTTTCCCTGTGGGGGAGCAGGTGAGGCCTGATACTGAGGGTAGTATTTTTAGGCAGCACCCTTCCTCGGGTAAAAGGGCTTTTTCCCCGAGGCCTTCTTCTTTTGAGAAGGGGCAGAGGTCTTCCTTGAGAGACGAGTCCTGGTGAGAGTCTCCGTCTCGATTTGTGCAGCCTTCTCATCCATGGGCTTGCCAAAGAGGTTATCACCTCGGCAGGGGACATCGACCAACTTGTCCTGTACCCAGGGCTCGAGGTCGGACGTCTGAAGCCAAGCCTGGCGGCGTCCACCGATGCCGGCCGCGGCTACTCGAGCCGAAGCCTCAAAACCATCATAGGCTGCTCGAGAGATAAACTTGGAGCACTCCCGAATACCAGTAGACAAGGATTGGAACCTCTGCAAAGGTTCGTCGGACAGACCAGCAGAGAACCCGGCTATTTCCTTAGCCAGGTCTCGGAGATACATGCCCATGTAGAGCTGGTAGGTCTGGACTCGACAAGCAAGCATAGAGCCCTGGAAGCACTTCCTACCGAGGGCATCCAGGCTTCGGGCTTCCCTACCAGGGGGCACCGAGGAGTGCATTTTTTGACTCTTCAGTCTATGCATGGCCGATTCCACCACCATGGAATGGTGCGGTAGTTGTGCCTCTTGGAACCCGGGGCTCTTGCGGACTCGATAAATGGAATCGACCCGCTTGCTTAACACCGGCGACGCCGCCGGTCTCTCCCACATGCAGAAGAGAAGCCGTTCCAGCATGGGAGGAACCGGTACAATAAAGGCCTCCTTCGGGGGAGAGTCATATTGGAGGGCATCGAGTTCTTCGACTCGAGGCTCCTCCTCGGGATCCGCAGGGAAGGCCAAGGCTTTGGCCATATCCCTCACGAAGTCCGAGAACCGGGTATCCTCCGGGGGGGACCGTCTCCGAGGTTCGGACTCGGGGGAGTCCGAAGGGACACACAGAGTCCGAAAGGAACCAGGTGACTCTTCGTCCTCAGATTCCCAGGCCGACTCCTTGGAGGAGGAGTCGACCGGCTCCGGTCGGGTGGGCACTGATGCCATCCGCCCCGACGCCGAGGGAGTCGGCGTCGACGATCTCGGTCCCGAACGGGAGGCCGAAGGAGACCTCGACCGAGGATCGACTCGAGCCCTCATGGACTCGATGATTGGCTCGGTCTCCGGGGTCGACCTGGAGGTCGACGTCCCGGCGGTCAGGGCAGAAGCGCCAGCGAGGCCAGCGATCAATGCCCGCTGCTGGTCCAAGAAGGCAGACAAACTGCACTCCAAGGCCGTCAACCTGAGTCCGAGCTCAGGAGACCCAGCAGCCCCCGACTCGGGCCCCGACGGCGTCGGGCCCTTCGGAGGCGAGTCCACGAGGACAACAGTACTTACGTGAGCGGGCAAGTCCACCTCGAGTCAAGGATGTTTTGATGGCCTTTCCGACTCCAAGGACCCGGGACGGGAATCGGGGCTATGTGACCTGGCCCTCGAGGAACCAGGAGCATCCACCGATCCCGCCCTCGCGGGTTTCTTCTTCCGATGATGCTCCCGGGTAGGAGACCCCCTTTCAGAGGAACTCCGACGATGCTCAGGACCAGAGTCCCGAGACGTCGAAGCCTCTGACGAGGTCCGAGCCCGGCCGGAGTCAGAGAAGATACGCTCCCGCTGGTGCTGCCGACTCCTCAATGCTTTTGAGGACATTTTGCCGCATGGCGCGCAGATCATGGGGTCATGATCTGGGCCGAGGCAGCGGAGGCAGAAGTCATGAGTGTCTGTAAGAGACATAAGTTTCTTACAGAGGTCACACTTTTTGAAACCACTGGCCGCCATCGGGGGAAAAAGGGCCCCTGCGAGGTCGAACGACCGGGCAGCCAGGGAAAAAGGAAAAAAAGCGCGAAAGCTGTCACGAAGGACAAAAAACCGAAAAATAAAGGACGGACTCGCAACCGACGTCGCGAGTCCGGGCGGGAAAAGAACCGGCGTCGAACCTAAGAAAAAACAGAGAAAAATAGAGAAAAATCAACTTTTCTGCGGGGATTCACAGGCAACGTCTGTAGGGCTCCGCGGAAAAAAGAAGACTGAGCAAGATGGCACCCTTGGGCGGGAAGAGGACCGCGCATGCGCGCTGCAATTCCCAAAGGCTTTCTTTTAAAGCTGGGGAAAATTGCTCCGCGAGGGCTCCGTCGGCGCCGACGTCACCCATATGTGAGGACTGACTTCCTGCTTGGTCCTGGAGAAAGCGTTTGACTGGGTGGCCTGGGTATATATGTGGGATGTTTTGTCTGCCTTTGGCTTACATGGGAACTTTGTACAATGGATTCAAGCGTTATATGCCCATCCTATGGCTCGAGTAGGCTCGAATGGTGTGTACTCGGATCCTTTTGAGTTGGAGAGAGGTACTCGTCAGGGTTGTCCTTTATCCCCTTTACTTTTTGTACTTGCCTTGGAACCGCTATTGCGGGCCATTCATCAAGATTCGGCAATTGTGGGTATACGAATGGGGGGGGGAGGATGTGAAAGTTAGCGCTTTTGCGGACGACATGCTGCTTTGCCTTACGACGTTACCATTGTCCCTAGAGTATGCGCTTCGGTTGATACAGGAATACGGGGGATTTTCGGGGTTAAAAGTTAACACCATGAAGTCGGTATTTTTGGATGTTGGAGGTAAGGTGCGGCCTCGGTGGGAGGGGACGTTTCCGCTGGTGTGGGCGGAGGGGGAGATTAAATACTTGGGGATACAATTACCTGCTAGGCCTGAACATCTTTACCGTGCTAATGTCCCTGGGCTGTTAGCACGCAGTATTAAGACCCTGTCAGGATGGCGTAGTTTGCCTTTGTCTTTGAAGGGTCGGGTGGCGCTGTTTGTTATGGTGGAGTTTCCTCGGTGGCTTTACGTGTTGCGCCTGCTGCAGCTGGCAGTAGCGACAGCACCATACCATAGTCTCTATCTCCTGCATGCAGGTCAGGTGCCCCCGGTGATTCAAGCTGGAGTAGGGGGGACTTATGTGCGGGCACTGCGGGCCGCATGGAAAGTGTTGTGCCAGAGATTTGGCTGGGACTGGCAAGCGTCTCCCCTATTACCTTTGGTGGGTAATCCGGATTTTGCCCCAGGGTTTTCACAACGGAATATTTTTCGTGATTGGGCTGAGAAAGGACTTGTCTGCCTAGGGGATCTCTATTCTGGTGTGGAAGGTGTACTGGATAGTTTCCAACAGGTGCAGCGTCGCTATCAGCTTCGTCAGCATGATTTTTATGGGTACCTGCAAGTCCGCTCTTATTTGACCGCGCTTAGTACGCGGGAGGGGGCTTGGGGTGCCTCTGGAGCCCCTCGACTGATTCTGGAGAAGGTGGAGTGCCACCTACCGGGAGAAGAGGCATCTCGGCGGGTACTCCGGCCGCCTGGTGGTACCGGGTATCTGACTGCCCTTGCGAGTCGCTGGCGAAAGGATGGAGTGGACGAGCTCACGGTGGAGATATTGCAGACGGCCTTTGAGAGGATACTGAAGGGACCGGTGTGGGTTTATTTGCAGGAGATGCAGTACAAATTCTTGTGGCGTGCCTATACTAATGACAAATGGGCATGTCAGGTTGGTTTGCAGCGGTCGGACACCTGTGCGTGGTGTGAAGGGGGAGTGGGTACCCTTACTCATACGTTTTGGAGTTGCTCTCGCGTGCGGGAGTTATGACTGCAAGTTTGTGCCAAGATGCAAGGATGGACGGGGTTAGGGTGTGTCCTGCTGAGAGAGGTTTGTCTCTTTCACAATTGGGACTTGGGCTTCGAGCGTTTTCCTCCTTGGCACAGAGCGCTGCTTGAGCGTGGCTTTTTGTTGGTTAAGAAAGTCCTGTTGACGCAGTGGGTGTCTACCTCCCCCCCTTGCCTGACTTTTTGGGAGAACTCTATGATTGATCTGATGTGTATGGAAAAATTGACCGCGCAACAGCGGGGGGGGGGGGGGGGGAAAGTTGGGAGGGATTTTTGGAGATATGGTCCCCTATGATTTCCCATTTGTCCCCCAGGGAGCGGGGGGATTTACTAAACGTTTAATGGGGGCATCCTGTTTCTTTGGAAGATACCCGCCGCAATGATATCCCTAGGTGTTAGTGTTTCCCATTGGGGCTTGCACAGAAGTTGTGCGGCAATGGGTGTGGAGGGATGGGGGGCTGGAACTTTACCTTTACCTTTTGATTCTTGGTATATGATGCTTTTCTATTGTTTGCCTAATGTCTCTCTTTTACCTACTCATTAATATTGCCCATTGGTGTGGTTCCCTGTGACTGCCAGGGCTGTTCCTCCCGTTGGATGTGTGGACTATTTGGAGGGAGTTTAGTTCGGGAGGGGGGAGGGTTGGGGTGGGGGGGGAGTCTGTTATGGGGAACAGAGATTTCTGGCGTAGTGATTTGTATGGGGATGTCGTCAGACTGTTTTAGTTGAGGAGTCCTAGATATGATACTTCAGTTGTATAGTTGCTTATTGTTCCTTGCTTAGGTTTACGGGGGGAGGCTCCTGTTCGAGACCCTGTTCCTCTTGTTGTTGGTGTATTTTGTATGCTAAATACCAATAAAAATGATTTGGAAATACCTCCATGGAAAAAAGGGGACTGTTGTGGTGCTTGATATGGAAGGGCAGACTAGATAGGCCATGGGGTCTTTTTCTGCCGTTATATTTCTCTGTTTCTATTATATGATAAAGATCAAATGGACCAGCAGCTGTTTCAACCTGTACCTTATGATCCGGAACCATTGGTGATCAAAGAAGAAGTCAAAGCAGTATTGAAAGCCTTATCAAAGAACAAAGGACAGGCATTGATTGCATGCCCATTGAAATATTACAGTAATCTGATGCAGCTGTTACCATACTTACAAGGCTCTGCCAGGAAATTTGAAAGACAACATCATGGAAAAGATATGTGTTTATATCAATACTAAAGAAAGGTGATCCAACTGACTGTGAAATTATCGCACAATCGCTCTGATCTCACATGCCAGCAAGATTCTACTGAAGATTATTCAGCAGAGACTACAACCATACCTGGAACGAGAACTGCATGAAGTGCAAGCAGGGTTCAAGAAAGGGCGAGGAATGAGAGACATCATCGAGGATGTGAGATGGATCCTTGAAAAGACTAAAAAATACCAAAAGGATATCTATATTTGTTTTATTGACTACAACAAGGCTTTTGACTGTGCAAACCATGAGAAACTCTGGGTCACATTAAGAAACATGGGTACACCAGAACACTTGATCGTTCTCTTGCACAACCTTTACATTGATCAAGAAGCAACAGTTCGAATGGAACAAGGAGAAACAGAATAGTTTAAAATAAGCAAAGATGTTTAATTTATATGCAGAACAAATCATCAGAGAAGCAAGACTGTGTGAAGACAACAGAGGTGTGAAGATTGGTGGGAGACTTAACAACCTTCGCTATTATTTATTTATTTATTTATTTATATTCTCTTATATACCGCGCTATTCTGCATCAGTGCGGTTTACATTGAACAAACTGAAATTACATTGAACAGGGCATTATAACTTGGAGATAACTATTTTACAGGGAACATGGGCTATGGAGGGTTAAGTGGCTTGCCCAAGACCACAAGGAGCTATGCTGATGATACCACATTACTGGCTGAAAGTGAAGACAATCTGAAACATTTGCTTCTCAAGATCAAAGAACATAATCTTAAAATGGGCCTGAACCTTAATGTAAAGAAGACAAAGATCCTGACAAGTGGCAAAATCAATAAGTTCATCGTTGATGGAGAAGAAATTGAAATTGCGGACAACTTTAATCTACTTGGATCAGCTATCAATAAGCAACAAAGAGTCAAGAAATCAGATGACACATTGCTCTTGGCAGAATGGCTATGAAGGACCTAGACAAGATTCTCAAAAGCAGAGATGTTTCTCTCCATACAAAAGATTCAACTCATTCAAGCCATGGTATTTTCATATGGATGCGAAAGTTGGACAATGAAAAAGATAGGAAGAAAACTGATGCCTTTGAATTATGGTGCTGGCAATGAATACTGTGTATTGTATGTACTGCTCGAAGAAAAAACGAGTCAGTACAAGAGGAGATCAAACCTAAGCTTTCTTTAAAAGCTTAGATGACCAGACTTCGACTTTCACACTTTGGACACATCATGCGAAGAGAGAGATGATTAGAAAAAGCATAGTTACTACAGGTGTTCTCCAGGGACAGCAGGAATCAGTCCTCACATATAGGTGACATTGGTGCCAATGGAGCCCTGTGTGGAACATTTCCCCAGCTTTCAAAGAAAGCCTTTGGGAATGCTACCACGCATGTGTGGTCCCGTTCCTGCCCAAGGGTGCCATCTTGTTCAGTCAGATGTCATAGCTTAGACAAAAGGTGAAAAGGTAAAGAAGGTAAAGGAGGCAACTCCCAGGGGAGAAGGGAGGGTTGTGAGGACTAATTCCTGCTGTCCCTGGAGAACACCTGTCACAGGTCAGTAACTACACTTTCTCCAGGAATAAGCATGAAGTCAGTCCTCACATATGGGACTCCCTAGCTCCAGGCTGCTGGGGACTGAACCATAATAGCACCAACGGCTACCAATAGGGAGGCCGTTGTGAGTCCGTCCCAAGAAACTCTGCAGACCCCAGCATCCAGCATCACCATCGCTCTGGTAACCTGAACACAGAAGGGTCGGAGTGCAGGACTACCTATTCACCGAGAATGCTTCGGATTACTGCCTGGCCAAAGGCACTGTCCCTGCGGGACTCACTCTCAGGGCAGTAGTGAGCTGTGAACGTATCCACTGAAGACCATTAGGAGGAAGGCCTTGACTTGCAGAGTGTCCAGCTGGGCTCCTATGAACTCCAGATCCTGAAATTGGGAGAGACTGGACTTGGGATAGTTGATGATGAATCCCAACTTCTGCAGGGTGTGAATTATGTCTTGTGGCTTGGTTGGCCTCGAGGGCCGTGCTGCCTCTGATGAGCCAGTCATCCACTTAGGGGGAGATGTGGGCCCACTGGAGGCACACATGGGTGGACACAACCGCCAGGCACTTTGTGAAGACCCTTGGAGAGGTGGCGAGGTCGAATGGCAGTATCCTTTACTGGAAGTGCTGCCCCCACTCCACCATGAATCTCAGGTACTGTCTGTGGGAGGGATGGACCAGGATGTGAGCATATGCGTCCTTGAGGTCCAAGGAGCAGAACCAGTCTCCCTAGCAGGAACTTGTTCAAGCTGCACAGGTCCAGGATGGACCTGAGGCTCCCTGTTCTTTCTGGGACAAGGAAATACCTTGAATAAAACCCCTTTCGCCAGAACTGTTAGGGTACAGGCTCCACTGCCCTGTCCCTGAGCAAACCTATGAGGTCTGTGATGAGCAAGGCCTGGTGAAGGAGAGGCTGTGAAGGTTCTCCTGGGAAGAAGTCTGGAGGGTTCTGCTGTAGATAGAGGTGGTAACTCACCCTCACCACCTGCAGGACCCACTTGTCCCTGGTGATGCTGGACCAGTTGTGGGCAAATGAGGCCAGCCGACCCCCTGTGAGCTAAGGCGGGGAGGCCCTGCCCAGGAAGTCAAAAGTTGGGTGGGGGCTGGTGTTTGAGACTTGGGGGCCTTGGGCTTCTGGGACCCATGCCCCTGGCTTTTAGGCCTGGTGTTGCTGCCACGAGAAAGGCTAGAAATGCCCGGCCTGGTAATAGCCCTTTTTCCCCGAGGACTTTTTCTTGGGGAGGGTCGAGTTCTTCCTGGACAGCCTTTTCCGGGTCACTACCTCGGCCTCGATTTCAGCCGCCTTGTCGGACATCGGCTTCTCGAATAAGTTCTCGCCATTGCAGGGGACATCCAGCAGCTTTTCTTGCATCCACTTCTCGAGGTCCGAGGTGTGTAACTATACCTGGCAACGGGTGCCGATGCCGGCGGCTGTCACCCTGAATGCAGACTAGAACCAGTTGTAGGCGGCCCTAAAGAGGAATTTGGGACAGTCACGGATGCCCGCCACCAGGGACTGGAACCTCTGCAGGGGTTCCCCGGCGAGGCCCGCCGAGAACCCCGAGAGCTCCTGGATCAGGCCTTTTAGGTACATTCCCATATACAGTTCATATTCCTGAATACAGCACCCGAGCATGGCGCCCTGATAACACTTGCGGCCCAGGGTATCAAGGGCCCGGGCCTCCCTGCCAGGGGGGGGGGGGGGGAACCGAAGAGAAGGTTTGTTGGCTCTTCGGTTTCTGCATGGAGGACTCAATCACCATGAAGTTGTGGGGGAGTTGCTGTTTATGGAACCCGGGGTCCTTCCAGATGAGCTAGATAGTATCCAGGCGCCGACTAACCACCGGCACTGAGGCTGGGGTCTCCCACATCCTGAGGAGTAGCCTCTCGAGGATGGGTGGAACTGGCACCGTGAGAGTCTCCTTGGGAGGAGACTCATATTGCAGGATCTTGAGTTCCTCAGTGCGCGGATCCTCCTCCGAATCCATCTGGACCGAAAGAGCCTGGACCATGCTGTGGACGAAGTCATGAAAGGCTACGTCCTCAGGCAGGGAGTGGTGCCAAGGCTCTGGGGGAGAGGGCTCGGAGGTGACATCCCTGTGCTGGGAGGTCTCCTGAGAGGCCTCGTCCTCAGTTTCCCATTCAGATCCCGAGGGCACTGAGGAATTTAATTGGCCTCAGGGGTAGCCCAGAGGAACGGGGCACCCTGGAGGATCTGGGATCAGACTCCTGAAAACTCGCTGGGGAGGACCGGATACCCAACGAGCAGGACCGAGACCTTGATCGATGCCGAGGATTTACCCGAGGCTGATGGTACTCGGTGCCCAGCTCGACGCCCGGGGTCTCCCCTGAGGTCAGGGGGCCCAGTGTTGGGGCTGATAATGCTGGAAAACCAGACATCAATGCCTGCTGCAAGGCCAGGATGGAGGAGATGCTCTGTTCCATGCCGCCATTGGGGACTGGAGGACCGATGGTTGTGCAGCCTTCGGCGTGGACACTGAGGGCTTCAGGTCTGACAGTGGCACTCCAGAGAGTATGTCCTCGAGGAGGACTATGGGTTCACAGGTCCTGGCATGGTCTCCACAGGCAGAGGACTCCTGCCTCGAGACTCTCTGAGGGCGCTGCTCGGAGTTGCCCGAGTCCCGCCGTGGGACTTTGCCATGTTTCATTGGAGGCACCTCGGCAGGCTTCGGTGCCTTTTTCTTTTTCTTGGGAGGGTCCAGGGCTGCATCAGAGGAGCCACTGCCACGGGACTCCGAGGACTCCCGGACCTCATGGGAAGTGCTGGCTTTGGGGCTCGGCGATGGGGAGGTTGGGGCAGAGTCAGATCTCGAGAACAGCTTCCCCTGCAACTCCGACCGCTTTTTGCTTGTTTTGGGAGTCATGGCCTGGCACTAGTCACAGGTGGAGCTGTCGTGATCCTGGGCCAGGCAGTGGAGACAGCAGTCATGGGTATCGGTAACTGAAATAGTCTGACTGCAGTGGTTGCATTTCTTGAACCCACCGGGAGTCACGGTGGGAGAACACACAGCTGGGGTCGACGACCCCCATGCGAAAAATTGCACGAAGGCCGGTCGAGGAGGAACCTCAAGGAAAAAAAGGAAAGGAGAGCTGTGCCGGCTCAAGGCAGGACAGGAACCGGTACGCAAAATGGAGATATTGAAGGATTTTAAGAATTTTTTCCGGGGTTTAGAGGACTACGTCCATTGGGCTCCATGGAAAAAAGGAGATAGAACAAGATGGCACCCTTGGGTGGGAAGAGGACCACGTATGCGTGATAGCATTCCTAAAGGCTTTCTTTGAAATCTGGGGAAATGCTCCGCACCGGGCTCCGTCGGCACCGACATCACCCATATGTGAGGACTGATTCCTGCTGTCCCTGGAGAAAGACATCATACTTGGCAAGGTAGAAGGTCAACTCAAAAGAGGAAGACCAGCAATGAAATGGACTGATACAATAACAGCAACTATGGATACAACTCTGTCAGCAATGAGCCCCCTGACTGAAGACTGAACACAGTTTAGGACAGCTATCCAGAGGGTCACCATAAATTGACACCAACTTGATGGCACTTAACAACAAGAACTTGTACTTTGTTGCATTTTGTTAAAAATAAAGTTGCAAACAACAGAAAAAGATGAAATTTTAAGACTTTAATACTTCACTTCCAATTCACCCACATACAACTTTGGAAGCATATTTACTAAAGTGCGGCAATGGTTTTTGTACCTATAGCATGGCATATGTCAAAATGCTGTGCACTGGGTGCAAAACATGTGCGGTAAATGCAGGGGGAATGGCCAGCATCTGCTCTGCAGATAATACACAGGTCTCACAGTTACCACGTGGCACATGCTCCCAGGCAGCATCTGCACTAACTGTTGATGCAAGGAACGTGGGACCGCAGCGAGGAAGAAGGAAAAGGACAAGCGGCAGTAGATGCTATGCTCTCCCCCTTCCCTTAGGATATTGGCAGCATTGGGATCCCCCCCTAAAACACCTTAAGTACCCCTCTTCCCTAGACACAATCCATATCATGTGGATGGCTGTCATCCTCCTCTCAAACCTGTTCCAATTCCAAACAAGAGAAGGATGGCCCCCCATTCCCCCTCAAATTATCCCCAGTCCTTACCAGGGCTTCCCTGGTGGTCCAATGGTGATCAAGAAAGGAGCAGTCTCCCTTCACTTCTGCTCCATCTCCGTCATCCTTGAAAATGGCGCCGGTCTTACCAGGCTATCAGCTGCGTTGACAGCTAACGCAGCTTAGTAAATATGCCTCTTGGTGTTTCAAACAATTTTTAATAATGAATTTGCAGTATGCTTGTCTTAGCTTGATTAGATGATAAGTTTCACTGATCAGGAATTGTTTCTATGGTGTAACTGTAAAGCGTGTGACATCAAGCAGTACCATAGAAGTAATATATATTAATGGTAGTTTACATACTTGGTGCCACTCTTTGTTTAGCAAATATGAAAAAGCAATAATGGAAAGGAAAGGATTTCTTGCAAAATGTCTGGAAGATTGGAAACTGCTTGATGAGTTTGTTAAGACCAGAGGGGCAATATGTTGAGGCCCTTCTTTTTGTTCTTTTTGTATAACTGCATCAAAAACATTTGAACATAAGTAGCAGTGGTAGTAAATATACCTCATACACATCATTAAAACCATCTTACCTGCTGATAACCTTGTAAAAGGGCTTCTTGTTCTTGAATTTCTTTTTGTATTTGCTTCAAATCTTCTTCAGTGGCAGGACCTTTTATTTCTCCAAGAACTAACTTGTATTTTTTACTTGTGTCTTCTTTGCTGTGTAACTTAATACACATAACAGATTCAGTATTTTTTTTGAAGACAGAAAGGGTTTATTCAGTCGACAAAAACAGCTGATGATTTTCACTTACAGCTTTGGAGCAAATTATTCTATATTCACTTTCAACAATGTGCCCTTTGTAAACTGTGTCAATGCTATGACTATTATTAGATTATTTTATAGGTGATATGATGGAGATTACTATTTATTAAGTACAGCAGGGAATATTTATATTAATTTACGTTTCTTCCAAAAATGCAAAGTCTGTCTCATTTGCTTGTGTGAAGTAGTTCAGCTTTACTACAAGGTTGTTCTGCAAAAGATTTGACCCGGTGAAAAGCGGGATATAAATGCAGCTAAATAAATAAATAAATTTAGGCAGACAAAACTGATTTCTGTAACCAGATTAAGTAGATTTTGTATATGTCAAAGGTAATTTTATAATGGGTCACCTAGGTTAAGTAGGTGCCTATTTTAATAAAGATACATAGGCGTCTATGGTCTCTATATTATGGCAAACAGTAAGCCTTATTGGGATTTAGGTACATGCATGCTTAAGTACCCCTCTTGCCTAGACACAATCCATATCATGTGGATGGCTGTCATCCTCCTCTCAAACCTGTTCCGATTCCAAACAAGAGAAGGCTGGCCCCCCATTCCCCTCAAATTATCCCCAGTCCTTACCAGGGCTTCCCTGGTGGTCCAATGGTGATCAAGATCATTGTGCTCCATACTTTGTCATTTATGTGATATATGTGCTTTGGGTTCTTTTATGATGAACATTTTTGGTAAACTGCTTTGACTAAGATATATACATACAGAAATCGTTTAAACCAGCAGAAATCATGGTTAGATTAAAGCCACAGACCTTTACGCCAGCTTGGAGGCAGGTGTGAATGTACACGTGCACAATCTGCACAAATATTATAAAGAACACATGTATAGTACTTTGAGACTGCCTGCTCTCCATCCAAGAACATGCCTACATGTGCATAACGTAAAAGTATGAGCTGTTTTGTCACGGCACATACTTTTATGAACATAGCCATTTTATGCTTGTAAAACCAGGTTTTCCTTGTGAAAAAATAAAAAAAATTACTCTCCAAGTGCATAACCTTGCAATGAATAGGGTATATAAATTATAAGTAGTAGTAGTAGTAAAAGCCATGCTTTTTGGCAAATATGTTCAATACAAAAATTGTATTTATTGCTTCTTTACCATCCTCCCTGCAACAGGACTGCTCAGTACAGCATATCATCTTTCAAAACTTTCTACGGAAATGTTAAAACATTATAAAGACAATAAACTACCCACATCCTCCCCCTCCCCCGATAACCTACCATTATTCCTACCAACTACAAAAGACAGATCCACATCTGCACCACAACATATTCTTTACAAGAATCACACCCTGCTTCAAACGATCTTTATCCCCTAACTTTCAAACTCCTCCAACATTCTTTCACAGATATCTCAACCACTCATTTTTCAATATTCATCTGAAAAGAGCAAGCTTTTCAAGTGATAAGACGTCAAAAAGCCAAAAACAGTCAAAATACAAAACATCACAAACAGAAAAGGAAATAAGAACATAAAAAATGCCATACTGGGTCAGACCATCAAGCCCAGTATCCTGTTTCCAACAGTGGCCAATCTAGGTCACAAGTATCTAGCAGTTTCCCTAAAAGACACAGGTTCCACAATGCTTGTATTGGGTCAAGCAGTGATATCTCAAGTCCCTTTTAATAATGGTGTATGGACCTTTCCTCCAGGAACTTGTCCAAACCTTTTTAAAACCCAGCTACGCTAACAGTTTTTACTACATCCTCCGATAACACTGGTCAACGAATTTTTACAAAAGTCATGTTACTGAAATAAAAATAGTCATTTCTATCAATTTTTATATGCTGAACACGAATATGACAGTGAAATTGCAAAGTTGGCTCTAGTTTTTTTGTAATCTACAAGAATTAATGTTTACATCACAAAATGCATGTCAATAGTAAATATAATCGGCCTTCGGTTAATACCTGTAAAAAACCAAGTCATAGACTACTTAGATTTTTTTGCCTGTCTCTTGTACAGCTGTTCGGGAGCTTCTCTGGAGAGTGTCCAGCAGTAGTCAGCCAGCATTGTAGTGGACCATTTTCCCTGGTATCTTTGCTCCATCGTTGCGATATCCTGGTGAAAACGTTCGCCCTGTTCATCACTAACTATACCACAGTTGTCAGGAAAGAAATCGAGATGGGAATCAAGGAAATGGATCTTTAGAGACATATTGCAGCCAGGTTTCTGATACTGCATCAGCATGTCTTCTACTAGTTCCTTGTAGTTTTCTGCCCTAACATTCCCAAGAAAGTTTGTTGACACTAGGCAAAAAGCATTCCATGCTTGTTTCGCATCACCCTGCAGCAAGTTGTTGAACCGGTCATCTTTGAAGAGCTCTCGAATCTGAGGACCCCAAAAACTCCCTCTTTAATCTTTGCTTCGCTGAGTCGAGGAAATTTTTCATGCAGGTATTGGAAAGCTGGCGAAGTGCGGTCCATGGCTTTCACAAAGTTTTTCATCAAACCTAGTTTGATGTGAAGGGGTGGTAGCAGGATTTTGTGAGCCTCAACCAGAGCTGGGTGCTGAATATTCTTCTCTCCAACTGTTACATTTTGTCTGCAATTCCATTCCTTCCGCAAGTAGTGCCAATCCCTTGCTCGGCTATCCCACTCACATAAGAAACACATGTATTTTATATATCCCTGCTGCAGTCCCATTAAAAGGGCAACTACCTTCAGGTCACCACAGAGGTGCCATCTGTACTTGCTATAGTTAATGGAAGACAGTAGATGCTTTAAGTTATCATATGTCTCCTTCATGTGGACGGAATGCGCTACTGGATGGAAGACGGTTTCCATTGTTCAAAAGCACAGCCTTCAGACTCAGTTTCGAAGAGTCTATAAATAGTCTCCAGTCTTGTGGGTCATGGGTGATTTTTAAGACATTCATGAGGCTTTCAATATCGGAACAGAATACCAGATTACTTTCCTTTCTGAAGAAAGGCTCCAACTGCTGGTGGCGCTTTCGATATGAAGTAATGTTGACATCTTCTTCTAGAAGATTCCATTGTTGGAGTCTTGATCCTAGCAATTCTGCCTTGTTCTTGGATAAGTCCAAATCATGAACCAGGTCATTTAGTTCTTCCTGTGTTATTCTATGTGGAGTTGATAATGCATCCCAGTGAAAATCTGGGTCACTGCATGCTGACGGACCAGGAGAAGAACAGGTCGACTCACCCTTGTCCTCATCAGATGAATCAAGAGAATATTCTGATGGAGGTTCTGGAATAGGAAGTCCCTCACTATGTGGAACTGGCCTCAATGCAGATGGAATGTTTGGGTAGACTATGCTCGACTTCTTTTGCTTCGTTATTCTGCTGGAAAGAGGAGGAACCAAGCAGAAGTAACAGTCATTTATGTGGTTGCTTGGCTCTCTCTACACAATAGGGACTGCAAACGGCATTGATGGTCTTTTGCAATTCAACCACTGTGAAAACTGTGTTGTACATGTAGCGCAGCATATATGCAGGGCCCAAGGCTTGTCTTGGTCACCAATCTTGCATCCGAAGTAAAGATGATATGCCTTCTTCAGTTGAGAAGTGATACTTTTCTTCTGGTTGGCAAATGTCACTTCCCCACAAGTGCAGCAGAAATTGTCAATGGTATTAACGCACTTTTGCGGCATTACTGTGCCATTTAAGTGCCAAAGAGGTTCTGGAGTACAGCTTGGCAAAAGACAGCATCCTTACTGGAGTCCCTGTCCAGACAATAATATGCAGCAAAAGTATGAATGGAGGACCAGGTAGCGGCCTGACAAATCTCCTCAATGGATACTGACCAGAGATTGGCTACAGAGGTTGCCATAGCCTGCACATTATAAGCAGTGACATGACCCTCCAAAGAGAGTCCTAATTTGTGCATAAGCAAATGAAATGCAATCTGCTATCCATCTGGATAGAGTTTGTTTTGTCACTGGCAGCCCAAAGTGACTGGGATCAAAGGAAACAAATAATTGAGAGGATTTTCTGTGAACTTTAGTTCTAGTAAGCTAGCGCTCGCTTGCAGCCCAAGGTGTGTAGTGCTGCATTAGCCCAAGACGCATGTGGTCTAGAAAAGAAAATCGGAAGGATTACCGACTTGTTTAGATGGAAGGAGAAGACTACCTTTGGAAGAAAATGCGGAAGGGTACGGAGAACCACCTTATCATGGTGGAACCGGATGTATAGGTGGATCCGCCACCAGAGCCTGCAGTTCACCGATGTGGCGAGCTGACATGACAGTGATGAGGAAGAGTACTTTCCAAGATACAACTTCAGTGAAGTGATGGCTAAGGGCTCAAAAGGAGACTTTAGAAGTTGAGCAAGAACCACGTTGAGGTCCCAGGCCACTGGAGGTGGCTTAATGGATAGCTTGGACAGTAGGAGACCTCGCATGAAGCATGCTACTAAGGAGTGTGAGGTGATAGGCTGTCCACCCAGTCGTTTGTGAGAGGCCACAATGGCACTAAGATGAACTCTCACTGAGTTAGTCTTAAGACATGCCAAGGACAAGTGAGGAGATATTTGTAGAAGGGACTCCACAGGGCAAGCAAAGGGATCAATGACTTTTGGGAAGCACTAGAGGGCGAACCTTCACCACTTGAAGGCATAAGATCGCCTGATGGACTCCTTGTGTGATGCAAGAAGGATATCTTTGACCTCCTGTGGCAGGTCGAGGTCAGTGAGCACTATCTCTTCAGCAGCCATACTGTGAGGCAAAGGGAGTAAAGACTGGGATGGAGAAGCATCCCTTGGTCTTGGAAGAGGAGTTCGGGCACACATCCGAGTCTGGGAGGTTGACTCTGCACAAGGCAGAAGCAGAGGAAAACACGGGTTGATGGGGTCAAAAAGGGGCTATGAGGATCTTGGAAGCTCATGTCGGCCTGTAGCTTGAACAGAATTTTGGGTATCAAGGGGATGGGAGGAAATGCATAGAGCAGACCCTGTCCCCAATGGAGAAGGAAGGCGTCTGAGGGCCTGTCAGTGTAGGGACAGAAGCTTGTAGCAGAAGAGTGGAAGCTGTGAGGTCAATTCAGATCGTGGGCCTTCTGGATGTCCAAAAATCGGAATGCGCCACAGACACCTGATTCTGCAATCGCAGGAGCTATACATTGCCGCGGTTGCAGAATCATGGCACTTGGACGGGCTGGACATGCCCCGATTCTGCCACGGAAGACGTCCTTTGCCCTGCATGGCTATCCCTTCCTATGCTCCTATTGGAGCGCCAGTGCCATGGCATCCTGTCGCCATGGCACCGGGACACCCAGCAAGAGCCCTGATTCCCCACACCTCTGAAAAATAATGTTTCCCCGCTGCCCGACCCCTGTAGGGGCCTGCCAGGGCCGGGATCAGGCGGAAGAGAACCTTCTGCTTGCTGCTGCTCACCTTGTTGTGGGGGTCCGCCGCTGCCAATCGTCATCTTCGGGGGGGACTTATTTCACCTCAGAGGTGGAATAAGTCCCCCGTCCATCTTGGCCTCCCTAGACATACAGGGCCATGATTTGAATAGGCCCTGTATGTCCAGGGTCATGGGCCCGCCTCTGCTCCGCCCACTCTCTGCTTCCGGCACTTCCCCTCCCACCCCCCGTTCAGCTCTCCCCGCACAAGCCCTCTATACCTGTGGGGAGGCTGGATCCAGAATCACATCTAGGGTCTGTTCAGGGGTTGGAAGTCCATCCTGGAGGTCCAACACCGCTATTCGTGTGTCAGAATGACCTCTTGTGTGTTCTGCAGGGTGGCAAAAAGATTTATGAGTGGGGTTCCCACATCTGGAAAATCCAAGCAGTTGTCTCCCGATGTAATGTCCACTCATGTGGAAAAAGGATACGGCTTAGCCTGTCCGCAAGGACATTGAGCTCACCCGGGAGGAACACTGCTTTGAGGTGAATGCAGTGTGTGATGGCAAAGACCATAGGTGAAGCGCCTCTTCGCATAAGAGATAGGATCCCGTCCCCCCGTTTGTTCACATAGAACATGGCAACCTGGTTGTCTATCCTAATACCTGTTTCTCTGAAAGTTGGGGTTGAAAAACTCAAAGGACATTTGTTAGTGCCCGTAGTTCTGAGGTTGATCTGTAGAGCAGATTCCTGTTGGGTCCACAGTCTCTGTGTGGTTAGATCATCCAGATGCGCTCCCCAACCCAGCTTGGAGGCATCTGTGTCAGGATGCATCAAGGTGGACGCATCTGAAAGGGTGATCTGCCAAGTAGGTTCTGTGAGGAGCACCACCACTGAAGAGACTGGGTCATTTGAGAGGTGATATGGATCTTGTCTCTGAGACGCCCCTTTGCTTGCTTCTATTGTGAAGACAAAGTCCACTGGGCTCATCACATGTGTAGTCGAGCATAGGGGATGACATGGACCGTGGAGGCCATGTATCCCAACAGTTGTAGCATCTCTCAAGCTGTTACATGGCTTTGCTGTTGCATTCCTTTTGCTAGCTCAAGGAGGCAGGCACAGCAATCTTGAGGAAGAAAAGCCCGGGCCTGTTGAGTGTCTAAGAATGCTCCAGATGTTGAGTTGGAGCGAGCTGGGACTTTTGGAAGTTTAGGACAAATTCCAGATGTTGGAGCACCATGATGGTGCAATGAAGGGAGAGTTTTAACTCCTGAGGAGAGTCTCCCCTGATTAGCCAGTCGGCTAAGTAAGGGAAGATGAAGACCCCCAAAGTGCGGAGATAGGCAACGACTACTGCCATGCATTTTGTGAATACTCGCGGTGCAGAGGCTAACCCGAGGGGCAGCACTCAGTATTGGTAGTGGTTTCCCTGAAACATGAAGTGCAGATACTGTCTGTTCTGAGGATGGATCAGTAAATGCGTGTATGACTCCTTTAGGTCTAGAGAACATAACCAATTGTGCCTCTGGAGGTATAGGAGAAGGGTTCCCAGGGAAATCATTTTGAATTTTTCTCGGACCAGTAACTAGTTTAGGTTTCTGAGATCCAAGATGGGCCTGAATCCTCACACTTTCTTTGGAATGAGAAAATATGGAGAGTAGAAGCCCATCCCTTCTTGAGGAGGAGAAACTCTTTCTATAGCACCCTGGGATAACAGGGCAGACACCTCTTCTCTTAAGAGAGTGCTTTGAAAATGGGTGGGATAGTCCCCTGTGAAGCTGGTGGGGGTAAAGTCTCAAAGTGAAGCAGATACCCCCTTTGGACAATGTTGAGAGTCCACTGTTCTGAAGCTATGAGGTGCCACCTGTGGGTATAGTGACAGAGTCTGCCTGCTATGTGGAGGGGCTGGGGACCCTCCAGAGGCAGAGTGGCAATGCTCTCTAGGAAGGAGTCAAAAAACAGGTGCTGGTTGTGCCTGAGCCGTTGGTTGAGGCTTGGCAGCCTTGAGCTTTTTGGGTTAGCGAGGGCCCTGATGCCACTGTTGAAGATGCAGAGGCTGGAAGGCAGCTGAAGATGGGTAGGAAGGATAATATCTCTTCTTCTTAGACTAGAAAGGTTTCTTGGGAAGAGCCTTCCTTTTGGCGGGATCAGCTGTTTTCCTGGAAAGGCATTTGAGGATGAGATCATCTGTCTCAATCTCCCCAGCTTTTTCTCTCCAACCTTTTCCAAAAACGTTTTCTCCCTTACATGGGATATTGGCCAACTTGTCCTGGACCCACTGTTTGAGATCTGATGCCTGTAATCAGGCCATCCTGCAAGCACCAGTGCAGGCTGCTGAAGCTCTGCTTGTTCACTCAAAGGCATCAAAAGAGGCCCTGGTAATAGATTTTGAAGTATTTTGGTCTTGATTGATGAGTGTCTGGAATTCACTTCATTTATCATCAAGAAGCATGGGGGCAAATTCTCCAGATCTCCGGTGACATCTTTGAGAAACATACCCATGTACAGCATATAGAAGTTTATCTTAGAGGCCAACAAGCATGCCTGAAAGTATCGATGCCCAAAGGCATTGAGCATCTTCGAGTCCCTACCCGGAGGCATGGATGAGTGATTTTTGGAACTCTTTATTGAGCACATCGTCGATTCCATCACTATTGAGTGGTGCGGGATTTGAGGCTTCAGGAAGCCTGGGCACTCTGGAACTCGGTACATGGTATCGAACTTCTTGCTGATAGGTGGAACAGTGAGAGGAGCCTCCCACATGCAGAGCATAAGATCTTGTACGATGCAATGCACCGGTAAATGCTTCCTTGGGCGTGGGAGGGTATTGGAGTATCTCTAATTCCCCTACTCTTGGTTTCTTCTCTGAGGCTACTATGATGGCAAGTCCTGCTGCCATGTTCCAGATGACATCCTGGAAAGACATATCTTCTGGTGAGGACCCACACAGCTCCTGTGGAGTGGAAGGGTCTGAAGGGATGTCTGGAAGTTCCTGGGAATCCAGTGATCCCTCATCAGAAATGAAGGAACTGGACTCAGAGTCTGACAAAAAGTCGAAGTATCGGTGGTCTTGTGTTTGACCTTGATGCTTCATTGATGTCGAGGGTCAATGCCGATACCGATGCTCAGAGGTATCGGAATCGGGAGCCATGGCAGTTTTAGCCTGTTGGGTATTGGTGGTATCAGTTGGTTCCAATGGAGGCATTGGCCTCAGGGGCTCCAACGATGCAGGTTCGAGAGCCTACATCGGTGTTGATACTGTAGGTAAGGTGAAGAAGCCTGCACTGCTGGAGCTGTCAATACTGTGTGTACCAAGGCTACCAGGAGTGCGGCATGTGCTGGTCCAGGGAGATGGCCGATATCTGGGTGGAATCACTAATGGGGCTTTGAGCTAACACCCCAGAGCATGGAACTGGTAGTTCTCCAGAGGTAGATTCCTTGGGAGCGTCCCGGAGACCCTCCTGTGCTTTGATGGACAGGTCCTCCCGCAGGGGCTGTTTGGCTGGCCAGTCTGCATCGGAAACACCCCTAGGGGAGTCTTGATGCTTATGCTGGAATTTTCCTTTAGACTCAGTATCGGTCTTCGATGCCCATGCTTTTTTAGAAATCACATACTTTTATGTTTAGACTTGGAAGAGACCTGAGATCCATGAGAGGAGCTCGATGTTCTCAATGATGTGGAAGCCAAAGAAATCGAGTTCGGGACGAACAGCGATCCATACTGTCTGGCTCTGTTCTTTAGGCCTCTCTTTGTCATTTGTTGACACAAAGGACAAGAGTTTGGTAAATGGTCAGGGCCTAAACATTATAGACACCAGTCATGTTTATCTGTGACTGATATGGTACTGGCACATTTGGTACATTTCTTAAAACCACTAGTTGGTTTTTTCATTTTTAATGTGCTCTTCAGAACTGAAGAGGAAATGAAGGCCTAAAGACCTAGTTTTATTTTATTTATTTATTTATTTATTGCTTTTATATACCGCGCTCTTTAAAATCAGTGCAGTTTACATATAACATTTTGTACAAAACAGGGGCCTATTATGTACTTACATTGAATGGGTAATTCAACTTGGATATCAACTGGGGGGATTTATCTACAGCTATCTACAACTATCTACAGCTATCTACAGCTATCTACAATAGTTAGTGGTGAAATCCGCAGAAAAAGAAAAGAATAAGAAATTTAAAAATTTATAACTAAAATAGAAAAATTTATCAGTGCCAGTGTCAATCTGACGGAACCAGCGTCGATGGAGAGCACAGAATTTCACCAAAAAAGAAACATTTTTCGGCAGTGACAGGATTGTACAACCTACTGGCTCCACAGAAAACAAAGAACTGAGGCAAGCAGTTGGGAAGGCGGGAAGGCAGGCACGCAGGCACAGTGGGGTGCTCCCAAAGGCTTTCCTATTGGATGTCCCACTATGCCTCTATCATAAACGGATGTCCCCATACTGGGGACTTCTCTGTAACTGTTTTGTAAAGTGGCTCTGGGGACGTACCCATTTTCAGATGCCCAAAGCATGTATAGAGCTTCTAAAATGACCCCAAAAAGTCTTCACCTCTTCTTTTTTTTTATATATTTTATTTAAGATTTTCAACAACCAACAACAACACTTAACACATAACAAGAACAATTCACTCCCTTCCCCCAACCCCCACCCATCCCGTCTCCATGAGGTCAAAACCAAGTTCTACCAGACAATATTACCTTATGTCTTATTTAAGCCCTACGTGCAAATTATGTTGTTCAGACATTTATTCTTGCTATTGCCGCATACTCTTCAAGACAATTCCACTTATTATCTACTGTTTCTGGCCCCAGGGTGCTACCCTGAGAATTTTACTGTGGAAATCCTATCCTTCTTCTCGGGCACCTCTGTCCACACACTGCATCCTGTGCCTTTTCATATTTATTTTTATTAAGATTTTTAACTGACAATACAATTATCAGAATAAAGAAACAACGGAAATACAAGACAATTCCATAATAAGTTATACAGGAAAAAACAAAAATCAAAAGCTACTTTAGCCCACATCTCGGAGATACTAGACCACTAGTAATAGTGAAGAAAACCTAACCAGAAAAGCCCTACAACAAGGGCAAGTCTGGCTAACACATTACCCCAGCCTATGACCCTCTCACTCCACCAGGAAAATGAATAAAACAAGAAAGTATGAAAGAAAAGGAGCCATCATTTCTTCTCCCTGTCAGAGATTCATTTCTCCAAGTCAGAGGAAGACAAAAAGACAAATTTATCCTGGCCTAAAGAAATTAAGCATTTGCATGGATAACGTAAAAAGAAACTAGCACCAAGAGCTAACACTCTAGGTTTATAAGCTAGAAATGTTTTCCTACAAATTTGGGTTTGGCGAGATACATCTGGAAACATAGATACCCTGTCACCACAGAAAAGGGTTTCTTTTCTCCTGAAGTATGCTTTAAGAATAGAAATTTTATCAGTATCCGAGGACAGGGTAACTAATAAAGTAGCCCTAGTTGAGATAACATCTTGTGTGTCCTCCAAAAAGGCGGTCAAGTTAAAATTATTTTGCTCTTCCAAAACAGCCAATTCACCATCAATATTAGACATAGCAACTTTAGTAGGAATATAATAACATTTTGTTAAATCTAAGGACTCAGCATTAGGTAATAACAACACATTTTTCAAGTATTTCCTAAAGAGAATTATAGGAGAAAGCAACGATATACAGGGAAAATTAAGCAACCGCAGATTCTTACTCCGTAATAAATTCTCTAAGTTTTCAACTTTCTGATGCAACGCAGAACTATCTATCATACTATTAGTTTGGAACAAAGAGAATGAGTATCCATATTTAAAAGACCAGAAGTTAGACTGTCCAACTGGGAATCTAAACTTTGAAACTTTACAATCACATCACTGGTAAATTGGCAGAGTGAGGGAACTGTCTCAATTAAGATCCGTTCAGTACGTTTAACCACTTGCCAAATATCCAGCAACGAAATTGGAGAAGACTATCACCAGAGGGAGCAGGCTCCTTCCAATCCACAGCTTTAAGAAGACCAGAACCAACAACAGATTTCGAACAGGGCGGAGGTACTTCAGATAGTTCCAAATAGCCCGGCAGGAGTGGAGTGGTACACTCAACAGAGCTAAGGCTAGCTCCCTCAACAAAGGGAGCAGGAAGAGCAGTACCTGATTTCACTGTGACTGGTGTTGATATCATGTGTTTATCCATAGGACCCTCTGCAGACTCCACTGTAGTGGGCTTCTTCTTTCGCTTGCCGCCAGGCATGGAGGGACCGAGATAACTTCACCTCCTAATCGGGTCCTAAGGGCCTCACAAGGGGCCTGTTGACCCCCTTTCGATACGCCCCTTAGGATACGCCCACCACAGGCGCCGACGGCAGGCGCCGTACTATACACCACACCACTTTTATCGGGGCCTTGGATGACGTCAGGGTAGCTGCCCCACACGAGCTGGCAGACTCCAGGCACCAGCTGCACTCACCCCCTCTGCGGGAGAAACAGGTTACAGGCAATCACTATCCTGTGCCTTTTCATATCTGGCGTATAGGCAGACCAGGTTCCACCAATGATGAACATCCAGTCTGCTAGAATCTTTCCAAAAAACCATGATCAGCTTCAACGCAATAGCAATCATGAAGTTAAACAAAAAGTGATTCCTTTTCTCTATTGGAAGGTTGCAGTAAGCAGAGCGTAAAAACACGATCTGCCATGAGAGAGGTGCCCGGAAACGTAGAATACTCTGTATCTTCTCCCATACCATTGCCCAAAATCTCTGAACGTAAAGGCAATCAAAGATCATATGCTTTAATGTACTGCGACGCTCCTGCCTGCGCCCTAGAGCTTACAGGCAGGAGTGGCCTTGTATTATCCCTTGAAGAATTAGCTGGCACGGTTCCCAATGAATCTTGGGAACTGTAGTGCTCTTGTATATTCCTTAGGGAAGAATTGTAGTCGTGACCAGATGTGATTAGGCAAGCAAGAAAATTTATTTGTCTTGGGGATCGTTTCCAGCGCATCAAAAGCTCAAAGCAACAAACGCAAAAAGTGGAACTTTTAGGATAAACAGAAGAAAACAGGAACTCAGGAAGCAGTGAAATCAAATTGGCTTTAACTCAGCTCTTCATAAACTTTGGCAGCTTAACTCAGCATTGCCTCATGTGGTTGTTAGAAAATATTGCAGCTTTATATCAATAGCTGTTCTCTTCACAGCGTGACTTGGAAACAGGTGAACACAATCAGGAACTCTTACGATTAAACAACAAGAAAAGCCAACGTTTTATATTTTCTTCATATAAAACTTATGTGCTTCTTTAAACTGTTATTCGATACAGCAGAAAGAGCAATCCATGGCACAAGGCTCAGAATTTAAGGTAGGCAAAGAACTTTCTACCTGCATGTATTCTTCTGAACTAACAGAATTACTGTCCGTATCAGGTTCTTTATTTTGCCCTGACTTCAACTCCAGGAACTTCTGAAATTCCTTCAGTAGCAATTCAGCCTGTGTTTGCTTTTCATCTGGTGGATAGTTATTGGCAAAGGTTACGCCCTTCCCCCACTCACTGTCTACGTCGGTAACAAAGTTAGGTTTGCACAGTTCAGCACTATATGAAGGTTTTTTCAGCCAAGCATACAAATTAGGAAATTGTGCTTTACCTTGTTTAGAGGCATTTATAAAAGAACTTCTCTTAGGAAAACTTTCTCCTGGCTGTAGTTCTCTGTCTTTATAGCACTGCTTGTTGGCATTAGAAATACCTTTTCTCCACGTGCTGCTTTCTCGAGGCTGGCTAGGTCTAGGCTTTACCCGGCAGTAAGAGTTTCTTGCAGGGTACGTTGGATTCCAAGGCTGGCTCTTCCGAGGTTCTGTCTTCTCACAAGGTCCTAGTGCTCTTCTCCTTGCTTCTAGGGTTCCAGCACTCTGCATTCCTCTCACAACGTTCTTTTGGACTTGGATATCCTTCCCCACGCTATCCTCTGGAATATTCTCCGTGGTCCTCTCTGCAACAACAACCTGTTCACCTTTCTTCTCCTTCCTCACCCCTCTTTCAGCTCTCTCTGAGGTTTTAAAAAGGGCTTCAATTCCCAGCACTCCCTGCCATTCCCTTGGGTGTGCCCAATCAGAGCTGAAGCCTAACTCCTCCCCTGGACTGGGGTGTGTCTTCAGCTCAGCAGAGAACTGTGTTTTTTTCAGGTCAGTTTTGGAAATCCTGTGTGAGTTAGCTCTGCTCTCAGGATTTTCCTCAACATCCATTTCTTCTGAAGGGCCATCTTCACCACAGTACCCAAATGTACCAAACATGACCAACATTTGCTTCCCACATCAGGAGCCCATCTAGAAAGTCGACTGGGAGTGACGTATGTACGGTGTGTCATAAAGTATAGAGTTTGGATTAAAGCCGCAGCTCTAGAATCTCTATTCATCTTGGTCCATAATAGAGTCCATTGCTGTGGGGAGATGGAAAGTCCCAGCTCTTCCTCCCACCTTTTCCCAGGTCCCGGTACAGAATTTAAACAGCTGTCTCTTACTAGTGTGTAGAATTTTGAAATCGCACCAACCTTCCTTGTGCAAGAGACCACCGTCTTTTGTAAGCCCCACTCTTTCGATAAGTTTTTAACATCAATCTTTGACTTTACTAAACAGCTCTTTAACTGAATCCACTGGTAATGGCAGCAGGCAGGTAAGTCAAACTCCGCTTGTAGTTCTGCAAAGGTCTTCCAACATCCCGACCGAACTAGCTGCCCCAATGTCCAGATCCCTTTCCTCTGCCACCCTTCCAGGATATTATTCTATGACCTGTTGGGATATTTTGGCTTAGGGATCATTCTGCTCAGATCTGCTTCATCTGTTTCTGTGACTGCACTCCTGCCTGTCTGCAATTTACACGGGTACCCTGTTTGAATGGCACAGAAGAAAACACATGTGAGCTATGGAGAGAGTATATGTCATCAGGCCTGCTACAGTCTGGCTAACCATATTTTGTACAGGAGTGTGCAGGATGTGGGCCTACTGAGAAAAAAAATACAGGTCAAGCTGAAAACTAATTAGCACAGATACTCTCAGCTCTGAAGAAATGCAATTAGTGCCAGAAGACCATAAGCGGGCCCCAAGGAATGCAGGAGAGATGCGCTTCACAGCACAGATAAGCAAAGACTTTGGAGACCTTGAAGCACCAGCCTTAGGCCCTGAAAATCATGAGGGAGGGGGTCCCATCTGGAGAGCTTTAGCAAACCTCTGCAAGCAGCACTCTAAATTTTGAAAGTAGCACTGACAGATTTTTGCAGAAGGCTCAAAAATTGTGCAGACGGCTTTACAACTTTTTGTAGGAAGTATAGCAGATTTTTGCACATGGAACTAAGGCTTTGTGCAGGAATTGCTATAGAGGGTATAGGATATATAAGAGAGCAAGCTACAGAGCTCGGGGAGCGGCCTTCTCTCTCCCCGATGGGAGGGAGAATGTTGCTCGCCCTCAGATCTCTAAGACAGACCTTTTTTCCTGTGCTTATGGAGTTTGCTTGTACTAAATAAAAACAGAATTTTTGCTGACAAGTAACTGTGATCTGAGTTTCTTTTGTTTTGTTTCTTCTGGTGCATGGGTCCCATGTGCCCAGACAATCCTGATAATTATTAGGGATGCTTTTGTAGGTAAGAACCTGCCTACAGACCAATTTTGAACCTAGGGTTACAGCAAACAGGCATCAAGAGAGAAGGTGAGTTGTCTTCCCCCATAAGACTTGCCAAATAACTGAAGGCTTCTTGTGTTGCAACTACCATTTTAGGAGCCTTGGAGGAGTCAGGAAGTCTCATGCCAATCAGTAAGGGCAGAGAAATCGGTTCAATCAACCGTGCTTCCATTTCCACCCAGATCAGTCTCCACTCTTTGACCACCTCCGTACACCAAAGCGCTCCTTGTTTGAGCAGGAAGGCCTGATGATACCATCTGAAATCAGGGAATTGTACCCCCTCCCCCAACATTGTTCTTATTCACTTTTAATTTGTTAATTGCTATCCTGGGGGGTTTACCATGCCATAGAAACATGGTAAGCAGGTGTTCCCACCCTTTATAAGTCTTTGAGGGTAAGGAGACCGGTAACATTTCTAAGATATAGCTTACCTTGGGAGTCAAGACCATTTTAATGGCATCAAGCCTACCCCACCATGACATATGTAATGGAGACCACTTTAACATGAAGGACTGGATCAGCTCTTCAATGTTTTTGCAATTAAGATGAATAGTCTCTTCCAGGGAGGAGCAGTATTTAACCCCTAAATATTTAATGGCCTTTGGTTCCCACATAAAGGAGTATTCCTCTATCGACGCTGAGAAGGTGACCCTATTCATAGGGAATGCCACGGATTTGGTCCAGTTTATCTTATAGCTAGATATCTTCGAGTATATACCCATGATCTGTAACACCTCTGCCACAGAGTTAGGTTGAATAAATAATAGCAAATCATCTGAATAAGCAGACAGTTTTATCTGTAAATCACCGACCGTGATGCCCTGGGTCTTCTACGAATGTCTAAGTGCTAAGGCTAGGGGTTCGAGTGCTAGATTAAACAATATCGGGGAAAGTGGACATCCCTGTTTGGTTCCATGGTGTAGCAGGAAGGGGACAGACAGCTGCCCATTGGCCAAAATGTGAGCCTGGGGATTAGAGTACAACACCTGAATCAGTCTAATAATAATTTCACCAAAACCGAACCACCTTAGAGTTCTGATACAAAAGGCCCACTCTAATCTGTCGAAGGCCTTTTCTGCGTCTAAGGAGAGCCCGACCACTGGAAAATCTACCTGTTCCATTATAGAGAAAAGATCCAAGAGCAAACGTGCATTATCCGACGTCGACTTCCCTGTCATGAAGCCACATTGATCAGGGTGGATTAGATCCGATGTTACTTTTGATAGCCTACGTGCTAATATAGAAGTGAATATTTTGTAATCCGCGTTTAGAAGTGAGATTGGCCTGCAGTTCTCAACTTTAAGCGGATCTCTGCCAGCCTTTTCTAACACTACAATTGTTGCCGCGTTAAAAGCACCCACCGATGGAGCTTGCTCATAAAGAAGCTGGAAATATCTTGTTAAATATTTATTTATTTACATTCTCTTATATACCGCGCTATTCTGCATCAGTGCGGTTTACATTGAACAAACTGAAATTACATTGAACAGGGCATTATAACTTGGAGATAACTATTTTACAGGGAACATGGGCTATGGAGGGTTAAGTGGCTTGCCCAAGACCACAAGGAGCACCTGTGGGACTAGAAACCCCAGTCCTTCCAGCCCAAGGTTGCTGTCCTCTAGTGGGATTTGAACCCCTGACCTTCCAGCCTGAAGTACCTTGCCCCAACCACTAGGCCACTCCTCCACTCCACTATGTCCTCCTGGAATACTTGGTAGAACTCAATGGGGATACCATCCGGGTCAGCCGTTTTCCCCTTTTTCACGTCTTTGAGAACGGCACGGAGTTCACTGTCCATGATTTGCTCATCTAGATCCTCTACTTGTTGCAATGTGAGAACAGGGGGCGGTACATTTCCCAAACATTCCTGACAATTTCGTTTTCCTCTCCTGCGGAGGAATACAATCCAGATTAAAAGGACCTAAAAGCATCGGCTATATCATTGGCCTTAGTAAGGAGCCCTTGTTCATCATTCCGAATTGCTTCAATCCTTGTTTTCCCGATTCGGGGTTTTAAAGTTGAGGCCAATAGACCACCTGACTTTTTCTGCTCTACATAGTATCTTGCGTTCTGTGCATGTATTACTTAATATATTATTATACTGGTATCTTAATTTTTGTAAGCACATCAAGATACAGGGGTCCGATCTTGACTGCAACAGCCTCTCACCAGCCAAAATTTGAGATTCAAGCTCAGCCAATTTGGCCTTCCTTTGTCTGGCCACCATTATAGAAAAACTAGTTATCTTGGCTCGCATGAAGGCTAGGCCTCCCACCAGGCCCACCCCGCCGTGTCTTCTGGACAGTTTATGGTGAAATAATCTTTGACTGCCATCTTAATATATTCATGGAAGACCAAATCCTCTAGCATTGTTCTTTGAAAGAACCAGCCCGAGCCCTGTGAAGGCCCTACCCCTACAGTCAGGGTCAGAGATACTGCGGCATGATCCAATACAGTAGTGCTACAAATTCTTGCCTCCACTACCGAAGCAACTAAGGACTTAGAAATTAAAAGGAAATCGATCCGGGAATGTGACCCATGTGGCAGGGAATAAAAGGTGAACTTCTTTTAGGTGGGATGCATTATGCGCCAAATGTCTGATAGACCTATCTCCTGCGCTAAGGAAAGAAGCACTGCAGCAGCCCTACTTGACCTATGAGATCTATAGGGTTGCCGATCCAGCAGGGGGTCCAAAACCAGGTTGAAATCCCCCCCAGTATAATTGTGGTAGGCCATGGCCCCTCTTTCCTCACGATCTGTCACCATTATTGGGGCCACTGGAGCTAGGGCCACCAAGTCTTTCCTGCAGAACCGCATGTGTGAACTAGGGGGACAGAAAATAGCGCACCAGTTCCTGTATATGCCTGAATACCCTATTCCACTTTTGGGCCGGAATCTGCTTGCAAAGCTCCAGGCACAGATATCCTTTGCTGAAGGGGGAGAAATGAAAATGACTGTGAACCCAAAGCCTGCTGGATTGATGGTGCTGACGGTTCCCCGAGAAGGAGAGTAGCGGTTCTATAGTGCATCTCCAACCAAGCCAGCTAGTTCCTGTATACCTCCTAACCTATAGCCCCGCCTGAAGTATGGGCAGAAGATAATCCACCTGGCCTAGCGAAGAACATAGCCCCTGTCATCGTCACCCTCAAGCCAGGAGCGGAACCGGTGCATGTGAAGCAGTATCCTTTTCCCCGACCAGCTAATGAAACTATTGAAGTATGGACTTCTCAAGGAGTGCCAGTCACCTTGGAACACCCCCCTTCTCCCAGTCAAGAAACCTGGGACAGAGGATTACCGCCCAGTACAAGATCTGAGGCAAATGAATGCTGCAGCTGAAACTATACACCCAATGGTACCAAAATCCTTATACTCTCTTGGGACTGATCCCCGCTGAGGCCACTCATTTCACCATCCTGGACCTGAAAGAGGCCTTCTTCTGTATACACCTAGCCCCCACCAGTCAACTTTTGTTCACTTTTGAATGGCAAGACCCCACAACAGGAAGGCGGGGCCAACTTACCTGGACTCGATTACCCCAAGGATTTAAGAATTCACCTACTCTCTTCAGTGCTGCTTTAAATCTGGATCTTTCAGGCTACTATGTGAACCCAGGAGAGAGGGTTCTTTTTCAGTATGTGGACGACCTGCTCATAGCCACAAATTCAGAAAGTGAATGAGGCTGGATACAAAGTCTCAAGAATCAAGCCTTCTTGGGGACTGCAGGGTACTGTCATATATGGATCCACAATTTCGCTCTGTTGGCAAAACCAATGTATCAAGTTACCAAAGGAATGGAAAAGTCTCCAATGGAATGAGGACCTGAACAGGATGCAGCTGCTCTAATGGCAACACCAGTTCTGGGCCTGCCAGATGTCCAGAAACCTTTTCGCCTGCATATTCATGAGGTTTGTTTGAGAGCTGTTGCAGCTACAGCCCTCCTAGTGAGCAAAGCAGACAAGCTCACTCTGGGACAAAATCTTAAGTTACTGTACCACACTCTGTTCTGACCCTTATGGAACACAAAGGAAGTTTCTGGCTCACAAATTCACGAATGTTGAAGTATCAAAGTATGTTGTACAAATGATGGTCAGTCAAGCTCTGAATCCTGCTACGTTGTTACCGGTTGGTCTTGACCCCCCTGATCATGACTGTCTAGAAACTATGGACACTATATTCTCAAGCCGCCCGGATTTGACTGATGTTCCTTTGGAGAAGCCTGAACGGACTTTCTTTGTGGATGGAAGCAGTCTCATCATCAATGGACATTGTTGTGCCGGATATGCAGTGGTGACCCTTGATCTGGTAGTTGAGTCCTCAGCCCTGGCCCCAGGAACTTCAGCACAGAAAGCTGAACCGATAGCTCTTACTAGAGCACTGACAATAGGAAAAGGGCTCTGTCTAAATGTGTATCCAGATTCCAAATATGCCCTTACAACCTTGCATGCACATGGGGCCCTGTACAAAGAATGAGGGTTGATAATCTCAGGAAGTAAGTCCATTAAATATGGCCCCGAGATATTGACATTATCAGATGCATACTGCCTACAGATCTCAGAATTTAGGAAAAGTAGAATGTATGAATAGAACCCTGAAATCTCAGTTGTCCAAACTTAGCCAAAAGTTCACCTGAAGTGGCCCCAGGTTCTTCCTATAGCCCTTCTTAGGATATACTTAGCCCCTACTAAGTCTTTAGGAGTTTCCCCTTTTGAGATTCTGTATGGGCGACCCCCGCCTATTGTATAGGGAATAAAGGGAGATATGGAACAGATTAGATCTGAAATTACTAGACAAGAACTATTGGTTTTAAGTTCTGTTTTGCAGAATCTTCATACGTGCGTACAAGCTCAGCTGCCCACCCATCTAACAGAACCCCTGCATCCTCTCAAGCCTGGAGTCTCGGTGTGGATCAAAGGGTGGAGAAAGACACCGTTGGCACCGCATTGGAAGGGACCTTATGTTGTCATCTATTAACCCCAACTGCAGTTGAAGTTGCAGAACTCGAACCCTGGATTCATCACAGTCAAGTGAAGTCAGCAGCCGTTGATAACACTGTAGAAAGGAAGGCGACTACAAAAGTATTAGCTATGTGGCAATATTACCCTATACCCCGAGATGATGCTGTTACACGAGTATAATATGTGATTTAATTCCCACCCTTTCTAACTTGCGGGTGAGAATAATCAAAGGGGGAATGTGGTAGGCCATGGCCTATATAATAGCCTGTACATGTATGAGAGGCCTGCAAGCTAGGTCTGAGTCCCCACCCCCACCTAGAAATAGTAGTGCTGAGAAAGATCAAAGTCAGTGAAGGTCTGAGGATCTGCCTTAAACCGCTCTAAACTGCTTTTGATAAATTTGTGTTAATCCTTATTCAATTATTTTATGCTGATGATAGATATGTTCCAGTGTTTTGCATTCTCACATTCTCTGAGCCTAGAAATGACCTTGTAGTAGGGATGTGTTTATGTCTAGAAACTGAGCCTTTGTTAGAATAGCCTGAGAAGGGGGAACAGTGTGTTAGGCCCAGAGAGGGTCCCCGATTGGATAGATGCAGGGGGCGTTGGGACCAATAGAAAGTTTGCCTGTATCAAACTGTGAAACTTGTATATAAGGAAGTTGTTCCTGTTCTCCATTGCTCAGTCCTTTTTGAAGCTTGACACTCTGAGCCTGTGCACAATAAATTGGCTTGGATCTTTGAACTGACTCCTGGTATTATTTATTGCATGCTTATCAGCTGCTACATAATCTCAATGGGCTCTCAACTCATTTACTTCCTCTGCAATCTTCTGATAGAAGGGGACATCATAGAATTTGGGCCATATACATTTACTATGGCGAGTTTTTGTTTCCCGATATGCACCAGAACTTTTGCCCATCTCCCACCCAGGTCTGTGTGGGACTGCTCAATCAGCGGTTGCAAAGTTTTCCGCACCAGAAATATTACCCCATTCTTCTTCTGGTACGCCGCAGAGTGACCTGCAAGGACATACTGCCCCGTTCCCAGCTTCTTTGCTTCCTCAGAAGACAAATGGGTTTCCTGAAGTAGGACAACATTTGCCCTCTCCTTAATGCAATACATTAGGATTTTTTTCCGCTTAATCGGATTTTTGATTCCCTTTACGTTCAAAGAAAGCACCCAAAGCGACCCTATTACACAGAATTAGCATACAAGTGACCACAGTAGGGCTTTTAGCTTTGCTCCTATTCATCATAGTTTGCATATTCCAATCATACCCCCATGGAGACAACCCCCTCTTAATCTCAAGATAAACCCCGGGTGAGCCATCAGATGCCAGACTACCACTCGACCTCCACTCCTTACAACCCATTAAATCCCTCCCCAAAGTTCCATGTACCCCAGTAAAACCGTTCCCATCCTTTCTCCCCCTCCTTAGATATATGAAAAACATACAAAATGCCCCCCCCACCCAACATTTCTCTGCTCTACTATCCCCTCCAAGCCCCAGAAGCGTTAATACACAGTTTATGCTAAGCACTCTGCCAGAATCCCTCTGGACCTCCGAGTTCCATCTTCAGGCTGCGCTCCAGAAGTGAAGCTTCCACCACCCGTTTCACCTTTCCTCCTTGCCATGTCGGGCTTCTAGCACATCACCGCAGCTTCTTAGAAACACAGAAACATGATGACAGAAAAAGACCAAATGGCCTATCTAGTCTGTCCTTCCATATCAACAACTACAACAGTCCACTTTTTACCTTTAGAGATCCTCTGTGTTGGTCCCATGCTTTTTTGAATTCAGTTACTGTCCTCATCTCTACCACTTCCACTGGGAGACTATTCCATGGATCCACTACTCTTTCCGTAAAGAAATATTTCCGCATATCACTCCTGAATCTATCTCCCTTCACTCTCATCCCATGTCCCCTCGTAGCAGTACTTGCTTTCAATTGAAAGAGGCTCTCTCCCTGAACATTTATGTCACGGAGGTATTTAAACATCTCAATCATATCACCTCTATCCCGCCTTTCCTCTAAGGTGTACATATTGTCATGTAGAGGATCCTTCCGAGGCTATGGAACTGGGTAAAGCAGAAGAGATTGCTTCAGAAACTGACAGCCAGGCAGAGCGCATGGCGCAGGGTTGCCAAGGACAACATAAACAGAGTGAGTCACGAGGGGAGAAAACACGCCCAAACTGCAACATAGCCCCGAGCTCAGGGATTAAGGAGAAGCACCTGGTTGGGGGAGGGGCGCAGTTAAGCCCTAAGAAACAGGGATATAAAAAGTACTCAGCAGAAGAGAGCTGGAGAACCAGAAGCAGAACCAGCTGGAGTTGGAGAAGGAGACAAGAAGAGAGTTTCAGAACGGAGAGCTTCAGGTCCAGAGAGGGAGAGACGAGGACGAGAGACTCAGCACAGGAAGCCAGAGTAACAAAGTCTCAAAGAGCCCATGCCCAAAAGTCAGGTGGGAGCAATCCTAGGTTGAGGTCTTATCGTGAAGGCAGCCAGTGGGAGAGACTACCTGAAAGGCTGGTTTGGGAGCACACAGAATCTCCTGAGAGAGAGACGTGCTGGCCAGAGGACATTTGTATGACTGAGAAAAAGGAAAGGTTAAAAGGCAGGAAAACACAGCCGGTGTGTGAAATCCTTGCTGACCCAGCTGTGCTAAGAAATCCTTCCTTGAAGAAGCCAAAAGGTAGGCTGTATAAACCGTGTAGAAAGGAAACTAGGTTTGAAAGTTTTCCTTGTGATTGCCAAGATTTGCTGGACTCTCCCTATGCTAAATCCCATATAGATGGTAATGCTCCACCTTGCTCTGTAGCACCCGGTGAGGAGAAGTCTCGGGGAAATAGAGAGAGACTGCATTTTGAAACACCATATAATTATCCACAAACTTACCTATCTGAAAGTGACGGTGAGGAAATGCAGACAGAGTTTGTTACCGAACAGACATCAGATGAGCAGATGGATTGCACGCTTTCCCTAGCTGATCACGTCATATCACTTTGCTGAACTAGCTGTTAACAAGGCTGTTGGAACAGCAGTGGGAAAAGCAAGAGTGTTTGCCTTTGTTTGAAAAGGGACTGCTGCATTTAAGTTTGTTCTGAACACTGTATGTTGAAAGCTGAAAGCCAAAGAAGCTGTTTATGTTCCTGAATTGTTTTTCTTTATGCCAGAAATATGGTCATTTTTGTCCTGAATTTCATTTGCAATTAATCCACCCGGAAGGGGAAATAAAACCTTGTCATTTTTGCCTAACCCACTCGACTACAATTATTCCTGGCTTAGAGAGTAAGAGGGACTACAACTCCCAGAAGGCAGTGCAGGGCCAACTGCACTACCCTGCTTCCTAGGTTTGGATAGCCCAGGCTGACCTACCCTACATGCCCCTGGCTCTGGGGAGGTTACTGGTGACAATATTAAGATCCTTAAGTCTGTCCTCATATGCTTTATAATGAAGCCCACTAATCATTTTAGTAGCCACCCTCTGCACCGACTCCATCCTGTTCACATCCTTTTGAAGGTGCGGTCTCCAGAATTGCACACTACACTCCAAATGAGGTCGCACCAAAGACTTATACAGAGGCATTATCACCTCCTTTTTTCTGCTAGCCATTCCTCTCCATATGCACCCAAGCATCCTTCTAGCTTTTGCCGTCGCCTTTTCTACCTGTTTAGCTACTTTAAGATCATCAGACACAACCACGCCTAGGTCCCGCTCTTCTTTAGTGGACAAAAGTACTTCACCTCCTATACTGTATTGCTCCCTTGGATTGTTGCAGCCCAAATGCATGACCTTACATTTTTTAACATTAAATCCCAGCTGCCAAATTCTAGACCATTCTTCAAGCTTAGCTAGATCCCTCCTCATGTTATCTACACCTTCCTGGGTGTCTACTCTATTGCAGATTTTGGTATCATCTGCAAAGAGGCAAACCTTACCCAACAGCCCTTCCGCTATATCACTAACAAAGATGTTAAAAAGAATCGGACCAAGGACAGATCCCTGGGGCACACCACTGGTAACATCCTTCTCCTCAGAGTGAGCTCCATTTACTTGTACTCTTTGTTGCTTCCCACCCAACCAATTTCTAACCCAAGCAGTAACTTTAGGGTCCATCCCTAAGGTGCTCAGTTTGTTTATAAGTCGCCTGTGAGGAACAGTGTCAAAGGCTTTACTGAAATCTAAATACACCACATCTAGAGCTCTCCCTCGGTCCAACTCCCTGGTCACCCAGTCAAAGAAATCAATCAGATTTGTCTGACAAGACCTGCCTCTGGTGAATCCATGCTGCCTCGGATCCTGTAATCCGCTGGACTCCAGAAACCTCACTATTTTCTCTTTCAGCAGCGTTTCCAATAATTTACTCACCACCGAAGTTAAACTAACCGGCCTGTAGTTTTCAACTCACATCCTTACTTCCGCTTTTGTGTAAAGGCACCACGTGAGCCTCTCTCCAGTCCTTTGGCACCACTCCCGACTCCAACGAGGCATTGAAAAGGTCAGTCAGTGGAGTTGCTGGAACGTCCCCAAGTTCCCTCAGTGTTCTAGGGTGTATCCCATCCGGTCCCATCGCTTTGTCTACTTTAAGTTGAGCTAGTTTCTCACGAACACAGTCTTCTGAAAATTGTTCAAGATGTCCCTCGCTTCTGTTCCTGTTTGTGGGTGTTTTCTGAGGTCCTTCTCCTGGATCTTCATCTGTGAACACAGAACAAAAATATTTGTTAAGCAATTCCGCTTTATCCTTATCAGCTTCTACATATTCCCCCCCTGCATCCTTGAGTCTGACAATACCACTTTTGCCCTTCCTCTTCTCACTAATAAATCTGAAAAATGTCTTATCCCCCCATTTTATTGCATTGGCTATTTCCTCCTCCTTTTGAATCTTTGCCTTCTTGACTACTTTGCTAGCTTCTCTAAGTTTTTCCAAATACAGATGCCTGTCTTCCTCTCTCTGTGATCTCTTGTATTTCATGAAGGCCTCCCTCTTTTTCTTCACTTTTTCAGCTACTTCCTTCGAAAGCCATAGCGGTCTCCTTTTCCTTTTGCCTTTATTTACCATTTTAACAAAAAGGTTGGTTGCCCTTAAAATACCCCCTTTCAGTTTTGCCCACTGTTTTTCTACATCCCCCAGCTGTTCCCATCCCACTAACGACTCCCTGAGGTATTGGCCCATCTTCGCAAAGTTAGTCTTCCTAAAGTCTAAGATCCTCACCTTGGAATGGATTCTAACAGCCCTAGTCCTAATACTGAACCACACCATCTGGTGATCACTGGATGCAAAATGATCTCCCACTACAACATCAGAAACACTTTCACCATTGATAAGCACCAAGTCCAGTATGGCCCCTTCACGTGTGGGGTCTGTTACCAATTGCCTGAATAGTTCTCCCTGTAGAGAATCCAGGATCTCCTTACTTCTAGATGATACTGCAGCAGGAATGTGCCAATCAACATCTGGCATATTGAAATCTCCTATCAGTAGCTCTTCCCCTTTCCTAGCAATGCTGCGTATGTCTTCAATTAACTCTCTGTCCACCTCTTCCTCTTGTGAGGGAGGTCTGTATATCACACCAATGCAAATAGATTTCTCTTTCCCTCTTTCTAGTTTAACCCACAATGTTCCCCGATAAATGCAAGAAGGGCCTGCGGGTCCTCGAATGTTCTCGTCTGGTTGTGCAAAGTCACTCTGAGCCTTGCTGGAAAGAATAGTTCATACCGGGCCTGGAGGCGTTGAAGATGCGGTCTAAGGGCCAACATTTGTTTCCGTCTCTCCACGGTAGGCTTATTAAAATCCGGGAAGAGAGCTATATTATGCCCTTCGAACTTCATCAATGCCAAAGCTCTTGCCGCGGCCATAATTTTGACCACTTGTTGATGTTGCAGTACGTGCATGATGATTGGTCTCGTATGCCGCATTTGAGGGCCTACCTGCACGGGGACATGGTGTGCCCGTTCAATCTTGAACGGCAGTTCGAATTCCAGCCACAACAGCTTTGGGAGGTTTTTCTGCAGAAAGCCCATCATGTCCCCTCCTTATGCGCCCTCCGGCACGCCAACCAGGCGGATGTTGTTCCTGCGCGTTCTGTTGTTAAGGTCCTCGAGATTACGCTCTAGTATGGATATGCGTTTGCTGTTAGCCAAGGTCATCTTTAGATGTTCTTCATGTACATCAACTTTAGCTTCAAGCCCCTTCATCCTTTCCGCCAGCACATTTATTTGCTCTTTTAGATCTTTCAACTCTGCTATATCGGCCTGCACCCCGCTCAGTGTTTCTCCATTTGCCGCGACCATCTCTCTGATCTCAGCTAGTAACTCTTGCATGCCTTCCGCGTTTTCCTGCGTGCCCACTGCCTTCTGTGGCGAAGGGGGATCAGGCTTCAGTCGCTTTGCACTGGCATTCGTAGCGGTGTTAAATTCCAGCCGGGTAGGCTTACCGGCAGCCATTTCACAAATTCCCCTCCTTTGGACGGCCAGCAGAGTCACTTTAACTCAGGAAAGACAGGAGTGGAGGAGTGGCCTAGTGGTTGGGACAAGGTACTTCAGGCTGGAAGGTCGGGGGTTCAAATCCCACTAGAGGACAGCAACCTTGGGCCGGAAGGACTGGGGTTTCTAGTCCCACAGGTGCTCCTTGTGGTCTTGGGCAAGCCACTTAACCCTCCATAGCCCATGTTCCCTGTAAAATAGTTATCTCCAAGTTATAATGCCCTGTTCAATGTAATTTCAATTTGTTCAATGTAAACCGCACTGATGCAGAATAGCACGGTATATAAGAGAATGTAAATAAATAAATAAATAAATTTGTAGCAGGATTCCCGGGAGAGGAAAAATCAAGCGGCCATCTTGCACTTCCTCAGGCTCCGCCTCCAGTCTTCACCTCTTCTATTGACATAAACCAGACACCAATAAGGATGAATCACAAAATGCCAATTAACATGTAGGTTATAGCTTTTTTCCTCCAATTGGCTAACTTCATTCTCAACTGCTGCTACTCTCACCTTGCAATGAGATTAAAACCTTAATTTCACTAAGAAATCAAGGTAAAACTCTACAACGAAATGGAAGCAAGCAAATGAGGAGAGAGAAGGAAGGACCAATCAGTGGAAGTTTTAAAAGTGGGATAATGTCAGGAAAGATAAACAAAATGAGGACAAATACAGAAAAAGGAGTTTAGTGATTAGAACAATGAATTGAGAACCAAGGCGTCACACACTTACCTCTTCGGAACTGGGACTTAAATAAAAAATAAGCCAGGGTCTCTTTCTGCTTTTAATCTACTACTCATCTCCACCCTATGAGGTGGCGTCAGTTGATTGGTTCCTTCTAAGATCCCTTGGACTGACTGAATCTTGAAGAAGGCTGCTGCTGATTGGTTCGCTACACACACACACACACACACACTAGAATTCTTAGCATTCTGGACTTTGCTTTGGATTTGGTTCTAGGCCCGGTTGTGCTCTGCCTTCTGTCTATTCCTGAACTCTGTCTTTTTGTGCTGTTTGGAGCAATAAGCGACAGGTTTTAGCTATCAGTTGGATGTGGGTGAGGTGGGTTTAGGGGGAAAAATAAGAAGCTCGGTTTTGGCCATGTTCAATTTTAAACGGTGGTGAGACATCCAGGTAGCAATGTCAGATAGGCAGGCAGAAATCCGGGCCTAGATTGCTGGAGAGATTTCAGGTATAAGAGAGGTTGATGTGAGAATCATCAGTCATCATGACAGTGATGTCATTGCATGATAACAGCTCTCCCAGAGCTCAGAACTAGCGTAAAGTTCTGAGCATGAGTAGTCCTTCCCAATGTATCAGTCTGTTTAGTTAGCTCTATAGCTCAAGAAGTAACCCAGCACTAGGGAAAGTGAGAGAGACTGTGTCCTCATAAAACCTGCTGTCTAAGGAGAATATCTGTTACAGGTATGCAGCTTTGCTTTTTCTATCAATAAGTAGATGACTCTCAAGATCAGGGCAACTAAATGCATACTTCAGGTGTGTAGATTTCCATCAGTTCCCAAGCTCATGTAGGTGGTAGAATTTTAGCTGTAACTGTATAGTTTTTGTGACCTGGTGTAAAATTACCCACATTATCTGCGATAGAGTTAACACACAGTAAAGAACTTTCTCTGCATTAACTGTATGACAAGATCTGCACAAAGGTTTTACAGTTACCTTGTTTAATAAATAGGGCCATCAATGGTTCAAATTCTAAATCTTCTCTCAGCATTTCTCTGGAATTTGTAACTTGATTAGCTTCAAATTCAAAAACATTTTCTATTAAGGGCTAAGGTTTAAATGGAGGCTAATCAGGATAGTATGTCATCTGGTTTCTGTCTGCATTTACTAGAGAGAGGAGCAACAAGAGGAAGGCCTTGATCTAGAGGGAGAGATAAAGAAGGATCTCCTATTAAAGCTAGCAAGAAAATATCACCTTGGTTTGAAGAACATAAATTTCTTGTTTCAGCTGAAGAGTTTCTTTTTCATGCTGAACTTTCGTCTCTTCCATCTTAGACTCCAGTTCTTTCTCTCTCTGTGAGATTTCTGCTTTAAGATGTTGAATCAGATTACGTTCTGCAAGCAATTTTTCTTCAGCTTCTTGTAGTCTTTTTAGTAAAATAGATTCTCCTTGAACAATTTTGATAAGGTTGGCTGAAGAATCCTGCTCCAGATGGAATTCAGGGGCATCTGTCACAGAGTTCACCTGCAAAATACCATTACCACTCAGTTTCTTCTTGCAGTGATACAGGGTATACCTCTGGCTAAACTGACCACATTTCCCCTTAAATAAGAAAAAAGATGACTACAAAATGCTTTGGGAGAAATGTACATTGCTATCACGGGGATCACGGCTTCAGTTATCATTTATCATGAAGTGACACAGAAGCAGAAAATATGATGGCAGATAATAAACAAATGGCTCCACAAAGTCTGCCCATTTTCCATTCTTGTTGTCATAATGCAGACTCTCTTGATTCTCCAGTTTTATCTGGGCTTCCTTGCAATTAAGCATCCCTTCTAATTGTAACAAGATTTCTTGAATTCCAGTACTGTTTTGACATCCACTACAAACCTAGTCTGGGATGCTCTTCCATGCATTAAATATTCTTTTTATAAAGGAGCATATGATGTTATTTTCATTTACACTCTTAAAGTTTAGTATCATTTCCTTGTACTAAAAAACATTTTTTTCTACTGAAATGCTTTTCTCTTATGCATGGATTGCTCTTCCAGGAGGGTGGTGGAGGCTAAAATAGTAAAGTTAACGTGTTTACTTGTAATGGAGTTTCCTCACAGAAAGCAGTAAAAATCAGCCACACAAGTGGAGATGATGTCTTCTGACAGCACTAACATGAAACAGCCCTCTCAGAGATCACAAAGAACTAAAAGGTCTTTCTGACCTTGTATGGGGATTTCCATACAGCAGCCTCTGTGCGAGCTTCCTCAAAACTTCAACTCCTTAGAGGAAGCAGGAATATATGGCTGATAAAGCATGGTTACTCACCTGTAACAGCTGTTGTCCAGGGACAGCAGGAATCAGTCCTCACATATGGGTGACATCAGTGCTGACAGAGCCCTCGTGGAAGCATCTCTCCAGCTTTCAAAGAAAGCCTTCGGGAGATACCAACACGCAAACGTGGTCCCCTTCCTGCCCAAGGGTGCCATCTTACTCAATCAGATGGCATAGCTAGAGCCGGTAAAGAAGATGGCAAAAATTACAGCCACTCCACGGGGAGGAGGGAGGGTTGTGAGGACTGATTCCTGCTGTTCCAGGAGAACACTCGTTACAGGTGAGTAACTACGCTTTCTCCAGGAACAAGCAGGAACTCAGTCCTCACATACGGGACTCCCTAGCTACAGGCTACTGGGTACCTGTAGAAAGACACGGCCCAGCCGTGAGCAGCCACAAAAGATCCTGAAGAGAGACTCTAAGGACCCCATAGTCCATGGAGAACCATCACTCCAGTAGTCTGAACACAGAAGGGTCGGAGGGTAGGAGTTACCTAGACCCTGAAGAGATTGCGGAGTATGGCCTGGCAAAAGGCGCTGTCCCATCAGGACTCCCTCTTCAGGCAGTAGTGAGCTGCAAAGGTGTGAATTGAGAACCAGGTAGCAGCCCAGCAGATGTCTGTCATAGGGACAGAGCGTAAGCTTGCAATCAAGGTCGCCATAGCTCTGACGCCGTGTGCTGTGACCCAGCGCTCCAACAAGAGACCAGTCTGATCATGGCCGAAGGTGATGCAGTCTGCCACCCAGGTGGACAGGGTCCACTTGGTAACAGCCTCCCCCAGGCGACTGGGGCCGTAGGAAATGAAAAATTGTGAGGCTTTGCTATGGCCCTGGGTACGTTGCAGGTAGAAGAATAGGGCCCTCTTACAATCCAGAGTATGGAGAACAGCCACTGCCTTGTCGGCATGGGGCTGTGGGAAGAAGGTGGGGAGCACCATCTCTTGATTGAGGTGAAACGCAGACACCGCCTTTGGAAGGAATTTAGGGTGGGTGCAAAGCACGACCCTTTTACATTCGTAGCAAAAAACCTGTGAGAGAGTCAGTTGGTCCATTAGATGATAAAGGGGTTAAAGGAGCACTAAGAGGCGACAAGGCGATAGCGGAGAGACTGAATGAATTCTTTGCTTCAGTCTTTATTGAGGAAGATGTAGGGATGTTACCCATGACTGAAGTGGTATTTAAAGGTGCGGAAGAACTGAAGAAAATATCGATACATCGGGAAGATGTATTACAACTATTAGATAAACTGAAGAGTAGCAAATCACCTGGGCCAGATGGTATATATCCAAGGGTGTTGAAAGAACTGAAATATGAGATTGCAGACCTGCTATTAGTAATCTGTGAACTATCATAAAAATCATCTCTAATACCTGAAGATTGGAGGATCGCCAATGTAACACCAATTTTTAAAAAGGGTTCCAGGGGTGATCCGGGAAACTACAGACCGGTGAGCCTGACGTCAGTACCGGGAAAAATGGTAGAAACCATCATAAAGAATAAAATTACTCAGTATGTAGATAGTCATGACCTAATGGGAGACAGCCAACATGGCTTTAGACAAGGAAGATCTTGTCTTACTAATTTGTTATGTTTTTTTGAAGGAGTGAATAATCAGGTGGACAAAGGTGAGTCGGTTGATATTGTGTATCTGGACTTTCAGAAAGCCTTTGACAAGGTCCCTCATCAGAGACTTTTGGCAAAACTAAAGAGTCATGGGATAGGAGGCAGTGTACTATTGTGGATCAGGAACTGGTTAAAAGATAGAAAGCAGAGGGTAGGGCTAAATGGCCAATTTTCCCAATGGAGAAAGGTGAATAGTGGTGTACCCCAGGGATCTGTGCTGGGTCCGCTGCTTTTTGACATATTCATAAATGACCTGGAAAGTGGAGTAACGAGTGAGGTTATCAAATTTGCAGATGACACAAAACTATTTAAAGTTGTTAAAACCCAAGAGGATTGTGGAAAACTGCAAGAGGATCTTGATAAATTGGAAGACTGGGCATCAAAATGGCAGATGAAATTTAATGTGGACAAGTGCAAGGTTATGCACCTAGGGAAGAACAACCCAAACTATGGTTACACGATGCAAGGTTCCACATTACGAACCACCACCCAGGAAAAAGAGTTAGGCGTCATTGTGGATACCATGTTAAAACCCTCGGCCCAGTGTGCAGCGGCGGCCAAGAGAGCAAATAGAATGCTAGGTATGATAAGGAAAGGAATGGAAAATAAAACAAAAGATATTATAATGCCTCTGTATCGTTCCATGGTGAGACCGCACCTTGAATATTGTGTGCAATTCTGGTCGCCGTATCTTAAAAAGGATATAGCGATTTTAGAAAAGGTTCAGAGAAGAGCCACCAAAATGGTAAAGGGGATGGAAGGATACTCCTATGAAGAAAGGCTTAAAAGGTTAGGGCTCTTTAACCTGGAAAAGAGACGGATGAGGGGAGATATGGTAGAAGTCTATAAATTAATGAACGGAGTGGAACGGGTAAACGTAGATCGATTGTTTACCTTATCAGAATATAGAAAGACTAGGGGACATGCAATGAAGCTACAGGGTAAACTATTTAATACTAATAAAAGAAAATATTTTTTCACTCAATGTGTAATCAAACTCTGGAATTTGTTACCGGAGGATGTAGTAAAGGCTGTTAGTGTAGCTGGGTTTAAAAAAGGTTTGGACAAGTTCCTGGAGGAAAGGTCCATAAACCATTATTAAGAAGGGACCCAGGATATCAATGCTTGAACTAATACAAGCATTGTGGAACCTGTGTCCCTTGGGGAAACTGCTAGGTACATATGACCTAGATTGGCCACTGTTGGAAACAGAATACTGGGCTTGATGGACCTTGGTCTGACCCAGTATGGCATATCTTATGTTCTTATGTTTTCTTGTAGAACCTGGTGCAGGGTGGCTCAGCCACCAAGGCCTGAAGCTTGCTGACTCTGAGCGCAGAGGTGAGCGCCACCAGAAAGATGACTTTCCAGGAGAGGCAACGCAAATGGCAGGTAGCCAGAGGTTCAAATGGTGGCTTGGTGAGCTGCGTCAAGAACACGTTGAGGTCCCATTCCACAGGGGGTGGGCAGATGGGAGGCTTAGAGAGCAGAAGGCCCCACATGGACTGAGTAATGAGGGGCTGAGCAGAGAGGGGTTTACCCTCAATTGAATGATGATGTGCCGAGAGTGCACAGATGCACCCTGATGGAGTTGGACTTGAGTCCCGTTCATGAGAGGTGAAGCAAATACTGCAGCACTGTGTGCATTTGGCAAGAGAATGGGTCAACCTACTGCTCTACGTACCACTCGTGGACTTCTTTTGAGAGGCCAGGAGGACCTCCTCTACCTCCCATGGGAGGATGAAGGGTGCTAAGGCTACCCACTCTGCAGCTATGCTGTTAATGTCAAAGACCCCAGGTTAAGGTGAAGGAGGGAGCCCTCCTCCTGGGTGAGTAGCCCTGGGGTGTTCCCCAGAGGGAACAGAAGCTCCGTTTAGAGGCGGAGCAACAGGGGAAACCAAGGCTACCTGGACCACAATGGGGCCACCAGGATCATGGAAGCCGTGTCCCACAGGACCTTGAAGAGAAGTCAGGTGATTAGTGGTGTGGGAGGGAAGGTGTACAAGAGGCCCTCCGACCACGAGATGAGGAAGGCGGCCACCGCTACCTGGGATGGGTGCGGCTGGTGATAGCAAAGGTGGGGCAGCTGAGCATTGGTTGGGCTAGCAAAGAGGTCCAGACTTGGGGTGCCCCAGACGGAAGAGCCGCTGTGCCACCTTGGGGTCTAGTCACCATTTGTGCAGCTGGAGGACCCTGCTCATTCTGTCCGTTAGGGCACTGTCCTAGCCCAGAAGGTATACCGCCCTGAGGAACATTCCCTGACTGCATACGAGCAGAGGGCTACTGCCTCCTGGCAGAGGTGGTAAGACCCTGTGCCCCCCTGTTTGTTCAGGTAGAACATCGTGACCTGGTTGTCCGTATGGACTAGCACTGACTAGTGCTGCAGGCAGTAATGAAAGGCCTTGATCATCAGAAAAATGACCCTAAGCTCCAGCAGGTTGATCTGCTGCTGCCTCTCTGCCAGGGACCAGATTCCCTGTGTGCAAAGTTCCTTGAAGTAAGGAGGCATCCATGGTGAGAACCCCTGGGGATTTGGAGACTGGAAAAGCATGCCCTCCTGCAGGTGCTGTGTGGCTTGCCCCCAGTCGAGTGACTCCTCTAGCTGGCGGGACACTGAGACTTTGTCCTGGAGCCTGCCTGTGGCTTGTGTCCACTGGGAGCAGAGGCATCACTGGGCTGCCCGCATGTGAAGGTGGGTGTTGGGAACCACATGTACTATGGACACCATGTGGCCCAGCAGGCAGAGCATGGACCACGCCAATACTGCATGATGGTGTTGCACCTTGGTGTCTAGCGCCTGAGGAGACCTGCCCTGTCCAAGGGAAGAAAGGCCTTATTAGCCTGAAGAGTGTCCAGTCGAGCCCCTGTGAACTCTAAGCCCTGTGTTGAAGTGAGGTGGGACTTGGGGTGGTTTATCATGAACCGCAGATACTATAGGACACTGATGGTATGGGCCAAGGCCTGTTGCATCCTGGTGGCTGTGTCTCCCTTCATGAGCCAGTCATCCAGGTATGGGAAGACAAAGGCCCTTTGGAGACGGAGGTTGATGGCAACCACTGCCAGGCATTTGGTGAAGACTCTTGTTGCAGATGCCAGACCGAAGGATAGTACTCTGTACTGGTAGTGGTTGCCCCTGGCCACGAACTTTAAGTATTGCCTGTGATTGGGATGAATGAGGATGTGGGTGTAAGCATCCTTTAGGTCCAAGGAGCATAGCCAATTTATTTATTTATTTATTTTATTTATATAACTGTATTTATATTCCGCTTTATCCAATTTCCCTGCTGGAGGTAAGGAAGCAATGTTCCACGGGAGAGCACTTGAATTTCTCCTGCACCAAGAACTTGTTCAGGTTTTGCAAGTCCAGAATGGGCCTTAGGCCCCTTGTTCTTTTTGGACCAGAAAGTATCGGGAGTAGAACCCCCTGCCCCTGAGATGGTGGGGTACTAGCTCCATGGTTCTTTTCGTGAGGAGGCCTGTGAGTTCCTGCAGTAGCAGGGCCTGGTGCAGTGGAGTCTGAGAGGGCTCTCCTGGGAAGAAGGGGGGGAGGTGTCTGGTCTAGATGAAGGAGAGGGCACTCTGTGACTATCTGGAGTGCCCAGGAGTTGATGGTGATGGCAAGGCACCAATGGGCAAAATGAACCAGATGCTCCCCCTGGTAGACAGCTGCTCCCCCAGGGATGGAGGGCTATGTTCAGGACATCATAACCCCGACCCTGTCTGGGCAGCAGCTGGAGTCTGGGGCTTGGAGCCCTTAGGCTTGCAAGGGCCTTGGTCCGCTCCCTTGCCCTGGTGACCCTGCTGTGAGGTTTGGAGGGCCTGGTATTGGGGGTAGCCTTGGTAAGGCTGGCCTTTTCTCTGAAAAGGAGGCCTCTTCCCCAATGGTTTCTTCTTAGGAAGAGTGGAGGTCCTCCTGGAGAGCCGAGTCCTTGTGAGGGGTCTCGATCTCTGCCACCTTTTCCTCCATCAGTTTACCGAATATGGCATCACTGAGGCAGGGGACATCGAGGAGTTTCTCCTGGACCCACTGCTCAAGGTCCAATGCCTGGAGCCAGGCTTGGCATCGAGAGCTGATGCCTGCGGCAGCTACCCTCATATTTGACTCAAAGTCATTGTAGGCGGCTCATGACATGTACTTCAAGCACTCCCTGAATCACTTTGTGAGGGTTTGGAACTGCTGGAGGTGATCCCCATCGAGGCCTGCCGAGAAACCTGTGAGTTCCTTTGCCAGGTCCCAGATATACATGCCGATATACAGCTGGTAGGCTTGGATTCAGCAACCCAGCATTGAGCCCTGGCAGCATTTGTGGCTGAGGGTTTCGAGGGCACAGGACTCCCTGTCTGTGGTATGGATGAGTGGGTCTTTGCGCTCTTTTGCCAGTGCATGGTCGACTCTACTACCATGGAGGTGTGTGGGAGTTTTGACTTCTGAAAGCCGGAGCCTCGCTGGACCCAGTAAATAGTGTCGAGGTGTCGGCTAACTATGGTTACTGACACAGTGTCTTCCACATGCGGAAGGGGAGCCGCCCGAAGATGGCGGGTACAGGAACCGTCAGGGCCTCCTTGGGTGGAGCCTTGTATTGGAGGATTTTGAGTTCCTCCATGCGAGAGTCCTCCTCTGACTCTGTGGTGAGGGACAAGGCCTTCGCCATGTCTCGAACAAACTCAAGGAAGGATGTGTCCTCAGGCAGGGACCGGCGCCACAACGCTGGGGGAGATGGGTCCGATGGGAGGTTGCAGTGCTTCCGCGTCTCCGGGAATGTCTCTTCCTCGGACTCCCAGCCGGAGTGGTCAGTCGAGGGCTTGTTGACCAACGGCGCCTAGAATACATGACCCAGGTCGAGGCCCCAGTGACCCATGGTAGCTGCTTGGCCGGAGCCACAAGTGCTCGCCGGGGAGGATCTTGCTCCAGAGGACTGGTAGTGAGATCAAGACCCACGCCGAGGATCAACTCGAGGCTATGGGCTCTCGAGGTTCATTTTGGCGGCCTGTGGAGTCCTCAAGAGTGAGGTCCCCATGGTCTTGGGGTGCACACTGGCGGGGCCAGGCATCGATGCCTGCTGTGAGGTGACGAAGGCAGTAACACTGTGCTCCAGCGCCATCATCCTGGCTTCCCATTCAGGAGTTGCAGCTTTCAACGTAGACATTGGGGGTCACCGGGTCCGGTGTCGGTGAGGAGAGGGAGTCCTTGATGACACAGTCTTTGGGGGTCTGGCACCTGTTGCCGGAAGCCTCCGCGTCTCTTCGGGGAACCTTAGCTGGCTGCTCCCGCTCCGACTCCTCAGGTTCTCTTTGTGGGCTGTGGGACCTGGCAGAGGGCTTGCCCTGCATGTCCGAGTCCCAGAATGAGGTCCTTGAGGATTTCTTCTTCTTTTTGCACTCCTGTTCAGGGGAACCCTTGTCAGAGTGGACCGAATGGGTGCTGTGGGAGCTTTACATGACTCCGAGGACCCATGCAGGGTCTTAGAGTGCGAGGCTACCGGGGATACCAGGGCAGAGTCTGACCTGTGGAAGATGTCATCTTGCTTCTGCTGACAATGTTGGATGGCCTTCGTAGACATCTTTTTACACAGTTTGCAGACCTCTGGATCATGGTCGGCCCCTAGACACCGGAGGCAGTAATCATGTGTATCAGTGAGAAACATGATTTTTGCGCACTGATCACACTTTTTGAACCCGCTGGCCATTGGGGCAAAAAGAACCCTGGCAAGGTCGAAGACCTTTGATGTGGCCAGTGGATAGAAAAAAGGCATGAACCGCGCTGGGGGAAAAAAATCCTAGAACGGGTCCAAGACTCGATGTTGGAGCAAGTGAGCTCAGAGGAGGGAAAGGGACCAGTGCAATCGAAGAAAGAAAAAACAGTTTAACGCACAATCTAATCAACTTTTTCCAGGGAATTAAGACAAACATCTGTTGGGCTCTAGGGGAAAAAAGGAGACTGAATAAGATGGCACATGCCATGCATGTGTGGTGGCATCTCCCAAAGGCTTTCTTTGAAAGCTGGGGAAATGCTTCTGCGAGCGCTCCGTTGGCGCCGACATCACCTACATAAGAGGACTGACTTCCTGTTTGTTCCTGGAGAAATTCTGGTGACTATTGAGAAACCCCTATCCAGGAAAGGCATTACTAAAGAAATGTCAGTTCCAAGCAACTATTCTGTACAACAATGAAAAAAGGTAGTTACTCACCTGTAGCAGATGTTCTCTATGGATAGCAGGAATAAGTCCTCATGTATGGGTGATGTCCCCCAATGGAACCTGTACAGGAACGCTTCTCGGTTATTACTGGAAGCTTTTGGGAGATTCCATCTCACCTGCGTGCCTTCTTTCCAACTGCTGCTGCACTGGCGCCATTTTAGCTTAGTCTGATACTATAGCTATAGTAGAATGCAACTCCCAGGGGAGATGGGAAGGTTGTGAGGACTTATTTCTACTGTCCACGGAGAAATACAGGTGAGTAACTGTACAAGCAGGAATGAAGTTCTCACATATGGGACTACCTAGCTATAGGCTACCGAAAACTGAGGAGAATACAGATAAGCCCACAGAGGCAGACAAACTATGTACAATATCAGTGAATCTCTCTTCCATTTTTTTTTTTGGTAGCCTGGACAGAATAGAATGGACCTTGGGAGGATGGAGTTAGGTTCTAATCCCCAAACAAATTTCAGATTACAGAGTGCCTGAAGTTGCTGTTGAGTCAGAAGTCTCTGTCCAGACAGTAGTGAGACATGAATGTGTGAATAGAAGACCACATTGCAGCTTTGCAAATCTCTTCCATGGAGACTGAGCATAAGATGGTCATTGACACAGCCATATCTCAGACATTGTGAGCTGTGATACGACCATCAAGGCTCAGGCCTGCCTGGGCATAAGCAAAAGAGAAGCAGTCTGCTAGCCAAATTGAAAGAGAGCCAAAAGAAAGAAAAAGTTGGATGGGCTTTCAATGGGCTCTTGTCCGTTCTAAATAGAAGGCTAAAGCTCGCTTGCAATCCAACATGTGCAACACAGCTTCCCCTTTGTGGGTATGAGGCAGTTGGTAGAACTGATTGATTAAAGACAGCAACCTTGGGACAGAAGGACTGGGGTTTCTAGTCACACAGATGCTCCTTGTGACCTTGGGCCAGACACTTTATTCTCTGTTGCCTCAGGTACAAAAACATAGACTGTGAGCCCTTCAGGGACAAGGGAAAAATATATATACAGTACCTGAATGTACACCGCTTTGACTGGTAGAAAAGCAGTATTTAAGCCTAATTAAATAAATAAATTAATTAATTAAGGTGGAAATTCAATGCCACTTTTGGAAGAAATTTATGATGAAATTTGGTATAAGGCGTAAGAACTGCTAGAGCCTAGAGCTTGATCTACTACTAGAGCCTGAAGCTTGATCTCCACCAAATACAATACTTTCCAGGTCATATGACAGGACAGCATCACCATGGTGAGGCAGGAAGTGATTCTGTAGCAAGGTCCTGTCCTCCAGGTGATGTAAAACCCTCCCGCACTGAAGAGGTTTCTCTAGAGCCATGTGTCATTGAAGGAAGTGTTAGGACAGCCGTTATATTTGGTGATTCAACCATGATCATTAGACATCTAGATAGCTGGACGGCTGGTGGACATGAGGATTGCCTGGTAACATGTCTACCTGGTACAAATGTAGCAGACCTCATGCATCACCTTGAACAATGTTTTAGTCAGTGCTGGGGAGGAGTCTGCTGTCTTGGTACATGTTGGTATCAATGACATAGGAAAGTGTGGGAGGGAGGATCTGGAGGCCAAATTTAGGCTTTTAGGTAGGAAGTTGAAATCCAGAACTTCCAGGGTAGCATTCTCTGAAATGCTTCCCGTTCCATGGGCAGTACCCAAAAGGCAGGCAAAGCTCCGGAGTCTCAATGGATGAGATGATGGTGCAAGAAAGAGGGTTTTAGATTTGTTAGGAACCGAGCAACATTTTGGGGAAAGGAGGGGCTTTATTGAAGGAATGGATTTCACCTTAACTGAGATGGAACCTGGCTGCTGGCATTAACCTTTAAAGAGGAGATAGAGTAGATTTAAACTAGATAATAGGGGAAAGCCGACAGTCGCCCAAGAACGCATGGTTCAGAAGGATGTATCCTTGAAGGATACTAGCAAAAGAAGGAAGTTAGGGCATCCCGAGAGAGAGAGGTTCCAATAAAGATAAAATTAACCCAGATGACCTTAAGTACAGAGCAGACAGAGCTGAAAGAATCCAATTACCCGTCTACTGATAACCAGATTAATATGAATAAAATACAACCTCTAAAATGCCTGTATGCAAATGCTAGAAGTCTAAAAAATAAGATGGGAGAGTTAGAATATATAGCACTAAATGAAAGGTATCTCAGAGACCTGGTGGAAGGAGGACAACCAACGGGACACTGCGATACCAGGATATAAACTATATTGCAATGATGGAGTAAATCAAATTGGTGGTGGGATAGCGCTCTATGTCAGAGTCACACAGGATTAAAGTTTTGCAGGAAACAAAATACACTGTAGAATCTCTATGGATAGAAATTCCATGTCAAAATGGGAAGGCGATGGCAGTGGGGATGTACTATTGACCACCTGGCCAGAATGAATAAATGGATGATGAAATGCTAAAAGAAATCAGAGAAGCAAACAAAAGATACAACACAGTAATAATAATGGGTGATTTCAGTTACCCCGGTATCGATAGGACATGCTAGGGAGATATAGTTTCTAGATGAAAAAAAATGACTGAGTAGCTTAGCAAACCTTGTACATGGCACAGGGCGTCTCTGAAATCAGGTGAGGATATCCAGGTTCTTGGGAACACCCTGGACACGCCTACACCACAACCCCATTCTGATTTGGATATCCTCGCACAGGGAACATGTTTAAAACTGCTTTCTAAAACGGTTCAAGGGACATATTCGTGCTTTATGTTTGTTTATTAAAAACTTTCTATATTGCCCCAGGCAGGGTAGTTTCAGAGTGGTTTACATAAAAAGGATCTGTATGCTCATCTTTAGGCGTTCAAAACATGAAGGGTACTTCTAAAAGAATCCCATATTGGGCACAGCACCCCTTCTTCTTTCCTCTTCTGAGTCTCCACTTTTCAGTCCTTCTAGCTTTAGATGGAGCTTTTCTTTTGGCCATGAGTCCGTTCTTTGTCCATGCTGCCTGCCCCATGGAGGATGGAGTGTTACAAACATTTTTTATACCACTGTATTATCTGGTTGGCCTCTGATAGCTGACCTGTTAAGGGTTCTGAATATCAGATCCAACAAGACTAACACTACGGAGATTTATGGGCTGATACAGAAAGGTCTGCTAGACATCACATGCAGGTTAGAATATAGCGCATAATTTTGTGTGCTATCAATGCAGGAACAACTTTTGAGAAATTAGCTAATTATGTGCAAATCATCGAGCATACAGCAGTGCACGGTTCATTTAAAGCCATTTAAATTCATGATAATGAAGCAAGTAACTATGCAGTGCAGATGCAGAGAAGTGCACAGAAGATCAGAAGGCTGAGCTCAGTGCTGGAATTTTAAGGTGAGGTCTGAGGAGGTGTAAAGGGGTTAGCTCAAAGTCTGCAGTCAATGCTGGTAAAGCATAGTTACTCACCTGTAACAGGTGATCTCCGGGAACAGCAGGAATTTAGTCTTCACATATGGGTATCATCGGTACCGACGGAGCCTGCGCGGGAACGCTCCCCAGCGTCCAATAGGAACACTTTTGGGAGCATCCCTCAGCACATGCGCGCTGCCTTCCTGCCTTTCCAACTGTCCTTCTTCAGTTAAGTTTGTAGCTGAGTGAAAGGATATCGGGAGAGAGGAAAGAGACAGAGAGATAGAGAGACAACTCCTAGGGGAGGTGGGTGGGTTGTGAAGACTAAATTCCTGCTGTTCCCAGAGATCACCTGTTACAGGTGAGTAACTACGCTATCTCCAGGAACAAGCAGGAATGTAGTCTTCACATATGGGGACTCCCTAGCTGAAGATGCCAGGGAGATGACCCCAGGAAGCTGCCACCTATAGTGAGGTGGGCCATGCTTCCTCCCATGGATCTCTGGCATCCTACCAGGGCTGGTGGGTAGGAGTTGTATTAAGTTTGAAAGAGATTTTGAAGAACAGCCTGGCCAAAGAAGGCATCCCGACGGGAGGCTTTATCTAGGCAGTAGTGGGCGGTAAAGGTATGTTCCGAAGCCCAGGTGGCTGCTCGACAAATGTCATCAATAGACACAGAGTGAAGGTTAGCCATAAAGGCTGACATGGCTCTCACATTATGAGCTGTGACATGGCCTTGAAGAGGAAGACTCTTACTCTCATAAGCAAAGGATATGCAGCAAAGGATATGCAGCAAAGGATATGGATGTGCAATCCATTTGGATCAAGTCCTCTTGGAGAATGGAAGTCCCAAATGACTAGCATCAAAAGCAATAAAAAGTTGAGAAGACTTTCTATGTTGCTGTGTTCTTTGTAGATAAAAAGCTAAGGCTCTTTTACAGTCCAAAGTGTGAAGGTTCTTCTCTGCATTAGAGGCATGAGGCCTCGGAAAGCATACAGGAGGATAAATCGATTGATTTAAATGAAAAGGCGAAACCACCTTTGGAATAAAGTGTGGATGAGTTCAGAGGACAACCTTATCATGGTGCAGCCTAGTGTAAGGAGGATCAGCCACTAACGCTTGCAATTCACTAATGTGACATGCAGAGGTGATTGCAATTAGGAAGATGACTTTCGAGGACAAAAACTTCAGGGTAGTAGTGGCTAAAGGTTCAAAGGGCGGTTTCATGAGCTGCCCGAGAGCTAAATTTAAATCCCATGCCACCGGTGGTGGTTTGATGGGAGGTTTTGTAAACAGAAGACCTCTCATGAATCTGGATATGAGAGGATGAGAGGAAATTGGTTGTCCATTTAGAGGCTTACAGGAAGCTGTAATTGCGCTAAGATGGACTCTTACTGAATTGGTCTTTAGACCAGAATTTGATAAATGAAGTAGATACACTAGTATCGCTTCCAAAGGTATCACCAGGGGGTTTAACCCCTTCTGGGAATACCATATAGTGAAACGTTTCCACTTGAAGGCGTAAGATCATCTTGTGGAAGGTTTTCTAGAAGCCTGAAGGATATCCTTTACCTGTTGAGATCCTGAAAATTTAAACTTTCAGCAACCAGGCCATGAGATCCTGAAAATTTAAACTTTCAGCAACCAGGGACTGGGGATTCGGGTGCCATAGGGTCCCGCTCTCATGGGAAAGGAGATCTGGAGCACACCCTAACTCCAAAGACGCAGCTTGAGAGAGATGTAGAAGCAGGGGATACCACGTTTGGCGTGGCCACCATGGCGCTATAAGGATCATATGACCTCTGTCTCTCTGAAGCTTGAAGAGTATTTTGAGGATGAGGGGAATAGGTGGGAAGGCATAGAGGAAGTCCTGACCCCAGGAGGAAGGCATCCCTTGCCTGACAATTGTGAGTCGGAATCCTGGAACAGAACCGGGGAAGTTTGACATTAAGTGGACTTGCAAAGAGGTCTATGTCTGGAGTCCCGCAGATGTGAAATATCTTTGTCACTTGGTCTAGGTGGAGAGACCATTCGTGAGGCAGCAGTACTCGGCTGAGTTTGTCTGCCCAAAGGTTTTGAATGCCTGGAAGATATACCACGAGAAGGTGGATTTGATGCTCTCTGGCAAGGGCCCAAAGTCGTAAAGCTTCGTTGCATAACGACAGAGAGCCTGTTCCGCCCTGCCTGTTCACATAGAACATGGCTACTTGATTGTCTGTTTGGACTAGAACTGTCTTGTAGCTGAGCTGGGCATGGAATACTCAAAGAGCTAAAAAAGATTGCTCTTAATTCTAGGAGGTTTATGTGAAGACAAGCCTCCTGTGTAGTCCAAGTGCCTGGGTAGAGAGATGATGCAGGTGTGCTCCCCAACCCACCTGTGATGCATCTGTTGTTATGGTGGCCTGGAATAGGGGTTGTTGGAAAGGAGACCCCACCAAAAGATTCTCCAGTGATTGCCACCATTGAAGGGACAAGATCAGTCGATGAGAGTTTGATGTCTTGTCTGACAGATGTCCTGTGGCCTGTGTCCACTGTGTGGATAGGGTCCACTGGGCTGTTCGCATGTGGAGGCGAGCATAGGGAACTACATGAACTGTGGATGCCATGTGTCCCAGTAACTGTAGCAGTTCTCGAGCAGTTAAGGAGAATTTTTCCACTGCTTGAGAAGCTAGTTGCACTATGCGAAGACACCGGGCCTGTGGAAGGAAAGCCCTTGACTGTCTGGTATCTAAACAGGCTCCTATGAACTCCAGAGACTGGGAAGGAACAAGTTTGGATTTTGGGAAGTTTATTACCAATCCCAAGTATTGGAGGATTCGCATTGTGCGAGACAGTGCAGAGCTGGCTTCTGCACTCATGGGGGCTCGAATGAGCCTGTCGTCCAAGTAAGGGAAGACGAATATCCCTAGGGTTCGCAGGAATGCAGCTACTACTGCCATGCATTTTGTGAAAACTCTTGGTGCGGAAGCCAGACCAAAGGGAAGAACCCTGTACTGGAAGTGTTTTCCCTTGAAAAGGAATCGTAAGAATTTCCTGTGATCTGGATGGATCAGAATGTGAGTATATGCATCCTTTAGGTCTAGAGAGCAAAGCCAATCCTGACTTTGAAGGTATGGCAGAAGAGTTCCTAGAGAAATCATTTTGGACTTCTCTTGGAACAGATATTTGTTCAATTCTCTGAGGTCTAGAATGGTTCTGTGTCCCCCTGTTTTATTTGGAATAAGAAAATAGCGGGAGTAGAACCCTGAACCCTGCTGGAGGATGGGTACTTCCTCTATTGCCCCTTAGGCAAGAAGTGTTGAGACCTCGTGATTTAGCAGATTGTCTGCAGAGGTCTGGGAATTGAACTGCCTTAGGATTGTAGGAGGGGGCATGCTGCGAAAATGAAGCTTGTACCCCTCTCCTACAATGGACAGAGTCCAATTTTCTGCTGTTATTTGGTGCCATCTGTTGGCAAAATGACACAGCCTGCCTGGAATATTTAGGGGTTCTGGACCCCTCAGAGGCAGGAAGGCTAAGCTCTCAAGGAAGGAGTCAAAGCCCTTGAGGGGGCTGAACCTGCGGAGCTGGTTGAGCTCTCGGGCCTTTTGGCTTCTTCTGCTGTTTAAATTGTTGTTGTTGTCCCCTTTGGGCAACTTGACCGTTAGCTTAGCTTTGCTGGGTATAGGATGGTTAAAACTTCCTCTTTTTGCTGAAAGAGGATTTTTTATAGGGTTTCTTTTTGTCTGGAGTGGCTGTAGATTTTGACAATCTATCTAAGGTGATATTGTCAGCATCTATCTCATTAGCCTTTTCCTGCCAATTCTTGCCAAAGGGGTTTTCTCCTGTGCAAGGGATGTTGCCTAATCTAACCTGTACCCAAATCTCCAAGTCTGATGCCTGAAGCCAGGCAATCCATCGTGCACCAATGGCAATAGCAGAGGTTCTGCTGATGCATTCAAAGCAGTCAAAGGCTGCACGATTCACAAACTTGGAGACATCTTGAGCATGCCTGACAAGCGTAAGAAAGTCTTGTCGTCTGTCATCTGGGAGAAGTGGGCTCATAAGCTCCAAATCTCCTGTGACCTCTTTGAGGAACATTCCCATATATAAAATATATGAGCTAATCCTAGCTGAAAGCATGGAAGCCTGAAAAGTTAGACGCCCAAAAGCATCAAGAGTCCTGCATTCACGACCTGGAGGATTAGATGCATGTCTCTTTGCAGTTTTCATCCTACGCATGGCTGACTCCACTACCATTGAATGGTGTGGCAGCTGAGTCTTTTGAAATCCAGGACATGGTGGAACTCGATACATAGTCCGTTCATAGCCAGACTCATGGACCTGCCTTTCGCAACAGGCTCCTTCCCCCAAAGCCTCAAGCACACGTCCATCAGACCTCTGCTGAAAAACAACAAACTTGACCCCCAGAAGGTTGACTCATACAGACCTATATCCAGTATACCTCTACTAGCCAAGATAATTGAAAAAGAAGTCCAACGCCAAATACAACACCACATCAATGACACCGCCCCGCTGGACCCCTGCCAACATGGATTCAGGGAATCCTATGGTGTGGAAACACTCCTCACCACCCTCTTCAGCAGCATAATTACTGGAATCGATAACACTCGCCGCGGATTTGTCCTCGTCTTCATGGATATAGCCGCTGCATTCGACTCAGTAAGCCATGAACTTCTCCTGAGGCGACTCGAAGAGAAGGGTATTTGTGGCACAGCACTAAACTGGTGCAAATCATACCTATCTGACAGATGGCAGCACGTATGATCTGGGACCTCAACATCTGAACCGTTCCACCAGAAGCAGAGCGTTCCGCAGGGTTCCTCCCTCTCCGCCCTGATGTTCAACATTTACATGCAGCCCATCTGTAACCTCATCCGTTCATTCAATGTTCACTGCTTGATATATGCCGACAACATGCTACTCTATATGCCATTCTCAACCGACCAGCCTGACCTCTCTCCACTGACAGACTGCTTTGACGCAGTGGCCAACTGGTTCCAGACCCAAAACCTCAGAATACAGCACAAGAAAACAGAAGTTCTCTTCATCACGAGGAACCAGAACTTCTCCCCTCCATCCTACCTAAGGGTCAAGGAAGCGGAGCTGCAAACTAAGTCCACAATCCGATATCTTGGAGTCAGATTAGACCAACGCCTGGATATGAAGGCGCACATAAGCAACACGGTAAGTGCAGTCTACCATAAAATCCGGACACTCAGACATTTACGTTCCCTGCTAGAACCAGATGACTTCTGGAAAATCTTTCAAGCGCTGATTATCCCACACTTCGATTATGCCAATGCAATCCTACAAGGGCTCCCACAATCCACCTTGGGTCTGCTCCAGCTCGCAATGAACACCGCGGCTAGAGTTCTATATGGTGCCTCCAGGTGTGAACACGTAACACCTATCCTAAAACAGCTCCACTGGCTCCCTATCCATGGCAGAATCTCTTTCAAGACCCTACTGCTGACCTTCAAGGCCATCAACGGACTCTCCTCCACCACACTCTCGGAGCTTATCCACACTACTCCCCCCAACAGAGCTAGAAGATCTGAAGCAATTAACACACTAGTAATCCCGAAAGCAGTAACACAATGCACCCAGGCAACAACAAGCAGGGCATTTAGGTTCTGCGCGCCCACGTGCTGGAACGCCCTACCACCTAGCATCCAGGCAATCCCTGACCTAACACAATTTCGGAAGGCTCTGAAGCACCACCTCTTCCTCAAACACTACCTGGACGACCGCGCACCATTAACCGCTCCCCCCCTCTAGTACCACCACACTATCACACTACGATTACTCTGGACTCGACTTGACGTGATGCCTATATGTAAATAGTTATCCCGGTTTTACCCAAGTTTAAGCACCTGTTTTTTGTAATGCAGAGCAGATTCCTGCACCGTATAAGTTTTTGTTGTCACGTAAACCACACTGATGTTGAATAGCGCGGTATAAAAGAGACTGTAAATAAATAAAATAAAATAAATGGTATCAAGCCTCCTAGAATGAGGAGATGTGGTCAAAGGTGTCTCCCACATTCTGAGCATCAGATCATGAAGAATTTCATGAATGGGCAGAGTGGCTGCCTCCTTTGGAGCCTTAGGATATTGGAGAATTTCCAATTCCTTTGGTCTAGGTAACTTTTCAGGAGCTACCGTGATTGAAAGGCCTTTGGCAACATCACAAATAAAATCCTGAAAAGATATGTCTTCCGGAGGCGACATTCTGCGTTGGGGAGAAGAAGAGTCTTCCGGGAGAAAAACTCTGGTACCGGCAGAATTATCAGAGTCATCGGAATCGGAGGATTTGAAGTATCTCTGATAACAATGTTCATGTAAGGCATGGTCCCAGTATCGATCGAAGTCGGTACCGAGTTGAGCCGGTACCGATCTTTCGATGCCTGGCAAAGACGGCATGGGAAGAATTCCCACTGGGGCCGGTACCGTCGGTGCCGGTACCGGCATCGGTACCGGTGTCTGTACCGGTGCCCGTTGAACCATCGGTGTTAACGGTACTGCAGCTGTAAGGAGAGCTGCAATACTGCGCTCGATAGCAAAGAATCTCTGGTCTATCGACACTGCCGATGCCTGGGTGTCGGTACCGATGAAGGCAGCCGGGACCCCTGAGCATGGCACCAGTAGTTCTGTCGAGGCCGAGGCCTCGAGAACATCCTGGAACTCCGTTGATGCTTTGGAGGCCGAAGCCTCCCACTGGGGCTGTTTTGCCGGTGTGGTTCCCTCAAGGGCAATGCCAATGGCCTCTCAATGCTTTGCAGGAGAGCTACCCTTTGAGGACCGGCTTTTATGTTTAGTTACCTGAGATCCATGGGAGGAAGAAGAGGCTCTTGAAGACGTCGATGCAATGGATCTGGCATCCGAAGAAAAGAGGGTACCGAGCTTTGAAACCCGGTTCTGTCTTCCTCTTTTAGTCATTCCCATACAAGAGAGACAATCAGATGGAGAATGGTCAGGGCCTAAACATTTAAGACACCAGTCATGGGTGTCGGTGATGGAAATGGTACCACCACACTTAGTGCATTTTTTAAAACCACTAGCTGGTTTTTCCATCTTTAAGGAAAAATGGAGCCTAGTGCCCAAAATGGTGCCTAGCACCGAAAAAGAAAGGTTCTGAAAAGAAACAATTCAGAATTATTTTTTTTTTAAGAAGAAAAGAAAAGAACCGGCGGTACCGGTAGGCGTCGTGCGGAGGCAAACGCGACCACAAGAAAAGATTAAAGAAGAAATTTTCTGCGGTGACAGGGTATGTGTCCTGTCGGCTCCGCGGTGTCGGCACGTCTCCCTGGTGGCCAGTGGACGCCAGGGCAGGTGGGACATAAAAATTTTTATATTAAGATAGGAGAGTCTTTTAAGGGCCAAAAGGCACTAGGTCCTTGTAGTTTTTAGCTCCAATCTTTAAAGAAACCATTAAAGCAGAGTGGTGGGAAAAAGAAGGCTTTTATTCCCTTTACACAGTGGCTCCAATTGTTGGGTTACAACTCAAAGTAAATGTCCTTAATTCAGGTAAGAAAGAAGACTCAGGTTTAAAGCAAAACTGTTGAATTTCACAGGAATAGCAGTGCTTAGTCAATTAAAGAATGCTCGGTTGGCAGTTCAAGCAATTCACAAGTCTGGCAAAGACTCTATGCTACCAGAAACACAGAGAGTACAATCCATTTCCTGGTCTGATAATTCTCCTGCCAGTTCCACTTGCATTGGCTCATAATCAGATATGTCTGACTCTGTATCCCTAGTTTCTTGGGAAACACCTCCAGGGGTTTTGTATATCTCTTGCAGTACTTGCCAATGTCCTTGGCCTAGCCTAGGGCGTCGGCCACGTGCTGTATTAGGATTAAATGTGTTCTCTCTTCTTAGAGGTTTTATAGCAGCTTTCCCAGAGTCTTTAACATGTATAGCCTCCTTCATAGGCATATATTTATCATACCTTGTATTGCAGCAACAAGCAGGTAAATGGCTTTCTTCAATTGCTTGCCTCTCACCGTCAGCAGCTTGATGAAATCCTTTTCTTTGAAAGTTTGGTTTACCTTGCAGCCTTTGAACCCATTCTCCTGGTAAGCGCCTGCTTCTGCATAAGCCCAGCTCCTGGCTTTCCTGCTCAGCGTGGCTTAGCTACCCCAGCTGATTCTCCTTTGGCCTCTGCTTGCAATTAGTACAGTGCTTTTGCCTCTTCGGGCAAACAGCTCTCTCTCTAGCTTGAGCTGGTCCCTCCTTAGGTCCTTCCTCAGCTCCTGGTGAGTCACCTCTCACTCCTGGTGATCCTCTAGCTCCGGAGAAATCAGGCTTCCACTTCAACCTCTCTCCTCTCCTAGCTCCGGAGGAATCAGGCTTCTACTTCAACCTCTCTCCTCTCCTAGCTCCGGAGGAATCAGGCTTCCACTTCAACCTCTCTCCTCCCCAGTCTTCCACTCTCCCCTTATAAAGCACTCCTGCCTTTGAGGATTGGGAGCTGATTGTCAGTTCCTCATGACCAGCTGGGCGTGGCCCTTCAGTCTCTCTGAATGCCCTCCTGCTCCCTCTAGCTGGTTCCTGCGAATATTGCAACTTGTGCACATCTTTTTTTCTCTGAAAAACAGCTTCTTTTTTCTCCTCTGGGCTTTCATCAGCCCTCGCTGCATTACAGCGGAAAACGAAGAACTGAAGAGGGACAGTTGGAAAGGCGGGAAGGCAGCGCGCATGTGCTGAGGGATGCTCCCAAAAGTGTTCCTATTGGACGCTGGGGAGCATTCCCGCGCAGGCTCCGTCGGCACCAACGTTACCCATATGTGACGACTACATTCCTGCTTGTTCCTGGAGATAGAATTTATGCCCATTTCTTGAGTATACAGCATCTGCAACATTTTTCTGGCTTTGCTGACGAGAGTGATAAAAAAAAACAGCATAGGAAGTGTGCTGGAATGTTACCTAGCGCATAAACATCAATATTCTGCAGAGAATTTCTGTGCAGAATATCACTGATGCTTATGAACACAGATATTATTCTGAGCAGAACTTCTGTACAGATTATTGTTGTCTATGCCATATATTATGCCAGCACCTGTGCACAAGTACCAAATTGTTTTGTTTTCTTTTGTTTGCAAGACATAGGTGCTGATAACGCAGACCCCCGTGCATATGTGTCTTGCTTGATCTCCTTGTTTAGCGCAGATCCTTTGCACGTACCATTAAACTTGCGTTAGGAAAACCTAGCACTGAGCTTTTATTACAGAGCTCTAACAGAGTTTCTGCATTAGCCCCTCAGACTTTAAAATTTAAAAGCAGACTCAAAAAGATGACTTTTAGGCTAGATCTGGATATGCCACAAGAAAATATCCTATATAGAGAGTCAGTAATAGCACATTCAAACAAAGACCCTGCGTATCAATGCGGGGTCTGGATATGGCCAGAGAGAAAGCATGGTACACTGACCCAGTAAGTCTTTCTATTGCAGGTGTACAATGCAGCAAGGTGGAAAGCAAGGAGAAGGGAATCGATGATGGAGAAGAAAATCATATTTGGAATTTCTGATCTATACAGCACCTCTATGCCAGAATTATGCACCAGGGAGTTAGATTTAAAAAAGTTCCTATACACTTACATGTGGAATATGCTTCAGTAAGTATGTTTTCCCTTTGATCTTCTGTTCAGGGTTCTTATCATTTGAATGGACAGAGGTAATTATAGTATCGCTTTTAAAGGATGACACATTTTTGGCAGTTTTCACCGTTCTAGTAGTAGATAATATGCCTTGGAGAACAAAATGGGAAAATACAAAGAACAGCATTTACTGGCTGCTACCTAATGAAAATATAATAATAATGAAAACAGCTCTGTAAGATGTTTTTAGTTGATAAGATTTTTGTTAAGGAAATAAAATATTCTGCATGAACTATAATAGCATATGCAAAATGAAAGGAAAAATGACAGCTCAGACAAAATATACTATATCATGTAAATACTGCCTGAAATATTTCAAGAAAAATACATTTCACTCTCTCATTATTCTATCAGCATGTTATCAGTGAAGGTGACAACCAGTTAAATCCTTTTAAAGATGTGGTCTTCAGAATTATACACAGTACTCCAAATTTATTTATTTATTTAACAGGTTTTATATACTGCTTTATCATTTAAATCAAAGCAGTTTACATTGAAACTTAAACTTGGTAATGTACATTAAACAGGGACATTGATAACTTGGATTTTTCTGAGGCAATGGAGGGTTAAGTGACTTGCCCAAGTCCACAAGGAGTGCTAGTGGGAATCAAACCCTGGTCTCTGGGTTCCCAAGCCAGTGTTCTTAACCATTAGGCTACTTCTCCACTCCATTCAAATGAAGTCTCACCAGAGACCAATACAGAGCCAACTGCATCTTCCTTTCTCTGATAGCCATTCCTCTTCGCTATGCACACAAGCATTCTTCTGACTTTTGCCCATTGCCGTGTGGCCACCTTAAGATCATCAGATATGATCAACCCACAATCCCACTCTTATTTTTTGAACAGAAGAAATTCAACCCCTACTTTGTACTGATCCATTTGGTTTTTGCATCCCAAATACACAACCCTTTATAAGGCGAGATGTCATTTGGAGACCGCATCTTCAAAAAAATATAAATTGGATGAGGTCAGTCCAAATAGTTGCTACTAAAAAAAAGGTTTGTGTCTGCTGAGGAGAACGATTTTGAGATACTGGGTGAGTGAGGAAAAACAACTCTTCCAAGAATGAGTAAATATGATGCATGAGTACAGTCAGGTTGGTGCTATACAATTGTGGAATCAGTTTAAAAGAATGTATGGAAAAGAAGAGACAGAACTGTGAAAAGGAGATAGGGAAATTGAGATCTTCCAGAAGCCCTGGTAGAGGGAGTTAGGAGGGAAGGTTTGGTGAGTGAATGTGGGATGAGTGATATGAAAGGTAGACAGTGAGAGAGGATGGGGTTAAAAGAGAAAAAGGCCTGAAGAGGGAAGTTCTTTTTTTTCTTGTTATCTTGGTCAAGGATAATGTTCTGGGAAAGAAGCATAAGTAAGAACTTTTGTTGAATTCATTTCTGTTGTTAATAAGATGATATTACTGTGACACTGAATCCTTTTTGAGCCATTTAATAAAGAATTATTTTTAAAAAATGGTCAACGTTTTCCCTCATATAGCATACAAAAACAGATTTAAAGATCTAAACATGAATAACTGGGAGGAAAGGAGATAAAGAGAGATATGACAGAGACAAGGAACAAATTAACAGGAGGCAAGCCTCTTTCAATGAAACAGGGGCCATAAGATTAGGGTATAAGACGATAGACAGGAATAATCTAAGGAACATTTCTTCAGAGAAAGGGTGATGGATGCATAGAAGAGCCTCCCAGTGGAGGCGATGGAGACAAAGACATTATCAGAATTCTAGAAATCATGAAACAAGGACACAGAATTTCTGAAGGAGACGAAGGGACTACAAAGCTGAGCATGTGGGCAGATGGGCAGACCGGATGAGCCATATGGCCTTTATCTGCCACTGTGTTCTATGTTTCTCGCATGTAACAGAGAAAGAGAGATTATAATAATTTAAACATTCTGTGAAAAAGTCTGCTTGTTTGGGAGAAGACTATTTTCAAAGCAGGGAGGGGAAGCGTATGTGTATAAGGCATAGAAAGTGACAATGGGGATAATTTTATAAAGCTTCTTCTGCATGGAAAGCACATTTTGCAAATGGAAAAGGGCTTATATTTATTTATTTATTATTTATTACAGTTTCTTATATACCGCACTATTGTCAGCGCGGTTTACATACAACAAAATGACCATAACAAACTGTTTGGCTTCACATAGAACAGGAGAAAACAACTTGGATAACATGCTTATGCTTTACATAGAACAGGAGTAATAACTTGGATAACATGCTTATGCTTTACATAGAACAGGAGTAATAACTTGGATAAACGGGGAATGCAAACTAAACTACTTACATATGTGCAATGAGATCGAGTATTGGGAATTCCGTGTGAACATGTGTACAATGGAGTTGATATATTAACTTGAGGGGGTGAGGGAGAGGCACTTATGTAGGGGTAGGGTTAATCTGGTAGTATTGAGTAAATAAATGGGATTTGAGAGCCTTTCTGAATTGTGATAGGTCAGCAATTGCACGGATGCCTGGTGGTAATGCGTTCCAACATTTTGGGGCATAGATACTGAATGCCCTGTTAGATGTTGCGGTTGTGTACTTTGTTGAAGCCTTTGGAATTATTAGCATATGGCCATATATTTATGTAAAAAGCATTTGTGCTGAAATATCATACATGCTTGCATGTGGATCACATATAGGCATTCCTGGGGATGTAGTTTGGACAGAGAAGAGGCAGAGTTGTGGTGTTTGCGCATATTTAAAAAAATATGCCAGCGCATGCATGCAGTACATACACAAATGTACACCTTTTACAGAGCTGGTGTAAACTTCTGTGTGGGCATTTGCAAGCTATTTGGATGCCTGTCAGCTCTTGGCTTTCTCTGAGTTTCCTTTAAGACTTTCAGATATTAACACATCATAGTAAATAAAATAAGCACCTTTTTGGACTTTCCACATGGGGTCATTTTATAACACGATTCCCAATAATGTCATTTCAAAGAATCAAGGCCTTTCTGAGTATCTGATTATGTTTGCTTATTTAATTTACTTATGTGTGACTTGATAGCTCCTCTCTTCTCCTGATACTATCCTCCCACTGTTTCTACAACAAAGGTCCTGAGGCTAAGAGCCATTCTTCGAGATTGTTTCTGGAACTGTGCATCATGAACTCTTAATCCAGTCACCAGGAGAGGGAAGGTTGCTGCTACCGATGACAAGGACACTCTCCCTTTCTCAGGGACTATGAACGCTGACTTTGAAACACCCCTCGCCCCGACCAACACATGGTGTGAAAGATCCAGTCAGGGAATTGAACTTTGGGGTATCTAGCCCTACAAGTGCTCCTTGTGGCCTTGAGCAAGCCACCCTCCACTGCCTCAGCCCTTTGGAAACGAGGGAATGTATCCAGTACCTGCTTGTAGTGATTGTAAACTGCTCTAATGCCCTTCAGCCTGGGCAGTATATCAAGAAATTGAATAAACATAAACATATATAGACAAGATAGGACAGGACAGGACTCTGAAGAAATATCTATCTGAGGATGAATCCTTTACAGCAACACTCTTGGCAGACGAGTCCTAGAGCTCAAATACTCCTCAGATTTCAAATACTTGATCAATAGAGGAGTTTGTGGAAGGGTCAACTTAGGTACCACTGATAGAGATGACATAGGTTTGATAGTAACCTGAAAAGAGTTGGCCTTTTCTAAAACTAATAAAAAAACTGAAGTTCAGGATGTTCAGCTTTTATATTTTTTGACATGGCAATTAGATTGCTATCCCTATGAGGCCCCTTTTCCCATTGGAAATGCTGTCAAATAGCAGGAATCTCTAAGATATAATGCTTCCCTGTCAGCGATGACAGCCATTTAAGAACAAAGATGCTGTGCAGTGGTTTTCCATGATGTGTTTATATTTATATTTTATTAAAACTTGATATATCGCTCCTTTACCAGGTAGCAGGGCAGTGTACAATTAAAATACAATAATAATACTAAGGAAGGAAAGGAACGTCAGGATTCAAAATAGGAAAGCTTTCATTCATACAACAGGGATAAGACAGGGAAAGACGATAGGAAAGAAGGGATTAGGACTCAGAGGGAGATAAGTTAAAAGCAATCTGAAAGAAGTAGGTTTTGAGTTGCCTTTTGAAGGATTTGTAAGATTGCTCCAAATGCACGGTTGGGGGTAGGGAATTCAAAAGAGTGGGGCCGAGAAAATAAAAGGCTGAGGAGCGAGTGGATTCTAATCTAGCAGCAGAGGGAGAGGGTAAATGGAGGCAATTGGTGTGTATACTACGGAGAGTGCAGGGTGGAGCGTAAAAGTGCAAATGATCGGAAATGTAAGTGTGAGTACTGGCATGTAAGGCCTTATGTACCAAAATCAGGAGTTTATACTGGGGATGGTAGAGGAGGGGAAGCCAATGGAAACGGATCAGCAATGGAGTTATATAGTGGTTTGAAACTTTACATTCGCACATAGTAGATTTTCTTTATGCTACTTATTTATTTTTTGCTTTAAATTATTAAAGTGGTAACAAATTATGTTTGTTTTAAAGTTTAACTGTGTATTTAATTTATTTGATATGGCATAGCTAACAGAACAGCCTGTTTGATAGCAACTGTATCTTGTAGCTGCAAGGCAGACTGTACATTTATACTTTATTTTTTCCATTTAAATTTTTATTAATATTGCAGGAAGTAATACATACAATCTCAAAAGCCAGCATTATATATGTTATGCAGCTCTATTAAAATCAAACAGCCTTTTATGTCCCTCAAGCTTTTTTGTGGCATCCTTTAACTATATCATTTCCCCCCAGCGTAAATTGTTACTAACCATGTCGATGAACATCATAATTCTCTACATTCATAACTTTGTACACTTTCCAGATCGTTTTCATATGCCCACATATACATTCTCGCGTTACTTTATATCCCTTCCTTAGTACCCTTCCTAATAACATCCCTTCCCTCGTCCCTCCCATCCCTCCCCCTCTCCCCACACCCCTCCCCCCTCACACTCTTCATTCATATATCCTTCTCCCGCTCCTCCAGCCCCATATCTGTACCCCCTCCCTTTTTTTTACCAAATCACCCTTCAATCTTCCTAATGGCCTATATCGAAAACCCTGCCCCCCCGCCTTCCATGTGTCCAGCCACGCACACACTCTCTTCCAGATCGGTACACTCGTTCCCCCTTTCTCCCGCCTCAACTCCGTCAATCTATGCACCAAGCACATCTCAGCCATCCTTCTAACAAAGCCTGCCGGCTGTGGTGTGTCCGCCCCCACCCAGTGCTGTGCTATCTCACATCGAGCTGCTACTATACAGTGATGTAGCACCCCACTATCCCTTTTTGGAATGTCCTCCTCTAAATGATGCAGTAGGCAGATCTCTGGTTTCCTTTGCAATCAATATCCTGTCATGTTATAAATCATTTCCAAAATCTCTATCCAGTACGCTTGCATCCATTCACACTTCCACCACATATGCATCCAATCTCTTCTCACTTGACATCCCCTCCAGCTCTCTTTTTATGTACTGGGGTCCAATACCAGCGTAGCAATACTTTATATGCATTTTCTTTTACCTGTGTGGCAATAGATACACTTGCCACCGTCCGTATTATTTTCTCCCATACCTCATCGGTCCAGCGCACCCCCAAGTCTTCCTCCCATTTTAGCATATATCCCAATTTACTATCTCTGCCCTCCATTAACCCTCTGTGAATCCTGGACAAAACTCCTTTGTGCCCTAAATTCCCAGAACACAACACCTCGAACCACCCCCTATTTTCCCAAAGGGCCTTCCAGACTTTCTGCTGTCTCACGAAGTGGCTCAAATGTAGGTATGCATAAATCCCTCAAGCCCTCAAACTCCAGAGGTCCCTCCTTATTCACTATTTGAGTGAGATGTGTTAGTCCCACCTGTGCCCATCTGCGTAGAATAGCTACCCCGGGTCCCTGTCCCCTATCAAAGCAAGCCTCCAATGTCATGCCCTGTATGTATCCTTTATCTTGTACTAATAGTTTTCTCTTTTGTTTCCACACTTCTAAACTATGTGCTATTAGAGGGTGTTGGTATTGATGTTGTAAGATATTACCCCCCCCCCCCACTAATTTAACCAGGCTTGCTCCCTGTATGGACTCTTCTTCCATTTTAACCCATTGTTTCGCCGTGCCTCGATGCCACTCATATATCGTTTTCAGTTGCGCTGCCTCATAATATTTGCGAAAGTTAGGTACCCCTAACCCTCCCTCACCTTTAGCTCTTTGCATGACAGTCATGGCTTCTCTCAGCCGTCTATTTTGCCAAATAAATTGATTCACGAGTCTTTGTAACTGTTTGAGCTTACTAGGCGGAACCTTTATTGGCAGCGTCTGAAACAGAAACAAGAATCTGGGCAAAAGCAACATCTTTATTGTGGCAATCCGTCCAAACCAGGAGAGGTAGCCCCACCCCCACCCATCCAGCAAACTCTCTACCTGCCTAAAAAGCTTTGGGTAGTTAAGCTCATATAAAGTTTCTATCCTATTACCTATCCGAACGCCAAGGTATCAAATACTTTCCCTGGCCCACTTAAAGGGATATTTCTCTTTTAAAATTCTCTGAGTGTCCCCCTGTATCATTAAACTTAATATTTCTGATTTAGTCCAATTAATGGTAAACCTTGATAACCCGCCAAATTCCTCTCGTTCCCACATTAATGTTGTTGTTGTTAAGTGCCAGCGAGTCGGAGTCGACTCATGGCGACCCTCTGGATAGCTATCCTAAATTGTGTTCGGTCTTCAGTCACATTGTTGACAGACTGGTATCCGTAGCTGCTGTTATTGTATCGATCCATCTTATTGCTGGCCTTCCTCTTTTGCGTTGACCTTCTATCTTGCCAAGCATGTTGTCTTTCTCTAATGATCTCTCTCTTCGCATGATGTGTCCGAAGTATGAAAGTCGAAGTCTTGTCATCTAAGCTTCTAAAGAAAGCTTAGGTTTGATCTCCTCTAATACCGACTGGTTTGTTCTTTGGGCAGTACATGGTATACACAGTATTCGCCGCCAGCACCACAATTCAGAGGCATCAATTTTCTTCCTGTCTATCTTTTTCACTGTCCAGCTTTCACATCCATATGATGTTATTGAAAATACCATGGCTTGAACAAGTCAAATCTCTGTATGGAGAGAGACATCTCTGCTCTTGAGAATCTTATCTAAGTCTTTCATAGCCATTCTGCCAAGAGCAATGCGTCATCTGATTTCTTGACTGCTTGTTGCTTCTTTATTGATAGTTGATCCAAGTAGGTTAAAGTTGTTCACAATTTCAATTTCTTCTCCTTCAACGATGAACCTGTTGATTATGCCAGTTGTCATGATCTTTGTCTTCTTTACATTAAGGTGCAGGCCCATTTGAGACTATGTTCTTTGATTGTGAGAAGCAAATGTTTCAGATCATCTTCACTTTCAGCCAGTAATGTGGTATCATCAGCATAGCGAAGGTTGTTGATGAGTCTTCCACCAATCTTCACACCTCTGTTGTCTTCATACAATCCTGCTTCTCTGATGATTTGTTCTGCATATAAATTAAACAGGTAGGGGGAAAGTATGCAGCCTTGTCTTACACCTTTGCTTATTTTAAACCATTCTGTTTCACCTTGTTCCATTCGAACTGTTGCTTCTTGATCAATGTACAGATTGTGCAAGAGTACGATCAGGTGTTCTGGTATAACCATGCTTCTTAATGTGGCCCAGAGTTTCTCATGGTTTACACAGTCAAAAGCCTTGTTATAGTCAATAAAGCACAAATAGATATCCTTTTGGTATTCTTTAGTCTTTTCAAGGATCCATCTCACATCCGCAATGATGTCTCTCCTTCCTCGCCCTTTCCTGAATCCTGCTTGCACTTCAGGTAGTTCTTGTTTCAGGTATGGTTGTAGTCTCTTTTGAATAATCTTCAGTAGAATCTTGCTGGCATGTGGGATCAGAGCGACTGTGCGATAATTTCCACAGTCAGCTGGATCACCTTTCTTTAATATTCGTATAAATCCAGATCTTTTCCAGTCAGTTGACCATGATGTTGTCTTCCATATTTCTTGGCAGAGCCTTGTAAGTACAGTAACAGCTGCATCAGATTGCTGTAATACTTCTATGGGAATGCTATCGATGCCTGGTGCTTTGTTCTTTGATAAGGCTTTCAATACTGCTTCAACTTCTTCTTTCATCACCAATGGTTCCCGATCATAAGGTACAGGTTGAAAAGGCTGTTGGTCCACTTGATCTTTATCATATAAAAACTCTGTATATTCCTTCCGTATTTTCTTGATCTTCTCAGCATCATTCAACATAGAACCTTGAGCATCTTGTAACATTCCAATTTATGGGGAGAGAAAATCTAAGTCTGCCCATGCTCAATATTATGTCATCAGCGAAGAGAGATATTTTATACTCACTCTACCCTATTTTTATTCCATGTAAATCTTCCCGCTCCCTCACTCTCTCCGCAAACGGTTCCAAGGAAATAGCAAAAAGTAGCGGGGATAGGGGGCATCCCTGTCTCGTACCTCTCCCCTGCCCAAAAAACTCTGAATAAGCCCCATTCACCCTAACACAGGCTTTCGGGTTATAATATAATGCTTTTACCCAGCTTAAATATTCTGCCCCCAGGCCCATTCTTTCCATTACCTGGAAAAGAAATGGCCAAGACACCTGGTCAAAGGCCTTTTCTGCATCTAGAGACAGCAAGATAGCCTCTTCCCTATTTTGCTCAGTATACCAAATCATGTTCAAGATCTTCCTAATATTGTCAGCTACTTGTCTGCCAGGAATAAATCCCATTTGATCATGATGAATTAACTTCCCTATCACCTTATTTAAGCGCAGAGCTAGTACCTTAGCCAGCAATTTGGCGTCCAAATTAAGTAACGATATAGGTCTATATGATGCACAATCTTGTGGGTTCTTTCCACCTTTGCAATTCAACCCCTTAATGTCCAATATCTCCTAAAAAAAAGTGGCTAGTAAAATGGCTTTGGACTATATGTAAGATTGGACATGAATCACCAGGGCCTTCAGAATCACCAGTTTACCTCCTCCAGCCTTTGGATTGAAGAACCATTATGCAGCCATGGAAGTGGAGGAGATGAAAACATACCTGGTAAGGGAGGAACCAGAGCTCGAACACCCCAAAGTTGCAGAATCAGTGACCACAAGGAAGCAAAGGGTAGTGGTGGTTAGTGACACTCTTCTGAGGGGTACTGAGGCGTCCATCTGCCAACCAGACTTGATGTCCAGAGAGGTAAACTGTCTGCCAGATGCCAAAATTCGAGATGTTATGGAGAGTTTGCCGAGACTCATCAAACCCACTGACTATTACCCAATGTTGCTCATCTATGTCGGCACAAATGATACTGCCAGGTATCCATCTGAGCGTATAAAAAGTGACTTCATGGCTCTGGAACAGAGGGTAAAGCAGATAGGGGCACAGGTGGTATTCTCTTCAATCCTCCCTGTTGAGGGTAAAGGCCAAGGCAGAGAAGATCGCATCTTGGAGATAAATGCATGGCTGCATGGATGGTGTCATTGAGAGTGTATTTTGGTTTCCTGGACCATAGGATGCTGTTCCAAGGGTTGCAGAGCAAAGATGGCATCCATCTGTCCAAGAAGGGTTGGCGTGTCTTCAGTAGCAGACTGGCTAACCTACTGAAGAGGACTTTAAACTAGATTTGTTGGGGGATGATGAAGAAAGCCCCCAGGTAAGTGAAAGCCCTCAGGTAAATGAAATATTAAATATCTTTATGGAAATGCGTAAAAGGGACAACATATGGAAAACGGTATGTATAAATGCCCATAGCATGGAAAGCACAGCTACTTACCTGTAACAGGTGATCTCTGGGAACAGCAGGAATAAGTCTTCACATATGGGTATCGTCGGTACCAACGGAGCCTGCACGGGAACGCTCCCCAGCGTCCAGTAAGAAAGCTTTTGGGAGCATCCCACAGCGCCTGCGCGCTGCCTTCCCGCCTTTCCTAACCGCCTCTCTCCAGTTCGAGTTTTATAGCTGAGACAAAGAGAGAGAGAGAGGAAAGGAAAGATAGATAGAGAGATACAACTCCTAGGGGAGGTGGGTGGGTTGTGAAGACTTATTCCTGCTGTTCCCAGAGATCACCTGTTACAGGAAAGTAACTGTGCTATCTCCAGGAACAAGCAGGAATGAGTCTTCACATATGGGGACTCCCCAGCTAGAGATGCCAGGGAGATCTCCAAAGTTGTGAGTTCCTGAGAAGGGCTCTACCTCACCCCATGGATCTCGGGCATCCAACCAGGGATGGGGGGTAGGAGTTGATTAGGTATGGAACAGGTGTTTGAGAACAGCCTGACCAAACAAGGCATCCCGGCGGGAGTCCTTGTCCAAGCAGTAATGGGCTGTAAAGGTATGAACCGAGGCCAAGGTGGCTGCTCGACAGATTTGGTCGATGGACACAGAGTTTAGATGAGCCATAGAGGCTGCCATGGCCCTCACATTGTGAGCTGTGACATGGCCCTCCAGAGAAAGGTTCTTACTCTGGTAGGCGAAGGAAATACACTGAGCAATCCAATTGGACAGAGTCCTCTTAGAGACTGGAAATCCTAAGTGAGAGGGATCAAAAGCAACAAAGAGTTGAGAGGACTTTCTATGTTGCTGTGTCCTTTGTAAGTAGAAAGCAAGTGCCCTCTTACAATCCAGGGTATGAAGATTCCTCTCTGCACTTGATGTATGAGGTCCTGGAAAAAAGACAGGTAAATACACCTCCTGGTTCAGATGAAAAGGTGAGACCACTTTAGGCATAAAGTGTGGATTAGTCCTGAGGACTACCTTGTCATGATGGAACCTTGTATAAGGAGGATTAGCCACCAAGGCTTGCAGCTCACTCATACGGCGAGCTGAGGTGACTGCAACGAGAAAAATAACCTTCCAGGAAAGGAATTTCAAGGAGGTAGTGGCTAAGGGTTCAAAGGGTGGCTTCATAAGTTGGCCAAGAACCAAATTCAAATCCCATGCCACTGGAGGTGGTATAATGGGAGGTTTAGTTAAAAGAAGGCCTCTCATGAATCTTGCAATAAGAGGATGAGAGGAAATAGGATGTCCATTGAGAGGCTTAAGGTATGCTGCAATAGCACTCAAATGGACTCTTACTGAATTCGTTTTAAAGCCTAAATGGGATAAATGCAGCAAATACTCTAGTAAAGAATTCAGAGGTATTGCAAGAGGGTTAAGACCCTTCTCTGCACACCAAATGGTAAACCTTTTCCATTTAAAAGCATAGGAACGTCTAGTGGAAGGCTTTCTGGAAGCATGAAGGATATCCTTCACTTGCTGAGACAGATGTCAATCTTGAAGGTCTAGGCTTTCAGCAACCAGGCTCTGAGATGAAGAGACTGGGGATTTGGGTGCCATAACGTTCCCTCCTCCTGGGACAGGAGGTCTGGAGCAGATCCCAAGTCCAGGGAGGGAGCTTGAGAGAGATGAAGAAGTAGAGTGTACCACACTTGGCGTGGCCAACGTGGAGCTATGAGGATCATAGACCCCTTGTCTCTCTGAAGCTTGAACAGTGTCTTGGAAATTAGGGGAATGGGTGGAAAGGCATAGAGGAAGTCTTGCCCCCAGTGGAGGAGGAAGGCATCCCTGGCCTGAACTCCCTGACACGGAATCCTGGAACAGAACCGGGGAAGTTTGGCATTCCACGGACTTGCAAACAGGTCTATGTCTGGGGTTCCCCAAATTCGAAAGATCCTGGCTATCTGGTCCCCATGGAGGGACCATTCGTGTGGAAGCAGAACTCGACTGAGTCTGTCTGCCCAAGAGTTTTGAACCCCTGGAAGATACACTGCCATGAGATGAATCTGATGCTCTCTGGAGAAGGCCCACAATCTCAAAGCTTCGTTGCAAAGCGACAGAGATCCAGTCCCACCCTGCTTGTTCACGTAGAACATGGCTACTTTGTTGTCCGTATGGATGAGGACTGTCTTGTAGCTGAGCAGGATGTGGAAGACTCTGAGAGCTAGAAGAATTGCTCTGAGCTCTAAGAGGTTGATATGTAGAGATGTCTCCTGTGGAGACCAGATGCCCTGGGTGGAGAGATCTTGTAGATGAGCTCTCCAACGCTTTGGGGAGGCATCTGTTGTGAGGGTTGCTTGGGGTAGCAACTGTTGAAAGGGGGACCCCAGCAACAGATTTTGAGTGGACTTCCACCACTGGAGGGACCAAAAGAGGCGACTGGAGGTTGCTATTTTGTCTGACAGGCAACCTGATGCCTGGGTCCATTTGATGGACAGAGTCCACTGAGCTGCCCTCATGTGAAGGCGAGCGTAAGGAACCACATGCACGGTGGATGCCATGTGGCCTAACAGTTGTAACATCTCTCGAGCAGTTAAATGGGATTTTAACTGAATTTGAGAGGCTAACTGAACCAAGCGTAGGCAACGGGCCTGGGGAAGATAGGCCCTTGCAGTTGTGGTATCTAGCAAGGCCCCTATGAACTCCAATGACTGAGTAGGGGTGAGTTGTGATTTTGGGATGTTTATTACAAGTCCCAGATACTGAAGAACACGCCTTGTGCAGGCTAGGGAAGTCTGGGCCTCTGACTGGGATGGTGCTCGGATGAGCCAGTCGTCCAGATATGGGAATACAAATATTCCTAGAGTGCGTAGAAATGCAGCTACTACTGCCATGCATTTTGTGAACACTCTTGGAGCAGAGGCCAGACCGAAAGGAAGCACTCTGTATTGATAGTGCTTTCCCTGATAAAGGAACCGAGGGAACCTTCTGTGTGTTGGATGGATGAGGACATGGGTGTACGCATCCTTGAGATCTAGAGAACAAAGCCAATCCTGACTCTGAAGGTATGGAAGGAGAGCACCGAGATAAATCATCTTGAATTTCTCCTTGCATAGAAACTTGTTCAATTCTCTGAGATCTAATATGGGTCTGTAGCCCCCTGTTTTCTTTGGAATAAGAAAATAGGGGGAGTAGAACCCTGAACCCTGTTGAAGAAGGGGTACTTCTTCTATTGCCCTTTGGGCAAGAAGGGTAGAAATCTCCTGACCCAGAAGGTCGAGGAGAGATGTTGGAGAATTGAACTGTCTCACCATAGTGTGAGGAGGAAGGTTTAAGAAATGTAGCTTGTACCCTTCCCTTATGATGGAGAGGGTCCATTGTTCTGCTGTGATTTGTTCCCATCTGGGAGCAAAATGAGCTAACCTTCCTGGAATGGTGAGAGACTCTGGTTCTTCTAGAGCCAGAAAGGCTAAGTTCTCTAGTTGTAAGTCAAAGGCCCTGAGGAGGCTGAGGCTGTTGGGCGGTAGCAGTCCTTGTAGCCTTAGGCTTGGCTTGTTTAGGTTGTTGCTGTCGCTTTGCAGCAAAACAACCTGTAGAAGATGCCTGGAGACCATAACCAGGATAATATTTCCCTTTTTTGGGAAAGAAAGTCTTTTTGAATAACCTTTTTCTAGCAGGAGCAGAAGTAGACTTTGAAAGTCTATCTAAGGCAGAATTTTCAGCATCCATCTGAGTGGCCTTTGCTTGCCAATCCTTACCAAAAAGGTTTTCACCTGTACAAGGAAGCTTTCCTAATCCATCCTGGACCCAGGGTTCCAAATCAGAAGCTTGCAACCAAGCAAGTCTGCGTGCACCTATGGCAATAGCCGAGGCTCTGCTGGCACACTCAAAAGACTCAAAGGCTGCACGGTTGGAGAATTTGGAAACATCCTGGGCATGTTTAAGCCAGGTGAGAAACTCTTCCCTTTTATCTTCTGAGATAAAAGGAGATAAAGTTAGCAGATGATCTGTAACTTCTTTTAGAAAAATCCCCATATAGAAGCTATAGGAGTTGATTCTGGCAGTAAGCATATTGGCCTGGAAAATTCTCCTGCCAAAAGCATCTAAGGTTCTGCATTCTCTTCCTGGAGGATTAGATGAGTGTCTTTTTGCACTCTTTATCTTTTTCATAGCAGACTCCACCACAATAGAGTGGTGAGGAAGCTGAGTCTTATGAAAGCCAGGACAAGGAGGAACACGGTACATGGTGTCCAACCTGCGAGAATGAGGGGAAGTAGTAAGAGGTGTCTCCCATATGCCCAACATGTGATCATAAAGGATCTCATGAATTGGTAAAGTAGCTGCCTCTTTAGGAGCCTTAGGATATTGTAAAATATCTAATTTCTTGGCTCTAGGCTCTGGTTCAGGGGCCACTGAAATAGAGAGGCCCCTGGCCACTTCCCTAATGAAGTCTTGAAAAGACAAGTCTTCTGGAGGAGACATTCTTCTTTTTGGAGAAGAGGGCTCCATAGGAAGGAGTACCGATGCCTCGACAGAAGCCTCTGATTCATCAGAGTCCTCGGAGGAATCGAAGTATCGCCTGTCTGGATGCTCTTGCAGAGCCCGATACGCGTACCGAGTGGTATCGACATCGGGAGTGATCGGTACCGATTCGGTACCGAAGGGCATCACAGGACAGGGTGCCGCTGCAGTCGACACCGAAGCCGATGTCGATGCAATCGGTACTGGCACCGGAACCGATATCGGTGCCGGTGCCGGAACCGGTACCACCAACGGAGTTTGTTGCGGTACCGGAGGCGTCGCAGCTTGTATGAATGCCGTGATGGCACGCTGCATGGTCAGAATATTCTGATCCATCGATGCAACCAATGTCTGGATGTCGGTACCAGTGGAGACCACCGGTACCCCAGAACATGGCAACAGGTGATCGGTCGAGGCCACGCCATCGATGTCAACCTGTGACCCCATAGATGAAGCTTTGGAAGCCGGAGCCTCCCGCCAGGGTAATTTTGCCGGTGCAGGATCCTCGAGGGCAAGCCCGGAGGCATCTCGATACTTAGAGGGAGACCTACCCTTCGAGGACCGGCTGGACTTATGTTTGGTTACCTGAGATCCATGTGAGGAAGACGAAGCCCTGGAAGATGTCGATGCCACCGAAGCTGCATCAGAGGGAAACAGGGTACTGAGCTTTGCCGCTCGATTCTGTCGACCTCTTTTAGACATCATGGAACAGGACTCACAATCGGTGATGGAGTGGTCAGGACCCAAACATTTTAGACACCAGTCATGGGTGTCGGTGATAGAAAGAGTACCGCTGCACTTCGTGCACTTTTTAAACCTGGAAGCGGGCTTTTCCATGAGGAAAAATCTTCTAGGCCCAAGGCCCAAAAGAAAAAATTGCACAGAAGTGGGAAACGGTAGGTTTTTTTTTTTTTTTCTTTTTAAAGAAGAAAGAAGAAAAGACCGGCGGTACCGGTCCGACGTCGAAGAAGGCAGACGCGCGACCAAAGAAATAAAGAAAAATAAAGAACTTCTTCAGCGGTGACAGGAACACGACCTGCTGGCTCCACGGAAAAGAACTGGCGAGAGGCGGTTAGGAAAGGCGGGAAGGCAGCGCGCAGGCGCTGTGGGATGCTCCCAAAAGCTTTCTTACTGGACGCTGGGGAGCGTTCCCGCGCAGGCTCCGTCGGTACCGACGATACCCATATGTGAAGACTCATTCCTGCTTGTTCCTGGAGATAATAAGATCCCAGATGTTGAGGCTTTAATGGGAGAGGCTGACTTGGATTTAGTGGCAGTAACAGAGACATGGTTCACAGACAACTATGACAGGGATGTAACTATACCAGGCTATACTATATTCAGAAAGGACAGGGTAGAAAGAAGGGAAGGAGGAGTGGCACTATATGTAAAAAATAATAAATCTACTGGAAATACAGGGCTTAAAAGGGAGAGAGGAGACACTGTGGGTTAAACTAGAAAGAGGGAAAGAGAAATCTTTTTGTATTGGCATGATATACAGATCTCCCTCACAGAGAGAAGTTGCGGACGGAGAGAAAAAGAGAAGTGCCATCGATAGGGGATTTCAATATGCCAGACTGGCATATCCCTGCTGCAGTGTTATCTAGAAGTAAGGAGATCCTGAATTCTCTACAGGGAGAACTATTCAGGCAACTGGTATCAGAACCCACACGTGAAGGGGCCATACTGGACTTGGTGTTTACCAATGGTGAAAATGTTTCTGATGTTATAGTGGGAGATCATTTTGCATCCAGTGATCGCCAGATGGTGTATTTCAGTATTAGGACTAGGGCTGCTAAAAACATTCAAAAGTGAGGGTCTTAGACTTTAGGAAAACTAACTTTGCAAAGATGGGCCAATAACTCAGGGAGTCGTTATTAGCAGGATGGGAACAGCTGGGGGATGTAGAAAAACAGTGGGCAAAACTGAAAGGGGATATTTTTAGGGCAACCAACCTTTTTGTTAAAATGGTAAATAAAGGTAAAAGGAAAAGGAGACTGCTATGGTTTTCGAATGAAGTAGCTGAAAAGGTGAAGAAATACAAGAGATCACAGAGAGAGAAGACAGGCTTCTATATTTGGAAAAACTTAGAGAAGCTAGCAAAGTAGTCAAGAAAGCAAAGATTCAAAAGTAAGAGGAAATAGCCAATGCAATAGAATGGGGGGATAAGACATTTTTCAAATATGTTAGTGAGAAAAGGAAGGGTAAAAGTGGTATTGTCAGACTCAAGGGTGAAGGGGATGAATATGTAGAAGCTGATGAGGATAAAGCGGAATTACTTAACAACTATTTCTGTTCTACATTCACAGATGAAGAACCAGGAGTAGGACCTCAGAAAAAGTCCACAAACAGGAACAGAAGCGAGGGGCATCTTGAACAATTTTCAGAAGACTGTGTTCGTGAGAAACTAGCTAATCTTAAAGTAGACAGAGTGATGGGACCCCGCCACCACCAGCAGCTCTCCCCTTCCCGGGGATCGAGCCATCAGCAGCGGGAGGGGCCTCTGGAACATCGCTGCCCAATCGGGGCAGTTCTGCAACTTTAAAGCTTCGCGTCATCGGGCGCTTTCTCCTTTGAGCCCCTGCCACCACCAGCAGCTCTCCCCTTCCCGGGGATCGAGCCATCAGCAGCGGGAGGGGCCTCCGGAACATCGCTGCCCAATCGGGGCAGTTCTGCAACTTTATAGCTTCGCGCCATCGGGCCTCGCCAGAGGGCCCTTTGGCGTGGCCCTTAGGCAGTGGCCCTCACAATCCTACGGCAGGTAAATGGATTGTGAGGGCCCTTAGGCAGTGGCCCTCACAATCCTACGGCAGGTAAAATCCTGAGCTATCTCTCATCCTCCCAGCAGCCTGAGCTCCCCTGTGGCCGAGCTTGCTCACAACGACGTATTCTCAACCCACCCTCGTGAACAGAAGAGCACCAGCAACCAGACAGTACACCGCAAGGACCTCATCCAACAGAGTTGCCCAGATGATTGTTCTCCCCTGCTTCTGCGCAAGTATAACCTCTCAATAACTCTGCTACATTGTTATTACATTACTGCCTGTAGTCCTACTAATAATAACCACCATTATCCTGTTACCAGTACCCCTATTGCCATTATAATATTGTCAGTAGCCTGCCGGATATCTAATTACTACACTGTTGCTATTATACTTTTATCAGCTGCTACAATACTATGGTCAGTAGCCTGCCTGATAGCTAATTACTACACTGTTGCAAACAACCTTACCATTGTTATTTTATTGTCGCCACTAGCCATACTGTTACTTAATAACTATACTACTACCAGTAACCTTACTACTATCATAAACTACCAGTGTACTGCAACTTGTCTCTGTCCTATCACCACTACACCGTTGTCAGTTGTATCTGATCCACACTTGCACCATGAATCCACCCACAGCATCAACTTCACTACATGTCCTTGCAGTTTACTGCATGCTTCTCGCCCTCATGCACCACTCCCAAGCCCTCACCTATAACTCCATCCCTGTTCTACATAGTGCATGGAAGAGACATCACACACCTCCCTACATACAACCCGAAAGACATGGGCAAGCCCTACACCCCCATCTTATCTACGTCGCCATCCAGCAGACCCTCCCACCTAAACCCGAGACTCCCACCCCCCCCCCCCCATAACCTGAAGTGTGCACTCATTAACGCCCGCTCCATCCGCAAGAAATGGCCTGCCATCACCGGAATACTCGCTGATCACGATCTCAACATCCTATGCATCACAGAGACATGGATGTCTACCTCAGACTCGGTCCTCCTCCACCAACACGTCCCTCCTTCTTTTGCCATACACTCATGTCACAGGTCAGACCGAACAGGGGGTGGAGTAATCATCCTCACTAAGGAAAGCCTACAATTCCAGCTCATCTCCTCTAATAGTTCCCCCCATCTCGATTATATATCCATAACAAACAAGAACCATACCATCAACCTGATATATAGAGCACCTTCCCCAATACCTGATGACCTCTCAGTAATTGTTGACCTAGCATGCAACCCTAGCAAACCCCGTACAGCAAACTGGGTATTAGGGGACTTTAATCTCCCCGCACTGCAAGACACCCAAGCCAAGGCCTTCCTTGATGCCCTCAAAGCACTAGGTTACACTCAAATAATTAACTCCCCCACTCATATCAAGGGAAACACTCTTGACTTGATATTTGCTCCTCAAATAACCAACTACCCCTCTCACAAGTTCAACCTCTCACTGAGTCCAGTACCATGGTCTGACCACAGCTTAATTAGATTCTCGCTGCCTTCCCTTCGAGGATCTAACTACCCCCCCACCCCAGTGGATAACTCCATTACTACTCGGACACGCTACCTCCCATTCAACGAGCAGGAGATCATTGGGAAAATACACCCTCTCCTTGAAACACCCGAACTCAACCTCGATGACATGATAACACTATGGAACAAGTCCCTCAACACAGTAAGTAACGTTCCAACTACCAAGAAAAACTACAGGGGTAGGAAAAAAGCACCTTGGTATTCATCTGAACTTACAGCGTCCCTCCGCCGGTTGCGTCAACTTGAAAAACGATGGCGCAAATCAAGGACAACCGAGAACCAGGAAGCCTATAACACCCACCTCGACGTTCATAGAACAGCTGTATCCACAAGAATGAAACAATACCACTGAGATGTCCTACTGAAAGCCATAAACAAACCACGGGAATTATTCAACCTGGTCAAAAATCTGGCAAAGGAGCCCTCCCCCAACCAAACAAATTTACCTGACCCCAGGAATATGCGGACTACCTTCGCTCAAAGACGAGCCAACACACTGCCCCTGCAAATTACCACCCCCCGGAACATACAATCTCGCTACCTCCCGACTCCTCCCCTCTAAATGGGACAGCAGACAACCACCACATTCTTAACTCCTTCTGCCCCCCAACAGCAAGGGAGATCCAAGATACCATCACAAGCATTAACACCACCACAGCTCCGAACGACACATGCCCGGCACAATGGGCAAAAGTGCTAAAATCAGACCTCAGCCCTTTCCTCGCCAAACTAATAGGAACATCCTTCATGTCAGGGATATTCCCACATGACCTGAAACAAACCTCTATAAGACCCCTACTGAAGAACAAAAAGCTTGACACCACAAAGATGGATTCTTACAGGCCTATATCGAGCATCCCGCTCCTAGCTAAAATCTTGGAAAAAACAGTCCAACAGCAACTAACCCATCACATTGAAAACAACGCTCCCCTTGATTGCTGCCAGCATGGGTTTAGAGAGTCTCATGGGGTGGATACCCTTCTGACTACACTATTCAACTCCCTTACCATCGGGCTCGATAACATCAGGAAGGGTTTCGCCCTTATCTTTCTGGACATCGCAGCCGCCTTCGACTCGGTGGACCACAAGATACTCCTCTCTCGCCTTGCTGAGAAGGGCATCCATGGCAATGCGCTATCATGGTGCGCATCATACCTGAGTAACAGATTGCAACATGTCCGTTCCGGCTCCTCATTATCAGACCCTTTTCCACTAGAAAAAGGCGTTCCGCAAGGCTCATCCCTCTCAGCCCTATTATTCAATATCTATATGCAGCCCATCTGCAGCCTTATCCGGTCCTTTAACATCAACTGCCTAGTATATGCCGACGATGTCCTAATGTTCACCCCAATAGACACAGACCATCCAAACCTTGACCAGCTCTCCTCATGCTTCAATGCCGTCACAGACTGGCTACACAACCAAATGCTCAGGATAAATCTAAAAAAGACAGAAGTCTTATTCATTGGAAGAGACCATTCTTTCACTCCCCCCTCATCAATCAAGGTGAACAACGCAGAACTCATCTCCAAGACAACGATCAAATACCTAGGCGTAACACTTGATCAGCACCTGGACATGCATGCTCATATAGACAATACCATCAGGACAATTTACCATAAACTACGGACACTACACCTCATAAAGAACACTCTGGAACCAAATGACTTCAGAACAGTCTTCCAGGCCATAATCATGCCCCACTTCGATTACGCCAATTCCATCCTACTTGGCCTCCCAAAGAGCTCGATAAACCCCTTGCAGCTGGCGATGAACACCGCAGCTAGAACCCTCTATGGAGCATCTCGCAGAGACCATATCACCCCCATTCTGAAGAGCCTTCACTGGCTCCCCATCCAATACAGGATCACATTTAAGATCCTAACCATGACCTTCAAAGCAGTCAAAGGTATCACCGCAACTATCCTGTCAGATCTGATTCAACCTACACCAGACAACAGACCAAGAAGAACCACATCCTGCAATACCATCCTCCTTCCAAAAGCCATCACTAAATGCAACAAATCCACTAGAAAGCGTGCCTTTGCCTTGTTTGCCCCCTCATGCTGGAACTCCCTCCCAACAGAAATCCGGACCATAAACAACCTCCCCCAGTTCAGAAAAGCCCTCAAACAGCACCTATTTATACAACACTTTTGTAACTCTGACAGCATCACCTAGACGGTATCACACGTCCTTACAGTCTCTCAATCCAATGCCGCCTAACCAATCTCATATGACAACTCTCCACCTCACCCAACCTTCCCCTTTAGGGCCTGTATCATAAACTCTGCTATGATGCAATCCCCTTTTGTATATAATGTATAAAGTTCAATTGTTATCCATGTTTAAATTCCCCTTTTGTATATTATGTATAAAGTTCACCTGTTATCCATGTTTAAATTCCCTGTTTTATGTAAGTTCAATGTATTGCTGTTCCACATTGTACCAACTTGTTCCTTGTAAACTGCGCTGATGCCGAATAGTGCGGTATAGAAAAGCGTTAAATAAATAAATAAATAAAATAAAAAATGGGACCAGATGGGATACACCCGAGAATACTCAGGGAACTTGGGGATGTTCTAGCAGCTACACTGACTGACCTTTCTAATGCCTTGTTGGAGTCAGAAGTGGTGCCAGAGGACTAGAGAGAGGCACATGTGGTCCCTTTATACAAAAGCGGAAGTAAGGATGTGGTTGAAAACTACAGGCTAGTTAGTTTAACCTCGGTGGTGAGTAAATTATTGGAAGTGCTGCTGAAAGAGAAAATAGTGAGGTTTCTGAAGTCCAACAGATTATAGGATCCGAGGCAGCATGGATTCACCAAAGGCCGGTCTTGTCAGACAAATCTGATTGATTTCTTTGACTGGGTGACCAGGGAATTGGACCAAGGGAGAGCCCTAGATGTGGTGTATTTAGATTTCAGTAAAGACTTTGACACCGTTCCGCACAGGAGACTTATAAACAAAATGAGCACCCTAGGGATGGACCCTAAAGTTACTGCATGGGTTAGAAACTGGTTGGGTGGGAGGCGACAAAGGGTACAGGTAAATGGAGCTCACTCTGAGGAGGAGGAGGTTACCAGTGGTACGCAGGGATCTGTCCCTGGTCCGATTCCTTTTAACATCTTTGTTAGTGATATTACGGAAGGGCTGTCAGGTAAGGTTTGCCACTTTGCGGATGATACCGAAATTTGCAAAAGAGTAGACACCCAGGAAGGTGTAGATAGCATGAGGAGGGATCTAGCTAAGCTTGAAGAATGGTCTAGAATTTGGCAGCTCAGATTTAATGTTAAAAAATGCAAGGTCATGCATTTAGGCTGCAGCAATCCAAGGACGCGATATAGTATAGGGGGTGAAGTACTTCTGTCCACAAAAGAAGAGCGGGACCTAGGCATGATTGTGTCTGATTACACAGGTACACTAAAAAAATTTTTTTTTAAACTGCCTCTAATGTTTCGATTGATTTTTACGTTTTTTGGTGCGCTGAATCCAAATCTGGTAACCAATTTGCTCCATCACGTACAGAGTTTTTGCTACATTGGGTTAGCAGTTTGAGGTGAACGTTTCAGATTGAGTGCGATCGAGATAAAAGTTTCTTGGATGAATTCTTTATACTAATTGTTTAGTAGTTATTCAAATAAGAATAAAGAAAATTGTAACAAGGCAGCACATAAGAATAGAGTAATGTCAACAAAACACACTGTGATGGTAGCAAAATTGTCTGCACTTAAAACAGCCACATATATGTGCACAAACATTGAGCATATAAGAGCGAGGTTAGACACAAAGCAAAGCAAAGAAATGTGCAAAAAATGTTGTACAGGTATGTATGTAAGAATAGAAAACGCAAACCGCACCATTGCAATACATGAAGACAAACACCCGATGGTGTGAAAATAAAATTCTAATAAATGAGATCCGACACTGTGGTAATAACTAGCAAATTTTTATTTCAAAGTTTAGTAAAAACACGATATTTGTCAACACAGTTTAGATTTTAAAGTCATTCTTGGGTCAATCAATCTCCTGGTGGGCCCGTTTCTTCTTCCCCCGAATGCTTCTCTTGGTGCGCTGCTTGGCGTATTTTTCATCTGGGGTTTCCCGCAGCAGCAACCAGCAGAAATCAGCCATCATAGTGGTGTTCCATCTTCCTTGGTACCTTCTCTCTGCGTCCTTGATGTCCTGGTGAAACCTTTCACCTTGTTCTTCACTGTACGCCCCCAAGTTTTCGGGAAAGTAGTTCACATGGGAGTGCAAGAAATGGACTTTCAGGCTCATGTTACAGCCTTGTTCTTTGAAGGCATTGAGCATCCTGGCAACAATATCCTTATAGTTCTCATCCCGCCTGTTCCCCAAGAATTTGAGAACAACATCCTTGAAGGAATCCCAGGCTTCTTTTTCCTTCTCAGACATCGTTTCAGCGAATGCTCCATCTGAAATGAGTTTCCTTATATCAGGGCCAACAAACACTCCTTCCTTTAGCTTTGCTTCAGAAAGTCGGGGGAACTTTGAGCAAAGGTACCGAAAGCACTCACCATCTTTTGGAAGGGACTTGATGAATTGCTTAATGAGACCCAACTTAATGTGGAGAGGTGGTAATAGAATTTTATCACGAGGTACCAAGCTCTCATGAAGAACATTTTTCTCACCGGGTCTCAAATACTCCCGAATTGGCCAGTCTTTTTTCCCCCAGTGTAGGTCGCGGGCCCGGCTATCCCACAAGCAAAGGAAGCAGGGATATTTGGTGAAACCGGATTGCTGCCCTAATAGCATGGATAGAATTTTAAAGTCTCCACAAATCATCCACTTATGCTCATCATAACGAATCTTCTGAAGAATCAGGGCCAAATTCTCGTATTTTTCTTGGAGAATAACAGAGTGAGCAATAGGAACTGAAGCGAATGTGTTGCCATTATGAAGAAGAACACCTTTTATGCTGTCTTTTGATGAATCAATGAACAGCCGCCATTCAGCAGGATCATACTTGAGTTTAAACTTTTCCATCACTCCGTATATATCGTTGCAAAATACCAAATCTTCCTCTTTGCTGAAATACTTCAAAAATTGTGTCTCGCGGTTGCGGTACTAATAAAAAGTTGTTCCTGGTGACAATAGATTTTTCTGTTTAAGCCGAGAAGCTAGCAGTTGGGCAGCATCTTTTGGGAGTCCTAAATCCCAGACTAAATCATTCAATTCAGCTTGAGAGAAAAGTTCAGGTTTCGGATCTGGTTCAGTTTCAAACTCGGAAGTACTGGACTCATCGGGAAAAGCCATCTGATGAGTCTCATCATGATCAGAACCGTCCACACAAATATGATCCAAAGATTTTGGTGGTTCAGGCACAGGTACTTCGTTGCTATGAGGCATAGGCCTAATTGCTGAGGGAAGGTTGGGGTAACTTATTACGTTCTTATTTTTTAAGTTGTATCCCTTCACAATGCAAGAGCAAAAATAGCAGTCACTGCTGTGGTCTCTTTGTTCACGCCACATCATAGGTATTCCGAAACGAAATGCTTGTTTTTTACCTTTCATCCATAAGCGTAGATCTTCCTCACATGTCTTGCACACTTTGTGAGGAGCCCACGGTTTGTCTTGATCGCCTAACTTCAAACCGAAATAGGCGAAATATACTTTTTTAATAAATGCAGAAATGTTCCTCTGCCGCTTTTTCACGGTATATTCCCCACAAATAAAACAAAAACTGTCCGGAGAGTTGACGCAACCTCTGGCTCTGTGAGCCATCACAAATACACAGCACTGCAAACTACAACTGTAGTGAACCACTTCGGAATAAAGCTGGATTACGACTGAGCAAACAAAAGGTAATAATGAACTTGCAAGAAACTGAAATTTGACAGGAACGTTCATGTCGCAACCACCGTGTTTGAGCGAGCGAGCGAACGAGGCGAGGCGAACAGGAAAGAACATGCGCCAGCGCGAGTACTGGATTTAGCCCCCCGCCTCCCAATTGTCCTGTTAATGTATAAAATGAATACAAAACACTCTAAAATATCATGAGGGAGTGTTTCTAGTTAGTTAACCATTACAACCTCTATTTTGGGCCAAGAAAATAAACTGCAGTCGGCTAAAAAGAAATTATGTGAACATTCCTTCTATGGGTAAGAAATCTAATTTTGCAAGAAAACGTGACGTGTTGGAACATTTTGGCTATTTTTCCTGGATTCAGCACCCCAAAATCTATAGGAATCAGTTGCAAAACTGGAGGCAGTTTTTTGGTAGTGTACCTGTGTTATCTTAAAGTAGCTAAACAGGTAGAAAAGGCAATGGCAAAAGCTAGAAGGATGCTTGGGTGCATAGGGAGAGGAATGGCCAACAGATGAAAGGAGATGATAGTGCCTCTGTATGTCTTTGGTGCAACCTCATTTGGAGTATTGTGTGCAATCCTGGATACTGCACCTTCAAAAGGATATAGACAGGTTGGAGTCGGTACAGAGGGTGGCTACTAAAATGGGTAGTGATCTTCATTATAAAGCATATGAAGACAGACTTAAGGATCTTAATATGTATACTTTAGAGAAAAGGCAGGATAGAGGTGATATGATTGAGACTTTTAAATACCTCCGTGGCATAAATGCACAGGAGGAGAGCTTCTTTCTATGGAAAGCAAGCTCTGCTATGAGGGAACACAGGATGAGGGTGAAAGGGGGATAAACTCAGGAGTAATATGCGGAAGTATTTCATTACAGAAAGAGTGGTAGATGCATGGAATAGTATCCCAGTGGAGGTGGTAGAGATGAGGACAGTATCTGAATTCAAAAAAGCATGTGACAATCACAGAGGATCTCTAAAGGAAAAAAGGGGACTAGATAGGCCATGTGGTCTTTTTCTACTATCATGTTTCTATCTATGCACATATATTTGACACACTACTAGCTACAACGCCTGATCTGGAATGAATGGGCACTGACAGTCTTGGTCTTTCCTAATTGTAGATTAGCTAGATTAGTTACTTAATTGTATTTTATTCACTAAATAATTCACTTTCATCCCTCTCCTTTCTCTTTGACAGAACTTCACCCTCCTATACAGCCACTTCTTAGGTTGGATTTATACCTCCAGTACTCGCAGGTGCTCCCTTTTCCCCTCGATCTTTCTCCTACCTATCCTTCAATTACTTCCTCTTTCCTATGCTCTACTCTCCATTTTTTCTTATGGCTCCACATCACTTTTTCTTCCTTTTATTGACACTCCCTAACCGTCTTCCCTCATACCAACAACTTAAAACCTTCCCTCCTTATTACCCTCTCTCTACCTTCCCCATTTCTTCCTCCATCTTGTCCTCCACCCTTTCTTCAGCTCTTGAGCTTCACCTTTTTCTTTCTCTCATTTGTCACTCTCCTTTCTCTCTGAAACAACCTCATCCTCATTTCTGCCATGCCATCTTCTCTCTGCCTAACACTCTTCTTCTCCTTATTCTTTCATCCGGTGAAATTAATCCCAACCCTGGCCCTGCTAGACTTTTCTCTCACTCCCATGATAGTTCCTCTCTTAGCTACTCCAATCTCATTCATATCCCTCTTCTTTCCCCCTCCTCTATCCCTTTCTCATGTGCCTTATGGAATGCATATTCCCTATCTAATAAACTTGCATTTACCCACAATCTCTTTATCTCTAACACTTTCATCTTCTGGCTCTTACTAAGACTTGGCTGCTCCCTGATGACACAGCTTCAGTCGCTGTCCTCTGTCATGGCGGCTACCAATTCTCTCACACGCTTTGTCCCACTGGCTGTGGTGGTGGTGGTGGGTTTCTGATCTCTCCTGCCAATTTCAACCCCTTCTTCTACCTCTGTCTCACACCTGTCCCCTCTTTTGAAGTCCATTCCATCTGCCTTTTTAATCCCTTACCTCTCCGGATAGTTGCTATTTATTGACGCCCAGAAAAGTCCACTTCTACCTTTCTCACTGACTTTGACTCATGGCTTTCCTTCTTTCTGGATTCATCTTTCCCCTCCCTTATGCTCGGTGATTTTAATATTCATGTTGATAACAATTCTGATCCCTACACTTCTAAGCTCCTTTCCCTTAACTCCTCATTCAGCCTCCAGCTTTGCTCTACTGCCCCTACTCACGAGCACGGTCACTGCCTTGAGCTTGTTTTCTTCTCTAACCCTCTAACTTCCATACCTCAGTCCTTCCCTTATCTGACCATCACCTGCTAAGCTTCATTCTTCATCATTTCCCACCTCAATCTCGCCCATTTTCCTCCTACTTTTTTTAGAAATCTTCATACTATCAATCCATCGGCTCTCTCCACTATTATCTCATCACCTCTTTCCTCCATCTTGTCTTCTAAGTCTGTTGATGAGGCTGTTGTTTCCTATAAGACTACACACTCCTCTGCTCTGGATGCTCTTGCTCTGCCCATAATAAACCTACAACAGAACAAAACAACTCAATATCCCTCACACTTAATAAACTCAAAATACACCAGGGAAACTTGCAAAAAATATTTAAAGAAAAAAGGCTCTTAGGACAAAGGAAGAATATTGTCTCAAAAAAGGGGGGAGGAAGAGACAGAAGAAATTCACAACTGTCTCTGGCACCTGGAATTCCAACCGGGTTAAGAGGGCTCAAGGCAAACCGGTAAAAACAACACAATTAAAAATGCTTAACGCAGAAAGCACTTACAGTGGTGTGCAAAAGTCTGGAATCACTTGTAAATTTGACGTTTTTTTCAACTTCGTGACCTTATATCTTAATTTCTTTTTCCTCCCAGTGGCTTTATCTGTGTATCTCATGAAAAGTGATAGATTTGGCTATTAGGGCCAAATTTTAATATCGGTTTGGCCTTATTTTCTGAGTTTGTTCCCATAGTTGTCCTGTTGATAGATTTTCTGTGAAAATCGCGTAATGTACATCGTTGGCCAATGATATATTATTGTAAGTATGCTTTAAAATATTATCGACGCACACCAGGTTTCCTTCAAATTAATGTATGTGGCCTTGAAAAAGGCCGTTTTTATGTGTCAGTGATGGCTCAGTATTTGATGGGCCACCCTTTGTTCTTGATCACCTGACTGCACCTTGTCGGCATTGAATGAACCAGTCTGACAAGGTGCTCGTTGGTGACAATGCGGTTCCAAGCTGCAATGAGTGACTCAATCAGCTCACGCTTTGATGTTGGATGCCTCGTGGATATTTCCAAGGCCACCTTGTGCCACAGGTTCTCGACTGGATTCAGATCTGGAGATTGGGCAGGCCAGTCCATTGACTTGATGTTGTTCCGCTGCTTCCAGGTGATCACCTGTCTGGAGCGATGGCAGGGTGCATTGTCATCTTGGAACAGGAACTGGCCAGGAAACAGCTGGTGTGCTGATGGCACCATGCACATTTGCAGTATGGTGATGTACTTGGCCCTGTTGACCATTCCATCGACGATGTGAAGACGTCCAACACCACTGGCAGCCATGCAGCCCCAGACCATGACCTTCAAAGGATGCTTCACAGTGAGGTTGAGATACTCAGGCTTGAATTCCTCTTCAGGAAATCTCCTCACATAGGTGTGGGCCTGGTTACCAAACAGGCAGAAGGTGCTTTCATCACCGAATAGCACCTTTTCCCACATTTCAGTCGACCAGGTTGAGTGCTTTCTCGCCCACACGATCCGGTTGCGCCTTTGTATGTCAGTCATCAGTGGCTTATTCTGTGTTTTCAGTCCCGAAGAACAAACTGCAGGCACCGGTGACGAACTGTTGATGAGCCGACAATGACCTCACTCTTGTCTGACCACTCTCGAAGTAGCTGAGGAGAGGTCAACTTGCGATTAGTCAGTGAAATGTGTCGTAGTGCGCGGTCCTGACATGATGTTGATGCACATGGACGACCTGAACGAGGCTTGTCCACCACTGAACCCATTTCTTTCTTCTTCTGTACAATCTTAACAACAGCACTCTGACTGCAGCCAACTTTCCTGGCTATCTGACGGCTTGAAAATCCTTCCTCGCTCATAAAGGACACACGAACACGCTCCTCCAACGTCAGGGTCCGAGTCATCTTCATGGTCGATCCAGAAAGCGTATGAAATTCAAAAATGCCACGCATTTTTATAGCTGCACTGTTGGCTAGATATCTGCATTGTGATTGATTAGTGAAACCAGCCTCCTGATTGGTCAGAAATAACGTGTGCATATTGGATAATTTCGATACAGTTTTGACGCAGGATCCACAAAAATCGCAGTAGCTATCTCCCAGTGTCTGTAAAGTATTTAAATTGGAAGCAATGAATGCAAAAAAGTCAACTCTAATAGCCAAATGTATCCTTTTTAACGTGGTAGAAAGATGAATATGCTGGGCTAACGCAAAATTTAAAAAAAAATGTTAGAAAGTACGAAAAACGCAAAACTCACAAGTGATTCCAGACTTTTGCACACCACTGTATTTAGCACTACCCATTCATTTCATTCATCGGTTCCCTCCAACAGCATGTGAGTTTTTTACCATTTTTAAATGCATTTAATACAAAGAAAAACCACTTAGCTGAAACCATGGTGGATCACCAGGTGCAGGAATTCAAAAGCTGTGTGACAAATTGGTCAACTCAAGTTTCGCCTGCTTATTTTCGGGCTGCTTCAGGACTTTTCACCCACAGTTAACTAAATTTACTAGCCAAAAACAAAAACCAACAATAGTGGCTATTTAAACGTAGGGAGCGGATGGCACATGAGCAAACCCTAACCAATAGGATCACATTATAGTAAGCCACTCCACTGCTTCATTCAACCTGCAGCAGATAGTATAGGTGAACATACACCTTGTGGTATGGAAGGAAGTGCTCCTGTAGCTAGGACCTGTCTGCCAGAATGTGTAAAACCCTCTCGCACTGAGGAGATTTCTCCAGGACTATGTGCCCATGAGGGGAGGGTTAGGACGGCCATTACAGTTGGCAATTCAATCATTAGGTATGTAGATAGCTGGGTGGCTAGTGGACGAGAGGATCGCCTGGTAACATGCCTATCTGTTGTGAAGGTAGCAGACTTCATGTGCTACCTGGACAAGGTTTTAGATAGTGCTAGGGAGGAGTCTGTTGTCTTGGTACATGTTGGCACCAATGACATAAGAAAGTATAGGGGGCAGGTTCTGGAGGCCAAAATTAGGCTTTTAGGTAGTAAGCTGAAATCCAGAACTTCCAGAGCAGCATTCTCTGAAATGCTTCCCATTCCATGCACAGGACCCAAAAGGCAGGCAGAGCTCCACAGTCTCAATGCGTGGATGAGACGATGGTGCAAAGAACAGGGTTTTGGATTTGCTAGGAACTAGAAGGCCCTCAATATCTTTATAAGTATGTAGCGGGAGTAAGCATGGCAGCATTTCTAAAATGTAGTTCACTTTGGGGACTATCATCATTTTCACAGTTTCTAAGCGGCCCCACCATGTGAGAGATAAGGGAGACCAACGATTTGTGAGCTCACAGACTTTGGAGACTACTTCTTTGGCATTAAAACTGATAGTGTCTTCTAAAGGAGAACAGTAATGGACCCCGAGATACTTCACCATGCGGGATTGCCAAAGGAAGGGAAAGGCCTGCATGTCAGCCTCATGTACCCAGCGGTTCAGTGGGAATGCTACAGATTTGGTCCAGTTAATTTTATAGCCCGATAATTGTGAGTATCCGTCAATCAGATCCAAGACAGCTGGAACCGAATCGAGGGATACGAAAAGCATAAGGTCATCTGCATATGCAGAGAGTTTAATCTCCCTATGACTGAAGGGGACACCTCGAATACGTGCGGACTGTCTAATAAGGAGGGCTAGGGGTTCAAGAGCTAGATCAAAGAGCATTGGTGATAGGGGGCAACCTTGACGCGTGCCTCTTTGGAGATTAAATGGCTGAGACTTGATGGCATTTACACAAATACTGGCGACAGGTTGAGTATACATGACTTGGAGATATCGGAGGAAGCCCTCCCCAAAGCCATACCATCGGAGAACTGCAAATAAGAAGGGCCATTCTAGACGATCAAAGGCTTTTTCGGCATCCAGGGAAAGACCCACCCATGGATGATCTAGATTGGCAGCACTGGATAGCACATGGCACAAGGTCCGAGCATTGTCAGCAGTTGATCTGCCGGGTATAAAACCGCATTGGTCGGGGTGAATTAGGGTGGCCATCGTGTCAGATAGCCGGGTGGCCAAGATCGTTGCGAAGATCTTATAATCGGCATTAAGTAGGGAGATTGGACGGTAGTTGGCGGTTAGTAGCGGGTCTCTGCCTTCTTTCTCAAATACTACCACATTAGCTGCAGAAAAGGATCCCAAAGAGGATGTATCTACCGCAAGGGCAGTAAAATAGAGTTTTAAATAGGGAACTAAATCTGCACTGAACGTTCTGTAGAATTCGGTCGGGAGACCATCGGGCCCTGCGGCACGGCCCGAGGCTGTTCGTTTTAGGGCAGATTGGATCTCTGAAGTAGAGAAGGGTTCATCCATCGCATCCCTATCATCTTCAGAGAGGGTCGGCCGCTGAATGCCAGAAAGCAATCGCTCGAATGTCTCTGACGAGAACTCACATTCAGATTGATATAGGCGGGTATAGAAATCCCGAAAGAGCTCTACAATGTCGGAGTCTGTGGTCACTATGCCCCCTCCCTGTGGAGCTCGAAGGGCCGCTACGCGTTTGGCTTCTTTTTGACCTTTCAAGGCGTTGGCTAAGAGTCGACCGGCTCGGTTATTTTCACGATAATATGTCCCTCGCTGAAGCTCAATACTCTTAGAAGCTGCAGTTGAGAGGATTGAATTATATTGAAAACGGAGACGCTGTAATCGAATTAATACACATGGATCAGTACGTGAAGTTAGAACTCGTTCGCCTGCTTTTATTTGTTGGTCTAGTATAAGTAGCCGCTGTTTGCGTTGTTTCCGCAGGCGGATTTGATAGCTAGTGATCGTTGCCCGAATGGCCGCTTTGAAGCCCTCCCACCACGCCCAATTCGCAGTATCCTGGGGTAGATTAAAATGGAAGTAATCCTGTATGGCTGCTCGAATTTCTAACTGGAACTCTGGCTGAGTTAACAGGGCTCTATCAAAGAACCAGGCCCCCGAATTCCCCTGGGGTGCAGTAGTGTGTAATTGAAAGGAAATGGCAGCATGATCTGAAATATGTTGGGAGTGAATCTTTGCAGTGTCCACCTGAGGAACTAACAGTTTTGATATTAGAAAGAAGTCTATGCGAGACTGGGATTTATGAGGGGAAGAGAAGAAGGTGAAGTCAAGCTCATTGGGGTGTAGTAACCTCCATAGATCAACTAAAGCAAGATCTTTGATCAGGGAGGTAAGCGTAGTGTGACTCTTGGGGGGACCACTTGTCCTAGGCGGCTGTTTGTCAATCAGGGGATCAAGGACTAGATTGAAATCCCCCCCAATTATCAATGAAGTATTAGCAGAGGCCTGCGCAACCTGAGCAATGGTAGCAAAAAAGGCAGGGTCATCCACATTAGGAGCGTAAAGGCATATACATGTAACTTCAAGGCTACCTATCTTGAGGTGAACTCTAGACCATCTACCTTCTGTATCTGAGCTAGTCGCAATAATAGTAGCATGCAAAGATTTCCTAACCAGTATGGCAACCCCACATTTCTTAGAAACGGCTGGGGAATAGGCGGCCACCATGTAAGGTTTAATATTGAGGTTAAGAGTTTCCTTCGAATTTAAATGCGTTTCTTGGAGAAAAATCAGATCCGCAGCTTCCTGACTTAGGTAGCTTAGGATTTTCTTCCGTTTTATCGGATTATTGATTCCTTTTACGTTCAATGAGAAAATCTTACATGGTGCCATCAATCGGTAATAGACATTTTAGGTAAGGGCGCTTGAAAACATACAACATAATCAGAATCTGTACAACAATGACATAATCACCGAGTATTCTGGCTAATACACCCCATATTGAAAAGTATGTACCAAAGTATCTTAGAGAAGAAGCAAAACCCCCAAAGAATATGGCGACCATATGTCTGCGGGAGGAGGCCCTAGAGAGGAAATAGAAAGACATAAAAAAGAGAAAAGAAACACCAGAGTCCATAATTAACACTGTCTCTGATACTCATCGAGGCTACTGTGGGTAGATGGAGTCGGGTCACAGATATCATCAAAAGTAAGGCAACAAACTGCCCTCGCCAGACTCTTTGCTGGGCTGCGGCAGATCCAATATGGCAGGTACAGCGGATATGAGAATACTTGCAGGAATATTCTGGAAGTCAGCGCATCAAGTCGGCTTCTTTGGAATCCAAAAACTCCGCTAGTAGATCAGGGTCCTCAAATGTTCTTGTCTGATTGTGAAGCGTGACTCGGAGCTTGGCCGGGTACATCAGGCCATAGCGTGCTTGTAGTTGTTGAAGCCTCGGCCGGAATTCCAGAAAGCGCTTTCGGCGGTCGACCGTGGGTTTAGCCAAGTCGGGATAGAAGGAGATCTTGTGGCTCTCAAACTCCATATGGCCCTTTGCCCGAGAGGCATTTAGAATTTGCTCCACGTGTTGATATCTCAAAAGTCGAAAAATGATAGGCCGCGGGGTCTTCCTGTTGAGCGTTATGCTTGTGGGTACACGATGAGCGCGATCGATCTCCAAATCTTTGGTAAAGGTGATTTGGAGCAGGGAAGGGAGGATTTTGCATAAAAACTCTTTCATGTCTCCCGATTCCGCTCCCTCCGGTATGCCCACGAGTCGTAAGTTGTTGCGGCGCGCTCTATTAGTCACATCTTCAACCTCTTTCTGCAAGGCCCGCACCTGACGTTCAACTTTGTCGAGTTTGGACAACCGGGCCGCATGGGAGTCCAATATGCTCTCCATTTTGTCCTGACGCGAAGAAAGCCCTTCTAGCTTGCTTTGCAGCACACCAAAATCTTCCCGCAGCGCTCGGAGTGCTTCACCGTTTGACTGCACGAGGTTTTTGACCCCTCTAATCTCTGCGAGGATTTCCTGCTGCATTTCGGGGCCCTCGCACAAGGCCAGCCCCTTCTGCGGGGACGGAGGTTCAGTTTTGGAACGTTTGCCGTGAGAAGCCGCTGGAGATCCAAATTCCAGGCGCGTGGGTTTGGTCCCCGCCATCTCACCAATGTGCCCCGGCAAGATCAGAGTAGAAGTTCCAAGTATGTACGGTGTTAATTCAGGATTCTGAGTAGGCCTCTCGGGAGCCTCAGCGTTATGCAACCATCCCGCTGGACATCAGGCTCCGCCCCCCGATTTGCTAGGAACTAGGCATTCTGGGGAAGGGATAGGCTTTTCCGAAAGGATGGGCTCCACCTTAACCAGGAGGGAACCAGGCTGCTGGCATTAACCTTTAAAAAGGAAATAGAGTGGCTTTTAAAATAGATAATAGAGGAAAGCCAACAGTCACTCAGGAGTGCATAGTTCAAAAGGATGTATCCTTGAAGGACACTAGCAAAAGAGGAAAGTTAGGGCATCCTGACAGAAAGGTTGCAATAAAGATAAAAGTAACCCAGATGCGCTTAAGTACAGAGGTGAAAGATTCTAAATTACCCCATCAACTGATAACCAGAATTAATATGAATAAAATACAACCTCTAAAATGCCTATATGCAAATGCTAGAAGACTAAAAAATAAGATGGGAGAGCTAGAATATATATGTAGCACTAAATATCATTGGCATCTCAGAGACCTGGTAGATGGAGAACAACCAATGGGACACTGTGATAACTTGGGTACAAACTATATTACAATGATAAGGTAGATCAAATTGGTGGAGGGGTTGCACTCCATGTTAGAGAAGGCACTGAGCCACATATTGTAGGATTAATGTTTTGCAGGAAACAAAATACACTGTAGTATCTCCATGGATAGAAATTCCATGTAAAAATGGGAAGGCTATGGAAGAGGGGGTGTACTATCAACCACCTGGCCAGAATGAATAGGTGGATGATGAAATGCTGAAAGAAATGAGGGAAGCTAACAAAAGTTACAACACAATAATAATGACTGATTTCAATTACCCCGGTATTGAATGGGTCAATGTCACACCAGGACAAGCTAGAAAGATAAAGTTTCTAGATTTATTTATTTAACATTTTTATACCACTTTATCATTTCAATCAAAGCGGATTACATTGTAACTTAAATTTGGTAATATACAATAAACAGGGACATTGATAACTTGGATTTTTTTCTGAGGCAGTGGAGGGTTAAGTGACTTGCCCAAGGCCACACGGAGTGCTAGTGGGAATTATACCCTGGTCTCTTGGTTTCCAAGCCAACGCTCTAACCAGTAGGCTAATCCTCCACTCCATAGATGAAATAAATGACTGCTTCTTGGAGCAACTGGTTCATAAACCAATAAGAGGGGAAACTATTTTGAACCTAGTCCTTAGTGGAACACAGGATTTAGTTCAAGAGGTAAGGATTTTGGGGTCACTTGGTCATAGTGATCATAACATGATCACATTTGATTTAATAACTTGAAGAAAGATGACAAGGAAATCCACAGTACTACCTTTTAACTTTCAAAAGGGAGACTATGATAAAATGAAGAAAATAGTTAAGAAAAAACTAAAAGGAACAGCTGCAAAGGTTAAAGATTTACATCAAGCATTGATGTTGTTTAAAAGTACTATCTTGGAAGCCCAGACCAGATGTATTCCATGCTTTAAGAAAAGTAGAAGGAAGGCTAAACAGTGGGCAGCATGGTTTAAAGGTGAGGTCAGAGTGGCTGTTGTAGCCAAAAAAGCATCTTTCAGGAAATGGAAATGGAGCCAAATAATGAAGATGGAAAACAACATAAGCCTTGGCAAGTTAGATGCAAGGCATTGATAAGGCAGGTAAAGAGAGAATTTGAAAAGAAGCTTGACATGGTAGCAAAAATGCATAACAAAAAATTTCTCAAGTACATTCGTAGCAAAAAGCCTGTGAGTCAGCTGGACCACTGTGCGATAGAGGGGTAAAAGCGGAGCTAAGGGAGGACAAGGCCATTGCAGAGAGACTGAATGAATTCTTTGCTTCAGTCTTTACTGAAGAAGATGTAGGGAAGTTATCTGTACCTGAAATGTTATATAAAGGTGATGTACCTGAAGAACTAAAAGAAATATTGATACATCTGGGAAGATGTATCACAACTACTGGATAAACTGAAGAGTAGTGAATTACCTGGACCAGATGGTATACATTCAAGGGTGTTGAAAGAATTGAAATATTAGATTGCAGACCTACTTTTAGTAGTCTGTGAACTATCATCACAAACATCTGTAGTACATTTAGACTGGAGAATAGCCAATATAATGCCAATTTTTAAAAAGGGTTATAGGGGTGATCCGGGAAGCTACAAACCGGATGTGTAGAAACCATTATAAAGAATAAAATTACTGAACACGTAGATAGTTGTGATTTAATGGGAGAAAGCCAACATGGATTTAGCCAAGGAAAGTTTTGTCTTACTAATCTATTATATTATTTTGAAGGTGTGAATAAGCAGGTAGACAAAGGTGAGCCAGTTGATACAGTGTATCTGGATTTTCAGAAAGCCTTTGAAATAAGTTTTGTAAATAGTTTACCCCTGTTATCCAAGTTTCTGTCCCCTGTTATATGTAAACTCATACATGTTAACTGTACTGAGCATTTTGTTACATGTAAACCGCGCTGATGCTGAATAGTGCGGTATATAAGAGACTGTAAATAAAATAAAAAATAACAAGGTCTCTCATGAGAGACTCTTGGCATAATTAAAAATTCATGGGATTGAAGGCTGTGTAGTACTGTAGATCAGGAACTTGTTAAAAGATAGAAAGCAGAGAGTAGTTCTAAATGGCCAATTTTCTCAACGGAGAAAGTGAATACTGGAGTACCTCAGGAATCTGTGCTGGGCAAGCTGCTTTTTAACATATTCATATATGATCTGAAAAAGCACAGTTACTTACCTGTAACAGGTGATCTCTGGGAACAGCAGGAATTAGTCCTCACATATGGGTACGTCGGAACCGACGGAGCCTGCGCGGGAAAGCTCCCCAGCTTCCCAGAAAGGAAAGCTTTTGGGGCCTCCCACAGCGCATGCGCGCTGCCTTCCCGCCTTCCTGACCAACTCTCCTCAGTTCGAGTTTAAAGCTAGAACAATAGAGAGAGGAAAGGAAAGAGAGAGAGAGAGATACAACTCCTAGGGGAGGTGGGTGGGTTGTGAGGACTAATTCCTGCTGTTCCCAGAGATCACCTGTTACAGGTAAGTAACTGTGCTATCTCCAGGAACAAGCAGGAATGAGTCCTCACATATGGGGACTCCCTAGCTAAGATGCCGGGGAGATCCCCCCAAGGGTATGAGATCCAGAAGGGTTCCTCATCTTCCTATGGATCTCAGGCATCCATACAGGGAAGGTGGGCAGGAGTTGATTAAGAATGGAACAGGTGTCTGAGGACAGCCTGACCAAACAAGGCATCCCGGCGGGAGTCCTTGTCCAAACAGTAATGGGCTGTAAAGGTATGAACCGAGGCCCAGGTGGCTGCTCGACAGATCTGATTGATGGATACAGAGTGAAGATGAGCCATAGAGGTGGCCATGGCTCTCACATTGTGAGCTGTGACATGGCCCTCCAGAGAAAGGTTCTTACTTTGGTAAGCAAAAGTGATACACTGAGCAATCCAATTGGACAGTGTTCTTTTAGAGACTGGAAGTCCTAAATGAGAAGGATCAAAAGCAACAAAAAGCTGAGAAGACTTTCGATGTTGCTGTGTCCTGTGGAGGTAAAAGGCAAGAGCTCTTTTACAATCCAGAGTATGAAGGTTCCTCTCTGCACTGGATGCATGAGGAGACGGAAAAAAGACAGGTAGATATACCTCTTGATTAAGATGAAAAGGGGAGACCACTTTAGGCATAAAGTGGGGATTAGTCCTAATGACCACCTTATCATGATGAAACCTTGTATAAGGGGGATTAGCCACTAGGGCTTGCAGTTCACTGATACGGCGAGCTGAGGTGACTGCAATGAGGAAAATAACCTTCCAGGAAAGAAATTTCAAGGAGGTAGTGGCTAAGGGTTCAAAGGGTGGCTTCATAAGCTGACCAAGAACCAAGTTTAAGTCCCATGCTACCGGAGGAGGGCGAATGGGAGGCTTAGTTAAAGTTAGGCCTCTCATAAATCTTGCAATAAGAGGATGAGAGGAAACAGATTGTCCATTGAGAGGTTTAAGGGATGCTGCAATAGCGCTCAAATGGACCCTTACTGAATTTGTTTTAAGGCCTGCATTGGAGAGATGCAGGAGATATTCCAGTAAAGAATTTAAAGGTAGTGCTAAAGGGTCAAGACCCTTTTGAGCACACCAAATGGAAAATCTTTTCCATTTAAAAGCGTAAGAACGCCTAGTGGAAGGTTTCCTAGAGGCATGGAGGATATCCTTCACTTGCTGAGAAAGATTGGAGTCTTGAAGGTCTAGGCCTTCAGTAACCAAGCTCTGAGGTGAACGGACTTGGGGTTTGGGTGCCACAAAGTCCCCTCCTCCTGAGACAGAAGGTCTGGGGCAGCTCCCAAGTCCAGGGAGGGGGCTTGGGAGAGATGCAGAAGTAGAGGGTACCATACTTGGCGTGGTCAGCGTGGAGCTATGAGGATCATAGATCCTTGGTCCCTCTGAAGTTTGAACAGAGTCTTGGGAATCAAAGGAATGGGTGGAAAGGCATAGAGGAATTCCTGACCCCAATGAAGGAGGAAGGCATCCTTGGCCTGAGCTCCCTGACACGGAATTCTGGAACAGAACCGGGGAAGTTTGGCATTCCACGGACTTGCAAATAGGTCTATGTCCGGGATTCCCCATTCCTGGAAGATTCTGAGTACCTGATCCATGTGCAGGGACCATTCGTGTGGAAGCAGAACTCGACTGAGTCTGTCTGCCCAAGAGTTTTGGATTCCTGGGAGGTATACTGCCAGGAGATGGATTTGATGCTTTCTGGTGAAGGCCCACAATCTTAGAGCTTCGTTGCAAAGCGACAGAGAGCCAGTCCCTCCTTGTTTGTTTATGTAAAACATGGCTACTTGATTGTCGGTATGAACAAGGACTGTCATGTTGTTGAGGAGGGTATGAAAGACCTTGAGAGCAAGGAAAATTGCTCGCAGTTCCAAAAGGTTGATATGAAGGGTGGTCTCCTGTGGAGACCAAGTGCCCTGAGTGGAGAGGTCTTGGAGATGAGCTCCCCAACCTGTTTGGGAGGCATCTGTTGTGAGGGTTGCTTGGGGTAAGAAAGGTTGGAAGGGGGCCCCCAAAAACAGGTTTTGGGTGGACATCCACCATTGGAGAGACCAAAAGAGACGTTTTGAGGTTGCAATTTGGTCTGAGAGAGCTCCTGATGCTTGAGTCCACTGGGTGGACAAAGTCCATTGAGCTGCTCTCATATGCAGGCTAGCATAAGGCACCACATGAACTGTGGATGCCATGTGGCCTAGCAGTTGTAGCATCTCCCTGGCAGTCAAGTGGCTTCTGGACTGGGTTTGAGAGGCCAAGTGCACTAGACGGTGGCAACGGGCTTGAGGAAGATAGGCCCTTGCAGTGGTGGTATCTAGCCAGGCCCGTATGAATTCTAGGGACTGAGCAGGGGTGAGTTGAGACTTTGGCAGATTGATGACAAGTCCCAGATACTGCAGTATGCGTCTGGTGTGGTCCAGGGAAGTCTGAGCCTCGGACTGAGATGGAGCTCGGATGAGCCAGTCGTCCAGGTATGGGAAAACAAAAATTCCCAGGGTGCGTAGAAATGCAGCCACTATTGACATGCATTTGGTGAACACTCTTGGAGCAGAGGCTAGACCGAAGGGGAGTACTCTGTACTGGAAATGTTTTCCTTGGAACAGAAACCGTAGGAATTTTCTGTGGGATGGATGGATGAGTATATGTGTGTACGCATCCTTTAGGTCTAGAGAACAAAGCCAATCCTGACTCTGCAGGTATGGAAGGAGAGTACCTAGAGAGAGCATCTTGAATTTCTCCTTGCATAGAAATTTGTTCAATTCTCTCAGATCCAGAATGGGTCTGTATCCCCCTGTTTTCTTGGGAACGAGAAAATAAGGAGAGTAAAACCCTGACCCCTGTTGAAGAAGAGGAACCTCTTCTATTGCCCTTTGGGCAAGAAGGGTGGTCACCTCCTGACCCAACAGGTGCAGGAGAGATGGGGGAGAATTGAAATGTCTCACCATGGTATGGGGAGGAAGGCTGGAGAAATGTAGTTAGTAGCCCTCTCTGATGATAGAGAGGGTCCACTGTTCTGATGTGATTTGCTCCCATCTGGGAGCAAAATGAGTTAACCTTCCTGGAATGGTGAGAGGCTCTGGCTGTAGTAGAGCCAGAAAAGTTAAGTTCTCTAGAAGTAAGTCAAAAACTCTGAGGAGGTTGGGACTGCTGAACTGTAGCAGTCCCTGCAGGTTTTGCCCTGGCCTGTTTAGATTGCTGACGCTTAGGAGCAAAGCGAACTTGGGAAGATTGTTGGCCAGTATTTGTGGAAAATCTGGTCTTTTTGTAGAAAGGCTTCTTAAAAGATTTTTTCTTGGCAGGGGTAGAGGTAGACTTAGAAAGTCTATCTAAAGCAGCATTCTCTGCATCCATTTGAGTGGCTTTGATTTGCCACTCCTTGCCAAACAGATTTTCACCTGTACAGGGCAGATTGCCCAACCCATCTTGGACCCAGGGTTCTAGGTCAGAGGCCTGGAGCCAAGCAATTCTGCAAGCAGCTATGGCAATACCTGAGGCTCTGCTAGCACCCTCAAAGGAGTCAAAGGCAGCTCTGTTGGAGAACTTTGAAACATCTTGGGTATGCTTTAACAAAAGAAGGAATTCCTCCTTCCTATCCTCTGGGATAAAGGGGAGGAAATGGCGCATCTTCAGTGCAATCTCCTTCAGAAACATGCCCATATAGAGGCTGTATGAATTGATTCTGGCAATAAGCATACTGGCTTGGAAGATTTTCCTACCAAAAGCATCCAAAGTCCTACATTCTCTTCCTGGGGGAGTGGAAGAGTGTCTTTTGGTACTCTTTATCCTTTTCATAGCTGACTGTACCACAATAGAGTGGTGAGGAAGCTGAGTTTTTTGAAAACCAGGAGAAGGAGGGACACGATACATGGTGTCCAAACGACGAGAATGTGGAGATAAGGTGAGAGGAGTCTCCCATAAGTCCATCATGTGTTCTTGAAGAATTTCATGGATGGGCAAGGTGACTGCCTCTTTGGCAACCTTAGAGTATCCCAAAATATCTAATTTTTTTGCTCTAGGTTCTTTTTCAGAGGTTACTGAAACTGAGAGCCCCTTGGCTAGTTCAAGAATGAAGTCTTGAAAGGACAAATCCTCTGGAGGAGACATTCTCCTCTTTGGAGAAGAGGGCTCCTCAGGAAGAGTAAGAGATACTTCAGCAGAGTCTTCTGAGGTATCGGAATCATCAGAAGACTCGAAGTATCGTCTATTAGCTTCCAAAGATCGATACGCGTATCGACCGGTATCCACATCGGGCGTACCCGGAACTGGATCGGTATCGGGATAAACCCCGGAACCGGGAACCGGAACCGGTATCCTGGTGGAAGTGGATGCTCTGGGTACCGGTATCGGTTGTGGTACCGGAAGCGGAAGCGGAACCGCTTGGTGCGGTACCGAGGGCGTTGCAGCTTTAATAAAAGCCATTATGGCCTGCTGCATGGATTGAACGGTATTATCTATAGACGCCACAACTGCCTGGATATGGGTACCGGTATGGGCCGGTACCCCAGAGCAGTCTAACAGGTGATCGGTCGAGGCCGTGCCATCGATGTCAACCTGTAACCCCATAGGAGGAGCTTTGGAAGCCAGAGCTTCCCGCCGGGGTTGTTTGGCTGGGGCAGGGTCCTCAGGTTCAAGCCCAAGGGCCTCTCGATGCTCAGAGGGAGATTTGCCCTTTGAGGACCTGCCGGAAGAATGTTTGGTTACCTGAGATCCATCAGGAGAGGAAGACCTGGAGGATGCTGATGCTGGAGTATCTGTAGAAAACAGCATATGAAACTTGGCTGCTCGGTTCTGTAAGCCACGCTTGGACATCAGAGAGCAGGATGGACAATCCGGAATGGAGTGGTCAGGCCCCAAACATTTAAGACACCATTCATGGGTGTCTGTGACTGATATAGTACCGCTACACTTGGTGCATTTTTAAAAACCAGAGGCTTGTTTCTCCATGAGGGAGAATTCTGTGAAGGCCTAGAGGCCTCACAGAACAAACACACCAAGTGGGGAAAAATAAGATATGTTGTTTTTTTTTTTTTTTAAGAAATAAAGAAAAAAGACCGGCGGTACCGGTCCGGAATCGGGGAAGGCAGACACGCGGCCAAAGAAACAAATTAAAATAACAACTTCTTCAGCGGTGACAGGAACACGACCTGCTGGCTCCGCGGAAAAAGAAGAACTGAGGAGAGTTGGTCAGGAAGGCGGGAAGGCAGCGCGCATGCGCTATGGGAGGCCCCAAAAGCTTTCCTTTCTGGGAAGCTGTGGAGCTTTCCCGCGCAGGCTCCGTCGGTTCCGATGTACCCATATGTGAGGACTCATTCCTGCTTGTTCCTGGAGATTATAAATAACAAGCAGGGTGATCAAATCTTCAGATGACACAAAATTATTCAAAGTTCTTATAACGCAAGAGTATTGTGAAAAATTGCAAGAGGACCTTGATAAATTGGAAGACTGGACGTCCAAATAGCAGATGAAATTGAATGTGGACAACTGCAATGTTATGCACCTAGGAAAGAACAACCCAGACTATGGTTACATGATGTAAGGTACCACCTTAGAAACCATCAAACGGGAAAAGGATTTAGGCGTCATCATGTATAATACATTGAAATCCTGCGCTCAGTGTGCAGCGGCGGCTGAGAATGCAAATAGAATGCTAGGAATCATAAGGAAAGGAATGGAGAATAAAAAGCGTAGTTACTCACCTGTAACAGGTGTTCTCCAGGAGCAGCAGGAATCAGTCCTCACATATGGGTGACGTCGGCGCCGACGGAGCCCTCGCGGAGCAATTTTCCCCAGCTTTCAAAGAAAGCCTTTTGGGAATTGCAGCGCGCATGCGCGGTCTCCTTCCCGCCCAAGGGTGCCATCTTAGCCAGTCTGATGACATAGCTAAAAGACAGCATAAAAATTTGCAAAAAAACTTAAGTAGATGATTGCAACTCCAAGGGGAGGAGGGAGGGTTGTGAGGACTGATTCCTGCTGCTCCTGGAGAACACCTGTTACAGGTGAGTAACTACGCTTTCTCCAGGACCAAGCAGGAAGTCAGTCCTCACATATGGGACTCCCAAGCTTAAGGCTACCGGAGACCCTAAGCACAAAAATGAGCTCCCTCTAGCTCAGCGGCACAGAAGGAAGGAATCTTCACTGAATTAGTACCCACCGGTAGCCCCCATCCGGGATGGAGGGTAGGAGTTGCTCAAACCTCAAAGAGATTTCGGAGAACTGCCTGTCCGAAAGCACTGTCCCTGCGGGACTCCCTCTCAAGGCAGTAATGGACCGCAAAAGTCTGGCTCGAAGACCAAGTAGCGGCCCGGCAGATGTCTGCCAACGGAACAGAGCGGAGGTAAGCCACTGACGTAGCCTTCGCCCGAACACAGTGAGCTGTGACTCGACTTTCTAACGAGAGTCCGGCTGCCCCATAAGCCCAAGCGATACAGTCAGCAACCCAGATGGACAGAGTACGCTTGGAGACCGGGAGCCCCAATTTATTGGGGTCAAAAGACACAAAAAGCTGAGCAGCTTTACGGTGCTCCCGCGTACGGTCAAGGTAGAAGTTCAATGCCCTTCTACAGTCCAGGGTATGCAGGACCATTTCAGCTCGGCTGGAGTGTGGCCTGGGAAAGAAGGTCGGAAGTACCACCTCCTGATTGATGTGAAAAGGGGAGACCACTTTTGGAAGAAATTTTGGGTGAGTCCGTAGGACTACTCTATTTTGGTAGAACCGAGTGTAAGGGGGATCAGACACGAGGGCCTGCAATTCACTGACGCGTCTAGCGGAAGTGAGGGCTATCAGGAATAAGGTTTTCCAAGAAAGAAAACGGAGAGAACAGGTAGCCATAGGTTCAAAAGGCGGACAGGTGATCCGCTGTAAAACCACATTCAGATCCCAGTCAGGCGCTGGCGGGCGCAGAGGTGGTTTAAGTAGAAGGAGACCTCGGAGAAACCTCGCTACGAGAGGGTCGCTGGAAAGAGGTCTGCCGTCCACCGGCACATGATGTGCTGAAAGAGCACTGAGGTGAACTTTGACGGAGTTGGACTTAAGTCCCAGATTAGAGAGGTAGAGCAAGTACTGCAAGATCACAGACACCGAGCAGGAGAAGGGATCCTGAGACTGCTGGGCACACCAAGCGGAAAAACGACGCCATTTAAGGGCGTAGCATTTGCGGGTAGAAGGTCGCCGAGAAGCTAGGGCGACCTCTTCCACCTCTGCCGGCAGTAGAAGGGGAGCAAGGACTACCCTTTCAGCAGCCAGGCCATCAGATGTAGAGATCTGAGGTTGGGGTGTAGCAGGGACCCCTGATCCTGTGTTAGGAGATCCGGTTGAAACCCCAGAGGGAACGGATCCGCTACCGCTAATTGCAGCAGGAGTGGAAACCACAGCTGTCTGGGCCAGCGAGGAGCGATCAGGATCAGGGAAGCTTTGTCTCGGAGAACCTTGAAAAGAGTTCGAGAGACTAACGGTATGGGAGGAAAGGCATACAGAAGGCTTTTCGACCATGAGAGTAGAAAAGCATCCGCCCCTACTCAAAGTGGATGCGGCTGACGAGAGCAGAAGCGAGGAAGTTGCCGGTTGAGAGGACTGGCAAAGAGATCCATCGTGGGGAGGCCCCACTTCAGAAAAAGTTTCTGAACTACGAAGGGATCCAGGCGCCACTCGTGTGGCTGGAGGATCCTGCTGAGTTTGTCCGCCAGGCAATTTTCTTGGCCTGGGAGATAAACTGCCTTGAGAAGAATGCCGTGGCTGACGGCCCAAGAGCAGAGCTTCTGTGCTTCTCGACAGAGAAGGAAGGAGCCCGTGCCTCCCTGTTTGTTCACGTAGAACATGGCAACTTCATTGTCCGTCTGGACAAGGACGGACTGGTGAGAAGTCAGGTGGGAGAAAGCCTTGAGAGCCAGACGGATTGCTCTGAGCTCCAGGAAGTTGATCTGCTGAGCAGACTCCCACGTGGTCCAGAGACCTTGAGTACATGCCCCTTGGCAATGCGCTCCCCATCCTAGGAGAGAAGCATCGGTCGTCAGCACTTGAGCCGGCTGAGGGGACTGAAAAGGCATTCCGAGCAGCATGTTCGGCCGATGAAGCCACCACTGTAGAGAAGAGGCCAGCGGGCCGGAGACGCGCACTAAGTCGGCTAGGCCGCCCGTGGCTTGTTGCCACTGCTTGCGAAGGCACCATTGAGCAGGCCGCATATTCAGGCGGGCATTGGGGGTCACGTGGACGGTGGAAGCCATATGGCCGAGTAGTCTCAGGAAGCGCCTGGCTGAGACCAGGGACTGGCTGCGAAAACGGCCGGCTAGGTCCACGAGCCGTTGAGCCCTGTCGAGAGGCAGGAAAGCTCGTGCCTGAAGAGTGTGCAGTCTTGCGCCGATGAACTCTAGATCTTGCGAGGGGAGCAAAGTGGACTTTGCGAAGTTTATGACAAAGCCCAAGTACTGCAGAAGAGTCACAGTGCGGTGTGTGGCATTTGTGACTTCCGGAGAGGACGATGCTCTGATGAGCCAGTCGTCTAGGTACGGAAAGACATAGAGGCCGTGAAGCCGGAGATAAGCCGCCACCGCCGCGAGACATTTTGTGAAGACTCGCGGTGCGGAGGATAGGCCAAAGGGCAGTACTCTGTACTGGTAATGATTTCCTGCCACCACAAACCTTAGGTATTGGCGGTGGCTTGGGTGGATGAGGATGTGCGTGTAGGCATCCTTTAGATCCAAGGAGCATAGCCAATCTCCCTGCTGGAGGTAGGGCAGAAGGATTCCAAGGGTAAGCATCTTGAACTTTTCCCTGACGAGGAACTTGTTGAGGTTGCGCAAGTCCAGGATGGGTCGGAGGCCTCCCGTTCTTTTTGGTATTAGGAAATACCTGGAATAGAAGCCTTGACCCCTCAGGTGGTGGGGCACCGGTTCCACAGCCTGTTCCTGGAGAAGACTTGCTAACTCCTGAAGGAGTAAGTCCCTGTGCAGAGGGAGTCGTGGAGGTTCTCCCGGGAAATAGGAGGGAGGGACCTGGTGGAAGTGGAGAAGATAGCCTTCTCTTACGACCTGAAGCACCCAGGCATCTGAAGTGATGTTGGACCACCTGTGGGCAAAGTGAACCAGCCGGCCTCCTGTGCTGGGAGGAACCAGCTGAGGGGGAGAGGCTATGCTGATGAAGTCAAAAACCCCCACCCTGCTGAGCAGGGGCCGGTGGTGCAGGCTTGGGGGCTTGCTGCCTACGGGACCCGTTACCCCGTCCCTTGGCCTGCTGGCCCTGTTGGGGAGCTGCGGAGGCCTGATATTGAGGGTAGTGTTTATAGGCAGCCGCCTTTCTCGGGTAAAAGGACTTCTTCCCCGAGCCCTTCTTTTTCTGGGAAGGGGCGGAGGTCTTCCTAGAAAGCCTAGTTCTGGTGAGAGTCTCCGTCTCGATTTGTGCAGCCTTTTCAGCCATGGGCTTGCCAAAGAGGTTCTCACCTCGGCAGGGGACATCGACCAACTTGTCCTGCACCCAGGGTTCAAGGTCAGACGACTGAAGCCAAGCCTGTCGGCGGGCACCGATGCCGGCTGCGGCCACTCGAGCCGATGCTTCAAAGCCATCATAGGCTGCTCGGGACATGAATTTGGAGCATTCCCGAATACCAGTTGTCAAGGCTAGGAACCTCCGCAAAGGTTCCTCGGACAGCCCAGCGGAGAATCCGGCTATCTCTTTAGCCAGGTCTCTGAGATACATGCCCATGTAGAGCTAGTAGGTCTGGACCCGACAAGCAAGCATAGAGCCCTGGAAACACTTCTTACCGAGGCCATCCAGGTTACGGGCCTCCCTGCCAGGAGGCATCGAGGAGTGCATCTTCTGGCTCTTAAGCCTATGCATGGCCGATTCCACTACCATGGAATGGTGCGGTAGCTGTGCTTTTTGGAAGCCAGGACTCTTGCGGACTCGATAGATGGAATCGACCCGCTTGCTTAATACCGGCGACGATGCCGGACTCTCCCACATGCGGAAGAGTAGTCGTTCCAGCATGGGAGGAACCGGTACAGTAAAGTGCTCCCTGGCGGGAGAGTCGTACTGAAGGGCGTCGAGCTCTTCGGCTTGAGGCTCCTCCTCGGGATCCGCAGGGAAGGCCAAAGCCTTGGCCAAATCCCTGACGAAGTCCGAGAACCGGGCATCCTCCGGAGGGGACTGTTTCCGAGGTTCGGACTCAGGTGAGTCCGAGGGGACACACCGAGTTCGAAACGAATCAGGTGACTCTTCCTCTTCAGACTCCCAGGCCGACTCCAAGGAGGAATCGGTGGGGTCGGCTCGGGCAGGCGGAGGCGTCGGCCGCCCCGACACCGAGGGAGTCGGCGGCGTCGACGACCTCGGTCCCGAACGGGAGGCCGAGAGTGACCTCGACCGAGGATCGACTCGAGCCCGCATGGACTCGAGGATCGGCTCGGTCTCCGGGGTCGACTTAGACGTCGACGTCCCGGCGGTCGGGGCAGAGGCGCCAGCGAGGCTAGCGAACAGTGCCCGCTGCTGGTCCATGAAGGCAGATAGTCTGCTCTCCAAGGCCGTCAACCTGAGTCTGACCTCAGGTGACCCAGCAGCCCCCAACTCGGGCCACGACGGCGTCGGGCCCGACGTCGGACCCCTCGGAGGCGAGTCCAGGAGGACTACAGGACTTACCCGAGCAGGCAACTCCGACTCCAGACGAGGTCGCTTCGGGAGATATTCCTTCTCCAAAGACCCGGGACGGCTGTCGGGGCTATGCGACCTGGCCCTCGCGGAACCAGGAGCGTCCACCGACGCCGCCCTCGCGGGTTTCACCTTCCGTCGATGGTCCCCGGAGGGAGAACCTCTGTTGGAGGAACTCCGGCGATGGTCAGAGCTGGAACCTCTGGACGCCTAGGCCTCCGACGAGGTCCGGGTATGGCCGGGATCAGCGAAGATTCGTTCCCGCTGGTGCCGCCGACTCCTTAACGCTTTGGAGGACATTTTGCTGCAGGCCCCACAGATCAGTTCTTCGTGATCCGGGCCGAGGCAGCGGAGGCAATTATCATGTGTGTCAGTGAGTGACATATTTCTGTCACACTGAACACACCGCTTGAAACCACTGGCAGCCATCGGGGGAAAAAGGGCCCCTGTAAGGTCAAAGGACCGGGCTGCCAGCGAAAAACCGAAAACGAAACTGACAGAAAATCAGAAAAACCGAAAAATAATGGCGAGTCCGGGCAGGAAAAAGACCGGCGTCGAACCGAAGAAAAAAATAGAAATAAATCACTAAAATCAACTTTTTCAGCGGGGACACGACGGGTACGTCTGTAGGGCTCCGCGGAAAAAAGAAGACTGGCTAAGATGGCACCCTTGGGCGGGAAGGAGACCGCGCATGCGCGCTGCAATTCTCAAAAGGCTTTCTTTGAAAGCTGGGGAAAATTGCTCCGCGAGGGCTCCGTCGGCGCCGACGTCACCCATATGTGAGGACTGACTTCCTGCTTGGTCCTGGAGAATCAAGGATATTTTATTTTATTTGTTTTTAAATTTTCTATTTATCAAATTTTACAACATACACCAAGAAAAGCTTGGAAATAAGAAATACAATCATTTAGGGGTATATTTACTAAACCGGGCTAACGGTTAACCCGGGCTATCTGCAACTAGGTCCCATTGAATATGGGACCTAGTGGCAGATAGCCCGGGTTAACCATTAGCCCGGTTTAGTAAACATACCCCTTAGCCTACAAAAGTATCAATAAGGAAATAACAAACCCCCAAAGGGAAAACAAAGACCAAATTGTAAATAGTCCACAACGCAGAGGGATCCAAGATTCACTAATCCAGAGGAGTGGAAGAAAAAAAATATAAAATACAAAAAACAAAACAGAACAGCAAAGCTTATAATACATAAAGGCCCCAAAGAAAATCCCCAACTCCAGTCAATCCCAATCAGCCCTACAACTTTTTAGCATCCAGAAAGAAGCATAATTGAGAAGGCTCAAAGAAATGATATACAGAATTCTATTAATGAACAATACATTTACATGAAAATCTTAATTGGAACTTTGCACCTAGTGTAACCACCTCAGTGCGCAGCTCCAAAATTTTCTTCCTACGGACTTGTGTCCAACGGGACACGTCCGGAAAAATCTGAATCTTACCCCCCCATAAAGGCAATATCAGTTTTCTTAAGAAACAAGCGTAACAGTGCATTCCTATCTTGAAGAAAAACAAAAGAAACTAATAAAGTCGCTCTAGACCCTACTATTTCAGATGACTGTTCCAATAAAACAGACAAATTGCCCAAATCAAGAGAATCCAAAGAAACATCAACTTGAGGAGCAGGAACTGTAGCAGTAGTGTCACTGGCGACTCCAGATGGTAAATAGTAAATCTTCTGCAGAGGAGGAAAGCCAGCTTCAGGATAACCAAAAATATCCTTCAGAAACCTATGAAAGAGAATCCTAGCCGAAGAGCCAGAAACACGAGGAACATTAAAAATCCTCAGGTTCAAAGACTGGGAAGCGTTTTCTAAGTTTTCAATTTTACGTAGAAACATCAACTTATCTTGTGAGAACGTCACTTGCTGCTCTTGTACCCGCTGAACGTTTTGATCAAGCACAGTCAACTGTCCCTGCTGGTCATCAAGTCTCTTCTCTACACTTTCCAAACGAATGGGAAGCGGGGTCAGAGCCTGAAATGCCACAGCACACACCCGATGCATCGACTGGAGGGCAGACCAGATTGAATCCAATGTCACTTTTTGTGGATGCTGAAGAGGAGGGAAATCAAACTGAGAATCAAAGCTGGAATCAGAAGGAACCAAACTCCCCCAATCCATTGCACCCGCCTGAGATTCTGGTAGCAGAGCACTTGCAGAAGACGCCAAACCAGTCGCCTCCACTGAGCTCCCAAGGAGAGGATCTCCAACTACCGCCGCTGCACCAGCAATTGCCACACCAGGCGCAGGAGGAGTAGAGGGGCCAGCAGGACTCAGCAAACCATCACTGCTCAGACCGAGGCTCTCCTCCGCCGCGGCCACCAGGACGCCCTCCTTTGCCGCCACGTAGCTCTCCATCATGTGCTGCCCCAACGGTAAACCTCCCTTGCCCTTAGCCTTCCGTCTCGGCATGGGGCTGGAGGAAAGCAAATCCAGGCAAAAAAAAAAGAAGCAAGGTAAGTGGAGCAGCTTACACCGTGTCCTGTTAGGGCGCCATCTTGGATCCCCAAAACCACCAAGGATATTTTAATGCCTCTGTATTGTTCCATGGTGTGACGCACCATATCTTAAAAAGGATATAGCATTATTAGAAAAGGTACAGAGAAGAGCAACAAAAATGGTAAAGGGGATGGAAAGATACCACTGTGAGGAGAGGCTTAAAAGGTTGGAGCTCTTCAACTTAGAAAAGAGACGTCTATGGGGAGATGTGATAGAGGTCTATAAATTAATGAATGGAGTGGAACGGGTAAATGTAGATCGCTCGTTTACACCATAAAAAAAAGTATAAAGACTAGAGGACACACAATAAAGTTACAATGTAACCCATTTAAGACTAATAAGAGAAAATAATTTTTTTTATTCAACGTGTAATCAAACTCTGGAATTCATTACCAGAGGATGTAGTAAAAGTTGTTAGTATAGCTGGGTTTAAAAAAGTTTTGGAGAAGTTCCTGGAGAAAAGGTCCATAATTCATCATTAAGAAGGACCTAAGAAATCCAATGCTTACCCCGGGATGAGCACTGTGGATCCTGTATGCCTTTCTGGAAACATGCCAGGTACTTGTGACCTGGATTGGCCACTGTTGGAAACAGGATACTGGGCTTGATGGACTTTGGTCTGACCTGGTATGGCATTTCTTATGCCATCTAAATTCACTACCTGCTCCTCTGCTCCTATCTCTACCCATCTCCTTAACTCCATCTCCTCCACTGTCATCTCTTCCATCTCTTATATTCTTAACCTATCTCTTTCCACTGCAACTGTCCCAGCAGCCTTCAAGCATCCTGTGGTCACACCTCTCCTCAAGAAACCTTCACTTGAACCTACTTGTCCTTCTAATTGTTGACCTGTCTCCCTTCTTCGCTTCATTTCCGAACTTCACGAACATGCAGTTCTACGCCGTTGCCTTGAATTTCTCTCCTCTCAAGCCCTTCTGGATCCACTATAATCTGTCTTTCATCCCTTATATTCTACTGAGACGGCCCTTGCCAACGTCTCCAGCGACTTGCTCCTGGCTAAATCCAAGGACCTTTACTCAATCCTCATTCTGATTGACCTCTCTGCTGCTTTTGACACTGTTGACCACCAGCTTCTCCTCGACACATTGTCCTCGCTTGATTTTAGGGACTGTGCTGTCCTGGTTCTCTTCTTATCTCTCCCATCGTTCTTTCAGTGTTTGTTCTGGTAGTTCCTCCTCTATTGCTATCCCTCTTTCAGTTAGTGTACCCCAAAGGCCTGTTCCGGGCACTCTCCTTTTCTCTCTCTATACCCAGTCTCTTGGTTTTCAGTACCATTTCTACACTGATGACTCAGATCTCTCTCTCTACACCTGATATCTTTCTGACATTCCAGGTCCAAATCTCTACCTGCCTTTCTAACATTGATGTCTGGATGTCCCATTTGTGTTTAAACATGGCCAAAACCGAACTTATTTTTCCCTCTAAACCTACCTATCCCCTTCCTTCTTTTTCTCTCTCTATGGATAACACTCTTTTACTTCCTGTTTCCTTAGCCCATAACCTTGGGGTCATCTTTGACTTCTCCCTCTCCTTCTTCACACACATCCAACTGATTGGTAAAACTTGTCATTTGTTTCTCTATAATATTAGCAAAATTCACCCCTTCCTTTCTGAACACATTATTAGTGTAGTTACTCACCTGTAACAGGTGTTCTCCAGGGACAGCAGGAATCAGTCCTCACATATGGGTAACGTCGGTGCCAACGGAGCCCACGCAGATCCAATCCCCAGCTTTCAAAGAAAGCCTTTGGGACCTACACCGCGCATGCATGGTCAGCTTCCCGCCTAAAGGTGCCATCTTATCTTAGTCTGATGACATAGCTCAATAAATATAAAAAGAATACAACTCCACAGAGAGGAGGGAGGATGGATTGATTCCTGCTGTCCCCGGAGAACACTTGTTACAGGTGAGTAACTATGCTTTCTCCGGGAAGAAGCAGGAAGTCAGTCCTCACTTATTGGACTTCAGAGCTATAGACTACCAAAAAAAACTGTAAAAGCCATGGGCGACCCAAAAAGCAGACTGTAAAGGGCAGCAGGAATGTTGTTTGGCAGGAAGTCCAACACTGCAATAGCAGCATCGAGGATGCAATCACCACCCTGGTAGCCTGAACATCATGGGTTGGAAGGCAGGAGTTGCATCATTCCCTGAAGATGTGATGGAGTACTGCCTGGCCGAAGGCACTGTTCCTCCGGGAGTTCTCCTTCAGACAGTAGTGTGCAGCGAAGGTGTGCACCGAAGATCAGGTGGTGACCCGGCATATCTTCAGTAGAGGCACCAATCGTAGGCTCGCCATCGAGGTCGCCATGGCATGCACATTGTGCGGTTACATGATGTTCTAGAGAAAGCCCTGCCTGCTGATAGATGGAGATGCAGTCGGCCATCTGGGGAGAGAGGGTGCGAGCCCCAGCTGACTGGGACCAAAGGAGACAAAGAGCTACGTTGAGTGGTGATGGGGCTTGTCGGACGGCGCCCCTACTGGCGTAGTAGAGTAAGGGCGTCTGCCGACATTTAATTTGAATCAGGGAGTGTTTGACTTGCAGGACCCAAAGGATTGTGGTCCTTGTAGTGTAGTGCTCCCTGAAATGAATAACTACGCCAAATGGAGGGTAAATAAGGCTTTATTTCTCCGCTTAATGCTCTAGGTTCAAATGAGACAACAACTTAAAGTGGAGGTAAGGCTTTCCTCAAATAATAATAAAGTTCCACCATGGACTAAACAGTTAAATGTTGTAGGCTGTACAATTGACTGTTTAGCTGGGTTAAGGGATTTTCCAAACAACAGAACACAATTAGAACAGAATGGTTATCAGCTTCACCATTTTCAGACTCATTTCTTCACTGTACAAGTATCATGGCAAGCAGCTACCTCTTAAGCACAAGTTACATTCCATAGGTTCTGTGTGAGGCATGGGAACACTGGAGCTGTAATCCAAGTCCATTGATTCTGGCTCACTACACTCTTCAATGTTTAGAGTATCCTCAGTGTTACTTAGTTCCTCACAGAAGTTCCTTGGCTTCTCATATAACTTCTGTAGAACCCTTTTGGAAAGTGGTTTTAAATAGTGAACTTTGCTTCTTCTCTGATAATGAGGTTTATCTACCTGCATAAAACTGTCTTCATTGAAAGTTCCTTTTAATATAAAAGGCTTTTCATACCTTATCTTCGGTGGAGTGCCACGCCTAGGATTCAGCTTACTCTGTAGCTTTTCTTGTTGATCCTCTGTCCTGTGCACTGCTCCACAATTAAGGCTGCTAGGAAAACCAGACGTGGATTTCCAGTCTTTATTTGAAGAACTTCTTTTAACAGGCAGGCTGTTTCTCTGGGCCTTATCCCAGGGCTGAGACTTGCCTCTGTCTGTATCCGTTCTTCTCCTTCTTTCTCCGGTTACTGTTCCTGGTACACTCGCTGGTACCCTTCCGGTTGGTCTGTCGGTTACCCTCCTGGGTGCCTCTCTTTGCTGGACTCCTTGGTCTCTCTGCTGCACTCCTGTGCTGGTACCTGAGCTCTCTTCCCGGTCTCTGTGCTGGACTCTTTGCTGCAGTCCTTACGGCACACCTGGGTCTCTTGAGCCCCCTTTCTGGTCTCTGTACTGGATCCTGTACCGTTCTCCTTCTCGTTCCCTTGTGCTGGCACCGGAGGTCCCTTCCCGGTCACCCCCTTGCTGGTCCTCGTACCACTCTCCGTCCTGTTCTCTGCTCATCTGATTTCCCTTATAAAGGGATTTCCAGCTTGCACGCTGTGAGTTTGAGGACAGGTGAAAACACTCATCATTAAGGTGCTCAGAGCTTGAGCACGTGGGTTCAGGCACTGTGTAGCTGTTCATGCGCCCTCTGGCTGAACTACACTGGAACTGCGCTCTCTGGCTTTTCTGAGATTTATGCAAATCAGGAGGTTTTTTTCAAGGCTGTCTCTTCCCTAGCTCCAGCCTCATGACAGGCTGCATCCTCTGGATGTAAAAACCCAATGCACATTTACATTCGAGCGTATGCAGTAAGACCTCCGCCCTAGAATAATGAGGCCTAGGAAAGAAGGTGGGCAATACCGCCTCTTGATTTAAATGGAAGGCTGAGACGACCTTCGGTAAAAATTTTGGGTGAGTCTGAATGACAACCCTGTTCAAGTAGAATCTGATATAGGGCGTGTGAGCCACCAGCGCCTGCAGTTTGCTCACCCTTCTGGCCAAGGTGAACGCCACCAGGAACATGACTTTCCAGGAAAGAAATTTGAGATGGCAGGTGCCCAAGGGTTCAGTCATAAGCTTCCCCAAAACAACACTGAGGTCCCAAGCCACTGGTGGCGGATGGATTCGGGGCTGGCAGAGGAGGAGGTCCTGCATGAATCTGCCCACCAGAGAGTGCAGTGACTCTGCCTTTACCCTCCACAGTGTGTGATGGTGAGCTGAGATGGCACAGAGGTGCACTTTGATGGTTTTAGACTTAAGGCCAACCCCTGCGAAATGCAGAAGGTACCGCAGGATGTCTGGCATCACACAGAAGGGGTTGAGACCTTTATATGCACACCAGCGCAAAAACCTGCACCACTTAAAGGCATACACTCATCATGTGGTGTCCTTCCGCGAGGCCAGGAGAACGTCTTCAACTGGCTTGGAGAGGAGGTGATGCGCTATAGCTAGCCTCTAAGCATCCAGGCCACCAGCACCGGGGATGGGAGATTGGGGTGCAGTAGGGTCCTGTTCTGCGAAAGCAGATCCAGAGTGTTCCCCAGCGGTAGCGAGTCCCCCTGGGACAGCTGCATAAGTAGGGGGAACCAGGGTTGCCTGGGCCACCTGGGCACAATAAGAATTGCAAAGGCTGCTTCTTCTTGGATCTTGATGAGGGCTCGCGGCACCAGGGGCGTGGGTGGGTAGGAAGCCTCCAGACCAAGGGAGGAAAAAAGTGTCCACCGCCTCCCGGCCCTGGACCGGCCTCCGTGAACAGAAGCGCGGTGGCTGTGTGTTGTCCGGGCTGGCAAAGAGGACTATCTCCGGGGTCCCCCAACGCCGAAAAATCTCTCCCAGCATGGCCGGGTTCAGTCTCCACTTGTGGGGCTGAAGTACATAGCTCAGACGGTCAGCCAGCATATTGTCATAGCCCGGCAAGTACACCGTTCTGAGGGAGATGTTCTTCCCTGCCGTGAAATTCCAGAGGCGCACCACCTCCAAAAAGAGGTGGTATGACCCCATGCCCCCTTGCTTGTTGATGTAGTAAGTAGTATAATGGCTACACTACTCGTCAAACTGATTGACAGGTGACATAAGGATGACATCAGCCAATCAGCGTTCACTTCCAGTTTATGTTCTGCCCCTAGCCCCACCCACACCCCTCCACTCCCATAGAAATGAATGGGGGTTCGCTCATCCCAGTCACGCCCCACATCCACCCCCTGGCATGGCCACACCTCCACTCGTGACACGCCCACATCCCACCCCCAAGGATGACATCAGCCAATCAGTGTTCATTTCTGGGGTTATGCCCCACCCATGCCCCTCCCCTCCCATCAAAGTGAATGGGGGATAGCTCCTCCCAGCCACACCCCCACATCCATCCCCTAACATGGCCACATCTCACCCTGGAAACACCCACAACTTGCCAAGGATGACATCAGCCAATCAGCGCTCACTTCCTGGGTTGTGCCCCACCCACCCCCAGCCTACGTCATCAGAAATGACATCACCTGAAACAGGGTGTCATCAGAAATAGACCATCGCTTTTCAATGATATCACTGTAAACAGGGTGTCCGATCCCAGAAATGTGTTTTGCTTCTCGGTTATGCTGACATTAGTGAAAGCAGGAACCCGGAAATCACAAAATAAAAATGTTTTTTTCTCCCTGCCCGAGTTCTATTTTTCTCACAAAGCAGTATAATACTTTTGTGTGTATTGCAAGGTATTTAGAACTGATTGTTAAAAATAACCCTTTGGTAACAACAGGAACAGACAAGGGCTTTATTTAAAGGTGTATTCATTAGTAAAAAAACAAAAAACCTGGATCTGTAATGTGATGCTGGCACCTAGCATTTGGTATGGTGAAATTAGACTTACCTGCTAATTGTTGTTCCTGGAGTGGAACCAGTCTAGTCCCGAAACCTCTGGGTTGCCCATCTCATCTAGCAGCTTGGAGACTGAGAAACTCCTCTTTGTGACATCACCAGTATATCTCCCCGGCGTCCGCCTCCTGTCACCAGTATCCTATTGACAAAGCAGACTCACCAGAGAAACAAGTAAGAATTTACTAACAACAGTAAACTAATCCGAACGACAGCCACTCGCAAACAGCGATAGAGGCCCCTAACGCCCCTCCACTATTGTGACTGCAAACTTGAACAGGCCCCTCCTTCAACCACAGAAAGAATAGGAAACCTGAACAGAGAACCAAAGTTCTCTACATTCTCTCAACACCCTCCTTTGTTTTTTTGTTTTTTTTTATAAACAGGATCACAAAAGACTAACTTACCTGTGAAACTAGGCGACCCGTCAGGCTACCGCTTGCCCAAGAACTCTGGGAGGGATACGGGACTAGACTGGTTCCACTCCAGGAACAACAATTAACAGGTAAGTCTAATTTCACCTTCCTGATCGTGTCCCCAGTCTAGTCCCGAAACCTCTGGGTCCGTACCAGAGCAGTGAAAAACTCAAATACAGGAGGGACCTGGCAAGCCAGCCTGAAGAACTGCTGACCCAAACGAAGTCTCCTCCGCCACCTGCACATCCAAACGATAGTGTCGCACAAAAGAGTTTAAAGACGACCAAGTCGCCACCTTACAAATCTCCACCGGGGAAACCATCCGGACCTCTGCCCAGGAAGTAGCCTGAGCCCGCATGGAGTGAGCCTTCAAGCCTTCTGGAACACTTCTGCCGCTCAAGACATAGGCCGACGCAATAGCCTCCTTAATCCAGCGTGCAATCGATGCTTTGGATGCCGCTTCACCTTTCCTTGGCTCCACGAACAGAACAAACAGCCTGTCTGATTTTCGGAACGCCGCCGTCCGGCTAAAGTACTTCTTCAACGCCCGTCGAACATCCAAGAGGTGCAGCTTCCTTGACGAAGAACCATCCTTTCCCGCTACAAAAACCGGCAGGGAAATACCTTGACTCACATGAAAAGCCGAGACCACTTTCGGGAGAAAAGACGGAACCGTCCGCAAGACCACCTTAGCCGCAAAGAAAGAGAGGTAAGGCTCCTTGCAAGAGAGGGCCTGCAGCTCCGAGACTCGCCTAGCTGAACAGACTGCCACTAGGAACACTACCTTCAAAGTAAGATCCTTGAGTGCCGCACGAGCTAACGGCTCAAAGGGTGCTCGTTCAACGCCTGCAAGACAAAGGGAAGATGCCACTTGGGAAAAACTTGTCTAGACGGAGGCCTCACCAGCGACACTGCCCTCAAAAACTGCTTGACCTCGCGCTGAACACTGAGCGACTGTCCTGCCACTCTGCCTCTATAACAGGACAATGCTGCCACCTGAACACACAGAGACGCCACCGCTAGCCCTTTATCAAAACATCCTGCAAGAATTCCAAGATCTGTGGGACAGAAGCCTTCAACGCCTCACAATTCCTTACCCCGCACCATGCCTCGAAGACTCTCCAGACCCGCACATACGCCAGCGAAGTAGAGCGTCTCCTGTAATTCAACAGCGTAGCAATCACCACCGCCGCCGAGTACCCCCTGGATCTCAACCGAGCCCTCTCAAGAGCCAGGCCGTAAGCGAGAACCGATCCATGTGCGGCATGACCAGGGGTCCTTGCATCAACAGGTCCAACCTGCAGGGAAGGTGCCAGGGCTTCGCCACCAACAGTCTCACTAGGTCGCCGTACCAGGGACGACGCGGCTAGTCTGGCGCTATCAGAATTACCTGACCTCTGAACTTTTCCACCCTTTGGAGCACTCAATCTATTAGCACCCAAGGAGGGAAGACATACAGTAGCTGATCTTTCGGCCAGACCTGCATCAGCGCGTCCAGGCCTTCCAACATCCTTTCCCTGCGCCTGCTGAAGAAGCGACTGGCCTTTGCCGAGGCGAAAGTCACCATAAGATCCATGACCGGCGATCCCCACCTGCGGACCACCATCTCGAAGATCTCGGGATGCAGAAGCCATTCTCCTGGGTCCACCGTTACCCTGCTGAGGAAATCGGCCTCCACATTGTCCACTCCCGCTACATGTGCTGCCGACAGGTCTAAGAGATGTACTTCCGCCCAGCTGCACAGGACTTCGGCCTCGGCCTCTAGCGCCACACTGCTGGTGCCTCCTTGCTTGTTGACATAGGCCACCGCCGTCGCGTTGTCCGATAACACCCGGACTGCTCTCCCTCCGAGGAACGACCGAAACTCCAGCATCGCCAGATATACCGCTCTCAACTCCAACCGGTTGATGGGCCACTCACGCTTCTGAGAGTTCCAACGCCCCTGCGCGAACCTGCCCTGGCAATGCGCTCCCCAGCCCAGCAAGCTGGCGTCCGTCATCACCGGCACCCAGTCTGGAGCCTCCAGGGACTTTCCCCGTTCCAACGTGCTGGGACGCAACCACCAGCGCAGTGATCGACGAGTCTTCTCCGGACAGGCTAGCTTCCGGGACAGCGGATCCAGTTGGTGCGACCATCAGCGCAGTAAAGCTCTCTGCAAGGGCCTCATGTGAGCTCTCGCCCACGGCACTGTCTCTATGGCTGCCGCCATGGTGCCCAACAACTGCGGGTAACGCCAAGCTGTGGGGGCTTTGGACATCAGAAAAGCCCCCACCAGCCTCCGCAGAACCTGCACACGCTGCTCCGTTAAGAACACCCGTCCGCTCCGAGTGTCGAAGCGAGCTCCTAAGTATTCCAAATTCTGGGATGGCCGCAAGTTGCTCTTCGCCCGATTGACTATCCACCCAAGGCTTTCCAAGAATGCTACCACCCGCTCACTCTCTACCTGCGACTTCGCTCGAATCAACCAATCGTCCAAGTACAGATGCACAAGGATGCCTTCCTTGCGCAGTGCCGCCGCAACTACTATCATAACCTTGGTGAACACCCTCGGGACCGTAGCCAGGCTGAAGGGCAACGCTTGGAACTGATAATGACCGAACGGTACCGCAAACCTCAAAAACTTGTGATGATCTGCTCTTATGGGGATATGAAGATAAGCTTCCGACAGGTCTAGAGACGTGAGAAACTCCCCTTTCTGCACCGCCACTATCACCAACCGCAATGTTTCCATGTGAAAATGCGACACCCGCAGACATCGACTGACGCCTTTGAGATCCAGAATCGGCCGAACACCTCCATCTTTTTACGGCACGACGAAGTAGATGGAGTACCGACCGAAACCGCATTGGTCTGAGGGAACGGGAACTATCGCTCAGAGGTCCAAAAGCCTTTGTACTGTCTCTCGTAGCGCCGCACACTTTGCTACTGACTTGCCGGGAGACTGCACGAAGGCCTCCCGCACAGGTCTTAAGAACTCCAGAGCGTAGCCTTCCCGAATGATTTCCAACACCCATTGATCTGACATAATTTGGACCCAGGCAGGATAAAACTCCTGCAAACGCCCCCCTACCGGAGCCAAGGGTGCCTGGGTCCCCCTCATCTCATTGTGGCTTTTTGAAGTTAGTAGAGGAGGAGGAAGAGGGGCCGAAACCCCTCCCCGCCCCGCGAAACCCTCGGAACCCCTGGTTTCTATTGGGAAAGCGCCCCCTCTGCGCCGAGGCGAACCTTTGTGATCGGAAACAGCGGAAATCTCGAAAGTGCCCCCTGCCCCCGGGAGCGCCCCAAGCTGGCTTGGACTTATCCTCCAGCAACCTGCCACCTTTGGACTCCCTGAGGTCCTTCACAAGCTTCTCTAAGTCCTCCTCGAACAGCAGACGACCCCTTAAAAGGCAGTTTACTCAACCTAGCTTTAGAGGGACTATCCGCCGCCCAATTGCGAAGCCACAGATACTGCCGCGCCGCTACCGCTGACGCCATACTTTTAGACAGTCTCCTCATAAGATCATAATGAATATCCGCCAGGTAGGCAGCTCCTGACTCCAAACGGGCAGCCTCCTTCGCCAAGACACTCGGCTGCCCCTCCTGGACTTGCGCCCAGCGAAGGCAGGCCCTAGCCACCCACGCTCCGCACACAGCCGCCTGCAGCGAAAGCACATTGACATCGAAGACCTGCCATAACAAAATATCCAACTTCCTATCTTGACCATCTTTGAGGGCCGCACTGCCTTCCACTGGGATAGTCGTCTTCTTAGTAACCGCCGCCACGGCCGCATCCACCTTTGGCGATTTAAAGACTTCCTTATCCTGGTCCAACAAGGGATACAGACGGCCCATGACTCTGGACCCCTTCAAGGGAGCCTCAGGCACGTTCCACTCTTCTTGAATCATCTCCTGAAACACCCTGTGCATTGGGAAAGCTGTTTGGGTCTTCCTGAACACCTGCAACAAGGGATCCTCCAGCGTATCATCCCCCGCCGAATTTGGCACGGGCATATTGAGAGCCTTTAGGGTTTCAACAATGAGAGCAGGCAGTTCCTCCCTTCGAAAGACCCTGACAACTCTAGCTTGATCATCCCTCTCTGAAATCTCTCCTTCTTCCAGCTCTTCTTCTAGGGCCAAACTGCAATCTTCCTCATCTGATAAGGGACCCTCAGAAGCTTCAGATTGGTCCCTCGACTCCCCCTCACCATGGGCCCTCTTGCCCCCGCTCAGGGTATCCTCCAATCTCGGGGGAGCCTGACGCTTTCTTGTGCCCTTGGTCTCCGTCCCCAGCTTCTGCTGCCAGGCACTGCCCATGACTGTCTGCTGAAGGAGGGCAATAAACTGCTGAGAAAAAATGTTGGTCAGATCTGCTGGGAGAGCCGCCTGGGAGACAGAGGCGCCCATGCCAGAGGACGGGCCTGCCTTCGGCTCCTCCTGACCTAACTCAGCAGTTAGAGGAGCCGATGGCTCTGAAACCCCCTTCTGAGTCTCAGCCGGGAGCGAGGGAGCTAGCTCCGAATCCACAACCTCCCCCGCGCAGGCTTTACATACCCCTGCGCTGGAGACTTTCCTGGCACCACACACCACACACTGTGCCTTTGAGGGCATTGCTGATCGCAAAGCTCTGAGCCAACCCAGCGCCCTCTTTCCTTTTTAGCGCCCTTACCAGACCGCAGGGCCCGGATCCTTAGCTGACTACCCCAAAACCAAAGCCCGGAAAGAGGAACAGACCCAAGCTCTGTATGGCGTGCTCCGCTTTCTTTTTTTTTTTTTCAAGAAATGAATACCCGCCAAAGGGCTATTGTGCCGCAGAAATCCAAAAAACTGTCCTGGGCCTGCTGACCGACCACGCGGCCGACACGCGGTCGGGCCGACAGCTAAATGCGCGCCAAAACAGCGTGAGTAACAAGGCCTGCGCTGCAAACACAAACGCTTACCTCGAGGGTCTGGGAAGCGAGGTAGCAGTCAGCTTTGAACAATCGCGCCTTCCGCCGGCTCCGGGATCGCCAGCCGCCCCGGGTCCGATCAACCCGCTGCCTTCTGAGCCGGCTGAGAGCAGGCTGTGGTCGGTGGGAGAGAGTCTCCGAGCACGCTAGCAGGCACACCTTCTGCGCGGCGCCGGCAGACTCTGCACTCAACTGTATCTGCTTCTCCCTCTTAACCTGAATACCGGTCCAGCAGTGCCACTGGACACCAGGGTCTGACCTACCCCCCAATACCCAGAGAATCCGAGCAGGGAGAGGAGGGGGGGGGGCTAGGGAGGAAGCAAATGAAAAAGCCGGGCTGTGCAAGCTCAGCAGTCACAGGCTCTTAAAGAAACATAACTCTCTAAAATTAAGAAAAAACCCCAACGACCTAAACTAGTCCCAAAAATAAACTATCTCTGTCAATCCTCAGTCGTTTCTCCAGTGAGCCCAGACCCCCCGGGCTCCCATCTATCCAGCTGCTTGGAGACTGAGGTAACTGGTGACAGGAGGCAGACGCCGGGGAGATATACTGGTGATGTCAGAAAAATAGGAGTTTCTCAGTCTCCAAGCTGCTAGATGAGATTTATTTATTTATTTATTTACAGTTCTTATATACCGCGCTCTTTGGTACCAGTGCGGTTTACAGTTAACAAATTTTGCATTGGGACAATCCTTTGCTTACATTATAACAGGGTTGGTAACTTGGAGATAACAGGGGAAAACTATATACAAATTATATACAAACAGAGTATTATCAGTGTCTGAATTTACAGTTCAGGTGACATATTGGGATCATGACTTTGGGAATGCAGAAAGTTTGGTTCGTGTTCTGTCAGGGCTATGTTGTTGGAATGTCTGAGGCTGTGTGGGTGATTTGAGAGATGGGGGGAAGGGGTGTAGTGTTAGGGTCTAAAAGGTGAAGACAGAAAAGGTAGTGTTTAAGGGTCTTTCTAAATTGAGAGAGGTCTTTTATTGCACGGATATGTGGAGGGAGATTGTTCCAGCAGGTTGGTGCGAAGAAGGTGAAGGCCCTGTCTCTGGTTGCTTGGTGACATTTAGTGTACTCTTTTGGTACAACGAGGGTATTAGCGGCTGCGGATCTTCTCAGCCTGTTTGTGGGGGTGTTGATAAGAAGTGAGGAGAGGGAGGGTGGGGCTATTTGATTGATTGCTTTAAAGGACAGTAATAGCGCTTTGTAAATTATCCTGGCTTGTAGGGGTAGCCAGTGAAGATCTGTTAGTATGGGGGTGATGTGATCTCTTCTGGAGGTACCACAGAGGATGCGGGCTGCTGAGTTTATTGCCAATTGTAGTGGGTTGAGGGTGTGCTCTTGGGCAGACCATGCAGGATGACGTTGGCATAGTCAAAATGTGGTGTTACAAGGGATTGGAAGATTGTTCTGAAGTCATTCGGGGAGAGTAGAGGTCTTAGTGGTTTCAGAGTTCTTATTTTGTTGTAAATGGATTTGACGGTCTGCTTTATTTATTTATTTATTTATTTAACATCTTTTATATACCGCTCTATTTATAATCAGCGCGGTTTACATAGAACAAGAAAACATCAGATAAGGTACATGTTATCTGTTTTTTACATAGAACAAGGAACAAAAACTTGGATAACCGGGGAAATTATTTACAATGAATATGATCTTTGAAGGTCAGTTCTTGGTCTATGATGACTCCAAGGTAGCGGATCGATGATTTACACGGAAGTTCCGCATCCCTCACCTTTAATGTAGTGGGGGGTGAGAAATTCTTATTCCTGGTTACGAATAGGACTTCGGTTTTCTTGAAGTTTATTCGTAGGTTCTGGGATAAGAGCCAGTCTGTAATCGCATTGAAGCATGAAACTATTGGGGAGAAGTCAGGGGCATTGATTTTTATTGGAGTGAATATGAGAACGTCGTCTGCGTAGATCAAACTGGCGGCGTTGAATGCTCTGATGATTTCACAAATTGGTTGCATATATGTTGAATAGTAAAGCTGATAAGGAGGATCCTTGGGGAACACCCTGTTGTTGATGGAAGGGATCGGATGTTGAGGATCCTATCCGGACCTGTTGCCATCGGTTAGTTAGGTATGATCTGCACCATTCCCAAGCTGATCCTTGAACTCCTTTTTCTTGAAGACGGTGTAGGAGTTGAACATGGTTAACCGAGTCGAAAGCTGCCGAGATATCCAGGAAGATGAGTATGAATCCGTTTTCAATTTTGTCAATCCCTCTTGTTAAGGTGTTGATAAGTAATGTTAGTAGGGTCTCTATGCCGTGGGATTCACGGAACCCATGTTGGCAGGGGTCAAGAGGGGCTGAAATATCAATGTGCTGCTGCAATTGTATTTGTACCACCTTTTCTATGATTTTGGCTAGAAGGGGTATACTTGAAATGGGACGATATGAGTCCGTTTTTGCTGGGTCGAGTTTATTGTTTTTCAGGAGAGGGCGTATTGAAGTTTGCTTGAGAGATGTTGGGAAAGATCCAGTTGTGAAGGAGAGTTGCATGATAAGGGTAAGTGTAGGGCTCAGTTCAGCACGCAACGCTCTGATCCAGTAGGCAGGGCATGGATCATTTGGGGCTGTGGTGGTATTCAAGGTAGCAATAAGGTCAGTGATGTATTTCACTGTAGGGGCGACAAAACTTTTTAGAGGCTGTGTAATTGAAACAGGGTTGGGTATAAAACTTAGTGTTGATTTTGTGTTAATGGTTTTGGATTGAAGGTAGTCTGCAAAAGACTGAGGCTGAATTGAAATTGTTTGGTTGGAAGATGGTGCCTTAGTTAGGGATTTGGCAATGTTAAAGAGGTCTCGTGGTTTGTTTAATGATCTGAGAAGGGTTTCTGTGTGGTGTTCTCTCATCTTTTCAGCTATTTTTTCCCGGTGCTTCTTTAGGACATTTTCATAATCCATTTGGTCGGATGGAGATCTCGATCTGCGCCATTTTCTCTCTTGTTTTCTTAGATTCTGGAGGGACAGTCGTAAGTCAGCCGAGAACCAAGGTTTTGGGCTTCTAATTTTTGGTGATGTGCTGGATGCTGGTGGTCTACTCAAGGAGGGTAATTGTGAAGAGGAGTTTAGGTTAGACTGGGGACACGATCAGGAAGCAGGGTTTTCTTTCTACATGTTAAATGGAAATTACACTTACCTGGTAATTGATGTTCCTTGAGGGAGTACAGTTCAGTCCTCCACCACTGGGTAGTGCACCTCCTCCTGCAACATGGAGACTGGACAAGTCAAACTTGTGACATCACCGGGTATATCCTGCTGGTCTTCTCCCATGATCCCCCAGTGACCTACTGTCAAAGCAGACTCAAAGGAGCAAACAAACAACCAGTTAAAGTACTAAATACAAAGCTATGCTCAAACTTCAACTTTAAAATCACAGGGCCCCAAAAAGAAAGGCCGAAAACATCCTCCTCCGTGCCCCTGTCCCCCTGCGCACCAAACAGAGGAAGACAGAGAGCTAGAAGGAAGGAGAACTAAGGAAGAGTATAGGCAGAAAAGGTTGCTCTCGCGATTACCTGCCAATCAGAGCCTGTTGCCGACTCTAGGATCCGAAAGCATACTCGGAACTGACGCCTCGCGTCTGAAACATCCATCCCCGGGCGGGAATGAGGACTGAACTGTACTCCCTCAAGGAACATCAATTACCAGGTAAGTGTAATTTCCATTTCCTTATCGGTCCTACAGTTCAGTCCTCCACCACTGGGATGTACCAGAGCAGTAATCATTGGGAGGGACCTATCCAGTCGGCTCGGCCCCTAAACGAACAGAGCAGGCACCGACCCCAGCCCGCTCCTCACGTCAACAGGCGGTAAGCCAACCAGGAAGACACGACCGAGAGCCCATTTGGATCCTCTTCACTGGTGAAAACAGCACAGAACTCTGCCCCAAGCAGCGCTAGTGCTTCAGAAAGACAAACTCGCCATCGCAAGCACACTGAACGCCCTAGAAAAAGACCTACTGAGAAGGCTACCGGAGCTCTGCCTGAAAAATCCGCTTGAGCTCCCCCTTGGCTCTCAACCCCACCAGGGTGTCAAGTGTTAGCAACCGCTGCTCTCCCGCAGAACCCGCCTCCACGGAGGGACAGGCAGCGAAGAGACCTCCCAGAAAGCGATGGAACCTCACCTAAGGTCCAAGGAACGCAGGTTACAAGCAAAGTGTTCTTGCGTAAGTCCCAAACCGATAACTAGACAGGCACAGACGGATTCCACGAGGGAGAACGGAACCGAGGTCCATCCAGACAGAGGTGGGAAGCAAAATGAGGGAAATGGAAAAACCACCAGCGTCAAACACCCTATTTGTCACACCTCTTAAGGGCTTTATTCTTTGCAACACAAAGTAGCTCTACAGCTATGTCCTGGACCAGTTGAAGTCTTTTTAATTGAGAATGTGGAATGCAGCTAAGCAATGAGTTGCAATAAACCAAGCGTGATCCACCAAGGGCATATAAGAGGGTGTCAAGTGCCCCAGAGTCCAGCGTTGTTTCAGAAGATATGGAGTCTTACATGGTGTGACAAAAAAGAAAAGGAGACTCTGGTAGCCACGCCCATGACGCAATGCCAGTAGGCCAACCGCTTACATCACCTGGATATGCCCTCCGGAATTGGAGGAACCATGCAGAAGTAGCAATCGCCGACATGATCCATGGGCCCTCTCCAGATCATTGGAACCGCAAAAGACTTTGATGGTCTTTTCCCATCCATCCACAGCCTGAGATCTGCTACACATGTATTGCAGCATATGTGTGGCGCCTAGCTTTTATCCTGATCTTTTATTCTGCAGCCAAAATATAAATTGTAGGCTTTCTGAACCGCCACAGTCATATGCCATTTTTGTGATGTAAAAGTCACATCACCACAACTAGAGCAGAAATTATCTGCATGATTAACACCAGGACGAGGAATCGCCAAATATGCTGTGAGTGACCTATCGGTATAAAATAAAGATGTCTTTTTTTTTTTTTTTTTTACTGTCAAGCAAGGCAAATTTAAGTAGTGACTGCATCAACTGGTTTTGGACAGTTATTTCGATTGGTTGCAAGTAAAGATTATGCAAGCTCACGCAAATGTTGCAGAATACACTGGTAATGGTCCCCACTGACTAATGAAGAGCACATATCTTAGCAACCAGACCCAGTCGGCCATTTTCACTATGACCTCTGAAAGGCATAGAATGGACCGGGCCACGGCCCCGTACCAATGCGTCGACGCTATCCAGTAGCCTCATATGTCCTCTGCTAAACATCGACCCGTCGCCGCAGACTGACAGGTCGCCATGGAGGTCCAATATGGGCTGACCGCATCTGAGCACACGCGGCGCGCACACCGCCTGATGCAATCTCACTCCTCCGGCAAACACTCGGACCCCGCTAAGGACATTCGCCACCACAGTGTCCCCACCGAAACGCAGGCCGCCAAGGCTTCAACCGCGCACGCTGTCCCTTCGCTCGGGCCACCCTGACCACCCGACCGACTCCACCCTGCCGATCGAAATAGGCCACCATCCCGGAGATCTCAGACAGCACCTACAGCGCTCGATCCGCTACCGTGTCCGTGAACGCCTGCCACGGCTGACGTACCGCGTACCGTTCCAGTCAGACGATGGAACACTGGGCGTGCTGCATACACTAAAACGCCTTGTACATAAAGGATCCCCAAAATGTAGCTGAGTCTAACCACGCTCCGGCCAAGCTCCCGGAAGAAAGGGACAGAACCTTATAAAAAAGAAGTGGGGACAATTAGGAAGGCTTTCCTGTTTGATTATTCTTTTTTTTTTCTTTTTTGTTTTGTTTTTCCTTTTTACCACTCCATAAGGGCCACAAGGCACACAACCGAACAGGGCATTGTCCAGAGAACGCAAGGCCCCTCCCCCAGGCTGACTCCACAGCCTAAACCGGCAGTCACCTTGGCTGATGCCGAGCAGCGCGGAAGCCAACTTGTAAGCCCAGCATATGAAGTATGCCTACTAGTACAGCATTCCACAATGGAGGGACATGTAACCGGACGGCTTTGAATATGAACCTACAGATATCCCGCGCTTGCTCCAAGACAAGCACTGTGCAGCCTACTGGTCTTCTTGAAGCACCGCCACGACCCGAAGACCTAAACCGGCCAGCAAAAGACGACGTACACTGGGCCCGAAGGAACCTGGTTGAACGGATCCCAGCACTCCCTGTATCGTTAGGATCAGAGCCTCCCCCCAAGGACAGCCCTGGCTGGAACCGGCTGAGCATAACTCCAGGCCCTGTGGCGAGCCCCCACGAAGAAGTGGGACGCAACGATGCCTTGAGGAAAGGGAAGGCCCAATGGGTGAAGCAAGTTGCCAGCCGACCAAGGGAGCAAACCCCACACGCGCACCTCAACGGAAGGTTGGAAGAACCGAGGATTCTGGTCCCACAGGTGCGCCTGCTAGCCTTTAACAACATACACCTCCGCAGGTACAAAAAACTTAAATTGTGAGCACCTTCAGGGGTAAGGGGAATAGACGACAGCCTCCGACTGTTGACCACCTTGTCTTGCACAACAGACAGCAGCACCCCACCAAACAAATGATTTGGGAATATATGACCTCAGAACCCCAAGACAGAGGTAAAACAGTAGAACGTGCAGAGGACGTGAATTTCCAGATCTGCCAGCCCCCCGCCCACATTGAGAAGAGGCAGAGAAGAACTGGACCGGCGGATCTGGAGGTGTGCCTCCTGGACAGCCAGGCCACCGAAGGGAAAGCTGATGACTGAGGCCCAAACTCCTCAGGATGGCCCCATCTTGCATTGGCAACCCCATGCAACACCATGACAACCCCGCTCACGATATCCCAAGCGATCTCTGTCATTGCTGCCACAATCACCTGAGCATGAGATCACAGACGGAACACGGACATGCAGACGCACTCAAGGAGAGTGCACCTAAGAAGTATGAGCCTATCCAACATCCAGCACCACATGTCCAGGTGTCCCACTCCTGTCACCCAAAACACAGGACGCTTGAACCTAGGTGACCGTCATAGCAAAGACAGGGAGGCCTGACTGCCGCTATCAACCCTTCCAGGACCCTGGAACACTAAGCCCCGGACTGTGCCATCCAGCAACACTTCTCACGATCCCCAGCAGGGGCCTTTCCCCAGATGGCCCAGATGGGCAGTGTTCCCGCCAAATGGGCAAGCTGCGCTCTGATAACATAGTGCAGAAAACCAAATCAAAGTGTCTTAACCTAGCTAATTTTTGTCTAATAGTGATCATTCATAATATCAGCCAGGCTCAATCATAACATTAGTATTAATGATCTCTAAAGATTGAAGAGTTACTAATGTAACACTAATTGGGTTTTTTTTTTGTTTTGTTTTTTTTAAAGAGCTTCAAAGGCGATCTTGGAAACTACAGACAAATGAATCTGAGTTCAGTGCCAGTTAAATGATAGAACTTGTTCTGAAAAGCAGCACCAAGCTGTCTTTTCAAAGGGTTAATAAACATGTGAGCAAGCCAAATGATATGTATCTGGATGTTTTAGAAGGTACTTGACAAAGCCCCTTATGAACTTCTCCTGAGGAAGGAGATGATGTGCTATTATAGAATGGGAAATGGATCAAAAACAGGAACACAATAGGACTAAATGGCCAGTTTTCTCACAGGAGACCCGTAAATAGTGGAATGTCTCGGGATCTGCACTGGAACTGGCATCTGGTAACATCTACTGCACTGAAATGATCTGGAAAAGAGATCAGCAAGCATGGCGATCAAATTTGCAGATGGCATAACGACATTTAGAGGCTGTCTGCACAATTTCCAAGCGTATAAACATGGAAATAGCATCCTTATGTAAATGACAATTTCAGAAAGGGCTCAATTTGTAGGTGGTTGTGCCGCCGATGACCCTGAATGGCCAAATCCTAGCACGGAAACCTGCTGCTGACAGACGTCGCTAACTGCCAGAATGCAGACAAAGGTAAAGGCACCCCCCAAGAAGTAAAACCCAAACCAATCACATTGCATTCAAAGAACTATAAACTATCATGAAATTAAAAGGAAATTAAAATTAAAAGGAAATTAAAATTAGAATTAAAATTAAAAGTAACAGCAAAAGGAAGTCCTTATCTGGGTGTAGCCGCGTGGAACAGCGTCGTCTGCTCAAACGCGGGGCTGCTCCGCTCTCCGCCACGAGGCCTCAGCCCTGCCGAGAAAATGGCGCCAATCTGAAGCAGGCCCGTTTGGCGCCAAACACCACAGAGGCGGCAAGAACTCAGAGCCCCTCCATGCGGACTCGAGAGACTCCCTTGTGGCGTCGGGATGCAGCAGTTACCCCGCTGTAGCTGCGGGGTGAAGAGCTGTCCAGACACGCTGCTGCCTCGCGCCACCAGAAGTAGCAGACGCTGCGAGCCCCGGCCCACCGGCTAAAGAACCTCGAACGGCCTGAGGCTCCCGCCGCGATGGGAATCTGCCGCATGGACACTGCCAAAATGCAGGTGTTCCACAGAGCTCTCCCCCGTACAGTCCTGGGGGAGAGATCATCACCGGGCACAGAGACCGAAGAATCCCAAGCAGAGAGGCTAGCTGGCAGCGTGAACTTTGAAAAGGGACAGAACCCCCCTTTACACTAAGGCAGACTACGTGAAAATAAATAAAGTAAAAGTAAATGAAATTAAATGAAAATGAATTTAATTTACAGGATTACACCTAAAGAAGGGCAAAAGAAATGCAAGGTAAATCAAATCCTGACTAACTACTCCTAAACTGCTTCTCAAGTGAGCCCAGCACCTAGGCTCACTACGTCCTCATGCTGCATGGAGACTGGACACACTGGGGGATCATGGGAGAAGACCAGCAGGATATACCCGGTGATGTCACAAGTTTGACTTGTCCAGTCTCCATGTTGCAGGAGGAGGTGCACTACCCAGTGGTGGAGGACTGAACTGTAGGACCGATAAGGAAATGCAATTAACACATCTTTGTTAGAGAAACCAGTGCTGTCCACGTGATAGAATTTGCTTTTAAGACCTCCTGTTAGAGAGAAATATTCTGATAGCAGAGTGGTTCAGGCTGCAACACAAAGAGAAAGACAAGGGTTCAAATCCCACTTCAGCTATTTTTTATTGACTTTGAAAAAAAATACAGATAAACAAGTCTGGGCATGCTTCTAGTCATTGTAGGAAAGGAAATGACGTGGCAACATGTGATTGGCAGAAACAAGAGCCATAGTGGACATGCTCTTAGTCATTGTAGAAAGAATAGGTTGTACTTTAAACCACACAAGATTTGTGAAATAAATCCATTCTGCAGATGTTAGCAAAATAAAAAGAATAGTCAAAACACAGCAATCATGAAGGAAACTTTATTGAAGAGCATGTACTATGACCCAAAAGCGATAGGGAGCTTTGGGGGCATAAATCTTCTACTTCAGGCTACTTAAAGGCATGATAAAACAGTCAACAGAAAAGATGTAGTCAGATGAGTTACAGGACAAGATGCTTATACTTTACACAGACCTGCTAGGGTCCATTTTAAAAAAAATCAAGACAATCGTATCAGATATTTAGTTGATATGTCTGCCTTGTCCCATTATAACAATGGCTACAAATACGTCTTAACAGTGGTAGACATCCTGTCAAAATATGCTTGGGCCTTGAGTTTAAAATCAAAAACTGGTCATGAAGTTGCTAAAGCCTTTGAAAACATATTAAATCTAGGTCATACACCTGAAAAATTACAGACAGACAAGGGTAAAGAATTTTTAAACAGATCTCTGAAGAATTTATTAAAACAAAGAACGGTTCATCATTTTGTAACCAATAACGATGTTAAACAGCAGTGGTAGAAAGGTTTAACAGGACTTTGAAATCCAAAATGTGTCGTTATTTTACAGCACCCAACACCTTTAGATATCAAGACATACTGCAGGCTTTTATACACAGCTATAATCATAGTTTTCACAGAATAAAGGCGAGGCCTGTAGATGGGACATCCACAAACTCTCTGCAGATCTGGAAAAGAGTCTATGACGATAACATCAAATGTAAACATGCCAAGGACCCCTTAAAGAAAGAAGATCATGTAAGACTTTAAAAAACTAAAGGAAAATTTGAAAAAGGTTACGAGCAAACAGACAGACAAGATATTTATAATAATGGACGTTTTAAACAGGGGGCAGAAAGCAACATACAAGATACATGATTATGACGGCGAAGCCATACAAGGTTCTTTTTATATTGAAGAATTGCTAAAAGTCACCCCACAACAGGACAGAATATACCGTATCGATAAGATAAAAGCACGCGGTAGGTACAGATTCTATCTTTTCAAATGGAGGAGATAGCCTGTTAAATTTAACAGCTGGATAAAGGCATCAGAGATTCAAGACATTGGATTTCTTTTTTTTGAAGCAACATAGAAAAAAAAAGAAGAATGATGGGGGCTTTTATATCACACTGCCTAGCAATGTCTCAGCAGGCGTGTTTCCCCAAAATACCAGCTCTAATTTTACCATCCAACTAGCAAGGCTTACAAGGACCATGGGAAGTAGGGCTAGTAGAAATACAATATCCCAACACTTGGGAGAATATTAAGGAAGACCAAAAGTATGTTGTCACCTCCAGAGTAGGAAATATACAACACCACATTACAATCAGGAGAGGACATCATGCGACCATGCAGAGTTTAGTGGAATTCATGAATCAGAAGCAGTGTCTATAAACCTGCACCACCATGAATCGTTTATGACCCCGAGTGAAGAATCTGAATAAGATCAGAAGATAAGGCTGTTATTTCTGCAGAGGGTGATTTGGCAACCATTTTGGGGATAGAAGCTAACGTTAATACACAACGCTCCCATTTTACACCGGATATCATGGGTGGTTTTAATACCCTTCACCTGTACACAGACATTGCAGAGCATCAGTGAGTAGGTGACCATTCTGTGCCACTGCTGCACTGTGTTCCAACTAAGAGGTTTAGGGATGAGTTTATCACACTAACTTATGATAAGCTACACTATGCCCCTGTGAACAAACAGCACATCGACACCATCACATTTGAAATAAGACGGATTAGAACAGATACGTCTCATTTAGCTACGGGTAGGTGATCGTTAAGCTTCATCTACGCCCCCAAAGAGTAGTTGTTTTTTAAAATGGTTGTGGCTAAAGACTATGGAGACCCCAAAGCATACAAGCTTATTATACAGCACAAGCTGGCTATGGACTTTCAGGATATCATGGAGCCCCAGTCATGTACGGGCTGGTGTTGGGGGGGGGGTGTTTCATAGTTTCTTTAGAAAAGCTATTCCGCTTTGGAGAAGGGGTTTTGAAATTATTAAATCGCACGTGAAAGGCGCCGCAAAAAACATCACCAAGGATGTCATGAGTCATGTCACAATGGCCGTTTTTAAATAAAATGAACCATTCTACAGAGTAGGCAGGATTCAGGACTGGCTGGATTAGAAGAACTGTTAAAAGAAAGAGAACCAAGCCTCAGGAGTTACTGCAAGGACCTCCCAAGCCTTTTAAAAGAAAGAAACCCGAGGGTGACAAGTCTCAGAAGCTTAACCACCGGTCTAAGAAGAGAAGCATCCAGTCTAGAAAGTGAGATATTTTCTAAAAAGCACCATGGCTTTTGTATACCACGGCTCTGAAGAGTGTGTTAAATCGGAACTGAACCTGTTTCAATTAGCCCCGACCCAAACCAATATTGAAAAAAGTATTTATGTGGAAATTCCAAAATTGTCAGCCTTGCCAGAAACAGCCCCTTTGGACTTCTATATCGCAAGTTATGGTGAAGACTACATTTAATTTAAATAGTACTCTATTACACTTGACCTGTAAAATTGTGGAAGAAGATGGCTCAAACATTGATCTGGCAGCCAAAGTAGCGATGGTGAACTACCCAATCACATCTCTGTTTAGCCAGCTAGATATCACCCTGGGAGACCAACTCATTAGCCAGATCAACAACTGCTATCCCTACAGAGCCCTCATTGAGCTGCTTCTCAATTATGGTGAAGGACCCATCAAATCACATTTTACAAGCGGCCTCTTTTACAAAGACACAGCCGGGCAGCATGAAGTGAGAGAGAGAGGATCTCGCAATGTCGGTTTTACTGAAAGGGCCCAATTTACTGCCTCTAGCCACAAGTGGAGCTATTGGGGCATTTACATAGTGATCTATTTTTTCAAGAAAAGCTACTGATTAATGGCGTGGATCTCAAAATTAAATTGACCCGCAACAAAAATGCTTTCTGTTTAATGAGCGACTATGCCGAAGCAAGTTATAAACTTATCCTAAACATTGCCCTCTTTGTAAAGAGAGTTAAAGTTTCCCCCAGAGCGTGCTTGGGACATGCGGAAGCTCTGCTGAAAACTAATGTCAAGTATGCTATTGACCACGTGGGGCTGAAGGTGTTTAGAATACAAGCCGAAGCCCGTGTGACTCTCTTTTTGGGACAGTTACCAAAACTCATTGTGCTGGGATTTGTGGATAATGATGCTTTCAGCGTTAATTATGCTAAAAAACCCTTCAATTTTAAACATTATGATATTAATTTTGCCGCTCTATATGTGGATGGTGAACAAGTACCCGGAAAACCTTTTCAACCTGACTTTCAAAATGGATGTTGTGTGAGAGAATATATGCAACTGGTGCAAGCAACTGACAAAAACATCTGAAAGACACTGCATTGCTGATTGACCGTCAGGAGTTTTACAAAAGTTATATCCTATTGGCCTTTGACCTTTCACCTGATCAGGAGTGTGCAGACCATTACTCGCTGATTCAAACGTGTAACCTGCGGGCTGAAATACCAGCGCCTTACCCCACACAGTTAACATGTTTGTTTATGGGGTTTTTGACAATGTGATAGAAATTAATCATAGATGGAATGTTCTTTTTGATCATTCGTGAAAATGAACAAATGAACACCAAACAGATCTTCCGTATTTTAAAGAAGGCCTCCTATGTTGCAGATTTTTTTTCAGATGTGCTGCCCAGCTTATGTATTAGCTGATGTACAAATATCAAAGAAGCCCGTGTGTTTAGTGGTAAATACACACCCTCACAATCTACCTGGAGAACACTGGTTAGCTCTCTATGGAGTGTGGAGATGGAACAGAGGAATTTTTTGATTCTTATAGACAACCCCCAGATAGCTTATTCTTTCTTACCAGCTTTATGAGTTTTTTCAATAAGCATTGTAAAGCTGTTTTATACCACAACCAGTAATTACAGCACCTAATGTCCATGGCTTGTGGATATCATTGTTTGTTTTTCTTGCATCACAGCTGTAAAGGGTTGACTTTTGAAAATATTTTAGAGATGCATTGTGAAGATTTAATGCAAAATGATGATATGGTGTTAAATTTTGTAAAAAGCAACAAAGAAAACAAACTTTGTGTAGATTTTTCAGAAATCTCTTTTATAACCAGCAGGTGTGTTTCCTATCATGAATGTTATACTGTTCTAAATAAAAAGTAACCCTCTAAGGAGGTTTTTGAAAAGAAACCATTGTCTACAGTCTATTTTTGTTTTTAAACATTTTATTGATACATTTTTTATACACTCAACCACCAGTGACTGTGAGACAATTTACGTTTTTTATGAGGGAGTGGTTCTTTGCTCTTTACCGGCTTCATGTATATTTTAGTAACCTTCACAGAGGGATTCTCCTTGAGACTTGCCAGCACATCTCTGTTGGCTGCATTACCCTTCACAGTGGAGGGCATATTTAATTCGGCTAGGGTTTGCATGAACTTCCCCTAGCCTTTGGGCATTCTTCATTATGAAAGAGCTTGGGGCTGTGTAGACCATGAATGAGATCAAGCAGGTTAGAACCACTGACAGGTTTTCCCCGGTATACAAATATTCCATTTCTCTCCCAGGATGCCACATCCTTGTTTTTTAACAGTTTATTAAGCAGCATCTTAGCAGCACCTCAGCATTTTTCCTATAGCTCATATTGATGCTGTTTAACACAGGGTCTGGAGGTATAATGTTTTCTAGAGATGCACCCATCGAAGTCTCATCTTGTGCCTGTAGATACAAGTTTAGTTTTTCTTTTTCCATATCCCTTTTTCTGTTAAGCACGAGATAGCACTGTAACACTTCTGAGTAACATTTAGCCTTTTCATGTTCAGACATACCAACTCTTTTGCAGGATGTTTTTCATTTCTTCATCAGACTGCTTTGGAAGGGATGCTTCTGCATTACGAGTTCCGTCGCTTTTTAGATAAATTTCTTCACTATATATAAAAATAATAAAAGGGCTTTACAGTCATACGAGCAGAGTGGTTTCCAACTCCCCTCCTGAGTTTTCTACATTTAGCATAATCTCTTTTCACTTTCATACAGGTCTTTCCGCTTGACAGCTTGTAATGATATGTTTTAGGCCCCGCTGATACAAACTCTGTGATATGTTCATCTGCGGGTATCTTGCTTGTGAGCTCACCTAAATAATCACCCAAAGATGGGTTCTAATCACCCTCTCGACTTAGAAATATCACAGAATCTGTATCATGGTACAGGCAGCTCTCTTGCAAACTGTCTAGAAGATTGTAAACTCTAGATGTGCATAAGCCCTTGTAAAACAGGCAATGAAAACAATACGCAACGGTCTTTTGAGTGCCTCCAAGACACACAAGCTGTTTCATCATCAATAAAATTGCATGATGAAACCTCAAATTCAGGAGAAAACAGATATTTAAAGAGATCATCAGGGCTTGTGGTAGGCAAGTTTGTTCTTTGACCAAATTCACCCCACAGAGAATTTAAGAAAAGTTTTGCTATTTGACGATTAGTGGGGTTTACATTAATCTGGTCTGCACGCAAACACACTCCCTCTTTTCTGTAGAAATCAGCTATGTGCACATTTTGTTTTTCAGTATCATTGCACCACCGAGGGTAGCCAGAAGCCTCTTGTTTTTGACGGAGGTGCATCTTGATGTATTCAGAAAAGAGACTATCAGATTTTTGCTCGAAATGCCAAATTTCATAGATTTCAACAACCACATGCCCTTCTGTAATGGCTACTTTCATCTCCACCATATACCAAGTCCTCACAAAAGCTCTTTCCTCATCCGTGTGGGCACACATTTCCTGTTGCCGTGTGTCAGCACACGTATGACACAGAGGAAACATAAGCTTAACGCCCAACCGTACGGGTAACGCCGGGAAAAAGAGCTTTCATGGAGGGTATACTTTTGCTTTTATAAAGCCAAAGTAATTTGTAAATTTATCATAAATGATTTGTGGATGGCCTACTGGATATTCCTTTGTTTTACTGACAAAAGTCTATACCCAGACTAGTAAAATCATAGTAGTGTATTTTTTCCCCAGATTTTGTTTTGTAGTACAGACAAATGGCATTTGTTCTACTCCCCAAAAAGGCCATCTCGTGGAACCAGAGGTTGTGGTAATGCTGAGTCAACCAGGAAATCTGCACAGCCCCTGTCATTTTCTTTTACCATCTGCTTCCACTCGTGCTCCCATAGACTTGTGACCTTGAACTCCCGGCTTTCCAGAAATGCAGCTTTTAACTGTGTTTTGTAATAAAGAAAACCAAAGGTTGTGGCTGTTACAGGATTCTGGTCTTTATCATTATAACAACTCAGACAGCCATGATGAAAACAGCCATTAAATTCAAAAGCTGTTTCTACCCCATCGATCACTGCATAACAATCAAGAAAATAATACCCCACCTTTTTTTCACCCTCTTTCAGAGTATGTATGATCTATATATTTTCTTTGGCCTCTACATACATCAGCCATTAAATAGAGGGGGATGACTATCTCTTTGTCTGCCTGTGATAGTTATCCGGTGGAATGAGTGCAACAGTCTTGGGTTCTAAAACATTAATCTGAACATAGCCATACATACAGATGCAAGGGTTATATACTGGAAAGGGTTTAAACAACTTGTTAGAATTTTTGATACATCACCCTGCTCTACAACCACTTCTTTTCTCTGTCATTTTCATGATTTCAGCTCGGTAGAGGACACAGGCCTGTTGCAAAATAGATACACCCTGTTGGCAGTAATAAGCCAACTCTTTTTGCAAATTAAAAGTTTTATGCTGATTGCCCTTGTACAATTGTTAAAATTCCTCTTTTTCTTTAGGCAACATGTTTCCCACACCATAATGTTCAACATCCGGCACAGGGCCCACATAATTTTGATTTTCCAGAGTTTTAAAAAAGTGTGGAAAGTACCTCTTGCAGCCTGTAAAACCCATGGCTTGTGGGACGTTTGCTAAGTTTCATAGGCAGGAAATTTAGACAGTATATGAAACAAATAGTCAAAGGTTCAACAGTAATTTGTAAACGTTTACCAGCTTGAACCAGTAGACCTGTACTCATCCTTTCCTTTAACACTTTTTTTAAGAACAAAATATCCGTCATAACTTTTGGAATTATGGGCTATGAAGGTGTAGCCTTTAAATGTTTTGTCACAAAAAATCTGTATAAAGGCAGAAATACATTTGAGACCCTTGAATTCCCAGTTTCTTTCATCATTTAAGTCTGTTGCATATATGTACTTAGGGACATGCCAGTCTGTTTCTTGCATACATTCACAACATAAAAAAATATACTTTTCAGATGTTTCCGTTTTACCAATAGGGGTCATAAAACATAAGTGGTCACTGTCCCCAGTTATGGGTTCACTGCATAGCATACAATGCCTACCCTTGCACTTATGTTTCTTGTCCACATAAGACTTACATTTCTGGCACAGTATCTTAGATTAACACGCCACTTCTTTTTTCAGTGCTTTAAGACCCTACGAGCCCCACCACCCTGATTTCTTATGACACGTACAACAACATGGAATACATCACAAATCTGGATTTCTCGTGACTCTGAAGCAGTTTAGTGATCTGGTCTAAGAAATCATCAGCATCCAATGCTTCTGAGTTTAACTTTCCAGAATACAAGGAATTGTGAAAAAGAGATGAATGTAGATACACCTGTACATAATCACCAGGTGAAACTTTGCTGCTAACCTCATCCAGAATATGTTGGATATCTTGTCGAATGGCTTTTTGAGCCTCAGATAATGAAGTTACCCTGTCTAAATTAATAAACCAAAATTCTTCTGAATAAATTACGCCATTAAACTTGCCCAATTTACGATCCTACCTTTTCACAAACTGAACATAGCTAACTGGCTCTGATTCTTCAGAGGGGTCTAATGCAAGATTATTTGTTCTATCCTCTGAAATACTTTGGTCAAATACAAGGCTGTTGACAAGTGTGTGTAGATTCGCTGTCGAAAAAGCTTTCGCTGTATGATTTTTTTCTTGATAGACTTCTCTCTCACATTCACTGATTTTCTAACATTTTCTTGATCTAAAAAAAGAAAACATAGGAGCTAATACTTTTTTTTGTTTTACAATGACTTTAAAAATTAGGAGGGATAAAACCGGGATATTTACTATTTTGTTTATCTTTTGGCTTTTAGTAAGGAACTGGCTGTTGGTTAGATGGGGCATCTTGTTTTGTAACAGCTTCTTGGTCTAAAATAAAAAAAATAAGGTTGAGACACGCCTGCTGGAAAATAAAAAACACATGACATACCTTTTAACTTGCTGTCTTCATTTTGTAAGAGAAAGTTTATTTGTAAATTCTGGTTTCCGCGCCTGTTTTTAAAGACAGTCATAAATTCAGAGACAGAAACATTACATAACCAATATTTTTTAAAATAAGATCCACATCTACTCACCATGTTGATGGCTGAAGAGATCCCGATGTCACCTTCTTACAATTTATGGAGACTGTGTGATCTTTTCTGTCTGCTACAATGTACAGTGTATTCTTTAATGAAATTCTTTAATGGAATTTACATTCCCAGACTCTTTAACTGAAACAGCTCTGCTCCTCACAATCTTATCATATGGTCTATTTTTTATAATGTGTATGTCGCCCCACCTAGCTAATCCACATGGCTCCATTTTTTCCCAGACAGTACATTGTAGAAGATGTTTTATAATGTGTATATGGACCTAGATGGCTAATCCACATTGCCTCATTCCCAGACGCCTTAAGTGAATTTAGCTCTACAGTAAAACTCTACTTCCCATAATCTCATTATGTGTTGTATTTGCTATCCCCTTTTTCCCCAGACAGTACATTGTAGGAGATAATTTAGTAACTAGGAATTCCTAAAACATATCAAAGTTGTATGTTCAAAATGTTTTATTTTAAATAAGAAATGTTTTAATTTTATGAACTGATTCATTTGAACATTACAAGTTTTTTATATAAAGGCATATATTTTATTTTTGTTCATCTTCATCTGTATGTTCACATTCAGCTAATAGATTCTGAAAATACAAACATTTTCATAAAAATACATTTTTTACAGAACTTTGTGTTTTTTTAAAGAACAATCTATAATCTCTGTTATGGATTAAACCTTCCACTAGCTCTACATCGCTATGTCTCACAAATCTAAGCAAAATATTGAGCAGATGCCCTAGATTTCTACTGGTATTAATATCTCTGATAAGATCAAACGAAAAATTCAAATTTTCATAACCTAGGTTGATTGCTATCATTTTATGGCCGACAATCACGGCGACATTTACAATAGGTTATTGGCACAACCTGGTACAAAGTTTTATAGATTTTCTGCTATATTTCCTTTTGCCCCCACCTCAATCATGATGTCTTTGCCCTGGAGCATGTATTACACAAGCAGGACAGTTACTTTCCATCACCCCACGCAAGCATTTCTTGATAATACAGTATACCATTTGCCTGAATAACTGATTTAAATGTGTTTATTTGGTAAAGACTGTGCACTATTTCACAAACATCTTCAGGTTTTGAGTTGTCCTTTTGATTAACTATGACTCCAAATGCTTCCCTTTGATATGGACAGAGAAAGCACAAGCAGAGTAGATTGATTGTTGGTATGTCCTCTAGCTCTTGAAGGAGTGAAGATCCATCACTTTCCTACAAAAAAAAACAGAGTCAATGTGAAATGAACTACCTCTTCTATAACACAAGCCTCAGAAAAACTCCTGCAACAAAAAATAAAAAGACCTCTCTCTTACCTCTGCGGATCCTAGTTCTTCCAGCAAACAGGTTGCTTCTGCATCTGTCATGGCTTTGTCGGTTGGATCCATAGCGTTGTCATCTGGTAGGTCAATTTAATTGCCTGAATCACAAAGTTCTTGAGAATCAAACACTTTTTGTGCATCTGGAAAATCTTCAATCTCTGTCCGTTTATGTCCAGACTCTGTTGGACTCTCCTGTTGTTCAAATGGATTTTCTATCGGTAGATAAACCTCAACCGCTGCATCACGATCTTTAAGGAAGTAATTGATGTTATGCATCTTGTTGGAAATCCTACTTGGTTGTTCCAAAAAGAGCCATTTTTTTCTTTTTGAATCTCTTGTGTTAGATTTTTTTCCCGCACAGCTTTACACAATGTTATTTCCTACAATCACCAGGAGCATGCTCAGAACAAGTCTCTTGTTTCTGCCAATCACATGTTGCCACCTCATTTCCTACAATCTCCAGGAGCATGCCCAATATGCCTCTTGTTTCTCTGGATTGGTTACCACATCATTTCCTTTCCTACAATGACGAGAAGTATGCCCACACTTGTTTCTCTGTATTGGTTTTTTTCAGAGCCACTAAGAAAATAGCTGAAGTGGGATTTGAACCCAGGTCTCTCTCTCTCTGTTTCAGCCTGAACCACTCTGCTATCAGAATACTTCTAACAGGAGGTCTTAAAAGCCAAATTCTATCACATGAACAGCACTGGTTTCTCTAACAAAGATCTGTTAATTGCATTTAACATGTGGAAAGAAAAGCCTGTATACCAAATGCTGTGTGCCAGCATCACATTACAAATCCTGGTTTGTGTTTTTTAACTAATGAATACACATTTAAATAAAGCCCTTGCCTGTTCCTGTTGCTACCAAAGAGTTAATTTTAACAATCAGTTCTAAATAGTTTGCAATACACACAAACGTGCTGCACTGCTTTGTGAGAAAAAAAGAACTCGGGCAGGGAGAAAAAAACATTTTTGTTTTGTGATTTCCAGGTACCTGTTTCCGCTGATGTCAGCATAAGCCGGAAGCAAAACACATTACAGGGTCAGTCATTCTGCTTCCGCTGATAGACCAAAAGCAAAACACAATTCACTAGATCCAGAGCCTTCTCCTTCTTTGCTCCATCCTGCTGGAACGCACTACCAGCAACTATCAGAACCATCAGTGAACTCTCCCAATTTAGGAAGGCACTGAAACGGCACCTCTTTCTTCATCACTACGATGATGCAGTCTTCTCCCCACACTCACCCACTCTTACACCTCAATGCAGCACCTCAAACTCATGCACGTCACATTCCCAGACTGATCACTCGCAATCACACCTTCCCCTCCAACCATCATGAAAAACTTATGCAGTGCCGCATAACTCATTATATTGTTGCATAAAGTAGACTGTATTTATTCATCGTGTCTTCTTGTTAAGGGACTGGTTATTTATACCCTATTTTACCTGTTATACCTGCTTAATGCATACCCAAGTTTAATTTTCCTGTTTAATGTATACCCAAGTTATTATACCTGTTTCACTGTAAGCACAAATCACGAAATTGAGATGTGCAACTCTTATGTTCATTGTAAACCGCACTGATGTCGAATAGCGCGGTATAAAAGAGACTGCAAATAAATAAATAAATAAATAACATTTCCGGGGTCAGAAACCCTGTTTCTGGTGATGTCAACGAAAAAGCAACACTGTCCATTTCTGATGATACCTTGTTTCTGGTGATGTCATTTTCGATGACGTAGACTGGGGTGTGTGGTTGAGGGTGGGAGGGGCAGGGGCATGGGTGGGGCATAACCCTGGAAGTGAATGCTGATTGACTGATGCCACCCTTGGGGGTGGGGCATGGGCGTGTCAAGGGTGGGGGTGTGGCCATGCCAGGGGCAGATGTGGGGGCATGGCTTGGAAGAGCTATCCCCCATTCATTTCTATGGGAGAGGCAGGGCGTGGGCAGGGTCAGGGGTGGGGCATAAACCGGAAGTGAACGCTGATTGGCTGATGTCATCCTTATCTCACCTGTCAGTTTGATGAGTAGTGTACCCATTCTACTACTGTAGTACATCGATACCTGGCTATCTGTCTGGACCTGAACCAACTGCCCTTCCAGATGATCCTGGAAGATGCAGAGTGCATGATAGACAGCTCTGAGTTCCAGCAGGTTGATCTGCGAGGCACTCTCCTCTGTGGACCAAGGCCCCTGCTACTGCAGATGATCACAGTAGGCTCCTCGACCCAGCTAGGACGTGTCCATTGTGAGAGTGCAGTGCACTGGGGGAGCCTGGAAGGGCAGGCTGGCTCCAAGGTTGAGGGGTCCTGCCACCATGCAAGGGATCTTTTCAGGACCTGTGCTACCAGAATACGGTCCTCCAGATGGCCAGATGCTTGTGTCCACTGAGTGCTGAGCATCCACTGCACCTGCCTCATGGGGCAAATGGGGTGACATGGACAGTGGAGGCTGTGTCCCAGGAGGCGGAGCATTTGCCTGGCAGTCAACGCTAGGCCACTCTGAATGGCTGGGGTCAGGGCTGATATCAGCTGAGCTCGATCGAGAGGCAGGAACTCCTTCGACTGAGTGGAATTGAGGAGGATGCCAGTTGCTGGGTATGCCAAAGGTGAGATTTCGGGACGTTTACCACAAAGCCCAGGCTCTGGAGCAGCCCGATGGTGCGCTGCATAGCAGTGCGGGATTTCCTGGGCGTGGGGGCTCCAATGAGCCAGTTGTCTAAATAAGGGAAGACTAATACCCCCAAGAGGTGGAGGCGAGAGACTACGACCGCCAGGCATTTTGTGAATACTCTGGGAGCCAAGGTGAGGCTAAAGGGGAATACCCGGTACTGAAAATGTCATCCGCTGACGATGAACTGGATGTACTGATGGTGCCTCGTTTGGATCATGATGTGGGTGTAGGCATCTTTGAGATCCAAGGAGCATAGCCAATCTCCCTGCAGAAGGTAGGGCAGCAAGGTTCCAAAGGATACCATCTTGAATTTTTCCTTGACCAGGAAGCGATTTAGGTCATATATATCTAGGATGGGCCAGAAGCCCCTGGTCTTCTTGGGGACAAGGAAGTAGAGGGAGTAGAACCCCCTGCCTTAGAGGTGCAGAGGGATGGGTTCTACCTCTTGATCTTTGAGTAAACCCTTGGGCTCCTTCAGCAGAATCTCCCTGTCCAAGGGGTCCATCGGTAATTCCTTGGGGAAGAAGGCAGGACGCAGCTGGGAAAAGAGGAGGAGATAACCTTCTCCGACCACCTGCAGTACCCAGGAATCTATGGTAATGTTTGGCCATCAGTGAGCGAAGTGGATCAGCTATCCTCCTGTGAACCCTGGGCTCTGTACCTCCTGGGAAGGGATACTTTACCCAAGGAGTCAATTCCCCCCGCCAGACTGCGGCTGGGGCGTTGTTTGTGGTTTGGGGGCCTTTGGCTTATGGGGCCATGCCCTTGGGCCTTGGCCTGCTGCCCCTTTGGGGAAGCACGATAGGCCTGAAACTTGAGATAGTTTCTGTAAGCCTTCTTGGCCTTCGGGTGGAAGGACTTTTTCCTTCTTACGAGAAGGTTCAGACGCTTTCTTGGACAGCCTGGTTCTGGTCATGAATTCCTTCTTCAGCTCGTTGGCCTTCTCCATCATGGCACTGCCGAAGAGATTTTTCCCCTGGCACAAGACATCAGCTAGCTTGTCCTGAACCCACTGCTCCAAGTCGGAGGACTGCAGTCAGGCAAGGCATCAGGCAGTAATGCCCACCGCAGCTACCTGAGCCACTGACTCGAAGCTATCGAAGGCTGCTCAAGTTTGAAATTTGGAGCATTCTTTGACCGATTGACACCAGGGTCCTGAAGTGCTCAAGAGGTTCGCCTACTAACTCAGCTGAGAACCCGGCGATTTCCTTCAACAGGTCCCTCAGGTACCTGCCCATGTACAGCTAGTATGCCTGGATTCAGGCTGTAAGCATGGAGCCCTGGAAATACTTTCTACCAAAAGCATCCATAGTGCGCGCCTCCCTGCCTGGAGGCACCAAGGAGTGCATCTTTTGGTTTTTAATGCAACACATAGCCAACTCCACGACCATGGAGTTATCTGGCAGCTGTGCTTTCTGGAAGCCGGTGCTCCGGCCAACTTGATACTGTGAATCGAGTCGATGGTTCACAATAGACATCGTCACCGGGGTCTCCCACATCCTGAAGAGAAGCCACTCCAGGATAGGGGGCATGGGCACCGTCAGTGCCTCCCAAGGAGGAGCCTCGTACAGGAGGATCTTGAGATCCTCTGTACACGGCTTGTCCTCGGGCACTGCCACAAAAGGCAAGTGCCTGGGACATCCATACAAACTCCAGGAAAGCCAAGTCCTCTGGAGGTGTGGCGGGGACAGATCAGAGGGGATGTCCTGGTGAGAACAGTGTCGGGAGACTCTTCATCCATCTCCCACGTAGACTCAGAACTGGAGGAGTCGGCCAGCGTCCCGTGGTCATCGGCCCGACTCTGTGTCGACGACACCCGGTGTTGGGGGTTCCATCACGGCTGTGCCCGATGACATACCAGCCTGGAACTCATATGCCGATGGGGTCGACATCGAAAGGGCCAACCTCTCCAGAATGGGAGGGGCATCCTCTGAGGACGTCCTGGATGAGGACGGCCCCATCAAGGGTGCTGACAACCTGGAGTGACCGGGAGTTGGGCTCCTCTGAACCTCGATGAATGCAGCAAAGCTACATTCAAGGGCCAGCATCTTGGCCTCAATGCCTGACGGCACCACCAGAGTGGGCAGCGATTTCAGGGGCTCCAGGGCCAGGTCCCAGGAGGATGAGTCCTGATGGTGATGGTGTTGGGCGAACCGGTGCGATCCCTCGACTCCAATGTCGATGGCTTCCTCTGAGGTTGCTTGGGTGGCCACTCCCTCTCATCCCCGGCATTGAGTCAAGGGCTCCACGCCTGGGTCCTGGAGGTCTTACCCCCCCGGGCTGGGGTCAGATCTCGACTTTGGCTTTGATGAAGTCTTCAGCCGGGGAAGATCCTGTGAGGACGACTCCGACGCATGTTGGTCCCTCAACTCTGACAAAGCACGGGAGCATGACGCTGAGTCGTACAACGCTGACATTGAAGACAGCGATTCCACCCCCGATGCTGATCCTGGGGCCGACTTGCTGAACAGCTCCCCCTGCCGTCTTTCACATTCCTTCTCGGTCTTAGCTGACATCAAAAGGCACAGTGGGCAGGAAGACACATCATGGTCCACTCCGAAGCAATAAAAACAGGAACACTGGTGAGTTGCTTAAAGAGTTAACAATGTTCTGTTTATCAATACACTGTATATAGTTTTAGAAGAAAATGTTCCCTGTAACCGAATACTTACTTCTTCTGTAATATTCAATTGTTGTTTGCTGTAAACCACTTTTGATCCACCGGAAAAATGCGGTATAGAAATTTATAATAAATAAATAAATCTGTACAGGACATAGTGTGGTTGCATTTTCCACACTCCTTGAAACTGCTGGTCGAAGACATAGCAGGAAAAATGAGCCCCGTGAATTATACTCCGGCGTCTCGACCAGCTAGGTCGCGAGTGAAAAACCCACAGGCCAAAAAATAAAAGAAAAAGGGGTACCCAAGCGAAAAGCATGTCGCTGAGGCATTGGACTCGGGCAGTGGAAAGGTGATCGATACTGAAGAAGAAGAAAGAATTGCCGATGCCGACTGGAAAAAAATCAACTTTATCCGGGTGCACAGACAGCATGTCTGCAGGGCTCTGCGAAAAAAAGAAGACTGAGGAAGATTCCCTGGACACAATTACTCAATGGGCCACTTACTAGTGACCTTTACGTCTATGATAGTGAAACAACGGATCCTTAAAGCCTTTTTTAAAGCTAAGGCTACTAAGTTCTGTGGCCAATTGATTAATGTTTTTCCTGATGTCACACGTAGCACCCAACTTCGCCGGCGGCAGTTTTTGACCTTTAAGCCCCCGGTTTTGGCATTGGGTGCTACATTTTTCCTTCGATTTCCATGTAAGTGTGTGATTGTCTATGAGGGTGTTTCTTACATCTTCATGGATGTCTCACATTTGTAAAAATTTTCTCTCAGACCGGCAAGACAGGGTGAGGGATGCGCAGTCTACAATGTGAAATTGCCTCCATTTTGTTGGCCTCGCGGCCTTGTTTTCTTAATTAGTTTTTCACTATCTTTATTACCTTAGTTAGAGTTTGCTTCCGTAATGTGGGCTATATAGTGACCCTTGTTGTTTGATTCTGGATGTCCTTTATGGGCTGGAAATAGTGTTAATTATTTGCTTGTCAAGTGTACACTTTTTTTTTTCCTTTCTCGTTTTGGTTGTTGTAATGACTAAAAAAGCTCAATAAAAAAAAAATAAAATAAAAAGAAGACTGAAGTAAGATGGCACCTTTGAGCAGGAATGTAACTGCACATGCATGGTGTAGGTCCCAAAGGTTTTCTTTGAAAGTTGGGGATTGGATCCGCACGGGCTCTGTCGGCGCCGACATCACCCATATGTGAGGACTAACTTCCTGCTTGTTCCTGGTGAAAAGACACTTATCCACTCTTCAGTCACCTCCCATCTAGATTATTGCAACCTCCTCCTTGTTGGTCTCCTTATGAGTCATCTCTCTCCCCTTCAATCTTTTCATTACTCAGCAGCGAGGCTAATCTTCCACCAACCCCGATATACTCATATAACCCCTCATTCACTTCAGTGGCTCCCCTTCCGCTTCCATATCCAATTCAAACTTCTCCTTCTGATCTATAAATGCATTCATTCTACTGCTCCTCACTACCTTTCCTCCATCCTCTCCTCGTGAACTCCACTCTTCTACTGGCTTACTTCTCTCTATGCCGTTTTCTTCCACAGCCAACTCCAGACTTTGATCCCTTCATCTTGCTGCTCCTTATACCTGGAACAAACTGAGTCTGTACGTCAGGCTTCATCTTTGCTCCTTTTCAAATCCATGCTAAAAGCTCACTTCTTTGAGGCTGCTTTTTGATCCTGATCCCGTGTTCTCCTATGTGTCCTTATCTTTACCTAGTTGTACACCTTTCTTCTCAGCTACTGTATTGTCTGTCTTGATTAGATTGTAAGCTCTGACATGCAGGGACTGTCTTTTGACATGTATTGTCAGCACTGTATACACCAAGGGTTGTGCAACCAAATACTAATGAAGATTGCCATTAATTCTATCCAGGTCATATTTTCTTTTTTTTTCTCAGAAATTACTATGTCTAAGTTGCATAGACATCTTTTTTGTACATCTTTGAACATACAGTACTATTAAAATATTATGATGACATACATAAGAACTGCCATACTGGGTCAGACAAAGGTCCATCAAGCCCAGTATCCTGTTTCCAACAGTGGCCAATCCAGGTCACAAGTACCTAGCAGTTTCCCAAAAAGACACACAAGTTCCATAATGCTGTATTGGGGCAAGCAGTGGATTACCTGGGGTCCTCTTTAATAATAGTTTATGGACCTTTCTTCCAGGAACATGTCCAAATTTTTTGTAAACCTAGCTACACTAACAGCATTTACTACATCCTCCAGTAATGAATACCAGAGTTTGATTATGCGTTGAGTGAAAAAATATTTTCTCTTATTAGTCTTAAATGGGCGACATTGTAGCTTCATTGCACGTCCCCTAGTCTTTCTACTTTTTGTTGCCGTAAGGAATCGATCTACATTTACCCGTTCCACTCCATTCATTAATTTATAGACATCTATTTATTTATTTATCTATTGAGTTTTATATACCACCTTTTCACTGAAAGGGTGGTGGATGCTTGGAATGCCCTCCCGATGGAAGTGGTGGGGGCAAATATGGTGACGGAGTTCAAAAGGGCATGGGACAGACACAATGGATCCCTTTACAGCAACAAGAAAATATCAAAATAATCTGAACCATCTAATTTCTTAACAAATAGGGGTGTCCTACATGGAGTGGTGGGAACACCACTAAACAAAGACATAGAGAAGGGGGTCCTGCACAGAGCGGCAGGTGTACCTACTCTTGACATCGTACTGGGCAGACTAGATGGACCATACTGGTCTTTATTTGCCGTCATTTACTATGTTACTATGTTACCTTTTCCTTCAATCAAAGTGGCTTAAATATCTCCCCTCAGCCATCTCTTTTCCAGGTTGAAAAGCCCTAATCTCTTAAGCCTCTCCTCATAGGGGTATCCTTCCATCCCCTTTACCATGTTGGTGGCTCTTCTCTGTACCTTTTCTAATTCCGCTATATCCTTTTTGAGATATGTCAATCATAACTGCACACAGTATTTAAGGTGCGGTCGCATCATGGAATAATACAGAGGGCATTATAATATCCTTTGTTTTATTCTCCATTCCTTTCCTTATGATTCCTAGCATTTTATTTGCCTTCTTGACCACTGCTGCACACTAGGCAGAGGGTTTCAACATGTTATCCACGTTGACGCCTAAATCTTTTTCTGGGTGGCGATTCCTAATGTAGAACCTTGCAAAGTATAAAAATAGTTTGGGTTTTTCTTTCCTAGATGCATAACTTTGCACTTGTTCACATTAAATTTCATCTGCCATTTGAACGTCCAGTCTTCCAGTTTATCAAGGTCCTCTTGCAATTTTTCACAATCCTCTTGGGTTTTAACAATTTTGAATAATTTTGTGTCATCTGCAAATTTGACTACCTCACTTGTTATTCCCATTTCCAGGTCATTAACGAATATGTTAAAAAACAGCGGCCCCAACACAGATCCCTAGGGTACTCCACTATTCATCTTTCTCCACTGAGAAAATTATATTAAACTAAAACTAAATGCTCAATTGTATCAATTCGGGACAAAGAACTTTTATTTGCCTCTTTGCGGTTATTGTAAACCTTATGTCTTCTTTTATATTGCTGTTGAAGGTCTCAGACTATTTTGGCACTTTAAGACTTATATCAGGTCTACCACCAGTGCCTATTCGCATCAATGACCTTCAGCAAACTTCAAAAACTTTTACAAGTATTTTGTGGGAGCGGATGGAGTTTTTCTCTGGACTTATACTAAACAAGCTTAAATCATAACATTATTGAAGTAATTTTCAAAACTTCAACTATCACTTAGCTTGTAGTAAGATGTTTTCATTCTATATACTCCTATCAAGCTCGCTGATCCCAATGCCTTCCTGTAGGCGCCCCCGTCGCGTTTCACAAGTGTTTCTTCAGGGGATCTATACACACCAAAGAAGAATGACTGATGCTGCACACGTCTGATTTCTCTTATACAAGAGCAACAGGAAAACTTTCAAACTCCCTTCAGTCTGCTTCAAAAAACGCTGCGCGGCGTTTTTTGAAGCAGATTGAATGGAGTTTGAAAGTTTAATATAGTTTATTGCTCACGGAAAAGACTGGATTTTTGGTGTTTCATCACAACCATTGAGAAAATTGGCAATTCATCCCTACCGTTTGCTTTCTATCTTTTAACTAGTTCCTGATCCACAATAGTACACTGCCTCCTATCCCATGACTTTTTAACTTCGCCAAGAGTCTCCATTGAGGGACCTTGTCAAAGGCTTTCAGAAAATCCAGATATACTATATCAAATGGCTCACCTTTGTCTACCTGTTTATTCACACTTTCAAAAAAACATAACAGATTAGTAAGACAAGACCTTCCTTACCTAAATCCATGTTGCCTTTCTCCCATTAAACCATTACTATCTAAATGTTCAGTAATTTTGTTCTTTATAATGGTTTCTACCATTTTGCCCATTACTGATGTCAGGCACACAGGCCTGTAGTTTCCTGGATCACCCCTGGAACTCTTTTTTAAAATTGGCATTACATTGGCCTTTTGCCAGTCTTCAGGTACTACAGATAATTTTAATGATAGTTCACAGATTACTAATAGTAGGTCTGCAATCTCATATTTCAGTTCTTTCAACACCCTCAGGTGTATACCATCCGGTCCAAGTGATTTGCTACAATTTAGTATTTCTCAAGATATTGTTCACCACATACCTAAAATGCAAGAGTGCCAATAATGTTGACCACAACTGTATATGCAATAAGTAAGTTTGCACTAATATTAGTTTTTATACTATATGAGGCCAACAATCTGCCTGGAGCCTAAATATAAGAGGTAATTGCACAACAGCTAATATGCTGAAGGTGCTTCAGTTTTTTAAAATAATTTAATATTTCCAAAGGTGTGCTTTTAATTTTGAATAATTTCCCTTTTCTTTGTTTCTTCTCCTCCCCATCTACCCCTTTTACTTCATTCACTTCGATCATTGTTTTTTTGTGGGGATTGTAGTTTTTTTGCTTTTTTTTTGCGATTTGTTTCATTTTTATTTTCTGTACTTTTTTGTTTCAGCTCTCTGATTGTGTAAGATAGTTTTCTGAATTAGACATGATTTGCCAAAAACATGATCTATGTTGGCAAGGCCAAACTGAAAGTTTCTGCTGTGCCACCCCCCAAGGACTGCAGTGCCGCCCGACCCGCCATGCTGCCCCCTCGGCATCCATCTTTTTGCCTAGGGGAGGGAGCAGCACAGCGATTCCTCCATTGCATCAGGCTTTAAAGTGCCTGCACTAGCACATTTACAGCCTGCCACTCCTGACAACCTTCCTATGCAACTTCCTGTTGGAGGCAGGAGCGGCAGGCCGATATAGCAGAAGGATTGTGGTGCCACCCCCCTCCCCCAGTCAAGGATGCCCGAGGGGGTGGCATGAGGGGCTGAGTGAATCTGAACTGCCACTTCGCCTGCGGGGGGCGGGCGGCATGATGCCATCCACCAGATCCTGCCACACTAGGTAGCTGCCTTGTGGATGGGCCAGCCCTGCATGTTGGGTTTTATTGATGTAATGGTGTTTGGATTTTACTGATGTACGATGAACTAATATCGCAGTGACATTAAACTTATATGGCTTTTATGGCAGTTAATTGTTCTTTCAATTATATATATTCAATCACTGTATGCCTATGGCCTTTGTATATATTTTTATGTGAGATTTGTTTATTAAAAGTTGATGTTTGTATTGAATGTGGTTTTTACTTATGATAATTTCACAGCATTAGCTGTTTCCCTATTCTTTTCTAGTGATATTCTGTTTCTATAGAGGCTTCCTGTTCAAGTTTGATAGTAACCTGCCTATAATCAAGGTGGAATGGATCACTGGTATGATTACTCATTCTATAGAGACCAACTGCATTCTCACCAGAGAAAAGCGAGTATCAGTGTCAACATGTCTGGCACCCATGGTGCTATCACCAGAGGCAAATCTGTGTGATTCATCCATTGGTATTGAGAGGGCAAACACATGAAACATACTCCCCCCTTTCTGAGGCATTAAATGCCTCCATGATCATTCTAAGACGCTTAGAGGCCAATAATAACAAAAAAGTCGAGTAACAAAATTTAGAGATCTATTTTGAGTAAGGCTACCAGATGTCATTAATTTTCGGGGATTGTCCCCTATTGAACTATAAACATCTCCTGTCTCTGATTTCAGTGGGGACAGAGACAAAGGATATTGCTTCTCCTGCATACTACTCTGATGTAGTCTTCTCGATCCTGGTAGGAGAAGATGCAAAATTAACTTCTTTTCTGAAAAAAGGGGGGATTTTAGAAATGTATAGAATATTTATCTATATGTATAAAATAAAGTTTATGCAAAATATCCAACAAAAAAGACACACTGAAGAGCATAGCTCCAAAATGCCAAAAATCATAACAGACTACTAACACTCAAAAATATTATTGGAGTATAATAAACAAAGTTAAACAGAGTTAAATAGGAGGAAAAAAGACCTTGGTGTTCAGAAAGCTTAGAAATATGAAGCTTCACGTTTAAATTATAGACAAAAACATGGCTTATTGGTATCCACATGTTCAAATAACTAAAGAAGATAAGAGGCTAGTTACCTCAGTATATAAGAAAGAGACTGATAGAAATGTGATGCTGCATTTTTCCAGTGCTCACCCAGTAGTTTTAAAAGATAGTCTGCCTTTTTCTCACTTTATAAGATATCGCAGGAATTGTAGTACTTTACAGGGATATTACCAGCAATCACAGAAGTTGTTAGAAGCTTTTGAGAAGAGGGGGGTATCCTCATGTATTGAGAGGAGGGGCACACAAGAGGGCAGGCTAATAGGGAAGAAGTAACTCACAATAATATTTCATTTTTGTTCTTCATATTATTTTTAGATTTAAATTACATTCCCATAAAGTAATCATCTAGTTTAATTTATTAATTACAAAATTATTAGCTATTGCAAGTGATTGCGTTAATTATTTGTCTTTGAAACAACAGACTGATGCTTTTATGTCATCATTTTACTTGACAAGTAAATAAAAATAAAATTAATCTATACCTTTTTGCCTCGTTTGATCCATAAGAGATTTAGCTTTCCAGTTTGGCTTACGCACTGTCTCTTTTGATGTGTTGTTTTCACTTGTTGCAGAAAATGGTTTTAAGGGTGAAGTGATTTTACCATAACCAGAACTCTTCACAGATGAATAGTGTCTTCTCTGAGATTTCTTAAGTAAAAATACTGGACTTCTGCCCTTCTTATCCACGGTTTGCTTCTGTACCTCATTATTTAAAGACTCACCCCAGAAATCAGACTGTAGGAAAAGATTATTAATAATTAATACCCATACCCAATGAACAAATTACAAACTCTACAGAAGGGAAGTTCTACAGGATTTATGCTATCTTTTCCAGGTGGTAGATGAAGGATGGGAAGCATAGTTGGTAAATGTGGAATAATCTGTTAAACGTTCTCCTGGGATAGAAACAACAGCATGCCAAAAAAATTATCCTGGGCAATAAATGTGTTTTAGTAATAGATTGGTTTGATATTCAAAACCCTTAGTCAGCCGGCGGGGGCAGACTGCAATATTCAGCATCACTATCCAGATAGTGCCGCTGAATATTTCCACAGACCACAACCGCACTATCCAGTTAGTGAAGAGACAATCCCATGGGTGGAGTGGGGGCAATACTGGTGCTAATTGGGTAAATGCCAGCACTTAACCAGTTAGAGAATGTTCAGCGGCATTTGCCCAGATAACGTAGTATCACAAGCACAACGCCAAAACCACTAGTCTCTAGTTGTTGAGGGCATGGTGGTTGATGTATCCTTCCTCTATCAGCTATATTTATGCTTCAAGTAAAAAGGATTGCAGTTGAGGCAAACCGAGGGTAAGGCTTATGACAGAAAAAGTTAATTTTATACACAAGAGAACAGATCAGGTTCAAAGTTCCATTAACAGGATAAATTATAGGCTTTTGCTTAAGGTTCAGCAAACTGGTGGCAAAAACAAACAGAACTCAACAATGGCTTTCCAAAGTCCTCTTAAATGTAGAAGCTTAGCCTTCTCACAGAAACAGTGTGCCGCTTTTCTTATAGTCCTTTGTTGATCATAGCACAAAGAAAACAAGGTTAATTCTCCTATGGCAGCTTATCTTCACTCAGCCTCAATTCTCTGGGCTGCACTTCCAGGTGAATATGAAATAAGCATTCAAAAATGTCCTCAAAACTCTTAGCAGGCTTTTCATATAAAACAGGAGCAAAACACAAACTCTTAAAGCAGCCAATTAGCTTTCTTGCTGTTGCAGAGTTCTAACACAGCTAAATCAGGCATTAAACACAGCTTCCTTTACAAGCTTATGTGGCAGCAAATTCCCTCTCCAAAATACATAGGAATTTACTTCCTTACTGCTTACGCTTTAAGGTTACCTTTGCAAGAGGAACAATTCTTTCAAGACTGGCTCTTCTTCAACACTTCAGTTCTAAAGCTTAGCAGGCTTTTCATATAATATAGGAGCAAAGCACAAACTCTTGAAGTAGCCAATTACAGAGGTACACTAAAAAAATTTTTTTTTAAACTGCCTCTAATGTTTCGATTGATTTTTACGTTTTTTGTGCGCTGAATCCAAATCTGGTAACCAATTTGCTCCATCACATACAGATTTTTTGCTACATTGGGTTAGCAGTTTGAGGTGAACGTTTCAGATTGAGTGCGATCGAGATAAAAGTTTCTTGGATGAATTCTTTATACTAATTGTTTAGTAGTTATTCAAATAAGAATAAAGAAAATTGTAACAAGGCAGCACATAAGAATAGAGTAATGTCAACAAAACACACTGTGATGGTAGCAAAATTGTCTGCACTTAAGACAGCCACATACATGTGCACAAACATTGAGCATATAAGAGCGAGGTTAGACACAAAGCAAAGCAAAGAAATGTGCAAAAAATGTTGTACAGGTATGTATGTAAGAATAGAAAACGCAAACCGCACCATTGCAATACATGAAGACAAACACCCGATGGTGTGAAAATAAAATTCTAATAAATGAGATCCGACACTGTGGTAATAACTAGCAAATTTTATTTCAAAGTTTAGTAAAAACACGATATTTGTCAACACAGTTTAGATTTTAAAGTCATTCTTGGGTCAATCAATCTCCTGGTGGGCCCGTTTCTTCTTCCCCCGAATGCTTCTCTTGGTGCGCTGCTTGGCGTATTTTTCATCTGGGGTTTCCCGCAGCAGCAACCAGCAGAAATCAGCCATCATAGTGGTGGTCCATCTTCCTTGGTACCTTCTCTCTGCGTCCTTGATGTCCTGGTGAAACCATTCACCTTGTTCTTCACTGTACGCCCCCAGGTTTTCGGGAAAGTAGTTCACATGGGAGTGCAAGAAATGGACTTTAAGGCTCATGTTACAGCCTTGTTCTTTGAAGGCATTGAGCATCCTGGCAACAATATCCTTATAGTTCTCATCCCGCCTGTTCCCCAAGAATTTGAGAACAACATCCTTGAAGGAATTCCAGGCTTCTTTTTCCTTCTCAGACATCGTTTCAGCGAATGCTCCATCTGAAATGAGTTTCCTTATATCAGGGCCAACAAACACTCCTTCCTTTAGCTTTGCTTCAGAAAGTCGGGGGAACTTTGAGCAAAGGTACCGAAAGCACTCACCATCTTTTGGAAGGGACTTGATGAATTGCTTAATGAGACCCAACTTAATGTGGAGAGGTGGTAATAAAATTTTATCACGAGGTACCAAGCTCTCATGAAGAACATTTTTCTCACCGGGTCTCAAATACTCCCGAATTGGCCAGTCTTTTTTCCCCCAGTGTAGGTCGCGGGCCCGGCTCTCCCACAAGCAAAGGAAGCAGGGATATTTGGTGAAACCGGATTGCTGCCCTAATAGCATTGATAGAATTTTAAAGTCTCCACAAATCATCCACTTATGCTCATCATAACGAATCTTCTGAAGAATCAGGGCCAAATTCTCGTATTTTTCTTGGAGAATAACAGAGTGAGCAATAGGAACTGAAGCGAATGTGTTGCCATTATGAAGAAGAACACCTTTTATGCTGTCTTTTGACGAATCAATGAACAGCCGCCATTCAGCAGGATCATACTTGAGTTTAAACTTTTCTATCACTCCGTATATATCGTTTCAAAATACCAAATCTTCCTCTTTGCTGAAATACTTCAAAAATTGTGTCTCGCGGTTGCGGTACCAATAAAAAGTTGTTCCTGGTGATAATAGGTTTTTCTGTTTAAGCCGAGAACCTAGCAGTTGGGCAGCATCTTTTGGGAGTCCTAAATCCCGGACTAAATCATTCAATTCAGCTTGAGAGAAAAGTTCAGGTTTCGGATCTGGTTCAGTTTCAAACTCGGAAGTACTGGACTCATCGGGAAAAGCCATCTGATGAGTCTCATCATGATCAGAACCGTCCACACAAATATGATCCAAAGATTTTGGTGGTTCAGGCACAGGTACTTCGTTGCTATGAGGCATAGGCCTAATTGCTGAGGGAAGGTTGGGGTAACTTATTACGTTCTTATTTTTTAAGTTGTATCCCTTCACAATGCAAGAGCAAAAATAGCAGTCACTGCTGTGGTCTCTTTGTTCACGCCACATCATAGGTATTCCGAAACGAAATGCTTGTTTTTTACCTTTCATCCATAAGCGTAGATCTTCCTCACATGTCTTGCACACTTTGTGAGGAGCCCACGGTTTGTCTTGATCGCCTAACTTCAAACCGAAATAGGCGAAATATACTTTTTTAATAAATGCAGAAATGTTCCTCTGCCGCTTTTTCACGGTATATTCCCCACAAATAAAACAAAAACTGTCCGGAGAGTTGACGCAACCTCTGGCTCTGTGAGCCATCACAAATACACAGCACTGCAAACTACAACTGTAGTGAACCACTTCGGAATAAAGCTGGATTACGACTGAGCAAACAAAAGGTGATAATGAACTTGCAAGAAACTGAAATTTGACAGGAACGTTCATGTCGCAACCACCGTGTTTGAGCGAGCGAACGAGGCGAGGCGAACAGGAAAGAACATGCGCCAGCGCGAGTACTGGATTTAGCCCCCCGCCTCCCAATTGTCCTGTTAATGTATAAAATGAATACAAAACACTCTAAAATATCATGAGGGAGTGCTTCTAGTTAGTTAACCATTACAACCTCTATTTTGGGCCAAGAAAATAAACTGCAGTCGGCTAAAAAGAAATTATGTGAACATTCCTTATATGGGTAAGAAATCTAATTTTGCAAGAAAACGTGACGTGATGGAACATTTTGGCTATTTTTCCTGGATTCAGCACCCCAAAATCTATAGGAATCAGTTGCAAAACTGGAGGCAGCTTTTTGGTAGTGTACCTGTGTTATCTTTCTTGCTGTTGTAGAGTTCTAACACAGCTGATAATCAGACATTAAACACAGCTTCCTTTACAAGCTTATGTGGCAGTAAATTCCCTTTCCAAAACACACAGGAATTTACCTCCTTACTGATAATGCCTTAAGATTACCTTTGCAAGAGGAACAATTCTTTCAAGGCTGGCTTTTCTTCAACACTTCAATTCTAAAGCTTGACATAAAGAACAAATCCATAAACATATCTTCTTCCCCCACCTCTGGCTCTGGTTCTCCCAATTGCATGGGCTCTGACTCACTCACTTGATCAGACTGCTCAGCTGACAATCTCTCTGGTGGTCTGAAAGCTTCTCCACTTCCTGGCTTCCACCCCTGTTGCCAACCTGATTCAGGGAAAACACCTCTCTCAGCTCTGGGTAGTTCAGTCTTTCTCCAGGAGTTAGCACCTGCTCTGGCTTCTCCAGCATTCCATCGTCTTTGCTTCTCTGGACTCTGTTCCTCTCCCCATCTGCTTCTTCTGCTTCCTCTGCTGCTCTTCCTGCTTCCTCTGCTGCTCCTCCTCTCTCCATAATCTAACCAGGGTTTATACTCACTGGGATCCAACCCCACCTCTTTCTCTCCCAGGTGTTTGTAATCTCCCTGCCTTCTGAACTTAGAATAATCAGTGCACTTGTTAGAGCAAGGGCTTTGGTCCTCGTGCTTGCAATCTCCCTCTCTTACTCTATCAAGCATTTCCTGAAACCTATTCCAGCTGGGGTTTTTCTGCTTTTGAAATGTGGCTCTGGCCTTCTGACCCTGCACACCTAACAGAGGCCCCTTGATTAAGGTGAATTCCTTATGCTGCTCACCTCCCCCATGCTCTGGATGGCTGACCTTGCCACAGTAGGCTGTATGAAAAGCAGGCCTAGCCTAAACTGCAATCCAGACAAGCGTCAGCTGAAAATCGTGGTAACCAGGTAAGTGCTGGTACTCACCAGGTTGGTACCGCTCTGCCTGGATATTCAATGGCATTTGCATATCGGCAGTTCTGAAAACTGGACCAAGATATTTTCAGCTGCTTTCTGGCTAAGTTATCCAGATAGCATCTTAGGTCAGCTTTTTCTGTGGCACACTATCTGGATGAGTGCCACGATTATCTGGATAGTGGCTGCACTGTTCTCAATCCACTCACAACTGTCCTTGCACTAAATGGATACTGCCGAGGTACTTTATCGAGGTAATCCAGGATAAAGGCTTTTGAAAACTGGCCCCTATAATCCTACTACTACTATTAGTTATTTTTATAGCACTACTAGACATACACAGCACTGAGCATGTAAACATGGAGCTTGCCATCTATTCAAGACAATCATAAACAAATAAGAGAACTGGGGAGTTTCATTTATTATGGATATGAACAGGAGAATAAAGCAGTGGTTCCCAAACCTGTCCTCGGAGCTCCCCAGCCAGTCAGATTTTTTTCTTATCCACTATGAATATTCATGAGAGAAATTTGCATACACTGCCTCCATTGCATGCAGATCTACCTCCTGCACATTCATTGTGGCTATCCTGAAATCCCGACTGGGTGGGAAGCTTCCAGGAGAGGTTTGGGAACCATTGGAATAAGGAGTTAAGATTTCAAAGCAGTCTTGAAAACGTAGGCTCTTAGATTGGATTTGAATGAGGCCAGAGAGGCAGCATGATACACCAACTCAGAAAATTCATTCCAGGTGTACAAAGCACCAAGATGGAAAGAAGAGTCTGTAGTTGGTAATGAAGGGGAAGGGAGAGATAAGAGAGAGGAGGGAATGAGGAACTACAGGTAAGTAAATGAAGTTTAAACTATGTGGAAACAGACAGGGTGTCAATGAAGGGACTTCATAGGAAGGGTTATATGAATGTAGTGACACTGGTGGAATATAAGTCACATAGCTAAGTTTTGTTCAATAGGATACCTGTGAGGAGCAGGTTGCAATAGTCTAAGCAGGAGACTATGAAAGTATGGATAAGAAATTTGATAGTGTGTTCAGAAAGGAAGGGATGAATTTTGGTGAAGTTATACAGAAAGATATGAAAGATTTTCACAATGTGTTGGATGAGTGTAGAGAAAAAGAGAAGTTAAAAATGACCCCAAGGTTGTGAAGGAGAGGATTGGGAGAAAGCATAGTTGCTTATCTGTAATGGCGGCTCTCCGTAGACAGCAGGGGTATGCAGCCACATTGTATTGGTGATGTCCTTGATGAAGCCAAGTGAGTCAGACTTGTTCCTTCCCACTTTCTGCTTCAGTTGGTTCCATACCTGGCCGCGTGATGAGGTTGTATGGTTTTCTGTACTGTCACCCGATATGTTGTTCCCTTTCTTTTCTTTTTTTTTGGAGTTGTGGGGAAGGTGGGCGGAAGAGTGTGGCTGCATACCCCTTCTGTCTACAAAGAACCCAGTTACAGGTACACAACTACACTTTCTCCAGAGGCAAACAAGGGTGATGCAGGCACACTGTATTGCTAAATTCAAAGCTGAGAGCTGCCCTTGGGTTGATTAAAGTTCAGTCTAGCGGCCCAGGCTTCTGCTGAGAGGAGGATTATGCAAACAAGTTGTGGAGCACAGTCTGTCCAAAGACGAGGTCCTGCACAGAGGAGGGATCAATGCTGTAGTGTTTGGTGAAGGTGTGAATCGATGACCAGGTAGCTGCCTTGCAGATACTTTGAGCAGAGACAGATGCCAAACTAGCTACGGAGGCCACAATGGGCCCAGGGGATGGCTCTGACATGATGGGGCCCAATGAGCCCGAGGATGGCACTTTGGCCTGGTTGTAGCAGAAGGATATGCAGTCTGCTACCCAGGAGGAAATAGTCTGCTTGGATGCAGGCCGGCCTGGATTATTCAGGTTGTAGATTATAAAAAGCTGAGAGGATACTACTACTACTAATCATTTCTTTAGCACTACAAGGTGTATACAGCATTGTACAGATACATGGAAAAGACTGTCCCTGTTCATCAGAGCTTACAGTCTAGTCAAGACAGACAACACAGCAGCTGAGGACAAGGATATATCTAGGGAAATGGCAAGTAGAACAAAAGAACTCGTCGGATTGTAGCGCCTTTTCTGGAGAACTAGTGTGCGGACCAGGGAAGAATGTTGGAAGGACTATGGTCTTGGTTGAGGTGGAAGCTGGAGACGACCTTGGGGAGGAACTTGGGGTGTGTGCATAGGATAACTCTGTTGAGAAATTCTGTATATGGAGGATAGTGAACCAAGGCTTGCAGTTCACTTACTCACCATGCCAAGCTTACTGTGACAAGAAACACCGTTTTCCAGATGAGGTGCTTGAGAGAGGCAGAGCCCATGAGCTCCGAAAGGACTATGTTGAGATTTATTTATTTTATTTTATTTAACAGGTCTTTTATACAGCTTTATCATTTCAATCAAAGTGGTTTAAATTGTAACTTAAACTTGGTAATGTACATTAAACAGGGACATTGACAACTTGGAATTTTCTGAGGCAATGGAGGGTTAAGTGACTTGCCCAAGGCCACAAGTAGTGCTAGTAGAAACTGAACCCTGGTCTCATGGTTCCCAAGCCAGTGCTCTAACCATTAGGCCACTAATCCGGCATAAGGGGTTGATCGGGGGCTTTGTGTTTATTAGTCCTTTCATGAATCTGGTCACTACCCGGTGGACTGACAGGGGCTTGCTATCGACATGGGAGTAGGAAGTCCCGATGGCAGATAAATGATATCTGACTGAGGTAGTCTGGAGTCCAGAGCATGAGAGATTTATTTATTTATTTGCAGTCTCTTATACCGCGCTATTCGACATCAGTGCGGTTTACAATGAACATAAGAGTTGCACATCTCAATGAGATGCAGAAAGTATTCTAGTACCTTGCTGATAGGACAGATCATCGGATTGAGAAGCTGTGTAGTAGCTCAGTGCATGAAGCGTGCCCACTTACTTTGGTAAGAGCACTGCATAACTGGCTTTCTGGAGGCAGAGAGGATGGCTAAGACATCGTCCAGAAGAGAATCTGTTATTGTTGGACTGTGACAATTTTCCCAACAGCTAAGGACAGATTGTGGAGGTTGGGATGGATCAGGTGTCCATTGTGCTGTGTGAGGAGGAACGGGTCAGTGTCCAGGAGGAGAGGCGGTTGTGGCACCAATGAAAGGAGGTGGGGGAACTAGGCCTGTCTTGGCCAGTGCAGTGCTATGAGAATGACTGTAGCTCTGTCTTTCCTGATCTTGATGAGAACCCTGGGTAGGAGTGGGAAGGGAGGAAACACATATAGAAGATGCTGGCTCCAGGAGATGGCAAAAGTATTGTGAGCCTATCGGTGTGTACTTGAATGGACAGAGCAAAATAACAGGCACTTTGCATTGTCCTCAGATGCAAACAGATCGACTTCAGGCATGCCCCAGCTGTTGAAAAGATGCCTGATGACCTGCATGTCGAGGGAATACTTATGGGGATTCAAGTGGTGTCTGAGAGAATCCACTAGCTTGTTCTGTGCGCTCGGCAGGTAGTCTGTGGAGTGGCTGCTAGAGAGTGGGAAAGGAGCCAGAGTCGGGCGGCCTCTCAAGATAGCCTGATGGATCCCGACCTCCACTGCTTTTTGATGTAGAACATAGTTACCTGATTGTCAGTCTGCACTTGAATAACTTTCCGACAGGCCCACTGTTGAAAAACAGTGAGTCTATGAAATACAGCCCGTAGTTCCAGAACACTGATGTGTAGAGTGTGCTCTCGGGCCATCCAGGTTCCCTGGGTGGTAGATTATTGAAGGTATGCTTCCCATACCATCATGGATGCATCGGTGGTGAGAGTGAGCTGCACCAGAGGGTCTGCAATGAGCAGTCCTGCAGTAGGTTTGCTGGCACGGTCAACCAATGGAGGGATTGGTGGAGCACCTGAGAGGTGTGACCTTGCAAGGGGACCTTTGCTTGAAGGGTCTGAGTGTACTGATTCCAGTTGAGCTTGAGATGACACTGCAACAGACGCATATACAGGTATGCTAGAAAAACTACATGGACCGAAGCAGCCATGTATCCTAAGAAATGAAGGATGAAGTGAACAGAGGCGCACCCATTGCAGGACAAGTTGCTGCTAAGACATTGCAGGGTTAGAGCCCTGTCTCGGAGAAGGTATGCCTTGCCTGAGATGGTGTCTATGCACGCCTCAATGAAAGAGAGGATCTGCTGTGTTTCAAGTTTGGACTTGAGAGTGCTGACCATGAATCCAAGCTTTGCAGTGTGTATATGGTGCTGTATATGGCATGCTCTGCCTGAGTTCTTGTTGCGGCAGAGACAAGACAATCGTCCAGGTAGGGATAGACACAATGTCCTTGTATGTGAAGATGTGCCGCTGCCGCAAGGCACTTCGTGAATACCGGTGGTGCTAAGAAAATTCTGAAGGGGAGCACCTTGAACTGGCAGTGCTGGCCCTTGAAGTGAAAACAAAGGTATTTCCAGTGATGTGGGTGGATGGAAATATGAGTGTAGGTGTCCTTGAGGTCCAGGGAGGCTAACCAATCGTTGAGCTGCAGCAATGGGAGAATGGTGAGGAGGGAATGCATTTTGAATTTTTCGCATTTGACATGGAGGTTGAAATCTCAGAAGTCGAGGATGGGTTGAAGACCACCTGACGTCTTTGGAATGAGGAAGAATTTGGAGTAGAAGCCTTGGTTGAGATAATGCGTGAGGACTGGCTCTATGGCCTGATTCCACAGTGACTGGTCTATTTTCTGTTGCAGAATGGGGAAAGACTGAGCCAGGATTCTCCCCCTGCTGGAGACTGTGGGGTGAGACAGAATCAGGGACCAGAAATTTATCCTGTATCCGTCTCAGAGGATGTTGAGGACCCACTGGTCCATGGTGATGGATTGCCAAGCCTCCGTGAAGTGACAGAACCTGCTGCCCACAGTAAGGTAGTCAAAAGGAGGAGTTGGTATTGCTCGCAGTAGCAGGAGCATATGGTTGTTGTTTTCTCTCCTAGGGGCGGGATCATTGGTTGTATGCCAAGCTGAAGGAACGTTGCGCCAGAGGCTGTGAATAAGGACATAAGAACATAAGAAATACTATGCTGGGTCAGACGAAGGTCCACCAAGCCCAGTATCCTGTTTCCAACAGTGGCCAATCCAGGTCACAAGTACCCGGCAGGTTCACAAAAAGACACACAGGTTCCACAATGTTTGTCCCTGGGTAAGCAGTGGATTTCCCAGGTCCTCTTTAATAATGGTTTAAGGACCTTTCCTCCAGGAACTTGTCCAAACCTTTTTTAAAGCCAGCTACACTAACAGCTTTCACTACATTCTCTGGTAACGAATTCCAGAGTTTGATTACACAGGTACACTACCAAAAAACTGCCTCCAGTTTTGCAACTGATTCCTATAGATTTTGGGGTGCTGAATCCAGGATAAATAGCCAAAATGTTCCATCACGTCACGTTTTCTTGCAAAATTAGATTTCTTACCCATATAAGGAATGTTCACATAATTTCTTTTTAGCCGACTGCAGTTTATTTTCTTGGCCCAAAATAGAGGTTGTAATGGTTAACTAACTAGAAACACTCCCTCATGATATTTTAGAGTGTTTTGTATTCATTTTATACATTAACAGGACAATTGGGAGGCGGGGGGCTAAATCCAGTACTCGCGCTGGCGCATGTTCTTTCCTGTTCGCCTCGCCTCGTTCGCTCGCTCAAACACGGTGGTTGCGACATGAACGTTCCTGTCAAATTTCAGTTTCTTGCAAGTTCATTATTACCTTTTGTTTGCTCAGTCGTAATCCAGCTTTATTCCGAAGTGGTTCACTACAGTTGTAGTTTGCAGTGCTGTGTATTTGTGATGGCTCACAGAGCCAGAGGTTGCGTCAACTCTCCGGACAGTTTTTGTTTTATTTGTGGGGAATATACCGTGAAAAAGCGGCAGAGGAACATTTCTGCATTTATTAAAAAAGTATATTTCGCCTATTTCGGTTTGAAGTTAGGCGATCAAGACAAACCGTGGGCTCCTCACAAAGTGTGCAAGACATGTGAGGAAGATCTACGCTTATGGATGAAAGGTAAAAAACAAGCATTTCGTTTCGGAATACCTATGATGTGGCGTGAACAAAGAGACCACAGCAGTGACTGCTATTTTTGCTCTTGCATTGTGAAGGGATACAACTTAAAAAATAAGAACGTAATAAGTTACCCCAACCTTCCCTCAGCAATTAGGCCTATGCCTCATAGCAACGAAGTACCTGTGCCTGAACCACCAAAATCTTTGGATCATATTTGTGTGGACGGTTCTGATCATGATGAGACTCATCAGATGGCTTTTCCCGATGAGTCCAGTACTTCCGAGTTTGAAACTGAACCAGATCCGAAACCTGAACTTTTCTCTCAAGCTGAATTGAATGATTTAGTCCGGGATTTAGGACTCCCAAAAGATGCTGCCCAACTGCTAGCTTCTCGGCTTAAACAGAAAAATCTATTGTCACCAGGAACAACTTTTTATTAGTACCGCAACCGCGAGACACAATTTTTGAAGTATTTCAGCAAAGAGGAAGATTTGGTATTTTGCAACGATATATACGGAGTGATGGAAAAGTTTAAACTCAAGTATGATCCTGCTGAATGGCGGCTGTTCATTGATTCATCAAAAGACAGCATAAAAGGTGTTCTTCTTCATAATGGCAACACATTCGCTTCAGTTCCTATTGCTCACTCTGTTATTCTCCAAGAAAAATACGAGAATTTGGCCCTGATTCTTCAGAAGATTCGTTATGATGAGCATAAGTGGATGATTTGTGGAGACTTTAAAATTCTATCCATGCTATTAGGGCAGCAATCCGGTTTCACCAAATATCCCTGCTTCCTTTGCTTGTGGGATAGCCGGGCCTGCGACCTACACTGGGGGAAAAAAGACTGGACAATTCGGGAGTATTTGAGACCCGGTGAGAAAAATGTTCTTCATGAGAGCTTGGTACCTCGTGATAAAATTCTATTACCACCTCTCCACATTAAGTTGGGTCTCATTAAGCAATTCATCAAGTCCCTTCCAAAAGATGGTGAGTGCTTTCGGTACCTTTGCTCAAAGTTCCCCCGACTTTCTGAAGCAAAGCTAAAGGAAGGAGTGTTTGTTGGCCCTGATATAAGGAAACTCATTTCAGATGGAGCATTCGCTGAAACGATGTCTGAGAAGGAAAAAGAAGCCTGGGATTCCTTCAAGGATGTTGTTCTCAAATTCTTGGGGAACAGGCGGGATGAGAACTATAAGGATATTGTTGCCAGGATGCTCAATGCCTTCAAAGAACAAGGCTGTAACATGAGCCTGAAAGTCCATTTCTTGCACTCCCATGTGAACTACTTTCCCGAAAACTTGGGGGCGTACAGTGAAGAACAAGGTGAAAGGTTTCACCAGGACCTCAAGGACGCAGAGAGAAGGTACCAAGGAAGATGGAACACCACTATGATGGCTGATTTCTGCTGGTTGCTGCTGCGGGAAACCCCAGATGAAAAATACGCCAAGCAGCGCACCAAGAGAAGCATTCGGGGGAAGAAGAAACGGGCCCACCAGGAGATTGATTGACCCAAGAATGACTTTAAAATCTAAACTGTGTTGACAAATATCGTGTTTTTACTAAACTTTGAAATAAAAATTTGCTAGTTATTACCACAGTGTCGGATCTCATTTATTAGAATTTTATTTTCACACCATCGGGTGTTTGTCTTCATGTATTGCAATGGTGCGGTTTGCGTTTTCTATTCTTACATACATACCTGTACAACATTTTTTGCACATTCCTTTGCTTTGTTTGTGTCTAACCTCGCTCTTATATGCTCAATGTTTGTGCACATGTATGTGGCTGTTTTAAGTGCAGACAATTTTGCTACCATCACAGTGTGTTTTGTTGACATTACTCTATTCTTATGTGCTGCCTTGTTACAATTTTCTTTATTCTTATTTGAATAACTACTAAACAATTAGTATAAAGAATTCATCCAAGAAACTTTTATCTCGATCGCACTCAATCTGAAACGTTCACCTCAAACTGCTAACCCAATGTAGCAAAAAATCTGTACGTGATGGAGCAAATTGGTTACCAGATTTGGATTCAGCGCACCAAAAAACGTAAAAATCAATCGAAACATTAGAGGCAGTTTAAAAAAAATTTTTTTTAGTGTACCTGTGTTATGGGTTGAATGAAAAAATATTTTCTCTTATTAATCTTAAATGGGTGACATTGTAGCTTCATTGTGTGTCCTCTAGTCTTTCTACTTTTTGATGGCGTAAACAACCGATCAAAATTTAACCGTTCCACTCCATTCATTAATTTATAGACCTCTATCATATCCACCCTCAGCAGCACCCAAGTAAGCAAACAGAATGCTAGGAATCATAAGGAAAGGAATGGAGAATAAAACCAAGGATATTACAATGCCTCTGTACCGTTCCATAGTGTGACCACACCTTGAATATTGTGTGCAATTCTGGTCGCCATATTTTAAAAAAGGATATAGCAGAATTAGAAAAGGTACCAAGAAGAGCCACTAAAATAGTAAAGGGGATGGAAGGATACCCCTATGAAGAGAGGCTTAAAAGACTGGGGCTCTTCAACTTTGAAAAGAGATGGTTAAGGGGGGTATGATAAAAGTCTATAAATTAATGAATGGAGTGGAATGGATAAACACAGATTGGTTGTTTACGTCATTCAAAAAGTAGAAAGACTAGAGGGCATGCAATGAAGCTAGAATGTAACCCATTTAGAACTAATAAGAGAAAATATTCTTTTAATCAACGCGTTATCAAACTCTGGAATTCGTTACCAGAGGATGTAGCAAAAGCTTCATCTTTCTTTGCTTTTTGATAAACTGCTCTATGCTTGAGCACCTGAGCGGTTTACAATACATAAAAGATTGCTGACTAGGGGAAAAGAACACCATAATTTGGATAGGAAAGAGAAAGTAGAAGGAGAGATGGAGAGAGAAAGCAGAGGAGGAGGGAAGGGAGCAGTCTTAGCATGGAGGGGAAGGGGAAGGAAGATTGAACGTAGAGCAGAAAAGATGGGTTTTCAGCATTGACTTAAATTTAGCAAGAGAGTTCCATTCACAAATCCAGGGGGAGGGAGTTCCATAGTTTGGGGCCAAGAAAGAAAAAGGCAGAGTTGCGGGTGGACTCCAGGTGTGCTTGTGAAGGGGAGGGGAGGGAGATACAGTTGGAATGGATGAGTCGAAGAGAACGCTGAGGGGCATGGGGACGAACCAGGTCTGAGAGGTAGTGTGGAGTGCCGGTATGAATGACTTTATGAACTAGGGCTAAGACCTTAAACTGTATTCGGAAGACAATGGGGAGCCAGTAAAGGTGAATAAGTAGTGGGGTAATGTGATCTGCTTGGGATGCATGGGTGGCAATATGGGCTGAGGTGTTCTGAAAAAATGTTTCAGCCTGAGTAACTGATACTGTGGAAGATCAGCGAGAGTGATATTACAGTAGTCTATATGGGAAATCACAAGAGAGAATAGTAGTGTGCCCAAGGATGGGGTGGTAAGGAAGGGATGAATTGCATGGATCTGACACAAGGAGCAGGAGGAGTGGTGTATAATGGAAAACAGGTGATCATGGAAGGATAGGGCAGAGTCTAGAGTGACACCGAGGTAGCGCAGCGAGGGGACCAGAGGGATGGAGGAGGAGGGGAGTGAGGGAGCTAGGAAATGAACAGGGTCACTGAAGGTAAACCAGATAGCCAGAGTCTTAGTGCCATGTGGTAGGGCTGGTATGGTGTAAAAGAACGATGTCATCCACATAATAATATGTGGAGATGTCATGCTGCTGTATCAGAAGAATGAGAGGAGCCAGGAAGATATTAAAAAGGAGGGGGGCAAGGACAGAACCATGGGGACACCACAGGGTAGGGGAACGGCTGGCGAGGTGACAGAACCGGAGGAGACGGAAAAGGACCTAGAGATGAGAAAGCCGCGGAATCAATGAAGGACAGAACCAGCAATCCCAGCGTCACAAAGGCGAGTGAGGAGTGTAGTATGATCAACTAAATCAAAAGCGGAAGACAGATCCAGTGAGACAGCTAGGGAGATAAGACCGCGATCGTGGGAGACATGGAGTTTGTTCAGAAAGGAGAGAAGAATGGTCTCCGTGCTATGACTGGAGCGAAAATCTGATTGGCGAAGATGAAGGGTGAGGATGGCAACATGAGAGGACAGCTGTGAAAAGACCAGTTTTTCCAGGAGCTTGGAGAGAAAAGAGAGATTGGAGACGGGAGGCCAGTGTGCAAGGATGGACGAGTCCAGTGAGAGGTTTTTAAGTATGGGACGGATCAGGGCATGCTTCCAGGGAGATGGGAAAGAACCTGAGCAGAGACTGGAATTAAAAATACTAAGGGTCATAGGGAGGAAGACCAGGGAGGGTTCGGAGAGCCAGTGAGAGGGGATGGGATCAAGCTGACAGGTGGTCTTGCGGGAGATGGAGAGGGTGTTTGCTAGTTCAGAGTAGGTTATGGGACGGAAGGAGGACCAGCGGTGGGATAGGGAAGGGCTCTCTGGTGTGAAGGTGGTGGGGGGAGAGATGGGGTGAGAGAGGAGAGGGGGCAGGAGGGAAAAGTAAGGTGAAGAGCGTGCACCTTTTCACTAAAGTGTGCACTTTTTTACTAACGCTGTTAGTGTAGATGGGTTTAAAAAAGGTTTGGACAAGTTCCTGGAGGAAAGGTCCATAAACCATTATTAAAGAGAACCCGGGAAATCCACTGCTTACCCTGGGATGAGCATTGTGAAACCTGTGTGCCTTTTTGTGAACCTGCCGGGCACTTGTGACCTGGATTGGCCACCTTTGGAAACAGGATACTGGGCTTGATGGACTTTGGTCTGACTCAGTATGGCATTTCTTATGTTCTTATGACTGCTATTCCTGTCTGCATATGCAGTGGATAAACGCCAGGGGGCTGCTGGTGTTGTGTGCTGTGGAGGTGTCAGGAAATAGGTCCTGTGCTCTGTGCTTCTGCCAGTACTGGTCACAGAGCCAGTAGTGGGCATGCAAATTAGGTGGGTCATATACTGGTAACAAGATAGAACAACAAGAGGCGGACCTCACGCGCCACCTAGATAAGGTCTTTGATAGTGCTGGGGAGGAGTCTGCTGTCTTGGTACAGTCGGTACCAATGACATAGGAAAATGTGGTAGGGATTTTCTGGAGGCTAAATTTAGGCTTTTAGGTAGGAAGTTGAAATCCAGAACTTCCAGGATAGCGTTCTCCGAAATGCTTCCCGTTCCACGTGCAGGACCCAAATGTCAGGCAGAGCTCCGGAGTCTCAATGCGTGGATGAGACAATGGTGCAGAGATGAGGGTTTTGGATTTGTTAGGAACTGGGGAACATTCTGGGGAAAGGAGGGGCTCTTCCAAAGGGATGGGCTTCACCTTAACCAGGATGGAACCAGGTTGCTGGCATTAATCTTTAAAAGGGAGATAGAGCAGCTTAAACTAGAAAATAGGGTAAAGCTGACAGTTGCCCAAAAGCGGATGGTTTGGAAGAATGTATCCTTGAAGGATACTACCAAAAGCAGAGAGGTTCCAAAAAAAGAGTAAAGTAGCCCAAATGCCCTTGAGTATGGAGCAGACAGAGTTTAAAGATTCCAAATTACCCATGTCTACCAATAGCCAAATTAATATGAATAAAATACAGTCTCTAAAATGCTTGTATGCAAATGTTAGAAGTCTAAAAAATAAGATGGGAAAGTTAGAATATATAGTACTAAATGAGAGGTTAGATTTGATTGGAATATCAGAGACATGGTGGAAGGAGGACAACCAGTGTGACACTGTGATACCTGGGTACAAACTATATTGTAACGATAGAGCTGATCAAATTGGTGGAGGGGTTGCCCTCTATTTTAGAGAGGGCATTGAATCAGAAAGGATTAAAGTTTTGCAGGAAATAAATTTGCTGTAGAATCTCTATGAATTTAAATTCCATGTAAAAAGGGGAAGGCGATGGCAGTGTGGGTGTACTATCGACCGCCTGGCCAGAATGAACAAATGGATGATGAAATGCTCAAAGAAATCAAGGAAGCTAGCAAACGTTACAGCGCAGTAATAATAATGGGTGATTTCAATTACCCTGGTATCGACTGGTTCAGTGTCACGTCAGGACATGCTAGGGAGATAAAGTTCCTAGATGACATAAATGATTGCTTCTTGGAGCAGCTGGTTCATGAACCGACCAGAGGGGAAGCCATATTAGACCAGGTCCTTAGTGGAACACCAGATCTAGTGCAAGAGATAAGGCTGTTGGGGCCACTTGGCAATAGTGATCATAGCATGATCACATTTGATTTAATTAGTGGAGGAGGGATAGTAAGGAAATCCACAGTACTACCTTTTAACTTTCGAAAGGGAGACTATGATAAAATGAGTAAAATAGTTAAGAAAAAACTAAAAGGAGCAGTTGCAAAGGTTAAAGACTTACATCAAGCTTGGGTGTTGTTGAAAAATACTATCTTGGAAGCCTAGGCCAGCTGTATTCCACGCTTTAAGAAAAGTGGAAGGAAGTCCAAAAAACTGCCAGTATGGTTTAAAGGTGAGGTCAGAGAGGCTGTTGCCAAAAAAGCATCTTTCAGGAAATGGAAAAAAGAGCCAAATCACGAAACCTGGAAACAGCAGAAGTGCTGGCAAGTCAAATGCAAGGCATTGATAAGGCAGGCAAAGGGAGATTTTGAGAAGAAGCTTGCTGCGGAAGTAAAAATGCAAAATAAAGACTTTTTCAAGTACATTCATAGCCAAAAACCTGTTAGTCAGTTGGTCTATTAGATGATAGAGGGGTTAAAGGGGCACTAAAAGGCGACAAGGCGATAGTGGAGAGACTGAATGAATTCTTTGCTTCGGTCTTTACTGAGGAAGATGTAGGGATGTTACCCATGACTGAAGTGGTATTTAAAGGTGCAGAAGAATTGAAGGAAATATCGATACATCGGGAAGATGTATTACAACTATTAGATAAACTGAAAAGTAACAAATCACCTGGGCCGGATAGTATACATCCAAGGGTGTTGAAAGAACTGAAATATGAGATTGCAGACCTGCTATTAGTAATCTGTGAACTATCATTAAAATCATCTGTAATACCTGAAGATTGGAGGATCGCCAATGTAACGCCAATTTTTAAAAAGGGCTCCAGGGGTGATCCGGGAAACTACAGACCGGTGAGCCTGACATCAGTACCGTAAAAAATGGTAGAAATCATCATAAAGAACAAAATTATTCAGCATGTAGATAGTCATGGCCTAATGGGAGACAGCCAACATGGCTTTAGACAAGGAAGATCTTGTCTTACTAATCTGTTATGTTTTTTGAAGGTGTGAATAAACAAGTGGACAAAGGTGAGTCGGTTGATATAGTGTATCTGGACATTCAGAAAGCCTTTGACGAGGTCCCTCATCGGAGACCTTTGGCAAAACTAAAGAGTCATGGGATAGGAGGCAATGTACTGTTGTGGATCAGGAACTGGTTAAAAGATAGAAAGCAGAGGGTAGGGCTAAATGGCCAATTTTCCCAATGGAGAAAGGTGAATAGTGGTGTACCCCAGGGATCTGTGCTGGGTCCTCTGCTTTTTGACATATTCATAAATGACCTGGAAAGTGGAATAACGAGTGAGGTTATCAAATTTGCAGATGACACAAAACTATTTAAAGTTGTTAAAAACGCAAGAGGATTGTGGAAAATTGCAAGAGGATCTTGATAAACTGGAAGACTGGGCATCAAAATGGCAGATGAAATTGAATGTGGACAAGTGCAAAGTTATGCACCTAGGAAAGAACAACCCAAACTACGGTTACATGATGCAAGGTTCCACATTTGGAACCACCACCCAGGAAAAAGATTTAGGCGTCATTGTGGATAACATGTTAAAACCCTCGGCCCAGTGTGCAGCGGCGGCCAAGAGAGCAAATAGACTGCTAGGTATCTCAAGGAAAGGAGTGGAAAATAAAACAAAAGATATTATAATGCCTCTATATCGTTCCATGGTGAGACTGTACCTTGAATATTGTGTGCAATTCTGGTCGCCGTATCTTAAAAAGGGTATAGCGTTATTAGAAAAGGTTCAGAGAAGAGGCACCAAAATGGTAAAGGGGATGGAAGGATACGCCTATGAAGAAAGGCTAAAAGGTTTAGGGCACTTTAACCTGGAAAAGAGACGGCTGAGGGGAGATATGATAGAAGTCTATAAATTAATGAACGGAGTGGAACGGGTAAACATAGATCGATTGTTTACGTTATCAGAATATAGAAAGACTAGGGGACATGCAATGAAGGTACAAGGTAAACTATTTAAGACTAATAAAAGAAAATATTTTTTCACTCAACGTTTAATCAAACTCTGGAATTTGTTACCGGAGGATGTAGCAAAGGCTGTTAGTGTAGCTTGGTTTAAAAAATGTTTGGACAAGTTCCTGGAGGAAAGGTCCATAAACCATTATTAAGAAGGGACCCAGGATATCAATGCTTGAACCAGTACAAGCATTGTGGAACCTGTGTCTTTTGTGGAAACTGCTAGGTACGTATGACCTAGATTGGCCACTGTTGGAAACAGGATACTGGGCTTGATGGACCTTGGTCTGACCCAGTATGGCAGTTCTTATGTTCTTATGTTCTTATGAGGCTATGCTGTGTTGATGGACTACATCTCTCTGTCACAGGGAAAAGGATCCTAAAGTGAAAAATTCAGGCATTATGTGGACAGGCATTTAAACTAAGGAAAGGGGTGACGGATGGAGAAAAACAAGTTCAGGGTGTCATTCCCAGCAAAAACATAATAACATTGGAAACAACCACACTATTAACCCAGACAACAATGGCAAGTGGGAAGAGGCGTGTAGAACAAAATCCATGCAAAATACAGGCAAGCCAGTCAACAAATGCTGGAAAGCAATGAGCACAAAATGCACGAAGCCTAGCCAACAAAGTTCCTGACCTGGAAACTCTAATGGTGAAAATGGACTTGGACATTGTGGCCATTACAGAAACATGGTTTAACGAGTCACATGAATGGGATATAGCTATAGCTGCCTATAATTTATTTAGGAGAGATAGAGAAGACAGAATAGCATTTAAAGCTGCTGAAATGCAGGGGAAATGGGGAAAAGAACAAGCACTGTGGATTGTGCTGGAAAGAGATGGCACTATCATCCATACTGGTGTAGTCTATAGGCCTCCAACTCAATCTGAAGAAATTGATAGAGACTTGATTATTGATATTACAAAGATAGCTATGAAGGGGTAAGTGATCATATTGGGTGACTTTAATCTATCCGATATAGATTGAAGTATTGCTTCTGCAAATCTGGAAAGAACTAAAAAATTGTGGATGCCTTCCAAGATGCATTGTTTAGACAAATGGTGATGGAACCGACCAGGGAAAGTTTGATGCTGGATTTAGTACTCACCAGCGGAGATAGCGTGCCGAATGTTCGGGTGGATGCCCACGTGAGCAGCAGCGATCATCACAGTGTGGTTTGAGATAAAAGCCAAGGCAGAGTCCAATCACAGCAAACTCAAAGTCTTAGACTTCAAAAACACTAACTTCAGTAAAATGGCCAAGTACCCGAAGGTGGAGTTGGCAGGGTGGGAGGAGATAAGGGGAGTGGAACTGCAGTGGACTAAACTAAAGGAGGCAATAAAAGGGGAAACAGATAGATACGTAAGAAAAGTAAATAAAAACAAGAGGAAAAGGAAACTTATTTGGTTTTCGAAAAAACACAGCTTTCACAAAATCCAGACGTTTGCAACCAGAGGAATACAGAAAAGAATACAGGATAAAGCTGAAAGAAACAAAAAGAGAAATAAGGATAGCAAAATCAAAGGCAAAAGAAAAGATGGTTAAAGATCTGAAGCATCGAGACAAAACCTTTTTCAGGTATATTCGGCAGAAAAGGGAGATCGGAGGTGGAACTGCAAGACTCAAAAGTGCCGAGAACGGATTCATGGAAAGTGACATTGAAAAAGCAAAAATGCTAAACAAATAATTCTGTTTTTACTAAAGAAAATCCTGGAGAAGAACCACCTGTGATTGACAAATATACAAATGGGAATGGTGTAGATACCACATCATTCACAGAAGATGATGTGTTTGAACAGCTTGCAAAACTGAAAGTGAACAAGGCCTTGGGACCGGATGGGATACATCCCAGGATATTAAAAGAGCTCAGAGAGGTTCTGGCAGGGCCTTTAAAGGATGTTTTTAATGTATCCTTGGTGACAGGAGAAGTTCCACAGGGAAGAAGTGGCAAACTACAAGCCAGCAAGCCTTACCTCGGTGGCGGGAAAAGTCATGGAGGTGCTCCTGAAGAGAGAATAGCGGGCTTTCTCGAAACCAATAGGTTGCATGATCTGAGGCAACCAAAGGACGATCATGCCAAACAAATCTGATTGAGTTCTTTGACTCGGTGACCAGAGAACTAGATCAAGAGCATGCGATGGATGTAATCTACCTAGATTTCAGCAAAGCCTTTGATACTGTTCCTCATAGGAAGCTTATCAATAAACTGAACAGCCTGGGGATGGGTACCAAGGTGGTGAACTGGATCAGAAACTGGTTGACTGACAGATGACAGAAGGTGATGGTAAATGGAACTCACTTGGATGAAAGGAAGGTGATTGGTGGCATGCCCCAGGGATCGGTCCTGGAACCGGTACTGTTCAATGTATTTGTGAGTGATATTGCTGAAGGACTGAATGGAAAAGTCTGTCTTTTTGCAGATGACACGAGAATTTGCAACAGAGTGGAGAACATGAGGGAACGGATAACATGAGGAAAGATCTACAAAGTTGGAAGAATGGTCCAATGCTTGGAAGTTAAGATTCAATGTGAAGAAGTGCAGTGTCATGCACTTCGGATGCAGAAATCCAAGGAATTGTATGTGATAGGGGGCGAGAGGATGGTGTGCACGATCAGGAGAAGGACCTCGGAGTGATTGCTTCTGAGGATCTCAAGGTTGCGAAAGAGTGTGATAAGGTGGTGGTCAAAGACAGAAAGATTCAGGGTTTCATACAGAGATGAATTACCAGCAGAAAGGAGGAGGTAGTAATGCCACAGTACAAGTAGCTGGTGAGGCCTCACTTGGAATACTGTGTTCAGTTTTGGAAACCATATCTCACAAAGGATATAAAAAGACTGGAAACGCTTCAGAGGAAGGCTACCAAAATGATTTGGTGCCTATGCCAGAGACATATGAGAAGAGACTTGAAGACCTAAATATGTATACTGTAGAGGAGAGGAGGGACAGGGGAGATATGATACAGACCTTTAAATACTTGAAGAGAATTAGTGAACAGACAAATCTTTTTCAAAGACGGGGAAGCTGTAAAACTAGAGGGCATAACATGAAGCTGCAAAGGGGTAAATTGAAAGGCAACATCAGGAAATACTTTTTCACTGAAAGGGTGGTGGATGCTTGCAACACCCTCCTGATGGAAGCAGTGGGGGCAAATATAGTGACAGAATTCAAAATGGCATGGGAAAGACACAATGGGTCCCTTTATAGCAACAGGATAAAATCAAAATAACTTTAACTGTCTGCTATCTCAACAAACAGGGGTGACCTGCACAGAGCAGTGGGTACATCCCTAAACAAAGGAATGGGGGAGGGGTGACCTGCACAGAGCGACAGGTGCACCTACTCTTGCCACCTTGCTGGGCAGACTAGATGGACCATGATGGTCTTTATCTGCCATCATATACTATGTTACTATGATGTTGTGGCATGAAAAGGTGCTGTCTGATCCAGGGCCATAACAAGTTCTGCACAAGTGGTGCAGTCACACAGGGCGCAAGTACAGAAAGGGCACTGATATCATCACTGGGGTTCCAGGAAGCACAGATAATGTGAGCTACTGCATGTGGCTGGGGCAGATGAGGGCACCAGAATCATTAGTCGCACAGGACTCATTTCTGGCTGACTATGGTCCTGGTTTGACCTCAGCCTCTCCAGCATGGGGGGAATGTAGAAGTGCATACATACACCCGGTGGGGGGGGGGGGGGGGAGGCTCTGTGCATACATACACCCGGTGGGGGGGGGGGGAGGCTACATTTCTGTGAGCAGATGGTCCCTCATTCTGACCAAAGGAGGATATGGCTGATGTCTACCTGCTCAGAGCAGATATGTAATACTTCTAGCACTTAATGTGGGCTTGTTTTGTTGGAGCTCACTGATCAGCGTCCCCTCCCTGGCCCCCATGGGCCTAGGGAGTTCTTGTGGACTTCCAAGGACCTTTGGTTCACTGAGAACTGGGGTGCTGAGCCCGGGGGCTGCTTTGGTTTGGCCATCTCCATGTGGTGTTCCCCAAGAGCTCTTTCCAGTGGTGGTGGTGGGGGTGGGGGGGAGCATGGGTATTCTATGTAGGTGAACCACCTTGCACTCCCCATTATAAATGTCAGGCCATAGAGGTGGGTGTTCTATGTGGTGGGCCATGGGGGGGGGGGGGTGCTTCTAGACCCTATATGCTGGCTGGCAAGCTGCCCAGAGCATGTGTGCTGATTGTGGTTGGCATCCAGACCCCCTGATTCTAACAATCCCTCTCCCTCCCCACCTCCATTTTATGCAAATCTCTCTCATACATATTCATTGTGCTTATCCTAAAAGCCTGACTGGCTAGGTGAGTTCTGAGGACTGGGTTGAAAACACCTGGTCTAATCTGAAAAAGAAGGGGGCATGAACTGAAAGAGTAGAATGGATTATATGGACGTCAAATATTGGAAGTTGCAGGAGGAACAAAGAGAAAAGATACACGGGGGGTCAGTAACACATCGGCAATGACCCTTAAACATTTCACATTTTCTGAAATGGAGAGAAGGACTGTGTCAAAAGAGAAGAATCCAGAAAGAAGGTCGGTAATAGCTGAGGAGAAAGGGAAGTAGAAAACCTAAATCTTGGTTGAGTTAACATTAGCGCTATATTTAGTCTGCTATAGCAGTGAGCTAGATACATACTGGGAAAAGATGGCAGAAGGTGGCTGAAGATGGAGAAAACAATTTGAGTGTCATCTGCATAGAGGCAATATTCATTAGAAAAAATAAGGGCATCCAGAAAGTGAGTGTAAACAGAAAAGTGTAATGGCCCAAGAAAAAAACTAACTGGGGCACTGATATAGAGATTTGAGAAGGAAAAGGATTTATTCTCAAGACATCAAAAGCTGTTTAGATAGGTAAGAAATAAATTGGGCAAGAATAAAATGTCAAGAGATGTCATCAGCAGCAAGATTAGACATACAATATAAAATAGCCCAAGAAGAACAAGGATAATAGCTGAAAGAACAAGGATAATAGCTGTTCCCTGTATGTATTAGTGTATGTGTCTCATATCCCCTCGTGTTAAATGTATCCCCTCAATTGTGTTGTGACCACTTTGATTGAAGGATAGCGTAGTTACTCACCTGTAACAGGTGTTCTCCAGGAGCAGCAGGAATCAGTCCTCACTTATGGGTGACGTCGGCGCCGACGGAGCCCTCGCGGAGCAATTTTCCCCAGCTTTCAAAGAAAGCCTTTGGGAATTGCAGCGCGCATGCGCGGTCGTCTTCCCGCCCGAAGGTGCCATCTTAGCCAGTCAGATGACATAGCTAAAAAAGACAGCATAAAAATTTGCAAAAAGAACATAAGCAGACGATTGCAACTCCAAGGGGAGGAGGGAGGGTAGTGAGGACTGATTCCTGCTGCTCCTGGAGAACACCTGTTACAGGTGAGTAACTACGCTTTCTCCAGGACCAAGCAGGAAGTCAGTCCTCACTTATGGGACTCCCAAGCTCAAGGCTACCGGAGACCCTAAGCACAAAAATGAGCTCCCTCTAGCTCAGCAGCACAGAAGGATAGAATCTTCGCTGAATTATCACCCACCGGTAGCCCACATCCGGGATGGAGGGTAGGAGTTGCTCAGACCTCAAAGAGATTACGGAGGACTGCCTGTCCGAAAGCACTGTCCCTACGGGACTCCCTCTCGAGACAGTAATGGACCGCAAAAGTCTGGCTCGAAGACCAAGTAGCGGCCCGGCAGATGTCTGCCAGCGGAACAGAGCGGAGGTAAGCCACTGACGTGGCCTTTGCCCGAACGCAATGAGCCGTGACTCGACTTTCCAAGGCGAGACCGGCTGCCCCATAAGCCCAAGAGATACAGTCCGCAACCCAGATGGACAGAGTACGCTTGGAGACCGGGAGTCCCAATTTATTGGGGTCAAAAGACACAAAAAGCTGAGCAGCTTTACGGTGCTCCCGCGTACGGTCAAGGTAGAAGTTCAATGCCCTTCTACAGTCCAGGGTATGGAGGACCGTCTCAGCTCGGCTGGAGTGTGGTCTGGGAAAGAAGGTTGGAAGTACTACCTCCTGATTCATGTGAAAAGGGGAGACCACTTTAGGCAGAAACTTTGGGTGAGTCCGTAGGACTACCCTATTCTTGTAGAATCGAGTGTAGGGGGGATCAGACACGAGGGCCTGCAATTCACTTACGCGCCTAGCGGAAGTGAGGGCTATCAAGAACAGTGTTTTCCAAGACAGAAAACGGAGAGAACATGTAGCCATAGGTTCAAAAGGCGGACAGGTGATCCGCTGCAAAACCACATTCAGGTCCCAGTCCGGCGCTGGCGGGCGCAGAGGTGGTTTAAGTAGAAGGAGACCTCGGAGAAACCTCGCTACGAGAGGGTCGTTGGAGAGAGGTCTGCCGTCCACCGGCACATGATGTGCTGAAAGAGCACTGAGGTGAACTTTGACGGAGTTGGACTTAAGTCCCAGATTAGAGAGGTGTAGCAAGTACTGTAAGATCACCGACACCGGGCAGGAGAAGGGATCCTGAGACTGTTGGGAACACCAGATTGCAAAGCGACGCCATTTAAGGGCGTAGCATTTGCGGGTAGAAGGCCGCCGCGAAGCCAAGACGACCTCCTCCACCTCCGCCGGCAAGAGAAGAGGAGCAAGGACTACCCTCTCAGCAGCCAGGCCATGAGGTTGAGAGACCTGAGGTTGGGGTGCAGTAGGGACCCCTGATCCTGAGTGAGGAGATCCGGTTGTACTCCCAGAGGGATGGGATCCTCCACCGCCAGTTGCAGCAGGAGCGGAAACCACGGCTGCCTGGGCCAGCGAGGGGCCACCAGGATCATGAAGGCTTTGTCTCGGAGAACCTTGAAAAGAGTCCGAGAGACTAACGGGATGGGAGGGAAAGCGTACAGAAGGCTCCACGACCATGGGATTAGAAAGGCGTCCGCCGCAACCCGAAGGGGGTGTGGCTGACGAGAGCAGAAGCGAGGAAGCTGCCGGTTGTGAGGACTGGCAAAGAGATCCACCGTGGGGAGGCCCCACCTGAGGAAGAGCTTCTGAATGATCAAGGGATCCAGACGCCACTCGTGCGGCTGGAGGACCCTGCTGAGTTTGTCCGCCAGGCAATTTTCTTGGCCCGGGAGATAAACTGCCTTGAGGAGAATGCCGTGACTGACGGCCCAAGAGCAGAGCTTCTGTGCCTCCCGGCAGAGGAGGAAGGAGCCCGTGCCCCCCTGCTTGTTCACGTAGAACATGGCAACTTGATTGTCCGTCTGGACAAGGACGGACTGTTGGGAGGTCAGGTGGGAGAAGGCCTTGAGAGCTAGGCAGATCGCCCTGAGCTCCAGGAAGTTGATCTGCTGAGCAGACTCCCACTTGGTCCAGAGGCCCTGAGTACGTGCCTCTCGGCAATGTGCTCCCCAGCCCAGGAGGGATGCATCGGTGGTCAGCACCCGGGTCGGCTGAGGTGACTGGAAAGGCATTCCCAATAACAGGTTCGGCTGCCGGAGCCACCACCGGATAGACGAGACCAGCGGCTCGGAGACGCGCACTAGGTCTGCTAGGCCGCCTGTGGCTTGTCGCCACTGCCGGCGGAGACACCATTGAGCAGACCGCATATTCAGGCGGGCATTGGGGGTCACATGGACGGTGGAAGCCATATGGCCGAGCAGTCTCAGGAAGTGCCTGGCGGAGACCAGGGGCTGGCTGCGAAAGCGGTCGGCTAGGTTCCCATGAGCCGCTGAGCCCTGTCGAGCGGTAGGTACGCTCGCGCCTGAGGAGTGTGCAGCCTTGCACCGATGAACTCGAGATCCTGAGAGGGGAGCAAAGTGGACTTTGCGAAGTTTATGACAAAGCCCAAGTGCTGCAGCAGAGTCACCGTGCGGCCCGTGGCGTTGGTGACCTCCTGAGCGGACGCTGCTCTGATGAGCCAGTCGTCGAGGTACGGAAAGACATAGAGGCCGTGAAGCCGGAGATGGGCCGCCACGACCGCGAGACATTTTGTGAAGACTCGCGGTGCGGAGGACAGGCCAAAGGGCAGTACTCTGTACTGGTAATGAGTTCCTGCCACCACAAACCTTAGGTATTGGCGGTGGCTTGGGTGGATGAGGATGTGCGTATAGGCATCCTTTAGATCCAAGGAGCATAGCCAATCTCCCTGCTGGAGGTAGGGCAGAAGGATTCCAAGGGTAAGCATTTTGAACTTCTCCCGCACAAGGAACTTGTTGAGGTTGCGCAAGTCCAGGATGGGTCTGAGGCCTCCTGTTCTCTTTGGTATCAGAAAATACCTTGAATAGAAGCCTTGACCTCTCAGGTGGTGTGGCACCGGTTCCACCGCCTGTTCCTGCAGAAGACCTGCTAACTCCTGAAGGAGCAACTCCCTGTGTAGAGGGGGGCGCGGAGGCTCTCCCGGAAAATAGGAGGGAGGGACCTGATGGAAGTGGAGAAGGTAGCCCTCTCGCACGACCTGAAGCACCCAGGCATCTGCGGTGATGCTGGACCACCTGTGGGCGAAGTGAACCAGCCGGCCTCCGGTGCTGGGGGGAACCAGCGGGGGGGGAGAGGCTATGCTGAGCGAGTCAAAAACCCCCACCCTGCTGAGCAGGGGCTGGTGGTGCAGGCTTGGGGGCTTGCTGCCTACGGGACCCGTTACCCCGTCCCTTGGCCTGCTGGCCCTGTTGGGGAGCTGCAGGGGCCTGATAATGGGGGTATTGTTTGTAGGCAGCTGCCTTCCTCGGGTAAAAGGGCTTTTTTCCCGAGCCCTTCTTTTTCTGGGAAGGGGCGGAGGTCTTCCTAGAAAGCCTGGTCCTGGTGAGAGTCTCAGTCTCAATTTGTGCAGCCTTTTCCGCCATGGGCTTGCCAAAGAGGTTTTCGCCTCGGCAGGGGACATCGACCAACTTGTCCTGTACCCAGGGCTCAAGGTCGGACGACTGAAGCCAAGCCTGTCGGCGGGCACCGATGCCGGCTGCGGCTACTCGAGCCGAGGCTTCAAAGCCATCATAGGCTGCTCGGGACATGAACTTTGAGCATTCCCGAATACCCGTGGACAAGGCTAGGAACCTCCGCAAGGGCTCCTCGGAGAGACCAGCGGAGAATCCGGCTAGCTCTTTAGCCAGATCCCTGAGATACATGCCCATGTATAGCTGGTAAGTCTGGACACGACAGGTGAGCATAGAGCCCTGGAAGCACTTCTTGCCAAGGCCATCCAGGTTACGGGCCTCCCTTCCAGGAGGCACCGAGGAGTGCATCTTCTGGCTCTTAAGACGATGCATGGCCGATTCCACTACCATGGAATGGTGTGGCAGCTGTGCCTTTTGAAAGCCAGGGCTCTTGCGGACTCGATAGATAGAATCGACCCGCTTGCTCAGGACCGGCGAGGAGGCCGGACTCTCCCACATGCGGAAGAGTAGTCGTTCCAGCATAGGAGGAACCGGCACAGTAAAGTGTTCCCTCGCGGGAAAGAGTCATACTGGAGGGCGTCGAGCTCTTCGGCTCGAGGCTCCTCCTCGGGATCCGCAGGGAAGGCCAAAGCCTTGGCCATATCCCTAACGAAGTCCGAGAACCGGGCATCCTCCGGGGGGGGACTGCTTCCGAGGCTCGGACTCCGGAGAGTCCGATGGGACACACCGAGTCCGGAAAGAATCAGGTGACTCTTCCTCCTCAGACTCCCAGACCGACTCCGACGAGGACTCGGTGGGGTCGGCCCGGGCAGGGTGCGGCGCCAGCCGCCCCGACGCCGAGGGAGTCGGCGTCGGCGACCTCGGTCCCGAACGGGAGGCCGAGGGCGACCTCGACCGAGGATCGACTCGAGTTCTCATCGACTCGAGGATCGGCTCGGTCTCCGGGGTCGACTTGGACGTCGACGTCCCGGCGGTCGGGGCAGCGACGCCAGCGAAGCCAGCGAGCAGTGCCCGCTGCTGGTCCATGAAGGCAGACAGTCTGCTCTCCAAGGCCGTCAACCTGAGGCCGAGCTCAGGTGACCCAGCAGCCCCCGACTCGGGCCCCGACGGCGTCGGGCCCGACGTCGGCTGTCGCGGAGGCGAGTCCAGAAGGACTACAGGACTTACCCGGGCAGGCATCTCCGACTCCAGGCGAGGTCGCTTCGGGAGGTGTTCCTTCTCCAAGGACCCGGGGCGGCTGTCGGGGCTATGCGACCTGGCCCTCGCGGAGCCAGGAGCGTCCACCGACGCCGCCCTCGCGGGTTTTTTCCTTCCGACGATGGTCCCCGGAGGGAGAACCCCGGTCGGAGGAGCTCCGGCGACGGTCCGAGCTGGAGCCTTTCGACACGGAGGCCTCCGACGAGGTCCGGGTACGGCTGGGGTCAGCGAAGATTCTCTCACGCTGATGCCGCCGACTTCTCAACGCCTTCGAGGACAGTTTGCTGCAGGGCCCACAGATCAGTTCCTCATGATCCGGGCCCAGGCAGCGGAGGCAAAAGTCGTGTGTGTCGGTTAGTGACATATTTCGGTCACACCGACCACACCGCTTAAACCCACTGGCAGCCATCGGGGGAAAAAGGGCCCCTGCGAGGTCAAAGGACCGGGCTGCCAGGGAAAACGAAAACGAAAGCTGACTAAGTCAGAAAAACCGAAAAAAACGTGTGAGAGGACTCGAGACCGGCGTCGCGAGTCTGAGCGGGAAAACGATCGGCGTCGAACCGAAAGAAAAAGGTATAAAATAAAGAGGAAAATCAACTTTTCGCGGGGACAAGACGGGGACGTCTGTAGGGCTCCGCGGAAAAAAAGAAGACTGGCTAAGATGGCACCTTCGGGCGGGAAGACGACCGCGCATGCGCGCTGCAATTCCCAAAGGCTTTCTTTGAAAGCTGGGGAAAATTGCTCCGCGAGGGCTCCGTCGGCGCCGACGTCACCCATAAGTGAGGACTGACTTCCTGCTTGGTCCTGGAGAAAAGGTGGTATACAAAACTGTCTAAATAAATAAATAAATAATAAAAGCTGCTTCGAATATTTGATTCTAAGGCAGCAAACAAATTTAAGATAGTTATCTTCTTCTAATTCTCACGCTATGTTTATTAAAACTTGATATACCGCCCTTCGTGGGGGCACCAGAGTGCTTTACAATATAATGTTCCTTCACTTTAAATTCATGCTTACTTCTTTCCAGTCTGCCACTGCATTCGCTAAGCAAAGCTATTTTATCCATCTAACTGTCTTGCCTCTAACCCCATCGTCTTTTCTCTACTCTCAATCCTCCTCCTTTCTCTGTCCAAACCCTAGCCGACTATTTCCACGACAAAGTCCATAAGATTACTCTTCAGTTCCATACTAATTCTTCTTCACCTCCTCTTCCCCCTCTCCAATATCAACTTTTCCCCTCAACTTCCTCTACCCTCTCATCCTTTTCTAAAATTTCTGATGAGGAAACCTTACTTCTTTCCTCCTCTAAATTCACTACCTGTTCTTCTGATTCTATCCCCACCCATCTATTCAAATCCATCTCCTCCTCCATCATTCCTTCCATCTCACATATTCTCAACATCTCACTCTCTACTGCAACCTTCCCTGCAGCTTTTAAGCATGCTGTGATCACTCCTCTCCTCAAAAAACCTTCTCTTGACCCTGCTGGTCATTCCAATTATCACTGCATCTCCATTCTTCCTTTCATTTCCAAACTTCCTGAACGTGCAGTTCTCCACTTCTGCCTCGAATTTCTCTCCTCTCATGGCCTTCTAGATCCACTCCAGTCTAGTTTTTGTCCTTTTCTTTCTACTGAAACAGCTCTTGCCAAAGTTTCCAGTGACTTGTTCCCAGCTAAGTCCAAAGGCCTTTGCTCATTTCTTATTTTTCTTGATCTTTCTGCTGCTTTTGATACCATTGTTCACCTTCTCCTCCTCGACACATTATCCCCTCTGGGTTTTAGAGACTCTGTGCTGCCTTGGTCCTCTTCTTATCTCTCCAATTGCTGTTTCAATGTTTGTTCTGGTGGTTCCTCATCTTCTGCCATCTCTCTTTTATATGGTGTACCTCAAGGGACTGTTCTAGGATCTCTTCTTTTCTCTTTCTATACCCAGTCCCTTAGTGCCCTCATCTCTTCCCATGGCTTTCAGTGTCATTTTTATGTGGATGACTCTCAAATCTAGCTATCTTCACCTGATATTTCACCTGCACTCCAAGCTTCTATCTCTGCTTGTTTATCTAACATCGTTTCCTGGATGTCTCGCTGCCATCTGAAATTGAACATGGCTAAAACCGAACTTCTTATCTTTCCCCCTAAACTCTCCTTCCACCTTCCTCCTTTCTCCATCACTGTTGACAATCTTCTTCTTCTTCCTGTTTCCTCAGCCCATAACCTTGGGATCATTTTTGACTCCTCTTTTTCCTTCTCCACACATATTCAACAGATTGCTAAAAACTATTGTTTCTTTCTCTATAACATTAACAAAATTTGCCTCTTCCTCTCTTATGTTCTTAACATACAACTAAAATTCTTGTCAACTCTTTAGTTACCTCCCATCCTGATTACTGCAACCTCCTCCTTGCTGGTCTCCCTCTGTGTTATTTCTCTTCTTTTCAATCTATTCAGGACTCTGCTGCATGGTTAATCTTACGCCAGTCCCGATTCACTCATATAACCCCTCTTCTGAAATCACTTCACTGGCTCCCCTTCCATATTCTTTTCAAAATACTTCTTCTAACGTATAAATGCATTACCTTTCCTCTCTCCCTACACCCTACCTCATGAACTTCGCTCTTCTTTCAACTTCCTTCTCTCTATGTCCTTTTCTTCTAATGCCAACTCTTGACTTCGAGCCTTTCAACTTGCTGCTCCTTATGCATGGAACAAGCTTCCTCTGTCCTTACATCATCTCTCTCCCTCTTTAAATCCATGCTAAAGGTTTACCTCTTTGAGCCCGCTTTTGGTTCCTAATCTTTGTATTGTACTGTATATCTTATCTAGATTGAAAGATGTGTTTGTTCAGCATTGCATACACCTTGTAGCGCTATATAAATGATTAGTAGAAGTAGTAGTTTATGCATGGACCATGGACCATGAAATAATAACAATAAGGAGTGGAGGAGTAGCATGGGAACCAAGAGACCAGGGTTCAATTCCCACTAGCACTCCTTGTGGCCTTGGGCAAGTCACTTAACCCTGCATTGCCTCAGAAAAAATTCCAAGTTATCAATGTCCCTGTTTAATGTATATTACCAAGTTTAAGTTATAATGTAAACCGCTTTGATTGAAATGATAAAGCTGTATAAAAGACCTGATAAATAAATAATAACCTAGCACAATTAGAGGGTCAACATTCAGCCTCTGTGGTCGATGATTATTTTTTTAAACGCCAGCCATGGTGGTTAAAAGAATTCTAGATATTTGGTGCTGGTATCCAGAAAGCAGAGATACAGCTATCAAGATAAAGTTGGGTCAGTGTTTTTGCTCTCCTGTGCAAAGTTTATCTGGATAACTATCCGAATAGTGGACTGAATATCACCTTTATTTATTTATTTATTTATTATTTTTCTTTTTAATAGCACCTTATGTGGTAATCAAAACAGTTTACAGGAAACAAAAACTTAACTGGCTTACATAGAACTTTTAGAACCTTAACAACATTGAATGGTGTAATTACAATTGGTGACTATAGTCTATTATTTATAGCATATTTACAAATCAGAATATATGCAGAACCGGGGTTGTGTATTGTTGGGGGGGAGGAATGAAGAGGGGGGTGTAGGAAGAAGGCATTTTATGACAGTGGCAAAAGCGTAGTTACTCACCTGTAACAGGTGTTCTCCAGGGACAGCAGGAATCGGTCCTCAAATGTGGGTGATGTCGGCACCGAGGAAGCCCTCGCTGAGGTATCCCCCAGCTTTCAAAGAAAGCCTTTGGGAGATGCCACCACGCATGTGTGGTCCCCTTCCCGCCAAAGGGTTCCATCTGCTTAGTCTGATGACATATATAAAGAACTTATTGCTCCACTATCCAGAACTTTAAACTACTCCTCGTTCCCAATACTTGAATACCAAATGTGAAATGTAAAATATTATTAAAAGCAACGGGTCTCAGACTTCAACGAGCTACGGTCTTTATATGGTTTCGACCTAATGCTCTGAATTGCATCAATGACCCTTATGTTGCTTCTTCATCAGCATTTGACTTATTAAGGTGGTTTCAACTCTTTACTTTGAAAACGATTTTCAAAAAATGGAACTTGTAAAAAGAGAAAGAGAATAATTGCTTATCTTCAAAATATGCCCAACGCCAGTTTCAGCGCTGCTGCGTTTCACTGCCGAGCTGTTTCATCAGGGGCTGTAGTTTTTTAACTCGTCCTCACTTTATTCGTTCCAAAAGATGGATTCTTGCAAATCTTTCAAATGAATCATGCGTTCGTCGCGCTCATAAATTCCTTTGCTGGTCTCTTGTCTCATTTCCAAACCGTTTGAATCAAACGCGCGGCGTTGTTTGAATCAAATATTTTCTTTTATTAGTCTTAAATAGTTTACCCTGTAGCTTCATTGCATGTCCCCTAGTCTTTCTAAATTTTGATAAGGTAAACAATCGATCTACGTTTACCCGTTCCACTCCGTTCATTAATTTATAGACTTCTATCATATCTCCCCTCAGCCGTCTCTTTTCCAGGTTAAAGAGCCCTAACCTTTTTAGCCTTTCTTCATAGGAGTATCATAGGAGCCTTCTGCTTACAAGGGCCATGCCCATGTCCCTTAGCTTGCTGACCCTGCTGGGGAGCCAGGGAGGCCTGAAAAGGTGGGTAGTTTCTGTAAGCAGCCCCTTTCCTCAGGCAGAAAGACTTTTTACCCGAGCCCTTCCGTCAGGGAGGGGTAGCAGTCTTTTTAGACTCGTCATGAACTCAGTCTCCAGTTCGGCAGCCTTGTCGGTCATGGGCTTACCAAAGAGGTTCTCTCCTTGGCATGGGATGTTGACCAATTTGTCCTGAACCCATTGTTTAAGATCAGATTACTGTAGCCAAGCCTGGCATCAGGCACTGATACCTGTCACCGCTACTCGAGCCGCCGACTCAAAGCCATCACAGGCTGTTCGAGACATAAACCTGGAGCATTCATGGACGGCCTTGGCCAGGTTCGTGAACCGCTGCAGAGGTTCCTCGGACAGATCAGCCAAGAAGCTGGCAATTTCCTTCGCTAGGTCTCTCAGATACATGCCCATGTACAGCTGGTAGGCCTAGATTGGCCAAAGAGCATCAAGCCCTGGTAACACTTTCTGCCGAGGGCATCCAAGGTGCATGCCTCCCTACCAGGAAGCACCAAGAAGTGCGTCTTCTGACTCTTCAGTCAACGCATGGCTGACTCCACCACTATGGAGTTGTGCGGCAGATGTGATTTCTGGAAGCCCGGGCTCTGAAGGACTCGATACATCGAGTCAAACCATTTGCTCACCACTGGCACCAATGCCGGTGTCTCCCAAATACAGAGCATTAACCATTCCAGAATGGGAGGGATGAGCACCGTAAGTGATTCCCTCGGAGGGGACTCATATTGGAGGATTTCTAGCTCCTCCGCCTGAGGATCCTCCTCCAATTCTGTTGAGAATGCTAGGGTCTTAGACATGTCCCTGACGAAGGCAAGGAATGTCATGTCCTCCAGCGGGGACCGCCGCCTGGGTTCTGAAGTGGGAAAGTCCAAGGGGATGTTGCGATGGCAATGGGTGTCAGAGGACTCCTCGTCCTCCATCTCCCACTCAGAGTAGTCTGTCGAGGACTCGATGGAAGGATGGTCTGCAGGCCCGGGGCTGACCCCGGCCTATGGCCTTCAGAGGCCCCGTGGCTGGCACTAAGCGCACTGGCTGGGGACGATCGTGGCCCCATCAAGCGGGAACCGGACTGAGCCCTCGCCAAAGAATCTCGCAGATCAGCTTGGCCTCTGGGGACATCTTCAATGTCAAGGGCCCGATGGTCAGGGCGGAGGAACCAGTCATATCAGATAACAGTGCCCGCTGCTGGTCCATGAAGGCAGACAAACTGTGCTCCAGGGCCGCCATTCTGGACTCTAGGCCAGAAGACTCCACAGCCATTGGTGCAGGCACCAAAGGAATTGGGCCCGACGCTGGTTTCCTTGAAGGGGAATCCTCAACGAGGATAGTGTCTGGTGACTGAGGCTGGTCCAAGGTTGAGTCCTTTCAGGGGATCTTTTCAGGCTGCTCCTTCTCCAATCCCTCAGACAAGCGGGACCTTGCTCAAGACGTACCCAGCCTGTCGGATCTGTCTAAGGATGCTGCCTTTGAGGTCTTCTTCTTGGGTTCCCTCGAGGGTGACGCCCTCTCTGAAGAACCACAGCGTCACTTGGGTTCTGTAGAGCCACCCCGAGATGCCGTGGTTTCAGATGAGGCCCTGGCCTTCGGAGGTACCGGGAACTCAGGAAAAAACTTATTATGCTACTGCTGGCAGCTCTTGAGGGCCTTTTTGGACATCTTATTGCAGAGACCGCATACTGTGGGGTCGTGATCTGGCCCAAGACAGCGAAGGCAGCAGTCGTGTGTGTTGGTTAGAGACTTATTTTGGCACACCGATCACACTTTTTAAAACCACTGGTAGCCATAGAGGAAAAAGTACCCCAGCGAGGTCGAAGTCATGCCGAGCTGCCAGTTGGAAAAAAGGTGCGAAGATGCAAAAGAGGAAGAAACTACAAAATGACCCAAACTTGATGCCGAGACAGCGAGGTTGGGTGGCGGGAAGAATATCGGTGCAGTACCAGAAGCGAGTATGAAACTCAGGCTGAAAAATCAACTTTTTCCGGGGACAAGCCAGACAGATGTCTGAAGGGTTCCGCAGAAAAAAGGAGACTGAGCAAGATGGCACCCTTGGGTGGGAAGGGGACCATGCATGTGTGGTGGCATCTCCCAAAGGTTTTCTTTGAAAGCTAGGGGAATGCTTCCACGAGGGCTCTGTCGGTGTCAACATCACCCATATATGAGGACTGATTTTCTGCTTGTACCCAGAGAAAGTGTACATAAGTTTTGTTGTTGCATGGGTAAACACCATTTAGTTGTTAAAGTGTTCTTTGAATAGTAATGTTTTGAGATCTTTGCGGAATTTTGTTAGTTCATGTATTTGCCTGAGATCGTTGGAGAGTGCATTCCATAGATCCGGTGCATAAGTGGAGAAGGCTCTCTTGCGAGTATTTTGGTTCATTCGTGTTATTTCCACTGGCAAGTCGAGTAAGTTCTGGTTGCATTTGCGCCTTTTTCTGGTGGTTGTTGGTATGTGGATGAGGGACTTTAGGTATGTTGATGACTGGTCATATAGAGGTTTCAATATGTCCTGGATAATTCACTTCACCCGCAAACCGCTCCAGTGGTGCCGAGGTACTCTGTTAGATATTTAGCAGCACTATCCATAGTAGCACTGAATATCACCAGATAGTCCTGACAAGCGGCACTAATCGGGACAGCAGGTACTGCTCTCTGGATAAGTATTTTTGACTATGTATCCCAAGGTTTTTAAGTATGCTACTTTCAGTAGATTATAAATAAAACTATATTTAAATAGTAACTTACTTGCTGAATTTTGTGGTTCTGAAACACTGAGGTAACGTGCTGTTGCTCCGAAACTCTTGGTGGTGTTTTATCAGCCCGAGGTTCATTAGTTGTCAAAGTTGTCTTACTGCCATCGACATCATTTGTAACCACATCATACACTATGCTGTTTTCTATATTTTGACATTCCTGCAAGTGATCAAACCTTTGCTGTTTCTGAGCAAGAGTGTTTTGTGGCTCTTTAAGTTGCCCAGGACTATCAAATTCAGGATGTCTGCTGTCTAATTGCTTTGCTGGACTGTAAGAAAAGATAAAGTAAAATCTATCAATAAAACCTCTAGCATTTTTAGTAAATGCATTTCAGAAAAACTGAAAAGATCAATTTTGTATTATATATCATTTACAATGATTCTATACATGAAACAATTTTTGTTACTATTATTAAGCATGTATAATGCGCTGCTCGGCATATGCAGCGCTGTATAAACATGGAAAAGATAAGCCCTGCTCCTTAGAGCTTACAATCTAATCAAGACAAACAGGACATTGAAGGAAAGAGGTTAGAGTTGGGAAGGGAGACAAAATGACAAAGGAGACACAAGGAATGGGGATAAGGGACCAAAGACAGCCTTAAAGAGGTGAGCCTTTAGCAAAGATTTGAAGAGTGAGAGTAATGAAGCCTGATGAACATCAGGAAGAGAGTTCCATGCGTAAGGAGCTGCAAGGTAAAAGAATGGAAGTCTGGAGTTAGTAGAAGAGGAAAAGGGCAGGGAAATGAGCAAGCTAGAAGAAGAACGAAGTTCATAAGGAGGCAAGTAGAGAGAGGAGAGAAGAGAGATAGGGTGCAGCAGAATGAATGTTAAAGTTAAAGGAGAAGCTTGAATTGGATGCGGTAATGGAAAGGAAGCCAATGAAGTGATTTGAGAGGAGGGGTTATATGTGCAAAGTGAGGATGGCGAAAGATAAGACACACAGCAGAGTTTTGAACTGATTGAAGGGGAGATGACTCAAGAGAGAGGCCGTTAAGAAAGAGATTGCACTAGTCGAGGCGAGAGGTAATCAAAGAGTTGACAAGCGTCTGTATGGTATTAACAGAAAGGAAGGGACGGAATATAGATGAGGACGGGAAGGAACAATTCTAGGGGGGCCAGGGTTAGGATGAATGTCTTTAGAAGAGAGAATGAGAAGAAGGGCAAGAAAACTTAAATCAGTGGTGAGAGCATAGTGACAGGTAATAACGCAACAAAATAGAGATAGAAAAGCAAGGAGTAGACACAGCTATTCATCTCAAAGCACAGATAATAAAAACACTTACTCTTATTTTTCATTATCTGATAACAGCTACTCAGTGGCATCATAGGAGGTTTATATGAGCTGGTCATATTTGTTATAATATACACAACTTTCCAGAACAATAGTGTCAATGAGTAAACAATGTCTTCTTCCCCACCTGTGCATCTATTAGGGGTTCAATATTTATTTTATGTATTAAACAGATTTTTTATACTGCTTTATCATTTCAGTCAAAGTGGTTTACATTGTAACTTAAACTTAATGTACATTAAACAGGGACATTGATAACTTGGATTTTTCTGAGGCAATGGAGGGTTATGTGACTTGCCAATATATTGGAGATGTTGTAATGGATATAATGTTAACATTTCATAGTTGCTTAGAGTCTAAAAGGAAGAACCTGGATTAATATTCAAACAAAAATCATGGAAATAAAAATGAAATGCACATCCCTATTGTATTATGAAATGAAGGAAGTTCCTGCACAGAGGGTGACTTGCTAAATCTACAAGCCAACCAACCTTCAATTGTTTCCGGGACAAACCTATGGCCTGATATTCAGCTGCAGTTATCCAGTTAGGAGCAACTTCTAAACAGATGCTGCTGACAATAATATTCAGCAGCACTATCCAGATAGTGTTGTTGAATATGACAGGGCCGGCCTGTCCTTTGTGCGAGAATGTTGTTCGCACAGAGCCCCGCGCCAACATCCTGCATTGAACACCAGTAGGCAGGGCGGATTTAGAGGGAGCCGGAGAGGCCCCGGCTCACCTCTATCAGCTGCCGAAATGAAGAGCATCTTTTTCCTTCACTTCGGCAGCTGTACTGTAGTTTAGAACGCTGCTGCGCTGAGCGCTGGGAAACAGGAAGTCCCTGCTCTTCACTTCGGCAGCTGTTAGAGATGAGCCAGGGCCTCTCCGGCTCCTTCTAAAGCATTTTAGACAGCCGTGGAACTCTTCTGGACTTTCAATGGGTGAGTGGGGGGACTTTGACTGGAAATTGTGGGGGGGGGGGAGCAAGGACTGGAAATGGGGTGAGTGAGAGGGGCTTGGACTGGAAATTGTGGGGGAGGAGTGAGGACTGGAAATGGGCTGAGTGGAGGGGGTGCTTGGACTGGAAATGGGCTGAGTGGGGAAGGCTTGGACTGGAAATGGCTGATGGGGAGGGGGGCTTGAACTCAAAATGGGCTGAGTGGGGGGGGGGAGCTAGGACTGGACATGGGTTGATGGAGGGGCTAGGATAGGACTGGAAATGGGCTGTTTGGGGAGGCTTGTATTGGAAATGGACTGATGGAGGGGCTAGGACTGGAAATGGGCTCATAGTGGGGTTTGGATTGGAAATGGGCTGAGTTGGGGGGAGCTAGGACTGGAAATGGGCTGAGTGGGGGGGGCTTGGACTGGAAATAGCTGATGAGGAGGGGGCTTGGACTGGAAATGGGCTGAGTGTCGGGAGCTAGGACTGGAAATGGAATGATGGAGGGGCTAGGATAGGACTGGAAATGGGCTGATGAGGGGCTAGCATTGGAAATGGGCTGTTGGGGGGCTTGGATTGGAAATGGACTGATGGAGGGGCTAGGACTGGAAATGGGCTCATAGTGGGGCTTGGATTGGAAATGGGCTGAGTAGGGGGGAGCTAGGACTGGAAATGGGCTGAGTGGGGGGGGGCTTGGACTGGAAACTGGCTGAGTGGGGGCATTTGGACTGGAAACTGGCTGATGGGGAGGGGGCTTGGACTGAAAATGGGCTGAGTGGGGGGGCTTGAATGGGAAATTGTGGGGGAGCTAGGACTGGAAATGGGCTAATGCTGGGTCTAGGAAAGGACTGGAAATGGGCTGATAGGGGGCTGATTGGAAATAGACTGACGGAGGGGTTAGGATAGGACTGGAAATGGATGGGGGAGTTAGGACTGGAAATGGGCTCATGGGAGGGGGCTTGGATTGGAAATTGGCTGAATGTGGGGGGAGCTAGGACTAGAAATGGGATGATGGAGGGGCTAGGACTGGAAATGGACTGATGCAGGGACTAGAAGGGAGCTGATGTTGGGGGAGGACTAGAATTGGATGGAGCTGGGAGAGTTTATTTTATTTTTATTTATTTATTTATTTTATTTTTATTTACATTCTCTTATATACCGCGCTATTCTGCATCAGTGCGGTTTACATTGAACAAACTGAAATTACATGGAAAGGGGAAAAATATTTTATGTGTGAGGGAAGAAAAATCTACAATTGGCCAGGTGTTGGGAGAGTAAGTGGGGATTGAGGATGGAGGGGTAAAATTTAAGTGGATAAAAAGGGAATAAAGAAAGAGATTGAGGAAAGAGCAAAAGGAGAACGATCAGTATGCTAAAGCAGATGTACAGAGAGAATGGAAAAAAAAACTAGAAGAGAAGAAAGGACAAATGGACAGCAGACAATGGAGAGTTAGCAGAAGACAAGAAGAAACCAGAAGAAAGTGACTGGAGCAATTGCAATTGAAAAATAAAATGCACAGACAACAAAAGGTAGAAAAATACTTTTTTATTTTGAATTTATTCACTGGAATATGTGAGCTCTTGGAAATGTGCATCATTAACGTCTGCATTTTGTTTAGTACAAGAGGAAATTAATTTATAGTTTTATTTCTGCAGTGTTGTTGTACATTCCAAGTTTGTTTTTTGGGGTTCCCAGTTTAATTATTGTCTTCCTATTTCTAAAGTGGAGTGGAGGAGTAGCCTAGTGGTTAGAACACTGGCTTGGTAACCAAGCAACCAGGGTTTGATTCCCACTAGCACTCCTTTTGGCCTTGGGCAAGTCACTTAACCCTCCATTGCCTTGGAAGAAAGGCCTGGCAATCTACTTCCGGTGACACTGCCAAGAAAACCCAGGAGCTTCTGGGTCGCCAGGAGTCAGGACTGACTCAAAGGTACACATTGCATTTTTTGTATTTCTAAATTGTGATCCCTTGTGTGGTACTGCAGAGCCTATGCAAACAGAAAAAAAGGTTTTAAATTCAGAAAAAAGATTCCAACACCAGATGCGACATTACGAGGAGCCAGATAGGGGGAGCAAGAGAGACCTTCCAGGGCCTAGAGAACCGCACCCCAGAGCTTGTGATGTGATGCCGGCCAACAGCCAATCCAGGAAAGGGGGAGTTCCTTTTAAGAAAGGCTGGGAAGTTGGAAATAGAGGAGAAGGAGGAGAAGAGAAAGAGAAGGAGTCTTGGCAAAGAGACCCGAGAGGAAGGAGTTCCTGGCAAGGAGACACAGGGAGTCCGGTGCAGCAAGATACCAGGAGTTCTTGGCAAAGAGACACTGGGAGGAAAGGTACCAGGAGAGAAGCAGAGGTCAGAGGTTTATCTGATGAACCGGTACCAGCAGATTCAGGACCCTGTGGAGGTTACCAGAAGGATGGTGAAGTCATTGCCATAGGAGGTAACACTCCTTATTCAAGGAGAAAGAGGTATGGGTGTGAGAGAGAGAGAGAACTCCACCCGAAGGCCAGCTGGACAGTGGGAGGCCTGCTACTCGAGTAAGGCTGAATTGCAGCAGGACTAGGCCTCAAGCCTCAACTCACTGGGATAGGCCTGGAGAACAAGGTAATCCACATTTTTATACTTCTAAGCGTTATAACCTGGTGACACAGGGAGCACAAGGAACAAGGGTGTGCTCGCCTTATCAAGCTGTTTGTAAGACAGGACACAAGCTTTTACCAGATAAAAGACCGTTTAATATAAGCAGGGGCGGCCAAAGGGGGGTGCGGGGCCATGTGCGGAGACTCGGTGCGGGGCCTCATTTGCATAAGTGGCCTTATTTGCATAAATATTTGCATAATGTTACCATACACTAACTTTTAGTAAACATGTCTCTTAATGAGGGTATGGATAAAGAAAGACTAAAAGATTTCTACATTACTATAATCCAGTGCCAACCGCCAGGCACATTAGGAACTACTACAAACGCTGCCCATTTAGAACCCATAGCAAACCCGCCGTACCCTGACAGCATTACCAGGACTCACAAAGCACCATACCCTACCTATCAAAAGGCAACACTGCAAATATTAAACCAATACATTTCAGAGAATACTGGGGAAAGAGAACAAGTGGCAATGTCAAATAGGAATTACATAAATAGAATACCTCAGCTCAGTTACACATGCAGAACATAGACCATCACCAAACAAGGAATCACAATTTAGAAACAGGAAGGCAATAATTAAACTGGGAACCCCAAAAGCCAAACTTGGAATGTACAACACCACTGTAGAAATAAAACTATAAATTAATTTCCTCTTGTACCAAACAAAGCGCAGACGTTAATGATGCACATTTCCCAGAGCTTTCATATTCCAGTTAATAAATTCAAAATAAAGAGATATCTTTCTACCTTTTGTGCATTTTTTTCAGTTGCAATTGCTCCAGCCACTTTCTTCTGGTTTCTTCATATTTTCTGCTAACTGTCCATCGTCTGCTGTCCATTTGTTCTTTCTTCTCTCTTCTAGTTTTTTTTTTCCATTCTCTCTCTCTACATCTGCTTTAACATACTAATCTTTCTCCTTTTGCTCTTTCCTCATTCCTATTTCATCCACACAAATTTTACCCCTCCATCCTCAATCCCCACTTACTCTCCCAATACCTGGACAATTGTAGATTTTTCATCCCTCCCACACAAAATATATTTTTCCCCTCTCCATTTTACTCTCCCAGCCCCATCCCATTCTAATCCTTCCTCAACATCAGCTCCCTTCTAGTTCCAGTCTCATCCAGCATCCATTCCCTTCTAGTCCCTGCATCAGCCCATTTCCAGTCCTAGCCCCCCATCAACCCATTTCCAGTCCTAGCTCCCCCATCCATTTTCAGTCTGTCCCTTCATCAGCTCATTTCCAATCCTAGCCCCCATCAGCCCATTTCTAGTCATTTCCTAGCCCCACCATCAGCCCATGTCAAATCCTAGCTCCCCTCCACTCAGCCCAATTCCAGTCCAAGCCCCCCATGAGCCTACTTCCAGTTCTAGCCCCTCCATGAGTCCATTTCAATTCAAGCCCCCACCACAGCCCATTTCCAATCTTAGCTCCCCCCAACAGCCCATTTCCAGTCCTATCCTAGCTGCTCCATCAGCCCATTTTCAGTCCTAGCTCCCTTCCCTCACAGCCCATTTCCATTCCAAGCTCTCTCCCCATCAGCTATTTGCAGTTCAAGCCTCCCCTTCCACTCAGCCCATTTCCAGTCATAGCAACCCCCCAACCCATTACCAGTCCTAGCCCCCCATCCACCCACTTCCAGTCCTAACCCCCATCACCCCATTTTCAGTTTAAGCCCCCCTATAACCCATTACCAGTCCTAACCCCCCATCAGCCCACTTCCATTCTTAACCCCATCAGCCCATTTCCAGTCAGCCCCCCATAGCTCATTGCCAGTCCTAACCCCCCCATCAGCCCACAGCCCATTACCAGTCCTAGCCCCCCATAGCCCATTATCAGTCCTAACCCCCCCATAGCCCATTACCAGTCCTAACCCCCCCAACAGCCCACAGCCCATTACCAGTCCTAGCCCCCCCCATAGCCCATTATCAGTCCTAACCCCCCATAGCACATTACCAGTCCTAACCCCATCGCCCCACCCCCCCTTGCCAGTCTTAACCCCCCCTTGCCAGTCTTAACCCCCAGCCCCTTGCCAGTCTTAACACCCCCCCCAGCCCTTTGCCAGTCTTAACCCCCCCCTTGCCAGTCTTAAACCCCCCCTTGCCAGTCTTAACACCCCCCCAGCCCATTGCCAGTCTTAACCCCCCCTTGCCAGTCTTAACCCCCCCTTGCCAGTCTTAAACTCCCCCCCCCCCGCCGCCGCCGCTTATGGCAAAATTAAAAAAAAAAAAAACTGGCTCTGGCTGCTGCCGCTACCACCACGGCAGCGGCAGAATGGAGTGTCCCACGGGGCCTCCTCTTCTCTCGTTGAGCCCCTCTGCAAAGGCTTTCAGATTCGCGAAGGGAGAAAGTCTCCCTCGCGTCTCTGTTAAGCCCGCAGGGGCTAATGGGAAATTTCCCATCAGCCCCTCGCGTCTAAAGGGGCAGATGGGAAATTTCCCATTAGCCCCTGCGGGCTTAACAGAGACGCGAGGGAGACTTTCTCCCTTCGCGGCAGAGGGGCTGAACGAGAAGAGGAGGCCCCGCGGGACACTCCATTCTGCCGCTGCCGTGGTGGTAGCGGCAGCGGCAGCAGCCAGAGCCAGTTTTTTTTTTTAAGTAATTTTAAAAAAAAGCAGAATGTTCTTTGCGCGGGGCCCCCTGAAACGCGGGGCCCTGTGCAAAAAACATTCTTGCTCAATGGACGGGCCGGCCCTGAATATAAGGCACCAAGACAAAGGAAGGTATTCTCCTAGCAAGCATTCGTATGACCGAGGCCTAAACCTAGGCCCAGAACATTGGAGGCTGATACAAGCTGTATATGAAAAGCCTCAGCGTATTCCACCAGACTATACTGATACAGAGTCACAGCTCTCAGACCGACAGCCCATGCAGGTGGAATTTATTGAGGACCCTCCGAAGTGGCCATGGATTGTAGCTACTGTCAGGCAGGAAGCCTAGAATCCCTGCCTAGTGTATAAAGCAGGGCTCAGCAAGCAAAGACTGTGTGTTTTATTGTATAAATTCCTGTGAAGATAACAGAGGATAAAGTAATAACTGGTTATGTTTCTTTTCTACCTGAAGTAAGGTTTCTTTATGTTGATGTAGATTCCACTACCTGAATCATTGTGCATTAAGGGAAATAAAAAGCCTTTCTTTCCCTACTCTCGGACTTTGTGCTCATTTGAGGCTTTGGTAAACGGAAGGCCACTGGGAACAGATACCCAGACCCCGCATACAAGGACCAAACTCAAACTAGAAAAATAACTCATGTCCACCCGACCTGCCTTAACCACCTTTGACCACTAGGGCGGCGGTGCGACACTTGTTCTTTGTTTGGTGATGGTCTATGTTCTGCATGTGTAACTGAGCTGAGGTATTCTATTTATGAAGTTTCTATTTGACAGTGCCACTTGTTAACTTTCCCCAGTAGGAGATGTATTGGAATTCTCTGAGATGTATTGGTTTAATATTTGCAATGCGGCCTTTTGATAGGTAGGGTTTGGTGATTTATGAGTCCTGGTAGTGCTGTTATGATATGGTGGGTTTGCTATGTGTTCTAAATGGGCAGTGTTAGCACAGTTACTTACCTGTAACAGGTGATCTCTGGGAACAGCAGGAATTAGTCTTCACATATGGGTACGTTGGTACCGACGGAGCCTGCACGGGAATGCTCCCCAGCATCCAATCAGAAAGCTTTTGGGAGCATGCCTCGCGCCTGCGCGCTGACTTCCTGCCTTTTCCACTGCCTCTCCTCAGTTGAGTTTCATAGCTGAGACAGAAGGAGAGAAAGAGGAAAGGAGATAGATAGATACAACTCCTAGGGGAGGTGGGTGGGTTGTGAAGACTAATTCCTGCTGTTCCCAGAGATCACCTGTTACAGGTAAGTAACTGTGCTATCTCCAGGAACAAGCAGGAATGAGTCTTCACATATGGGGACTCCCTAGCTGTGGGTGCCAGGGGAGATCCCATAAAATGCGTATCCCTGGAACAGGACGGCATTTCCCAAACCTGGATCCCCGGCATCCCCTGAGGGATGGGGGGTAGGAGTTGAATAGAGAAGAGCTGTAGAGGAACAGCGAATCTAAAGACTACAGGAAAAAAGAGTCTTTAGAATGTATGTCAAGTATCATTAAAACATTTAATGAACTAGTACAGTGATGGCTAACCTTTTTGAGCCCGAGTGCCCAAACTGCCGCACAAAACCAAAGAATTTCCTCAAAGTGCCAGCACGTCATTTGCATAAGTGGTCTTATTTGCATAAATATTTGCATAATGTTACCATACACTAACTTTTAGTAAACATGTCTCTTAATGAGTGTATGGATAAAGAAAGACTAAAAGATTTCTACATTACTATAATCCAGTGCCAACCGCCAGGCACATTAGGAACTACTACAAACGCTGCCCATTTAGAACCCATAGCAAACCCGCCGTATCCTGACAGCATTACCAGGACTCACAAAGCACCATACCCTACCTATCAAAAGGCAACACTGCAAATATTAAACCAATACATTTCAGAGAATACTGGGGAAAGAGAACAAGTGGCAACGTCAAATAGGAATTTCCTCTTGTACCAAAGCGCAGATGTTAATGATGCACATTTCCCAGAGCTGACATATTCCAGTTAATAAATTCAAAATAAAGAGATATCTTTCTACCTTTTGTGCTTTTTCTTTTTCAGTTGCAATTGGTCCAGCCACTTTCTTCTGGTTTCTTCATGTTTTCTGCTAACTCTCCATCGTCTGCTGTCCATTTGTCCTTTCTTCTCTCTTCTAGTTTTTTTTCCATTCTCTCTCTCTACATCTGCTTTAACATACTAATCTTTCTCCTTTTGCTCTTTCCTCATTCCTATTTCATCCACACAAATTTTACCCCTCCATCCTCAATCCCCAATTACTCTCCCAATACCTGGCCAATTGTAGATTTTTCATCCCTCCTACACAAAATATTTTTCCCCTCTCCATTTTACTCTCCCAGCCCCATCCCATTCTAATCCTCCCCCAACATCAGCTCCCTTCTAGTTCCAGTCTCACCCAGCATCCATTCCCTTCTAGTCCCTGCATCAGCCCATTTCCAGTCCTAGCCCCCCATCAGCCCCTGTCCAGTCCTAGCTCCCCCATACAGTGCCAGTCCAAGTCCATACATCAGCTCATTGCCCCTCCTAGCCCCCATCAGCCCATTTCTAGTCATTTCCTAGCCCCACCATCAGCCCATGTCAAATCATAGCTCCCCTCCACTCAGCCCAATTCCAGTCCAAGCCCCCCCATGAGCCTACTTCCAGTTCTAGCCCCTCCATGAGTCCATTTCAATTCAAGCCCCCACCACAGCCCATTTCCAATCTTAGCTCCCCCAACAGCCCATTTCCAGTCCTATCCTAGCTGTTCCATCAGCCCATTTTCAGTCCTAGCTCCCTTCCCTCACAGCCCATTTCCATTCCAAGCCCCCTCCCCATCAGCTATTTGCAGTTCAAGCCTCCCCTTCCACTCAGCCCATTTCCAGTCCTAGCAACACCCCAACCCATTACCAGTCCTAGCCCCCCCGTCAATCAACTTCCAGTCCTAACCCCCATCACCCCATTTTCAGTTTAAGCCCCCCCCATAACCCATTACCAGTCCTAACCCCCCCCCCATCAGCCCATTTCCAGTCAGCCCCCCATAGCCCATTGACAGTCCTAACCCCCCCCATCAGCCTTTGGTTTTCATTTCAATTTATTGGCAATTTATAATGTTTTAATGATTTCATTCAATTTAATGAATTTAGGAAGAATTTGATTCAGTTACACAATATATTTTAAATGTATTATTCACATAACATGTCAAATGTATCCTGAGTAAAAAAAAGATAAACTTCTTAAAACTGTTAACTGTGTCAGGACTCGGTGTGTATTCCCAAAGAATCTATACATGTTTTTTTGTAAAATTTACTATCAAATTTGAAAATAGTTAAATCATTACATTTCTAATAATATGATGTAAAGAAAACAAAAGAGCTTTCAATTAAACCAACCGTTTTTATTGGGAATTCCAGATTGGAATACAACAGGACCATGTAAAGTCCCTTTTTTAAATAACATCTTTAAATAATATTTAAATAACTTAGAAAGTGTCTTAACTGCAAACTGAAAACACTGCTTCATGTAAACATATGCATTGGGCATGCTCTGAAAAAAATTAATGTGATGTTTGTTGTTGCATGCATGCTGATAACTTGTCAATCCTTGGCTCATAATGCGTTAATTTCAGAGCAACACATGCAGCACTCATGTCATCCGTTAATCTGTTTCTAGCATCAGATTTTATATGATTCAAAGCCGAAAACAGCTGCTCACAAGCATAGGATGACCCAAACAAAGTAAGAAGAGCAATCCCAAGGGCTTTCATGGACTTAAAATTGTCTGGCAGAGAATTCCACGCTTTTAGGATTTCATTTTCAGAACTGCTAGGAGTGATTTCATTTGTCACCCTTTCACACTCAATACGTTCAAGAGCCGCACGCAGGTCATTGAATTTACTTTTCCAGATAGAGCTTTCTTGAAATTCCAGTAGCTCCATTTCCAAGTTTTGAATATCCAACCACTGTAAGCAGGAAAGATCAAGATCTTCAAATGTGGACTTTTCTGGGGAAGTAATAAATGAAAGGGTTGTCTCCATCTTACGGAACTGAGAAAATCTTTTACTAAAATTCTCCTTTGCTTCGGCTACAATGGTGGAATATGCTTTGTGGATTTCCTGGTGTTTTTTATGACTGTCCACAAATGTTGTAGAATTATCCAAATGTATTTTTAGGTTGGGAAAATATTTCAGCTGTCCACTGTCAAGGTCTTTTTCAAAAACATGCAATTTTCTCTCAAAAGCTTTGATGTCACTAAACATGCTTTCTGTTGTTTTTCCCATGCCTTGTAATTTTTTGTTTAGTACATTAAAGTGGTTAGTAAAATCTGTAAAGAACATGAGGTTGGTAAGCCAGGCCATGTTGGTGAGTTGAGGATAGTCTTCCCCCTTTTCGTTCATAAATAGCCTAACTTCTTCCAAGCAGGCCACAAATCTCTCTAACACTCGTCCTCGGCTCAGCCACCGGACATTATTGTACATCAGTAAAGTGTTATATTGTGCCTGAACCTCATCAAGAAGGGCTTGAAATTGTCGAAAATTAAGAGCACGCGCCATGATGAAGTTCACCATTTTTGTTACATCTTTGAGGACATCGTCAAGTTTTTTGCTGCTTTCTTTGGCACAGAGAGCCTCTTGATGTATTATGCAGTGAAATTGAATCAGTGGATGTTTTGCTTCCTTAGCAAAGAAATGAATGAATCCTGATGTTGTCCCCACCATGCTAGGTGCTCCATCGCTAGTAACTGAAACCACTTTTTCTGGACTTATGTCTAGTGATGAAAAAGCCTCCATCACAGCATTGTGGATATCTATCCCTTGTGTTCTTCCAGGCAAAGACAGCAGTTTTACCAGCTCTTCTCTCATGATGTCACCAGTAGCATAACGCAAAATGAGCGCTAGTCTTGCATGGTTAGTAATATCTGTACTTTCATCCAAGCACATGGAGTAGAAGGGTGCTTTTTGTAAGTCGCAAGTAAGCTGTTGACTAACATCAGCAGCCATTCGCAGAACCCTATCTTTTGCAGTATTTCTGCTTAGCGGCATCTCAGAGATGTGCTGCACAATTTTATCCTTGTTTTGGAAATCATGGAAGAGTGAATTACTCCCAGCCAAAATTGCCTTTTTGATAAAATCTCCATCAGAGAGGGGCTTACCATGTTTTGCCATCCACAGTGAAATTTGAAAGCTGGCAACTGTAAGATGATTAGTTTTTGAAAGATAGTTGCTAAAACTAAGAGACTGGGACTGATATTTCTTTAATTTTCCTACAAGAAACTCTTTTCTTTGAGCTAAACCAAGTTCAGCAACACTGTTATGGTTGGTCTCAAAGTGACGTTTGACACTTGATGTGCGACACACAAACACTTTCATTACACATAATACAATGCTTTCCCACTGCGTTCAATCACTCCATATGTCTCTGTCCAGGCCTCTTGGAATGATCTTCCACTATCTGTTTTTGCTTTTTTTTGCTGCACTCATTTTCTTTGTTCAAGACTTCAAGTCTACAAAAAGATAAAATTTGTATAATAAAAAAAAAAGTAATGAAGTGCTGTATACAAATCCGTTCCCATATTTAAAAATATGTGATTGGGGAATTTTATTAATTGTAGACATCTGTTTTGGTCAAAAAATATACCTGTTTAGTTGTTAACATTTGATGTAATTTTTTTTAAAACTAATGGGTGACACAAATGAAACCCAATTAAAAAGCCATTCTGTCATTATACAATAGTGCTGGGGTGCAATGATTCACTAGTTTTCTCGATGCAACGATTTTTCCTCCTGCCGATCCATATGCATCAATCTTGAAGTATGATTTGAGATACAGTAATAGCAGTTAATCAAATTGAATCATTGTGATTTAATAACCATGAATAACTGCACTGAGGTTAATCCTTGTAAAACATTTGCCATACTGATAAATTTGCCATCAAGTCCAGTACTGTTTCCAACCAGGGCCAATTCAGGTCACAAGTACCTGGCATATCACAAACCAGCTTCCATGCTCCTTATCTTAAGAATAAGCAGTGTATTTCCCCAAGTAAGATTTAATAATGGTTTATGAATGTTTTCTCCAGATCTTGTCCAAACCTTTTTTTTTTTTTTAAAGTGAGCTACAGCTTTCACTACATCCTCCAGCAACAAATTCCAGAGCTTAGTTTCTTCACTGCATACCTAATCTTTGTACTTTTTGAAGTATTAAATAACCAATTCACATTTATTCGTTTAACTCCACTTATTTTATAGATCTGTCATATCTCCCCCAAGTTGAAGAGTCCCAACCTTTTAAACCTTTTATTCCAGTCCCTTTATTATGGTTGTTCTTCTCGTATTTTTCCTAATCCCTTTTTTGGTATTACGGCATTCTCAGTTTTATTCTCCATTCCTTTCTTCATAAATTCCTAGCATTCTATTAGCTTTCTTGGCCATCGCCGCACACTGAGCAGAGGATTTCAACATATTATCCATGATAACATCTACATCCTTTTCCTGGGCAATGTCTCCTAATGTAGAACCTTGTGCCAACTCTGCACTTGTCCACCCTAAATTTCCCCGCCCATTTGTATGCCCAGTCTCTCGGTCCTCTTGTTCTCATAAAGAATGAACCAGAATATCAGACATATACCAAATAAATGTCAGTGTGTTAAATTAAACATATTTTAGTAATTCAAAAAGAATCAGTAAAACAACACAACTTACAAGAAGAAATAAGAAGGGGGCAAATACTACTTTTCTTTTCAGGTAAACCTTACATGGATGAACTCCCAGGACCCTCCAAAATTCTCTCTCACAATAATATACTTGAACATTTAAGGAACAACGTGTTATCAAATGAACATTGTATATTAAACAGTGTGCAAATAAAGCAAATCGAGAATCCCTCCTGCTCGTGGGCAAATTCATCTTCTTACCAGGCGCTGACTTGCCCCTCTTTAGTAACATAAAGTAACAGCTTTTGTCACCTTGCAGGATCTTTTCATTATAAAACTGGCAGCTGATAAAAACCGCCGAGGGGAGACAAGGAGAAACGTCATGCACGTGGGGCTGCCTAAAGGAAACGAGAGCATTAGGCCTGAACCCATGCTGCTGCTTAGCAGCTCCGCGTGATAGCAGCATGTCTCCACATGACAGAGTCTATTGTGGTCTATTATCTTGTGAGTGATATTACTGTTAAGCTAATATAAAGGATTACCACTCATAAAAACCTATTAAACCTCCAGACTCTCCAGGTATCACCTTATATAGATCTATATCAGAGCGGGAACTTCGTTTAAATATTTTCTTGGGTCTCAGCATAACAGAGAGCTATGGCATGAATTGCTTCGCCATTGAACGCTCCTATTTCACATCAATGACCCCACGTTTTTTTTACTAACTTCCACAAAACTCCGATATTGCCAATCTTTGCAGTAACTGTTATTTCTTATTAAATTTAAGATATATAAGGGCAGGGGAAACCGCATGTGCAGCGTTCTTCTGAGACCGAGTTAAGAAAGGTTTAGTCCACAGCTATGGTGAGCATCGTTTTTGTGAAACATGAATGCTGGCTGATTTATTTTCTGTTGGGTAGGAGTTTTCAAAGAATACAAGTTTAAGATTTTGCCTTATTTTCCAGATCAACAATTGATACAAAGACAAGGCTTATAAGCTCCTGAAGAAACGAGCAGTGTCTCGTGAAACGCAACAGCGCTGAATGTGGGCGTTAGATAAGCCGAATTCTTTGAATTATATATCTTAAATAGCTCTCTGTTATGCTGAGACCCAAGAAAATATTTAAACAGAGTCAATGCAAAGCAGCCGCCGGTCTCTCCCCAACTAGTAAGTCAGAGATGGTAGTTTCAAGAGACAGTGCCATACCTGTGCTGTAGCAAGGCCGGCTCTCCCCCTGCTCCTGCCGTGGTGGCTGCAGGCTCGGCCTGTGGTGGCGCGCCCTCACACTCCTGCTGAGGCTCGCGGGAACTCTTACGAAACACGCTGTTCGCTCGCTCTCTCTCCAGCCGGAAGTGCGCTGATCCACCACCGCCACTGCGGTCTCCCTTTCTCTGCCGCCGCCGCCGCTGCTTCTTCAGCCCCACGTTTAGAGCCAGCTTCACCCGGACCTTCCCGCGTGCCAGCTGCAAGGCCTTCGCGTGCCACAGCTGGCACGCGTGCCATAGGTTCGCCATCGCTGAACTAGTACAATATAGAGCTTACCTACTGGATTGTAGGAAGTAGAACTGTGATGGAGTGTACTGTAGATGCAGTAGCGGAATCCTCAAGGTAACTTCACAGCAGTGAGGATGAAGTTCCAAACCTGGAATGGGCAGGTGACCCAGGTGTCAACTGGGGTAGGAGAGGAACGGCAGGTCTTCAATAGAAAGCTTTATGGGAAAAAGCTGAAAACTCTTTTAGGTACAGAGTTATTAACATTGAGGACTAAAAGAACAAGACTGACCGATCTGGAGAATTAGCCCAGTCCTGAAGGGAAGAGGGGGTATGGAAAAAAGCCCCTATTCCCAGGGAGAACAGAAGTGTACTCAGAAATACTGAAGATGTACACTGTCTTTCCTAGCTGGTAAGAGATAGGAAGACATTGAAGTTTGATACTTCATAGACAGGGAGATCTATAACAAAAATAGAAGCTGTTGACATCACAGCAATAATTGTGTGTATAACCGCTCCCACTTGCTGAGCCGTATGAGAATAGGCAAGCGGACTGTCTGGACCCCTTAAGAAGGGATAGGCTTTATAGCACAGACAGTTAGGGAGATAGCAGGTAATACTTAGCGTCCTATGGACATCTCCCAATGGGCACATATATATTGTGATGCAGCAGACCAGCGGGGAATAGAAGAAAATGTTTTAAAAGCGAAAAAAGGCATGCACAAGCTGCAGTATTCTCAGGAACCTGGTAGGGGGAGCAAGAGGGACCTCCGGAAGACTGAGGATCCACGCCCCACAGGGTGTGACCTAAAGCCAGCCAGCCTCCAATCCAGGAAGGCAGGAACACCTTTTAAAGAAAGTCTGGAAGACTGTAGAGGGAGAAGCGGCGGTAAAGTGGAAGGTGGCTGGAGAAGCAGAAGTGTCTGTAAAGCCAGAAGCAGCAGAGAAGGCAGCAGAGAAGTTGCAGAGCCTTCAGAAGCCGGAGAAGTAGCGGAAACTGCAGATGCTGGAGAAACTGCAGAAGCTACAGACGCTGCTGGAGTGCAGGAAAGAGGTACAGGCCAGAGAGACCTGAAAGGACAGAGAATACAGAAGGGTCCAGGAGATTCAGGAACGCAAAAGCCGTACTGTGACTGCTGTGTGAAAAACCCAAGTCATATTGCAGGAGCAAGGCAGGATCTCACCAGGAGTAGGCCTCAAGCCTCGTCCCAAGGAAAGAAGCCGGAGTTACCAGGTAACCCATACTTTGTTGGAAACAGCCTTCAGAGGGCTAGTGTATGGAGAGGACAAGAAACAGAAGCTCCCTGTCCATGGCACACAGCTGAGGAGACAAGGTATGAAAAGCTTTTATCAAATAAGAAACTTTTAACTAAGCAAGGTTTGCAGGAAGCAAATGTAAAACCTTTGAAGAGAGAAGGATATTCACACTATAGAACAGCTCATGACCGACGCCCCACGCTGAACCCCAAGCACTGGGAGCTCATACAGCGTTTGTGTGAAAAGCCTGATTATAACTTGCCAGGAACCATTAACTCTGGTTCAGATACGCTTTAATTTAATTTAATTAATTTAATTAGCAGGTTTTTATATACCGCAACTTCCATAGATCAGTTGCAGTTTACAATGAACAACAATGAACAAGCAAGGCTGTTTTACAAGGAACGGCAGTAAACATCAATGCTGTTTTTACATATAACAGTGTAAACAATAATGGGTTCAATCTATCAGTAACAGATTGATAGAATTGAGAACTAAATACAGTGAACATGTTTAGAACTATAATACAATTTTAAATAGAATCTCTGGATATCTTACAATGTTTTAGTACATATTCCAGTTCGAGGGTCACTTATTGCTGGTGCGGCTATCCCTTTTCTTGTTGTATTGGAGAGTTTGATATGGAGGCATAATGTGTTGAGAATAAGTATGTTTTGAGTTTTTTCCTAAACTCCATGATTTGGGGTAATGATCTTAATTCAACTGGGATGTTGTTCCACAGTATGGGGGCAGCATGGGAGAAAGCTTTCTTGAGCAAGAACCGATGCAAGTGGAAGTGGTAGAGTCCCTTTCTGAGGAAGAAATGGATTGTAGCTTTTGTACCACTGGAAGCTTGGAATCCTTGTGCAGCAAGTGAGCAGTAAACTTGTGAATTTAGAAACGCTTGTTTTTGTATCCTCTGTGAGGAAAACAGTTTTTGCTTTTGAACCTGAGTTGTACCTTTTCTTTCTAACCTGATGTAAGGACATTTCTTTTGTTGTTTGAATCTGATCCGTTTGAACTTTTTGCAATACAAGGAAAATAAAGCCTTATTTTTCCCTCCACTCGAAGACCTGTGTTCTCTGGGTATTTGGTAATAAGGACGCTACCAAGGCTATACATTCCTGGGCCCTAGAAAATACATACCAAATCCAACCTTATTCTTAACTGTGTCCGACCTGCCTTGGATCCCATTAGCCACCAGGGTGGCGTCGCGACAATATATATATATATTGTCACGGGGCAGCTTCAATAAAGCCCTTGAAAACCATCAGAAATGCAGGAAATAGGACTGATCATGACAGTTCAGAGGAACACAGGGTAGGATGTTGCCATTGGCAACCTAAACAAAGTAGCTCACGTGCAAAGGAAACACGCCCAAACAACAGAAAGCCTAAGGAATTAGGAGCTAATGGAAGCTAGCTGGGTGTGGGTGGAGCTGACACGCACATAGAAAAGCTAACTGAACGTGGGGTTAGACAGAGCCACCGTGGGGTTGGACAGAGCCAGCGTGTGCAAGAGAGCCAGCGTGTGCAAGATAGTCAGTCCAAAGAGAGCCAACGTGGGGCCAGAGAGAGCCAACGTGGGGCTAGACAGAGCCAGCGTGTGCAAGAGAGACGGAGCCAGCTTGAGAATACAAGCAACAGATGGAGTGAGCGTGGGAGCAGGAGTGAAAGTGAGAGTGAGAGTGAAGGTGAGAGAGAGAAGACATACGCAGGACACAAAAGGAGTGAAATAGAACCCGGTTGGAGCACGGGTGCAGGCAGCTGTGTGGCTGGAAGCCAGAGATACAAACGGAGAAATTCTAATTGGAAGGGAGCTGAGAGCAGAACTCTGAGAGCGTCAAAACCCAGCCAATGCTATCAAAAAGGTAACCAAACATTTAATGGTGAAGTTAGCTGGAGGAAGCCAAAGGAAAGTTTTTATATAAACAACTGGCAGAAAAACAGTAAAGCTTTTATACCTGAGCATAAGCCTGTATCTGGACGAGGTTTTAAAGGCAGGAGCCAGGAAAAGTTTTTACGTGATTCTATTCCAGCGCCGATAGCAACTGAGCATAGCTCGAGGCAGAGACTGTTCAAGCCCAACCCTAATGTCCCTAGTAGAGGGAAAAGTGAAACTAGGAATTCTCTCTATCTCCCACCACATTTAAGAAGCTCCCAAGAAAGCCACTCCAAAGAATACGGTAGCAGCTTAGCTAACATTCTTACCCAGAGGGAAAGAGACTTCCTGCAGAGCAAGGGGAGACTGTTTAGCAACGTTTCACATGCTGCAAGAGATGACCTCTTAACAGAAGGGCCTGAAGAGATGCAATATGAGCTACAGGGGGATAATGTAAGCGGTGATTACATGGACTGTACGCTCTCTGTCTCAGATAACGTGGTATCTCTAAGATAAATGTGTAAAATTGCCAAAGCTTGAAAGCCACAAAGAAAATGCCTTTGTTTGCTGAAGAGAGCTGTTTTTGAGCCCTTTTTCATTTACTTGTTTAAAAGCTGAAAGTAAGCAATTTTTGTTCCTGTTCTTGCTTTGTTTTTGCCCAAGTGGAGATATTTATGTTTTGTTTGACTCACCCAAAAGAAACCTCTTGGAAGGGGAATAAAACCTTTTGAAGCCTTACCTCGGTGCCACAACTGTTTATTCAACTACATATCCCAGAAGGCCAAGCAAGGCTCTGGGCTGGGTCTAGGCTTGGTGATAAGAAGCATTATGACAATATATATACATATACATTTTGATTATGCAAACACAATACTTAATGGCATTTCAAAACAAAATATTAAAAAGATACAAATAATTCAGAACATAGCTGCCAGGATGATTATGAATATAAGCCCACTTGAACATGTTACACCAATTTTGGCTGAACTTCATTGGCTACCTATTTACTCCCGAATCAAATATAAAATTCTTGTCACTACATTTAAACTTATAAATAATCTTGCACCATCGGCACTCAATACACTGATTAATATAGACATCGATAAACGATCCCAAAGAAGCAGAAACTTAAATACCTTAACAATACCAAAAGATTTCACAAAAGCCAGAAAACAAACAAATAAGAGAGCTTTCTCACACTCTGCTCCAATTCTTTGGAACAATCTACCTGACAACATTCGCCTGCTATCTGATATAAAGGAATTTAGAAAAAAATTAAAAACTCACTTATTCATATTACACTACAATACACCCTCAGAACAGAATACTCAAATAGATACAGGCTAACATTTATACATTATTATTACATACTCTATTTTCAAAATAAATATCACTAATACACTATTAACCATACCACACTCTCATTCACATGATGATTATAGATTTAAACTAACAATGTATATATGTTCTAATATGTTATACCTTTAATGTTACAACATTCCTTGTAAATTATAATTATCTGTTCTATGTAAACTGACTTGGTATATTACATACCAATTAACCTACTGTTCCATGTAAACCGCACTTGATACTAGGGAAAGAGCGGTATATAAATAACTGTTAAATAAATAAATAAATATATATATATATATATATATATATATATATATATTGAGAGAGAGAGAGAGAGAGACATAGATATCTATATATATATGTGCATATATGTCTAGATATGTGTGAGATATATATATATATATATATATAGATGGGCATGACTTATGCCCACACAGACTACAGAAATATGTATGTATAGGACATATACATACATGAATATAAGTCTGAGGATACATGCCTGCAACTCAGCCCCACAAAAACATTCACATGGGGAATGTGATGGGAAAAGATTCATCTAATAATGAGGGGGTAAAAACCACCTGAAGATATATAGAGAATCTATTTCTGCGGTGCAGGAATGTAGTTCAGTGGAATAACCAGTATGGTTGCGTGAAAAAACAGAGGATAATAGCAGTCTGGCAAGAGCACTTCAGGAGTACTTTGGGACTCTGACATGTCCAAAGGACAAAAAAACGCATAGACTAAGACACCAGGATGACCCAGCCAAGGGACACAGGGGTATCATGTACAGTAAAAGAGTATGCATTGTCCAAGTGGAGCAGAAAAGCATAATGCCAAGCTGTAAGGAAAAAAGAGGTAGATTCCTGCAAGATTGGGAACTCCTTGGACATTAACGCCATGGAATGATTATATAAGCTTTTTCTACTATATGGAAAAAACCCTCAGAGACAAAGTTCAATGCTCTGTAGCAAGGGCCCATAGTAGAAAGCTTCTCTGAAGATTGCAGAGAGCATTGTGCAGGAGAATTATAAAATAAAACTGACAGAAGTCAGGTGTGTTGCCATATCCTAGGAAAGGATATGGCTAGAAAAAGATAACCTGCAGAGAGTAGTATTATGCAAGATAGTTGAAAGTAGCTTGCAATGAGCATTAAAGTAATCAGTGGAACTCCTGCATACACAGCAAGTGAACAAAACAGCAGAGGGGATTCTCCTGTATAAAAACAGAGAGAAAACAGACAAAGGGAGCGGAGATATTCCCGTCCCTGTCTGATGAGTTGTTCAGAGCATGCATTGAAGGATAACAAAAAGTCTACACTGGAAAGAAAGAGAAGTGTTTCAGTATGGTACCAACCCAAGCAGGGGAAACCCTGGAAGAGAGGGAGTTGGAAGGTGACTTACCATATGGTAAGACAGCTGAAGGAAAAGATGTCCATGTGGGGACAGAAACTATCATGGGATAGTTGTAACCTCCCTTCGTAGTAGTAAGAATCGGAGAATTCTGTAACCCATGGACAAACGTATCCTAACAGCTTAACATACTGAAAAAGAAAAAAACAGTGTAGAGTTTGAAGAATAAACTTCTGCTAAGAAGAAGTTAACTGTAGATTGCAACATACAGGAACCTATGGTTGCTGGTTATGATTAGACTGGCTAGAGTCTGGAGACTTCAGACTAGGATGAGATGTCCCTTGCTTGGGTACATCTGGAGAATAGGCAGGAGAAGGGTGAAACCTTCTTTTCTTAGGGATAGAAGGTTTGGTAGGACATTTCCTACGTCCTGGGGAAAAAGAAGGCTTAGGATGGTTTCCAGAACCAGGGAAGTCAGTGGAGCAATGAGCAACCTGACGTAAAGCCTCTTTATTGAAGAGATTTTCTCCAGTACAAGGAGAATTACCCAGTGTATGCTGTGCCCATCTGCTCAAGTCTGAAGCTTGCAGCCAGGCTGTACGACGTGCTCCAATGGCAATAGCAGAAGATCTGCTAACAGACTCAAAAGAGTCTAGAGAAGCACGAGAAAGAAACCAAGAGATATTCCTGCTATGATTAAGAAGCAAGGAATAGTCAGTGGCCTTAGGTTCTGACAAAAAAGGGGACAAAAGAGATAATTTCTCTGTGACCTCCTGAAGTGTCAGACTCATATAAAAAATATATGAAATAATTCTTGAAGCCAGCATAGAAATTTGGAAGGTTTGACGTCCAAAGGCATCAAGTGCTTTAGATGCACGACCTGGCGGATAAGAAGAATGCTTCTTCTTGCTTCTTACCTTCCTCATTGCTGATTCCACTACAATGGAATGATGTGGAAGTTTGGTTTTTTTTGAAACCCCGGAGAGGGGGGCACCTGATACAGAACATTAATGGCTGTAGAAGGCGAAGGAACCTTTAAAGGTGATTCCCACATCCTCAGAAGAAGATCCTGCAAATAATGATGTAAAGGAAGCATTATATTTTCCTTTTCTGCAGGATCTTGGTCAAGAGTAGAGCCAGGAATAGGAATGGCAAGAAAGGTTGCCATGTCAAGGAGAAATTTCTGAAAAGAAGGATCTCCAATAGGAACTATTCCTGGGTAAGCTGAGGTTGAAGGAGCAGCTTGAGCACCAGAAGACATACTGGACTGGTGCAGAAAAAGAATCCTGCTAGATGGACAGTGATACTGACAGTTCTGATTCGAGGCAGTTAGTACTGCATCGTCAGTGCCCGGTATCGATTCCAAGCTAGGCATAGAAAGGATCGATGGCACCGAAGGAACTGCAGGAATCAACATTGATACCGATACCGGTATCGGAGACGATAATGTCATCGAAGCAGTAATCGGGGGCTGCTCAAGCGGTACCGAGGTAGCCAGAGAACCTTCGTGAATATCCTCGGTACTGTGTAGTCGGAAACGATATGGATCGGTTCCGAAACGCGTCGGTACCAAATCATCTAGACTGGAGATTGATTCTAGACTCGGCATCGAAGGGAGCGAGTCTATCGATGCATGTCTAGAAGGTACCGACGTTGGTGGTGGTATCGGCGATGCCGATACAGGAAAGTCAATCGGAATCGTATCGATCGGTTCCGGAGGTACCGAGGACGTCCGAAGACGATGCCTGGTGAAGAGAGGAATACTCGACACCGGCGCCGATGTCGGGGTATCGGTACCGCTCGAAGCCGATACCAACCCCGAGCATGGCGAAGATACAGGAAAGTCAATCTGGGTGGTATCGATCGGCCCCAAAGGTACCGAGGACACCAGATGACGATCCCTGGTGAAGAGTGGAACACTCGACACCGGTGCCGGTGCCGGGTTATCGGTACCGCTCGAAGCGGATACCACCCCCGAGCACGGCTCAGGTATGTTCTGTGAGGGGTGAGCCCCAGGAACAACCTGAAACCCCGTAAATGCTTTGGAGCCCGAAGACTCCCGCCGGGGTTTTATTGCCAATAGGGTCTTGAGGGCAAGGCCGGAGCCGTCATCATGCTGGGCATGAGACTTACCCTTCAAGAATTGGCTAGTCTTAACAGACTGTTTGTGGGTTACCTGATCCTGGAGAGAAGAATAAACCGGTGTCCTCACCTCAGGAGGAAAAACGGCATCGAGGGAAACTCGAAAAAGGGAAGGTCTTCTCCCAATAATACAGCCTGATGGATCAGGGAAAAAAAGGGTCAGGACCCAAACAGGTTAGACACCAAGCATTGGAGTCTAAAAAGAAAACTATGTTTCCACAGTGAAGGCACTTCTTAGGGGAAGAAGGCTCCATGTTGGAGAGGCCTGGTAGGCCCAAAATGTTAAAACAAAAAACTGAGGAGAAAAAATTTCTCTAAGTTTAGAAAAGAAAAGAATAAAGCACCGGCGGTACCGGTATCGGCGGGAAAGACAGCCGCGACCACAAGAAAATAAGAATTTTAAAGAAAAAAGTTTCTGCGGTGACAGGAGGACGTCCTGTCGGCTCCGCGGAAAAACAAAAACTGAGGAGAGGCAGTGGGAAAGGCGGGACGTCAGCGCGCAGGCGCGAGGGACGCTCCCAAAAGCTTTCTGATTGGATGCTGGGGAGCATTCCCGTGCAGGCTCGGTCGGTACCGACGTACCCATATGTGAAGACTCATTCCTGCTTGTTCCTGGAGATTATAGTATTTCCTAATGTGCCTGGCGGTTGGCACTGGAGTATAGTAATGCAGAAATCTGGTAGTCTTTCTTTATCCAAACACTCATTAAGAGGCATGTTTACTAAAAGTTAGTGCATGTTAGCATTATGCAAATATTTATGCAAATGAGGCCCCGCACCAGATCTGCGCACATAGCCCTGCACCCCCCTTGGGCCGCCCCTGGAATATCACCATTCTGTCTCAGCACTATCCAGATAAGCAGCAGGGCAGTCCAGGGGTGGAGTCAGGATGGAGTGGGAAATTATCCAGGTAATGGCAATTTTCAGTGCCACCATCTGGCCACCTATCTGCATACCTTAGAACAGAAAAAGTTAACCTAAGCTATCAGACTATGCCATACGAATAGTGGACTGAAAATTGCTGCTATCTTGTTAGCGCCACCAGTCAGTACAGAAGCCGGATATTCAAAGCTAGTCACTGTTGGGATACCAGCGCTGAATATCCGGATTTTATTTAAATACCACATAGGGTTGCCAGCCGGCCTGGCCGGTTTTTCCATGGCCAGGCCGGCTGCCGGCACAGATATAGAACCGGCCCTTGAAAAGCCGTTTTTTTTGCTCTGGCCATGAGATGGGGAGCGGCCAGAGCAAAAAAAAAGGCTTTTCTCCTGCAGTGCGCGAACGCGAACGCGATCGATCCTCCGTGCAGCCGCTGCTTCTGCTTTTCCCAAAGCAGCGGCTGCAATAAAGTTAATTTGAAAAGGAAGAGAAACCTGTGAGGAACCCTTCCCCTCTGACATCACTTCCTCAGGGGCTGCAGAAGGATGACCGGAGGGCTCCTCAGGTTTCTCTTCCTTTTCAAATTAACTTTATTGCAGCCGCTGCTCTGTGAAAAGCAGAAGCAGCAGCTGCATGGGGGCAAAGCAGAAGCAGCACTAAGGAGGGGGGGGGGTGGAGGAAGCAGCACTAAGGGGGGGGGTGGAAGCAGCACTAAGGGGGGGGGGGGTGGAAGAAGCAATAAGGGGGGGGGGTGGAAGCAGCACTAAGGAGGGGGGTGGAAGCAGCACTAAGGAGGGGGGCGGAAGCAGCACTAAGGAGGGGGGTGGAAGCAGCACTAAGGGGGGGGTGGAAGCAGCACTAAGGGGGGGTGGAAGTAGCTCTAAGGAGGGGGGTGCAACACTAAGGGGGGGAGTGAAGCAGCAGCACAGCACTAAGGGGGGGGGTGAAGCTGCACTAAGGGGGGGAGCAACACAAGGGGGGGGTGAAGCAGAAGCAGCACAGCACTAAGGGGGGTGAAGCAGCACTAAGGGGGTGGAAAACCTGAACTAAGGGGGGATCTGAAGCACCAGTGGGGTGGAAGCAACACTAAGGGGGGTGAAGCAACACTGGGGGAGGTGGAAGCAGCACTAAGGGAGGAGCAACACTAAAGGGGGTGAAGCAGCAGCACAGCACTAAGGGGGTGGAAGCAGCACTAAGAGGGGGTGAAGCAGCACTAAGGGGGGAAGCTGCACTAAGGGGGGTGGAAGCAGCATTAAGGGGGGTGAAGCAACACTAAGGGGGTTCAAGCAGCAGCATAACACTAAGGGGGGGCGAAGCTACACTAAGTGGGGGGTGAAGCTGCACTGGGGGGAGGCGAAACTGCACTAAGAGGGGGAGGTGAAGCTGCACTGGGGGGGCAAAGCTGCACTAAGAGGGGGTGGTGAAGCTGCTCTAGGGGGAGGGGTGAAGCTGCACTAAGGGGGGGAAGCTACACTAGGGGGGCAGAAGTCTCTGCACTGGTTTAATTTTCTTTTTAACTTTATTGCAGCCATTGCTCTGTAAAAAGCAGGAGCTGTGGCTGCAAGGGGAAAGAGGTGGCAGGAAGGAACTGACAGGGTGAAGGAGGTGGCTGGAGGAGAGCTGAAAGTGTGGAGGAGGTGCTGGAAAGGAGCTGACAGAGGAGGTAAGGAGGGGGTTCAAAGGGAGTTGACACCTGGGAATGGTACTGGTAAGTGACTGCGTAATGGGGAGGGGGCACTGGGACTGGAAATAGGCTGATGGAAGGAAGTGAAGAAAAGAAAAGAAGAGATAAGAAATGGCAAATGGATTATAGACAATAGAAAACGAGCTAAGAAAAGACGGGAAAACGGAAGCCTCAGATTCGAACCAGCATGATCAGAGAATAAAATGGTCAGACAACAAAGGTAGAAAAAATAATTTTATTTTCAATTTAATGATTGGACTTTGTACTACCTTTATATTTTACACAGTATGGGGAACTAACTGCATCTCTTATTTATCTGATATTGCACTGCATACAGAGTCTGTCTTCTTGGGGTTTCAGTTTAATTTTTGTCTGTATATTTCTCTTTTTGTTTTATGCTCATTTATTGATGAAGACCTGTCTATACTGTGTGTGTGTGTGTGCAACCAATGCTGCATATTTTGTCAGTATAGAATTTCTGCTTAAGAATTTGTAGAAGTCTTGCTTGTTCAGTTTGCACATTGCCCTCTCTGCAATTTATTGGGGGACAGCGGGTGGAGCAAGGGTGGGGCGGGGCAGGGGCGGGGAAAGGGCAGGGCAGGGTGGACATGGGGTGGAGCGTGACTAGCCACAGGTGGCGGGTTTTTCTCTTTCAAAAAGTTGGCAACCCTAATACCACAGCCAATGTTAAAAAGATAATGCACATTAGATTTTAAGTCCTCTGGAGATAGGCAAACACCTACTGTACCCGAGAACAACTCACCCTGCTGCTACTGAAAAGGAGTGAGTTAAATCCAAACTCCACTTTAGGAATAATTTTGTAATGCCTAGAGTTAACCATTGCCTCCTGAAATATCTTTGGTTTATTTTACCAAAAAGATTCAGAGTTTTGATCCTTTGCAAGCCATGTTAAAGTAATCTTTAGCACACTTTGGGAATGTTTACTAAAAGGCATGCCATTAGCATGTGGTCAGGCCACAAAACCAGTGCAGAGGCCTGGGCCAACTTCAGGGGGCATGTGCATCTATTACCCTGCATTTGTTGCATTGCTAGCACGCGTCACTATGGAAACTAGCATGTGGGTGCACTTAACACTGTGGTAGGCTCTAGCCTCAAACTAGGCCTGGATTCCAACCCCCACCTGGGATCAGTGCTGAGAAGAACCAAAATTTAGAAAATCTGCTTTAAACTGCTTTTAAAAGTCCCCTATGCAGTTCGTACAAGTTCTCTGTGTTTGAATTGTCCTTGCATTCTCAGAACTAGAAATGACCTTGAAGTAGAAATGTAACCAGGTCTAAGACTATGCCTTTGTTAGAACAGTTTGAGAAGGGGGAACGAGAAACGGGGCCCAGAGAGGGTCACCGATTGGATAGGTGTGAGGGGCATTGGGACCAATAGAAAGGTTGCCTGTATCAAACTGTAAAAACTGTATATAAGGAATTTGCTCCTGTATTCCATTGCTCAGTCCTTTTTGGATGCACTGATCACCTCTCAGGGCAGTCCTAGTACGTCTCACATGTTAAATGTGTGAGACCGAAGCCACAGCCCTTGATAAAACAGGCAGCCCTAGTACGTCTTGCATGAATATGCGCGAGACTGAAACCACTGCTGTTGGTTAGTCAGTAAGGCCTGGGAATTTGGGAATGTTGCCGGCATGTCTGTGTGTGTGTGTGAGTGAGAGGTCTTGAAAAAGCGTCTGGTGTTTGTGTGTAGCAGCAAAGCGCAGACAAACCAATGATACCAGGAGTCTGTTCAGAAGGTCCAAATCATTTATTTGTGCACAAGTCTCAAGCAAGGCAATTTCAAAATGGCTGAGCAAAGTTTTCAAGCATTACAACAACTTTTATAGACTTCTGTTCCATTCTAGGTATAGAAAAACATTTCATTGGTCCCGGTACGCTCCCGTACCTCCCGTAGCCCTTCTATTGGTCCCGGTACTGATAAGTTTCTCCAATTATGTTCCTTCTGTGGGCTTCTGTAGGCATGACACCTGCCTGCCCCCCTTCTAGTCCCAATTACAATGGTCAGTTCATCAACTTGTTACTTTCACACTTTCAAGGCTATGGGACCATTTGTGCGTGCAGAAGAGCAAGGTTCTGTAACTCATCTGTCAGCACTCCTCAATATTTCTCTGCAAATGTACTCTTTCTTATCAGTAACTTTAAAACACATCTTTTCTGTATTTTTCCATTTCTTAATTCTGCAATTCTGCTTATCTAAGCTAATTCAATATTTCTACTGAGTTCTTTCTTACAATAGCAGCATATTGGGGGATGTGCAATCCTATATGCCTCTCCACAGGCCTCATTTACAGGTCAAGCTAGCCATGCTGGCCTGCCTATGTCAGACACCGTGGGTCACAGGCCTGCACCTGCCACATTCCCCCCTTTGATTAATCTCACCCTATTACTTAATAAGGTGTGAGAATTAAATCACTTTCTAGAAGATTCACATCCTGATTAAAGGATTCTTACTAGTTCCACTAGGGCTAGCTTTGTATAAAGCCATTATTCTAGTTGCGGTCTTCCGCTCTACGGTACTATCAATAGCACTATGAAGGGAACGCATACAACATGGGATTAAACATGGTAAGCAGAGGACAACAGCAACAAGGATTAGTACTAAGATAACGAAAGTCTTAAATCCTCCCAGCCAAGAGAAAAGGTTAGCAAACCAATTAGGAAATTTCAAGGCGTGCCAAGTCTGTACTGGCACATAAGCATGTCTTTGCATATCTTTAGCAATTTCTTCAACTACTTGACCTTTATCATCTATTTTCAAACAGCAATTAGTTAAATTCAGTTTACCACATACTCCTCCTTCAGCTGCTAGTAAATAATCAAGTGCTAAGCGATTCTGGTATATGGCAGTGCGCATCTGAGTACTTTGTCTAGCTAAGAGAGTGAGAGCATGACTAGTTTCATTGGTTATTATTTCAACTACTGCTTGTAAGCGAATAATACGATTGATCATATAAATTGGGGTACGATAACCATACATACCATCATCATTCCAAGTGGCAGGTCCATAGTACTCAATAATTCTTTCTGGTGGCCAATCATCACCTCGCCACTTCTCCCACTTGCCTATCTGTAAGGCCTCTCTTCTCTGTCTAGATGCTCCTTTGTGTTTGTGGGTAGTATATACAGGGTATCCTAATTGTTCTCCATGTTCAGTGTTTAACAGGAAGAAAGAAGGTCTGATGGTTCCTAAGACACATGCTCCTCCCCATTGTGGTGGGAGTTGCGCATATGCTCGGTTTCCACAGATCCAATATAGGCCAGGTGGGGCTTGCCAGGCTTGGACTTTGGCAAGATTAGTCCATAGACCTGCAAGTTCAGGGAATCTGGCTAATGGGTTAGGAGGTTCAGGATGTCTGATTCCTGACCACCATGCTGTCTTTTTAGTCGTGGCATTATAGTACTTCTGGCTAAGACAGACCAGCTGTCCTACCTTTTGGGTGAACTGGGGTCCAGTTCTGGCAAAGCAAAGACGTCCAACGATTGAGTGTGCTAACACCCATTCACTGGTTGTCTTGTGTAATTCAGTCTGATTGTAAATCATGGAATAATTCAATTCTTGGGCTTCCCAGGGCCATTGATCTCCCATTTGGGTTCCGCCACAGAAATAACAATCTGTGATCTTAAGACTAGATACTACTGCTCCGGCTAATTCTAGAAACAAATTCTGTGAAGGGTGAGGGATCTCAAACTTATTTACATGCATAGCTTCATAAAAGGTATTATGAATATGATATTTAGATGACTTGTGGGCTTGAGTATTCAATCTAATATACACAATGGTCCCTGGATCTGTTCCTCCTCCTGCAATACGTAAACCAAACTTATATCCTTGTTTCCATGCATGGGGGTTATGTACACGCAAATGTAAGGGGTTGCAAGCATCTTTCTGACATTTATCATTTGTGGTTGGCTTGGTTAGAGTAGCCATCCGTTTATCTATTTTCTCATCAGTTATACCAGTGTTCCAGGTAGCATAGAAAACACATTCCCAATACGGGCAATAATAGTCTGCCGCTGTAGCAGTACTATACCCTGGTTCCTTTTTACCTGTACACTTCCTCCATCCCGTGGCACCTTCTGGACACATATACTTATGGTCATTTCGATACGCTTTCTCCCATGTACCACAGGTGGACTGACTATCTCTATTAATAGCATTACATGCATCAAAATTCAAAACAGCAGGTTTAGTAATGTCCTTAAGTGGTGGTGTAGCAGCTAATATAGGTCCATCTGCATCCTTCCATCTTATTTCCAACGTGTAATAGGATGGATTCTGATGCGGATTATAGCATGCTTTAATTTTGCCATGAGTGCAAACATTTAGTTCAGTGGTGTTATAAATACACCGAGTTATTGTTCCCTTGCAGGTATAGTAAGAATGGTAAAGCAAAGTCTGAGTTACTTTCAGTCCAGTTCTAGTAGAGGTAATACAAGCTGTGCATGGAGGTAGAGCATAAGTCTGTTCAAAACCTCCGAAGAAGGCAACCAAGGCAAAGCAGAAGCAAAGATACATGTTAATGTTGATTGGAGTTCTTCTGAATCCTCAGCTTGCTGATCTTGATCACGACGGTCTATTATTCTTCGTCCCGTTTGCTAATGAAGCAATTTAACGGGTGCTGAGTGTTGATTGAAGATCCTCAAGGTGTCCAGCACACATTAACCAACTTAGCAATTCAGTTGGCTTGTGAAGTCTGGCTTAGTCAATGTAGTCTCAAAGTAGTGTGTCAAATCACACACGCAAATTGGGTTCGTTGAAACAAAGCTGTTGCTGCATGGAAAACAGCAATCCTCTTCGAAAGACTTGGCTACTGCAAAGCACTTGTGATGAAGTGTCTATGCTGCTGGTTGCCGTCTCAGAGTAACTCGCAAGGGTACATCAGGGTGCTGCTCTGCTGTCCACCGCTCTGGTTCAGGATCGGCGGCGGGCTTGACTCGGCTGTGGTGGATCCAGGCGTCGATCTCGGCTACCTTTACTGCAGTTGGGGTAGACAGGATGACGGTGTACGGTCCCTTCCAATGGGGTTCCAACGGTATCTTCTTCCAATCTTTGATCCACACCGAAGTTCCAGGCTGGTAGGGATGCAAGGGTTCCGTCAAGTTGATAGGCAACTGGTCTTGGATCCACGTATGGAGAGTCTGCAGAACAAAACTAAGAGCTAGGAGTTCTTGTCTGGTTACTTCTGAACCAATCTGGGCTAGATTTCCTTTGACTCCCTGCACTATTGGTGGGGGTTTACCATACAAAACTTCAAAAGGGGAAAATCCTGTTGACTTTACAGGGGCTGAGCGTATTCTGAGTAAAGCTATGGGAAGCACTTGAGGCCATTTCAAGTGTGTCTCCTGACAAAGCTTAGACATTTGGGCTTTCAATGTACGATTCATTCGCTCAACTTTCCCTGAACTCTGGGGTCTGTATGCAGTGTGGAGCTTCCACTGTATCTGCAAAGCTTTTGCTAACTGCTGAGTAACTTGGGAGACAAATGAGGGTCCATTGTCTGACCCTATTACTGCTGGGATTCCAAATCTGGGGACAATCTCTCTCATTAAGGCTTTGGTAACTTCTCGGGCTTTCTCAGTTCTGGTTGGGAATGCTTCTACCCACCCAGAGAAAGTACAAACTAATACTAGTAGGTAATGGTATCCATTAGCTTTCGGCATTTCGGTGAAATCAACTTGGAGGTTGTGCATGGGGGTCACACCTCTTGACTGAACTCGGGGTGCTGTAATAAGGCCTTGCTTGGCATTATTCTTGGCACAGATCTGACATTGTCGGGCTACTGAGGCTGATATGGTTGTCATCAGAGGGATGTAGAAATGTGGTCTGAGTGCTTTCTCCATAGCACTCTTTCCATAGTGGGTGGCTTCATGGAAAGCTTTGACGAAGGATGGTCCTAACAGTTCAGGAATTACTATTCGTCCTGGAGGTTGACTGCCCTCTTCTGGTGGCAGCTCAATCCATCCGTCTTTCAATACTCCATTTTCTTTGTCACAATAGTAATCCAATTCTTTGGTGGTATATCGTGGGGTCCATAGATTCAAGGGTACTGGAAACAATGCTGCTTGCATTGGCATAGCTTGTGGGGCAATCTGTCCTGTCATAGCTGCTTGTCGTGCTGAGGCATCTGCGAATCTATTTCCTCGAGCAACTTCTCCTTTTCCTGCTTGATGTCCTCTACAATGCATGACAGCTACACGTGTTGGGGCCCAGACTGCATCAAGTAACATCAATATTTCGGGACCATACTTGACTGATTTTCCTCCGGATGTGATGAGTCCTCTTTCTTTGTAGAGAGCTCCATGGGCATGCAAGGTAGTGAAGGCATATTTGGAATCTGTATATACATTCAGCACAAGTTTTTCTCCTAACAACAATGCTCTGGTGAGTGCTATCAATTCGGCTTTCTGGGCTGATGTGCCTGAGGCTAGAGCTGATGATTCAACTACTTCATGTTGAGTGACGACTGCATATCCGGCACAGCGTCGTCCGTCAAGGATGAGACTGCTCCCATCAACATAATAGATCTGGTCGGGATTATCTATGGGCACATCGGTCAAGTCGGGTCGACTGGAGAACACAGTTTCCATGACTTCGATACAGTCATGTTCTGGGAGTTCTTCACTGATGGGTATCAAGGTAGCTGGATTCAGGGCATGGCTCACTTCAAGTTGTATCTGTGGATTTTCACATAACATGCTCTGGTACTTCAACATTCGGGAATTGGTGAGCCAATAATTTGCTTTCTGTTCCATAAGGGCAAGGACTGCATGTGGCACAGTGACTCGTATGTTCTGTCCTAGTGTGAGTTTGTCTGCTTCACTCACTAGTAGCGCTGTAGCTGCAACTGCTCTCAAGCAGGGTGGCCATCCTTTGGCCACAGGGTCCAATTGTTTCGATAGGTAGGCTACAGGTCGTTCCCAATTTCCTAATTTCTGAGTCAACATGCCTAAGGCATTTCCCTGTGCTTCATGTACAAACAAGTGGAAAGGTTTGTGGACATCTGGTAGTCCAAGTGCTGGTGATGACATCAATTCTTCTTTTAACTTCTGGAAAGCTGTATCCTGCTCAAGTCCCCACTCCAGTGGTGACTTCTCTTCTCCTTTTGTGGCTTCATACAGTGGTTTGGCAATTTGGGCAAAGTTGGGTATCCAGATTCGGCAATATCCTGCCGCTCCCAGAAAGGCTCTGACTTGCTTTCTGGTTGTTGGAGTTGGAATTCTGCATACTGCTTCTTTTCTTTCTCTGCCTAATCTTCTGCTTCCTTGGGTAATACGAAAACCCAAGTATTTCACTTCTGTTTGGCATAGTTGTGCTTTGGCTCTGGAAACTTTATATCCAGCTTCATTTAGTAACTGCAAGAGATCTTTGGTGGCTAATATACATTCTCTTTCTGATACGGCAGCTATCAACAGATCATCCACGTACTGGAGAAGTACTCTCTTCCCCGGGGCTACTGGATAGCTTGAAAGGTCTTGATTTAGTGCAGCACTAAAGATGGTAGGTGAATTCTTGAATCCTTGGGGTAATCTTGTCCAGGTGAGTTGGCCCCCTCTTCCAGAGATGGGGTCCTGCCATTCAAATGCAAACAATATTTGGCTTACAGGGGCTAATCTTATGCAAAAGAATGCATCTTTTAAATCCAGTACAGTGAAATGGGTAGCTTCAGCAGGTATCAGTCCTAGAAGAGTGTAAGGATTGGGCACAACTGGATGTATAGTTTCAACTGCATCATTTACTCTTCTCAAATCTTGCACTGGGCGATAATCATCTGTCTCAGGTTTCTTTACTGGCAAAAGTGGGGTGTTCCATGGGGATTGACATACTTTCAGTAGGCCATACTCGAGCAATCTCTGTAGGTGGCGATGGATGCCTTCAATTGCGGCTCTTGGGAGAGGGTACTGTTTGACGTGCACTGGTGTAGCACTAGGCTTGAGGGTTACAATCACTGGAGCTATATGTTTGGCTAGGCCTGGGGGACTGCCTTCTGCCCACACTTCAAGTGGTGCATGAATGTTCTTTAAAGTTTGTTCAAAATAGGTATCTTGAATCGAATCATCAATGTAGTATCTCCACTCTTCTTCTCGGGGTACTGTCAGCAGCATTACTCCTGCTGGTTTGGCTTGAGAATTCACTGTCATTTGCATTTCTCCTTGTTCGGAGAAAGATATCTGTGCTTGAAGCTTGGCTAGCATATCTCGTCCCAGTAGGGGTACTGGACATTCGGGCATGTAAAGGAATTGATGAGTTACTTGCTGTCCTCCTAGACTGCATATTCGGTTTTGAAGAAAAGACTTTGTGGCTTTGGCACCAGTTGCTCCTATAATGGTGACTGCTTTTTTGGTGAATGGGGCTATCTTTTTGTCTATTACTGAATGTTCTGCTCCAGTATCAACCATAAAGTTCATAAATTGGTCTCCTATTTGTATTTCGACCATAGGCTCCTGGAGACCTAAAGCAAACTTGGAGCCCGGTCTGTCCTAATCCACGTCATCCTCATCATGGGCCTGTGTGGCCAATGCTTGGATGGCTCCTCCTCCCCTCTCTCTCTGGAATTGTTCTCGATTGGCTCCTCCTCGGCCTCGGGGACGGCCTCGTCTTTCTTCTCGCCACTGATGATCGTTGTCGTCATCTTGCTGGGCGTCTTCGAGTTGCGGGCACGTATCTCTCCAATGTCCTTCCTCTTTGCAATAGGCGCATTGGTTCACGCCTAGTCTCTGGGTCCGGCCTCCGCCTTGACCCCGCCCTCTTCCTCTGCTCCTTCGATTAGGGACACCTCCCCTTTTCTTTTCAACTATGGCCGCAGCCAAAAAATCAGCTTTCTTCTTCATCTTTCTATCACATTCTCTCTGTCTTTCAGTATCACGATTCACATACACTTTATGAGCGACTTCCAATAACTGTGTTGCATTCATGCCCGCAAACCCTTCTAATTTCTGTAATTTACGTCTAATGTCTGGTTGAGACTGGTTTACAAAAGCAGAATTCACCATGCATAAACTTCCTGGTGCCTCGGGATCATAGGGAGTATACATTCTGTAAGCTTCAGTTAATCTTTCATAATAATCTGCTGGGCTCTCATCTATTCCTTGGATAACTCCTGCTACTTTGGAAAGGTTCATAGCTTTTTGGCCTCCTCTTCTCAGGCCTTGTAAAAAGCCTTGGCGAAAACGGGCTAGGGCGGTGGATCCTTCATCTGTATTTGGATCCCATTGGGGGTCTTCATTCGGGAATTCTCTCTGAGCTGCTTCTCTACGATCTATTATATTCTGCCCCTGCGCCGGAGCTGCAGGGTTTTCTGCCATCCATTCAATAGCTGCTTTTCTAATTCTCGCTCGTTCTTCTGTAGTAAATAGGGTGGTCAGGAGCTGACGGCAATCTGGCCAAGTGGGTTGGTGAGTTTCCATAATACTAGTTACTAATTCGGTCAGCTCCTGGGGCTTGCTAGTATAGGAGGCATAGTGCGACCTCCAATTTAATAAATCAGTTGTAGAGAAGGGAATATACACATAAGTTAGGGGTCCCGCTACCACTTCATCATTATCATTCTTTACGGGCACTCCCGGGACTTGCCTTAAGGGAAACAGTTTGGCTGTCGTCCCAGGCGTCATTTGGGTCTGGGATCTAAGGGCTATTGTCGTTGTCTTTGCAGGAGTTGCTTTCTTTTTCTCAACTGGTTTTGCTTTGGGTTTTTCTTTCACTGGCTTGCTAGTGCTAGCGCTGGCTTTCTCAATTATTTGTACACTGTCCTCTTCTTCTTCTTCTGGGGAATCCCCTCCTTCTTCTTCTAGCTCCGCTTCTGGCTCACTTTTTACATCCTCCTCTTCTCTTCCCGCTAATTCTTTCTCTTCCTCTCCTCCAGGAGGAGGGGGGTCTGGGGTTGGGTCTCGCCTCGGCTCTGGCAGTCTCTGGGGTTCTGGGGCAGGACGCCGCCGGGCTATTCTTACTGGACCTGGGGTTCGGGGCTGCCTGAGGACTACTTCTGGGGAATCGGGATCTGCCAAGATGGGTTTCTTCTTGGCTTTCTTATCCTGCTCTTTCATTCTAGGCTGTTCCTTTTTCTGTCTAGAATCTGTTTTAGCTAACATTATTCTGCACTGTTCCTCATAACAGCGCTGCGCCCAGGAGGGCGGATCTTCACAAATACTTAACCAGGAATCTATATAGGGGTACTGATCTGGGTGCGCTACCCGCACTCTACGATGTATTGACTGGATAATCTCTACGGTGAACGTTCCCTCTCGGGGCCAGATGGGGTCTAGATCGGGCCACTCCCTAGTACACAAAATCTGCAAACGGGCTGCTGTCATTTTAATACCATAATCTCCTGAATATCCCTCTTTAAAATGTGCGATCATACATTCTAATGGAGTGTTCCTAGTAGACTCCGCCCCTCCCATTTCGATGTGTGCGCGCAACAACAGACAGAAGGGAAAAGGTGGGCGGACCGTGGGTAAGGGGTCCTCACGGCCCTGGAAACGTATAGGGAATACAAATAACAAGACAAGACGACAATCGCTTCCCCCTTTTCGCGACCTGAACGCGGTCGCCCGGTCAGGAAATGCGCTAATCAGGGGTCCGCCTTCACTTGGTCCGTGCTGCCAGACCTCTCATTCACACTTCGTTCACACAATCATGCTAGCAACGTATTCCCAGAATGCATTCGTTTCTATCTGTTCTGACTAGTCTTTTTCCCAAATTACAAAAAGGATGAGGGTTTCACCTAGCGAATTCCCATGCCAGGCTACTCGGCTCTTCCTTGAGAGTTGATCAAGCTCTCTTACCAATTCCCAATATCTCGAGATTACAAATTCCAAATTCCAAGTTCCAATGGCAGTACTGCTCTTTCTATTTCTGTCTAGACCCAAAATCGAAACTATACTCACCGGATCCGGTCCTCAAAACTTCCCAAGCAGGCGCATGAGTTGGACCTCGGACTCCCCTCACTCGGGTTCGAGGCGTTGACTCCAGCCGGGCTCGTCACCCGCCGAGGTCCGACCAGCTCCCTCCGATACAAGGGACCGGTGGCGCCAGGGAGCGGCCCTCGTCGGAAGGGCGCGATCCCGGCAGGACCAAGCCTATAGAGGCGGAAAGTCGTGGTATATTGCCCTATATACACTTTGATTCCACAACTTCCCGGCCAATGCACCAAGGAATATGTAGCAGCAAAGCGCAGACAAACCAATGATACCAGGAGTCTGTTCAGAAGGTCCAAATCATTTATTTGTGCACAAGTCTCAAGCAAGGCAATTTCAAAATGGCTGAGCAAAGTTTTCAAGCATTACAACAACTTTTATAGACTTCTGTTCCATTCTAGGTATAGAAAAACATTTCATTGGTCCCGGTACGCTCCCGTACCTCCCGTAGCCCTTCTATTGGTCCCGGTACTGATAAGTTTCTCCAATTATGTTCCTTCTGTGGGCTTCTGTAGGCATGACACCTGCCTGCCCCCCTTCTAGTCCCAATTACAATGGTCAGTTCATCAACTTGTTACTTTCACACTTTCAAGGCTATGGGACCATTTGTGCGTGCAGAAGAGCAAGGTTCTGTAACTCATCTGTCAGCACTCCTCAATATTTCTCTGCAAATGTACTCTTTCTTATCAGTAACTTTAAAACACATCTTTTCTGTATTTTTCCATTTCTTAATTCTGCAATTCTGCTTATCTAAGCTAATTCAATATTTCTACTGAGTTCTTTCTTACAATAGCAGCATATTGGGGGATGTGCAATCCTATATGCCTCTCCACAGGCCTCATTTACAGGTCAAGCTAGCCATGCTGGCCTGCCTATGTCAGACACCGTGGGTCACAGGCCTGCACCTGCCACAGTGTCCCTCTCTGTTTCTAGGGCTGCCCGGACCCCTTACAGGCAGTCCGATCACCCGCACCCTCTGTCTGTTGTCTAACCGCTGGTTTCCCTTTAGGTATAATGTAAGATTATTCTGTTGGGTAATTCGTGAAACAGTTTACCGATTAAGGAACAGTACTGAGAAAGAAAAAAACAACAACTCAGGAGTCACTTTAAGGAATTGAGTCTAAGCACAGCACAGCCTGAGAGATGGTATCTCTAACAAGCAGAGGGAGAAGGGTTGTGTCTTTCACACAGCCTGCAGAGAAGGAATGTCTCATTAACCCCTTAGGATCTCCTCAACTGTTCTTGTTATATCTCTGCCCTGCCTGTATTGTTACTTCAACTGTACCTGTTATATTATTTTGCTGGTTACACCTCAGCCCTGCCTGTATTCCTACGTCAACTGTTCCTGTTATATTATTTTATTTTTTGTCCTTTTTCTGATTTCTGGGGGAAACCTGAACGGCTTAGAGGTCCCAGTACGGACCAAGTGAGAGAGTGATTTCTGTGGAATTCGAGAGAGAGAAAAAGGTTTTGAACAGCATTTTTGAACAGCATGGGAGGGGGTCTATCTATACTGAGCCTTCTGCAGTGTCTCCTTAAGAAGGGTTTCCCTGGTGATTATGTAATTGTAATGACCCCCAGGTCGATGGGAAGATTTATGTGAACGGGAATGGCCCCCTCTGTCTGTTGTTGTGTACGTCATTATGGGAGGGTCGTAGTCCACGCAAACTCCGCTGAAATGTATGATCAAGAATTTTAGCAAGGGATACGCTGGAGAATATGGAATAAAATGTCTCTGTCCCGATTAGAAATGCTCTGTGATAGGGAGTGGCCAGTACTGGTCACCTCATGGCCCCCTGGTGGTACCTTTGATGTTAGTATCATATCCCTAGTTCACCAGATTGTACGTAAAGAACACCCTGACCAGTTCCCTTATATAGATTCCTGGTTATTTGTGAAAAAGAGCCCTCCTGGATGAAACGTTGTTATGAGGAACAGTGTAGGATATTTGTAGCAACCACCCGGGGGCCCGGAAGTCTGGGGAAAAGAAGCTGCCTGTCTATTCTACCCCAGAATCTCCAGACATTCCGCCCCGTCCCCCCAGTTCCTCTATAGGCCCATCCCCTCGGCTCCGCCACCACCACCACCACAGGCAAAGCCTGTCCAGGAGGGATCCATCCCTGCCATTTCACCCCAAGTAGGCCCCCAACTGCCTCCGTAGCCGGAGGACGCGTACCCCTCCCCGGCCAGGAGCCCTAGCTCCGTTCTGAGTGCCTCAAGTGGGCCGCAGTCCACTGATGACACTACAAGCAGGGATTCATTTGCCAATTCAGGGTCACTCACTGCCGGCACCCAAGAACATGCAGTAGAACCCCGACAGTCCCGACTGCCGTATGCTTTCAGAAGTACAACTGCCAGCAAAAGGGATGGTCACGTTATGCCATTGCGCCAGGTCCAGGGCCTACCTACTCTTAATACCGAGGGCCAGGTCGTGGTAGGGCCAACTAGCCTTTTTTATGTGCCCTTCTCCACCACTGATTTACTGAACTGGAAGATGCACTATGCCTCCTATACTGAGAAGCCCCAGGATTTGATTGAATTGATGTCTAGCATTATGCAGACCCATCAGCCTACCTGGTCTGACTGCCGCCAGATCCTGTCCACTCTTTTCAGTACTGAAGAGCGAGCACAAATTGTGCAAGCCTCCATCGATGGGTAGAAGAAAATCCCGTAGGAGAAGCAGGCCTAGATCCTCGGCAAGCAGCCACTGCGGATTTTCCAAATGACGATCCTGGATGGGATCCGAACGATGTAAATGGGGCGGCGGCCCTCAATCGGTTCCGCCAGGCCCTACTACAAGGCCTGAAGAAAGGAAGCCAGAAGGCCATGAATAACGGAAAGGTATCAGAAGTCATCCAGCATCCAGACGAGAGCCCAGCGGCCTTTTATGAACGCTTATCTGAAGCTTACAGACTTTATACCCCATATGATCCAGCGGCCCAGGAAAATTTGCGCATGGTAAATACAGCCTTTGTGAGTCAATCCCAGGGAGACATAAAACGGAAACTGCAGAAGTTAGAAGGATTTGCGGGCATGAATGCGGCCCAGTTAATGGAAGTTGCACAGAAGGTGTTTGTGAATCGTGATCAAGAGCATCAGAGGGAAAGTGAACGTAAGATGAAGAAGAAAGCTGATTTTTGTGCAGCAGCTTTAGTTGAACGACGAGGAGGAGGTTTTCCTAATAGAAAGACCCAAGGACGTGGAAGGGGCCGAGGGAATGGCCGGCCCCCGGTAGGCATTAATCAGTGTGCCTACTGTAAGGAAGAAGGACATTGGAGAAACGAATGCCCGCACCTCGACCCCGCCCCCCGGAGGGGAGGTGGGAGCAATGGGAGAGCAGGGGGACAATTCCAGAGTCATGGAGAGACGCGCCGTGTGCAGTTCCAACGAGAAGAAGTAGCTATAGAGGGAGTGGCAACCGGAGGGGGCTACAATTTGGATGAGTACTAGGCCAGACCAGGCTCCAAGTTTCCTGTGGGTCCCCAGGAGCCTATGGTCAGTCTGAAAATTAGGGACCAATATATGGACTTCTTGGTGGATACGGGGGCCGAACACTCGGTGGTGGCAAGACCTGTGGCCCCTCTGTCTTCCCGAACTATCACTATTGTCGGAGCCACCGGTACTCGGGCCACCAAACCTTTCTTTCAGAACCGCACCTGTGAACTGGGGGGGGGGGGCAGAAGATAACACACCAGTTCTTGTACATGCTTGAATGCCCAATCCCCCTCTTGGGCCGAGATATGCTTGCTAAGCTCCAGGCACGGATATCCTTTGCTGAAGGGTGAAAAATGGAAATGGCTCTGAACTCGAAATCTACTGGCCTAATGGTGTTGACGGTCCCCCGTGAAGAAGAATGGCGGTTCTATAGTACACGTCCGCCCAAAGCAGCCAGATCCCGTATACCCACCAGTATTTTAGCTCCGCCCGAGGTGTGGGCAGAGGATAATCCTCCGGGCCTAGCGAAGATTGTAGCCCCTGTTTTCGTCACCCTCAAACCAGGAGCGGAACCAGTGCATGTAAGACAATACCCTCTTCCGCGACCAGCGATTGAAGGCATTCACTGTCATCTAATGAAATTATTAAAGTATGGACTTCTCAGAACGTGTCAATCACCCTGGAATACCCCCCTCCTCCCTGTCAAGAAGCCTGGGACAGGTGATTACCGCCCAGTGCAGGATTTGAGACGAGTAAATGAAGCATACATCCAGTAGTGCCAAACCCTTATACTCTCCTGGGACTGATCCCCGCTGAGGCTACTTATTTCACCGTTCTGGATTTGAAAGATGCCTTCTTCTGTGTACGCTTAGCACCAGCCAGCCAACCTCTGTTTGCCTTTGAGTGGGAGGACCCTACTACAGGAAGGCGGGGTCAACTCACCTGGACTCGATTACCCCAAGGATTCAAGAACTCGCCTACCCTCTTCAGTGCTGCCCTCAATCAGGATCTTTCAAGTTATTCTGTGACTCCAGGAAAGAGAGTCCTTCTTCAGTATGTGGATGACCTGCTAGTAGCCACCAACTCCAAAAATAAATGCGTGCATGCCACCGTTGATCTCTTACACCTCCTGAATGAAGCCGGATACAAGGTCTCAAGGGCCAAGACGCAGTTATGCCAAACAGAAGTTAAATATCTGGGATTCCATCTGTCCAACGGGATTCGGAGGTTGGGACCAGAGCGTAAGGAAGCAGTGTGTCGCAATCCCTACCCCAACCACCAGAAAGCAGGTGAGGGCTTTTCTGGGAGCTGCAGGCTATTGTCGAATATGGATACCCAATTTCGCGCTGGTGGCAAAGCCATTGTATCAGGCCACCAAAGGAATGGAGCGATCTCCCCTGGAATGGGGACCTGAACAGGATGCAGCTTTCCAATCCTCTGGGAACCCGGCGGTGGGGATTGGGGATCTCACCGCATTTTTGGAGGACTCCCTGGAGGTAGTAACAGGCCGTACCACCTTACTTGTGACCTTAGTTTTGGAGCTTGATAAATCTCTAATTCTTCGGGCATATTTTAGGAATTTCAATTGTAACTTCCTTGGATCCAAAGTTTATATGTTTCCTGATTTGTCTCGCGCTACTCAGGTGAGGAGGAAAGAATTTTTGGGCTTGCGCTCTAGAGTTCTTTCCCTGGGAGCTAGTTTTCAATTAAGATTTCCCTCTCGTTGTATAATTTCCTATGATGGTAAAGTATTCTTATTCTTTGAACCAAGGCAGCTGCTTGATTTTCTGTTAGCTAGGGAGGGATTGGAGGTGCAAATAGCGACCACTCCGGCTGACGCTTAAGTCTCTGCTCTGTAATGTATTCCCTTTTTTTTTCCTGTTATTGATTTCCTATGGCCTCTCCAATTTTGCCTAGTATTTTGTGGTCGAAAATGATGAAGTATAAGGAATTTTCTTTGTGGGGTAATTAGTTTCTTTATTGTTTTAGGATGATGTATATTTTCATCTCTCTTATTTCATTCTTTTTATCCATGAATGTTAAAATTCAATAAAAATTTAAATTAAAAAAAAACAAACAAAAAAAACTTGTGCAAAGAACAATGCCCGGTAGGGTCCTACCCTGCCCCTGAGAGTTCAGTCAGTAGGAGTTACCCCTATGGGAAATATCCAGGTAGACTTCACTGAGCTGCCACGTGCAAACGGATATCGTTACCTGTTGGTCCTGGTTTGCACATTTTCAGGGTGGGTGGAAGCCTTCCCCACCAGGACTGAGAAAGCCAGGGAAGTCACAAAAGCTTTACTCCATGAAATTATTCCCAGGTTTGGTATACCACTAGTCATGGGATCAGACAATGGTCCCTCAATTGTATCTCAAGTAACTCAGCAGTTGGCCCAAGCTCTACAGGTGCAATGAAAATTACATTCAGCTTAAAGACTCCAAAGCTCAGGGAAGGTAGAGCGTATGAACCGTACCCTGAAGTCCCAGCTGTCTAAACTCTGCCAAGAAGCCCGCCTGAAATGGCCCCAGGTTCTTCCTATAGCCCTCCTCAGGATATGTTCAGCCCCCACCAAGCACTGTTCCCTCTAAGCTGTGCGTGTGTGCGCGCGCACACACCTCGCCGAGCGAGCGCACATTCTTTACAACAGAGCATACAAAAATTACGGCTCTGATTCTGATACAAAACAACACAGATGTCTTTAAAATTTTAAAGTTATGATTGTAATTACTAGAAATTTCCCGCTTCATTTAGTAATTGCCTATTTTCATTTAATTTGATTAAAATCAATGTGGTGTACATACTGTATTCTGACGTGTAGTCAAATTTTAAAGTATATAACTCCGAGTGTCGTTATATGGCGCACAAAAATTTAACCTTCCTTCAAAAGCTGCACACAGCTGATATTTTATGCGCACACAGCCTACAGAAAATTAGAGGGAACATTGCCACCAAGTCATTAGGAGTTTCCCCATTCGAGATTCTGTATGGGCGACCTCCGCCCATTGTCCAGGGGATAAAGGGAGACATGAATCAGATTGGATCCGAAATCACTAGACAAGAGCTGTTGGCATTAGGTTCTGTCTTGCAGAGTCTCCATGCTTGGGTACAAGGCCAACTGCCCATTAATCTGACTGAGCCGTTGCATCCCTCCAAGCCCGGAACCTCGGTGTGGATCAAGGAGTGGAAGAAGGAACCATTAGCGCCTCACTGGAGAGGACCCTACTTCGTCATACTGTCAACCCCTACAGCAGTTAAAGTCGCAGAGCTTGAGCCTTGGATGCACCACAGTTGAGTGAAGTCAGCAGCCACTACCGAACCTCGTCTCTGAACTTCAACAAACCACCCAGGATCACCGTTGCGACTCACCCTAAGACGAAAACCACTGCTGTGAGAGTCTACAGTCCTACTCCTACCACTTACCGGAAGCTGGCAGGTCCACGTACGGCAGAAGCTTGAGGAATCTACAACCCTAATCCTGTCACCTACCGGAAGCTGACAGGTCTACGTACGGTGGAAGCTGTGGAAGAAGAGAACTTAAGTGAAGAATTTGCAACCTCTATACGAACTCATTGAGATACTGTAATTATGATATATATATATATATATATATATATATATATATATATATATATATATATATATATACCTCTATGTTGTACTTGCAGTAGCCCTGGGGCCCCTTAGAATGACCACTGCTATACCTCTTTGTATCACATATTATGGACCAGCCACATGGCAAATGATGGGTCCTGGGGATACCGCACTCCTGTTTATATGTTGAATCGTATTATACGCTTGCAAGCTGTTGTACAAATAATAGCTAATGAAACGAGTAAAGCATTAACCCTCTTAGCAAAACAAAATACTCAGATGCGCACAGCTATTTACCACAACCGGTTGGCCCTTGATTACTTGTTAGCCTCTGAGGGAGGGGTATGTGGAAAGTTCAATCTGACAAACTGCTGTCTGCAGATTGATGATCAGGGTAAAGTCATTGAAGAAATAGCCGACCATATGCGAAGGCTAGCCCATGTACCAGTTCAGACATGGCATGGACTAGAACTTAATGGGTGGTTCGGAGCTATGTTTTCAGGGCTAGGAGGTTTAAAGACCATTGTGTCTGCTGTTTTACTGATGATAGCTATGTGTCTGCTCCTTCCATGTTTCCTACCCCTTTGCCTGCATATGGTCATTGACAGTACAGTTGAACGAAAGACAGCGGCCAGGGTACTAGCTATGTGGAAGTATCAGGCTGTGCCTCAGGAGGAAGCCTCAGTTTGAGGAGAACCTGATATGTGATTTTCTTCTCACCCCCTTTTTAGGAGGGGTGAGAATAATTAAAGGGCGGAATGTGGTAGGCTCTAGCCTCAAACTAGGCCTGGATTCCAACCCCCACCTGGGATCAGTGCTGAGAAGAACCAAAGTTTAGAAAATCTGCTTTAAACTGCTTTTAAAAGTCCCCTCCCCCCCCCCCATGCAGTTTGTACAAGTTCTCTGTGCTTGAATTGTCCTTGCATTCTCAGAGCTAGAAATGTCCTTGAAGTAGAAATGTAACCAGGTCTAAGACTATGCCTTTGTTGGAACAGTTTGAGAAGGGGGAATGAGAAACAGGGCCCAGAGAGGGTCACCGATTGGATAGGTGTGAGGGACGTTGGGACCAATAGAAAGGTTGCCTGTATCAAACTGTAAAAATTGTATATAAGGAATTTGCTCCTGTATTCCATTGCTCAGTCCTTTTTGGATGCACTCCTGTCTGAGCCTGTGCACAATAAATTGGCTTGGATACTGCAGCTGACTCCTGGTTTTATTCATTGCGTGCACTTCGCTGCTACACATCCACTGAGATGGCATTAAGCATACCCATACTAATGGCAACAACTGTAGTTAGCGCCCGCCCATAATGCCTGTGTTAACTACAATGCACTGTCAATGCCCATGACAATGCACTGTCAATGCCCATGTTCTGTCCCAACCCATTCTGCCTCCATTAACCTGTCAGTATGGGATTTCTAGCGCAAGGCATAGCACTTTTAGCATGGCGTGTTTACTGTATGCTAAACTCAACACTAATGATTCTCGCAGTTTAGTAAACATGCTCTTTTGGTTATGGTTTAGGCATTTGCTATACCGTCCTTTACTTATGCATCAGAGTGGTTTTACATGTATGCATATACTAACAGGTACTTTTTATTCCCTTGTCCCCGAAGGGCTCACAATCTAAGTGTACCTGAGGCAATGGAGGGTTAAGTGGCTTGCCCAAGACCACAAGGAGTAGCTATGGGACTAGAGACCACAGTCTCTCCGGCCTGAGGTTACTTGTCCCCATGCAGAAATTGAACCCCTGGCCCTCCGGCTTGAGGTAACCTGTCCCAACCACTGAGCCACTCCTCCACTTAAGAGTGGACTTCACCACTACAAAATAATGTGGAGGCTGTACCACATTAAACTTTAGGCTTGCCTGCACTCTCCATTTGAGGGCCAACTCTTTTGCTGCAGAAGCACAAGATATTGGATTCTGCTGCATTCTCGTTTGAAGTATCTGGACTAGCCTGTGCACAGGCATCACAACAGCATCTTTAAGTGCCTCAATATAAACTATAACAGACCAACATGTTTGCTCTTGGGTTACCTATCTTCCTGGAGGGAAAAGAGGACTTCTCTGGCCATTTTTAAAATAACCTTTGGATATATGAGGTCCTAGCATGCTCTTCATATTCCAAACTGATGACTTTTGACTCGTAATGACTCCCATGACTTTGAATTTCAATTGGGTGACCAGTTGGCAGCGAGAAAGACTTTCACCTGTGTCATGTCTAGCAGAATCCCCATGAATTCCAACTGAAGACAGGAATTAGATTGGAAAGGATAGAATTTCTGATGAACTCCATCAACTCCAGAATCTGAATGTTATAGAGCATATACCTGTCTAATCCCAAATTTATTTATTTATTTTATTTATTTACTTCTCTTATATACCGCGCTATTAAGATCAGTGCGGTTTACAATTGAACAAAAAACATACTGCAATGTCACACGACAATTGAGTTTTTACATTGAACATGGATGAGATAACCTGGAGGTAACAGGGGTAACTAATTACAGAGTAATTATTCATGGAGTATGGTGAGAAATTATACATATAGTATGGTGAGAAATTATACATATAGTATAGCTTGGTTTCAACATATTTATAAGAGGTTTAATCAATAAGATGTGTGATCAGTACCAATAATAAATAAGAGAGGGGATATGGTGGTAGAGCTAGTCATTTTCTTTATGGTGTTGGATGTGGGGTGGGGTGGAGTAGGGTGTAGGATGTGAGGATGGGTGGTTGTTTCTGGGATTGGATTCTGGGTAATGGATGAGGAAAAGGTGTTTGAGGGCTTTTCTAAATGACAATAGGTCTGAGGTGGAACGGAGCTCAGTGGGGAGGGCATTCCAGGTCATGGGTGCAAATAGGGAGAAGGCTCTATTGGCAGTAGCCTTTTTGCACTTAGTTAGAATGTTGGGGATCTCTAGAGTGTTTGCTTGATTAGATCTCCTGATCCTGTTGAACGGCCATCTTTGAATGAGTTTGCTGATGGGTGAGGTGATCTGGTTCCTTAGGGCTTTGAATGTTAGTACTAGGGACTTATACTGGATTCTAGCCTGAAGTGGAAGCCAGTGGAGATCCATCATGACTGGGATTATATGTTTAGCTCTTGATGTACCTGCAAGTACCCTTGCTGCAGCATTCATTGCAAGGCGAAGAAGTCCTAGTGTTGACTGAGGGAGGCCATGAAGGATAATATTTGCAAAGTCTAGATGTGGGAGCACCAAGGCTTGGAAGATAGTTCGGTAGTCATTAAAGTCCAATAGGGGGCGCAGGTGACGTAGTATCCGGACCTTATGGTAAATTGCTTTCGTGATGTTCTTCACATGTGTAAACATGTTGAGTCGTTGGTCAAGCGTGATGCCGAGATAGCGGATAGTTGATTTTGCTATCAACTCAATATTGTTTACTTTTAATGTGGGGGGTGGGGAGAACATCTGGTTCTTGGTGAGGAATAAGACATCTGTTTTACTATGGTTGTTCCTGTAAGTTTGTGTTGTAAGCCATTGTGATACAGCTTCGAAGCAGCTTGATATAGGTGAAAAGTCAGGTTGATCAATCAGGAATGGTGAGTAGATTAGGACGTCGTCTGCGTAGACTAGGCACTGGATGTTGAAGGAGCGGATTAGGGTACAAATTGGTTGCATATATATGTTGAACATTAATGCAGATAGGGATGAACCCTGAGGTACACCTTGATTGAGAGGGAATGGGTCAGAAGTCATGGGACCTGTTCTGACTTGTTGCCATCTGTTAGATAGGTAGGACTTGCACCATGCTATAGCTGAGCCTTGTATTCCTTTCTCCACAAGACGGAGTATCAGAGTTTCATGGTTGACTGAATCAAAGGCTGCAGCAATATCCATGAAAATGAGGACAAATCCATGAAAATGAGGATAAATGAGTGATAATCTTGTTCAGCTAATCACCCAAATACGGAAACACAATGATTCCCAATTTGCATAGACACACTGCAATAACCACTAAACATTTATGAAAACCAATAGAACAAACAGTAGTATAAGGTACTGAAAACATTAAATCCCCAGAAGAAATCTGAGATACTTCTTGTGACTTCCATGTACAGTATCTATATGTAGATACAGGCATCCTTGAGGTCCACAAAACATAGCTAGTCTGCATGGGTTAACAAGAAAATCATGGCATTAACATGAAATCATCTTGAACTTTTCTCTGCACAGAAACATATTCAAGGCCCTTTGGTCTAAAATGGTAGGTACAGTATCCCCAGTTTCCTTGAATACATGGAATAAAATCCCAACCCTCTTTCTATGCTAGAATAAGTTTGGCCACATTGGCCTGTGGGAGGGCAAAGAAGAGGGAGAGAGACTCTTTTTATAGCATGTCCTGATGAGAAGGTGAAAGAAAAAGCGTAGTTACTCACCTGTAACAGGTGTTTATGTTTATGTTTATTAATCTTGATATACCGCCCTTCAGGGGGACCAGAGCGGTTTACAATGTAAAAACAATCATAAAAACAATCATAAAAACATTAAGCCAGAAGAAAGGAAAAGGAAGTTACAATCTCGAGATAGGAAAGGGGAAGGAGGAAAGAGCACAACACAAATCACAGTAGAGAGAGCTTACACAAAAGGGGAGGGAAGGTCAAAGGCGAGGGAAAAGAGGTGGGTTTTCAGATTACATTTAAAAGTGAGATAGTGGGGCTCAAGGTGGAGGGAGGGGGGAAGAGAGTTCCAAAGGGCGGGAGCTGCGAAGAAGAAAGCCTTTGGGACTGCATCGCGCATGCATAGTCCACTTCCTGCCCAAGGGTGCCATCTTGCTCAGTCAGATGACATAGCTAAAAAGACGGGAAAATGAAAAAAATACAATAAGAGGACTGCAACTCCATTGGAGGAGGGAGGGTCATGAGGACTGATTCCTGCTGTCCCTGGAGAACACCTGTTATAGGTGAGTAACTACGGTTTCTCCAGGAACAAGCAGGAAGTCAGTCCTCACATATGGGACTCCCTAGCTACAGGCTACCGAGAACCCATAACTGAAAAATAGGCTCCCTCTAGAAGAGCCGCAGCAGCCATGATAGGAGTTCATCCGAGAAAGTAACATTCCGGTAGCCTGACACCAAAGGGTCGGAGGGTAGGAGTTGCCTAAACCTCGAACAGATTATGGAGTACAGCCTGGCCGAAAGCACTGTCCCACTGGGACTCCCTGTCCAGGCAGTAATGGGCTGAAAAAGTCTGGCTTGAAGGCCTGGCAGGTTGCGGCCCGGCAGATGTCTGCCAGTGGAACAGAGCGGAAGTGAGCCACTGAAGCGGCCTTAGCCCTGACCCGGTGGGCCATGACCTGACCCTTCAACGGGAGATCGGCCACCCTGTATGCCCAAGCGATGCAATCCACCACCAAGTTGGACAACGTATGCTTGGAGACAGGCATCCCCAGCTTACTGGGGTCAAAAGAGAAAAAGAGCTGAGGAGCTCTTCAATGTCCCTGCATATGCTCCAAGTAGAAGGCCAGCGCCCTCTTACAGTCCAGGGTATGCAGAACTGCTTCTGCCCGACTGGCATGGGGCCTGGGAAAGAAGGTCGGAAGGACCACCTCCTGGTTGAGGTGGAAAGAGGAGACCACTTTCAGCAAGAACTTAGGTTGCGAGCGAAGCACCACCCTGTTCTTATAGAACCATGTGAACGGTCTATCGGACACCAGAGCTTGCAGCTCACTCACTCGTCTAGATGTGAGTGCCACCAAGAAAAGCGTCTTCCAAGAAAGGAAGCGCAGATGGCAAGAGTCCATCAGCTCAAAGGTGGGCGAGTAAGCTGCTGCAAGACCACATTTAGATCCCATTCGGTCACTGGGGGGCGAACTGGGGGTTTCAGCAGAAGCAGATCTCTCAGGAACCTGGACACCAAAGGGTGTACAGAGAGAGGTTGCCCTTCCACTGGAGAGTGGTGTGCTTATAAAGCACAGAGGTGAACTCGGACCGAGTTTGACTTGAGGCCCAAATCAGAAAGGTGAAACAGGTACTGCAGCATCACCGCCACCTGGCAGGAGAATGGGTTCTCACTCTGCTGAGTACACCATACCTCAAACCTACGCCACTTAAATGCATAGGTTCTCCTAGTCGATTACCTTCTAGAGGCTAGCAGCACATCCTCTATCTTTTTTGGGAGAAGAAGTGGTGCAAGGATTACCCTTTCAGCAGCCATGCCATCAGGTTGAGGAACCTGAGGTTGGGATACAGAAGTGAGCCCCGTCCTGCGACAGGAGATTGGGCGAAAATCCCAGAGGAATTGGCGTCTCCTCCGCCAGCTGCAGGAGGAGTGGAAACCAAGGCTGTTTTGGCCACCTGGGAGCTACCAGGGTGACCGAGGCCTTGTCCTGAAGGATCTTGAATAACGTCCAAGCTAGCAGTGGCGTGGGAGGAAACGCATATAGGAGGCCCACAGACCACAATATTAGGAAAGCCTCTGCAGCCACCCTGTGTGGGTAAGGCTGTCTGGAATAGAAGCGGGGCAATTGGTGATTTTGAAGGCTCGCAAACAAATCTATGGATGGTCGCCCCCAACACTGGAAGAGTTGTTGGGCTACGCTGTGATGCAGTTGCCACTCGTGCGGCTGGAGAATTCTGCTGAGCTTGTCTGCTAGGAAATTCTCCTGACTTGGTAAGTAAACCGCTTTGAGGAACATACCCTGACTGACTGCGAAGGAGCATAGGTCCAGGGTTTTCTGACACAGGATGCGAGAGCCTGTGCCCCCCTGTTTGTTCACATAGAACATCACTACTTGGTTGTCTGTCTGAATCAAGACAGATTAATGAGCCAAGGTTTGGCAGAAGGTCCGACGAGCTAGGCGGATCGCCTGAAGCTCTAGGAGATTGATTTGCTGTGTACTCTCCCATGGAGACCACACACCTTGGGTGCAGACCTGCTGGCAATGAGCACCCCATCCCAGCAGGGATGCATCCGTAGTCTGCACCCTTGAGTGCGTGGGAGGCTGAAAAGGCACTCCCCTCAGAAGGTTGTGAGGTTGAAGCCACCATTTCAAAGACTGTATTAGGCGATGGGACACCTTGATGTTGTCCCTGAGTCTGCCTGTGGCTTGTGTCCACTGGTCCCTGAGGCACCACTGAGCTGTTCTCATGTGGAGTCGAGCATTTGATGTCACATGCACTGTGGAGGCCATGTGACCAAGAAGGCGCAGAAAGTGTCTTGCTGATATGCAGGATCTGTGACTCACTTGCTGCACTAGGGCTAGGAGACAGTGTACTATTGTGGATCGGGAACTGGTTAAAAGATAGAAAGCAGAGGGTAGGGCTAAATGGCCAATTTTCCCAATGGAAAAAGGTGAATAGTGGAGTACCCCAGGGATCTGTACTGGGTCCGCTACTTTTTGACATATTCATAAATGACCTGGAAAAGGGAATAACTAGTGAGGTTATCAAATTTGCAGACAACACAAAACTGTTTAAAGTTGTTAAAACCCAAGAGGACTGTGGAAAACTGCAGGAGGATCTGGATAAATTGGAAGACTGGGCATCCAAATGGCAGATGAAATTTAATGTGGACAAGTGCAAAGTTATGCACCTAGGAAAGAACAACCCACGCTATGGTTACACGATGCAAGGTTCCGCATTGGGAACCACCACCCAGGAAAAAGATTTAGGAGTCATTGTGGATAACATGTTAAAACCCTCCGCCCAATGTGCAGCGGCGGCCAAGAAAGCAAATAGAATGTTAGGTATCATAAGGAAAGGAATGGAAAATAAAACAAAGGATATTATAATGCCTCTGTATCGTTCCATGGTACGACCGCACCTTGAATATTGTGTGCAATTCTGGTCGCCGTATCTTAAAAAGGATATAGCGTTATTAGAAAAGGTACAGAGAAGAGCCACCAAAATGGTAAAGGGGATGGAAGGCTACTCCTATGAAGAGAGGCTACAAAGGTTAGGGCTCTTCAACCTGGAAAAGAGACGGCTGAGGGGAAATATGATAGAGGTCTATAAATTAATGAATGGAGTGGAACGGGTAAACGTAGATCGATTGTTTACGCTATCAGAATATAGAAAGACTAGGGGACATGCAATGAAGCTACAGGGTAAACTATTTAAGACAAATAAGAGAAAATATTTTTTCACTCAACGTGTAATCAAACTCTGGAATTTGTTACCGGAGGATGTAGTAAGAGCTGTTAGTGTAGCTGGGCTTAAAAAAGGTTTGGACAAGTTCCTGGATGAAAGGTCCATAAACCATTATTAAAAAGGGACCCAGGATATCAATGCTTGATCAATAGAAGCATTGTGGAACCTGTGTCTTTTGGGGAAACTGCTAGGTACGTATGACCTAGATTGGCCACTGTTGGAAACAGGATACTGGGCTTGATGGACTTTGGTCTGACCCAGTATGGCATATCTTATGTTCTCACCAGTCTTTGAGCCCTTTCCTCTGGTAGATAAACCCTTGCCTGAAGGGTGTCTAACCTTGCCCCTATGAACTCCAGTCCCTGAGAGGGAACCAGATTGGACTTTGTGTAGTTGATCACAAAGCCCAGGTGCTGAAGCAACTGGATAGTGTGGGACGTGGCCTGTTGGGCTTCTAGAGCTGACTGGGCTCTGATGAGCCAGTCGTCCAAGTAGAGGAACAGAAAGACCCCTTGAGTCCTCAGAAAGGCCACCACCACCGCAAGGCACTTTGTGAATACCCTGGGCGCCGAGGCTAGGCTAAAGGGCAGCACTTTGTACTGAAAATGGTTTCCTCCCACTACAAATCTTAGATATTGTCTGGTCTGGATGAATCAAGATGTGCGTGTACGCAACTTTGAGATCTAAGGAGCATAGCCAGTCTCCCTGGCAGAGGTAAGGCAGCAATATTCCAAGGGAAAGCATCTTGAACTTTTCCCTCACCAGGATCTTGTTCAGGTTTCTCAGGTCGAGTATAGGTCTCAGGCCTCCAGTTCTCTTTGGTATGATAAAGTACCTGGAGTAGAAGCCTGTGCCCTGGAGGTGGTAAGGTTTAAGGTTTAAGGTTTAATCATTTGATAAAAACCGCCTTTCTGGAACAATCAAGGCGGTGTACAATAATAAAATACATAAAATTCATAAAATACATAAATTACACAAAACGTAAAACATAATACATAAAAACTTTGGCCAAAACCAGAGAGAAAAAGAAATATACAAATCTATAAAGGACAGAAGGCTAAAGTGAAAGAAATACAGGACAGGATACAAAAGGCAGGTAGGTACAGTGGGAGCAGACTCATACAAAAGGGGAGGGGAGATTGAATGCTAGGGAGAAGAAGTGAGTTTTGAGGTTTTGTTTGAAGACTGTAAATTGTGGTTCCAGGCGGAGGGAAGAGGGGAGGGAGTTCCAGTGTGCAGGACCGGCACCGATTCCACCGCCTGATCCTCGAGAAGACCTGTTAACTCCTGCAAGAGGAGGTCCCTGTGAAGAGGGGGTCTGAGAAGCTCCCCTGGAAAGTAAGAGGGAGGCACCTGGGTGAGATGTAACCGTTAGCCCATTCGGACTATCTGGAGAATCCAGGTGTAATGGCTGGCCACCTGTGGGCATACAGGGTTAGCCTTCCTCCTGTGCAGGGCCTTGCGTCCTTCGGGAGAGAGACTATGCACTGGGAGTTAAAAGCCTCCTCCAGGCTGGGCCAGAGCTGGTGCCTGGGGTTAGGGGGCCTTTTCCTTACGCGGGCCCTGCCCCCGTTCCTTGGCCTGCTGCCCTTGCTGGGGAGGCCTGATACATGGGGTAGTTTCGGTAAGCTGATCCTTTCCTCGGGAAAAAGGGCTTCTTACCCGAGCCCTCCTTTTTAGAAGGGACAGAAGTCTTCTTCTCGAGTCTTGTCCGGGTCAGGTACTCGGACTCGATCTCGGCAGCCTTCTTAGTCATGGGCTTGCCAAAGAGGTTTTCACCTCGGCAAGGGACATCGACCAACTTGTCCTGAACCCATGGTTCCAGGTCTGACGACTGTAGCCATGCCTGGTGTCGTGCACTGATGCTGGCCCCTGCTACCCGTGCCAAAGCCTCGAAGCTGTCATAGGCTGCTCGAGTCATGAACATCGAGCACTCTCGGATCCCCGTGGACAAAACCTGGAAGCGCTGCAAAGGTCCCTCAGAGAGCCCAGCAGAGAACTGGCAATCTCCTTTGCCAGGTCTCGCAGGTACATGCCCATGTACAGCTGGTACGTCTGGATTTGGCATGCCAGCATCGACCCCTGGTAGCACCTTCTGCCGAGAGCATCCATGTTGCGGGCCTCCCGGCCAGGAGGCACCGAGGAGTGTGTATTCTGGCTCTTGAGTTGTGCGGCAGCTGTGCTTTTTGGAACCCAGGGCTTTGGAATCGATTCACCTGCTGAGCACCGGCATCGAGGATGGTGTCTCCCACATGTGGAGCATCAGCCGTTCCAGAATGGGGGCACCGGTACAGTAAGGGCTTCATTTGGAGGAAAGTCATACTGGAGGACCTCGAGCTCCTCGGCTCGAGATTCCTCCTCGGGATCCGCCGGGAATGACAAAGCCTTTGCAAAGTCCAAGAACCGGGTGTCCTCCAGGGGGGACCGTCTCCGAGGTTCAGATCCCGGGGAGTCTGACGGGACATACTTAGTACGGTGGGTGCCCGGGGACTCCTCGTCCTCCGTCTCCCAACTCGGAGGAGGAGTCGATCGGCTCCAGCCTCGAGGGCTTCGGACTCGACCGCCCCAATGCCGAGGGAAGTGTTGTCAACAACCTCGGCCCCTAAGGGAGGTCGAGGGGGACCTTGGCCGAGGATCGACTCGAGACCTTATCGACTCGAGGACCGGCTCGGCCTCCGGGGTCGACTTGGACGTCGAAGTCCCAGTAGTCGGGGCGGACAGACGTGTAAGACCGGCCATCAGTGCCTGCTGCTGGTCCATGAAGGCAGACACGCTGCGCTCCAAGGCCACCAACCTGAGACCGAGCTCAGGAGGCTCAGCTGCCCCCGGCTCGGGTCCCGATGCCATCTCTCCCAGGGAAGAGTCAACCACGAGGACTGTACTTACCTTCCTCAATGTCTCTGGGTCCTTTCGAGGGAGTTTGGCAGGCCTCTCCGACTCCAAGGATCCGGGGCGGTGAGCCGGGTCCGCGACCGAGCCCGCGAGGGACCAGGCCGTTCGGAGCTCTCAGACGACACCGCCCTCACGGATTTCTTCTTCCTCCGGTGTTCCCGCAAGGGAGACCCCCTTTCAGAGGACACCCGACGCTGCTCAGGATCAGACAGCTCCCGAGAGGTCGAGGCCTCTGACGAGGTCCGGGCCCGAGCGGTTGCGGACTCGGGGAAAATCCTGTCATGTTGCTGCTGCCTGCTCCTCAAGGACTTCGAAGACATCCTTTTGCACAGGCCACAGACCACGGGGTCATGGTCAGGCCCGAGGCATTTGAGGCAGCAGTTGTGTGTGTCAGTGAGAGACATTAGCTTCATGCACCGATCACACTTTTTAAACCTGCTGGCAGCCATCGGGGGAAAAAGGGCCGGGCTGCCAGCTAAAAGAAAAAAGTGCGCAAACACTAGTCACTAAGGACAAAAAAACGAAAAATAGGATGGGCTCGATACTGGTGTACCGAGCCGGAGGCGGGGAAGAGGAACCGGCTTCGAACCGGCTATCAGGAAAATAATTTTTCAACTTTTCATCAATTTTTTCCGGGGGAAACTGGGACGACGTCCGTTGGGCTCCGCAGAAAAAAGGAGACTGAGCAAGATGGCACCCTTGGGCGGGAAGGGGACCGTGCATGTGAGATGCAGTCCCAAAGGCTTTCTTTGAAAGCTGGGGATTTGCTCCGCATGGGGGCTCCGTCGACGTCACCCATATGTGAGGACTGACTTCCTGCTTGTTCCTGGAGAATACATCTTCATTTATTATCCAGAAAACCCAGCTATCTGAAGTTAGTGTAGGACAACAGTTTAAGTAAAACCTCAGCCTTTCTTCAACAGGAATGCCCATGGTCAGAGAGACTGAAACATTGGTTATAAACTATGGAGTCAGTCAAAATCCTATCTCTGGTTTTCATAGGTTGTCATCTGAGGCTTTGAGCTCCTAAAGTCATACTGGCAAACACTGAGCTCCGATGTTGATAGGGGTGAGCGTAAGAAAGATCACATCTGTTTAAGAGAAAAATACTGCCTCCTCAAACCACTCAAATTCCTCCAGACTGTGATGGGTGTATTGTAAGTGGTAGCAGCGAAGGTCTGGAGGATAGATCAATGGTCCTTTTCAAGATCCACCAATGCCTTGATCTTCTCCCCAAAGAGATTCCATAGCTGACTTGAAACTATAGCCATCAGAGCTTCATGCTGCAATGACCATGGCATAGACGCTCTATGTTGTCTTGAAAGAATCACGGGTTGCAAGAATCAGGTTCTTTCCACATTCATCAAGCAAATAAAATCCTTGTTTCTCAAGAGGATGAAACTCAGAAAACCTCAGGACTTTGAACAAAATAGAATGTCTGTTGTTGTTGTAGTTAACTGACATTGAGTCAATGTCAACTCCTGACAACTCTGTGGATAGCTATCCATGTTGTGACTATTCCCTGGGTTTGCTTGGCAAAGTGCAACCTGTAGTAGGTTGCCAGGCCTTTCTTCCAGGAATGCATGCATTCAATAGAAAGATCTAGTAAGACGCTATGGAGACGTTAACATAGCATTCTGAAAAAATTGTCTGTCCAAAACACTCAATTTCTTGAACACATAGCCCAGGGGAATGGTTCATCATCTTCTTAGTTCTTTTCAGTATACGTACACATTTCATGAATTGGTGTGATAGTCAGATCTTACTGAATCTTGGAGCCTCTTTGACACAATACTTCAATGTCTGCCTTCTTTGATACAGGAAATATAGTGAATGGGGTCTCTCTTCTCCATTTCTTAACATCTTATAGAAACTGGTGGAGGGACACTGCCACAAGCTCCTTTGGGACACTGAGGTATTTAAGAAAACCTATGTGGTGCCCTGGGTACTCTTTTTCCAGCTGCCATAAAACAGATGGCTTTAGTCATCATCTAAACAAAGGCAGAATAAGGAAGATCCTCTTGTGTGGCTCTATTCCTCATAAAAAGCAGAGGTGGATCTGACGGGAGGCTCTTGGTCTTCTTCTATTTAGCATCAAAATTCTTAGATCCAAAAGACAGATTCCAGGACTCTTCAGATTTAGATATGACTATAATCTCAGAGATCTGAGGAAGCACTGACTCTATACAGAACTTTATAGGATTGTTCCTTAGACTATTTTTGCCTTGGGGCAAGGACCAATAGACCACAGGAATACTGCCCTGTCTGAGGCCAAACAACTACAGCTTGGCACAGATAGCCTTGATGCCAAATCTGACTCATCAAGTGCTAAGACACAGGTCTTAAGGACTCATTCTACTGGCACCACAACCATCATCAAAGCATTCAATGCTGTTGTCTGTCTGGTTGAGGTGCCAGAGAGGGAATCAAGAGTCCTACAGTTCAACTCCTGCTTGGAGGTTGACAACTTCAACATTGGGAGTACAGCAAGGGAGCAGATAATGTGGCAGATACAGAAACCTTTCCCACTGTACTGGGAGCATCAGGCTTGATAAAGAAGAATTTCCAAGCCCATCTTGACAAACTTCCCATACCTGTTACATCTTAGGAATTCCAGAAGGAAGCTCTCTTTGGCATGATGCAAGTACTATGCCAAGCATTAGCAGTAAATTTGAGAGACTGAGATCATACTCCACATACCCTGGCTTAGAAGTGAGGTTCACGACTGTCATGGTATCCACAAAATTAAATAAAACTTCACTGCTCTAAGGGAAACTCTATTCAAAACTGAAAAAAAAAACCCCTTAGATACACCTAGATATGTCCACAACACTGTTGGTTAACTCATTCAACTAAAACCAAACACTCCCCCTGCTACTAGGACAAGGGAGAAAGGGAGAAAAAAGACCTCAGGATGTCTCTAATCCCTCCATGCGGCAAACTTAATTGACATAGGTGAAAACAGAATACTCATATCAAGAGCGTTAGAAAACTCCCTTATAAAATTAATTACCAAACTTTATTGATAATGCTTCAAAAAAAGTATTTTTTTATTTTTCAAATTTTCATAAAAATTAATCTGATAGCTAAATTCATTAGCAATCTACACCAGTTTAGAAAGGTCTTACGTATCTGTAAGATACTATCCCTACCTCGGATACCACGATCAACTCACATAGGTTAACCGACCTTTCTGATTAACACTGTAATAGAACAGACAGCTCAATGGCTATATGCACATGGCACAACTTAATGTAAGCACCAGCTTCACTTATCTGACTCTGAGTCTTCTTTCCACACTCCAACAGTCATCGTAAAGACCAAGAGAGATCTTTGTTTCTCCTTAAAAAAGCCTTCATCAGGGGCATTAAGTTCTACCATAAACGATAACTTATGGAAGCAACAATGGTGTCTGATGTAATCATACTTAAATATCCAACCTCCAATCAAAACACTAACCCAATACATACTTCACTTTCAGGGAGTTACTAAAATTTCTCAATCAAACTAATATCTACCCCATATCTCTCAACTAAACCTACAAAAATCTTCAAAATAACTTGAATGAAAAAAAGAAAGAATGTGTGATTGTATCCCACAGCCCGCCTCAACAGAGCACGTCCAACCAATCATAAATCCTTTTGAGGAAATCACTCAAACAGTACTGCTGAACATTTAAAAAAAAAGAGGTTCCATTCAATCTTATCATTCACGTTGCAAAAGCAATCTCCCTCTATCGCCTTCTCGTAAATTAAATGGAACATGTTCCAACACGGTACATCGCAAGTCCTCAAATGCATGATTAAATGAAGAACCTGTTTAACCAGCGAGGTCTCTACTCTACCTTTAGACACACTGTATTTATGTTCTGCCAGATGAGTCTTTAATGGTCGGGTGGTCTTTTCAATATAAAGTTTTAAGCACGGACACTTTAAACTATATATGACATACGTTGTTGTACATGTAGAGAACCTCTTCAAAGTGTAAGTTGTATTATTATGAATGAAGGAAGCACTTTCCTCCATAACAACACAAAATGAACATTGTCCACACTTAACATGGCCCGATGTTACCAGAGGGCATGGCATTTTAGGAACCACCAAACATAGCCAATCTCTCAAAATGCGACTCCTAGTATATGCAATACGGAGCTGGCAATCCGTATAATAAAGTTTGGTGATTAATTTTATAAGGGAGTTTTTTTAAGACCGGTGATGTGATTATTCTGTTTTCCCCTATGGTGATTAAGTTTACTGCATGGAGGGATTAGAGCCATCCTGAGGTCTTTTTTCTCTCTTTCGGTATTCACGTCCTAGTAGTAGGGGAGTGTTTGGTTTTAGTTGGATGAGTTAACCAACAGTGTTGTTGTGGACATATCTAGGTGTATCTAAGGGTTTTTTTTCAATCCGCAAAATTAACCCATTTGGAGAAAATGCCCCGAGCAGATACCTTCCAGGGCAACCAGAAAGGAAGTACTGATGATGATGGCATGGATGCTCAAAGAACATTGAGGCTTTGACAATGGCTCACGGGCAGAGCACATCTCCTGAAGAAGCCACTTTGGACTAAGAAGGGCTTTCACCATGATCTCCAACCCCTGATATAGACACTGGGAGAAAGTGGGATGTGGAATGATGCTTTTGCTCAGATGCTTGGCACCATGTCCCTTCCAGGCTAAATTCATAATGGAGGAATCCTTCTCCTTCGCCAAATGACAAAAGTGAAATGGCTCCAAGCTCCTGAACCTCTTCTGTATAAGTCTCTGGTGAGACTTCACTTGGAGTATTATGTAAAACAGGTGTCAAACAGTAATCCCTCAGGGCCACAGATCAGCCTCGATATCCTTAATGAATATGCAAGAGATACATCTGCACACAATAGAAACAGTACATGCATATATTGTATATCTTATGCATATTCATTAAAACACATCCTGAAAATCCCTCTGGGACTGCAGTTTGATAACAAAGGGATAGTGATAGTGTCAGTCCAGAAGGCAGCTACTCAAGGAATACTTTTCTTTCATCAAATGTGAAGAGCAGGATGGCTCTCCATTCCTGAAAAATCTCTTGGGTCTCCCCTTCAGGGAGATTAATCTTCCCTCTGCATTGACAAACTACAAGCAAACAATGCAGCTCCTGGATCCTTTTAGTAATGGTACCTTCAGTGTTTATAGTACTGCATTGGACTTTGAGGTTGTTCCAAAGATGTCCAGTAGCCTGGTAACATCTTCAAACAATTGAACGATCCCAAGTGAAACAATGAATCCAAACTTGTGAAAAAAATTAAATTATCAAAAAAAAGAAAAAAAAAATGTTGTCGGGTGCACTATCAAAGGTAGAGGAAACAAATCTCTCTCCCCCGCTGTAATATTCTCATTTTAATCAAATATAATATTGAGAGGTATTGCTATGGGAGCCACGGTAGCTCCTTCTTTGGCTACCATTTATATGGCTCAATTTGAGGAAGATTTTGTATATGCCTCACATTGGATCACCTTTATTCCATTTTGGGGTAGATTTTTAGATGACATTTTTTTCATTTGGTCTGATACTCTTTCTTCTTTGACTTCACTTTTGCAGTGGCTTAACACATTGAAAACCAATTTGAGATTCACTGCACAAATTGAAAGTGCTGTACAACTATTCAATTTTTGGACATTACTATTGATCTCACGCCTCAAGGACTTCAGACCACTTTATATCGCAAAACAATGCAGAGAAACTCTCTCCTTCAGTATAATACTTTCCATCCTGGCCCTTGGAAACGTGGTCTTCCATATGATCAATTTCTACGACTATGCTGTCTTTACTCAACCATTAATGAATTTAAACATGCTTTTGATTTGATGCAACGGCTGTATATCAGAGGCTATCCCTCAAAAATTGTCCACCAAGTGTACCATTGTGCACTGTATACACTTCAAGAGTGGTTGTTTAATAATTCAGCTATGACATCTACCAGTGTATTGTAGGGGTTCTCCCTTATATGCAACATTCCACTGCTGTTTGCCGTTTGTTACAGAAACATTGGTCGTTGTTAAGTTTACATGTTTGCTTCCAACGCCCATTAATGCTGGCTTTTTCCTGAGGCACCAATCTACGTGATAAATTGGTGCATGCCAAAGCCATTAAGGACAGATCTCTTACATCACATTCTATTTTTTTTTTTTTTTTATTGATTTTTGATGAAATTACACCAAAGTGATAAGGAAAATCACAATAAATATACAATATAAGAAAAAAACAAATAAGGAAAAGAAACAATGATAAAGTCCACATCTCGGGATACGGTCAGAGATTATTAAGAGAAAAAAAACAATATCAGAAAACTAGGCCGAAGGCCTACATAAATTGGAGAACATACCTAACAATCAACCAGTATTAGTCTCACCACCTACACCTGCATGTTCTAAAACAAATTTCTCTAACTGGGTTACATCCATAAAGATATATGTAGCGCCAGCAAGGTTAACAACACACTTACATGGAAAATGCAAAAAGAACGTAGCTCCAATTGCTAAAACCTTGGGCTTTAATAATAAAAATTGCCTCCGTCGGAGCTGAGTCTCGCGAGAAACATCAGGAAATATGTTTATAGCCTGGCCACAAAAAGTGGCAGACTTAACCTTAAAAAAGGCACGTAAAATACGCTGCTTAACTTCGACTGAGGCAAAGACAACCAGCAGAGTAGAACGAGTGGAGATATTATCCGTGGAGTCTTCCAGAAAAGCAGTCAAATTTGTAATAGCAGGTACTATCTCGTCAAGGGCACCCTTACATCACATTCTGATCCAGGTCATTTCCTTTGTGGCACTTGTAAACATTGCAGCACTACTTTACATGGGATTACTTGGTTGGATTCTCATCACAACAATCAATTGTTTCAATCCCGCTGGCGTACTTCCTGCATTTCTGCTTTTTTGTGTATCTTATTATATGTCCTTGTAATCTTTATTATGTTGGTAGGACCATCCAACAATGCAAGACACGTCTCAATGAACATGCTTCTCATTTACAATCAGCTGTCACATCGGGACCGATGGTAGACTACTGCCTGGAGAAAGGTCATGCTTTCCACCAATTATCTTGGCAATTTATCGATCATGTTCCTGCTGATCCTAGAGGTGGGGATCACACTCAGAAATTTCAGCATTGTGAACAACAATGGATTTTTAAATTGGATACGATCTATCCTAAGGGCTTGAATCTTGAACCTGACTTGTCTACTATACTTTGACATTGTCCAGTTAAATCTGTGATTCCCTGTTCAGTGGCAGGTCTCTAACAACATCGTCCAATCAGGTCTTGGACTCCCTGTTCAGTGGATGGTCTCTAACACTTGACTGGTTTCTGTTCAACGACATCAGATGCTATTTATTTCAAGATCTTTGAATCTGATGATACATGACTGTGCCATTTTGAATGTCGTCCTGCAAAGCCTGAAGCAGAGTTGGTGACTCAACCCGAAACGTGTCAAGTCGCACATGCAGGGCTTCTTTAGCACACTCTGTTGAAGATTATTGGCAAGTTTTGTCAGCTAAGTAGCTATTTTAACTCTCTCAATATTATATTTGATTAAAATGGGAACAATACAGCTGGGGGGGGGGGGGAGAGATTTGTTTTCTCCACCTTTGATAGTGCACCCGACAAAATGTATTTATTTATTCTTAATAATTAAATTTTTTTCACAAGTTTGGATTCATTGTTTCACTTGGGATCTTTCAATTGTTTGATGCATGTTTTGATCTTTAAGACTTTGGGCATGTTTATACTTGGTAACATCTTAGCACATATGCCACAATCAGGGGCATCATGCTCAAGCTACAACCATCAAATACAATTCCTGTGATGGTCCATTTTGGACATGAGAGGTAATTTTTATAAAATCATTTTTACATGTAAATGTCTGCATCTCATGCTAGTATGCTATAAACACATATAGGTGCTTACTTAGGTGCTATTTCATAAAGATACAGGCACATACTTGCCTTCTTAAACTAGACACCCCCTTATAAAGTTACCCTTTTAGAGACACTGACCTGCTTCTCTCATGCTGTGAGAAGAAGTCAAATCCAACAAGATTTATGTAACAGAATATAGGCCAATATGAAGCTGAATAAAACTTTGGAACAGCTATGTTAACATAAAGAAAAAAGGCTTAAGAAGTGATGAAAACGTGACTAAGAAGGGTGACCCAGGAGTTCAATGAAGTAAAATATGAATATATTTTCATGAAACCGTCATAGGTGCAAAGAGAAAAAAGGAGAAAACTGAGCTAGCTGACATACATCCAATCCACAAGAGTGGACAAAAACAAAAGGGGCTGAGCGATTGCAACTACACAGAAACTCCAATGCATGTTTAGCAAAGCCTTACAGTTTTTTCTGAGTTAAAATCAATTCTTTCCACATCTGATACCGTCAGATGTCACCCACTTGTGTGGGTAATTATCCTGCCCATCGAGGCAGAAAACCAAATTTTTTGCAAGTTGTGAGCTTTTTATTAGATAACAAAATTGTTGTATATGAGTTTTCAAAACCAGATAGCTTTTCAGAAAATATCAGTGGCTTAGACATAAAGCATATGGAGGAAAAGGGTACACTTAAATACTTTCAAGAAATAAATGCATAGAAAGAAGACCTCTTAACAGAAAGGAGGCTCTAGAAGGAGGGGGTCAAGGGATGACTTCTTCCAACCTCTGCTCATACCACTGTCCTCTGTATCTGTCACAAGCTCTGTCATTGTTTTGTTTACTACTATTTCTGTTAGTATTCTATTCTGTTCTAAAATCTACCTATCATCTTAATAAAGAAGTACTATCCTTTGTATTTCCTCTAAGCCTTCCGCTTTTTTTCCAATGAATTTCTTATATGGAAAATGCTTACTTCTGATTCTTAGTGAAGCCTACTAAAAAGAGTGGGATATTTCTATCATATCTATTCTTTTTCTCTTCCAGTAAGTACATCATCTTTGGTTAAGTCTTTTCTACATTCAATAAAAGGTATCATAATCTTAAAGAAATCTAGTTTACACAAAACTTTTGCTTTTCTTTTTACTGCTTAGGGAGGGTTATTTTCAAAGTAATTCCCATGGGTAAGAGTGCTTTGCACACAGAACTGGGCTCTTTCAAAACTGCCCACCCTGAATATTAATAAAAGTATGCACCTAGTTAAGAACATAAGATATGCCATACTGGGTCAGACCAAGGTCCATCAAGCCCAGTATCCTGTTTCCAACAGTGGCCAATCTTGCTCATACGTAAATAGTAGTTTCTCCAAAAGACACAGGTTCCTCAATGCTTGTACTGGGTCAAGCATTGATATCCTGGGTCCCTTCTTAATAATGGTTTATGGACCTTTCCTCCAGGAACTTGTCCAAACCTTTTTTAAAGCCAGCTACACTAACAGCCTTTACTACATCCTCCGGTAACAAATTCCAGAGTTTGATTACACATTGAGTGAAAAAATATTTCCTTTTATTAGTCTTAGTTTACCCTGTAGCTTCATTGCATGTCTCCTAGTCTTTCTATATTCTGATAACGTAAACAATCGATTTACGTTTACCCGTTCCACTCCGTTCTTTAATTTATAGACTTCTATCATATCTCCCCTCAGCCGTCTCTTTTCCAGGTTAAAGAGCCCTAACCTTTTTAGCCTTTCTTCACAGGAGTATCCTTCCATCCCCTTTACCATTTTGGTGGCTCTTCTCTGAACCTTTTCTAATAACGCTATATCCTTTTTAAGATACGGCGAGCAGAATTGCACACAATATTCAAGGTGCGGTCTCACCATGGAACGATATAGAGGCATTATAATATCTTTTGTTTTATTTTCCATTCCTTTCCTTATGATACCTAGCATTCTATTTACTCTCTTGGCCGCCGCTGCACACTGGGCTGAGGGTTTTAACATGTTATCCACAATGACGCCTAAATCATTTTCCTGAGTGGTGGTTCCTAATGTGGAACCTTGCATCGTGTAACCATAGTTTGGGTTGTTCTTCCCTAGGTGCATAACTTTGCACTTATCCACATTAAATTTCATCTGCCATTTTGATGCGCCCTCTTCCAATTTATCAAGATCCTCTTGCAATTTTCCACAATCCTCTTGGATTTATTTCGCGTTTTTGTTTCCGCAGCAAGCTTCTGCTCAAATTCTCCCTTTGCCTGCCTTATCAATTTTATTTATTTATTTAACATTTTTTATATACCGCACTATTCATCACTTGGTTTGCAGCTTGTCGTGCTGTGAGGGCTTGTGTGCATCAGTGATGCTGAGAGCTAAACTATCGGTAGTTTAACTACTGGCAGGGTCTCCCAAGATGGACAGGTCTCAGCTGAGGTGCCAGACGAAGACAAACCACCCATCTGGGCAGCAGCAGAATGGGATAGTGTTGACGGCGGAGGATCACATTTCTGTGACAACGGCAACAACACCAAACTTAAACTGCGCGGAAGGAAGGCCCGGCAATCTACTTCTGTATCTTGCCATGAAAACCCAATGGATAGTTACAACAAAACAAATTGTGCTATGGTGCTGGAAGATGAGACTCCCAGGTCGGAAGGCACTCAACTAGCTACTGGGGAAGAGCTGAAGACTTTTCAGAGTAAAGCCAACATTTATGATGTGGTTGGATCAAAGCCTTCGGGAAGTCTGACTGCTGATGTAGCTGCGCATGAAATGAGAGTCAGAAGCTGTAAAGATGTCTTACACATTGGAACATGGAACGTACGAAGCATGAACCAAGGGAAGTTGGAAGTGGTCAAGAATGAAATGGAACGTGTACAACTTGATCTGTTGGGTGTCAGCGAACTGAAATGGACTGGCATCGGGCACTTTGCATCAGATGATCACATGGTCTACTATGCTGGAAATGAAAGACAAAGAAGAAATGGTGTTGCATTTATAATAAAGAAGAAACTTGCAAGAACTGTAATGAAATACAATGCAGTCAGCGAACGCTTAATCTCTATTCGTCTACGAGGATTGCCTATCAACACAACTATAATTCAAGTATATGCCCCAACAACAGCTGCAGAAGAGAATGAAATTGAAGAGTTCTATGAACAAGTACAAGCTGAAATTGACAGAACATGCAAACAGGATATCCTGATAGTCATGGGTGACTGGAACGCAAAAGTTGGCAACAAAGAAGAAGGCAAAGTAGTTGGAAAATATGGACTTGGCAACAGAAATGAAGCTGGAGAAAGATTGATAGAATTCTGCAAGACCAATGATCTATTCATCTCAAACACCTTCTTTCAGCAACACAAGCGACGACTGTACACATGGACTTCACCCAATGGATTGTATAAAAATCAAATTGACTACATCTGTGGAAGTCAACGATGGAAAAGCTCTGTAACATCAACAAAGACAAAACCTGGAGCTGACTGTGGTACAGATCATCAACTACTAGTATGCAAACTCAAGCTAAAGTTGAAAAAGAGCAAACCACTCATGAATGCACCAAAATATGACCTTGAGAATATACCACTGGAATTTAAAGACTGCCTGCAAAATCGATTTGCTGCCTTAGATACAAATGACAGAGCTCCGGAAGAGTTATGGAATGACATCAAGAAGGTTGTGCTGGAAGAAAGTGAGAAGTCTCTACAAAAGGTGAAAAAGCAAAAACGGCCAAAATGGATGACGGAAGAAACTCTGAAAATTGCCCAGAAACGCAGAGAAGCTAAAGCCAAAGGAGAAAGAAAAACAATCGCAGAACTCAACAGAGATTTCCAACGTGCAGCAAGACAGGACAAGGAAAAGTACTACAATGACACTTGCAAGGAAATAGAAGCAGAAACTATTAGAGGAAGAACAAGATCGGCTTTCCTAAAGCTGCGAGAGTTAAAGAAAAAGTTCCAGCCTCGAATTGGAATGTTACAAGATGCTCAAGGTTCTATGTTGAATGATCCTGAGAAGATCAAGAAAAGGTGGAAGGAATATACAGAGTTTTTATATGATAAAGATCAAGTGGACCAACAGCCGTTTCAACCTATACCTTATGATCAGGAACCATTGGTGATGAAAGAAGAAGTTGAAGCAGCATTGAAAGCCTTATCAAAGAACAAAGCACCAGGCATTGATAGCATTCCCATAGAAGTATTGTAGCAATCTGATGCAGCTGTTACCGTACTTACAAGGCTCTGCCAAGAAATATGGAAGACAACATCATGGCCAACTGACTGGAAAAGATCTGTGTTTATACCAATACTAAAGAAAGGTGATCCAACTGACTGTGGAAATTATCGCACAATCGCTCTGATCCCACATGCCAGCAAGATTCTACTGAAGATTATTCAAAAGAGACTACAGCCATACCTAGAACAAGAACTACCTGAAGTGCAAGCAGGGTTCAGGAAAGGGCGAGGAACGAGAGACATCATTGCGGATGTGAGATGGATCCTTGAAAAGACTAAAGAATACCAAAAGGATATCTATTTGTGCTTTATCGACTATAGCAAGGCTTTTGACTGTGTAAACCATGAGAAACTCTGGGCCACATTAAGAAGCATGGGTATACCAGAACACCTGATCGTTCTCTTGAGTAATCTGTACATTGATCAAGAAGCAACAGTTCGAACGGAACAAGGAGAAACAGAATGGTTTAAAATAAGCAAAGGTGTAAGACAAGGCTGCATACTTTCCCCCTACCTGTTTAATTTATATGCAGAACAAATCATCAGAGAAGCAGGACTGTATGAAGACAACAGAGGTGTGAAGATTGGTGGAAGACTCATCAACAACCTTCGCTATGCTGATGATACCACATTACTGGCTGAAAGTGAAGATGATCTGAAACATTTGCTTCTCACAATCAAAGAACATAGTCTCAAAATGGGCCTGCACCTTAATGTAAAGAAGACAAAGATCATGACAACTGGCATAATCAACAGGTTCATCGTTGAAGGAGAAGAAATTGAAATCGTGAACAACTTTAACCTACTTGGATCAACTATCAATAAAGAAGCAACAAGCAGTCAAGAAATCAGACGACGCATTGCTCTTGGCAGAATGGCTATGAAAGACCTAGATAAGATTCTCAAGAGCAGAGATGTCTCTCTCCATACAAAGATTCGACTTGTTCAAGCCATGGTATTTTCAATAACATCATATGGATGTGAAAGCTGGACAGTGAAAAAGACAGACAGGAAGAAAATTGATGCCTTTGAATTATGGTGCTGGCGGCGAATACTGTGTATACCATGGACTGCCCGAAGAACAAACCAGTCGGTACTAGAAGAGATCAAACCTAAGCTTTCTTTAGAAGCTCAGATGACAAGACTTCGACTTTCATACTTCGGACACATCATGCGAAGAGAGAGATCATTAGAGAAAGACATCATGCTTGGCAAGATAGAAGGTCAACGCAAAAGAGGAAGGCCAGCAATGAGATGGATTGCTACAATAACAGCAGCTACGGGTACCAGTCTGTCAACAATGAGCCGCCTGACTGAAGACCGAACACAATTTAGGATAGCTATCCAGAGGGTCACCATGAGTCGACTCCGACTCGACGGCACTTAACAACAACAACATTCATCATCAGTGCGGTTTACATTGAACAACAATATACCTGCCAATACATGACTGATCTAGGTTTACATATAACAGGGAAGATAAACTGGGTGTGAACTGGGGATAACTATCTACATAATTATACATAATTATATATATATTGAATAGGTTACATCAAGATTTGATATTTGACAAGAATACAGTGTTTTCACATTTTGATCCTTTGTTCTGGATTGCTGTTATGTGTAGGAGTTATCTGAGTGGGCGAGAGCCGGTTCTATTGTGTGTATGGTAGCCTGAAGTGCAAAGTGAATAAATAGTGCTTGATGGACTTTCTAAATTGGGTGATATCCCTGATTGATCTGATGTTTGGAGGTAGATTGTTCCAGCACTTGGGAACATAGGACACAAAAGCTCTGTTAGTAGTTTGTTGTGTCCATTTTGTGGAGATACTAGGAGTAACTAGTGTGTTTTCTGCTACTAGTCTCCTGGGTCTGTTTGGTGTCAGGGTGATGAGATTTGAGATCGATGCAGGAGATAATTTATTAATAGCCTTGAATGTGATGAGGAGGGTTTTGTATGTTATTCTGCAGTTTATCGGAAGCCAGTGCAGATCGATCAGTATTGGTGTTATATGATCTCTTATAGAAGCTCCAGATAAGATGCGGGCTGCCGCGTTCATCGCCAGTTGAAGTGGATTTAGTGTATTCTTGGGGAGGCCATGAAGGATGATATTCACATAGTCAAAATGTGGTGTGACTATTGCTTGGAAGACTGTACGGAAGTCCTTTGTCTCCATCATTGGTTTCAGGTGTCGCAGTGTTTTTAGCTTGTAGTAAATTGACCTTACTGTGTTCTTTATGTGCTCTTTAAGATTGAGTTTTTGGTCGAGTATCACACCGAGGTACTTTATGGAGGCCTTGATTGGGAGTTCTGCATCTCTTACTATGAGGGTGGTTGGTGGAGAAAATTGCTTGTTACTTGTGGCTATGAGTACTTCGGTTTTCTTGAAGTTTATTCTCATGTTCTGATTGAGAAGCCAGTCGGTTATTGTGTTGAAACAGTTGATTAATGGAGAGTAGTCAGGGTTTGATATATTGATCAGTGTGAATATTAGCACGTCATCCGCGTATAGTAGGCAGGATATACCGAAGTCTCTGGTGATTTGGCAGATTGGTTGCATGTATATATTAAAAAGCAACGCAGATAGAGATGAGCCTTGAGGTACTCCCTGTTTCTGTTTGAAGGGTTCAGATGTAATGTTGCCTGTACGGACCTGTTGCCAGCGCTCATCTAAGTAAGATTTGCACCAGTTCCAGGCTTGGTTACGGATGCCTTTTTCATGAAGTCTAGCTAGCATAATCTTATGGTCGACTGAGTCGAATGCCGCTGATATGTCCAGAAAAATCATTGCAATGGCCATGTGAATGTTGTCAATCCCACAAATGAGTTTGTTAAGTAGTGAAGTCATGAGTGTTTCTGTTCCGTGAGCTTCTCGGAATCCATGTTGGCATGGGTCTAACGGGGCTGCTGTGTCAATGTGGTGTTGGATCTGCCTCTGAGTTTCCTTTTCAAGTATCTTGGCTAGATAGGGAATGCTGGAGATTGGGCGGTAGGACTCTTCCTTCGTTGGGTCCATCAGGTTGTTTTTTTAGCAGAGGGCGAATTGATGTTTGTTTAAGGGCGGTAGGGAAGATCCCAGTTAGATAGGAGATATTTGCGATCTTAGCTATGTAAGGGCTAAGCTCGGCACGTAAGGTTTTGATCCAGTGTGCTGGACATGGGTCATTTGGTGCTGTGGTGGTGTTTATGGTAGCGATAATTTCTTCGATGGTTTTTCTTGATGGTGGTGAGAATTTATCGAGTGATGCTTGAGCTTGCGGGAGTTGGATTAGTATTTGTGATGGCGTTGTGTTCGCCTTGACCATTTTGGCTTGGATGAAATTAGCATATAGCTGTGGTTGTACAGATTCTTGATGAGGTGGCGATGGATCTTTGGTTAATGTTTTTACTAAATTGATTTGACTTGCCAGTGCTTGTGCTGTTTCCAGGTTTCGTCGTTTGGCTCTTTTTTCCATTTCCTGAAAGATGCTTTTTTGGCAATAACAGCCTCTCTGACCTCACCTTTAAACCATGCTGGCAGTTTTTTGGACTTCCTTCCACTTTTCTTAAAGCGTGGAATACAGCTGGTCTGGTGCTTCCAAGATAGTATTTTTCAACAACACCTAAGCTTGATGTAAGTCTTTAACCTTTGCAACTGCTCCTTTTAGCTTTTTCTTAACTATTTTCCTCATTTTATCATAGTCTCCCTTTCAAAGGTTCTACACTGTGGGGTATGTTTACTAAAGGGCATTTAGGGCACACCAGTTAGTAAGCGTTAACATCAGCAGTAAGGGTGCTATCGTGCAGTAAAGGCCGAAGAGGGGAGTAGGTGTGCCAGTGGTAAGGGCGCTTGACAATTTATTGGGTGCTAACAGGACACCGGCAGTAAGGTGCCAAGCGTGCACCTTAACGCCTGAGAATGGCAGTCACTGTATCATAGGATAAAGGAGCCCTTGTGAAAGTCACATTTCAGGTGATGGAGAGAAGGAAGTGTAAGAGCTGATCGATATGTCATATCCATATGTATCCTACATGTTAGACAGTAAGTAGGATGATAATGTGGGAGGCATTTGTACTGTATCAGTGAGGGATGCTCACGTAATATGCTGTAATCTCATTGTGTGGCAGAGGATTGGAAAGACTGGTGCCCTGGAGGAGCCAGCATGGCCACGATGTGGCCATCAAAAGGATGGCTGGGCAGGAGTGGTGATGTGCAGATCAGTCACACGAGAGGTGTGAGTGATACATCCTAATGATTAAAATGTTCCTGTGTGGGCCATGGTGTAGCAGCTGGCAGGAGAATACATGACTGTACATGATGGGCATATGCTGATGGATGGGCTGAAGGATGGATGGTTGTAGATGAGAGTGTGGTATGACCTTGCTGCCCCAATGTACCTGACGTGACTGCACAAATGCAGTTGTAGTGTGTGTGAAAAAATATTAGCTGTACCACAGGGAAGTTCCAATACCAGTTATTTGGTTGTGGCAGCTGTCTCAGCTTTTCTAACCACCACAAAGAGAACAAGTGGAATTCAAACCCTGGTATGTTACTTACTGAACCAGTGCTCTAACCATTAGGCTAAAGCTCTACACTTGTCTCTTTAGCACTGTCTAGAATCAAAGAGACTGCAGGTCCCTGACTGCAATGGCCTAAACCCAGGACATGAAACAACGTGGCTGGCACATTCTGAGACAGTGGTAAACCACACCTAGGGCCTGCCTGCAGCAACACACATGCAGTACAGACTGCATTGGACACTCAGTACTACATCTGTATAACAGACACACAGCTGCAGAATAAATCTCTTGTCCAAAGGCCAAGCCACATATGAGAGCAAGATGCCCATCCCTCCATTGTACCTCCAATGTCAAACAACAGTCACACACAGAGGTCCACTGGGCTGTAGTGTGGCACTAACCCCTGAGGCAGCACATGTGCAGGGCATGCATTCCCTTGTGACCTGCTGTACACTGCAAGACAGGTACATTTGCACATACACCTAACTCAAATCTCATTCATGACCCATGAGGTTCATGGCAGACTATCCTGCCTTTTTCGGGGGAACTTGCACACTTGTTCCACCATCATAGAAGACATGTAGGCACTGGGCAATGCTCCAGTGATTACAATTGCCACTATGACTGCAACTGGGGCTGTGTGTGGTGGTACGAGCTAGCCGCTCCATTACCCATGATACACTTCACAATCTGAGCAGCTATATGCAACTTTTGCCCATATGGAGAATGTAGCGATCTATCACATCAGTTCTGTAATATGCAGGGACACTGTGTGTTTCTTGCACATAACAGTAGCCACATGTGCAAATGACCTTTTTCACCAGTAACTCTAAATGTGAGGAAGGGCACACATCACCTGGTGCCCAGAGCAAGCACTGCAATGAATGGATGCTCCGGGTCCTGAAGCAGATCTATTGCACTGCTAGCATGCTGTAGGTATTGTCTGCAGTGTGTGATGATAATCATTTGGTATTCTGTACAACTGCAGCATGTAAGAGGGCCATGTCTTATCTGGCCCTTGTGTCCTGCACTCGTTGGCTAGGGATTCTCCTATAACATCTCCTGTCATTCCCTAAGGTTGTGGCAGCTGTTTCCAAGGAACCTGAATGAAGTGAGTGTTGTCTAAACAGGAAGGGTGCTGACACCAGCCAGCAGTGTCTGCAAAGACCAGAGTCATCAGTGGGTTACCGACAGCCTAAAAAGAGCTGCTAGCCTCTCTTTCTGAGAATTCTAATCAGCTAGATGAATCACAGACAGCTTGTTTATGTTGGGCAACACTGGGCTGTGTCAGCCACTTACAAACTATCTGTGCCCAGTCTGCTAGTCATCACCCATTGCATGTACAAATAGCCACCATGAAGACATGGACTTTAACAAACAGCATGGACATCCAGCAGCCTGGCTAGTGACTGGACTACAATAAAGCGTAGTTACTCATCTGTAACAGATGATCTCCGGGAACAGCAGGAATTTAGTCCTCACATATGGGTGACATCGGGTACCGACAGAGCCTGCGTGGGAAGCTCCCCATCTAATAGGAAAGCGTTTGGGAGCAGTCCACTGCACATGTGCTGGTGCCTTCCCGCTCTTCTAACTGACTCTCCTCAGTTGAGTGTATAGCTGAAGAAAGTTGAGTAGAAGGAGAGAGAGAGAGACAGAGAGAGAGAGATACAACTCCTTGGGGAGGTGGGCGGGTTGTGAGGACTAAATTCCTGCTGTTCCCGGAGATCACCTGTTACAGGTGAGTAACTACGCTATCTCCAGGAACAAGCAGGAATGTAGTCCTCAAATATGGTACTCCCTAGCTGAGAGATCTTGGGGATGTCTGTGAATTGTTGGTGCCGACTTCCCGTAGCCAAGATCTGAAAGAGTGGGCGGGGGGTAGGAGTTGTGCTAAGTCCCAAAGAGATGTTGAAGGACTGCCTGGCCAAAGGCTGCATCCCGGCGGGAGTCCTTGTCCAAGCAGTAGTGGGCTGCAAAGGTGTGGATGGAGGACCACGTAGCAGCTCTACATATTTCCGAGATGGGGACTGCTTAGAGGTTTGCCACCGAGGTGGACATTGCCCGAACGTTGTGAGCAGTGATGTGCCCTGTTAGGGAGAGTCCTGCTTTTCCGTAGCAGAAAGATATGCAGTCCGTTATCCAGCGTGAAAGGGATCGTTTGGTTACTGGTAGTCCTTTATGAGCTGGATCAAAGGATACAAAAAGTTGAGAGGACTTCCTGATGGTTTCCATCCTCTGTATATAGAAAGCCAAAACCCTTTTGCAGTCCTGGATACGCAGGGAGGTGTGTGGTCTGGGGAAGAAGACAGGGAGGTTGACTGTCTGATTGATAAGAAAATCGGAGACCACTTTCGGGAGGAAGTGCAGGTGTGTCCACAGGACCACCTTGTCATGGTGAAAGCGGGTGTAAGGGGCATGAGCCACTAAGGCCTGTAGCTCACTTACACGTCTGGCAGAGGTTAGGGCTATGAGGAAAGGCATCTTCCAAGAGTCATAACGGAGCTGTGATGTAGACAGCGGTTCAAAGGATGGTTTGAGTAGTTGAGTCAGAGCCACATTGAGGTCCCACACCACTGGTGGTGGGCAGATGGGCGGCTTAGTTAGGAGGAGGCCCCTCATGAACTGTGTTACTAGGGGGGCAGTGGAGATTGGTTTAGCATTCACAGGGGTATGAAAAGCCAAGATAGCGCTGAGGTGCACTCTTATTGAATTGGATTTGAGTCCCTGAGAGGAGAGATGCCATAGGTAGCATATCAGTGTCGGAACAGACGCCTCAAAGGGATTGTGAGTGATGTTGGAACACCACAAAGCGTATCTGCGTCACTTTAGGGAGTAGGCCTTCCTAGTGGATGGTTTCCTGGAGGAGAGGAGGATATTTTTGACTTCCGCCAACAGAGGAAGGTGACATAAAGCTAAGCTCTCAGGAGCCATGCAGTCAGGCGAAGGGATTGAAGTTTGGGATGGAGGAGTGTTCCGCCATTCTGAGAGGAGACCCGGATTGGATCCTAGGATGGATTGGTGGGGAATGAAAGAGCTGTAGACAGAGGGGGAACCATGGATGGCAGGCCCAGTGAGAGGCTATGAGAATCATGTGTCCTTTGTCTTCCTTCAGTTTCAAGAGTGTTTTCAGGATTAGGGGTGTAGGGGCAAACACATAAAGCAGACCCCGACCCCAGTGAATCATGAAGGCATTGGCCGCTTGGCTGAATTTCGATGTGATCTTCGAGCAGAAGCAGGGAAATTTGGCATTCACTTGAGTAGCAAGGAGGTCGATCCATGGAGTTCACCAGGTATCGAATAGGTGGTTGGTCACCGTATGGTCTAGAGACCACTCGTGAGGTTGGGACAATCAGCTGAGCTTGTCTGGCTACAGATTGTCCTGACCTGGAATGTAGTGTGACAATGAGAGCTGTGCTGAGCCGATGGAAACAGAGGAAAACCGTGAATATGCCTTTAAGACAAGAGACAGGCAAGGTTTTCACAGGGCTAAAACTACAGCCAAGCAAAAGAAGCACGTACTTGCTGAGGCTAAGCCACACCCAAGCCCTAACGTAGGTGCAGGCTTAGACTCTAATGACAACCACCTGTGCAGAGATAAGGGTGTGGTAGCTAGGAAGCAGCTTTTTAAGCCTGCTTCAGTGCAGAGAGAGGAGAGAGCGGAAGGAGGAAGGAGCGAAAGAAGGAACAGGAGAGAAGGGAGACGTGGGAAGCTTAACTCCATGTGGGAGAACAGTTCCAGCAACAGAGGAAGCAGTCCTTGTGTGAGAGGTATGCTTGAACCAGAGACCAGCAGATGGGTAGCTGGGAAGGTTGCTGACGAGGTGGAACTAAATGCAGTGCAAAGTGTTCAAGAGTCAGCTCAGAGAACCCAAGCTGCCAGAAGGTGGGTGAACGCAGTTACAAATAGAGGTGACCAGAACCCAGCCAGCGGCAGAGAAGCAGAGCTGAACACAGGTGAAGCATTAAAGCAGTTATTCCAGGGAAAGAAGCCCCACTCCCAAGATACAACCATTTCTTACCAGGGAGAGCAGCTCTGGAAAGAAATCCTGAAGTTTCTACAAAGTAGTAAGTTGGAAGGAATTACTGAGAACCCAGAAAGAGACAAACAATTTGTAAGGCAAGAGGGCATGCAAATTGACTCTTTTGAACCAGATTCTGTTTGTGATGAATCTCCAATGGATTGTTCTTTATGCAAGAGGGAAGCTTGAAAGTTGCTAGAAAAGGACTGTGGAAAGACGTTTTTAAGAGCAATCTTTCACCTAGCCAGGAGAATGCTAAGAGCTTCCATTAAGGTAAAGAACTTAGCTAAAACCAGAGTTTGATAAGTAAAGCAGCATTTGGATAAATGATAAGAATTTACCTGTGCTGAATGAACGGAAAAGAAGCTATAATACATGTGCTGAAATGTTTGCTGAAAACAGCTGCCGTGTTTAAAAGTGTTTTCAGTTCTGCAGCTCCAGTTGTACTTTTGTTTCCTGTAAGCTTTTCATTTGGAGAATGATCCTTTTTGCCTGAGTTTGAATTTAATGCTCGGAAGGAAACCCAAAATAAAATTCTTGTTTTGCCTTAACAAACCCCAGTGGTCACATACTACTTTGTCTTTAAGTAAACGGAAAAGAACTACAAGTCCCAGGATTCACTGCTGGAGACAAAGTTGCAAATCTTTATTTAAGGACAATAAGGCAGCCCTTTGCCTGTAAGCCTCTGGCCCAGGCAGGGGGTGATAACAGTAGACTGCTGTCAACTGCATGTGGTGTTTGAGTGGCAAAGTTCCATAGCTGGCAAGCTTCCTAGCATTACTACTTGATTGTCCGTGTGTATGAGGACAGACTTGTTAGAGAGATAGTCCTGGAAGACTTGGAGAGCTCTCGACACCGCTCAAAGTTCCAGGAGATTTATTTGTTGTCTGGACTCTTCAGTAGTCCAAAGGCCCTGTGTGGCGAGAACCTCTAGGTGAGCTTCCCAACCTTGCTTTGAAGCATCCGTGGTCATAAGAACATAAGATATGCCATACTGGGTCAGACCAAGGTCCATCAAGCCCAGTATCCTGTTTCCAACAGTGGCCAATCTAGGTCATACGTACCTAGCAGTTTCCCCAAAAGAAACAGGTTCCACAATGCTTGTACTGGGTCAAGCATTGATATCCTGGGTCCCTTCTTAATAATGGTTTATGGACTTTTCCTCCAGGAACTTGTCCAAACCTTTTTTAAACCCAGCTACACTAACAGCCTTTACTACATCCTCCGGTAACAGATTCCAGAGTTTGATTACACGTTGAGTGAAAAAATATTTTCTTTTATTAGTCTTAAATAGTTTACCCTGTAGCTTCATTGCATGTCCCCTAGTCTGTCTATATTCTGATAACGTAAACAATCGATCTACGTTTACCCGTTCCACTCCGTTCATTAATTTATAGACTTCTATCATATCTCCCCTCAGCAGTCTCTTTTCCAGGTTAAAGAGCCCTAACCTTTTTAGCCTTTCTTCATAGGAGTATCCTTCCATCCCCTTTACCATTTTGGTGGCTCTTCTCTGAACCTTTTCTAATAACGCTATATCCTTTTTAAGATACGGCGACCAGAATTGCACACAATATTCAAGGTGCGGTCTCACCATGGAACAATATAGAGGCATTATAATATCTTTTGTTTTATTTTCCATTCCTTTCCTTATCATACCTAGCATTCTATTTGCTCTCTTGGCTGCCGCTGCACACTGGGCCGAGGGTTTTAACATGTTATCCACAATGATGCCTAAATCTTTTTCCTGTGTGGTGGTTCCTAAAGTGGAACCTTGCATCGTGTAACCATAGTTTGGGTTGTTCTTCCCTAGGTGCATAACTTTGCACTTGTCCACATTAAATTTAATCTGCCATTTTAATGCCCAGTCCTCCAATTTATCAAGATCCTCTTGCAATTTTCCACAATCCTCTTGGGTTTTAACAACTTTAAATAGTTTTGTGTCATCTGCAAATTTGATAACCTCACTCGTTATTCCACTTTCCAGGTCATTTATGAATATGTCAAAAAGCAGAGGACCCAGCACAGATCCCTGGGGTACACCACTATTCACCTTTCTCCATTGGGAAAATTGGCCATTTAGCCCTACCCTCTGCTTTCTATCTTTTAACCAGTTCCTGATCCACAGTAGTACACTGCCTCCTATCCCATGACTCTTTAGTTTTGCCAAAAGTCTCTGATGAGGGACCTTGTCAAAGGCTTTCTGAAAGTCCAGATACACTATATCAACCGACTCACCTTTGTCCACCTGGTCAAAGTATGCTGCAGGTTGGATGGTCAGAATGGTGACCCTTTGAGAAGATTTTCTGGAATGGACCACCATTGGAGAGAGTGTGCCATGGGAGGCGTTATTTGAATGGAAGCATGCAGATCTCCCATGTCCTGGGACCACTGAGTCGGTAGAGTTCCATTGTGTTTGCCACATGTGTAGCCTGACATGTGAGACTACATGAACGGTGGAGGCTATGTGTCCCAATAACTTTAAAAAAGATCATGCTGGTGCACAATGGCGCTGACGCATGCTGTATGCTAGGAGCATGAGTCTTTGCATTTTGTCTCATGGGAGAAAGGCCTTGAACTGGGTGGTGTCTACAACAGCTCCAATAAATTCCAGCCTTTGGGTGAGGATGAGGTGGGATTTTGGAAAGTTTATTATGAAACCTAGAGACTGTAGAAATCCTATGGTTTTGGACTGGGCTGAGTAGAGTTCTTGAGGGGAGTCTGCCTTTATGAGCCAGTTGTCTAAGTAATGGAAAACAAAATCTTTGTTGATGTGCAGATGAGCTGCTACCACGGCTATGCATTTTGTGAAAACTCTTGGCGTTGAAGCTAGGCCGACGGGAAGAACTCTGTATTGATAATGCACCCCTTGGCATATGAACCTGAGATATTGCCTGTGTGATGGGTGGATGAATATGTGAGTGTGGGCCTCTTTGAGGTCCAGGGAACAAAGCCAGTCATTTTGTTGGAGATGAGGAAGGAGGGTTTCCAGTGAGATCATCCTGAATTTTTCTTTTATAGGAACTTGTTGAGGTCTCGGAGATCCAGAATGGACCTGAGTCCTCCTAACTTCTTTGGAATGAGGAAGCAGGGGGAGTAGAAACCTCTGCGATGTTCCTGAGATGGTACAGATTCAATGGCTCCCTGGGTTAGGAGGGAGGTTACCTCCTGTTGTAGAAAGGCATTGAGGGAGGCCTTTGAAGGAGACTCGTCTCTGAAGTGGTGAGGGGGGGGGGGGGTGGTCCTGAAAGTTGAGATGATATCCATTCTGGATGATGGTAAGAGTCCATCTCTCCGAGGTGATGTTTCTCCATTGTGTGAGGAATTTTGAAAGTCATCCTGGAATGTGCAGTGCATCTAAAGGGGATGGACTGGCAATGCTCCCAAAGTGGGAGTCAAAAAGACGATGTGGTGGCTGAAGTTGTTTTGACAGCCTGGGTTTTTTGGCCTGCTTGGGTCCCTACTGTTAAGAACATAAGATATTTCCATACTGGGTCAGACCAAGATCCATCAAGCCCAGTATCCTGTTTCCAACAGTGGCCAATCTAGGTCACAAGTACCTACCAGTTTCCTAAAAAGACACAGGTTCCACAATGCTTGTATTGGGTTAAGCAATAGATATTCTGGGTCCCCTTTAATAATGGTTTATGGACCTTTCCTCCAGGAACTTGTCCAAACCTTTTTTAAACCTGGCTACACTAACAGCTTTTACTGCATCCTCCGGTAGCAATTTCCAGAGTTTGATCACATGTTGAGTGAAAAAATATTTTCTCTTATTAGTCTTAAATAGGTTATCCTGTAGCTTCACTGCATGCCCCCTAGTCTTTCTATATTTTGATGGCTGTTTCTGCTGTGAAGGATAGGTAGGCTAGGAATACTAGTAAAACCTCCTCTTCTTGGGATAGAAGGCTTTTTTAGATTGCGCCTTCTTCTTAGAGGGGTCAGATGTTTTCCTTTACAATCTTTTGAGAGTAGTATCATCGTTTTCCAGTTCACCGGCCTTTTCACGCCAGTTCTTTCCAAACAGGTTCTCACCTATACAGGGGATGTTAGCTAGCTTGTCTTGTACCCATTGTTCTAAGTCAGAGGACTGAAGCCATGCTAGTCGCCTAGCTCCGATGGCTATGGAAGAGACTCTACTAGAGGATTCAAACGCATCAAAAGCAGCCCTGTTCATAAATTTTGACATGTTCTGGCTGTGAGACAAGACTGCTTGAAAGGCTGGATGCTTTTCTTCTGGAAGGAAAGGTAGAAAGCCTTCCCAGTCCTTATTCAGCTCCTTGATAAACATCCCCATATACAGGATGTGGGAGTCGATTTTGCCAGCTAACATGGAAGCCTGGAGAGTACGACGAGTGAAGGAATTGAGGGTTCCCGATTCCCGGCCTGGAGGAAGGGATGCGTGGGTTTTCCTGCTTTTAATGTGGCATGTCGCTGATTCCACCACCATGGAATGGTGGGGAAGCTGCGGCTTCTGAAAGCCTGGGCATTCAGGGACTCGATACATTGTATTGAGTTGGCGACTTATGGGGGAGATAATTAATGGTGTCTCCCATATCCTCAACATTAAGTTATGGAGGATGCAATGCACTGGAAGGATGGTGGCTTCCTTCGGTGCAGTCGAGTATCGCAATATCTCAAGTTCTTCTGCCCTGGTCTCCAGCTCCGAAGCTGCTGGGATTGAAATCCTGCTGCCATGTCACGAATGAATTCTTGAAATGAATTCTTCCTCCGGGTGCTGGACTGTGGAGGTGAGGTCTTCGGCGCAAAATCCCTGAGTTCCTTATCGTCACTCCAGTCCAGTCCCTTCACTTCTGCTGGAAGGGTTACGCAACCCATCAGGGACTGGACTGTCGTTCCTTCAGGAACACTAATTAGCAGGTAAGATCTAATTACTTATTCCTTATCGTCACTCCAGTCCAGTCCCTTCACTTCTGGGTTGCGTAACCCTTCCAGCAGCTTGGAGGCTGAGCCCAACCTTTTTGGGGGTGGAGCGGTATAAATACCACTGATGCCACCCACCAACTCCAGTAATCTCAGCCTCCAAGCAGCTGGAGGGTTCCGTAAGCCTAGGGCTTACTGGAGTCCTTCTTTGCCTTTATTTCACTGATTCCACTGTATTTATTTATTCATTTATTTATGCATTTATTTCTATTTGAATTTTATTTTGATTGAATTTGAGTTAATTTAATTTCTAGAGCTCTGCCCCTTTAATTGCTCCTGCTCCTTCCCCCCCCCCCTCCCGCCGGATAGAACGTCGGAGGAGAGCCGCTGCTCGCAGCATTGAGGAGGGCCCTTCTGCCCTTCTCTGCTGCAGAGACCACAGATTCCTGCGCCTTCCTCACCCTCATCTGCTGCCTCGCGCCGAAGCCCTCCGGCAGGCTGAGCGCTGGAGGCAGCACCGCGGGACCGCGTGCACAGCCAGACCCGTCCGAGATCGGAAGGACGCGGCGGCCACACATGATCTCTTCGAGGTCCGCGGGGGAACTTTGGAGCAGCGACTTGCATCGGGAGCAGAAGCTTTTCGCTCCGGAGGGCAGCGGGAGACTCAGCCATCATCCGAGAGGAGAGTCTCAGGATCCCCCGTTCAGGCTCCACGTGGTGAGGCCTACCACGTGTGGAGCCAACGGGTGGGCACCGCTGCGGCGGCCCTGAAGCTAGCCCAGCCCTGAGAAACAGGAAAAAAACCGCAAGTACCCCTATTTGCTTAGGGCTGTAATTTACTTTTTCTTTAATTTGCGTGCCAAAGAAGGAAGGCGCCTTCCGGCCAATCCTGGACTTAAAACAGGTCAACCGCTGTCTCAAGGTTCCACACTTCCGGATGGAAACTCTGCGGTCAGTCATCGCAGCCGTAAGGAGCGGGGAGTTCCTGACGTCCCTCGACCTGACAGAGGCCTACTTGCATATCCCCGTCAGGGAATCCCATCAACGGTTTCTAAGATTCGCGGTGCCAGCGGGCCACTTTCAATTCCAGGCCCTTCCCTTCGGCCTAGCGACGGCTCCACGGACTTTCACCAAGGTGATGGTGGTCGTAGCGGCCTTCCTTCGGAAGGAGGGAATTCTCGTTCACCCGTACCTAGACGATTGGCTGATCCGGGCAAAGTCAGAGGAGGAAAGTCGCGAGGCGACGGACACAGTAATTCATCTCCTAGAAGAGTTGGGGTGGATCATCAACCGAGCAAAGAGCAAGATGACTCCTTCCCAGGATCTAGAGTATCTCGGCGCAAGATTCAACACCGGCAAGGGCAGAGTGTTCTTGTCCCGAACTCGGGCCAGGAACCTAAGACTACTGGTCACGCGGTTTCTAGGCAAGCGATCCCCATCAGCATGGCATTATCTTCAGGTCCTGGGCACAATGGCGGTGGCTATAGAGGTAGTACCCTGGGCCAGGGCCCACATGCGTCCATTACAGCGAGCTCTATTGCGGCGGTGGTCTCCGCAACTCCATCCCGTCGACACAGTTACCCTGCGCTCCAAGGACCAGAAGATCCCTTCGTTGGTGGCAGTGCCCACGGAACCTGGAACGCGGGATGCCCCTCGAGCCACACCGGTGGGTGCTGTTGACAACCGATGCCAGCCTGGTAGGCTGGGGGGTGCACTGCGAGGACCAGTTTGTCCAGGGGCGATGGTCTCCGTTGGAATCTCAATGGCCCATAAACAGACTGGAATTGCGGGCCGTCACCCTGGCGCTCAGGGCACTCGAGTCCCGGGTACAAAGCAAGGCAATCCGCGTCCTCTCCGACAATATAACCACGGTAGCTTACATCAACCACCAGGGCGGCACCAGCAGCCCCGCCTTGGAGAAGGAAGCGGAAACTCTCCTCCAATGGGCGGAGATCCGCCTGGAAGCGCTTTCGGCGCAGCACGTAGCAGGCACGGACAATGTCACGGCCGATTACCTCAGCAGGCACACGATAGACCACGGGGAGTGGGAACTGGAGCAATCGACCTTCGACCAAATAGTGACCCGATGGGGGTCCCCGGTTATGGATCTCATGGCGAGATTCTCCTCAGCCAAGGTGGACCGATTTTTCAGCCGACGGAAGGAAAGAATGTCCGAAGGTCTGGATGCTCTATCTCAGAAGTGGCCGGCGGAGGGCCTTCTCTATGTATTCCCTCCTTGGGCGCTGATCGGAAAGGTTCTTCAACGAGTGGAGTCCCACCAGGGTCTGGTAATCCTCATAGCCCCGGATTGGCCTCGTCGCCCCTGGTACGCGGACCTGGTGAGGCTGCTGGCCGACCAGCCCTGGCGACTGCCTTGCAGGAGGGACCTGCTCAGACAAGGCCCGGTGCGATTGCCGCACGTGGATCGATTCTCGCTTACGGCCTGGCTCTTGAGAGGGCGCGGCTCCTGAAGCGAGGATATTAAGGTGCAGTGATTTCAACGCTGTTGAACGCAAAAAAGCGCTCTACCTGTCTCTCCTATATTAGGGTCTGGCGCATTTTCGAGGCATGGTGCGCGGAGCGTCAAAAGAAGCCCCTTTCGGCCTCGGTCCCGGAAATCCTGGAATTTTTGCAAGCAGGGTTTGACAAAGGTCTGGCGCACAGTTCTCTACGAGTCCAGCTAGCGGCTATCTCGTGTTATAGGGGGAAGGTCCGCGGCAAGCCTCTAGGGACTAACATGGATGTCTCCAGGTTCCTGAGAGCGGTCAGACGTCTGCGCCCCCAGAGGAGGGCGGTCATCCCCCATGGGACCTCAATCTCGTCCTTAATGCACTGATAGGGGAACCCTTTGAACCAGTAAAGAAGGCTTCCCTGAAGGATTTAACCTTGAAGACAGTCTTCCTGGTCGCGATCTGCTCGGCCAGACGGGTTTCCGAGTTGCAAGCGCTGTCCTCCAAACCTCCCTTCCTGGCCTTCCTGAAGGACAAGGTGGTCCTAGGCACGGTGTCTTCCTTCCTACCCAAGGTCATCTCTCCCTTTCATATAAACCAGGCAGTCACGCTCCCAGCCTTCCCATCCGGGGGTCCGGGAGATAAGGACAGCAGGCTTCGGCTGCTGGACGTCCAGAGGGCCTTGAAGCGGTACCTCTCCCGAACAGCTTCGTTTAGGAAATCAGACCGGCTTTTTGTCCAGTTCGGAGGTCCTCACAGAGGGGAAGCGGCGGCCAAGGCCTCCATCTCCAGATGGATTAGGGAAGCGATTGCCTCCGCCTACATCCTGAAAGGAAAGCAGGTCCCGGTGGGGCTGCGGGCACATTCCACCCGAGCTCAGGCTACTTCATGGGCGGAGTTCGGTCTCGTTCCCCCCTTGGATATTTGCAGGGCGGCAACTTGGTCCTCGCTGCATACCTTCACCAAGCACTACAGGCTAGACGTACAGAGTGCAGCGGATGCTCGGTTTGGCCAAGCGGTTCTTCAGTCCGGCCTGCCGGAGCCCACCCAGGGTTGAACTGCTCTGGTACATCCCAGAAGTGAAGGGACTGGACTGGAGTGACGATAAGGAAGAAGTAATTAGATCTTACCTGCTAATTAGTGTTCCTGAAGGAACGACAGTCCAGTCCCTGATCCCACCCGGATATGCCGGACCTGAAAGCCTATAGGGCGGAGCGGTGTACCGAGCTGGGAAGCAGATCAAGGTGAGGGAGGCCAGGTGAGGGCAGGCGCGAGCAGTATCGGACAATCCTTCTACGGCGCCTTCCCCCTCCTCCCCCCCCCCCTTTTTGTTACCTATTCCAAAAAAATTAAAAAAAAGAGAGTTTAATGGTTGTTTCCCCTTCGGGGTTAAGTTTTTGGGTTATAATTTGGTTACAGAGGTTCGTTTATTCTGCTTTTTCATTTGATTACTGGAGTTGGTGGGTGGCATCAGTGGTATTTATACCGCTCCACCCCCAAAAAGGTTGGGCTCAGCCTCCAAGCTGCTGGAAGGGTTACGCAACCCAGAAGTGAAGGGACTGGACTGGAGTGACGATAAGGAAGAAGTAATTAGATCTTACCTGCTAATTAGTGTTCCTGAAGGAACGACAGTCCAGTCCCTGATGGGTTGCGTAACCCTTCCAGCAGAAGTGAAGGGACTGGACTGTCGTTCCTTCAGGAACACTAATTAGCAGGTAAGATCTAATTACTTCTTCCTCGGAGTCTAGTGATCGATGATCCGAGTCTGAGGAATCGGTATCAGACTCCAAACAGTAGCAATGTTGCCGGCATCGAGTATTGTGGCAGTGTCGATCAATGTCCTCCGGTTCCATCCAATGCCTGGACCACGAAGGATCTGTGCTCAGTGGCAACAGAGATGGTATCGGCAGCAGGGATGGTATCAGCATCGGGGGTGCTGTCAGTATCGGAACCAATATCGAGGGCATCGAGGACATTGGAACCATCAGTGCCTGCTGGGATGAAATCGGTGGAGGCATTGAGGTCAAAGTCAATGGCAGGGTCTCCGGGGCCGAGGGTGTTAGTTGCACCGAGGCCACCAGCAGAGCTGCTAAGGTCCATTCTAGAGCCAGGTGCTGGTCTAGGGAGGTTGCCTGTGCCTGGTCACCGGATGGAGCTAGACTGGCTGCCATTGTACCGGGGAACGGCATCAAGGGTTCAGTGGAGGTCAAAGCCTCGGGAACCTCTCAAATCTCCACCAAGGCTTTAGAGGACAAGTCCTCCCACCGGGGATGCCTGGACCGATGACTGGAGTCAGATGAAGTCTGCAATGACTCCCAGTGTGAGCGGGAACATTCACGGGATCGCTCTCTCGATGTCCTAGGCTCACAGGGAGGGTCTTTGGACTTCCAACTTGGATCCTTTGCAATCTCCGAGGACTCTCGGGGAAGAGACTTGTCCTTTTTCGGGCTTGAAGGAGAGGAGTTTTTGGATCTCTTCTCTCCCTACTTAGAGGTTGGAGAACTCGATGACACCCTTGAAGAGGTCGAGGCCAAGGAAAGGGTGTCTGAGGGGAAGAGTTCCCCGAACTTTCTGGCTTGATTCCTGAGGCCCCTTTTAGTCATTTGTTTACAGAGGGCACACTTGGTAGGGATGTGATCCAGGCTGAGGCATTTGAGGCAACAATTGTGCTTGTCGGTGATTGAAATGGTGACAGCACATTTCGTGCACTTCTTAAAACCACTGATGGGCTTCTCCATGTTTTGGGAGAGTGTAGGCCCAAGGGTAGGCCCCAAGAGACAGGGAAAGTCTTGAGGGAAAAGGCCTGTTTTTGTAATTTTTTTAAAAATATTCTCTTGAAGAGAGATAAAAAAAAAATAAAGGGTAGAAAGAGAAATCAGGAGTATAGCACAGTTACTTACCTGTAACAGGTGATCTCTGGGAACAGCAGGAATTAGTCCTCACATATGGGTACGTCGGTACCGACGGAGCCCGTGCGGGAAAGCTCCCCAGCTTCTTAGAATAGAAGCTTTTGGGACCTCCCACTGCACATGCGCACTGCCTTCCCGCCTTCCTGAACAGCTCTCCTCAGTTTCGAGTTTATAGCTGAGTCAACAGAGAGAGGACAGGAAGATAGATAGATAAAAGATACAACTCCTAGGGGAGGTGGGTGGGTTGTGAGGACTAATTCCTGCTGTTCCCAGAGATCACCTGTTACAGGTAAGTAACTGTGCTATCTCCAGGAACAAGCAGGAATAAGTCCTCACATATGGGGACTCCCTAGCTTAGATGCATGGGATCCCCTGTAAAGGTTCGCCATCTTCGTATGGATCTCAGGCATCCATTCTGGGAAGGTGGGCAGGAGTTGTTTAGGAATGGAACAGGTGCTTGAGGACAGCCTGGCCAAACAAGGCATCCCGGCGGGAGTCCTTGTCCAAACAGTAATGGGCTGTGAAGGTATGAACCGAGGCCCAGGTAGCGGCTCGACAGATCTGATCTATGGAAACAGAGTGCAGATGAGCCATAGAAGTTGCCATGGCCCTCACATTGTGAGCAGTGACATGGCCTTCCAGAGGAATGTTTTTGCTCTGGTAAGCAAAAGAAATACACTGAGCAATCCAATTGGAAAGTGTACGCTTGGAGACTGGAAGTCCCAAATGGGAAGGATCAAAGGCCACAAAAAGTTGAGAAGACTTTCGATGTGGCTGAGTCCTATTAAGGTAAAAAGCGAGAGCTCTTTTACAATCCAGAGTATGAAGGTTCCTCTCTGCATTGGATGCATGAGGAGCTGGAAAAAAGACAGGTAGATATACCTCTTGATTAAGATGAAAAGGCGAGACCACTTTAGGCATAAAGTGGGGATTCGTCCTAAGGACCACCTTATCATGATGAAATCTTGTGTAAGGTGGATTAGCCACTAAAGCCTGCAGCTCACTGATGCGGCGAGCCGAAGTGACTGCAATGAGGAAGATGACCTTCCAGGAAAGAAATTTCAAGGAGGTGGAAAACATTGGCTCAAAAGGTGGCTTCATAAGTTGACCGAGCACTAGATTCAAATCCCATGCGACCGGGGGTGGTCTGATGGGAGGTTTAGTGAGAGTCAGGCCTCTCATGAATCTTGCAACAAGAGGATGAGAGGAGATAGGTTGTCCATTTATATGTTTCAAGGATGCTGCAATAGCACTTAAATGGACTCTTACCGAATTCGTCTTGAGGCCTGCATTGGAGAGATGCAGGAGATAATCAAGAAGAGAATTCAAAGGAAGTGCCAGAGGGTCAAGACCCTGCTGAGCACACCAAATGGAAAAACGTTTCCATTTGAAAGCATAGGAACGCCTGGTAGAGGGTTTCCTAGAGGCAGAAAGGATATCTTTCACTGGTTGGGAAAGATGAAAGTCTTGAAGGTTTAAGCCTTCAGTAACCAAGCACTGAGGTGAAGGGATTTGGGGTTTGGGTGCCACAAAGTCCCCTCCTCCTGAGACAGGAGGTCTGGCGCAGCTCCCAGATCCAAGTAGGATCCCTGGGAGAGCTGTAGAAGTAGAGGGAACCACACTTGGCGTGGCCAGCGTGGAGCTATGAGGATCATAGTTCCATGATCCCTCTGGAGTTTGAACAGAGTCTTGGGAATCAAAGGAATGGGTGGAAAGGCATATAGGAATGCCTGATTCCAATTCAGGAGAAAGGCGTCCGTAGCCTGAGCTCCCTGACACGGAGTTCTGGAACAGAACCGGGGAAGTTTGGCATTCCACGGACTTGCAAAGAGGTCTATGTCCGGGGTCCCCCATTCCTGAAAGATTCGGTTTATTTGGTCCAAATGTAGGGACCATTCGTGTGGCAGCAGAACTCGACTGAGCCTGTCTGCCCGAGAGTTTTGAACTCCTGGGAGATACACTGCTAGCAGGTGAATCTGATGCTCTCTGGCGAAGGCCCATAGTCTTAGAGCTTCGTTGCAAAGCGACAGAGAGCCCGTCCCTCCTTGTTTGTTTATGTAAAACATGGCCACCTGATTGTCCGTCTGAACTAGGACAGTGAGGTTGGCTAGGAGGGAGTGGAAGACCTTGAGGGCAAGGTAAATTGCTCGCAGTTCCAGAAGATTGATATGAAGGGTGGTCTCCTGTAGAGACCAAGTGCCCTGAGTGGAGAGAGTTTGCAGATGGGCTCCCCACCCTGTTTGGGAGGCATCTGTTGTGAGGGTTGCTTGGGGTAGCAATGGTTGAAATGGAGCCCCCAACAACAGATTCTTGGTGGAAGTCCACCAGTGGAGGGACCAAAACAGACGATCGGAGGTTTGTATTTGGTCTGAGAGCGCTCCTGACGCCTGAGTCCACTGAGTGGCCAGGGTCCATTGAGCTGCTCTCATATGAAGACGAGCATAGGGCACCACATGCACTGTGGAGGCCATATGACCCAGTAGGCGTAGCATTTCCCTGGCTGTCAAGTGAGTGCTGGACTGAGCTTGGGAGGCCAAACTCAGGAGGCGCTGGCCTCGAACATGTGGAAGGTAGGCCCTTGCAGTGATGGTGTCCAACTGGGCCCCTATGAATTCTAGAGATTGAGTAGGGATGAGTTGGGACTTGGGAAGGTTTACTACCAGTCCCAGATACTGCAAAAGGCTCCTTGTGTGGTCCAGGGAAATCTGGGCCTGTGACTGAGTTGGAGCTCGGATGAGCCAGTCGTCCAGATATGGGAAGACAAAGATTCCCATGCCTCTTAGAAATGCGGCTACGACTGCCATGCATTTTGTGAATACTCTTGGAGCAGAGGCTAGACCGAAGGGGAGTACTCTGTATTGGAAATGTTTTCCCTGAAACAGAAAGCGAAGATACTTTCTGTGGGATGGATGGATGAGTATATGTGTATACGCATCCTGTAGGTCTAGAGAACAAAGCCAGTCCTGACCCTGGAGGTAAGGAAGGAGAATGCCAAGAGACAGCATTTTGAATTTCTCCTTGAAGAGAAATTTGTTCAATTCTCTCAGATCTAGGATTGGTCTGAATCCCCCTGTCTTCTTTGGAATGAGAAAATAAGGGGAGTAGAAACCGGACCCTTGTTGAGGAAGAGGAACCTCTTCTATGGCCCCTTGGGCAAGAAGAGAGGAAACCTCTTGACCCAACAGGGTTAGGAGAGATGGGGGAGAATTGAATGGTCTCACCATATGATGGGGAGGAAGGCTGGAGAAATGAAGTTTGTAACCGTCTCGAATGATAGAGAGGGTCCATTGTTCTGTTGTGATTTGTTCCCATCTGGGAGCAAAGTGAACCAACCTTCCGGGTATGGTGAGAGGTTCTGGTTGTGTTAGAACCAGAAGTGGCAAGTTCCCTAGGAGCAAGTCAAAACCCCTGAGGGGTTGGAGCCTGCTGAGCTACAGTAGCTGCTGCAGGCTTAGCTCGTGCTTGTTTGGATTGCTGACGCTTAGCAGTATAGCGAGGTTGAGAAGACTGCTGGCCAGTATTTGAAGCAACTCTGGCCTTCTTATAGTAAGGCCTTTTAAAAGACTTTTTCTTAGTAGGAATTGAAGTGGACTTTGAAAGTCTTTCCAAGGTGGCATTTTCAGCATCCATCTGGGTGGCTTTGATTTGCCACTCTTCCCCAAATAAGTTCTCACCTGTACAGGGCAGATTCCGTAAGCCATCTAGAACCCAAGGTTCCAGATCAGAGGCCTGGAGCCAAGCAAGACGTCGGGCTGCAATAGCAATGCCCGAAGCCCTACTGGCTCCCTCAAAGGAATCATATGCTGCCCTATTAGAGAACTTAGAAACCTCTAAGAGTTGTTTCACTAGGGAAAGGAATCCCTGCTTTTTATCCTCAGGGATAAAGGGGGCAAAATGCCGCACCTTTTTGGCAAGTTCCTCCAGGAACATGCCCATATAGAGACTGTAGGAATTAATCCTGGCTATAAGCATACTAGCCTGGAAAATTTTCCTACCAAAAGAGTCCAAAGTCTTACATTCCCGTCCTGGAGGGGTGGAAGAGTGCCTTTTGGTACTCCTAATCTTCTTCATTGCAGACTTCACCACAATAGAGTGGTGGGGCAATTGAGTCTTTTGGAAACCAGGAGAAGGAGGGACCCTATACATGGTGTCCAACCTACGGGAATAAGGAGACAAAGTCAAAGGATTTTCCCAGAAATCCATCAGTTGTTCTTGAAGGATTTCATGGATAGGCAGGGTAACTGCCTCCTTAGGGGCCTTTGAGTATCCCAAAATATCCAGTTTTTTGGATCTGGGTTCCTTTTCAGAGGATGTGGTAATAGAAAGGGCTGTAGCCATATCTAAAACAAAGTCCTGGAAGGACAAATCCTCTGGAGGGGACATTCTCCTTTTAGGAGAAGAGGGCTCCTCAGGTAAGTTGAGTGAAAACTCAGCAGAATCATCAGAGGAGTGAAAATCCTCAGAGGAATCGGTGCTTTCCTCTAACGCACGATACGCGTACCGATCGGTATCGATATCGGGCGTATCGGGTATGGAACCGGTATGGAGCGAAAGCCCATACGGTACCGACTTGCGTTTAGAGGTGGACGGCCTCGATACCGGCATGGCGGACGATACCGGTATCGGGCCCGGAACCGCTGAAAGCGGAACCGATGGCGTTGCAGCTTTAATGAAAGCCATGACGGCCTGCTGCATGGACTGTACAGTATCGCCCATGGACGCCATAGCTGCCTGGATGTCGGTACCGGAGTGACCCGGTACCCCAGAGCAGGCTAACAGGTGATCTGTCGAGGCCGTAGCATCGATATCAACCTGAGACCCCTGAATTGGCGTTTTTGGAAGTTGGACTTCCCGCCGGGGTTGTTTGGCTGGGGCAGGGTCCTCAAGTTCTAAACTAAGAGCCTCTCGATGCTTTGAAGGAGATTTGCTCTTTGAGGACTTGCCCACAGAAGGTTTGGTTACCTGAGATCCATCCGGAGAAGAAGACCTGGATGACTGTGATGCTGTATTCTCTGAAGCAAACAGCACATGGAATTTGTTGGCCCGGTTCTGCAGCCCACGTTTAGACATGTGGGAGCAAGATGGGCAGTCCGGTATGGAATGGTCAGGCCCCAAACATTTCAGACACCAGTCATGGGTGTCTGTGACTGAAATAACAGCATTACATTTGGTACACTTCTTAAATCCAGGGGCTGGCTTCTCCATGAGGAGAAATTGAGTAGGCCGAGAGGCCTCTCTGAAGTGACCAAAAAGCTAAAAAATAAGAAAAAAGAATTATAATTTTTTAAAGAAAGAAAGAAAAGACCGGCGATACCGGTATCGGTATGGGGAAGGCAGGTACGCGGTCTAAAGAAACAAATAAAATAACAATTTCTTCAGCGGTGACAGGAACACGACCTGCTGGCTCCGCGGAAAAAGAGAAACTGAGGAGAGCTGTTCAGGAAGGCGGGAAGGCAGTGCGCATGTGCAGTGGGAGGTCCCAAAAGCTTCTATTCTAAGAAGCTGGGGAGCTTTCCCGCACGGGCTCCGTCGGTACCGACGTACCCATATGTGAGGACTTATTCCTGCTTGTTCCTGGAGATCAAGCGATACACGGTGAAGGCAAGGGTTTCTTCAGCGGTGGCAGGAGTTAAACCTGTTGGCTCTACGGAAAAAGAACTGAGGAGAGTCGATTAGAAGGAGGGCACTAGCATATGTGCAGTGGACTGCTCCCAAACACTTTCCTATTGGTAGCTAGGGAGCTTCACGCGCGGGTATCCTATGATACCCGATGTCACCCATATGTGAGGACTACATTCCTGCTTGTTCCTGGAGATAGACAGAACATTCATATCATTACAGCTTGACCCTATATAGCACGCTGAGAGTGGCCACTCAGCATGAACTGATGTATGCACCCTGGCCATGCTCATGGCAGACCCCCCTTAGGATGCTTCAGCCATCTACCTAACCTCCGACTCATATACATCCTGTGCAAACCACGCTGTTATAGACAATACCCAGAATCCTCTGCTCTTTATTTGTGTACCTGTTATGTTGAAAGTAGGGGCAGCTTCTGCATTGCAAGGCACACTAGTAAGTGCCCTGGAGACAGACTGCATGTGGGCCCATTGTGGCCTACATCTGTCTTATCCCTGAATACCGTTTCCTCCTACACAGCTTTGGACACTGAGCATTGAACATAGTGCCATGTTTAGACTTACAAACAATATCATGTCCTTAGCCATGGACACTGCAAAAATGGCTAGTGCTGCACAGGCACTATCCCACATTTCAGACCCAGTTGGCCCCCCTCCCAAAGTCCATGTGGAAGCATGGCCAGCTGGACATGGGGTTAAATGTTGGTGCAGTTGCTGGCTACACATATGCCACCATTCCCTGCCTCTTGCTACTGTAAGGACATCTTTGTGGCTGTCACATTCAGTGCCTACCGAGAGCAGGTGAAGCTGTCATGCATGGCCATTAATGTGAAACATGCAGACACTGAGTGTGCCCTCATAGGTTCTGTGCTTTTGGCAGCAATGCTACCTTCAAAGAGCACATGTAAAAAAGAGGTATGGCACTGTTCCCCCCCACCTCCATCCCTACCTTAACATTCACCTCCAAGCACTGCCTTCCCATATTGTGGTGGGCAATGAACAGACACACATCACATTCTGTGGCACATATTGCCTGCTGGTACTGGGCATGAACCATTCAGAGGTCAGTGTTCCAGTGTCACAATCAAGCAGACAAGGGCATTTTATCTCTGGAAACATAAGGCACATCATGATTCTGGAATAATAAATGATGTACAGCGGACTGCTGTGTTCAATGATCAGTACACACTGTGGACAGAGTGTATACTGTGTGAAAATTTGCCTGATATGTTCCTGCCTGTATGTGCATACTGTACATGGGTAAAGAGTCCCCCGGATTGCAATCTATGACTGTAGCATAGAACAAGAGCAATGTGCATGCATGTACATCACAGACTCTTTGCAGTGTCACCAATTAGATGAAGTATTACATTCACAGTTGCCAGACCTCCACTAGAACCTAAATCCCTATATGCTGCAGCTGCACCAAGAGGCCAGATAGTGTTGCCACGGATACAGCTATTGTGGCAGTTGGCAGTAATCAGGCCTCTCACCTGGGCAAATAGGTGTGGCATGAGGCCTGGAGGCTAAGTCAAAGATGATGGTTGCTACACACACACATACCTATCTCCCCAGCTCACTGCAGTCAAACCAGCAGGCGATATGGGAGCTGTACAGCAGTGTTGGGTTGTGAGGTAAGTATAGGTGAATGCTGAGGGGATGATGTGACTTGGAATGAATTACAGCGTCACAGCTATGGAGACAACATGTGTACATGCAGAGCTGGTCATCCAGTGACTTCCACAGGTTGCATCTACTTACTGAGAACTCACCTTCTACTCGTAAGTGGTGTTTCGAACATTGTGTGGATTTGCTATATAGCGACAAGCAGCATGTTGTAGGCACAATCATGAGGCTTGGCCATCACGTGCATTGTTGAAGCTCTCAGTCCTCTCAACACACACACATACACATGACCCCATTGTTCAAAACAGTGGTAATTTGGCATTTGTTACTTGCAAGTCTTCTTTACTACTGAGCCGTTGTCAATGCCCTCTCAGTGTGCAGGTGTTGTTAGCGCGCTCTGACATGATCAATGTACAGGTGCTATTAGCACACTCTGCTATCCAGCAGTTTTTGGTGCAGCTTCTCAGTGTGTGGACTCATGCTAAATGAGATGAGGAGGGTTGCACATGCTGATACAGCTCTGGAAATATAGAATAAAGGTAACCCACCTGGACATATTATTCCTGATCCACAGGCTAGTCTTGAACCCCTGATCTTCTCTCTCACACACACTGGCCATGTGTTTGGAGCCATAGAACAGTCATATGGTAGCATGGGGCCATCAATTCAGGATGACTGACAGCATGTGTTGGGGTATGCCTATGTCTGCATAGTTATTGTCAGGCTTTGGCCCATACTTGCCTGACAAGATATGTTAGCCAGGTGTACGAGAGGGACATCTGATTTGGTCTGTATATAGCACTGCAGCTGCTGGTTCAATTGACATTAATGTCTTACATATATATGGGATAGTGTGATCAACGTACTGATTTTGGGGTGTGTTTAGGAGGCCCAGTCTGGGAATAATCTCATATTTGGCAGAGCACAGGAGGGAGACCAGCATCACACGTGGCTCAGCTGGATGTAGATGTCTGAGGGATTAATCTTGGAAGAGTCACCGGTTCATGTACACAATATGGTAATCATTTTGCAACTGAGAAAGCAGGGTGGTTATTTGTCCTCTGACATGTGCTGTTATCATATTGCATAGTATGCCTGCCTCAGTGGCATATTTTTTCACCAACATGAACATATCCACACAATATGTGTATGTCAGGGGCATCCTGATGTAACCCTTCCCTCTAAAGGTACTGTCATACTGCTAATTACTGCAAGATGTGAGAGTTATGGGTGGACACAGGCAACCTGTCCACTACTTTGGGACTGATGATGTTGTCAGGACCCAACATATTCACATTCAGAGTAGGAAGGCAATAGCAGGTGGTAGACACCAGTTCCCAGTCTCTCTGTGTTAGAGGGGGCCACATGTGTGATATGTATGTGCACCATTTCTTGGGCTTGGCCATGCATTCTGTCATAATGCAGGTTAAGAGTCACACAATTTTGTCTTTCCTTAGGAAATGCATGGTCAGTCCTAACTCAGCTGCTCATGGCACAGTACCCAGGGATGGACCATCCAGTGGGCAACCTAGGCAGGTACCTGGGTCCACCAATCTGGGTGGATGTCATGCCAGCCAACCCCTCCCTCCCTACAATCATGGCACAGGCAACAATTCAGTGCTGCAGGTGGCCTTGAAGCAGTGGCACACATGCGGCTAGTCAAAGCATGCTGCTCCTGCCCCCCCCCCCCCAGCAGGTGCTATGAGCACACAAGCTGCTGCCTTGAATCTTCCCAGTGTAAAGATGGGAGGATTCACCATGGCCTCTGCTTTACCTGCCAGTGATATACTTGGGAAGCCCATGACAGTAGACACAGCAGCACCTGACATGCAGGGCCAGGACTAGGCTTTCTTCAGGAGCAGACAGAAGCGACTGCGACCGCCACCCCACCCACACACAATGCTAACATGGCTGTGTAGTGGCAGTGGGCCAACTCATTTCAGACAGCATGTGGGCCACAGCTGTCACAGCAGAGTTGCAGATGTACACCCTAGGCTCAGCCTAGAGGACCAGTCTGACCCACTACATTGCTCCCGTGCCACCTCCTGTGGCAATTTGGCACCAATAACATAGTCCATTTCATTTCTAGGACACCATGCTGTTACTGCCAATGGAGCACTACTATCACTAATTCTAGGGCTACAATGGGAGTAGCATATTGAATACAGCTAAATAGGCTCCCTGTGTGCTGCCTGCATGACATAAACAGCTCTCTCCCTTCAAAAATAGCCCTTAACTTGAGCTCCAAGCTGGTGTTGGGGTTCCTGGCGGCTGCACCTCTAATGCACGATAACAAGAACTGGCGGTAAATGAGCACATCCTATCCCCGCCCAATCTCCACCCCATTAACCCCATGACATAAAAGGAAATAAATTCCAACACCTAACGACACATGCCCTACACACAACACACATGCCCTACACACAACACTCAGCCACTGTAAATTTCCAATGTAAATAATTAATAGTTGTTTGTAATATTAACACCTCATAAAGTTGAAGTTTATTGTTCAATGTAAATAGTTGTACCTAACCGTTCAATGTAAATAGTTGACTCCGACTGTTTAATGTAAATGTATACAACTGTGTACAATTGTTAAGTTTCATGTAAACCGCCCTTGATCGCTGGAAGGGGCGGTATAGAAGAAAATAAATAAATAAATAAATAAATAAAAATTAACGCCCATTCTCGACCCCTTTTCACCTTAACACTAAGGGACCTGCAAACTCACGTTATTCCAGCATTATTGACACTTTCCACAGCATTATCCTCTCACAGGTGCTGATAACGCCGGTTAATGGCACCTTTGTTACCTTAACGCTCCTTGGTAAACATACCCCTGTGTGTACATTTACTCACATTCAGTGAAGGTGTGTGTTCTCAGGAGCAGGAATTCAAACAAGATATGTAGTTTTCTATTTTCAAAAATAGGCACTTTGCCTTAGTAGAGAAAAGTACCCACAGAAAAAAGAGGTGCAAGTTCCAGTGAGTAATTTTTGCTTAGGCAATTTTCAAACTGAAAATATAAGTACACTTTCACCTTGAGAACTGATGTGGAAAGCAGTACCCATGGTCTCTCATCTATGTGAGCAAGATGAAACTTGCCCCCTAATATTATTACAGGCAGGCCAGCTGTTGTCTGCATTTTATTTCTTTCCATTTTCCAGTGAGAATTGCTGTAAATAAATTCAATTTGTTTTAGTTAATTTTGTTTCTTTTTTTTTAACTTGAGATCTTGACTCCAGGTTATAAGCTCTGTTGACGACATCCTTCTCTGTAAATACACTCTGATAAGAAGCAGTGACATTATCTCTGAAATCTTAATTTAATTTTCATAAAACTCTTCAAGAGGCACAATTAATTTGGTCTAGAAAGGAACACAAAACATACAGGCAAGCACAAAGGCATTATTCAGGCACACATATTTCTTTATTTATTATTTCAAAACGTTCTATTGTGTGAAGCCAACAGCTATAACATTAAACAGAATTTCCCATATCATAGAGGTGGTTAGGCAAACATCAACACATAGGTATCTATAAGCAAAACAGCTTTTAGAAACTAATTTTAAAACCTCCCATCATCCAAACCTCTCCTCCCAGATGAAAACAACTCCAACTCATGTGAAAAAAATAGCAGGTAATAATGACAAAATAATGGTTTAAACTCTTAGGCAGGCATAACATACAAAAGAACTTAGTATATTCTTTTCTTTATGCATACAGTGAACATAAGATAAGCCATACTGGGTCAAACCAAGGTCCATCAAGCCCAGTATCCTGTTTCCAACAGTGGCCAATCTAGCTCACAAGTACCTAGCAGTTTCCCCAAAAGACACACGTTCCACAATGCTTGTATTGGGGCAACAGGATCACCTTACCCACAGGTTATCACAACACTAAGCAAGTAACATCTAAGACAGCTCCCTCGCTACTGGCGCCTCCATTATGGAACTCCCTCCCCATGGACTTAAGGACCCTAAATGATACCAAGGACTTCCGCAAAGCTCTCAAGACCATCTCTTCACCGAGGCCTATGAGCAACCACCTTAAGTTGCCAAGCACTGGATACCACCCAAGTGGCCCACTAGCTACCCTCACCATTAGCCCCAACCCCCATCCCCATTTAGACCTATAAGTAAATAGCCTTTTATGTATGTGAATCGTATCCCTTCCTGTTGAATGTATGCCTCCCAATGTCTTGTTGACCACTTTGATTGAAAGATAAGGTGGTATACAAAACTGTCTAAATAAATAAATATCCCGGGTCCCCTTTAATAATGATGGTTTATGGACCTTTCCTCCAGGAACTTGTCCAAACCTTTTTTTACACCCAGCTACACTAAATGTTTTTACTACATCCTCCGGTAACGAATTTCCAAGGTCCATCAAGCCCAGAATCCTGTTTCCAACAGTGGCCAATCTAGCTCACAAGTACCTAGCAGTTTCCCCAAAAGACACACGTTCCTCAATGCTTACTTTGGGGCAAGCAGTGGATATCCCAGGTCCCCTTTAATAATGGTTTATGGGCCTTTCCTCCAGGAACTTTTCCAAACCTTTTTTTAAACCCAGCAACAATAACAGCTTTTACTACATCCTCCGGTAACGAATTTGATTACACGTTGAGTGAAAAAATATTTTTTCTTATTAAACTTAAATAGGTTAACCTGTAGCTTCACTGCGTGTCCTCTAGTCTTTCTAAATTTTGAAGGCGTAAACAATCAATCTATGTTTACCCGTTCCACTCCATTAATTAATTTATAGACCTCTATCATATCTCCACTCAGCCGCCTCTTTTCCAAGTTCAAGAGCCCTAACCTTTTTAGCCTGTCTTCATAGGCCTATTCTTCCATCCCTTTACCATTTTGGTGGCTCTTCTCTGTACCTTTTCTAATAATGTTATATCCTTTTTAAGATACGGTGAACAGAATTGCACACAATATTCAAGGTGCGGTCGTACCATGGAAAAATATAGAGGCATTATAATATCCTTTGTTTTATTCTCCATTCCTTTCCTTATGATACCTAGCATTCTATTTGCTCTCTTGGCCACCGCTGCACACTGGGCAGAGGGTTTCAATATGTTATCCACGATGACGCCTAAATCTTTTTACTGGGTGGTGGTTCCTAATGTGGAACCTTGCATTGTGTAACCATAGTTTGGGTTGTTATTTCCTAGGTGCATAACTTTGCACTTGGCTTCATCTGCCATTTGAACATCCAGTCTTCCAATTTATCAATATCCTCTTGCAATTTTTCAGAATCCTCTTGGGTTTTAACAACTTTGAATAATTTTGTGTCTTCTGCAAATTTGATTACATCACTTGTTATTCCCATTTCCAGGTCATTTGTGAATATGTTAAAAAGCAGCGGACCCAGCACAGATCCCTGGGGGTACTCAAACATTCACCTTTCTCCATTGGGAAAATTGGCCATTTAGCCCTACCCTCTGCTTTCTATCATTTAACCTGTTCCTGATCCACAAATATACACTGCCTCCTATCCCATGATTTTTTAATTTCACCATGACTCTCTCATGAGGGATCTTTTCAAAGGCTTTCTGAAAAACCAAATACACTATATCAACCGACTTACCTTTGTCTACCTGTTTATTCACATCTTCAAAAAAACATAACAGATTAGTAAGACAAGACCTTCCTTGGCTAAAGCCATGATGGCTGTATCCCATTAATCCATGACTATCTACATGTTCAGTAATATTGTTCTTTATAATGGTTTCTACCATTTTTCCTGGTACTGATGTCAGGTTCACCGGTCTGTAGTTTCCCGGATCACCCCTGGAACCCCTTTTAAAAACTGGCGTAACATTGGCCATCTTCTAATCTTCAGATATTACAGATGATTTTAATGATAGCTCACAGTTTACTAATAGTAAGGTTGCAACCTCATATTTCTGTTCTTTCAACACTCTTGGATGTATACCATACGGTCCAAGTGATTTGCTGCTCTTCAGTTTATCAAATAGTTGTAATACATCTTCCTGGTTTATTGATATTTCTTTCAATTCTTATGCGGCATCACCTTTAAATACCACTTCAGTCATGGGTAACATCCCTACATCTTCCTCAGTAAAGACCAAAGCAAAGAATTCATTCAGTTTCTCCGCTATGGCCTTGTCCCCTCTTAGTGCTCCTTTTATCCCTCTATCATCTAATGGTCCAACAGACTCTCTCACAAGGTTTTTGCTACGAATGTACTTGAAAAAGTCTTTATGTGTTTTTGCTTTCACAGCAAGCTTCTTCTCAAATTCTCCCTTTGCCTGCCTTACCAATGCCTTGCATCTAACTGCAGTGCTTATGTTGTTTCAGTTTTCATCATTTGGCTCCTTTTTCCATTTCCTGAAAGTTGCTTTTTTTTGCAATAACAGTCTCTCTGACCTCACCTTTAAACCATGCTGGCAGTTTTTTGGCCTTCCTTCCACTTTTCGTAAAGCGTGGAATACAGATGGCCTGGGCTTCCAAGATAGTATTTTTAAACAACAACCATGCTTGATGTAAGTCTTTAACCTTTGCAACTTCTTCCTTTAGTTTTTTCTTAACTATTTTCCTTATTTTATCATAGTCTCCCTTTGGAAAGTTAAAAGGTGGTACTGTGGATTTCGTTGCCATCCTTCCTCCATTTATTAAATCAAAAGCGATCATGCTATGATCACTATTGCCAAGTGGCCCCAACAGCATTATCTCTTGCATCAGAAATTGTGTTCCACTAAGGACTAGATCCAAAATGGCTTCCCCTCTTGTCGGTTCACGAACCAGCTACTCCATGAAGCAGACATTTATTTCATCTAGAAACTATCTCCTTAGCATGTCCTGCCGTGACACTGACTCAGTCTATACCTCGGTAATTGAAATCACCCATTGCTGTGCTGTAACTTTTGTCAGCTTCCCTGATTTCTTTGAGCATTTCATCATCCATTTGTTCATTCTGGCTAGGCGGTCGATAGTACACCCTCACTGCCATCGCCTTCCCCTTTTTATATGGAATTTCAATCCATAGAGATTGTACAGCATATTTTTTTTCCTGCAAAACTTTAATTCTTTGTGACTCAATGCCCTCTCTAACATACAGTGCAACCCCTCCAACAATTTGATCTGCTCTATCATTACAATATAGTTTGTATTCAGGTATCCTCCTTCCACCATGTCTCTGAGATACCAATCATATCTAACCTCTCTTTTAGTGCTATATATTCTAACTCTCCTATCTTACTTTTTAGACTTCTAGGATTTGCATACAAGTATTTTAGATGCTGTATTTTATTCTTATGAATCTGGTTATCGGTAGGCAGGGATAATTTGGAATCCTTAAGCTCTGTCTGCTCTGTACTTAAGGACACTTGGGTTACATAAGAAAATAAGATATGCCATACTGGATCAGACCAAGGTCCATCAAGCCCAGTATCCTGTTTCCAACAGTGGCCACTCTAGATCCTAAGTACTGTGGTGAAGATGGCCCTTCAGAAGAAATGGATGTTGAGGAAAATCCTGAGAGCAGAGCTAACTCACACAGGATTTCCAAAACTGACCTGAAAAAAACACAGTGCTCTGCTGAGCCGAAGACACACCCCAGTCCAGGGGAGGAGTTAGGCTTCAGCTCTGATTGGGCACACCCAAGGGAACGGCAGGGAGTGCCGGGAATTGAAGCCCTTTTTAAAACCTCAGAGAGAGCTGAAAGGGTGGTGAGGAAGGAGGAGAAGGGTGAACAGGCTGTTGTTGCAGAGAGGACCACGGAGAATATCCCAGAGGATAGCGTGGGGAAGGATATCCAAGTCCAAAAGAACGTTGTGAGAGGAGTGCAGAGTGCTGGAACCCTAGAAATAAGGAGAAGAGCACTAGGACCTTGTGAGAAGACAGAACCCCGGAAGAGTCAGCCTGGGAGTCTAACGTAGCCTGCAAGAAACTCTTATTGCCGGGTAAAGCCTAGACCTAGCCAGCCTCGAGAAAGCAGCACGTGGAGAAAAGGTACTTCTAATGCCAACAAGCAGTGCTATAAAGACAGAGAACTACAGCCAGGAGAAAGTTTTCCTAAGAGAAGTTCTTTTATAAATGCCTCTAAACAAGGTAAAGCACAATTTCCTAATTTGTATGCTTGGCTGAAGAAACCTTCATATAGTGCTGAACTGTGCAAACCTAACTTTGCTACCGACGTAGATAGTGAGTGGGGGAAGGGCGTAACCCTTGCCAATAACTATCCACCAGATGAAAAGCAAACACAGGCTGAATTGCTACTGAAGGAATTTCAGAAGTTCCTGGAGCTGAAGTCAGGGCAAAATAAAGAACCTGATACGGACAGTAATTCTGTTAGTTCAGAAGAATACATGCAGGTAGAAAGTTCTTTACCTACCCTGAATCCTGAGCCTTGTGCCATGGATTGCTCTTTCTGCTGTATTGAATAACAGTTTAAAGAAGCACATAAGTTTTATATGAAGAGAATATAAAACGTTGGCTTTTCTTTTTGTTTAATCGTAAGAGTTCCTGATTGTGTTCACCTGTTTCGAAGTCACGCTGTGAAAAGAACAGCTATTGATATAAAGCTGCAATATTTTCTAACAACCACATGAGGCAATGCTGAGTTAAGCTGCTGAGGTTTATGAATAGCTGAGTTAAAGCCAATTTGATTTCACTGCTTCCTTAGTTCCTGTTTTCCTCTGTTTATCCTAAAAGTTCCACTTTTTGCGTTTGTTGCTTTGAGCTTTTGATGCGCTGGAAACTATCCCCAAGACAAATAAATTTTTTTGCTTGCCTAACCACATCTGGTCACGACTACAATTCTTCCCTAAGGAATATATAAGAGCACTACAGTTCCCAAGATTCATTGGGAACCGTGCCAGCTAATTCTTCAAGGGACAATATAAGGCCACTCCTGCCTGTAAGCTCTAGGGTGCAGGCAGGAGCGTCGCAGTACCTAGCAGTTTCCCAAAAGACACAGGTTACACAATGCTTGTATTGGGTCAAGCAGTGATATCCCGGGTCCCTTTAAATAATGGTGTATGGACCTTTCCTCCAGGAACTTGTCCAAACCTTTTTTAAACCCAGCTACACTAACAGCTTTTACTACATCCTCCAGTAACAAATTCCAGAGTTTGATTACACTTTCAGTGAAAAAATATTTCTCTTATTAGTCTTAAATAGGTTACCCTGTAGCTTCATTGCATGTCCCCTAGTTTTTGTATATTCTGATGACATAAAAAAATCGATCTACGTTTAACTATTGCACTCCATTCATTAATTTATAGACCTCTAGCATATCTTCCCCTCAGCCGTCTCTTTTCCAGGTTGAAGAGCCCTAACCTTTCTAACCTCTCTTCATAGGGGTATCCTTCCATCCCCTTTATCATTATGGTGACTCTTCTCTGTACCTTTTCTAATAATGCTATATCCTTTTTAAGATACAGCGACCAGAATTGCACACAATATTCAAGCTGCGTTCGTACCATGGAACGATACAGAGGCATTATAATATCCTTTGTTTTATTTTATCTTTGTTGGAACGTCTCTGTTGATATGCCCTAACTTCAATCTTTTGTTAGTATCCTTCAAGGATACATTGTTCCATACCTTGCACTCTTGGGTGACTGTTGGCTTTCCCCTCTTCCTTGCACCATCGTCTCATCTATGCATTGAGACTCCGGAGCTCTGACTGCCTTTTGGGTCCTGTGCATAGGACGGGAAGCATTTCAGAAAATGCTACTCTTGAAGTTTTGGATTTCAACTTCCTACCTAAAAGCCTAAATTTGGCCTCTAGAACCTGCCTACCACACTTTCCTATGCCATTCATTGGTACCAACATGTACCAAGACAGCAGACTCCCCCCCAGCACTATCTAAGACCTTATCTAGGTGGCGCGTGAAGTCTGCTACCATTGTACCAGGCAATCCTGGTTACTAGGCGATCCTCACGTCCACGCGTGAAGTCTGCTACCTTTGTACCAGGCAATCCTTTGTTACTAGGCGATCCTCACGTCCACCAGCCACCCAGCTATCTACATGCCTAATGAAATCACCAACCATAATGGCTGTCCTAACCCTACCCTCGTGGGCAGATGGCCCTGGAGAAACCTCCTCAGTGAGAGAGGGTTCTACATCACCTGGAGGACAGGTCCTAGCTACAAGGTCACTTCCTGCCACACCAGGGTGACGCTCTCCTGTCATGTGACCTCTCTCTCCTCCATGGCAACAGTGATGCTGCCATACTGGAGGTGGGTCTTCAGTACTATATCCCTGTAGGTCTCGTCTATGTACCTCTCTATCTTCCTTATGTCCTCCAAGTCTGCTACTCTAGCCTCTAGAGACTGCACTTGTTTCCTGAGTGCAAAGAGCTCCTTGCATCTAGTGCACACGTAAGACCTCTCACCAACTGAGAGAAAATCATACATTTGACACTCAATGCAAAAAAACTAGAAAGCCCCCATCTCGCTCCTGGACTGGTGTCTGCATCTTAGTTTTAAGTTTGTATGTAGGTATTTAAGTGATTTACTTACTTAGGTTTGCTGGGGATACTTATACTAATAAAACAATACCTAATACTTTTAATGGACTTTGTTCACCTCAAGATTAATTATTTTCAGGTCCTTACTGTATGCCTGATGAAGATAAACAGCTGTACTTGAGAGTGAATATGGGCACCACCTATCCTTTAAGAGGTTTAAGCACCTATAAAACTACGATTATCCCAGGGGTGGGTGGTTGTCAGGGAGGGAAAGAAGACATTAAAAGTTGGCTGCTACATAGTGCCCTGTCCTGTGCTTCTAAGGTAAAGTCTTACCAATTTCCTGGGTGATTCACACAGCCCTTGGTTTCATAGAAGGGGCCTTTTAAATTGCCCCTTTGATCTGTCACTTGACAACTTCAAAGATCTTTTGCCTCCTAATTGGAAGGGCTCTTTGTAAAGGTTACTAGAAAAAAAATTATTTTTCTTTCTACTCAAAGACTATTCTACTTGTATGCTAAGCTATATTCTGATTTGATGTAAGTAAAAAAGCTCTCTAGAAACAAATTTAATTTAATAACTATTTACTTTATTTTACTTTCTAGGTTAAGCTATACTCTGATTTGATTTGATTAAATGAAAAGCTCTCTAGAAACAAATTTATTTCAAAGTTTATTTACTCTTATTTTATGTTCTATGCTAAGCCATACTCTGCTTTGACTTAAATACAAAGCTCATTGGTGGTCCTATACGCCTTCATAACCTGCGACTGATTCTAGATAAAGGTAACCGGGAAATTCTGATACAATATCTGCCACAGTTGATTTATACGATCATGACTGTGAAGACTAAATTCCTGCTGTTCCCGGAGATCATCTGTTAGAGGTGAGTAACTACGCTATCTCCACGAACAAGCAGGAATGTAGTCTTCACATATGGGGACTCCCCAGCTGAAAGATGCCAAGGGGTGACCCCAGCAAGCTGCGAACCCAGGTGAGATGGGTCATGCTTCCTCCCATGGACCTCTGGCATCCAAACCATGGATGGTGGGTAGGAGTTCTATTAAGTATGGAAGAGATGCTGGAGAACAGCCTGGCCAAACGAGGCATCCCGACGGGAGTGCTTGTCTAAACAGTAGTGGGCTGTGAAGGTGTGTACCAAAGCCCAAGTGGCTGCTTTGCAGATGTTATCCATAGACACAGAACAAAGGTTAGCCGTTGAGGCTGCCATTACTCTCACATTGTGAACTGTGACATGGCCCTCGAGAGAAAGTCCCTTACTCTGATATGTATAGGATATGCAATCTGCAATCCAATTTGACAGAGTTCTTTTGGAAACTGGAAGTCCCAAATGACTAGAGTCAAAAGCCACAAAAAGCTGAGAAGATTTTCTATGTGGCTTAGTTCTTTGGAGATAAAAGGCTAAGGCTCTTTTACAAGCCAATGTGTGAAGATTCCTTTCCGCATTAGAGGCATGAGGCCTAGGGAAGAATATAGGAAGATAAACAGACTGGTTTAAATGGAAAGGCAAAACCACCATTGACATAAAGTGAGGATGAGTCCTGAGGACTACTTTATCATGGTGGAACCTTGTATTAGGAGGGTCAGCTACTGACGCCTATAGTTCACTAATGCATCTTGCAGAAGTGATGGCAATTGGGAAAAAAACTTTTCATGAAAGAAATTTTAGGTCTGAAGTGGCTAAAGGTTCAAAGGGTGGTTTCATAAGCTGACCAAGAACAAGATTTAGATCCCATGCCACCGGTGGTGGTTTAATGGGAGGTTTTGTTAAGAGTAGGCTTCTCATAAATCTTGATACAAGTGGATGAAAGGAAATAGGTTGTCCATTGAAAGGTTTATGAAAAGCAGCAATAGCACTAAGATGGACTCTCACTGAATTGGTCTTCAGATCAGAAGTTGATAATTGGAGGAGATACTCTAGTAGCGACTCTACAGGTATCAAAAGGGGGTTAAGTCCCTTTTGTGAACACCAGACAGAGAACCTTTTCCACTTAAAAGCATAGGAACGTCTTGTGTAAGGTTTTCTGGAAGCCAGAAGGATATCCTTTACCTGTTGAGAAAGGTTAATATCCTGGAATTCTAGGTTTTCAGTAACCAGGCCCTGAGATGTAGGGACTGGGGATTGGGATGTAGTAAGCATCCGTCCTCCTGAGATAGAAGATCTGGAGCATTCCCCAACTCCAGAGGAGTGGTTTGAGAGAGATGCAAAAGAAGAGGATACCACATTTGTCATGGCCAACATGGAGCTATGAGTATCATACGACCTCTAGTCTCTCTGAAGTTTGAATAAAATTTTGGGAATGAGGGGAATGGGTGGGAAGGCATCCATAGAGGAAGTCCTGACCCCAGTGCAGTAGGAAAGCATCTCTTGCCTGACAGCTGTGAGCCGGGATACTGGAACAGAATCGGGGAAGCTTGGCATTCTGTGGACTTGCATAGAGGTCTATATCTGGTGATCCCCAGATCTGAAATACTCGAGGAAGCTGGTATGAATGGATGGACCACTCGTGTGGCAGCAGTATTTGACTGAGTCTGTCTGCCCATAAGTTTTGAATGCCCGGAAGGTATACCGCAAACAGGTGAATTTGCAACTCTCTGGTGAGGGCCCATGGTCGCAAAGCTTCGTTGCATAGCAACAGAGAGCCTGTTCCACCTTGCTTGTTCACATAGAACATAGCTACCTGATTGTCGGTTTGGACCAAGAACTGTTTTATTGCTGAGATGGGTTTGAAAGACTTGAAGAGCACTGAAAATGGCTCTCAACTCTAGGAGGTTTATGTGAAGGGAAACCTCCTGTGAGGTCCAAAACCCCTGAGTGGAGAGATCGTGCAAGTGGGCCCCCCAACCCATCTTGGACGCATCTGTTGCTAGGGTGGCCTGATATAGAGGCTGCTGGAAAGGAGAGCCTACAAGGAGGTTTTCTAGAGATTGCCACCACTGCAGGGACGATATCAGACGTGTGGTGTTTCTGATCTTGTCCATTAACTGACCCGAGACCTGTGACCATTGAGAGGATAGGGTCCACTGGGCTGCTCGCATGTGGAGGTGAACATAGGGAACCACATGGACAGTGGATGCCATGTGTCCAAGAAGTTGAAGCATCTCTCGAGCAGTAAGGAACACTTTCATAGATGCTTGAGATGCCAGTTGTATTATTCGTAGACAATGTGGCTGTGGCAGGAAAGCCTTTGCCGTGTGTCTAGACGAGCCCCTATGAATTCACGAGATTGAGAGGGGGTGAGATGAGATTTTGGGAGGTTGTTGACCAGTCCCGTATTGAAGAATTCTCATTGCTCGAGAAAGAGCGAAGCTGGCCTCTGGAGCTGTCGATGCTCGAATGAGCCAATCGTCTAAGTAAGGGAAAGCGTAGTTACTCACCTGTAACAGGTGTTCTCCAGGAGCAGCAGGAATCAGTCCTCACTTATGGGTGACGTCGGCGCCGACGGAGCCCTCGCGAAGCAATTTTCCCCAGCTTTCAAAGAAAGCCTTTGGGAATTGCAGCGCGCATGCGCGGTCGTCTTCCCGCCCGAAGGTGCCATCTTAGCCAGTCAGATGACATAGCTAAAAAAGACAGCATAAAAATTTGCAAAAAGAACATAAGCAGACGATTGCAACTCCAAGGGGAGGAGGGAGGGTAGTGAGGACTGATTCCTGCTGCTCCTGGAGAACACCTGTTACAGGTGAGTAACTACGCTTTCTCCAGGACCAAGCAGGAAGTCAGTCCTCACTTATGGGACTCCCAAGCTCAAGGCTACCGGAGACCCTAAGCACAAAAATGAGCTCCCTCTAGCTCAGCAGCACAGAAGGATAGAATCTTCGCTGAATTATCACCCACCGGTAGCCCACATCCGGGATGGAGGGTAGGAGTTGCTCAGACCTCAAAGAGATTACGGAGGACTGCCTGTCCGAAAGCACTGTCCCTACGGGACTCCCTCTCGAGACAGTAATGGACCGCAAAAGTCTGGCTCGAAGACCAAGTAGCGGCCCGGCAGATGTCTGCCAGCGGAACAGAGCGGAGGTAAGCCACTGACGTGGCCTTTGCCCGAACGCAATGAGCCGTGACTCGACTTTCTAAGGCGAGTCCGGCTGCCCCATAAGCCCAAGAGATACAGTCCGCAACCCAGATGGACAGAGTACGCTTGGAGACCGGGAGTCCCAATTTATTGGGGTCAAAAGACACAAAAAGCTGAGCAGCTTTACGGTGCTCCCGCGTACGGTCAAGGTAGAAGTTCAATGCCCTTCTACAGTCCAGGGTATGGAGGACCGTCTCAGCTCGGCTGGAGTGTGGTCTGGGAAAGAAGGTTGGAAGTACCACCTCCTGATTCATGTGAAAAGGGGAGACCACTTTAGGCAGAAACTTTGGGTGAGTCCGTAGGACTACCCTATTCTTGTAGAATCGAGTGTAGGGGGGATCAGACACGAGGGCCTGCAATTCACTTACGCGCCTAGCGGAAGTGAGGGCTATCAAGAACAGTGTTTTCCAAGACAGAAAACGGAGAGAACATGTAGCCATAGGTTCAAAAGGCGGACAGGTGATCCGCTGCAAAACCACATTCAGGTCCCAGTCCGGCGCTGGCGGGCGCAGAGGTGGTTTAAGTAGAAGGAGACCTCGGAGAAACCTCGCTACGAGAGGGTCGTTGGAGAGAGGTCTGCCGTCCACCGGCACATGATGTGCTGAAAGAGCACTGAGGTGAACTTTGACGGAGTTGGACTTAAGTCCCAGATTAGAGAGGTGTAGCAAGTACTGTAAGATCACCGACACCGGGCAGGAGAAGGGATCCTGAGACTGTTGGGAACACCAGATTGCAAAGCGACGCCATTTAAGGGCGTAGCATTTGCGGGTAGAAGGCCGTCGCGAAGCCAAGACGACCTCCTCCACCTCCGCCGGCAAGAGAAGAGGAGCAAGGACTACCCTTTCAGCAGCCAGGCCATGAGGTTGAGAGACCTGAGGTTGGGGTGCAGTAGGGACCCCTGATCCTGAGTGAGGAGATCCGGTTGTACCCCCAGAGGGATTGGATCCTCCACCGCCAGTTGCAGCAGGAGCGGAAACCACGGCTGCCTGGGCCAGCGAGGGGCCACCAGGATCATGAAGGCTTTGTCTCGGAGAACCTTGAAAAGAGTCCGAGAGACTAACGGGATGGGAGGGAAAGCGTACAGAAGGCTCCCCGACCATGAGATCAGAAAAGCGTCCGCCGCAACCCGAAGGGGGTGTGGCTGACGAGAGCAGAAGCGAGGAAGCTGCCGGTTGTGAGGACTGGCAAAGAGATCCACCGTGGGGAGGCCCCACCTGAGGAAGAGCTTCTGAACGATCAAGGGATCCAGACGCCACTCGTGCGGCTGGAGGACCCTGCTGAGTTTGTCCGCCAGGCAATTTTCTTGGCCCGGGAGATAAACTGCCTTGAGGAGAATGCCGTGACTGACGGCCCAAGAGCAGAGCTTCTGTGCCTCCCGGCAGAGGAGGAAGGAGCCCGTGCCCCCCTGCTTGTTCACATAGAACATGGCAACTTGATTGTCCGTCTGGACAAGGACGGACTGTTGGGAGGTCAGGTGGGAGAAGGCCCTGAGAGCTAGGCGGATCGCCCTGAGCTCCAGGAAGTTGATCTGCTGAGCAGACTCCCACTTGGTCCAGAGGCCCTGAGTACGTGCCTCTTGGCAATGTGCTCCCCAGCCCAGGAGGGATGCATCGGTGGTCAGCACCCGGGTCGGCTGAGGTGACTGGAAAGGCATTCCCAATATCAGGTTCGGCTGCCGGAGCCACCACCGGATAGACGAGACCAGCGGCTCGGAGACGCGCACAAGGTCTGCTAGGCCGCCTGTGGCTTGTCGCCACTGCCGGCGGAGACACCATTGAGCAGACCGCATATTCAGGCGGGCATTGGGGGTCACATGGACGGTGGAAGCCATATGGCCGAGCAGTCTCAGGAAGCGCCTGGCGGAGACCAGGGGCTGGCTGCGAAAGCGGTCGGCTAGGTCCATGAGCCGCTGAGCCCTGTCGAGCGGTAGGTACGCTCGCGCCTGAGGAGTGTGCAGCCTTGCGCCGATGAACTCGAGATCCTGTGAGGGGAGCAAAGTGGACTTTGCGAAGTTTATGACAAAGCCCAAGTGCTGCAGCAGAGTCACCGTGCGGCACGTGGCGTTGGTGACCTCCTGAGCGGACGCTGCTCTGATGAGCCAGTCGTCGAGGTACGGAAAGACATAGAGGCCGTGAAGCCGGAGATGGGCCGCCACGACCGCGAGACATTTTGTGAAGACTCGCGGTGCGGAGGACAGGCCAAAGGGCAGTACTCTGTACTGGTAATGATTTCCTGCCACCACAAACCTTAGGTATTGGCGGTGGCTTGGGTGGATGAGGATGTGCGTGTAGGCATCCTTTAGATCCAAGGAGCATAGCCAATCTCCCTGCTGGAGGTAGGGCAGAAGGATTCCAAGGGTAAGCATTTTGAACTTCTCCCGCACAAGGAACTTGTTGAGGTTGCGCAAGTCCAGGATGGGTCTGAGGCCTCCTGTTCTCTTTGGTATCAGAAAATACCTTGAATAGAAGCCTTGACCTCTCAGGTGGTGTGGCACCGGTTCCACCGCCTGTTCCTGCAGAAGACCTGCTAACTCCTGAAGGAGCAACTCCCTGTGCAGAGGGGGGCGCGGAGGCTCTCCCGGAAAATAGGAGGGAGGGACCTGATGGAAGTGGAGAAGGTAGCCCTCTCGCACGACCTGAAGCACCCAGGCATCTGCGGTGATGCTGGACCACCTGTGGGCGAAGTGAACCAGCCGGCCTCCGGTGCTGGGGGGAACCAGCGGTCGGAGCGAGGCTATGCTGAGCGAGTCAAAAACCCCCACCCTGCTGAGCAGGGGCTGGTGGTGCAGGCTTGGGGGCTTGCTGCCTACGGGACCCGTTACCCCGTCCCTTGGCCTGCTGGCCCTGTTGGGGAGCTGCAGGGGCCTGATAATGGGGGTATTGTTTGTAGGCAGCTGCCTTCCTCGGGTAAAAGGACTTTTTTCCCGAGCCCTTCTTTTTCTGGGAAGGGGCGGAGGTCTTCCTAGAAAGCCTGGTCCTGGTGAGAGTCTCAGTCTCAATTTGTGCAGCCTTTTCCGCCATGGGCTTGCCAAAGAGGTTTTCGCCTCGGCAGGGGACATCGACCAACTTGTCCTGTACCCAGGGCTCTAGGTCGGACGACTGAAGCCAAGCCTGTCGGCGGGCACCGATGCCGGCTGCGGCTACTCGAGCCGAGGCTTCAAAGCCATCATAGGCTGCTCGGGACATGAACTTTGAGCATTCCCGAATACCCGTGGACAAGGCTAGGAACCTCCGCAAGGGCTCCTCGGAGAGACCAGCGGAGAATCCGGCTAGCTCTTTAGCCAGATCCCTGAGATACATGCCCATGTATAGCTGGTAAGTCTGGACACGACAGGCGAGCATAGAGCCCTGGAAGCACTTCTTGCCAAGGCCATCCAGGTTACGGGCCTCCCTTCCAGGAGGCACCGAGGAGTGCATCTTCTGGCTCTTAAGACGATGCATGGCCGATTCCACTACCATGGAATGGTGTGGCAGCTGTGCCTTTTGAAAGCCAGGGCTCTTGCGGACTCGATAGATAGAATCGACCCGCTTGCTCAGGACCGGCGAGGAGGCCGGACTCTCCCACATGCGGAAGAGTAGTCGTTCCAGCATAGGAGGAACCGGCACAGTAAAGTGTTCCCTCGCGGGAGAGTCATACTGGAGGGCGTCGAGCTCTTCGGCTCGAGGCTCCTCCTCGGGATCCGCAGGGAAGGCCAAAGCCTTGGCCATATCCCTAACGAAGTCCGAGAACCGGGCATCCTCCGGGGGGGACTGCTTCCGAGGCTCGGACTCCGGAGAGTCCGATGGGACACACCGAGTCCGGAAAGAATCAGGTGACTCTTCCTCCTCAGACTCCCAGACCGACTCCGACGAGGACTCGGTGGGGTCGGCCCGGGCAGGGTGTGGCGCCAGCCGCCCCGACGCCGAGGGAGTCGGCGTCGGCGACCTCGGTCCCGAACGGGAGGCCGAGGGCGACCTCGACCGAGGATCGACTCGAGTTCTCATCGACTCGAGGATCGGCTCGGTCTCCGGGGTCGACTTGGACGTCGACGTCCCGGCGGTCGGGGCAGCGACGCCAGCGAAGCCAGCGAGCAGTGCCCGCTGCTGGTCCATGAAGGCAGACAGTCTGCTCTCCAAGGCCGTCAACCTGAGGCCGAGCTCAGGTGACCCAGCAGCCCCCGACTCGGGCCCCGACGGCGTCGGGCCCGACGTCGGCTGTCGCGGAGGCGAGTCCAGAAGGACTACAGGACTTACCCGGGCAGGCATCTCCGACTCCAGGCGAGGTCGCTTCGGGAGGTGTTCCTTCTCCAAGGACCCGGGGCGGCTGTCGGGGCTATGCGACCTGGCCCTCGCGGAGCCAGGAGCGTCCACCGACGCCGCCCTCGCGGGTTTTTCCTTCCGACGATGGTCCCGGAGGGAGAACCCGGTCGGAGGAGCTCCGGCGACGGTCCGAGCTGGAGCCTTTCGACACGGAGGCCTCCGACGAGGTCCGGGTACGGCTGGGGTCAGCGAAGATTCTCTCGCGCTGATGCCGCCGACTTCTCAACGCCTTCGAGGACAGTTTGCTGCAGGGCCCACAGATCAGTTCCTCATGATCCGGGCCCAGGCAGCGGAGGCAAAAGTCGTGTGTGTCGGTTAGTGACATATTTCGGTCACACCGACCACACCGCTTAAAGCCACTGGCAGCCATCGGGGGAAAAAGGGCCCCTGCGAGGTCAAAGGACCGGGCTGCCAGGGAAAACGAAAACGAAAGCTGACTAAGTCAGAAAAACCGAAAAAACGGAAGAGGACTCGAGACCGGCGTCGCGAGTCCGGGCGGGAAAACGATCGGCGTCGAACCGAAAGAAAAAAGTATAAAATAAAGAGGAAAATCAACTTTTTCGCGGGGACAAGACGGGGACGTCTGTAGGGCTCCGCGGAAAAAAAGAAGACTGGCTAAGATGGCACCTTCGGGCGGGAAGACGACCGCGCATGCGCGCTGCAATTCCCAAAGGCTTTCTTTGAAAGCTGGGGAAAATTGCTCCGCGAGGGCTCCGTCGGCGCCGACGTCACCCATAAGTGAGGACTGACTTCCTGCTTGGTCCTGGAGAAGATGAATATTCCCAGAGTCCTCATAAATGCTGCTACCACTGCCATGCATTTTGTGAAGACTCTTGGAGCAGAGGCTAGTCCGAAAGGAAGAACTCTGTACTGGAAGTGTCTTCCTTGGACCATGAATCAAAGGAAATTCCTGTGATCTGAGTGGATGAGAATATGCGTGTACGCATCTCTTAGATCTAGAGAACATAGCTAGTCCTGACTTTGAAGGTATGGTAGAAGTGTCCCAAGGGAGATCATTTTGAACTTTTCTCGGAACAAATATTTGTTTAATTCTCTGAGGTCTAGTATAGGCCTGTGTCCCTCTGTCTTCTTTGGAATAAGAAAATAGGGGGAGTAAAACCCTGTCCCCTGTTGGGGTATTTATTTATTTTTATTTATTTGCATTCTCTTATATACCGCGCTATTCTGCATCAGTGCGGTTTACATTGAACAAACTGAAATTACATTGAACAGGGCATTATAACTTGGAGATAACTATTTTACAGGGAACATGGGCTATGGAGGGTTAAGTGGCTTGCCCAAGACCACAAGGAGCACCTGTGGGACTAGAAACCCCAGTCCTTCCGGCCCAAGGTTGCTGTCCTCTAGTGGGATTTGAACCCCCGACCTTCCGGCCTGAAGTACCTTGCCCCAACCACTAGGCCACTCCTCCACTCCTATGGGTACTTCTTCGATTGCTCCTTGAGCAAGAAATGATGTGACTTCCTGCCACAAAAGGTTGGTGGCAGGGGCCTGAGAATTGAACTGTTTTATTATTGTAGGTGGGAGGCAAGTTAAGAAAATGAAGCTTGTACCCCAGTCATTCAATGGACAGAGTCCAGTTTTCTGATGCTATTTGTTGCCAACTTTTGGCAAAATGGCATAGTCTTCCTGGAATGGTTAAGGGTTCTGGACTTTTCAGGGGCAGAATGACTAAGTTATCTAGGTAGAAGTCAAAGACCCTGAGGGGGCTGGGTCTGTTGGGCCGGTTGAGCTCTTTGAGCTTGCAGCTTTCTTTGCTGTCTGTTCTGTTGCTGCCCCTTCTGGGGAACATGAAGCGGACAGTGGCTTTGATGGGTGTAAGATGGGTAAGGTTTCTTTTTCTTACTGAAAAAGGGTTTTTTGAATGTTTTCTTCTTTGCTGGGTTGGCTGAAGACTTTGATAGTCTGTTCAAGGTAGTATTTTCAGATTCAAGCTGATTAGCCTTGTCCTGCCAGTCCTTGCCAAAGAGATTTTCTCCTGTACAAGGAATGTTTCCCAGCTTTTCTTGCACCCACTATTCTAAGTCTGATGCTTGAAGCCAAGCAAAACGATGTGCTCCTATGGATATAGCAGAGATTCTGCAAATACATTCAAAGCAATCAAAGGTAGCACGGTTCATAAATTTAGAGACATTCTGGGTGTGTTTGACCAGAATAAGGTAGGCTGTTCTTTTTTCCTCAGAGACACAAGGGCTAATGAGCTCTAAGTCTTTTGTGACTTCTTCCAGGAACATTCCCATATAAAGAATGTAGGAACTGATCCTGGCTGATAGCATGGAGGATTGAAAACATCGACGCCCAAAGGCATCGAATGTCCTGGATTCCCAGCCTGGAGGATTAGAAGAATGTGTTTTAGCACTCTTGATTCTTCGCATGGCCGATTCCAGTACCATTGAATGGTGTGGTAACTGAGTTTTTTGAAAACTAGGACAACTTGGCACTCGGTTCATAGTGTCAAGGCGTCAGGAATGTGAAGATATTGTTAAAGGAGTTTCCCACATTCTCAACATCAGATCATGTAAGATCTTGTGAATGGGAAGCATAGCTGCCTCCTTGGGAGCCACAGGGTATTGTAGAATTCTTAATTCTTCTGCCCTAGGTTCCTTTTCTGGAATCACAGTGATTGCAAGACCCTTTGCTAAATCACATATGAAATCCATAAATCACATATGAAATCCTGGAAGGACATATCTTCTGGAGGAGATATCCTGCGTTGAGAAGGAGGTGAATCCTATAGTAGGTTCGCTTTGGTACCGGTAGAATCGTCAGAGTCATCAGAATCAGAAGACTCAAAGGCACTCTGTACCGGGTGCTCCCGTAACGCATGATATCGGTACCGCTCAAAGTCGGTACCGAAATGTCTCGGTTCCTGATTCCCGATACCCGAGATAGACTCAAGGCTCGGCATGGCGGAGAAGTAGTCCTGTCGAAGCAGGTACTGTCAGTACCGGTACCGATGTCGGTAATGTCGTGAGGGCTACCCTGGTGGCTAGTAGAGGTCAGGGTAGGTCAGACACAAAAATTATAAAGTTGAGATTGGCAAGTATTCCAAAGGCCCAATTGACTTTTGGTCCTAGTAGTTTCCTTGATACCAATCTTCAATGAAAACAACTGCTCAGAGTGGTGGGAAAAATAAAAAGGCTTTTTATTTCCCTTCTTCGCAATGGTTCAAATGATTGGAATACAACTATAAAGCAAAATGTCCTTACTTCAGGTGAGGAAAAGAAAAACTCAGGTTTAAAGCAAAAACTGTTACTTTCACAGGACTGGTGCTATTTACACAAAACAAGAATGTTCAATTCAGCAAGTCACACAGCTCACAAGCCTGACAAGGATTCTAGGCTTCCTGTAACACAGTATGTACAATCCATTTCTGGATCTGAAATATCCCCTGCTAGTTCCACTTGCATTGGCTCATCTTCCGAGGCCTCTGAATCTGTGTCCCTGGTTTCAGGTAAAATATATTCAGGCTTTTTATACAGTTCCTGTATCACTTCCCAAAGTTCTTGGCTAAGCCTAGGGCGTCGGCTATGTGCTGTTTTATACTGAAAAGAATCCTCTTTATTCAGAGGTTTTATAGCAGCTCTATTCAAACATTTTTCATTCAGAACTTTCTTCTTAGGTAAACATTTTTCATACCTTGTATCGTAGGAACCTTCAGACAAACGGTTTTCTTCTACTGCCTGTCTTTTCCATACAGCAGCTTTCTGAAGTCTTTTTCCAGGAAAGTATGGTTTACCTTGTGAGGTTGGAGTCCCTTCTCCAAGTGAAGGTCTGGGCCTGTACCGGCTTAGCTTCTGGCTAGCCTGTGCAGCACGGCTTAGGTTCTCCAGCTGTCTCTCATTTGACTTTAGACTACAGTTGCAGCAATGCTTTCGCCTCTCTGGACAAACAGCTCTCACTCTTGTTTGAGTTGAGACCTTCCCAGGTTCTTCATTAGCTCCAGGGAAATCGCCTTCCACTCGGGGTGGTTTGCTAGCGGTAGAGTAATCAGGTTTCCATTCTAACCTCTTTCTCTCTGCGCTGCAAGTGATCCTTCCCTTGCTTCTGCTGGACTTGCCTCCTTGGCCTGCTTCTCTTTCTCCACTGCTGCTCTTCTCTCTGTCCTTCCTGCCGACCTCCTTGCCGACCTGTCTCCTGCCGAACTCCTTCCTGCTGAACTGTCTCCAGTCTTCCACACTCTCCTTAAGAAGCACTCCTGCCTTCGAGGATTGGAAGCTGGCTGGCATTACCTTGTGACTAGCGGGGCGTGGCTCCTCAGTGTCTCTGAAGTTGCTCTGGCTCCCTCTAGCTGGTTCCTCTGAATAATGAAGCTTGTGCGCATCTTTTTCTCCGTTTAAAACATTTTCTTTTCTTTCAAGAGGGTCTGCTGCATGACACATCCCCCTTCTTAAAATATTACGGGCTGGGGAAGCCTCTTCTACGCAGCACGTAATACGCGATACCGCGACCTTCTGCAGCTGACTGACACTATGCTTCAATCGACTGTTGTCCGCTTGTATCACTTCAGGGTGGAATATGTTTTCAGCAGAAGCTAGCAAAACTAACCGTTCATGCCAGGGCTGAAGAACGTTGACATGATAGACTTGTTTATGTCCTTTTGTATCTTGAACCAAGTAGGAAGTACATCCAACGGGCTTAATTACCGTGTGAGGCCCCTTCCACTGGGCTTCAAACTTGGGAGTAGCGCCAGATACTAAGACCATCACCTTCTCTCCGACCTTCAGTTGTCTGGGTTTTGCATGCCGATCATAGTATTGCTTTTGTTTTCGTTGACTTTCTTTCAGTTTCTCACCTGCAAACCGGGAGGTTCGTTCCAGGCGAGTCCTTAGGTTCTTCAGAAACAGGGGTACGCCTATTTCCTCATCAAGGGGTTCAGTCCATTGTTCTCTCAAGACATCTAATATGCCTCTGGGTGCTCATCCATACATAAGCTCATAGGGCGAGGTACCCAATGAACTTTGTTTTCTTTCTCTAGAAGCATATAAGACAAATGGCAACATGGTGTCCCACTCCGTCATTTGGCCATCCAAAGCTCGTCGAAGCATTTGTTTTATGCTCTGGTTTAACCGTTCCACCAAGCCATTGCATTGGGGGTGGTAGGCGGCAGTCTTTATGTGGTGGATGCCAAAAGCGTCCCATACCTGGGCGAGATACTTTGATAAAAAGTTACTACCCCTGTCAGTTAAAACTTCCTGTGGGAACCCCACGTCGCAGAATAATTTGATTAATTCCACAGCAATGCACTTTGCTGAAATATTTCTCAGGGGGACTGCCCATGGGAAACATGTAGCCTGGTCAATAATCACGAGGATGTATTGGAATCCTCTTTGAGTTTTGATAAGGGGTCCTACTATATCTATGGCAAGTCTCCTTACTGGGTCCGAGATTATGGGCATCGGAATTAGTGGTACTTCAGGTGGCCGGTTAGGAGTTACTCTTTGACATGATGCACAAGATTCACAGAAGCGAGTCGTTTCTCGGAAGACTCCCGGCCAATAAAATCTGGCTAAAATCTGATCAAGGGTGCCTTGTGCTCCCTTATGACCCCCTACTGGATGGTCATGGGCCAGATGTAAAACCAGTGACTTAAAAGTATTTGGGACCACTAACTGCTTCCGAACAGTTCCAGTTCAAAGGTCCTTACTCTCCCGATACAGTATGTCCTCCTACATAATAAATCTGGGGAAAGAATCCTTTTCTTCCCGAGCATGCTCAAGTGCACGAGCTAGTGCAGGGTCTGCCCTTTGTTCCATCTTGAAGGAGGGGAACTTTTCCATCAAGTCTGCAGGTACCCACGGCATCCCTTTTCCAGCTTCCAGCTCGGCTCTACCCTGAGAGCGGCACCTTCTTTCTCTCCGTCTCTCAGCCTTGGATTTTCTTTCCCTCCTCAAGGGGTCGCCCATTAAGTCTTCGTGTGAAGGAAGGTCTCCTAAAGAGGTATCTCTAGAACATGAGGGCTTTTCAGCATTCTGGGTATGCGAACGTGTGGAAACTAGAGCTGCCTTAGGATCTGTAGTATTCTTTATGTTTCTCTGCTGAGGACTGAGATTTACAGTAGGCTTATGGCGAATGCAAGTGGCACTTAGCACTTCCTGTGGAGATAAGCCCCTTTTTAGACTCCTCCTGAACTGTGGCCAATCACGGCCTAATACCAGCTCTTGGGGTAGCCTAGGCACAACCACTACTAGCATTTCTTTCTCAATGCCTAGTCCCTTAACCCATAATTTATACTCCGGATAGCGGGTAGCCGCTCCGTGTATGCATTTTATTTTGACATTTCCTTCTGGCTGTTCTGGAACTGACAATCCCTGATCCCTGATCACAAACTATAATCTTTTTGAAATCATCGTTTGGTCAGCTCCAGAATCTAGAAGTGCTTTTGCATTTATTCCCTGAATTTTTACATTCAAAACAAAGCCTTCACGTATTGTTTTTGGGCCTTCTCCCACAAGAGCAGTACGTGAATAACACTCCTGTTTCAGGTGTCCTTTCTTACCGCATGAAAAACATTTCTTAGTATTTTCTTTCACTAAAGGCTTATAACTTTTCGAACCACTATACAGAGGTTGGGAGAGACTTTCTAATTTCTGCGCCTCCATACCTACTACCAATTTGGGAGTTCCCACCTTGGGCTGGGTGACTCTCTCCGCTTCCAAATATCGCTCCGTGAGAGCTATCGCCTCCGCAGTGGTACGGCAATTCTGTAGAATTAGAAAGTTCTGTACCCTATTTGGTATAGCAGACATATACTGTTCCAGTATTATCTCGTCCATTAAAGTATCTACAGTTTTCTTTTCAGGCTGTAGCCATTTGTTCGCTAGACCATGTATCCGGTGACCAAGGGCCTTGGGCGTTTCATCTGCCCTAAGGGAAGTGGCTCTAAACATCCTATTATATGACAAAGGTGTAAGGCCTAAACGATCCCTAATAGCTGTGACTTCCTCCTCATAGGTATTAGCTAGAGCAGGTGGCATCGCCCTGTAAGCATCTAGCGCTTCCACCGTGAGGGACGCTGCAAGGCGAATGGCCCATTGCTCAGGTGGCCAATTAGCAGAGCATGCAATCCTACTGAATGAATCCAAAAAAACATCGACATCATCATTAGGACTTAGCTTCCCTACAATGAGATCATTGCATGTCCACTGTCCATTTACTGGATTGGTTGGTCCGGCTGCCTGCAACTTCTCCGCGTTGGCCTTTGCCAGAGCCTCTCGCTGTTGAGCCAACCAGTTCTCCATGGTCTGTAGGACCGGCAGTTGTTGCGCTTGCATGGCTTGGAGGGCCTGCGCTTGGTTTTTCAGTGCAATCTCAGCTTGTTCATCAAACTGGTGCGCCATCCAGGCACAAAGCTCCTTCGGTTCCATGCTGCACCTGTAAAGAGACACAAGAAGAAAAAGAAACCAAGTGCGGTTCCACTAACAAGAGCTCTTTTTCTTTCTTTTTTTTTCAGACTTCCCCCTGATATCCAACACTACTCGGGCATATTTACATTTTACCTGACATTCGTGTTGAATCAGCTTTGGAATATTAGTTGCTGCCCCTCTCCGCAGCTCTCCGCTTCTAGAGTTAGCAACAGGATTTTCGCCTTTCAGGATTTTTACCATCCGTTCCGGATTTCAGTTATTCCATCCCAGGTTTTCTCCTTCCAATCCGGTTTACAGCTGATCTGTTCCGGGTTTTGTTTTTCCACTCCGGTTTCTCAGGTAGTTCAGTCCGGGTCTTATTTTTTTAAACTTAGGAGTTTTATTTTCCTTTTCTTTTGCAGTTGTAGGCACCAATCAAAAATATCCAACAACTACGCCATTTATGTCGTGAGGGCTACCCTGGTGGCTAGTAGAGGTCAGGGTAGGTCAGACACAAAAATTATAAAGTTGAGATTGGCAAGTATTCCAAAGGCCCAATTGACTTTTGGTCCTAGTAGGTTCCTTGATACTAATCTTCAATGAAAACAACTGCTCAGAGTGGTGGGAAAAATAAAAAGGCTTTTTATTTCCCTTCTTCGCAATGGTTCAAATGATTGGAATACAACTATAAAGCAAATTGTCCTTACTTCAGGTGAGGAAAAGAAAAACTCAGGTTTAAAGCAAAAACTGTTACTTTCACAGGACTGGTGCTATTTACACAAAACAAGAATGTTCAATTCAGCAAGTCACACAGCTCACAAGCCTGACAAGGATTCTAGGCTTCCTGTAACACAGTATGTACAATCCATTTCTGGATCTGAAATATCCCCTGCTAGTTCCACTTGCATTGGCTCATCTTCCGAGGCCTCTGAATCTGTGTCCCTGGTTTCAGGTAAAATATATTCAGGCTTTTTATACAGTTCCTGTATCACTTCCCAATGTTCTGGGCTAAGCCTAGGGCGTCAGCTATGTGCTGTTTTATACTGAAAAGATTCCTCTTTATTCAGAGGTTTTATAGCAGCTCTATTCAAACATTTTTCATTCAGAACTTTCTTCTTAGGTAAACATTTTTCATACCTTGTATCGTAGGAACCTTCAGACAAACGGTTTTCTTCTACTGCCTGTCTTTTCCATACAGCAGCTTTCTGAAGTCTTTTTCCAGGAAAGTATGGTTTACCTTGTAAGGTTGGAGTCCCTTCTCCAAGTGAAGGTCTGGGCCTGTACGGGCTTAGCTTCTGGCTAGCCTGTGCAGCACGGCTTAGGTTCTCCAGCTGTCTCTCATTTGACTTTAGACTACAGTTGCAGCAATGCTTTCGCCTCTCTGGACAAACAGCTCTCACTCTTGTTTGAGTTGAGACCTTCCCAGGTCCTTCATTAGCTCCAGGGAAATCGCCTTCCACTCAGGGTGGTTTGCTAGCGGTAGAGTAATCAGGTTTCCATTCTAACCTCTTTCTCTCTGCGCTGCAAGTGATCCTTCCCTTGCTTCTGCTGGACTTGCCTCCTTGGCCTGCTTCTCTTTCTCCACTGCTGCTCTTCTCTCTGTCCTTCCTGCCGACCTCCTTGCCGACCTGTCTCCTGCCGAACTCCTTCCTGCCGAACTGTCTCCAGTCTTCCACACTCTCCTTAAGAAGCACTCCTGCCTTCGAGGATTGGAAGCTGGCTGGCATTACCTTGTGACTAGCGGGGCGGGGCTCCTCAGTGTCTCTGAAGTTGCTCTGGCTCCCTCTAGCTGGTTCCTACGAATAATGCAGCTTGTGCGCATCTTTTTCTCCGTTTAAAACATTTTCTTTTCTTTCAAGAGGGTCTGCTGCATGACAGTACCGATACCCGTTGAACCGTCTGTAGCGGTCTTAGCGGTACCGAAGCTGCTAAGAGGGACGCTAGACTGCGTTCAATAGCGAGGATTCTCTTATCCATCGCTCCTGCCGATGCCTGGGTGTCGGTACCTGTGGAAGCGGCTACGATCCCAGAACATGGCACCAGTAGTTCTGCAGAGGTGGAAGCCTCTGGAACATCCTGGAGCCCTGCTAATGCTTTGCAGCCTGAAGACTCCCGCTGGGGCTGTTTTGCCGGTGAACTATCCTCGAGGGCAATGCCAGTGGCATCTCGATACTTTGAAGGAGATTTACCCTTCGAGGACCGGCCAGTCTTAGAAGACTTAAGTTTAGTTACCTGAGATCCATGGGAGGAAGATGAAGCCCTGGAAGACGTCAATGCAAGTGACATCGTATCGCGGCAAAAAGGGTACCGAGTTTTGCAGCTCTATTCTGCAGGCCCCTCTTGGTCATCCTTGTGCAGGAGAGACACTCCGTTGGACAATGTTCAGGACCTAAACATTTTAGACACCAATCATGGGTGTCGGTGACGGAAATGGTACCACCACATTTTGAGCATTTTTTGAAACCACTAGCTGGTTTCTCCATGCCTGAAGAAAAATGGGCCTAGTGCCCAAAATGGCGCCTAGCACCAGAAACAGGGGAAAGACCCCTGAAGAAAAAAACAAGCTTTTTTTTTTTTTTTTTTAAAAAGAAAGAAGAAGAACCGGCGGTACCGGTAGGCAGCGAATGAAGGCAGACGCGACCACAAAAAAAGCAAAGAATAAAAGGAGATTTTCTGCAGTGACAGGGTACATGTCCTGTCGGCTCCGCGGAAAACAAAGAACTGAAGTGAGAGAGGTACAGAGGCGGGAAGGCAGCACGCATGTGCTGTGGGATGCTCCCAAAAGCATTCCTATTGGACACTGGGGAGCGTTCCCGCGCGGGCTCCGTCGGTACCAACGATACCCATATGAGAAGACTACATTCCTGCTTGTTCCTAGAGATAATGTATTGCTACTTTTATGCTACAAACCCTTTATTTAATTCAAGAGGATATGCAAAAAGAATCTGCCAAAAACTGGTAGAAAGATGAAAATTGCCCCAAAAATCCTACAAAAAGTAACAGATGCAAGTTTAAGACCTTTAATTTTGCAGATCAAAGCAAAGAGGTATGTGAATGATAACATCTTGAAGCAACTAAGAGCTTCCATGGAAAAGGAAATCCAGGAAGGAGGAGGAGACTTGGGTGAGAGTACCAAAAGAAAGGAGTACAAGAAACAGAAAGAGCAGTTGAGGGGGAGATGGAGCATGGTGACCTGGAACTGCAGCAGAGTGAGATAATTACAGGACAGGTCAACCAATCAACTGCAGGAGGAAGAAAGGGAGGAGAAAGACCAGAAGGTGGAGGAATTCAAGATAGAACTCCTAGTCCACATGGAAAAGATGAATAGGCTGGGTTTCAAGCAAGGGAAAGATTACCCAAGTTAAATTTAACACGTAAGGTTAAAAGTCAGATTATAAAGATGGACAAGGCCATATCCAGTATAAAGGGACCATTTATTGACATCACTGAAATAAATCAAATACAATGTTGTGCAGCTAAAATTATTACTGCAAGAATACTACCAACTAAAGTGCAGAGCCAGAAGAAAAAGAGAACAATAATAGTTCTTCCATGGAAAAAGTGCATTGAAGGAAAAATACAATCATCACATGCAGAGGTATTCCTGATAGAAGGGTATCTAAAAGGATTAAGATCATCAAAGATGTTAGAAAAATCCAAGACATCAAGCTAGAGCATGCTGAATTAACAGAAGACGACCTGAAATGTATATGTTCCAATAATAAATTAAAAGTAGCAGCAGAAGCACAAAAACTGTGAAGATATGAAGAAAACAGAAAAGAAAGATATCAAACTATATAGAGAGAATCCAAAACAATTCTACAGGGAATTGGGAAAGAGCATTCATATGATAAAAGCACCACCAAACAAAGTCGAAAAAGAAACTTTCTGGAGAAAACTATATGAGGATCATATAGAGCACAATAAAAAAGCAGAATGGTTACCCAAAAGCAAACATAAAACCTATGGAATGGCCAGCAGTAAGAATGAAAGAGCTGTAAAGTAGGTTAAAATGAGTCTCAAACTGGAAAAGCCCTTGCCCAGATGGATAAACAACGTTTGGCTCAAGCAGTTAACATCACTCCACCAAGACCTGGCGAACTGCAAAAAAAACAATTATTCTAGCAGCCAGACTTAACACCACAATGGCTTACTACAGGAAGAACATTTCTCCTTCCAAAGAGGGACCAGAGTAACATTCTCAAAAATTATAGACCAATAACCTGTCCACCTACAATCTGTAAGCTGTTCACTGCAATAGATCCAGACAGAATATATGATCATACTGAGTCCAATAATTTCATGGCAATAGAGCAAAAGGGCAACAAGAGAGGAGCATATACTACTACTACTATTGAGCATTTGTATAGCACTACCAGTCGTACGCAGTGCTGCACAGACATGTAAGACACAATCCCTGCTCATCAGCATGCTAGGATATTGAATCAAAGACTAGTTAATGTCGAATAAGGTCATCATAGCCAGCACTATGAAATGCAGAAATCTCAGTATAGCATGGATTGATAAGAACGTTTTAGACTGTGTTCCACACTCTTGATAATAAATTGCCTTGAAAAGTATAAAATAAATCCTGGTTTGACAGAATACATTAAGTTCACCATGACAATGTGGCAAACTACACTCTTTCTGAAATATGAAGATGGTCAGTACATCATTCCTAACATTAAGATCCAATGAGGAATATTTCAGGGAGATTCACTGTTGCCCCTTCTGTTTTGTGTGGTGCTTAATCCAATAAGTACTCTCATCACCTTTTTAAGATATGGATTGAGCCTGAATCCTAAAAAAGGTAACAACCTAGAAACAACATCCCTTTTATTATTTGTAGATGATCTGAAGCTTCATGGTTCCAGCGACCAACTTTAGCAGCGCAACTTCGTGTGGTGAAAAGATTTTCTAATGACATCAAGATGAGCTTTGGCCTTGACAAATGTGCTAAGGCAACTTTTTTTGTAGCGGAAAAATGAGCAAAATGGAAAAAGTCCTTGGCTGAAGGCTGTGACATCAAGGACCTTGAACAGGAAGGCATATATAAAAGTATCTCGGAGTAGAGGAAGGAACGATACTAAGCAGAAATTACTGAGAGAAAAGATCAGTAAAGAATACTACAGGAGATTAAAATCATTACTTAAAAGTGTTTTAACATCAAGGAATAAGATACAAGCCGTCAATCAGCTGGCAATTCCTGTACTCTCATACAGCTTTGGGGTTGTGAACTGGCCTCTTAAAAATCTTGAAAAACTGGATATGTGAACTATAAACTCCTCCATACCCATGAGGTAATTTACAAGAATCAGTGTATGCCAAGACTGTACATTCCTAGAGCTAAAGGAGGACTAAGCCTCAGAGATTGATTACACATACAGAGCTACTGTCATAGGTCTCCAGGCCTACCTAATAGCATAATTGGATCCAAATATGCAAAAAGTGCTGAAATATCAAAGTAAATGTCCAGAATCTGTCTCCATCATCAAACCTGGACAGGCGTTCCAACGACTAGAAGGAATGAGTGAGAATCCACAAGCATATACAGGGAAGGAAATAACAGAATTTGCAAAACAAGAGAAAAAACTCTTCAAAAGAATTAAATCAACAAACAAGGAGAAACAAGTGGCAAATGCACAAATACAGTAGGAAATACAGAGTGTTACTCCAGGAAAGCACAGTTACTTACCTGTAACAGATGATCTCTGGGAACAGCAGGAATAAGTCTTCACATATGGGTACGTCGGTACCGACGGAGTCTGCACGGGAACGCTCCCCAGCGTCCAATCAGAATGCTTTTGGAAGCATCCCAATACGCCTGCGTGCTGCCTTCCCGCCTTTCCCAACTGCCTCTCCTCAGTTAAGTTTTAAAGCTGAGGCAAAGAGAGAGAGAGCAAGAAAGGGAAAGATAGAGACAGAGAAATGCAAATCCTAGGGGAGGTAGGTGGGTTGTGAAGACTTATTCCTGCTGTTCCCAGAGATCACCTGTTACAGGTAAGTAACTGTGCTATCTCCAGGAACAAGCAGGAATGAGTCTTCACATATGGGGACTCCCAAGCTAAGATGCCTGGAAGAATCCCAGCATGTTGCGAGTTTGAGAGCCATGCTATCTTACCGAACCTCCAGGTACTCCAGGGATGGAGGGTAGGAGTTGAGCTAAAAAGATGTGCTGTGGAACAGCTGGACCAAACAGGATGCCTAGATAGGCTCTGTGCAGGTGATATAGCGTAGTTACTCACCTGTAACAGGTGTTCTCCAGGAGCAGCAGGAATCAGTCCTCACATATGGGTGACGTCGGCGCCGACGGAGCCCTCGCGGAGCAATTTTCCCCAGCTTTCAAAGAAAGCCTTTGGGAATTGCAGCGCGCATGCGCGGTCGCCTTCCCGCCCAAGGGTGCCATCTTAGCCAGTCAGATGACATAGCTAAAAAAGACAGCATAAAAATTTGCAAAAAAACTAAAGCAGATGATTGCAACTCCAAGGGGAGGAGGGAGGGTTGTGAGGACTGATTCCTGCTGCTCCTGGAGAACACCTGTTACAGGTGAGTAACTACGCTTTCTCCAGGACCAAGCAGGAAGTCAGTCCTCACATATGGGACTCCCAAGCTTAAGGCTACCGGAGACCCTAAGCACAAAAATGAGCTCCCTCTAGCTCAGCAGCACAGAAGGAAGGAATCTTCGCTGAATTATCACCCACCGGTAGCCCACATCCGGGATGGAGGGTAGGAGTTGCTCAGACCTCAAAGAGATTACGGAGGACTGTCTGTCCGAAAGCACTGTCCCAGCGGGACTCCCTCTCGAGACAGTAATGGACCGCAAAAGTCTGGCTCGAAGACCAAGTAGCGGCCCGGCAGATGTCTGCCAGCGGAACAGAGCGGAGGTAAGCCACTGACATAGCCTTTGCCCGAACGCAATGAGCCGTGACTCGACTTTCCAAGGAGAGTCCGGCTGCCCCATAAGCCCAAGTGATACAGTCCGCAACCCAGATGGACAGAGTACGCTTGGAGACCGGGAGCCCCAATTTATTGGGGTCAAAAGACACAAAAAGCTGAGCAGCTTTACGTTGCTCCCGCGTACGGTCAAGGTAGAAGTTCAATGCCCTTCTACAGTCCAGGGTATGGAGGACCGTTTCAGCTCGGCTGGAGTGTGGTCTGGGAAAGAAGGTCGGAAGTACCACCTCCTGATTGATGTGAAAAGGGGAGACCACTTTTGGAAGAAATTTTGGGTGAGTCCGTAGGACTACCCTATTTTTGTAGAACCGAGTGTAAGGGGGATCAGACACGAGGGCCTGCAATTCACTTACGCGTCTAGCGGAAGTGAGGGCTATCAAGAACAATGTTTTCCAAGAAAGAAAACGGAGAGAACAGGTAGCCATAGGTTCAAAAGGCGGACAGGTGATCCGCTGTAAAACCACATTCAGATCCCAGTCAGGTGCTGGCGGGCGCAGAGGTGGTTTAAGCAGAAGGAGACCTCGGAGAAACCTCGCTACAAGAGGATCACTGAAAAGAGGTCTGCCGTCCACCGGCACATGATGTGCTGAAAGAGCACTAAGGTGAACTTTGACGGAGTTGGACTTAAGTCCCAGATTAGAGAGGTATAGCAAGTACTGCAGGATCACGGACACCGGGCAGGAGAAGGGATCCTGAGACTGTTGGGTACACCAAACGGAAAAGCGACGCCATTTAAGGGCGTAGCATTTGCGGGTAGAAGGTCGCCGAGAAGCTAGGACGACCTCTTCCACCTCTGCCGGCAGGAGAAGGGGAGCAAGGACTACCCTCTCAGCAGCCAGGCCATTAGATTGAGAGACCTGAGGTTGGGGTGTAGCAGAGACCCCTGATCCTGAGTGAGGAGATCCGGTTGCAACCCCAGAGGGAATGGATCCTCTACCGCTAATTGCAGCAGGAGTGGAAACCACGGCTGTCTGGGCCAGCGAGGGGCCACCAGGATCATGAAAGCTTTGTCTCGGAGAACCTTGAAAAGAGTCCGGGAGACTAGCGGGATGGGAGGAAAGGCATACAGAAGGCTCTCCGACCAGGAGAGTAGAAAAGCGTCTGCCGCAACTCGAAGGGGATGTGGCTGACGAGAGCAGAAGCGAGGAAGTTGCCGGTTGAGAGGCTGGCAAAGAGATCCATCGTGGGGAGGCCCCACTTTAGAAAGAGCTTCTGAACTACCAAGGGATCCAGGCGCCACTCGTGCGGCTGGAGGATCCTGCTGAGTTTGTCCGCCAGGCAATTTTCTTGGCCTGGGAGATAAACTGCCTTGAGAAGAACGCCGTGACTGATGGCCCAAGAGCAGAGCTTCTGTGCTTCCCGGCAGAGAAGGAAGGAGCCCGTGCCCCCCTGCTTGTTCACGTAGAACATGGCAACTTGATTGTCCGTCTGGACAAGGACGGACTGGTGAGAGGTCAGGTGGGAGAAGGCCTTGAGAGCCAGGCGGATCGCTCTGAGCTCCAGGAAGTTGATCTGCTGAGCAGACTCCCACGTGGTCCAGAGGCCCTGAGTACGTGCCCCTTGGCAATGTGCTCCCCAGCCCAGGAGGGATGCATCTGTCGTCAGCACCCGGGCCGGCTGAGGTGGCTGAAAAGGCATGCCGAGCACCAGGTTCGGCCGATGAAGCCACCACTGGAGAGACGAGGCCAGCGGCTCGGAGACGCGCACTAGGACTGCTAGGCCGCCTGTGGCCTGTTGCCACTGCTTGCGGAGACACCATTGAGCAGGCCGCATATTCAGGCGGGCATTGGGGGTCACATGGACGGTGGAAGCCATATGGCCGAGTAGTCTCAGGAAGCGCCTGGCGGAGACCAGGGGCTGGCTGCGAAAACGGTCGGCTAGATCCATGAGCCGTTGAGCCCTGTCGAGCGGTAGGAACGCTCGTGCCTGAGTGTGCAGCCTTGCGCCGATGAACTCGAGATCCTGTGAGGGGAGCAAAGTGGACTTTGCGAAGTTTATAACAAAGCCCAAGTACTGCAGAAGAGTCACCGTGCGGCGTGTGGCGTTGGTGACCTCCGGAGCGGACGCTGCTCTGATGAGCCAGTCGTCGAGGTACGGAAAGACATAGAGGCCGTGAAGCCGGAGATGGGCCGCCACCACCGCGAGACATTTTGTGAAGACTCGCGGTGCGGAGGACAGGCCAAAGGGTAGTACTCTGTACTGGTAATGATTTCCTGCCACCACAAACCTTAGGTATTGGCGGTGGCTTGGGTGGATGAGGATGTGCGTGTAGGCATCCTTTAGATCCAAGGAGCATAGCCAATCTCCCTGCTGGAGGTAGGGCAGAAGGATTCCAAGGGTAAGCATCTTGAACTTCTCCCGCACGAGGAACTTGTTGAGGTTGCGCAAGTCCAGGATGGGTCTGAGGCCTCCTGTCCGCTTTGGTACTAGAAAGTACCTGGAATAAAAGCCTTGACCTCTCAGGTGGTGGGGCACCGGTTCCACCGCCTGTTCCTGCAGAAGACCTGCTAACTCCTGAAGGAGTAATTCCCTGTGCAGAGGGGGTCGTGGAGGTTCTCCCGGAAAATAGGAGGGAGGGACCTGGTGGAAGTGGAGAAGATATCCTTCTCTCACGACTTGAAGCACCCAGGCATCTGAGGTGATGCTGGACCACCTGTGGGCGAAGTGAACCAGCCGGCCTCCGGTGTTGGGAGGAACCAGCGGAGGGGGAGAGGCTATGCTTAAGGAGTCAAAAGCCCCCACCCTGCTGAGCAGGGGCTGGTGGTGCAGGCTTGGGGGCTTGCTGCCTACGGGACCCGTTACCCCGTCCCTTGGCCTGCTGGCCCTGTTGGGGAGCTGCAGGGGCCTGATATTGGGGGTATTGTTTGTAGGCAACCGCCTTTCTCGGGTAAAAGGACCTCTTTCCCGAGCCCTTCTTTTTCTGGGAAGGGGCGGAGGTCTTCCTAGAAAGCCTAGTCCTGGTGAGAGTCTCCGTCTCGATCTGTGCAGCCTTGTCAGCCATGGGCTTGCCAAAGAAGTTTTCGCCTCGGCAGGGGACATCGACCAACTTGTCCTGCACCCAGGGCTCAAGGTCAGACGACTGAAGCCAAGCCTGTCGGCGGGCACCGATGCCGGCTGCGGCCACTCGAGCCGATGCTTCAAAGCCATCATAGGCTGCTCGGGATATGAATTTTGAGCATTCCCGAATGCCAGTGGACAAGGCCAGGAACCTCCGCAAGGATTCCTCGGACAAACCAGCGGAGAATCCGGCTAGCTCTTTAGCCAGGTCTCGGAGATACATGCCCATGTATAGCTGGTAGGTCTGGACACGACACGCAAGCATAGAGCCCTGGAAACACTTCTTACCAAGGCCATCCAGGTTACGGGCCTCCCTGCCAGGAGGCACCGAGGAGTGCATCTTCTGGCTCTTAAGACGATGCATGGCCGATTCCACTACCATGGAATGGTGTGGTAGCTGTGCTTTTTGGAAGCCAGGGCTCTTGCGGACTCGATAGATAGAATCGACCCGCTTGCTCAGGACCGGCGAGGTGGCCGGACTCTCCCACATGCGGAAGAGTAGTCGTTCCAGCATGGGAGGAACCGGTACAGTAAAGTGTTCCCTGGCGGGAGAGTCATACTGGAGGGCGTCGAGCTCTTCGGCTCGAGGCTCCTCCTCGGGGTCCGCAGGGAAGGCCAAAGCCTTGGCCATATCCCTGACGAAGTCCGAGAACCGGGCATCCTCCGGGGGGGACTGCTTCCGAGGTTCGGACTCAGGTGAGTCCGAGGGGACACACCGAGTCCGAAAAGAATCAGGCGACTCTTCCTCTTCAGACTCCCAGACCGACTCCGACGAGGACTCGGTGGGGTCGGCCCGGGCAGGGCGCGGCGCCTGCCGCCCCGACGCCGAGGGAGTCGGCGTCGGCGACCTCGGTCCCGAACGGGAGGCCGAGGGTGACCTCGACCGAGGATCGACTCGAGTTCGCATCGACTCGAGGATCGGCTCGGTCTCCGGGGTCGACTTAGACGTCGACGTCCCGGCGGTCGGGGCAGCGGCGCCAGCGAAGCCAGCGAGCAGTGCCCGCTGCTGGTCCATGAAGGCAGACAGTCTGCTCTCCAAGGCCGTCAACCTGAGTCCGAGCTCAGGTGACCCAGCAGCCCCCGACTCGGGCCCCGATGGCGTCGGGCCCGACGTCGGCTGTCGCGGAGGCAAGTCCAGGAGGACCACAGGACTTACCCGAGCAGGCAGCTCCGACTCCAGGCGAGGTCGCTTCGAGAGGTGCTCCTTCTCCAAGGACCCGGGACGGCTATCGGGGCTATGCGACCTGGCCCTCGCGGAGCCAGGAGCGTCCACCGACGCCGCCCTCGCGGGTTTCACCTTTCGTCGATGGTCCCCGGAGGGAGAACCCCTGTCGGAGGAACTCCTGCGACGGTCCGAGCTGGAACCTCTGGACGCGGAGGCCTCCGACGAGGTCCGGGTACGGCTGGGGTCAGCGAAGATCCTATCCCGCTGATGCCGCCGACTTCTCAACGCTTTGGAGTACATTTTGCCGCAGGGCCCACAGATCATTTCTTCATGATCCGGGCCCAGGCAGCGGAGGCAATGGTCGTGTGTGTCAGTTAGTGACATATTTCGGTCACACTGACCACACCGCTTGAAACCACTGGCAGCCATCGGGGGAAAAAGGGCCCCGGCGAGGTCAAAGGACCGGGCTGCCAGGGAAAAAACCGAAAACGAAACTGACTAAGTCAGAAAAAACGAAAAAGAAGAAGAGGACTCGTGACCGGCGTCGCGAGTCCGGGCGGGAAAAAGACCGGCGTCGAACCGAAGGAAAAAAGAGTAAATTATGAAGAAATATCAACTTTTTCGCGGGGACACGACGGGTACGTCTGTAGGGCTCCGCGGAAAAAAGAAGACTGGCTAAGATGGCACCCTTGGGCGGGAAGGCGACCGCGCATGCGCGCTGCAATTCCCAAAGGCTTTCTTTGAAAGCTGGGGAAAATTGCTCCGCGAGGGCTCCGTCGGCGCCGACGTCACCCATATGTGAGGACTGACTTCCTGCTTGGTCCTGGAGAATTAGTGGTAATATTGAAGAGCAATAAACCAATATGGACCTCACCTGGTGGCATTGTAGAAGGGTATATGGAGGTTCATGAGGATTTGTAAATATGAACCAACAGAATATCCCCAGGGGGTACCTCAATGTAAGAAGAGGTGAACAACTGTGCAAAAAACAGGCTGAGGTAGAACCCTTAGGGTGAGAGAAACGATCCCAGTGAAACTGGGGTAGTTCAATGAGGTAGGACTTAGCGGAAAACGCAGAAGTCTCCATTGGATAAAATTGAAAACTCCTTTGACCTTAAGAGACCTAGTTCCTATAGGAGAGGAAGCTTCAAAGATCTCCATATCCGATAACAAGAAGGATAGGAGTAATGAGGCATTATAGCCTCCCATTTTCTGAGGATTCAGAAAAAGTCCCTCATAATGGAAAAGGAAAGTATGAGGAGGGCTTCAGGTGTACCCCAACTGAAGGTCATGGTACAAAAAAACCTCCTGAACTACCACAGGAAGTGGTTGATCATGGAGAACCCTAAGTATGCTGGGACCGCATGGAAAGGGATAGAGAGTATCTGTCGGTCCGTGGTGGAATAAATATATATATGTATAAGTATATATATGTAGGCAGACAGAGTATATAAACATATACCTACCCACTATGATATATTGTGATACATATCAATATAGATAGGTAAATACAGATATATACATCACATATGTATATATATATAGATATAGATATGGGCATAGACGTGCAGATGTCCATATACATGTAACATATACATATATATATATATGTATACATACTGTGATAAGGAAGCTTATCATAGCTCAGGAAGGAGCTATAGAAAAGGTGAAGTGTCTCTGAACAAGCAACCTGTCAGTGCTGGTAGAAATGAGAAAACAGAAATTTGCCATAAAAGACTACCAGTTCCAGAATGCACCAGGTTTCCAACAGCCTTTAGAGGAGCTGAAGTGAGAAAACGTGTGTCCAATCAAGAGGGCTATGAGGTAATCCCCAAGCACTCATTGCAAAGGGCAGGGCTTGATTCAGCACAGCTGCGCTGTGCTAAGGTGGAGCACTCATCAAGGCAGAATAAAGGTAGAGAGTATTCTACAGAGAATCATCATGATCCTTGGTATCTTGATCAGCTTGGAGATCCTGATCTTCATTCTCATCAGAAGCAGAGGTCAGAACGGACGGACAGAGAGAGCAAGAAGCCCTTTAAAAGAAGGAAGAGAAAAGCCTCTGGGAAGTCTACAGGAGTCCAGCACAGTACGTATACTGGGAGACAGACAAGAGGCCAGCATACACCATTGGACTGGGGGAGACCAGAGGAGTGGTATTGCAGAGGCAGGGATCTCCAGACGGCACCTGTGAGGGAAACAGCTGCACGTGGAAGGGACCCTAAGACCCATGCCAGAAGGTATGTGAAGAGAGATCCAGTGTCCAGGGATCTAGATTGGAAGGCTGGACACAGAAACTGGACTACATATTGGCCAGGCTATTTAAAGGGGAACTCTAACAGCAATGGAAGCTCAGGTATGAACACTGATCTATGCCCTAGCTATAACTTTGAAAGGAAGCAGGGAAATGATTATTCTCCTGGTAGTGCTCCATTGAGAAATTCCTTTGTGCCAAGCCAAGATATTGAACCTATGATTATTGAAGAAAGGGGAGAGGTCTTAGAACCAGAATGTGAATATATGGACTGCTTTCTGTCCAAACTCAAATGGTAGTTTTCTGTTACAAAGTGCAACAACCCTCACAAAGAAATACCAACTTGTTCTTTAATCTACTCAGAAAACCTTCTGAGTAAGATTTTGAGCTACACAGTGAAAGCAAGCCAGCTAAGGGGTTTCAGCTGGGTGATTGCTAGCAATTGAGCTTACCTAATTGCTTGTGTGCTCTGAAGGGAATCACTTCTGAATTTATATGTAAAGATATAAGAAGTTAACCTGAAGAAAAGAACATTTTTCCTACTTTGTGGGTTTATTTGGTTGCTTACTGCATTGCTAAGACATTATTTGCTAAAGCCTACAAGAAAGACCAGTTTGTTGCCAACCAGGTCTTTAATCCTTTGCTTTAATTACCTGACAAGTTCAGATGTTTTTTTCCTGATTTTGTTTTCCTAACTTTAAAACTGCAAGCAAGTATCCTGAGTTCTGTGCTACCAAGCATTATCTGTGTTGGGAGAACCCCTCATAAATAAAAATCTTATTTGCTTTACCCTTGAGCAAGTATAATTAATTATTGGTCACGGCTGTGTCTGGAATGAATGGACTACATTACCCACAAATCCTTGCAAATCATATAGAGGTATGCTTTTGCCAAGACTGTGAACATTCTCACCCAGGCGGCCGTCTGACAATACCCATGTCCGCACATAGGGTATGTGGATTAAGATTTATCTAACAACAAGAAGGGAGGTACCTGCTTGAGAAGATATTCAGAGAATCCCTACTTCCTGGTAAAGGGTAGGAAGTGCAGGGAGTTCTCTCATTAGCAAGAGAAGTCTAGAGTCATCTAAGAACTCTTGCCCATGAAAAACCAGGAGTGGAGACCTACCTGGAAAATATATAGGATGTTTTTAATCTGCAGACAGTGAGTCTGAGTCCTTCCATAACTCCAGCAGGTAGCTGGAGAAAAAGATGCCATAAAAATACCATATTTACCCTCAATGAGGGTAAAAAGGGGTATGGTGCATTCCTGTGCTAAACATGGATCACGCCATGAAGAATTGAGGATGGAAGGAAAAAACCAGACAGGGATGGTCTATAGTGAAAGAAACAAACCATCTCTGGTGAAGGGGTCCTCTGGAGATGTGAAGCAAACCAGGGAATTGGATAATTCTTTAGGTCTTCTCTTAATCAAAGGCCTATGACCTTTATTTAAGAAGCCTTTAATGGAAATGGTAAGGGCAAGGAGAATCCAGTAAGCCTGATTAGGTAAAACCCTTCCTAACCATCTGACATTATGTGCTCTCTAACAAGGCCCCATAGTGTAGAGCTGCTCCGTAGAGATGCAGAGAGCATGTTGCAGGTTAATTAGAAGAAAACCTGATGTTCAAGAGCCCGCAGGCAGCATGAACTACTCCGCCAAGCCCAAGAATTGGGGAGGCTAAGTGCAGCAATAGCCAGAAAAGGTTCTTAAACCGTCTGGGACTTAGTGGCTAGGCCAGAAACAATTGAAATTGGAGAAGAAGCCCTGGCTGCTTGGACAGCAAGTCAGTGGTCTAAGCAGTAAGAACCCCTGCAGTTCTAACTATTGATAGGGCAGCAGAAGGTCCCAAGGTTGGGAAAGAAATACAGACAGAAGTAGGAGAGGTAAGACTCCGCTACTGTCTGAAAAGCTGCCAGGAAGAACTAAGAATGCAAGGGGGAGACAACTCTGAAAGAAACTGTTAGAGGCTTAAGGGAAAGCCCTCAGTAAAGTGGTATCACTCTTACAGACCAAATGTCCTGGAAAGAGTGGCAGAATTGAAAAGAAGACTTATTGTGGAGGAAATCCTTAATAAGTATTAAGAGAGATGCTGATACAGGAGAAAAGTCAAAGGTAAGGGATGGTGACCTTATTGACAGCTGTTACTCCTCTGTGTAGTTCAGAGGACGAAGAGTAACTGTAGTACCTGTAAAGCATAATCATATCAAGAAGGTCATTGAGCTAATAGTTAGGATGTGCCCTTGAAAGGGACATATGTAAATTTTAGGATGGAACCGATGTAGATGCTTGTAGAGGTAAGAAGCAAACTACAGGATCTAAACCTCAAGAGGAAAAAGGATTCAGGGAAGAGTTTATCAGCAACCTTACGGCTTCTGGGTTTGCTGAACCCGTTGAGGTTGTGGTTTCCTGAGCCTGGCTGGGTGATTCCCCTGCCGAGAAACATCTGTATGATGGGTAGAAGATGGATAAAACCTTCTCCCATTAGCGGAACAAAGCTTAGTAGTAGACTTTCTACAAACTGGGATAGAAGAAGGCGTAGACAAGCCTCTGAAAGCAATAGTGTCAGTGGTAAACTGAGCAGCCTGGAGTAAAGTCTCCTTATTAAAGAGATTTTCTCCAGTGCAAGGAGCATTTCCCAGTCTATCTTGTACAGATTTGTCCAAGTCTGAAGCTTGGAGCCAGACTCTACGTCATGCTCCTATGGCTACAGCAGACGTTCTGCTAACAGACTCAAAAGAGTCTAGGGAAGCACGAGTAAGGAACTTAGAAATATTTTGAGCATGATTGACTAGCATAGAAAAATCTGCTCTTTTAGGTTCTTGGAGGAAAGGGGTCGAAAGTAATAAATCTTTTGTGACCTCCTCAAGAGATAATCCCATATAGAAAATATATGAAAGGATTCTTGCTGACAGCATGGATGCCTGGAAAGTTTGACGTCCAAAGGCATCTAAAGTCTTAGTCTCACGACCTGGCGGATAAGAAGAGTGCTTTTTAGTACTCCTAACAGGCCTCATTGCTGATTCTACAACCAGAGAATGATGAGGAAGTTGAGGCTTTTGAAAACCTGGAGAAGGGGGCACCTTGTATAGAAGGTCAGTTGCCCTAGAAGGTGGGGATACCATTAAAGGAGTTTCCCATGTTCTAAATAGGAGATCCTGCAAGGTTTGATGCAAAGGAAACATAATGACTTCCTTTGGATTGCAGGGGATCTGTATAGGTTGTGGATCCCCTGGTGCAGGGACTTGAGCAGGTATAGAAATGGCAAGTAAATTCGCCATATCAAGCAGGAAAGCTTGAAAAGAAATCTCCCCAGAGGGGAGTCCTCGAGGAAGAGGAGAAAGAACTAGATCTGCTGAAGAACTAGCTCTAGCAGCCACCTGCTCCTTCAGATTCTGTGGAATAGCAGATCTGGAGGGGTGGAGCATCGGATTATCTTTGAAAGATAGTTGTGGATACCGAGGAAAACCGGTACCACAACTCATCGGTAGCAAGTCGTCCATGCTAGGGATCGATTCCAAACTCAGTATGGAAGGAAGCGAGCCGGCTAGCATGGGAGGTACCGACACCGATGCCGATGTCGATACCGGTACCGGGATCGATACCGTCGGTGACATCGATATATGAAGATCAGTCTGTAATGGCACTATCGGTACCATGGTAACCGAATGTGGCAGACCTTGATCATCGGTGGAATGTCTGCGGTACCTTCTGAAATTGGTACCGAGACGAGTCGGTACCCAGTCATCCAGACTAGAGATCGATTCTAGACTCGGTATCAAAAGAAGTGAGTCTATCGATGCATGTCGGGAGGGTACCGGCGTGGATACCAGCATCGGTACCGGGACCGATGTGGGAAGATTGGTCGGTAGCGGCTCTAGCAGCACCGAAGATACCGAGAGCGCTCGACTGTGATCATCGGTGTGGAATGTTTCATCCAGCACCATTGCCGATGCCGGGATACCGGCACCGCTCAAAGCGGATACCACCACTGGGCATGGCTCAGGAATGTTCACCGAGGAAAAAAACCCCAGGAACAACCTGAAACCCCGTTAGTGCTTTGGAGACAGAAGCCTCCCGCCGAGGTTTTAAAGCCAAAATGTCCTCGGGGGCAAGCCGAAAGGCATCTCTATGAAGGCCATGAGATCTACCACCCGAGGACTGGCTAGTCTTTACAGACTTTTGTTTGGTTACCTGATCCTGTGAAAAAGAAGATGGAGCTGGTACCCTCAGGACTGAGGGGAACGGCGTATCGAGTTGAGCTCAATGCTGAAAACTTCTTGCAGAAATAGAAGTGCAGGAGGGACAGTCCAGCGGATTGTGTTCAGGTCCCAAACATGGAAGGCACCAATTATGGATGTTTAAGAGTAATTTGGTAGTGCCACAGTTTAAACACTTTCTAGTGGCTAGAATTTCCATGAGGGAAATGGAGAGGCCTAGCAGGCCGAAGCCTGTCAGGCACCAAATAGGAAAACATTTCCTACAGAAGGAAATATCTGAAAAAGAAAAGAAGAAGAAAACACCGGTGGTACCGGTGCGTCGAGGGAAGGTAGACGCGACCACAAGAAAAAACAAAAATAAAGGAACAATTTTCTGCGGTGACAGGAGGACGTCCTGCCGGCTCCGCGGAAAAACGAAAACTGAGGAGAGGCAGTTGGGAAAGGCGGGAAGGCAGCACACAGGCCTGTTGGGATGCTTCCAAAAGTGTTCTGATTGGACGCTGGGGAGCATTCCCGCACAGACTCCGTCGATACCGACGTACCCATATATGAAGACTCATTCCTGCTTGTTCCTGGAGATCCCTTTATCAACCAAGAACAGACACATGAATAGCTAAAGGAGAGGTGAACTGAAACAGAAGGATGAGAGGTTGATAGTTGCAGCCCAGGACAGTGGCATACGGATGAGATAGTTACAGTGAGCATTGGAAAAACTGGCAAAATAGACATATGTCAATTCTGTGAGAAAAAGCTGTGAAGTTCTGATGGCTGAAAATTTCTATACAGAAAGGCACAATAAAGTAGCACACCTCATCCATTGGGAACTCTGTAAACACTACAACATCACTGTGCCTGAAAAGCACTGGGATCATTTATTTATTTAGCTGTATTTATATTCCGCTTTTCACTGGGTCAAAGCGGTCAATTGGGGGATACATTTAACACGAGGGGATATGACACACATACGTTAATACTTACAGGGAACATGGGCAATGGAGGGTTAAGTGGCTTGCCCAAGACCACAAGGAGTGCCTATAGGACTAGAAATCCCGGTCCCTCCAGCCTGAGATTGCTGTCCCCAGGTGGGACTTGAACCCCTGGCCCTCAGGCCTGAAGTACCTTGTCCTAACCACTAGACCACTCCTCCCTCTAGGATCATGATCCTAAAACAATTACAGAGAATGAGGAGGTTATGATCACCTGGGATACTCCCATTCTGACTGATAAAAAGCTGGATGCGAGGAAGCCAGATATAGTGACAAAGGAGAAAACCACCAGAGCAGCATTGATTATAGAGGTGTCAATTCCAAGCGACTACTCTGTGAATCGTGTTGAGAGGGAGAAAATATTCAAGTATCAAGAAATGCAGTCGGAAACCAAGAAAATGTGGCAGAAAGATACAGAGCTATTGCCTATCGTATTGGGTGCCACAGACCTAATTAAGAGGAATTTCCAAGCACACCTTGATAAATTACCCATACACATATCCTCTTACAAACTCCACAGAGAGGCTCTATTTTGCACGATGCAAGTACTATGCCAAGCATTAGCAATACATTTGAGAGACTGAGCTCATACTCCACGTGCCCTGGGCTTGGAAGTGAGATTCATGACTGTCATAGTATGCATAAAACTCACCCATTTGGAGAAACTGCCCCGAATATGCATGAGATAGATTTGCATGTACTGCTTTCATTGTATTCAAATCTATCTCATGAATATTCATTGTGGGCATCCTGAAAACCCAACTGGCCTAGGTGTGCCTTGAGGACTGGGTTGAGAACCACTGTTATAGAGAAAGAAACAACAGATTTTCGCTATATGTTCAATGTGTGGAGAGGAAAGCATCAAAGATGACCCCAAGGTTGCAAGCTGAGAATACTGGAAGAATGGTAATGTCAGAGAGAAAGACAAAAGGGGGAAGGTGGGTTTAGGGGGGAAAGATTAGGAACTCTATCTTGGCCATGTTCAATTTCAGACAGTGACGACTGCACGTGGTATCCGACTCTGACTCAGGGTGATTACTGAGGTCTTTTTCCTCTTAATTTAACCATCTCTTGTAAATTGCATATGAATATATGTTTAGCATCTAAGAGGTCTTTAGACAACAGCAAAGGATTTGAATATTAGTCTGTCTATTCACCTGCTCTATTAGAGGAGAAATTGCTAATTTATAGTCTGCCAATATTTAGAAAGACAGGTAGGATCTAGTGAAGATTTTTTGAGGAGAGGTTTAATTACAGTATGTTTGAAAGCCACAGGAATAGCTGCAGTGGAAAGTGATAGGTTGAGAATATGACAGAGGGAAGGGATGACAGTGGGAGAGATACAGCTTAGTAGACAGGTGGGAATAGGATCAGAGAAGCAAGTAGAGAGTTTGAAGGAGAAAGAAGATGTGCAGTTTCTTGTTCAATGATTTTAGAAAAGGGAAAAAAAGGGAGAAAGAGGCACTGGTATATGTCTGTGTCCCAAGGAAGTTTCTTCCTCCAGTGAACTGGAGATAGACACCAACATGGCTGAAAGATTCTGAGGCCCTCTGAGGCACAGATAAATCACCACTAGAAAGAGCATGGGTCTCAAAGAATGGCTCCAGAATCCTCTGTAGCAATGATGTTGAAGGCAAAGTATCATGTTAAGCAAGGATCTGAGCAGGCCTCTCATCAGTCTTTCTGTTAAGCCCCTTCTCGAAGGTTGCCGATGTCAAGATCAAAGAGGAAAACTTTCTATGTCACCTCAGGAGTATCCTTGGCCTGGCTCAGGTCTTTGGAGGCTGGAACAACCCCCTGCAACATCAAACAGTTAAATAGATCTCTGTATGGGGGCACTTCAAGGGTTCATGGCCACAAATACCTTGATGCTCCTGACACTACACACTGACAGGGTCCAATGTCAATGTTTCTGAACCTCTGCTCAACAACGGGTGCCCTCCGCATCAATAAAGAAAAGAACAGGAATTGGTCAATGTCCATTCCTGGTGGCTTCTATCAACACTCACTGTCATGAATGATCAATGCACTCCTGACATCAATCAGGGAGGAGTAGCCTAGTGGTTGGGACAAGGTACTTCAGGCCAGAAGGTCAGGGGTTCAAATCCCACTAGAGGACAGCAACCTTGGGCCGGAAGGACTGGGGTTTCTAGTCCCGCAGATGCTCCTTGTGGTCTTGGGCAAGCCACTTAACCCTCCATTGCCCATGTTCCCTGTAAGTATTAGTATATGTGTCTCAAATCCCCACGTGTTAAATGTATCCCCCACTTGTGTTGTGACCGCTTTGATTGAAGGATAAGGCGGTATATAAATACCATTAAATAAATAAATAAATAAATAGGTGCAGCTTCTGGATCTTTTAAGACTAACACTTCTAATGCCAATGTCAATGGACCGAAGTTAGAAGTAGGAAATAGTTTTTCACACTGTTCTTCACAGTTCCAAATCCACATTTGGGAGCAAAAATGACATTGAGCAGGGTTGCGGTTAGGTCCAAGGCACTGCAATCACCAGCTCACATTTTTTTAAAACCACTGAGGGCCTTTTCCTGGGACATTTCACGAAGAAATATAGTTGTTACAAATTTTGACAAACAGGCCCTGGCCGGGATTGGCAAATTCCCAAAAAGTGAAAAGCAGGTGAGCATGCAAAAATAAAGAAAACTTAAGAGAGGCTATGAAAATTCTAACAATGGATGTTGAGTGGGTTTGCAGCCCTGTAAAGGAGGATAATTCTTAATAACATATTATATTAATATCTGTAAACAGTACCTTATGAAAGGTAAATCAAAGTCTCTGGCACAAACTGAATCTCTTCCAATAGGTTTCATCAGTTCCTCTAGAGTTGGCAAATCTACAAGATAAAATATACCAGAAAAAATGTTTCTGTAATTTAATATAAACATTAGAGGAAGCATGAAATTATGTATATTGTTTGCTATATGAAAGCAGCTCAGTGGAGTCACATATCTCTGCATTACTGGAGGAAAATATTTTTTTGTTTTAATTCCAAAATATTTACTGACTTTATGACTCGTACAATAAAATAAAAGAATGAATAAACAATCCATAACAATAAAGCAAAAATTGTCAGGTCAGTACAGTAACTACAAGGTTCACTTAACGTTCTTTGAACATACATGTCTTTATAAAATACTAGCTTAAGAAGAAGAGATCATGCCTCAAATGCGGGCATGGATATTTAAACCTGTTCAAGAGCAGGTATAAATAAACTCATGCAGTTTGTCAATGCATACTAGAATAAGGTAATTCATAATCAAAGTAAGTACTTGCAAACTCCACCTGCGCTTCACCCAGACTACCCTCAGCTACTTCTACTGGCAAAGTATATGCTTTCATGCCAATATATGTACTTGTATACCAGTCAGTATAAGAGGCCTATGCATGTGGAAAGGACTATAAAATTACCCTGAAAGTATCCTTCCAATTAGTAACAACTGCTACAGCACATCCAGTAATATAGCTGTACCTGCTGGTATATATTCCAACACAGTCAAAGACTTCGATATCACAGTGTGGTAATGTGGCGTGTGGTGGGAAGGGGTTTTATTTAAAACACAGAACAGACAGCGATTCAGGGAAAGCGTAGTTACTCACTTGTAATAGGTGATCTCTGGGAACAGCAGGAATTTAGTCTTTACATATGGGTGACATCGGCACTGATGAGCCCACACGGGAACACTCCACAGCATCCAATAGGAAAGCCTTTGGGAGCATCCCACTGCGCCTGCTTAGCTGCCCTCTCACCTTTGCAGTTTTCCCTCCTCAGTTGAGTTTGCAGCTGAGATAAAAGGAGAGAAGGAGAAGAAGAAGACCTACAACTCCTAGGGGAGGAGGGTAGATTGTGAAGACTAAATTCCTGCTGTTCCCGGAGATCACCTGTTACAGGTGAGTAACTACGCTATCTCCAGGAACAAGCAGGAATGTAATCTTCACATATGGGACTCCCTAGCTCGGAGATGCCAGAGAGATGACTTCAGAGTTGGCTGTGGAATCATAGGTATAACTAAGGAGGTCATGTATCCTCCAAGGATGTCTGATATTGAAATCCGGGACGGAGGGTAGGAGTTGATCTAAGTCTGAAAGAGATGCTGGAGAACAGCTTGGCCAAACAAGGCATCCCGGCGGGAGTCCTTGTCCAGGCAATACTGAGCAGCAAAAGTGTGGACAGAAGATCAAGATGCTGCTTTGCATATCTTATCAATCGCTAAAGAGCATAGATTTGCCATATAGGCAGCCATGGCCCGCACATTATGTGCAGTGATGTGACCCTTGAGAGAGAGTCCTGCCTTTTCATAAGCAAAGGAGATGCAGTCTGCTATCCACCTGGAAAGAGTACGTTTGGATACTGGCAATCCCAGGTGACTCGAGTCAAAGGAGATGAAAAGTTGGGAAGCTTTTCTGTGCTCTTGAATCCTCTGGAGATAAAAAGCTAAGGCACATTTGCAATCCAGAGTGTGAAGGGTTGCCTCTGCTTTAGAGGAATGAGGTCTAAGGAAAAACCTTGATTGAAGGATAAGGTGGAATACAAATCTGTCTAAATAAATAAATAAAAAGACAGGAAGGTAGACTGACTGGTTTAAATGGAAGGGTGAGACCACCTTTGGCATAAAGTGAGGATGAATCCTAAAAACTACCTTATCATGGTGGAATCGTGTGTAAGGAGGGTCAGCCCCTAAAGCCTGGAGCTCACTAATGCGTCTTGCTGAAATGAGGGCAATAAGGAAGGTGACCTTCCACGTGAGAAACTTCAGTGAGGTAGTAGCTAGAGGTTCAAAGGACGGCTTGAGAAGCTGTCCTAAAACAACATTAAGATCCCATGCCACTGGAGGGAGCTTAATGGGAGGTTTGGGTAATAGAAGACCCCTCATGAAGTATGCTACAAGTGGCTGAGAAGAGATGGGCTGGCCATCTAAGAGCATGTAAGAGGCCACAATTGCACTTAGGTGTACTCTTACCGAATTGGTTTTGAGTCCAGAAGAAGATAGGTGGAGGAGATACTCAAGTAATGCCTCCACCGGAGCTGAGATGGGGTTAAGATCCCTCTCAGAACACCAGAGAGCGAATCTACGTCACTTGAAGGCGTAGGAGCGCCTGGTGGATGGCTTCCTAGAACCCAAGAGGATGTTCTTAACCTCCTGGGAAAGGTTAACGTCCTGGAAGGCTAAGCCATCAGCAGCCATGCGGTGAGATGGAGGGACTGCGGATTGGGATGGAGCAACGTCCCCTCCTCCTGGGATAGGAGATCTGGAGCAGACCCCAGATCTATGGGTTGAGCCCAAGACAGACGCAGAAGGAGAGGATACCATGATTGTTGTGGCCAGCGTGGGGCTATGAGTATCATGTAGCCCATGTCTCTCTGGAGTTTGAAAAGAGTCTTGGGAATGAGGGGATGGGAGAGAAGGCATATAGGAAGCGTTCACCCCAGTGGAGGTGAAAAGCATCCACCTGCCGGCTGTCTGGTGGAGGAGTCCTGGAGCAGAAGCAAGGAAGCATGGCATTCTGAGGATTTGCACACAGGTCTATATCTGGGGTTCCACAGGACTGAAATATTTGAGCGATCTTGTCTGCATGGAGAGACCACTCATGGGGTAGAAGGACTTGACTCAGTTTGTCAGCCAAGACATTGTGTTTGGTACATGTCGGTACCAATGACATAGGAAAATGTGGTAGGGAGGTTCTGGAGGCTAAATTTAGGCTTTTAGGTAGGAAGTTGAAATCCAGAACTTCCAGGGTAGCATTCTCCGAAATGCTTCCTGCTCCAAGCGCAGGACCCAAAAGGCAGGCAGAGCTCCGGAGTCTCAATGCGTGGATGAAACAATGGTGCAGAGATGAGGGTTTTGGATTTGTTAGGAACTGGGGAACATTCTGGGGAAAGGAAGGGCTCTTCCGTAGGTTTGGGCTTCACCTTAACTGGGATGGAACCAGGCTGCTGGCATTAACCTTTAAAAAGGAGATAGAGCAGCTTTTAAACTAGATATTAGGGGAAAGCCGACAGTCGCCCAAGAGCGGATGGTTCGGAAGAATGTATCTTTGAAGGATACTACCAAAAGCAGAGAGGTTCCACAAAAGAGTAAAGTAGCCCAAATGCCCTCAAGTATGGAGCAGACAGAGCTTAAAGATCCCAAATTACCCATGTCTAACAACAGCCAAATTAATATGAATAAAATACATTCTCTAAAATGCTTGTATGCAAATGCTAGAAGTCTAAAAAATAAGATGGGAGAGTTAGAATACATAGCACTAAATGAAAGGTTAGATATGATTGGAATATCAGAGACATGGTGGAAGGACGACAACCAGTGAGACACTGTGATACCTGGGTACAAACTATATCGTAATGATAGAGCTGATCAAATTGGTGGAGGGGTTGCTCTCTATGTTAGAGAGGGCATTGAGTCAGAAAGGATTAAAGTTTTGCAGGAAACAAAATCTGCTGTAGAATCTATATGGATTGAAATTCCATGTAAAAGGGGGAAGGCAATGGCAGTGGGGGTGTACTATCGAGCGCCTGGCCAGAATGACCAAATGGATGATGAAATGCTCAAAGAAATCAAGGAAGCTAACAAAAGTTACAGCGCAGTAATAATAATGGGTGATTTCAACTACCCCGGTATCGACTTGGTCAGTGTCACGTCAGGACATGCTAGGGAGATAAAGTTCCTAGATGAAATAAATGACTGCTTCTTGGAGCAGCTGGTTCATGAACTGACCAGAGGGGAAGCCATATTAGACCTAGTCCTTAGTCGAACACCAGATCTAGTGCAAGAGATAAGGTTGTTGGGGCCACTTGGCAATTGTGAGCATAGCATGATCGCCTTTTATTTAATTAGTGGAGGAGGGATAGTAAGGAAATCCACAGTACTACCTTTTAACTTTCCAAAGGGAGACTATGATAAAATGAGGAAAACAGTTAAGAAAAAACTAAAAGGAGCAGTTGCAAAGGTTAAAGACGTACATCAGGCTTGGCTGTTGTTGAAAAATACTATCTTGAAAGCCCAGACCAGCTAAGAAAAGTGGAAGGAAGTCCAAAAAACTGCCAGCATGGTTTAAAGGTGAGGTCAGAAAGTCTGTTGTTGCCAAAAAAGCATCTTTCAGGAAATGGAAAAAAGAGCCAAACGACGAAACCGGGAAACAGCACAAGCACTGACAAGTCAAATGCAAGGCATTGATAAGGCAAGCAAAGGGAGAATTTGAGAAGAAGCTTGCTGCAGAAGCAAAAACGCTAAGTAAAGACGTTTTCAAGTACATTCGTAGCAAAAAACCTGTGAGAGAGTCAGTTGGTCCATTAGATGATAAAGGGGTTAAAGGAGCACTAAGAGGCGACAAGGCGATAGCGGAGAGACTGAATGAATTCTTTGCTTCAGTCTTTACTGAGGAAGATGTAGGGATGTTACCCATGACTGAAGTGGTAATTAAAGGTGCGGAAGAATTGAAGGAAATATTGATACATCGGGAAGATGTATTACAACTATTAGATAAGCTGAAGAGTAGCAAATCACCTGGGCCGGATGGTATACATCCAAGGGTGTTGAAAGAACTGAAATACGAGATTGCAGACCTGCTATTAGTAATCTGTGAACTATCATTAAAATCATCTCTAATACCTGAAGACTGGAGGATCGTCAATGTAACACCAATTTTTAAAAAGGGTTCCAGGGGTGATCCGGGAAACTACAGACCAGTGAACCTGATATCAGTACCGGGAAAAATGGTAGAAACCATCATAAAGAATAAAATTACTCAGCATGTAGATAGTCATGACCTAATGGGAGACAGCCAACATGGCTTTAGACAAGGAAGATCTTGTCTTACTAATCTGTTATGTTTTTTTGAAGGAGTGAATAATCAGGTGGACAAAGGTGAGTCGGTTGATATTGTGTATCTGGACTTTCAGAAAGCCTCTGACAAGGTCCCTCATGAGAGACTTTTGGCAAAACTAAAGAGTCATGGGATAGGAGGCAGTGTACTAATGTGGATCAGGAACTGGTTAAAAGATAGAAAGCAGAGGGTAGGGCTAAATGGCCAATTTTCCCAATGGAGAAAGGTGAATAGTGGTGTACCCCAGGGACCTGTGCTGGGTCCGCTTCTTTTTGACATATTCATAAATGACCTGGAAAGTGGAATAACGAGTGAGGTTATCAAATTTGCAGATGACACAAAACTATTTAAAGTTGTTAAAACCCAAGAGGATTGTTGAAAATTGCAAGAGGATCTTGATAAATTGGAAGACTGGGCATCAAAATGGCAGATGAAATTTAATGTGGACAAGTGCAAGATTATGCACCTAGGGAAGAACAACCCAAACTATGGTTACACGATGCAAGGTTCCACATTAGGAATCACCACCCAGGAAAAAGATTTAGGCGTCATTGTGGATACCATGTTAAAACCCTCGGCCCAGTGTGCAGCGGCGGCCAAGAGAGCAAATAGAATGCTAGGTATGATAAGGAAAGGAATGGAAAATAAAACAAAAGATATTATAATGCCTCTATATCGTTCCATGGTGAGACCGCACCTTGAATACTGTGTGCAATTCTGGTCGCCGTATCTTAAAAAGGATATAGCGATTTTAGAAAAGGTTCAGAGAAGAGCCACCAAAATGGTAATGGGGATGGAAGGATACTCCTTTGAAGAAAGGCTAAAAAGGTTAGGGCTCTTTAACCTGGAAAAGAGACAGCTGAGGGGAGATAAGATAGAAGTCTATAAATTAATGAACGGAGTGGAATGGGTAAACGTAGATCGATTGTTTACCTTATCAGAATATAGAAAGACTAGGGGACATGCAATGAAGCTACAGGGTAAACTATTTAAGACTAATAAAAGAAAATATTTTTTCACTCAACGTGTAATCAAACTCTGGAATTTGTTACCGGAGGATGTAGTAAAGGCTGTTAGTGTAGCTGGATTTAAAAAAGGTTTGGACAAGTTCCTGGAGGAAAGGTCCATAAACCATTATTAAGAAGGGACCCAGGATATCAATGCTTGAACCAATACAAGCATTGTGGAACCTGTGTCCCTTGGGGAAACTGCTAGGTACATATGACCTAGATTGGCCACTGTTGTAAACAGAATGCTGGACTTGATGGACCTTGGTCTGACCCAGTATGGCATATCTTATGATCTCATGAAGATACACCGCATGCAGGTGAATGAGATGCTGCATGGCAAAAGACCACAGATGCAGAGCCTCACTGCAGAGGGTCCAAGAGCCTGTTCCGCCCTGCTTGTTCAAGTAGAACATGGCTACTTGATTGTCCGTGTGGACTAGAACTGTGCGGAATCAAAGATGGTCCTGGAACACTTTGAGAGAATTGTGAATGGCTCTGAGCTCCAGCAGATCTATATGGACTTGTGACTCCTGATGAGACCAGAGCCCCTGAGTGAAGAGATGGTCCAGATGAGCTCCCCAGCCCAATTTGGATGCATCCGTCATCAGGGTACAATGATGTGCTGACATCTGAAAAGGTGACCCTACCAGGAGGTTTTCTGGTGATTGCAGCCACCACTGGAGAAACGAGATTAGGCGGGTAAGAGACCATTATTTTGTCTCCCAGGCAACCCGATATCTGAGACTACTGGGAAGCCAGTGTCCATTGAGCTGCGTGCATATGTAGACGCCATATGGAAAAACATGCACCGTTGATGCCATATGACCCAGAAGTTGTAGTATTTCTCGAGCAGTGAGAAAGTTCTTGAGGCATGCCTGAGATGCTAACTGATTGAGTTGAGCGCAGCGGAGTTGGGACAGAAATGTCTTTGATTGCCGAGTGTCTACTGTAGGAGAGCCCCTATAAACTCTGGAGTTTGCAAGGGGACAAGTTCAGACTTTGAAGATTTATCACAAATCCCAAGTGTTGCAGCACCTACATGGTACGGGAGAGGGAACGGTTGGCCTCTAGAGAAGTGCTTGCTCGAATGAGCCAGTCGTCTAAATAAGGGAAGACAAATATCCTGAGAGTCCTTAGGAATACAGCTACTATCGCCATGTATTTTGTGAAGACTCTTGGGGCAGAGGAGAGGCCAAAAGGCAGGACTCTGTATTGATAATGTCTTCCTTGGAACACGAAGAGCAGGAACTTTCTTTGCTGTGAGTGAATAAGTATGTGAGTATTGTGAGACCACGCCGGTCCTAGGCGGTTGCCTAGACCCAGGTATAGCCTTGAGTTGTGGAAATAAGGACACTGTAGTCGTGACCAGAGTGAAATTAAGGTTGGGTTTTATTCCCTTTCCCTTGAGGATGTCATAGAATAAGGACAACATAAAAGAACGGTTGCTTCACCGGTGTAGAGGATGCTTAACAAATAATAATTATGCTTCTTTCCAGCAAATAAAAGTCCACCACATTTCCAATGTGCAACAATACACTTTCTTTCTTGCTCTTTTCCTTAACAGAGAGACTCTATGTTATCAGCCACACATAAAGCACATTCCATGGGCTCAGGGATGATTTCTGTGCTATAGCTCTCCCACTGCATAGGGCCAGGACCTGGTCCTGTGTATGGACACTGAGCCCCTGTGACGCTGCTCTCCGAGCCTTGCCCCGGGGAAACCTCAGTTGCTGCAAGTTGGAGCTGCTTTTGTGTGTCCCAGATAGCAGGAGCTGTGCTGGGGATTTCTTCCCACGGCTTAGGCCAATAAGAGTTCACTAGCTTGTTGTAAGCCTGGCTTTTCCCACGGAGACCCCCTTCTCTCCCTTCACAAAACATAGGGTACTTATCTTTTCCTGTGGAGAAGATGGTTTCAACCTCCTCTGCTTCTAGCCAAGGCTTTCTCTCTGCCCTGCAGCCTGCTCTTCTTTGGGAACACCGGTTACTGTGCTTGGCTGAAGGAAACTCACTTCCTGCCTTCAGTGAGCTTCCTTGGACGTGACCTCTGCCTTCTGTTGACTGGGCTGTTTGCCTCGGTATGAGGACCCCTCTGGCTGGGAAGACTTTGCTACTGTCTTTCTTAGCTCTCCTGGGTTTATCAGCCTGCCTTTCTTCAGCCCTGGTTCTCCAAGGCAACGTGTCTTTCTGTAACTGCTTGGGAGTTCTGTTCTCACCTTCTCTCCAAGCCTGCCTGGAACTGCAGTCAGACTTCCTTTGGTCTCGGCTTTCCTCCTCACAATCAAACTCCTGTTCCAGCCCTAATCCAGGCTCCAGCTTCCCTTCTCCTTTCTCCTTCTCCTTCCCCTTCCAGTTCTGTCTCTGTGGGATTTCCCACCTGTTTTTATGTCTCTGCTCAACTAACGTAGAACGTGAGTCTGGGTCCAGGTGAGCCTGATTGGAACCCTCAATTCTTACTGCGTCACTAAAACCATGTGGAAAGTTTGTTTTCGTTTTCCCTGCCTCTCTGCATTGTGAATGCTGCAACTGCACATGTGGCTGTAAGGTAAGCTCTTCTTTCCTATTATTTCTTAATATTTCAGGGTCTGTGCTGTCTACCTCATGACAGTATATGCCTCCTTTAGATCTAGAGAACAGAGCCAATCCTGACTCTGGAGATAGGGTAGAAGGGCCCTTAGGGAGATCATTTTGAACTTCTCCCATAGTAAGTACTTGTTCAGTTCTCTGAGGTCCAGAATAGGCCCGTACCCTCTTGTTTTCTTCGGAATAAGGAAGTATGGAGAATAAAAGCCCCCATTCCCTGCTGGGATGGTGGAACCTTCTCTATTGCGCCCTGTGAGAGAAGGGAGGTGACCTCTTGCAGCAAAAGAGCAGTGAGGGGGGGGGGGCTGAGAGCGAAACTCTCTTAGAGGAGTACGGGGGGGTAGACTATGTAAATGAAGCTTGTACCCCTCCCGTACTATAGACAATGTCCACTGCTCTGATGTGATCATATGCCACCTGTGGGTAGTGACAGAGTCTGCCAAGGATGTGGATGGGATCTGGAATCTCCAGAGGCAGAACGGCTATGTTCTCCAGAAGGGAGTCAAAGACCCTGAGGAGGCTGGATCTGCTGAGGTGGTTGTGACTTAGGAGTCTGAGCCTTCTTTTGCTGCTTTGCTGGCTGCTGCCCCTTCTGAGGAGCATGGTATTGATACTGTACAGCAGGGGTGTAAGAGGGATAGTATTTCTTTTTATTGAAAAAGCTTTCTTTGCTGCTTGTTTCCAAGCTGGATTGGCAGTAGATCTAGACAGCCTATTAAAAGTGGTGTTCTCGGATTCTGAAAGGCCTTGTCCTGCCAATCCTTGCCGAAAAGGTTTTCACCGGTGCAAGGGATATTACCCAGCTTATCTTGAACCCATTGTTCAAGATCAGATGCTTGGAGCCAAGCAATCCTGCGTGCACCGATGCAGATGGATGACGTTCTGCTGATGCACTCAAAACAGTCAACAGTTGCCCTGTTAACAAATTTTGAAACATTCTGAGCATGCTTTACAAGGATGAGATAATCTGCTCTCTTGACATCAGGGAGAAAAGGAGCCATTAATTCCAAATCCTCAGCCACCTCGCTAAGGAACATACCCATACAGAGTATGTAGGAACTGATTCTGGCTGATAACATGGAGGCCTGAAAACAATGCCAACCAAAGGTGTCGAGTGTTCTCGATTCCCTACCTGGAGGGTTCAAGGAATGTGTCTTAGCACTCTTTATTCAACACATTGACGATTCCACCACCATGGAATGGTGTGGCAATTGCGTCTTTTGAAAACCAGGACACTCGAATACCTGGTAGATGGTACTGAGTCGTCGGGTATGTGGAGAGATAGTAAGGGGAGTCTCCCACATACGAAGCATAAGGTCATGAAGTATGTGATGGATAGGGAGTGTAGCAGCCTCCTTCGGGGCTGTAGGGTATTGAAGAATTTCAAGTTTTTCAGCCATAGGCTCTTTCTCCGAAGTCACTGTTATGGACAGACCCCGAGCAACATTGCGAATAAAGTCTTGAAAAGACCTGTCCTCTGGAGGGGACATGCGATGTTGTGAAGACAGAAATGGGTCTTCTGGGATAGTTCTCATGTCCTGGGTACCGGATGATTCATCGTCCGATAAATCGGAATCCGAATACTCAAAATACCGACGGGCAGGGTGTTCCCATTCTACACGTACTCGGTACCGATCAAAACCGGTAGCTAAGGATTGCGGTGCTGGAACCTCGATACCAGAAACGGATTTGAGGGCTGGCATGGGCGGTAGCATGGTAAGCGGCAAAAAAGTTGATGCAGGTTGTGTTGGTACCGGAGCCGGTACCGATGCCTGTGGAATCGACTGTAAAGATTTTACTGGTACCAAGGCCGCCAGTAAGGCCGCTAAGCTCCGCTCGATGGCCAGGATACATTGATCCATGGAGCTTGTTGATGCTTGGGTATCGGTACCAAAATTGCAGGCCACGATCCCCGAGCAAGGCACCAGGAGCTCTACAGAGGCCTCGGGAGCATCCTGGGACCCCACTAAGGCTTTGGAGGAAAGGTCCTCCCACCAGAGTTGTTTGGCCAGTGTGTCCCCCTCAAGGGCAAAGCCTGAGGCATCCCGATGCTTAGAAGATCCACCCTTGGAGGGATGGCCAGTCTTCGATGAAGACTTAGGTTTCGATAGCTGAGATCTTTAGGAGGAAGATGAAGTTTTCGATGACATTGATGCTAAAGATACTGCATTGGAGGCAAAGAGGATGCCAAGCTTTGCAGCTCGATTCTGTAGGCCTCTCTTTGTCATCTTCCTACAAAGAGAACATTCTGATGGTTGATGATCCGGTCTTAAGCATTTTAGACACCAGTCATGGGTGTCTGGGGCCAAAATGGTACTGCCACATTTGGAACATTTCTTAAAACCACTGGATGGTTTTTACATTTTGTCTGTGACAAAATGAGAAGCCTAAGCCTAAGATGGCATTGATGCGCCTGAAGAAAATAAATAATTCTTTCCCTCACAGAAGATTTCTTTTTTTTTGAAGAAAGAAAGCAAGCACCGATGGGGGTCAGTACCAGCGTCGATGGGCAGGCAGACGCGACCACAAAAAATAAGAAAGGACAAATTTTCTGCAATGACAGGAATTGCTTCTTGTTGGCTCCACAGAAAGCGTAGTTACTCACCTGTAACAGGTGTTCTCCAGGGACAGCAGGAATCAGTCCTCACATATGGGTGACGTCGGCACCAACAGAGCCCTCTTGGAGCATCCCCCAGCTTTCAAAGAAAGCCTTTGGGAGATGCCACCACGCATGCGTGGTCCCCTTCCCGCCCAAGAGTGCCATCTTGTTCAGTCAGATGACATAGCTAAAATACGGCAAAAAAATGTAAGATGGTAAAGGAGCAACTCCAAGGGGAGGAGGAGGGTTGTGAGGACTGATTCCTGCTGTCCCCGGAGAACACCTGTTACAGGTGAGTAACTACGTTTTCTCTGGGAACAAGCAGGAAGTCAGTCCTCACATATAGGACTCCCCAGGTACCGGCTACCGAAAGCCCATAGCAAAAATGGGGGCACCCTCACAGGGAGCTGCAAGCAGCAGCAATTTAATCCATAAACACAGACCACAGTAGGACCCCTGTGTCCGATGAAACCAGCACTCCGGTAGCCTGAACACAGAAGGGTCAGAGAGCAGGAGTTACCTAAACTCCGAAAAGGTTACGGAGCACAGCCTGGCCGAAGGCACTGCCCCTTCAGGACTCTTTTTCCAGGCAGTAATGGGCTGTGAAGGTATGGACTGAAGACCAGGTGGTGGCCCGGCAGATGTCCACCATCGGGACAGAGCGCAAGTTTGCCACCGAAGCCACCATGGCCCTGATATGGTGTGCTGTGACATGGCCTTCCAGCGGGAGGCTTGCCTGCTCATAAGCGAGGTCAATACAGTCCGCCACCCATGTGGACACCGTAAGTTTGGTCACCACCTACCCCAGCATACCAGGGTTGTAGGAAATGAAAAGCTGAGAAGCTTTGCGGTGGCCTTGAGTGCATTGGATATAGAAGGACAAAGCCCTCTTACAGTCCAAGTTGTGAAGGTCTGTCTCTGCCCAACTAGAGTGAGGTCTGGGAAAGAAAGTGGGAATCATCGCACTGAATCATCTTTCCCTCAGTTTAAGGCCCTTCTCAAGACCCCCCTCTACTGTCAAGCCTATGATCTTCCCATCTCCTCTGATCACTCTTCATCTAGACACCATTAGGTTGTCCTTCCATTACAATAACCCCCTGATCTTATTTGGTACACCAGTTACAGCCCACTCCCTTTCCTTCCCCCAAACTTCGTCTTCCCCTTATGTCTGAAATCTGTGATGTTTCGTTGTTTATTACTGTGATTTTGATGGCGTCCCTTTTTTCCTCCTTTATTTTCACCAGCCGCAACTTTTTTTTCTTACCATTGTACACCGCCCTGACACCTTGGTAACGGGCGGTGTACGCTCCACCGCTCCACGCTCCACCGAAGCACAAAGTACTTACAACGCTCACCTAAGAGTACACCAAGATGAATTAACGAAGAAGCGGAAGCAATATAATTCAGACATCCTGAAGCGGTTGTTAAACAAGCCTCACGACTTGTTCAATATAGTGAAATCTCTTATAAGAGAACCTCCTGCAGACCAATCACATATGCCACAGCCCCAGGCATACTCCAAATACCTACAATCAAAGATGATCCAGACTGGTGCATCTTCATGCCCCGCAGACAACACCCTACAGCGTAATTTGCCCCAACCATCGCCACTATCCAAATTTGACAAAATATCACGCAGAGAGATTGAAGACACTATCGCTACAATCAACCCCACCACCGCGCCCAATGACCCATGCCCAGCTCTATGGATAAAGGAGTTACGATGTGACTTAAGCCAATATCTGAGCGAATTAGTAAACCAATCCCTCACAACTGGATCATTCCCACAGAGTCTGAAACAAACTTCAATCAGACCACTGCTGAAGAATAACAGGCTGGACCCAACGAAAGTCGAATCATACAGACCAATTTCAAGTATTCCCATGCTCGCCAAAGTAATCGAAAAGTTAGTACAGAGCCAAATTCAACAGCATATTGACACTGAAGCCCCACTGGATCCATCCCAACATGGGTTCAGAGAAGCACACGGGGTGGAAACCCTCCTCACCACCCTATTTGACAACTTAGTATCTGGAACTGACAAAATTCGCCAAGGATTTGCCCTCATCTTCCTCGACATCGCAGTGGCCTTTGATTCGGTGAGCCACGAGATCCTCCTACAACGCCTCAGTGAGAAAGGAATACAAGGAACTGCTCTAGACTGGTGCAAGTCATACTTGACTAATAGATGGCAACATGTAAGGTCTGGCTCCACGACCTCAGAATCATTTTTGCAAAACCAGGGTGTGCCACAGGGTTCGTCACTATCTGCATTGATGTTTAACATCTACATGCAGCCTATATGCACCCTAGTACGCTCGTTCAAGGTTAACTGTCTGGCCTACGCAGACGATATCCTGCTATACATCCCATTCAGGATCGACCAACCAGACTTCTCCCCTCTAACAAGATGTTTCGAGGCAGTAGCGGAATGGCTCAACACGCAAAATTTGCGAATTAACTACAGCAAAACGGATGTTCTTTTCATCTCAAGGAACCAGGATTTCACCCCTCCACCCTCTTTAAAAATCGGCAACACAGAACTGAAAACTAAGCCCACAATCCGCTACCTTGGTGTTACACTGGACCAACAGCTGGACTTGAAAACCCACATAAAAAACACCGTAAAAACAGTATACCTGAAAATAAGGACCTTAAAACACCTACGACCACTACTCGACTTCAACGACTACCGATCAATCTATCAAGCATTAATACTACCACATTTCGACTACGCCAACGTAATTCTACAAGGTCTCCCTCAATCAACACTAGCACCGCTCCAGCTTGCAATGAACACTGCTGCGAGAGTACTAACAGGAGCCTCACGGAGAGAGCATATAACGCCAATCTTGATGAACCTCCACTGGTTACCTGTGCAAGCAAGAACCCTCTACAAAGTACTAACCCTGACCTTCAAAGCCTTAAACACCCCGACCCCCACAGCTATCAGCAAGATGTTACACAACGTACCACACAACAGAAACAGAAGACCCACGATGCAAAACACCCTAGAGGTCCCCAAAGCAATGACGAAATGTACAAAAGCAACAACGAATAGGGCCTTTACAATTTACGCACCTAGAGCATGGAATGCCCTCCCCACTTATATTAGAATCGTCACCAACCTAACCCACTTCAGGAAGGCATTAAAGCATCACCTGTTCACTACATACTACCCCGAACCCAGTCTTAGTAAACATGCATGGTGCCCCTCAGACAATCACCCACTGCACCTAACTAATCAGACCCAGCATGAAAAAGGATAATTGGCTCGGTCTCCCAACAGTACTCCCTGAAACAGAATTTAGACACCCAATGTAAATAAGATGTAGACAGACCCTGCCTGAAAGTAGGTACCAGTGTAAATACAATGTAGATAGTTTCCCCAGTTATTTCCAAGTTGATCTCCCCGTTCATTGTAAATACAACTCAGATTGCCTGCGTTGTATAGTTGATGTTGAATGTAAACCGCACTGATCTAAAATAGCACGGTATAGAAGAAATGTTAAATAAATAAATAAATAAATGTTACAAATAAAGATAAAGATAAAAGGGCGAAACTACCTTCGGCAAGAATTTGGGGTGCATGCGGCGCACCACCCTGTTCTTGTAGAACCTGGTATAGGGTGCCTCTGCCACGAGGACCTGGAGCTCACTGACTCTGTGAACGGAGGTAAGCGCGACCAGGAAAACCACCTTCCAAGAGAGGTAGCGGAGGTGGCAGGTAGCCAGAGGTTGAAGGGCGAGAGTGTGAGCTGCCCCAACACCACATTAAGGTCCCATTCGGTTGCCAGAGGGCGAACCGGGGGCTTCGATAAGATCAGACCCCGATGAAAACAGGTAACCAGCGGCTGCACCGAGAAGGGCTTACCATCCACGAGATGGTGGTGCGCTGCCAAAGCACTGAGGTGCACCCAGACTGAGTTCGACTTGAGCCCAGACTGAGAGAGGTGGAGAAGGTACTGTAACACCAGAGCCATCGGACAGGAGAAAGGGTCAGCCCCGTGATCGGCACACCAAACAGAGAACCTGCGCCACTTGAGGGCATAAACCTTTCTAGTAGAGGCCTTGCGAGAGGACAGCAGGATGTCCTCCACTTCAACTGGAAAGTTGAAGGGGGCCAGAGTCACTCACTCAGCAGCCATGCTATCAGTGACAGGGACCCTAGATTGGGGTGCAGGAGAGAGCCCCCTCCTGAGAAAGGAGTCCCGGGGTGGTCCCCAAGGGCATGGGGGTGTCCACCGTCAACTGCAGAAGCAGGGGGAATCAAGGCTGCCAGGGCCACCAAGGAGCTATCAGGATGAGGTAGGCCCTGTCGCAGAGGGTCCTGAATAAGGTCTTGGCGATAAGCAGGGTAGGAGGGAAGGCGTACATGAAGACTCCCGAAGACGAAGAAGGCGGCCACGACCACCAGGTATTTTGTGAAAACTCTTGGGGCAGAGGCTAGGCCGAAGGAAAGCACACTGTACTCAAAATGACTGCCTCCCACTACAAACCGCGGGTATGGCCTGTGGTTGGGGTGGATAAGGATGTAGGTATAAGTATCCTTGAAGTCTAAGGAACACAGCCAGTCTCCCTGCAGGAGGTATGGCAGCAAATTTCCAAGGGAGAGCATCTTGAACTTCTCCTTCACCAGGAATCTGTTGAGGTTGCGCAAGTCGAGAATGGACCTTAGGCCCCCTGTTCTTTTTGGCATGAGGAAGTACCTGGAGTAGAACCCCTTGCTCTTGAGATGGTGGGTCACCAGTTCCATCGCTTTGTCCTTGAGAAGACCTGTCAACTCCTTCAGAAGGTGGTCCCGGTAGAGGGGAGACCTGAGGGGCTCTCGCGGGAAATAAGGAGGAGGTGTCTGAGTCAGATGGAGGAGATAACCCTCCCTGACCACCCAAACTGTCCAGGAATCAGTGGTGATGGACAGCCTCCTCTGGGCATAGCGGGCCAGACGTCCCCCTGTGGGCTGCTGATCTCCTTTGGGTAGAGAGGCTATGCTCAAGCAGTCAAAAAATCCCCCATGGCTTGGCTGGGACAGGAGCCTGGGGTTTTGGAGCCTTCTGTTACACGGGCCATACCCATATCCCTTGTCCTGCTGACCCTGTTGGGGAGCCGGGGAGGCCTGATAAGGTGGGTAGTTTCGGTAAGTAGCTCCGTTCCTCGGGTAAAAGGACTTTTTACCCAAGCCCTTCTATCGGGGAGGGGCAGAGGTCTCCTTAGAGAGTCTGGTCCTCATCATGAACTCGGTCTCCAGCGCAGCAGCCTTGTCGGCCATGGGTTTGCGAAAGAGGTTTTCTCCTTGGCATGGGACATCGAACAATTTGTCCTGAATCCACTGCTCGAGGTCGGATGACTGCAGCCAGGCTTGGCAGCGTGCACCGATGCCTGCCGCGGCTACCCGGGCCGCTGACTTGAACCTGTCATAGGCCGCTCAAGACATGAATTTGGAGCACTCACGGACTGCCTTAGCCAGGTTCTTGAACCGCTGCAAAGGTTCCTCAGAGAGACCAGCCGAGAACCCAGCGAGTTCCTTCACCAGATCCCTCAGGTATATACCCCTGTACAGCTGGTAGGCCTGGATACGGCAGATGAGCATTGAGCCCTGGTAGTATTTTCTGCCGAGGGCATCCAAGGTGCGGGCCTCCCTACCGGGGGGCACCGAGGAGTGTGTCTTTTGGCTTTTCAGCCTACGCATGGCCAACTCCACCACCATGGAGTTATGCAGCAGCTGTGACTTTTGGAAGCCCGGACTCTGGCAGACTTGATACATCGAGTCAAGCCGTTTACTCACCACCAGTACCGATGCCAGTGTCTCGCACATTCAGAGCATAAGCCATTCCAAGATGGGAGGAATGGGCACCATGAGCAATTCCCGTCGAGGGGCCTCGTACTGGAGGAACATAAAAACATATAAGAACATAAGATATACCATACTGGATATGCCATTTCCAACTCATCCACCCGAGGGTCCTCCTCCAACTTGGTCGGGAATGCCAGGGCCTTAGACATGTCCTTGACAAAATCCAGGAAGTCCATATCCTCGGGTGGGGACCACCGCTGAGGCTTGTCAGACGGCTGCCTAGGGTGAGAACTTACACAATCTTGACGATGCATATATTCATATGATTCTTGCAAGGTATTGTGGGTAATGTAGTTCTTTCACTCCCAAACACAGCTGAAGACAATAATTGAGTTGTGATACCAGTGGTAAGGCCAATAAAATACTTCTTTTATTGATGGGGTTTAATTCACCCAGCACAAATATGCTTGGTAGCAATATAAATGAGGATACTTGCTTGCAGTGTGTAAATGGATAACATAAAGTCACAAAGCAAATCAGAAAACAACCTTCAGCTTGTCAGGCAATTAGCTAATGTTCTCTTAGCAAATAATTACCACATAAAAAGGCACAAAGAAATAAATGAACTTTGCTTGTTAGGTTAACTTCTGCTTATTTTCCACACAGATCCTGCAGCGATTCTTCCTTGCTCACACACACAATCAGGTGCAGCTTTAATTACTATCAATTGTCCAGCTGAAACCCTTTAGCTGGCTGGCTGCTACTGTGTGAACCCAAAATCCTGCTTTAGGAGCTGTTTGCAGTGGAAATAAAGAACAAAGTTAGGTTTCTTTGTGATGGCTGATGTGTTTGCTCACAGAAAGCTAGCAATAGCACTTGGATAAAGAACAGTCCATGTAATCAATAGTTTCATCTGCTGTATCTCCCCCTTCATCAATCAGCATAGGGTCACTATCATACATTGGCACAGACGAGTCTTTCCATAAGGCACTATCATGAGAATGCTTATTCCCTTGCTGCCATTCACTATTATAGATAGGGTCTGGATCAGTGTTCATACCTGAGCCTCTCCTGCTATCATAATTCCTCTCTGTATAGCCTGGCCAGTAGGTAATCCAATTCTGATGTCCAGCCTTCCAATCTTGATCCCTGGACACTGGATCTTTCCTCACATACCTTCTGGCATAGGTCTGAAAGTCCTTTCCACGTGCAGTCTTCTCTCTTCCAGGTAGCCACTGGTGATTCCTATCTCTGCCATTCCATTCCTCTGGCTGACTCCAGTCCAATGGACTCTGCTGGCATTTGGAATACCTCCCAGTATAGGTACTGCCTTGGAATCTCCCAGACCTTCCAATGGCCTTCCTTCTCTTCCTTCCAGAGAGTTTCCTTCTCTCTCTATCCGCTTGGCTTGGCTTCTGTTTCTCCAAGTGATGTTGGTGCTTGAGCTTGAAGCTGTTGCTGTATCTCCCTCTGTAGCTATTATCTGTAGAATAAGCTCTATTCTTATTCTGTCCTAATGTGTGCTCCTCCCTAACACAGCGCAGCTCTGTTGAATCAGGTCCTGCCCTTTGAGATGAGTGCTTAGGGATTACCTCATAGCTCTCTTGATTGCACACACGTTTTCTCACTTCAGCCCCTCTCATGGCTGCTGGAAACCTGGTGCATTCTGGGACTGGTAGTCTTTTATGTGAAAACTCTGTTTTCTTGCTTCTACCAGAACTGACAGGTTGCTTGTTCAGAGTCACATCATCTTTTCTACAGCTCCTACCTGAGCTATGATAAGCTTCCTTATCACAGGCTCTAAGATGGGCGAGTCAGAAGGGACGTCGCAGTGGCGACGGGTATCGGAGGACTCCTTGTCCTCCATCTCCCACTCAGAGTAGTCTGATGAGGACTCGAAGGAGGGCTGCTCCACGGGTCTCGGGGCCCCCATTGCCCTGCGGCCAGCAACCAGCAAACTTGCTGCGGAGGACCGCGGTCCCGTCGAGTGGGACTCAGAGCGCGACCTCTGCCGAGGATCGACTCGAGGCCAAAGGACCTCGAGGATCGGCTCGGCCTCTGGGGATGTCTTGGACGTCGAGGGCCCAGTGTTCAGGGCGGATGAACCGGTCATACCGGACAACAGTGCCTGCTGCTGCTCCATGAAGGCAGACAAACTGCGCTCTAGTGCCACCATTCTGGATTCCAGATCAGAAGGCTCCGCAGCCTTCGGCGCGGGCACCGAGGGACTCGGGCCCGACACCAGCTCCCCCGAAGGGGAATCCTCGATGATGGTGTCTGGGGACCGAGGCCAGTCCGCTGTCGGATCCTTCCGGAGGACCTTCACAGGCTGCTCCTTCTCCGATGCCTTGGACGAGCGTCTTGGACTGCAGGACCGGGCCCGGGAAACCCCCAGCTGGTCGGAACCATCCAAGAATGCCGCCTTCGAGGGTTTCTTCTTTTTCCTGGGTTCCCTCGAGGATGACCCCCTTTACGAGGACCGACGATGAGGCTCGGGTTCAGAGGGTTCTGCCCGAGATGTTGGGGCATCAGACGAGGCCCTGGCCTTCAGAGGCATCAGGGACTCGGGGAAAAACTTACCGTGCTGCTGCTGGCAGCTCCTGAGGGCCTTGCTGGACATCCTCTTACAGAGACCGCAGGCTGCTGGGTCATGGTATGGTCCGAGGTTACGAAGACAGCAGTTGTGTGCATCGGTCAAAGACATGATTTTAGAGCACCGATCACTCTTCTTAAAGCCACTGGTAGCCATGGGGGAAAAAAGTACCTCTGCGAGGTCGAACACTCTCCGGGCTGCCAGCGGGAGAAAAAAGGCACGACGATGCCAGAAGAGGAAAATAACGAAAGACTACAAAAAATAAACCGAACCCGACGCCAAGGCAGCGAGGTCAGTAGCGGGAAGAGTAATGGTGCAATACCGGAGGTGAGTGTGAAACTCAGAGAGAGAAAAATCAACTTTTTCGGGGACAGGCCAGACAACGTCTGAAGGGCTCCATGGAAAAAAGGAGACTGAGCAAGATGGCACCCTTGGGCGGGAAGGGGACCATGCATGGTGGCATCTCTCAAAGGCTTTCTTGCTGACATCACCCATATGTGAGGACTGACTTCTTGCTTGTTCCAGGAGAAAACTAAGAACTGAGGAGAGAGAGCTGGAAAGGTGGGAAGGCAGCTATGCAGGCGCAGTGGGATGCTCCCAAAGGCTTTCCTATTGGACACTGGGGAGCATTTCCACTCGGGCTCCGTCGGTGCTGACATCACCCATATGTGAAGACTACATTCCTGCTTGTTCCTGCAGATAACAAAATCAGCTTTTATTCTGTCCCAGCTTGTTGTTAATCCTTCACAAAGCTGGTTCTCCTAGCCTCTCCTCCAGCCCCAATTAAAGTTCTTACCTCAGAACTCCTTTGCATGGCTTGCCTTGGAAAGATGTCTGGTTCCACGGACCTCTCTCCCTCCTGCAGCCTGCTGGGTTCTTAAGCTCTCCCTGTGAACCATACCCTTCCAGCCCTGAATTCTGGTCTGTAGACTCTGTTAAAGGGGACCGCTGATAATCCCTTTGGAGGGGAACTAGTAACATTCTATATACCTCATTACACCCCCCCCCCTCCCCCTCAGTCCAACCATGCTCCGTTCAACATCTGCCTCACCATTGACTCCCACCCAGGAAAGAAAGATCGCGTTCAGGTGAGTCTGACCAGCCCTATGGTGGAACTGGATATTGGTAGGGTTGAAGGCTCGAAATCCATTGCATAATATGGCCGTTGGATTCCTTATGTTCAGCCAGCAACTTGAGGGGTTTGTGGTCCATTATCAGCACAAATGGACGGCCAAGCAGGTAGTAGTAGAAGATTTCAAGCACCTACTTGACATCCAAGGCTTCCTTCTTGATCACCGCATAATTCTTCTCCCAAGCAAGCAACTTCTTGCTGATGAATACTATGAGATGTTCCTCACCCCTGACTTCCTGGGCCAGAACGGCCCATCTCTGAGGTATCAGTTTGCATAATAAACAGTAGAGAAAAATCAGGGCTATTCAGGATGGATTTATTTATTTATTTATTGGCTTTTATATACCACACTATTTAGTATCAGAGTGATTTACAGTAAACGTGAACAGTCAAGCAACTTTACATCGAACAGGCATAAACAATGAAACTAAGTAACAGGTGCAGGTAAATAGTGACAAATGAAGAGTCAACATGGGAAGGGGTGCGAGAGAGGAAGGAGGAAAGGGAAGGGGTAGGATAGAGGCAAGGGAAATGGGAGAGGAAGGGAGAACTAATTACATATTGTGCAGCCGGGTCTCAGGTCAAGTCTTATGAGTGTAGTGGCCAGCATGGTAGAGCCATTCTTAGGTTATGTTGCCACACGCCTGCTGGAAGAGGTGAGTCATTAATGCCTTTCTGAATGTAGAATGGTCCATAATAACTCAGACTGAAGCAGGAAGGGCATTCCAGAGAGTCGGTGCGTATAACGAGAAGGTGCGGTTTCGGACGGCCTTAGTACAGGTCCTTATTGCTGAGGGAGTGATCAGGGTGTTTACCATGTTGGATCTTCTCGTTCTGTTGTCTGGGGTATGTTGAACAATTGTTGACAGGGAGGGTGGAGATGAGTTGTAAATAATCTTAAACATGATAAGAAGAGCTTTATAGGTCATGCGGCTAGATATGGGAAGCCAGTGTAGTTGCATCAAGATGGGTGAGATATGCTCGTATCTGGAGACACCTTGTAGTGACCGAGCAGCTGTATTCATGGCCAGTTGGGAGAGGTTGGAGGATGTGTTTCAGGATGCCATGAAGAATAATATTTGCGTAGTCAAAGTGCGGGAGGATGAGGGCTTGGAAGACCGAGCGAAAATCTGAGGGGTCAAGGAGTGGGCGTATATGATGGAGGGTCCTTATCTTCTGGTAGATGGCTTTGATAACACTGTGGATATGTGCAGCCATGGACAGATGTTGGTCAAAAATTACTCCCAGGTATCAAACCTCTGGTTTGGTCATAAGTTCAACATCTCTTACCCGCAAGGAGGATGGTGGGGTGAAAGATTGGTCTCTGGATATAAATAAGATCTCAGTCTTCCTGTAGTTAACCTTCAGGTTCTGGGTAGCGAGCCAATCAGAGACAGCGTTGAAGCAATCTGAAATGATTGAGAAATCAGGGCTCTCAAGAGAGAATGGGGTGTAGAGTAGGACATCATCTGCATAAATGTGATATAGTATGTTGAAAGACTTGATTATTGAACAGATTGGCTGTATGTAGACGTTGAAGAGCAAGGCAGAAAGTGATGAGCCTTGTGGAACGCCTTGCGTTTGCTGGAAGGTGCTTGAAGACTGTTTTCCCAGGCGGACCTGTTGCTGGTGACACGTTAAGAATGATCTAAACCAGTTAATGGCAGAGTCCCGTATACCCTTTTGTTGTAGGCAACTGAGGAGAAGGTTGTGGCTGACAGAATCAAAGGCAGAGGCGATGTCCATGAAGATCAGGATGAAACCCTGCCTCCTCTTATCTAAGCTGGTGTAGAGCCTATCAAGGAAGGTTACAAATAGGTTTTCCACCCCATGCTGTTGGTGGAATCCATGTTGCTGTGGGTCAAGAGGGTGGGGTGTGGGAGTCAATGTGGTCCTGTACCTATTGTTGGACAATCTTTTCTAAGATCTTGGTCAGGAAGGGTAGGCTGGAAATCGGTCTGTATGAGCCGGTCTGAGGAGTTTGATTTGTTGTTTTTAAGCAGAGGTTTGATGGAGGCAGATTTAAGGGACACTGGAAGAGAGCCTGTGGATAAAGAGAGGTGTATTATTTTGGAGATAGCTGTACTCAGGTAGAATCTTGCTTGCTTAATCCAAAAAGCTGGGCAAGGATCAGCCGGGGAGGTTGAGGTGTCGATTGTGCCATGATGTTCTCTATTTGTTCAGCCGAGTATTGGTAGAAATCATCAAGGGTAGGTATCAGTGTGTCAGATGTGTGTGTGGGGGGTGGGGGGGGGGGGGCTCTGGTAAGGTGAGTCCGTCATCGGGCTTCTCAGAGAGCAGTATAGTCGGATTCATCTTGCTCTGGAAATGAGAGGCAAAATTGGCGAGGCTAGGGGCAGTTGCTGGTAGGTTCTTGGATGATTCACTTGTAAGTGATCCAACAATATTGAAGAGCTCACGGGGCTTGTTAAGGGAACGCATAAGGGTGTTAGTATGTTATTCCCTTCTCTTGAGATTTGACTGCTATTCGGTGCTCCTGTAGTTTTTCCAGATAGGCAATGTGGTCGACGCCATGCCTAGAGTGCCTCCAGCGTGGCTCAAGTTTTCTGAGGAGTAGTAAGGATTCACGAAGATCAGAGGTGAACCAGATCGCTGAGTGCTTACTCCTGGTGGAAGGTGGAAGGAGTGAGGTTTTGGCTAGGGTGTTATTCCAAGTGTCTATTAGTTCAACCAAATCATTGGTGTCAGGGTTGAGGTCATCAAGGATGTTCGTGATGAATGCTTCCTTATCAAAGGGTCTGAAGCGACGTCTGGAGGCTGAAGAATTAGAGTTGGATGGTGGCTGATCATCTCCAGGGAATACAGGAATATGGAACAGAATGGCGTTATGGTCAGAACAGGGAACAGGGAGGACAAGCGGAGGGTCCTGACTGGTGGTACTGTGGAGGGGTGAAGGAGCAAAGATGAGGTCAAGAGTGTTGCCAGCAGAGTGGGTGGGTGTATGTATAAGCTGATGATAGTCGAGAGCTTTCATTGCATTGAGGAAGGCAGAGGAGTGCTTGGTAGGGAGGGCTGGGAGATTGAAAACACCTAGCAGCCAGAGTGGTTTGAGTTGGGAATTCTTATCGCAAGCTAGGTCAAGGATAGTGGCCAGCTCCTCAGCACTCATGGATGGCGAGTGGTAGAAGAGACAGGCGAATAAGAATTTATTAGAGATCCAAATGTAGTCAAGGTGGGGTTCACTATGAGCAGAGTTGCAATGGAGGTGGAAGTCGCTTCTGGCAATAATAAAGGATTCCTCCGCCTCTCCGGTTTGTTCTTGGGCAATTAAAGAGGTCATAGCCTGGTGGCATAAGCATACTGGTAAGGACCGTGTCCGCATCAGTCAGCCATGTTTCTGTAACAAAGAGCAGATCAAGATTCCGTTGATCAATGTAATCGGTGATGGCTGGCCATTTATTACGGATGGAACAAGCATTTATGAGCATACAGTTCAGGTGGTGAGGGCAAGGAGACTTCCTTCTGTGGATTTCTGGCAAGGGTTGGCAGATTATATGGATGAGCCATCGCTGGTGCACAAAAGGTACAGATCTTCTGTGGTTAAAAGTTTCAGAATGGTGTAAGGGAGGGATCAGGCCATGCTGATGGGAGTAAGATTCAGCCCAGGTTATGAGAAGGGCTATGCTGCATAGAGCCAGCAATAACGTGTGACCCCAAGTCATTGTGCTGGTGAGCATGATACGAAGATTAGTAGAGGCACTTGCTTGAGGAGGTGCTCACAGGAAGGCTAAAATAGAGCTCTAGGGAGTAGCCCCGTGTACTGAGAAGGATACAGGTAAGGTGGAGCAATGTATGTTGCTTCTGAGAACACTTACCTCGTAGATCTGATGATACGAAGGGTGGTGGGTCAGATACAGGCTCTGTGGGCTTGCGTTCAATTCAGTGGGTGGCTGTGGCTAAGGCTGGACTAATGGGTAACTAGAGGGACTGTGAGATGCAGCTGATCTAGACACTCCAGTCCACGCTCAGGGGCCACTGCCTTTTTGAGACACTAGAAGGTCAGATCCAGGTCCAGTTACCACTGAATCTGTTCAGGAACTCCCTTCTGGAGAAGAATGGTTAACGGCTCCACTACCTCTGCAAAATAAGATGAACCGCAGGAAAGAGCCAATCAATTCAAGGAAGCATGGACCTCTTTCTTCAATTTTAGGTGGGGACCTGGGCTGGGCAATGGCATCGGCATCCACCTTCCACAGTTCAGGTCATATCTGCTTATTCCTGATTAAATAACCCTCGGTTAGATGGGTGGTCCAGTCTCTCTGTAGATGATGATGTCATCAAGATAAGCAGCTGCAAACACCTTGTGTGATTTCAGCAAGAGGTTAGCTAGGCGTTAAAATGAAGCAGGAGCCCCGAGTAATCCAAAGGACAGCACAGTAAAGTGGAACAGACTTTGTGGTGTCGAAAAAGCTGTTTTCTCCTTAGCAGGCATTTGCCAGTATACCTTGGTCAAATCCAAGGATGATATAAAGCATGCTCCATCGAGTCGCTCAAATAGCTCATCTACCCTGGGAATGAGATACACTTCCATATAGAAGCTGCATTGACCCTCCAGAAGTCAATGCAGAATCTGATGCTTCCATAGGGTTTAGGAACCAAGATGATTGGGGATAATAACCAGTCACTCATGGAATCTTCTATAACTCCCAGGTTAAGCATCTCTTCCAGCTCCTTGGTGATGGCCTGTCGCCAGGCCTCCGGAATCTGATAGGGCCATTGCCGGATAACCACTATTACTACTACTACTACTATTACTACTACTACTGAGCATTTGTATAGCTCTACAAGACATATGCAGCAGTAGTGATATCATGACAAATGAGGTTGGTCCATCCCAGGTGGGTGGAGAACACATTTAGATTCCGGTGGATCAAACCTAAATCTCTTCTCTGGGAAATAAAGAGCTGGTCTCCAATCAGGACTTCAATTGGATCCGATGGGCCTGAAATTTCCAACCCAGTCATCTCCCAGTACTACCACAGTCATCACTGAAAGTCCATTTCTTCAATAAGCTAATTGTGGCTTACTTCCGTTTATCTGGCTAGGCAATCTTGTAGTTAATATGCCCCACTTTTTCTTCCACCTCATCCATTTATATGTTTATGTTTATTCAATGTGATATACCGCCCTTCTGTGATAAGCAAGGTGGTTTACATTTCATAAAATACAGTACAGGCACGAGGCCTAGCGGAAAAGGAAAGGAACTACAATCAATGACAGGACAGTAGAAGAACAGGAGAGAGAAGACAAGACATAAAGGAAACAGTTACATGAAGGGTGAGGGGAGGTCGAAGGCCAGGGAAAAGAGGTGGGTCTTGAGGTTACGCTTAAAGGAGGTATGATCAGGGTCTAAGCAGAGGGAGGGGGGGGGAGTTCCAGAGGGCAGGACCGGTGAAGAAAAAGGCAGAGGAACAGGTGGAATGCAGATGAGCAGGGAAGGGGGAGGGGAGGTTAAGGCGGTTGAGGTGAAAGGAGCAAGGAGTGTGTCTGGGAGTGTGGAATGCGATGAGATCAGCTAGGTATTGTGGGGTGCTAGTGTGGAGAGCCCTGTGAACAAGAGAGAGTAGTTTGAATTGAGCACGGAAGGGAACCGGCAACCAATGAAGATGAAAGAGAAGAGGCGTTACAGGGTCTCTGAGGGAGGAGTGAGTAATGAGGCATGCGGCAGTATTTTGAATCCTCTGAAGTCGTGCCTGTTGAAATTTGGAAAGGCCAGTAAGGATAGAATTGGAGACATCAACACGTGACATGACAAGAGAAAGTAGCAAGGTTTTGAGAGCAGACGGGGAAAGAAAGGGGTGGACTGCACGGATCTGACGGAGAGAAAAAAAAGAGGACTTAGTGATGTGAGAGATGTGGGCCTTAAAAGAAAGATCAGAATCAAAGAGCACACCCAGGTAACGAAATGTAGAGACCAAAGGTATGGGGGTGCCAGAAAAAGAGGGGGCCAGCGAGGGGGATGTGGTACCGTGGGAGAACCAGATAGCAATAGTTTTGGTTAGGTTGAGGTGAAGACAGTTCTGAATCAGCCAGTCTGCCACAGTAGAAAGAAAGGAGTTCAGTGCGGAGAGATCAGGGCAAGAGGGAGAAGTGTGGTGAAGAAGAACTATGTCATCTGCGTAGTAGAATGTGGAAACACCAGACTGTTGAATTAGTAAAGCGAGTATAGAGTAGGCTGCTCTTTGATGAGGGCAGTAAAACTAAATCTCTCTCTCCCAGTTCAAAGATATGGTGCACTGCTGTCTGATTGTAGTCCCTGGCCTGCTTGGCTTGGGCTTTTTCCAGACTGAGTTTGGCCACCTCTCCAGCTTTCCTCAGACGGTCTTGCATTTGAATAATGTACTTGACCAAATGATACCCAGCATTCCCAGATTTCCACTACCATGTCTAATATGCCTCTTGGCTGTCTTCCGAAGAGCAACTCAAAAGGCGAAAACCCTGTGGAACTGAGGTAGCTCACAGATGGCAAACATCAGGTAGGGTAGGAGAATGTCCCAATTCTTCCCATCCTCCTGCACAAACCTTTTAAATATCTGTTTCAGAGTTTTATTGAATCGCTCAACAAGGCCATCCGTCTGTGGGTGATATATTGATGTTCGCAGTAACTTGACCTTCACCAATGCATACACTTGCCTCATCACCTTAGATACAAAGGATGTTCTTTGATCTCTTAAGATCTCATTGGGTATCCCCATCCAAGGGAATACTTCCCAGAGGGCATTCATGATCATAGTAGTCTTCATATTCCTTAGAGCAATGGCCTCCATGTATCGGGTAGTGAAGTCCAGTATGACTAAAATATACTTGTTGCCTCGAGTGGTTCGCTCCAAGGGTCCTACCAGATCCATGGCCACTCTTTCAAATGGGATTTCAATGATGGGCACAGGAACTAGAGGGGCAGGTCGGACTCTGGTGGGGTTATGAAGTTGGCAGGTGGGGAATGACTGGCAATATAACTGCACCTATTTATGGTCCCTGGGCCAGAAAAATCAGGCTAAAACATGCTCCAGTATTTTCTCCATCCCCAGGTGTCCCCCTAATAAATGGCTATGGGCCAATGATAACATCTGCTGATGACAGAGTCAAGAAACTATCAGCTGTTCCACCTCTTCCCCCCTCTAGGGCACCCTCGGCTACTCTGTATAACAAATCTTCCTTTAGCACAAAATAGGGAAATGTTCTTACAGGGGACTCTCAGTTATCTAATGGAACCCTATCCACCTCCAAAGCCCACCCTCAGGCATGTTTAAGCGACTCATTCTCTTGCTGGGCCCTACTGAAGCTCTTTAGGTTTTACCCCATCCCCCACCCTGGGAAGGGCACAATTGTATTTGGGTCACTACTGCTGAGCACTGAGCTATCCCTAGGGGTTTCTTCCCTAGGCTCCCCCTCCACGAATCCTCCCCCATAGCCGCCCCCAGATTCTGTTGGTAGCATAGCTTTTCCTGGCAACGCTGGCTCCAGGACTTAACAACATAAGAACATAAGATATGCCATACTGGGTCAGACCAAGGTCCATCAAGCCCAGTATTCTGTTTCCAACAGTGGCCAATCTAGGTCATATGTACCTAGCAGTTTCCCCAAGGGACACAGGTTCCACAATGCTTGTAATGGTTCAAGCATTGATATCCTGGGTCCCTTCTTAATAATGGTTTATGGACCTTTCCTCCAGGAACTTGTCCAAACCTTTTTTAAACCCAGCTACACTAACAGCCTTTACTACATCCTCCGGTAACAAATTCCAGAGTTTGATTACACGTTGAGTGAAAAAATATTTTCTTTTATTAGTCTTAAATAGTTTACCCTGTAGCTTCATTGCATGTCCCCTACTCTTTCTATATTCTGATAAGGTAAACAATCGATCTACGTTTACCCGTTCCACTCCATTCATTAATTTATAGACTTCTATCATATCTCCCTTCAGCCGTCTCTTTTCCAGATTAAAGAGCCCTAACCTTTTTAGCCTTTCTTCATAGGAGTATCCTTCCATCCCCTTTACCATTTTGGTGGCTCTTCTCTGAACCTTTTCTAAAATCGCTATATCCTTTTTAAGATACGGCGACCAGAATTGCACACAATATTCAAGGTGCGGTCTCACCATGGAACGATATAGAGGCATTATAATATCTTTTGTTTTATTTTCCATTCCTTTCCTTATCATACCTAGCATTCTATTTGCTCTCTTGGCAGCTGCTGCACACTGGGCCGAGGGTTTTAACATGGTATCCACAATGACACCTAAATCTTTTCCCTGGGTGGTAGTTCCTAATGTGGAACCTTGCATCGTGTAACCATAGTTTGGGTTGTTCTTCCCTAGGTGCATAACTTTGCACTTGTCCACATTAAATTTCATCTGCCATTTTGATGCCCAGTCTTCCAATTTATCAAGATCCTCTTGCAATTTTCCACAATCCTCTTGGGTTTTAACAGCTTTAAATAGTTTTGTGTCATCTGCAAATTTGATAACCTCACTCGTTATCCACTTTCCAGGTCATTTATGAATATGTCAAAAAGAAGCAGACCCAGCACAGATCCCTGGGGTACACCACTATTCACCTTTCTCCATTGGGAAAATTGGCCATTTAACCTTACCCTCTGATTTCTATCTTTTAACCAGTTCCTGATCCACAATAGTACACTGCCACCGAGAAGTCCAACAGGGGTAAAAGCCAACTGCAGCATGGCAAGAGGCCATAACCATGCAACTATAAACTATGTACAAAATTAATTAATTTCTCCATTCCCTTTTTTTTTTAGTAGCCTGGACAGAATAGAATGGGCCTAGAGGGGATGGAGTTGTATTCTAATCTCCAGCAGATTCCAGAGAACAGATTGGCTGAAGTTGCTGTCATGTCTGGAATCCCCATCCAGACAGTAGTGAGATGTAACTGTGTGGACTGAAGACCACATTGCAGTCCTGCAGATATCTTCCATGGAGATCAAGTGTACGTTGGCCACCGATGCAGCCATAGCTCTGTGAGCTGTGACATGATCATCAAGGCTCAGGCCTGCATGGGCAGAAGCAAATGAGATGAAGTCTGCCAGACAAATTGAAAGAGAACATTTGTAAATGGCAGCCCCTAGCTTATTGGGGTCAAAAGAAACAAAAAGTTGGATGGACTTTCTAGGGGCTTTTGTCCGCTCCAAGTAGAAGGCTAAAGCTCGCTTGCAGTCCAACATGTGCAATGTAGCTTCCCCTTTGTGAGTATGAGGTCTCAGGAAAAATGTTGGAAGAACAACTGACTGATTAATGTGGAAATCAGATACCACTTTCAGAAGTAATTTAGGATGAGTACGGAAGACCACCCTATTATGGTGGAATTTGGTGTACGGCAGATGAACCACTAAGGCCTGAAGCTCACTCACTCTGTGTGCTGAAGTGACCGTCACCAGAAATAATACCGTCCAGGTCAAGAACTTCAGAGGACAGGAGTTGAGTCGCTTAAAGACAGCTTTCATGAAATGGGCAAGAAGCACACTGCGGGAGGCTTGTAGGGAGGCTTCAAGAGAAGCAACCCCTCCCATAAAGCAAACAACTAAAGACTGTACCAAGATGGACCTTCCTTCCACACCTTGATGATAAGCTCCAACTGCACTGAGGTGGACCCTGACGGAGTTTATTTATTTATTTATTTATTTACATTCTCTTATATACCGTGCTATTCTGCATCAGTGCGGTTTACATTGAACAAACTGAAATTACATTGAACAGGGCATTATAACTTGGAGATAACTATTTTACAGGGAACATGGGCTATGGAGGGTTAAGTGGCTTGCCCAAGACCACAAGAAGCACCTGTGGGACTAGAAACCCCAGTCCTTCCGGCCCAAGGTTGCTGTCCTCTAGTGGGATTTGAACCCCCGACCTTCCGGCCTGAAGTACCTTGCCCCAACCACTAGGCCGCTCCTCCAGACTCGAAGAGGTGTATAAGATAGTCTCTGCCACTGCCAACTTCAGATTTCGTTCATTCTATCTCACAGCTCCATATGCCTGGAAAAAACTACCTGACTCTGTACGTTGGGCCCCTTCTCTACCTCTTTTCAAATCCAGGCTATAAACTCACTTTTTTGAAGCTGTGTTTGGATCCTGATGCTCCTCACTCTCTTGTCCTCTACGTGCGTGCATCTTACCATACTCTAGTCCCCGGTTTCACTATGGGGGTCATCCAGTACTGTGAATAGCGGGGATGTACATCCGTATTGGACGTACATCCCCTGCTATTCGCTGGGGGCCTATTCTTTACCAAAGCTCCCTGCATGTACAGTGCTGATGTGCAGGGAGCTCTGAACAGAAGCAGGCGGAGGAGGAGACAGGATGGAGAGTGGGCCCATGACCCCAGACATACAAGGTCACCTCGGAGGTAGAATAAGTCCCCCCGGTGTTGGTGTCAGCAATGGAGGACTCCCCTGAAAGGTGAGCCGACGCAGGAGCAGCCCTGCTGCTTGATCCCAGCCTTGGCAGGCACCTCCAGGGGTTGGGCAGCGGTGAAAGAATTTTGATGTGCAGTGCGGGGAATCGGGACTCCTGCATGGCATCCCGGTGCCATGGTGATGGGACGCCATGGCACTGGGGCTCCTGCAGTAGCATGGGGAGGGTTAGCTGGGGAAGGCACAGAATGCTGGGCTTGCAGAATTAGGGCCCGTCCAGCCCATCTAAATACCCCAATTCTAATCTCGTGGGAACGTCTAGCTCCCATGGTGCAGAATCAGGTGCAAATCCAGCCTGTTCAGATTTTGGATGTCCAGACAGGCCGGACATCCCTCGATCAGAATTGGCCTTTATTTGTTTTGTCTTGATTAGATTGTAAGCTCTGATGAGCAGGGATTGTGTCTTACATCTATATGTACAGCACTGCGTACACTACTATACAAATGATTAATAGAAATAGTAGCAGTAGATATTCAAGCAGTTTTTGTGTGAAACAGACGAAAGGATCTAGGACATGGCCCTCACACCAGAGTAAGACTTTCTCATAGAGACCCTCCTGGAGGCTAAAAAGACTTTGGTTACACTGTCCGGCAGGTTGAGCTCAGACAACATTAGCCTGTCAATATCGACGCCGTGAGGGCCAGAGACCGTATCTTGGGGTGCAACATATCAGATATGGTGCATGGCCAAGCCAGAGCGGCTCCTGACCTGGAGAGCTGGAGCAGGAGTGCAAACCAAGGCTGTCTGATCCAGTAGGGAGTGATGAGAATCATCATACCACCATCTGTTCTGAGCTTTAGGAGAATCTATGCAATGGGAGATATTGGAGGATATGCGTACAGAAGACCCTCCACAATGCAGGAAGAAAGCATCCAACACTAGTCTGCTGTGTATCTTACTCTGGCTCACCTGGGCATTCTGAGGAGTGGCGAACAGATCTATTGAGGGGGTGCCACACTCTCAAAAGATTTGAGATGCAACTTCCCTGTCAAAAATCCACTCGTGTAGCTGGAGGGCTCGACTCAGGCTGTTTGCCAGAGTGTTCTGCTTGCCTGGCCGGTATGAGACTCTCAAGTCAATCTTGTGTGTGATGGTGAATTTCTACAACCTAACCGCTTCTCAACACAGAAGGTACGAGCCCGTTCCTCCCTGCTTGTTAATGTAGAACATGGCAACCTGATTGTCGGTCTGGATCAGAACAATTTGGTTGGACAGTCGATCTCGGAAAGCCTTTAGAGTGTTTGCCACTGCTCTTAGTTCCAGAAGTTGATCTGATGGAGTCTTTCTTTGAGGGACCAATCACTCTGGCTGTGCAATCCATCAAGATGAACTCCCCATCCCAGCTTGGATGTCTCTGTCATCAGAACTCTTTGGGGTGGAGCAATTTGGAAAGGAAGATATTTCAGCAAACTGCGGTGGACTGTCCACCAATGCAATGACAGACATGACTAACTGAAAGGGGCGGCAACAACAGAAGATCCCTGAATCTACCCGTGGCCTATGTCCACTGAGTCCTCAGAGTCCGCTGAGCCTGCATCATCTGGAGGCATGCCAAGGGTGTGACTGCACTGTACAGCATAGCTGGCCCAAGGGTTTTTGCCCAAAGGTAGAAAACCCAGCCTCGCCCCCCCCCCAAGTTGCCACTACCGCTGCCACCACCCACCTGCTGCTGCCACTGATTCCATCTCAGGAGGGGGAGGCGGGCAGCGGCAATATTTTCAAAAATGGCAGCTTTTGGCCACTCTTTTGGAAATACTGTAACTGCCCGCCTCCCCCTCAAACGGAATCAGCAGCAGCTGGGGGAGGGGGCGGCATGGGTGGTGACAGCTTGGTGGATGGGCCAGCCTTGCTGTATAGGCCATGTGGCCTAGTATGGTCAACATCTTGCAAGCTATCACCTGATGACTCAGTTCTGAGTGTCCCACACCAGTGTTGACAGTCTGTGCAACAGTCATGTAGAAGAAAGGCTCTCCCCTGAGTTGGGTCAAGCAGGGCCTCTATGAATTCCAACTGCTGGGCGGGTTGAAGGTGGGACTTTGGGTAATTTATAACAAAACCTAGTAGTTCCAACACCCAATGGGTCAAGCATGTTTATTCTTGAACTCCTTCTGGAGTGGTATTCTTGATCAGCCAATCATCCAGATAGGGGAAAACATACACTCCCAGTGTCCAGAGGTAAGCAGCTACTATCGCAAGGCTTTCTGTGAATACATGAGGTGCTGAGGCCAGGCCAAACAACAACACTCGATTCTGGAAGTGTTGTCCCACTAGGACAAATCTGAGATACTTCCTGTGAGAGGGATGCATCTGTATGTGGGCTTACACATCCTTCAGATCCAGGGAGCATAGCCAATCTCCTTTTTGAAGATAAGGAAGCAGGGTGCCTAGAGAAATCATTCTAAACTTTTCTCTCACCAAGTACATGTTCAAATCTCTTAGGTCTAGGATGGGATGATATCCCCCCGTTTTCTTGGGGATCTGTAAGTACCTGGAATAAAACCCCCAACCTCTTTGCTCTGGTGGCATGAGCTCAATCTCAAGATCTGACAAGAGGACAGTGATTTCCCTCTGAAGCAGCTCCTAATGCAGAGTCGAGATAATGCACCCTCGGGGGGGGGGGGGGGCAATTTGGTGGTAGTTCCAATAAATGTAGCTTGTAACAGCACTGAATGATCTTTAAAACCCATGAGTCTGAGGTTATGAGGAGCCACCTTTGTGTGAAAGAGCAGCTATGCTCTGAAGGGACCAGTCAAAATCCCACCCCAGGTTTTGGCTGAGGAGTCGGTTGGGCCTTCTGAGGCTTCTCTCAGCGCTGCTGTTGGCGAGGAGCCTGTTTGGGCTGGGAGGTCTGGGACCCAGAAAAGTACCTATGCCCACCAGAATAATAGGTATTTTTCTGTCGTCCGCCCCCAAGCTTGTTAACTCCTGCGATGGGAGGCTGGCTCGAATGTGCACCTTGAGAGATTACAAACTATAATATGCTGCTTTTCTATGAAGCAAACTTTCTCTTCAACTTATTCCCTAAAGAGATTCTCTCCACAGCATGGCACATTAGCAAGCTCGCTCTGCACGAATTGTTCCAGGTCTGAGAACTGGAGCCAGATGAGTCTCCGGGCACCAATACTATGGCAGAAGCTCTCGATGCCCTTTCAAAAATGTTATAGGTCACCCAGACCATGAACTTCCAGCAGTCCTTGCCGTGAGCTACTAAGAATGATATTGTTCCAATTTGTCTGGAGGGAGAGACAGACAGCAAAGTGAGGTTGCACATGATGTTCTTCAAGAACACGTCCATGCAGAACTGATAAGAGGCCACACAGTCTACTAGCACGGAGCTCTGAAAATACCTTCTCCAAGTCCAATGTCCGAGCCTCCCTCCCCAGGGGCACAGAGAAATGAGTCTTGGTACGTACTCATACTCTTTCGGGAGGATTCAACCACCAAGGAATGGTGAGAAGCTGAGGCTTCTTGAATCTGGGAGCCTTCTGAACTAGTCAAGCCTTCTACTGACTGGAGGCACAGCGAGGGGCTTCTCCCACATTCTCATCTGCACTCTCTGCAGGATGCAGTGCACAGGCACTGTCACTGCTTCCTTAGGAGTACTGCAGGATCCCCTGCCCTGAGCTCATCCTCAGTCTCCAATGAAAATGGTATGGACTTTGCCATATCCCACACAAAATCTTGGAAGGTTTTGTGCGGGATGGGAACAGCTGGGGGATGTAGAAAAACAGTAGGCAAAACTGAAAGGGAGTATTTTAAGGTCAACCAACCTTTTTGTTAAAATGGTAAATAAAGGTAAAAGGAAAAGGAGACCGCTATGGCTTTCCAAAGAAGTAGCTGAAAAAGTGAAGAAAAAGAGGGAGGCCTTCATGAAATACAAGAGATCACAGAGAGAGGAAGACAGGCATCTATATTTGGAAAAACTTAGAGAAGCTAATAAAGTAGTCAGGAAAGCAAAGATTCAAAAAGAGGAGGAAATAGCCAATGCAATAAAATGGGGGGATAAGACATTTTTCAGATATGTTAGTGAGACGAGGAAGGGCAACAGTGGTAATGTCAGACTCAAGGGTGAAGGGGAGAAATATGTAGAAGCTGATAAGGATAAAGCGGAATTGCTTAACAATATTTCTGTTCTGTGTTCACAAATGAAGAACCAGGAGCAGGACCTCAGAAAACACCCTCAAACAGGAACAGAAGCGAGGGACATCTTGAACAATTTTCAGAAGACTGTGTTCATGAGAAACTAGCTCAACTTAAAGTAGACAAAGCAATGGGACTGGATGGGATACACCCTAGAATACTGAGGGAACTTGGGGACGTTCTAGCAGCTCCACTGACTGACCTTTTCAATGCATCATTGGAGTCGGGAGTGGTGCCAAAGGACTGGAGAGAGGCTCATGTGGTGCCTTTACACAAAAGCGGAAGTAAGGATGTGGTTGAAAACTACAGGCCGGTTAGTTTAACTTCGGTGGTGAGTAAATTATTGGAAACACTGCTGAAAGAGAAAACAGTGAGGTTTCTGGAGTCCAGCGGATTACAGGATCCGAGGCAGCATGGATTCACTAGAGGCAGGTCTTGTCAGATAAATCTGATTGATTTATTTGACTGGGTGACCAGGGAGTTGGACCGAGGGAGAGCCCTAGATGTGGTGTATTTAGATTTCAGTAAAGCCTTTGACACTGCTCCTCACAGGCGATTTATAAACAAACTGAGCACCCTAGGGATGGACCCTAAAGTTACTGCTTGGGTTAGAAATTGGTTGTGTGGGAGGCTACAAAGAGTACAGGTAAATGGGGCTCAATCTGAGGAGAAGGATGTTACCCGTGGTGTGCCCCAAGGATCTGTCCTTGGTCTGATTCTTTTTAACATCTTTGTTAGTGATACAGCGGAAGGGCTGTCGGGTAAGGTGTGCCTTTTTGCGGTTGATACCAAAATCTGCAATAGAGTAGACACCCAGGAAGGTATAGAAAACATGAGGAGGGATCTAGCTAAGCTTGAAGAATGGTCTAGAATCTGGCAGATGGGATATAATGTTAAAAGCTAACTTGAAATCCCATCGCCAGCTAACCTGGGATAAGAGAAAAGAACACCATACAAAGCTACTTAGCCGTTCCCTCAACAAACCGAGAGATCTCTTCCAAATAGTAAAATCCCTAACCATTGAACCTCCTTCACCACAACAGGAATATATACACCCACAACTATATGCTGACTACATCCAATCCAAGGCAATCAAAATCACTACAGTAACCACAAGTGTAACCACGCAACCTTCCAACGTCCAATTCATACTCAATAACTTCTCATCTCCAACTCCAAAGTCTATCGAAGAAATTATTACATCCATCAACGCCACTACCGCCCCTAATGATCCATGTCCAGCCCACTGGATCAAATCACTGAAAACAGAACTTAGCCCATACATATCAGCCTTAGCTGACCAGTCCCTTAGATCCGGGATATTTCCAACAGCCCTCAAGAAGACCTCCATCCGTCCTCTACTGAAAAACAACAAACTGGATCCGAAAAAGGAAGACTCCTATCGCCCAATTTCAAGTTTTCCTCTATTAGCCAAGATCCTAGAAAAAGTTATATTGAGACAAATCCAACAACACATTGATTCCGAAGCCCCACTTGATCCAAACCAGCATGGCTTCAGAGAAGCCCACAGAGTTGAAACCCTCCTAACTTCCCTAATGAACACACTCATTAATACAACAGACAACATCAGAAATGGAGTCGCTATGATCTTCCTAGACATAGCAGCAGCTTTTGACTCTGTTGATCATGACCAACTGCTCGCCCGGCTCCACGAAAAAGGAATTCAAGGAATGGCGTGGAATTGGTGCAGATCTTACCTAGAAGATCGCTGGCAACAGGTACGGATTGGTGATACCACATCTCAGCCTTTCCATCAGAAGCAAGGAGTACCGCAGGGTTCCTCTCTCTCAGCTCTTCTATTTAACATCTATATGCAACCTATCTGCAACATCTCCCGCTCATTCGGAATATCATGTCTTATCTACGCGGATGATGTGCTCTTATTCACTCCAATTAATGTGTTAAAACCTGACTACACTACATTAATCACCTGCTTCAATTCAATCTCAGACTGGCTGCTCTCACAAAATCTCAGAATCAATTTAAAAAAAACCAAAGTCCTGATTGTCACTAGGAACAAAGACTTCTCGCCTCCACCAACTCTAAGAACAAGAGATGCTGATCTACCACTCAAAACCTCAATACGTTACCTGGGTGTTATACTTGATCAGCGGCTTGAATTCAAAGAACATATAAAAAATACTGTAAAAGCCATCTACTATAAAATCAGGACTCTCCGACACCTCAGACCTATGCTCGAACCATGCGACTTCCGCACAACCTTCCAGGCATTAGTCACTCCTCACTTTGACTATGCAAATATCGTACTACATGGCCTACCCAACAGCACGCTTAACCCACTTCAATTGGCCATGAATACAGCGGCCAGGGTTCTTCATGGATCCTCAAGAAGTCAACATATTACTCCCATTCTATTTGATCTTCACTGGCTCCCACTATCATGCAGGATTTTATACAAAGCCCTCATTCTGACCTTCAAAGCATTCCACCATATCTCATCATCCTCGTTATCTGACCTCCTTAATCACACACAGAACACCAGATCTAGACGATCTGCAACAGAGAACATGCTAACAGTCCCAAAAGACATTACAAAACTCACTCAGACAACCACTATAAGAGCATTCTCATCCTTCGCCCCTAGATGCTGGAACGCTCTACCACCTAGTATTAGATCACAAAAAGACCTGTCCCAATTCAGAAAATCCCTAAAAACACACCTCTTCCTACAACACTTCTCACAATGTACTGACTCCCCACCCCCTCCCCCTCCTGTACAAATCATCGATCATGGCTAGTCAAATAAGCTCCCGATACTACATTACTCGTTTTAGATCAAACCTCACAAACCCTATCTTTAGAGCTAGCGTAGTTACTCACCTGTAACAGGTGTTCTCCAGGAGCAGCAGGAATCAGTCCTCACTTATGGGTGACGTCGGCGCCGACGGAGCCCTCGCGGAGCAATTTTCCCCAGCTTTCAAAGAAAGCCTTTGGGAATTGCAGCGCGCATGCGCGGTCGTCTTCCCGCCCGAGGGTGCCATCTTAGCCAGTCAGATGACATAGCTAAAAAAGACAGCATAAAAATTTGCAAAAAAGAACATAAGCAGACGATTGCAACTCCAAGGGGAGGAGGGAGGGTAGTGAGGACTGATTCCTGCTGCTCCTGGAGAACACCTGTTACAGGTGAGTAACTACGCTTTCTCCAGGACCAAGCAGGAAGTCAGTCCTCACTTATGGGACTCCCAAGCTCAAGGCTACCGGAGACCCTAAGCACAAAAATGAGCTCCCTCTAGCTCAGCAGCACAGAAGGATAGAATCTTCGCTGAATTATCACCCACCGGTAGCCCACATCCGGGATGGAGGGTAGGAGTTGCTCAGACCTCAAAGAGATTACGGAGGACTGCCTGTCCGAAAGCACTGTCCCTACGGGACTCCCTCTCGAGACAGTAATGGACCGCAAAAGTCTGGCTCGAAGACCAAGTAGCGGCCCGGCAGATGTCTGCCAGCGGAACAGAGCGGAGGTAAGCCACTGACGTGGCCTTTGCCCGAACGCAATGAGCCGTGACTCGACTTTCTAAGGAGAGTCCGGCTGCCCCATAAGCCCAAGAGATACAGTCCGCAACCCAGATGGACAGAGTACGCTTGGAGACCGGGAGCCCCAATTTATTGGGGTCAAAAGACACAAAAAGCTGAGCAGCTTTACGGTGCTCCCGCGTACGGTCAAGGTAGAAGTTCAATGCCCTTCTACAGTCCAGGGTATGGAGGACCGTTTCAGCTCGGCTGGAGTGTGGTCTGGGAAAGAAGGTTGGAAGTACCACCTCCTGATTGATGTGAAAAGGGGAGACCACTTTAGGCAGAAATTTTGGGTGAGTCCGTAGGACTACCCTATTCTTGTAGAACCTAGTGTAAGGGGGATCAGACACGAGGGCCTGCAATTCACTTACGCGCCTAGCGGAAGTGAGGGCTATCAAGAACAGTGTTTTCCAAGACAGAAAACGTAGAGAACAGGTAGCCATAGGTTCAAAAGGCGGACAGGTGATCCGCTGCAAAACCACATTCAGGTCCCAGTCAGGCGCTGGCGGGCGCAGAGGTGGTTTAAGTAGAAGGAGACCTCGGAGAAACCTCGCTACGAGAGGGTCATTGGAGAGAGGTCTGCCGTCCACTGGCACATGATGTGCTGAAAGAGCACTGAGGTGAACTTTGACGGAGTTGGACTTAAGTCCCAGATTAGAGAGGTGCAGCAAGTACTGCAAGATCACCGACACCGGGCAGGAGAAGGGATCCTGAGACTGTTGGGTACACCAGACTGCAAAGCGACGCCATTTTAGGGCGTAGCATTTGCGGGTAGAAGGCCGTCGCGAAGCTAAGACGACCTCCTCCACCTCCGCCGGCAGGAGAAGGGGAGCAAGGACTACCCTCTCAGCAGCCAGGCCATAAGGTTGAGAGACCTGAGGTTGGGGTGCAGAAGGGACCCCTGATCCTGAGTGAGGAGATCCGGTTGTATCCCCAGAGGGATTGGGCCCTCCACCGCCAGTTGCAGCAGGAGTGGAAACCACGGCTGCCTGGGCCAGCGAGGGGCCACCAGGATCATGAAGGCTTTGTCTCGGAGAACCTTGAAAAGAGTCCGAGAGACCAGCGGGATGGGAGGGAAAGCGTACAGAAGGCTCCCCGACCACGAGATCAGAAAGGCGTCCGCCGCAACCCGAAGGGGGTGTGGCTGACGAGAGCAGAAGCGAGGAAGCTGCCGGTTGTGAGGACTGGCAAAGAGATCCACCGTGGGGAGACCCCACTTGAGGAAGAGCTTCTGAACTACCAAGGGATCCAGACGCCACTCGTGCGGCTGGAGGACCCTGCTGAGTTTGTCTGCAAGGCAATTTTCTTGGCCCGGGAGATAAACTGCCTTGAGGAGAATGCCGTGACTGACGGCCCAAGAGCAGAGCTTCTGTGCCTCCCGGCAGAGGAGGAAGGAGCCCGTGCCCCCCTGCTTGTTCACGTAGAACATGGCAACTTGATTGTCCGTCTGGACAAGGACGGACTGTTGGGAAGTCAGGTGGGAGAAGGCCTTGAGAGCGAGGCGGATCGCCCTGAGCTCCAGGAAGTTGATCTGCTGAGCAGACTCCCACGTGGTCCAGAGGCCCTGAGTACGTGCCTCTTGGCAATGTGCTCCCCAGCCCAGGAGGGATGCATCGGTGGTCAGCACCCGGGTCGGCTGAGGTGACTGGAAAGGCATTCCGAATATCAGGTTCGGCTGCCGGAGCCACCACCGGAGAGACGAGAGCAGCGGCTCGGAGACGCGCACTAGGTCTGCCAGGCCGCCTGTGGCTTGTCGCCACTGCTGGCGGAGACACCATTGAGCAGACCGCATGTTCAGGCGGGCATTGGGGGTCACATGGACGGTGGAAGCCATATGGCCGAGCAGTCTCAGGAAGCGCCTGGCGGAGACCAGGGGCTGGCTGCGAAAGCGGTCGGCTAGGTCCATGAGCCGTTGAGCCCTGTCGAGCGGTAGGTACGCTCGTGCCCGAGGAGTGTGCAGCCTTGCGCCGATGAACTCGAGATCCTGTGAGGGGAGCAAAGTGGACTTTGCGAAGTTTATGACAAAGCCCAAGTGCTGCAGCAGAGTCACCGTGCGGCACGTGGCGTTGGTGACCTCCTGAGCGGACGCTGCTCTGATGAGCCAGTCGTCGAGGTACGGAAAGACATAGAGGCCGTGAAGCCGGAGATGGGCCGCCACGACCGCGAGACATTTTGTGAAGACTCGCGGTGCGGAGGATAGGCCAAAGGGCAGTACTCTGTACTGGTAATGATTTCCTGCCACCACAAACCTTAGGTATTGGCGGTGGCTTGGGTGGATGAGGATGTGCGTGTAGGCATCCTTTAGATCCAAGGAGCATAGCCAATCTCCCTGCTGGAGGTAGGGCAGAAGGATTCCAAGGGTAAGCATTTTGAACTTCTCCCGCACAAGGAACTTGTTGAGGTTGCGCAAGTCCAGGATGGGTCTGAGGCCCCCTGTTCTCTTTGGTATCAGAAAATACCTTGAATAAAAGCCTTGACCTCTCAGGTGGTGGGGCACCGGTTCCACCGCCTGTTCCTGCAGAAGACCTGCTAACTCCTGAAGGAGCAACTCCCTGTGCAGAGGGGGGCGCGAAGGTTCTCCCGGAAAATAGGAGGGAGGGACCTGATGGAAGTGGAGAAGGTAGCCCTCTCGCACGACCTGAAGCACCCAGGCATCTGCGGTGATGCTGGACCACCTGTGGGCGAAGTGAACCAGCCGGCCTCCGGTGCTGGGAGGGACCAGCGGGGGGGGAGAGGCTATGCTGAGCGAGTCAAAAACCCCCTCCCTGCTGAGCAGGGGCTGGTGGTGCAGGCTTGGGGGCTTGCTGCCTACGGGACCCGTTACCCCGTCCCTTGGCCTGCTGGCCCTGTTGGGGAGCTGCAGGGGCCTGATAATGGGGGTACTGTTTGTAGGCAGCCGCCTTCCTCGGGTAAAAGGACTTTTGTCCCGAGCCCTTCTTTTTCTGGGAAGGGGCGGAGGTCTTCCTAGAAAGCCTGGTCCTGGTGAGAGTCTCAGTCTCAATTTGTGCAGCCTTTTCCGCCATGGGCTTGCCAAAGAGGTTTTCGCCTCGGCAGGGGACATCGACCAACTTGTCCTGTACCCAGGGCTCAAGGTCCGACGACTGAAGCCAAGCCTGTCGGCGGGCAACGATGCCAGCTGCGGCCACTCTAGCCGAGGCCTCAAAGCCATCATAGGCTGCTCGGGACATGAACTTTGAGCATTCCCGAATGCCCGTGGACAAGGCTAGGAACCTCCGCAAGGGCTCCTCGGAGAGACCAGCGGAGAATCCGGCTAGCTCTTTAGCCAGATCCCGGAGATACATGCCCATGTAGAGCTGGTAAGTCTGGACACGACATGCGAGCATAGAGCCCTGGAAGCACTTCTTGCCAAGGCCATCCAGGTTACGGGCCTCCCTTCCAGGAGGCACCGAGGAGTGCATCTTCTGGCTCTTAAGACGATGCATGGCCGATTCCACTACCATGGAATGGTGTGGCAGCTGTGCCTTCTGAAAGCCAGGGCTCTTGCGGACCCGATAGATAGAATCGACCCGCTTGCTCAGGACCGGCGAGGAGGCCGGACTCTCCCACATGCGGAAGAGTAGTCGTTCCAGCATAGGAGGAACCGGCACAGTAAAGTGCTCCCTCGCGGGAGAGTCATACTGGAGGGCGTCGAGCTCTTCGGCTCGAGGCTCCTCCTCGGGATCCGCAGGGAAGGCCAAAGCCTTGGCCATATCCCTAACGAAGTCCGAGAACCGGGCATCCTCCGGGGGGGACTGCTTCCGAGGCTCGGACCCCGGTGAGTCCGATGGGACACACCGAGTCCGGAAAGAATCAGGTGACTCTTCCTCCTCAGACTCCCAGACCGACTCCGACGAGGACTCGGTGGGGTCGGCCCGGGCAGGGTGCGGCGCCAGCCGCCCCGACGTCGAGGGAGTCGGCGTCGGCGACCTCGGTCCCGAACGGGAGGCCGAGGGTGACCTCGACCGAGGATCGACTCGAGTTCTCATTGACTCGAGGATCAGCTCGGTCTCCGGGGTCGACTTGGACGTCGACGTCCCGGCGGTCGGGGCAGCGGCGCCAGCGAGGCCAGCGAGCAGTGCCCGCTGCTGGTCCATGAAGGCAGACAGTCTGCTCTCCAAGGCCGTCAACCTGAGTCCGAGCTCAGGCGACCCAGCAGCCCCCGACTCGGGCCCCGACGGCGTCGGGCCCGACGTCGGCTGTCGCGGAGGCGAGTCCAGAAGGACTACAGGACTTACCCGGGCAGGCATCTCCGACTCCAGGCGAGGTCGCTTCGGGAGATGTTCCTTCTCCAAGGACCCGGGGCGGCTGTCGGGGCTATGCGACCTGGCCCTCGCGGAGCCAGGAGCGTCCACCGACGCCGCCCTCGCGGGTTTTTCCTTCCGACGATGGTCCCCGGAGGGAGAACCCCGGTCGGAGGAGCTCCGGCGACGGTCCGAGCTGGAGCCCTTTGACACGGAGGCCTCCGACGAGGTCCGGGTACGGCTGGGGTCAGCGAAGATTCTCTCGCGCTGATGCCGCCGACTTCTCAACGCCTTCGAGGACAGTTTGCTGCAGGGCCCACAGATCAGTTCCTCATGATCCGGGCCCAAGCAGCGGAGGCAAAAGTCGTGTGTGTCGGTTAGTGACATATTTCGGTCACACCGACCACACCGCTTAAAGCCACTGGCAGCCATCGGGGGAAAAAGGGCCCCTGCGAGGTCAAAGGACCGGGCTGCCAGGGAAAACGAAAATGAAAGCTGACTAAGTCAGAAAAACCGAAAAAACGCTAGAGGACTCGAGACCGGCGTCGCGAGTCCGGGCGGGAAAACGATCGGCGTCGAACAGAAAGAAAAAAGTATAAAATAAAGAGGAAAATCAACTTTTTCGCGGGGACAAGACGGGGACGTCTGCAGGGCTCCGCGGAAAAAAGAAGACTGGCTAAGATGGCACCCTCGGGCGGGAAGACGACCGCGCATGCGCGCTGCAATTCCCAAAGGCTTTCTTTGAAAGCTGGGGAAAATTGCTCCGCGAGGGCTCCGTCGGCGCCGACGTCACCCATAAGTGAGGACTGACTTCCTGCTTGGTCCTGGAGAACAAGTATTTAAGAATCTATTGTAAATAGTTGAAAATATCTGTTATTTATTCAACCCCTGTTATCCATGTTTTTATTTCCTGTTACTTGTAAATTTAACATTTGTTCTATGTTCAAGTACGAAGTTGTTAAAATGTAAACCGTGCTGATGTCAAAAGTGCGGTATATAAAAGCTGTTAAATAAATAAATAAATAAAAAATGTAAGGTCATGCATTTGGGCTGCAGCAATCCAAGGGAGCAATATAGTATAGGGGTGAAGTACTTTTGTGCACTAAAGAAGAGCGGGACCTAGGCGTGGTTGTGTCTGATGATCTTAAAGTAGCTAAACAGGTAGAAAAGGCGACGGCAAAAGCTAGAAGGATGTTTGGGTGCATACGGAGAGGAATGGCTAGCAGAAAAAAATTAGGCGATAGTGCCTCTGTATAAGTCTTTGGTGCCACCTCATTTGGAGTATAGTGTGTAATTCTGGAGACCGCACCTTCAAAAGGATGTGAACAGGATGGAGTCAGTGCAGAGGGTGGCTACTAAAATGGTTAGTGGTCTTCAATATAAATCATATGAGGATAGACTTCAGGATCTTAATATGTACACCTTAGAGGAAAGGTGGGATAGAGGTGATATGATTGAGATGTTTAAATACCTCCATGGCAAAAATGTTCAGGGGGAGAGCCTCTTTCAACTGAAAGCAAGTTCTGCTATGAGGGGACATGGGATGAGGGTGAAGGGGGATAGATTCAGGAGTGATATGCGGAAATATTTCTTTACGGAAAGAGTGGTGGATCCGTGGAATAGTCTCCCAGTGGAGGTGGTAGAGATGAGGACAGTAACTGAATTCAAAAAAGCATGGGACAAACACAGAGGATCTCTAAAGGAAAAAAGGTGACTGTTGTAGTTGTTGATATGGAAGGACAGACTAGATAGGCCATGTGGTCTTTTTCTGTCATCATGTTTCTATGTTTCTACGGTCATGTCCTCAGGAAGGGACTTGTACTGCTCATGAGGTGGAAAAGGGGCTGATGGGAGCTCAGGAGAGCTGCCCTCTGACAGGTCTCCTGATTCCACATCTGTCACCCAGCCTTCTGACTCAGACTCAGAGGAAGTCGAAGTACTTCTGAGTCTCTGCCTGGATCTCTCTCCTGGTGTGAGGGGATAGGAAGCTCCTTTTGGATCCCGAAACACTAGAGAGGGATATCGGCCAGGAAGGCACTATTGTCGGGGCCCTTCGAAGCCCCGATGTCCATGCATCTCCTGCAGGCAAGGCGTGCATCTCGAGGATTGGCTGCATGAAAGCCGATATCAATTCTACCGATGTTGAGGTCCGGCGTGCTGCACTGCCAAGAGCACAGCAATGCACTTTAAGAGCTTGCAGAAGGTGCTTCTCCATGACTGCCAATTCCGAAAGCTGTGGTCCCACAACAACTTCGACTGATGTACTCAGTAACTGTACAGGGTATTGACGACTTCGTCTCGGCTCTCAGTAGGCTGTCAATGCCCCTCCGATGTTTTGGATGATGAGCTCTCCTCCCTTCGGTACATCTTTGAGGGGTGCTCTCGCAGATCCTTATCGCTCTCAATGTCCAAACTCGATGGGCTCAGACACCGATGCACCAGAATCTTTATTCGGTGCTCAGTTTGATCACCCCTCAGCACTGACGAAGACGAAGTCAAATCCTTCCTCGTCTTCGGGTGGAGAATGATCACTGGCCAATGCTCTGGGGCACTATGGGCGCTCGGATGAGTAGGATTGAGAATTAATCGATGTTGATGCACCACCAGCATCCGATGCAGCCTTTGAAGCCATGGAGACTGGTACCATCAATGCTGATGATGCTGGATCGGACCTTTGAGCGCCAAAAAGTGATTTGCACTGCTTCTCTTGATTTTTGAGGCCTCTTCTTGTCATATGCAAACACAAATTACAAGATGTGATCTGATAATCGGGATCCAGACACTGGAAGCACCATGGCAGATATGGTCCTAGCACACTGGATACACTTTTTAAATCCGCTGGCAGGTTTCTGGGACATGTCACCCGGGAAAATAGCTGCAGAAAAATCAAATGGCTTAGTTTTGAAGCAAGGCCCGACCAGAGCACTGGTGCATAAGGGGACAGAAGTGCCATGAAAAAAGAAATAAAAATAAACGATCAAGGGAGACAAAAACTTTAAAAAGGAAAAGAGAACCGTGATGGCAAGCAAAAGGCAAAAAAAGTAGAGCACTGAAACCCCCGTAGGGTCAAAGGAAGTTTACCAAGCGGAGAGTGTTTCAGCTACAGGGTAACCTATTTAAGACTAATAAGAGAAAATATTTTTTCACTCAACATGTAATCAAACTCTGGAATTTGTTACCAGAGGATGTAATAAAAGCTGTTAGTATACCTGGTTTTAAAAAAGGTTTGGACAAGTTCCTGGCGGAAAGATCCATAAACCATTATTAAAAGGGACCCAGGATATCACTGCTTGACCCAATACAAGCATTGTGGAACCTGTGCCTTTTGGGAAAACTGCTAGGTACTTATGACCTAGATTGGCCACTGTTGGAAACACGATGGCTTGATGGACCTTGGTCTAACCCAGTATGGCATATCTTATGTTCTTACCAGTCTGGTATATATACCCAGTGGCTTGGTATTTGCTACTAAATAATTTCTCTCAGAGAGTCTCACATTAAAGAAAGATTGATTCATACAGAGGTAAGCACTGACCGTTAGGATCAATAAAGAATTAATGTATTAATTAAAAAGTACTTTTCTAAAAAGACAAACACAGTTTTAAAGAATCTATATCTTAAGATTCTGTCTAAAACCTACCACATCATCAACTATTCAAATATTCTGTGGCAAAATATTCTAGCCACATCATGTAATCAAAAGCCTTACTCCCAGCCACCAATGGATTTCCTAAACTTCATACTTAGCAGTTCTAGACAAAGACTAAAGAACAAATATGTCATGTTGAATGTTTTGTACCTTTTTTTAATATACCGCCCAGGCTGAAAGGCATTAGAGCGGTTTACAAATGCTACAAGGAGGTAATGGATATATTCCCTCATCCCCGAAGGTTTCACAATCTACATGCATACCTGAGGCAATGGATTAAGTGATTTGCCCAAGACCACAAGGAGCACTTACAGGACTAGAGACCCCAGTCCCTCTAGCCTGAGCTTACTGTCCCTGAGCAGGAATTGAACCCCTTGTCCCAACCACTAGGCCACTCCTTTGAACTTAATAATAAAATGGCATATAAACTGAAAGTAAGAAAATGATGAAACTGGAAAGAATAGAAGAGGTAAGTGATGAAAGACTGAAGGAGATGATGAAATATGAGGTAGAAAACTTGAGTGGAGCAAAGGAGTGAGCAGTGAGGGAATGAAGATAGTGTTGGAAGAAGTACAGTTTGAGGCAAAGATGAGTCAGAGGCAATGGCAGGAGAAAGCACATTTACTTACCTGTAACAGGTGATCTCTGGGAACAGCAGGAATAAGTCTTCACATATGGGTACGTCGGTACCGACGGAGTCTGCGCGGGAACGCTCCCCAGCGTCCAATCAGAACGCTTTTGAAAGCATCCCAACAAGCCTGCGTGCTGCCTTCCCGCCTTTCCCAACTGCCTCTCCTCAGTTACGTTTTAAAGCTGAGACAAAGAGAGAGAGAGAGAAAGGGAAAGATAGAGATAGAGAAATGCAACTCCTAGGGGAGGTGGTTGGGTTGTGAAGACTTATTCCTGCTGTTCCCAGAGATCACCTGTTACAGGTAAGTAACTGTGCTATCTCCAGGAACAAGCAGGAATGAGTCTTCACATATGGGGACTCCCAAGCTAAGATGCCTGGAGGAGTCCCAGCATGTTGCGAGTTTGAGAGCCATGCTATCTTACCGAACTCCCAGGCATTCCAGGGATGGAGAGTAGGAGTTGAACTAAAAAGATGTGCTGTGGAACAGCTGGACCAAACAGGACGCCTAGATAGGAGGCTCTGTACAGGTGATATTTAGTGGTAATATTGAAGAGCAATAAACCAATATGGACCTCACCTGGTGGTATTGTAAAAAGGTATATGGAGGTTCATGTGGATTTGTTAATATGAACCAGCAGAATATCCCCAGGGAGTACCTCAATGTAAGGAGAGGTAAATAACTGTGCAAAAAACAGGCTGAGGTTAGAACCCTTAGGGTGAGAAGAAACAATCCCAGTAGAACTGGGGTAGTTCAATGAGGCAGGACTTTGCGGGAAACGCGAAGTCCCTATTAGATAAGACTGAAGCTCTTTTGACTTTAAAGAGACATAGTTGTTATAGGAGAAGGGAGCTTCGAAGATCCCTATATCCGATAACAAAGAAGGATAGGAGCATGAGGCATTGTAGCCTCCCATTTTCTGAAGATTCAGAAAGTCCTTCCTAATTGAAATCACATAGGAAAAATAAGTATATGGAGGGCTTCAAGTGTACCTAAACTGAAGGTCATGGTACAAAAACCCCTCAGCTACCACAGGAGGTGGTTGATTATGGAGAACCCTAAGTATGCAGGAACAGCATGGAAAGGGATAGAGACTATCTGTCTGGTCCGTAGGGGAAGATATATATATATATATATATATATATATATAGGCAGACAGACAGAAACAGTATATAGACATATATCTACCCACTATCATATATTGCAATACATATATATAGATAGGTAAATACAGATATATCCATTATATATGTATGTATATATATATATATAGGCACAGACATATAGATGTCCATATACATGTAAACTTATATACATATATGTATACATAACCATGTCGGCACATAGAGTATGTGGAGAGAGAAAGATTTATCTAATAACAAGAAGGGAGGTACCTGCTTGAGAAGATATTTAGAGAATCCCTACTCCCTAGTTATGAGTAGGAAAGCCAAGGAGAAGTCTAGAGTCCTCTAAGAACTCTAGCCCCTGAATAACCAGGAATGGAGACCTACCTGAAAAATGCAGAGGATGTTTTTAATCTGTAGACAGTCAGTCTGAATCCTTCCATAACTCCAGCAGGTAGCTGGAGAAAAAGATGCAATGAAATAAACATACCAAATTTACCCTTTATGAGGGTAAAATGGGTATGGTGCATTCTTGTGCTCAATATGGATTAGGCCATGAAGAATTGAGGATGGAAGGAAAATACAAGACAAGGACTGTCTATACTGAAAGAAAAACCATCCCTGGTGAAGGGGTCCCCTGGAGATGTGAAGCAATCCAGGGAATTGGATAATTCTTTAGGTCTTCACTTAATTAAAGGCCTGTGTTCTTTATTTAAGAAGACTTTAATGAAAATGGTAAGGGCAGGGAGAACCCAGTAGGCATAACTATGTAAAGCCCTTGCTAACCATCTGGAATTATGTGCTCTCTAACAAGGCCCCACAGTGTAGAGCTGCTCCGTAGAGATGCAGAGAGCATGTTGCAGGTTAATCAGAAGAAAAAACTGGTGTTTAAGAGCCAGTAGATATCCTGAACTACACCACCAAGCCCAAGGATTGGGGAAGGCGAAGGATAGAAGGTAAGGTGTCTGCAACAATAGCCAGAAAAGGTTCTTAACCCGTCTGGGACTTAGTAGTAAGGCCAGAAATAATTGAAATTGGAGAACAAGCCCTGGTTGCTTGGTCAGCAAGTCAGTGGTCTAACCAGCAAGAACCCCTGCAGTTCTAACTATTGATAGGGCAGCAGAAGAAATCTTAGGTCCCAAGATTGGGAAAGACATCCAGACATAAGTAGGAGTGGTAAGACTCCATTATTGTCTGAGAAGCTGCCAGGAAAACTAGAATGCAGGGGGGAGACAACTCTGAAAGAAAACTTAGGGGCTTAAGGAAAAGCCCTCAGTAAAGTGGTATCACTCTTACTGACCAAATGTCTTAGTAAGAGGGACAGAGTTGAAAAGAAAGACTTACGGTGGAGTAAATCTTTGAAAAGGTAATACGAGAGATGCTGATACAGGAGAAAAAGTCAAAGGTAAAGGCATAGCAACCTTATTGACAACTGTTACTCCTCTGTATACTTCAGAGGACGAGGAGTAACCTTATTACCTGTAAAGCATAATCATGTTAAGAAGCTCTTTGAACTAATAGTCAGGATGTCTCTTTAAGAGAGACATGTGTAAATTGTAGATGCTTGTAATGGGAAGAAGCAAACTACAGGATCCAAACCTCAAACAGGAAAAAGGATTCAGTAAAGAGTCTATCAGCAACCCTGCGGCTGCTGGGTTTGCTGAACCCGTTGAGGTTGTGGCTTCCTGAGCCTGGTTGGTTGTCTCCCCTGTCTGGGAGCATCTGTATGATGGGCAGAAGATGAATAAAACCTTCTCCCATTAAGGGAACCAAGCATATTAGTAGATTTTCTACAAACTGGGATAGAGGAAGGCGTAGAGAAGCCTCTGAAATCAAGTGTCATTGGTTAACTGAGCAGCCTGGAGTAAAGTCTCTTTATTAAAGAGATTCTCTCCAGTGCAAGGAGTATTTCCCAGTCTATCTTGCATGCATTTGTCCAAGTCTGAAGCTTGGAGCCAGGCTCTACGTCGTGCCCCTATGGCTATAGCAGAAGTGCTGCTAACAGACTCAAAAGAGTCTAGGGAAGCACGAGTAAGGAACCTAGAAATATTTTGAGCATGAATGACTAGTATAGAAAAATCTACTCTTTTAGGCTCTTGGAGAAAAGGGGTCAAAAGTAGTAAATCTTTTGTGACCTCCTCAAGAGATAATCGCATATAGAAAATATATGAAAGGATTCTTGCTGAAAACATGGATGCCTGGAAAGTTTGACGTCCAAAGGCATCTAAAGTCTTAGCCTCACGACCTGGCGGATAAGAAGAGTGCTTCTTAGTACTCTTAACACGCCTCATTGCTGATTCTACAACAAGAGAATGATGAGGGAGCTGAGGCTTTTGAAAACCTGGAGAAGGGGGCACCTTGTATAGAAGATCAGTTGCCCTAGAAGGTGGGGATACCGTTAAAGGAGTTTCCCACATTCTAAATAGGAGATCTTGCAAGGTCTGATGCAAAGGAAACATAATGACTTCCTTTGGATTGCAGGGGATCTGTAGAGGTTGTGGCTCCCCTGGTGCAGGGTCTTGACCAGGTATAGAAATGGCAAGTAACTTTGCCATATCAAGCAGAAAAGCTTGAAAAGAAATCTCCCCAGAGGGGAGTTCTCAAGGAAGAGGAGGAAGAACTAGACCTGTTGAAGAACTAGCTCTAGCACCCACCAGTTCATTCAGATTCTGTAGAATAGAAGCTCTGGAGGGGTGGAGCATTGGATTATTTTTGGAAGATAGTTGTCGGTACCGCTGGAAAGCGGTCCCACAACTCGTCGGTAGCAAATCGTCCATGCTAGGGATCGATTCCAAACTCGGTATGGAGGGAAGCGAGCCGGCTGAAAGGAGCATGGGAGGTACCGACGCCGATGTTGATGTCGATACCGGTACCGAGACCGGTACCTTCGTTGACACCGATATATGAAGATCAGTCTGTGATAGCACTATTGGTACCGAGGTAACCGAATGTGGCAGAACTTGATCATCGGTAGAATGTCTTCGGTACCGTTTGAAGTCGGTACCGAGACGAGTCGGTACCCAGTCATCCAGACTAGAGATCGATTCTAGACTTGGCATCGAAAGAAGTGAGCCTATTGATGCATATCTGGAGGGCACCAACGTGGATACCAGCATCAGTACCGGGATCGATACCGACATGGGAAGATCGGTCGGTAGCGACTCTAGCGGTACCGAAGATACCGAGAGCGCTCAACTGCGATCATCGGTGTGGAATGTTTCATCCAGCACCATTGCCAATGCCGGGGTACCGGCACCGCTCAAAGCGGATACCACCACCGGGCATGGCTCAGGTATGTTCACCGAGGTAAAACCCCCCGGAACAACCTGAAACACCGTTAATGCTTTGGAGGCAGGAGCCTCCCGCCGGGGATTTAAAGCCAATATGTCCTCGGGGGCAAGCCTAGAGGCATCTCTATGATGTACATGAGATCTACCACCCGAGGACTGGCTAGTCTTTACAGACTTTTGTTTGGTTACCTGATCCTGCGAAAAAGAAGATGTAGCTGGTACCCTCAGGTCTGAGGGGAACCGCGTATCGAGTTGAGCTCGATGCTGAAAACTTCTTGTAGAAATAGTAGTGCAGGAGGGACACTCCAGCGGATGGTGTTCAGGTCCCAAACATGGAAGGCACCAATTATGGGTGTCTAAAACTAATTTGGTAGCGCCACAGTTAAAACACGTTCTAGTGGCTGGCATTTCCATGAGGGAAAGTGGAGAGGCCTAGCAGGCCTAAACCTGTCAGGCACTAAACAGGAAAAAATTCACTACAAAAGGAAATATTTGTAGAAGAAAAGAAGAAGAAAACACCGGCGGTACCGGTGCACCGAGGGAAGGTAGACGCACCCACAAGAAAAAACAAAAAATAAAGGAAGAATTTTCTGCGGTGACAGGAGAACGTCCTGCCGGCTCCGCGGAAAAACGAAACCTGAGGAGAGGCAGTTGGGAAAGGCGGGAAGGCAGCACGCAGGCGTGTTGGGATGCTTTCAAAAGCGTTCTGATTGGACGCTGGGGAGCGTTCCCGTGCAGACTCCGTCGGTACCGACGTACCCATATGTGAAGACTCATTCCTGCTTGTTCCTGGAGATGCAGTGGAAGGTCCAAGGCACACAGCTAATATCAGTTCATTAGCTGGATTAATTCAACCTTGTGACATCAAACACTGAAATAGTTAATTGGGCCATTCAAATACATGATGCTCAAATAATAAAGCTTATGGCTTCACTGTCCTGAATGAGCCTGATCTCAGAAGCTAAGCAGTGTCAGGTCTGGCTAGTATTTGGATGGGTAACCAACTTGGAATGCCTGGTGCTGTAGACTTACTGAGAAGAAAAAAGGTCTGGCAATTTACTTTCCGTCACAGGAGCAAGCATTGACTAGGCAGCACACACACATCAGATAATAGTTAAGTATTCCTTTCATCTAGTATATATATAATAGATTACTAATTTTAATTAAAATTCGTGTATAAAATAAACTTACCCGATTCTACAGTGGTGATATTCTTTCCACAAGTTTCAGTGGAATTTAAAACATCATTAACCAAATAATTTGAATTTTCGTCAGCATTAACATTTAGTTTGTCCTGATTTGTGTCTCCCAAGGACTGATCAATGTGATGATAAGCCTGATGCAGTGCTTCAATATCGCTGTTTGTCTGCCCATAGGAAATACCTAATGGGAATTTACATGACCACAAGACACAGAACATGAAAAATCAGTATCAGTCAAAGTTTGTTAAACTTATCAGAATAGAAACATCAAACACTTCAAATGAAAGTTAAAGAAGGTGAGAAGAAATCTACTAAAAAAAAAATGTAAAAGTGTTTCAGCTGACAGGAAGGATCATTTTCAAATGGCACTGTCATGGATAAAACAGAGCTTTATGCAGAGCAATAGCCAGCTACAAATCTGTCTACCCAATATAAGAGTAAATTTGTGTGCATACAGCCTGTATACAATTTCAGTTTACTCACTGCTTGAAGAGGTCTTTCTGGGGGTGGGACTAGGGTAGGATTTGCAATTATGTGCACACTTTTGAAAATGTGATTGCAATGTGTAATTTAACCCAGAGAATTTGTGCATATCCATAGCAAGGGGTAATTTTCAAAACAGTAACTTGTGCATATCCATATGTATATTAAAAACATGATCCTCTTAATCAGTGTTTCAAAAGTGCAAAGAGATAAAATCAGAGAATATAAACAGGACTAATTAATAGTAAACTAATTTATCAAAGAACAGAAAATGTTGCTATTGTTAAGTGCCGACGAGTCGTTGTTGACTCATGGTGACCTTCTGGATAGCTGTCCTAAACTATGCTCGGAACTGAAACAGGAAAGAAATATTGGGACCAATAATCAAATATTTTATGCAGGTAAACATGTATTTACTTGCATAAAAAATGTCTTTGGATTATTACAGCCCCTCCCCCTCCCTTCCATGCAAATAAGCATATGCAGGCTGTCAAACAGCAGTTATACTTTTAACCACATGAGAACAGGAACTTTTAGGTGGAAAAGTGAAAACACATATGGACATAGGGGAGGGTAATTTTCAGATGTCCCCAATTTTCAAGCTGTGTCTCCGAGTCCCTGATTCCAGCAATGGGGGTAGAGGGGGTATAAAACAAATTTTAATTTCAGTTTAGTGATTTGAATAGGTCAGCTTTTAGAATTTATATCAGTTATCTTTATATTTTGCACTGTACAGGGGAAATGTATCAATGCTTCTATTTCTCTGTCAATTTGTCTGCTTGGAAGAGATATTCTGGCTGTCATGGGATGGATGTGGAGGTGGAGGAATAGGATAATGACTCCTCTTCCATCCTCCACACCTTGTTGCTCAAACCTGTTACTAAGGTGTCCTCCCCCTCCCCACACACACATACACATGGATAAGCAATCTGAAGCATGGTTACACTCCAGACCTAATCAATAAAAAAAAAAGACCTTAGAAAAGCGGAAGAGAAATGGAGAGCTAAAAAGACCACAGAAAATAAAACACAATACTTCTCAATTCTTGCAATGTACAAGGGACGCAATAAACTTAGCGAAAAAGAACTATCACTCCAAAATACTAAACAATGCCATAAATCGCCCACGGGAACCTTTTGAGCTTGTAAAATCAATTACCAAGCCCCCACAAGATAACAATTCAAAAGCCCCAATCCAACCACAGACCCTGACTGACTCCTATGCCAGCAAACTAAATCCCATGAACAAAACTTGTACTCAACAAACAACAGTATCTATGGCCTCTGCAAAAACATGGCATACCTTCCACCCCATTGACCCAAGTCAAATCTTGGACATAATCTCAAACAAATACTACCACATCCCATCTAGATCCCTGCCCAGTAGCCTGGATTAAGGCAATGAAAACTGAAATGACACCAATCATACAAAATAAGGTAAACCAATCCCTCCAGCAAGGAACTATGCTCTCCAACCTCAAAAGATCCATAATCCGACCAATACTAAAAAATAAAACACTCAACAAAGATGACCCCTCTGCATACAGACCCATTTCAAGCATCACTTTTATAGCCAAAACCATTGAGAAAGCAGTTCAACGTCAGCTCCAAGACTATATAGACTCAACAAACGCCCTAGATGATCAACAATATGACTTTCGACCCTTTCATGGAGTTATTTATTTATTTTTTATTTATTTATTTAACATTTCTTCTATACCGCGCTATTACAATCAGCGCGGTGTACATCGAACAAAACATACTACAATGCATACAAGCAACATTGAGTTTTACATAGAACAGGGAAAAAAAACATAGGATAACCGGGGTAACTATTTACAGGGTAACTATTTACATGTTAAATTAGTATTGTCACCAATATTCTAAGCCAATTTGGTATTTGAAACACTTCTCCTAGTGTTGTTTGACAAATTAATAAAAGGCCTGGAGAACACCAAAAAAATGTTCATTCTAATATTCCTTGATTTAACCTCAGCGTTTGACACTGTAAACCACCTCACCCTGATTACAAGACTCAAGTCCTTAGGAATAAAAGGAACCACTCTGAATTGGTTCTCCTCCTATATAACTAACCGTGTTCAACAGGTACACCTTGATCAAAAAACATCAAATACATTCCCTCAAAGCCAAGGAATACCCCAAGGGTCAGCTTTATCAGTCCTCTTATTTAATTTATACCGCTTTGATTGTTTGATAAGGCGGTATAAAAATATCATTAAATAAATAAATAAATAAAATACCTAAAACCTATTTGCACAATATTAAAAAAATACAAAATTGATTTTCACTTATATGCAGACGACATAATGTTGTACACACAGCTAGACACAAGTAACCCGACATACGAATCCCTAGCAGCCTGCCTCAAAGAAACCCAAGCATGGCTTTAAGAAAATAATATAAGCATCAACCTCAAGAAAACAGAGGTAATGTTCATCACAAAAAACCCTGAATTCAATCCCCCTACAACAATCCTCCTGAATAACAATCTATTCAACGTCAAACATGAAATAAAATACCTAGAGGTTACACTTGATAAAACGCTCAGTATGGAGACCCATCTAAGGTTAATAAACAGAATAATATTCTACAAGCTAAGAATATTATAACCGCTATGAAACCTCATTGAGCTGTCTGACTTCAGAACAGTAGTTCAAGCACTTACAACGCCACAATTGGACTACTGCAATGGCCTACTACAAGGAATCCCTAAAAAAACAATAAACATTCTTCAATTGGCACAGAATGTAACAGCGAGAATCATAACGAAATCAAGGTTCTCAGATCATATCACACCAATCCTAATGGCACTCCACTGGCTCCCCATCCAAGCTAGAGTACGTTACAAGATAATAATGACGACGTTCAAGCTGCATACCATAACATGATAAACAGTCACAGGAAGGAGTACCATACAAACCTGATAATGAAATCAATCAACAAACCAAGGGAGCTCTTCGCTATAGTAAGCAACCTCACGAAAGAATCAACCAAAACAGATGACCTATATGCCATTGCCCCACAAGACCTAGCCGCCTACATACAACAAGGATCTCCAGACATTCCGGAAAGAACTAAAAACATATCTGTTTAAAGAACACTTTATAAATCCTAATGAACCCCCCCCCATCCCCCTCACCACACCTCCATAAAAATCCTCCCTAACCACAGATCAAAAAGCCTCTAACCTCAACACACTTAGGAAAAAAAAACAACCCTTAAAACCACGATTAATAATTGACTAATGTAAATATTTGACTGATGTAAATAGTTAAAGCAGTTGTATACTTATATGTTGCATGTTATTGTTCATGAAAAGTTAATTGTACATAGTTTGAAGAAAATACGATGTTCCATGTAAAACCATGTTCATTATGTTAATTGTAAACCGTTCATTATGTTAATTGTAAACCGCCTTTGATCTTGGGAAAAAGCGGTATAGAAGAAAAGCATAAATAAATAAATAAATAAACTCAAATACACATGGACACCACTCAAGATACCAACCAAATCTAACAAACAACATATAATGGAAGAAACATGGACCGCATTCCACATCCCATCAAGACAACAAATCAACTCCATCATAACCACCATAAACACAACAACCTCACCTACTGACCCTTGTCCAGTTACATGGATCAAGCAGACAAAAGAATATCTAACTCTACATCTACAAAAGATGGTGGAATCTTCACTAACTCAAGGATACCTCCCCCAGCAACTCAAGAAAGCATCCATCAGACTGACCCTGAAGAACAGCAACCTTGACAAGAATGAACCAAACTCCTACCGACCAATATCCAGCCTCACACCTTCATAACTAAGATAATTGAAAAATGTGTACAGCACCAACTACAGGACCACATAGATGCCTACGCCCCACTGGACCCCCACCAATGCGGCATCAAACAAAACCACAGAGTAGAAACTCTCATTACATCTCTCCTGGACACCCTTGTAATGGGCATGGACAATATACACCAAGGCTTTGTACTGTTTCATAGACGTCGCTGCTGCATTTGACTCAGTAAATCACAACACTCTACTACAAAGACTCGAGGATGTAGGGATATGCGGCACAGTCCTAGATTGGTTCTTCTCCTACCTCTCCCACCGGACACAACAAGTAAGAAACAAAACCTGACAATCCGAACCTTTCACCCAGCACCAAGGAGTCCCTCAAGGATCAGCTCTCTTGGCGCTACTATTCAATATCTACATACAGCCGATTTGTAGCATTATAAAACGATTCAACATCGATTGCAGAATATACACAGACGACATCATGATATTCACCCCCATAAACATCAAACACCCAGACTACTCAGAGTTCCCAGCATGCTTGGAATCAATGTCAGAATGGCTCAACAGTCAAAGCCTTTCCATAAACTACAAAAAAATCTAACTGATACACATTACCAGAAGTACGATATTCTCACCACCAGACTCAATAAAAATCTTCGACCAAACTATAAGCAATAAAAGAGAAGTCAGATACCTCGGGGTCATCTTTGACCAACAACTCAGCTTCCAGCCATACATCAAGAAAACAACCAGATCAGCCTACCACAAACTCAGAAAGCTACGCAACCTCAAACCACTGCTCACCGACGACTTCCGAGCTGTCTGCCAAGCCATAATAAAGCACAGTTACTTACCTGTAACAGGTGATCTCTGGGAACAGCAGGAATTAGTCCTCACATATGGGTACGTCGGTACCGACGGAGCCTGCGCGGGAAAGCTCCCCAGCTTCCTAGAATGGAAGCTTTTGGGACCTCCCACTGCACATGCGCACTGCCTTCCCGCCTTCCTGAACAGCTCTCCTCAGTTTCGAGTTTATAGCTGAGTCAATAGAGAGAGGACAGGAAGATAGATAGATAAAAGATACAACTCCTAGGGGAGGTGGGTGGGTTGTGAGGACTAATTCCTGCTGTTCCCAGAGATCACCTGTTACAGGTAAGTAACTGTGCTATCTCCAGGAACAAGCAGGAATAAGTCCTCACATATGGGGACTCCCTAGCTTAGATGCGTGGGATCCCCTGTCAAGGTTCGCCATCTTCGTATGGATCTCAGGCATCCATCCTGGGAAGGTGGGCAGGAGTTGTCTAAGAATGGAACAGGTGTTTGAGGACAGCCTGGCCAAACAAGGCATCCCGGCGGGAGTCTTTGTCCAAACAGTAATGGGCTGTGAAGGTATGAACCGAGGCCCAGGTAGCGGCTCGACAGATCTGATCAATGGAAACAGAGTGCAGATGAGCCATAGAAGTTGCCATGGCTCTCACATTGTGAGCTGTGACATGGCCTTCCAGAGAAATGTTTTTACTCTGGTAAGCAAAGGAAATACACTGAGCAATCCAATTGGAAAGTGTACGCTTGGAGACTGGAAGTCCCAAATGTGAAGGATCAAAAGCCACGAAAAGTTGAGAAGACTTTCGATGTGGCTGAGTCCTATTAAGGTAAAAGGCTAGAGCTCTTTTACAATCCAGAGTATGAAGGTTCCTCTCTGCACTGGAGGCATGAGGAGCCGGAAAAAATACAGGTAGATATACCTCTTGATTAAGATGAAAAGGCGAGACCACTTTAGGCATAAAGTGGGGATTCGTCCTAAGGACCACCTTGTCATGATGAAATCTTGTATAAGGTGGATTAGCCACTAGAGCCTGCAGTTCGCTGATGCGACGAGCGGAAGTGACTGCAATTAGGAATAATACCTTCCAGGAAAGAAATTTCAAGGAGGTAGAAAATAACGGCTCAAAAGGTGGCTTCATAAGCTGACCAAGCACTAGATTCAAATCCCATGCGACCGGGGGGGGTCTGATGGGAGGTTTAGTGAGGGTCAGGCCTCTCATGAATCTTGCAACAAGAGGATGAGAGGAGATAGGTTGTCCATTTACAGGTTTCAGGGATGCTGAAAAAGCACTTAAATGGACTCTTACAGAATTCGTCTTAAGGCCTGCATTGGAAAGATGCAGGAGATAGTCTAAGAGGGAATTCAAAGGAAGTGCCAGAGGGTCAAGGCCCTGCTGAGCACACCAAATGGAAAAACGTTTCCATTTGAAAGCATAAGACCGCCTCGTGGAAGGTTTCCTAGAGGCATGAAGGATATCTTTCACAGGTTGAGAAAGATTAAAGTCTTGAAGACTTAAGCCTTCAGTAACCAAGCTCGGAGATGTAGGGATTTGGGGTTTGGGTGCCACAAAGTCCCGTCCTCCTGAGATAGAAGGTCTGGTGCAGCTCCTAAGTCCAGGGAGGATCCCTGGGAGAGCTGTAGAAGCAGAGGGAACCACACTTGGCGTGGCCAGCGTGGAGCTATGAGGATCATAGAGCCGTGATCTCTCTGGAGTTTGAACAGAGTCTTGGGAATCAACGGAATGGGTGGAAAGGCATATAGGAACGCCTGACCCCAATGGAGGAGAAAGGCGTCCGTGGCCTGAGCTTCCTGACATGGAGTCCTGGAACAGAACCGGGGAAGTTTGGCATTCCACGGACTTGCAAAGAGGTCTATGTCCGGGGTCCCCCATTCCTGAAAGATTCTGGTTATCTGGTCCACGTGTAGGGACCACTCGTGTGGCAGCAGAACTCGACTGAGCCTGTCTGCTCGAGAGTTTTGAACTCCTGGAAGGTACACTGCTAGCAGATGAATTTGGTGCTCTCTGGCGAAGGCCCATAATCTGAGAGCTTCGTTGCAAAGCGACAGAGAGCCCGTTCCTCCTTGTTTGTTTATGTAAAACATGGCCACCTGATTGTCTGTCTGAACCAGGACAGTCAGGTTGGCAAGGAGGGTATGGAAGACCTTGAGGGCAAGGTAAATTGCTCGCAGTTCCAGGAGGTTGATATGAAGGGTGGCCTCCTGTGGAGACCAAGTGCCCTGAGTGGAGAGAGTTAGCAGATGGGCTCCCCACCCCAATTGGGAGGCATCTGTTGTGAGGGTTGCTTGGGGTAGCAAGGGCTGAAAAGGAGCCCCCAACAACAGATTCTTGGTGGATATCCACCAATGGAGGGACCAAGACAGACGGTTTGAGGTTTGTATTTGGTCTGAGAGTGCTCCCGACGCCTGAGTCCACTGGGTGGCCAGGGTCCATTGAGCTGCTCTCATATGAAGACGAGCATAGGGCACCACATGTACTGTGGAGGCCATATGGCCCAGGAGGCGTAGCATTTCCCTGGCTGTCAAGTGAGTACTGGACTGGGCTTGGGAGGCCAAGCTCAGCAGACGCTGACCCCGAACCAGTGGAAGGTAGGCTCTTGCAGTGGTGGTGTCCAACCGGGCCCCTATGAATTCTAGAGACTGAGTAGGGCTGAGTTGAGACTTGGGAAGGTTTACCACCAGTCCCAGATACTGCAGAAGGTTCCTTGTGCGGTCTAGGGAAAACTGGGCCTGCGACTGAGTTGGAGCTCGAATGAGCCAGTCGTCCAGATATGGGAATACGAAAATCCCCATGCTTCTGAGAAATGCGGCTACGACTGCCATGCATTTGGTAAAGACTCTTGGGGCAGAGGCGAGACCGAAGGGAAGTACTCTGTATTGGTAATGACTTCCCCTGAACAGAAAGCGAAGATATTTTCTGTGGGAGGGATGGATGAGTAGATGTGTATACGCATCCTGCAGGTCTAGAGAACAAAGCCAGTCCTGACTCTGAAGGTATGGAAGGAGAATGCCCAAAGAGAGCATTTTGAATTTCTCCTTGTACAGAAATTTGTTCAATTCTCTCAGATCTAGGATTGGTCTGAATCCCCCTGTCTTCTTTGGAATGAGAAAATAGGGGGAGTAGAAACCTGACCCCTGTTGAAGAAGAGGAACCTCTTCTATGGCCCCTTGGGCAAGCAGAGAAGAGATCTCCTGATCCAACAGGGCTAGGAGAGGAGATGGAGAATTGAAGGGTCTCACCATGTGATGAGGAGGAAGGCTGGAGAAATGAAGTTTGTAACCCTCCCGGATGATAGAGAGGGTCCATTGCTCTGTTGTGATCTGTTCCCATCTGGGAGCAAAGTGAGCTAACCTTCCAGGTATGGTGAGAGGTTCTGGTTGGTCCAGAACCAGGAATGGCAAGTTCTCTAGGGGCAAGTCAAAACCCCTGAGGGGGTGGAGCCTGTTGAGCTGCAGTAGCTGCTGCAGGCTTTGCTCTTGCTTGTTTCGTTTGCTGACGTTTAGCCGCAAAACGAGGTTGAGAAGATTGCTGGCCAGTATTGGAAGCATATCTGGCCTTCTTATAATAAGGCCTCTTGAAAGACTTCTTCTTAGTGGGAGTAGAATTGGACTTAGAAAGTCTCTCTAAGGTGGCATTTTCAGCGTCCATTTGAGTGGCCTTAACCTGCCACTCTGCACCGAATAAGTTCTCACCTGTACAGGGCAGATTCCGTAAGCCATCTAGAACCCAGGGTTCCAGATCAGAAGCCTGGAGCCAGGCCAGACGTCTGGCTGCGATAGCAATGCCAGAAGCTCTGCTGGCTCCTTCGAAGGAATCAAAGGCAGCTCTGTTGGAGAACTTAGAAACATCTAAAAGTTGTTTCACAACAGAAAGGAAGTCCTCCTGTTTATCCTCAGGGATAAGGGAGGCAAAATGCCGTACTTTCTTGGCAAGTTCCCCTAGGAACATGCCCATATAGAGGCTGTAGGAATTAATCCTGGCTATAAGCATACTAGCCTGGAAGATTTTCCTACCAAAAGAGTCCAGTGTCTTACATTCCCTTCCTGGAGGTGTAGAAGAGTGCCTTTTAGTACTCTTGATCTTTTTCATTGCAGACTTTACCACAATGGAGTGGTGAGGCAATTGAGTTTTCTGAAAACCAGGAGAAGGAGGGACCCGATACATGGTGTCCAACCTACGGGAATAAGGAGACAGAGTTAAAGGGTTTGTCCCAGAAATCCATCAATTGTTCCTGAAGGATTTCATGGATAGGCAGAGTAACTGCTTCTTTAGGAGACTTAGAGTATCCTAAAATATCCAATCTTTTTGACCTTGGTTCCCTTTCAGAGGAGGTAGTGATAGAAAGGCCTTTAGCCATTTCTAAAATAAAGTCCTGAAAGGACAAATCCTCTGGAGGAGACATTCTCCTTTTTGGAGAAGAAGGTTCCTCAGGAAGGTCAAGGGAGAGCTCTGCAGACTCATCAGAGGAGACAAAATCCTCAGAGGAATCGGTGTATTCTCTAGTTTCCTCCAACGCACGATACGCATACCGATCGGTATCGACATCGGGCGTACCGGGTATGGAAGCGGTATGGAGCGAAAGCCCATACGGTACCGATTTGCGTTTAGAAGAGGAAGGCCTGGGTTCCGGCATGGCGGACGATACCGGAACCGGGCCCGGAACCGCTGGAAGCGGTACCGATGGCGTTGCAGCTTTAATGAAAGCCATGACGGCCTGCTGCATGGATTGGACAGTATTGCCCATAGACGCCACGGCTGCCTGGATGTCGGTACCGGTATGGGCCGGTACCCCAGAGCAGTCCAACAGGTGATCTGTCGAGGCCGTGCCATCGATGTCAACCTGTAGCCCCTGTATTGGCGTTTTGGAAGGTAGGGCTTCCCGCCGGGGCTGTTTGGCTGGGGCAGGGTCCTCAAAACTAAGAGCCTCTCGATGCTTTGAAGGAGATTTGCTCTTTGAGGACTTGCCCACAGAAGGTTTGGTTACCTGAGATCCATCCGGGGATGATGACCTGGATGACTGTGATGTTGGATTCTCTGAAGCAAACAGCACATGGAATTTGTTGGCCCGGTTCTGCAGCCCACGCTTAGACATTTGGGAGCAGGAAGGGCAGTCCGGAATGGAGTGGTCAGGCCCCAAACATTTAAGACACCATTCATGGGTGTCTGTGACTGATATTACAGCAGTACACTTGGTACACTTCTTAAATCCAGGGGCTGGCTTCTCCATGTGGAGAATTAAAGTAGGCCTGAAGGCCTAACTGAAGTGACCAAGTGCTGAAAAAATAATAAAAGAAAATAATTTTTTAAGAAAGAAAAAGGAAGACCGGCGATACCGGTATCGGTATGGGAAGGCAGGTACGCGGTCTAAAGAAACAAAACAAAAAACTACAATTTCTTCAGCGGTGACAGGATACACGACCTGCTGGCTCCGCGGAAAAAGAGAAACTGAGGAGAGCTGTTCAGGAAGGCGGGAAGGCAGTGCGCATGTGCAGTGGGAGGTCCCAAAAGCTTCCATTCTAGGAAGCTGGGGAGCTTTCCCGCGCAGGCTCCGTCGGTACCGACGTACCCATATGTGAGGACTTATTCCTGCTTGTTCCTGGAGATTGCCTATATTAGATTTTTGCAACACAATTTACCATGGGCTCCCGAAGAAAACGACCCTCCCCTTGCAACTGGTACAAAACACTGCGCCAGAATCATCACCGGAACAGCAAAATACAAACACATAACACCCATGCTCCATCAGTTGCACTGGCTCCCTATGACTATACGCACCAAGTACAAAAACATAATAATAATCTTTAAAACACTAAACAACCTCGCATCTACAACTCTACAACCACTGATCAGGAAAACACCACCTACCAGAACAAGGAGAGGAGCCGATAACAACATCCTAGAGACCCCGCTAAACTTCAGGAAAGCAAACCAATCCACCTGCAACAGAGCCTTCTCAATATTTGCACCCAAGCTGTGGAATGATCTCCCCACATCAACACGTGAGATCAAAGACTTAACGAACTTTAGAAAGGCAATAAAAACCCATCTATTCCTGGAATACTTTGAAGCTACCCCGGAAGATGATGATTAACAGTAACAGCAGCTGGACCATGAAACACAGCTAGAGCTCTAGTATATAGTTAGCAACGGACAATTGCTTGTCCTACCCCAATGTAAGTAACCTCCAAGTTGAATAACTCTGTTCAATGTAAAGCTTGTTGCTATAACTGTTCATTGCAAACCGCTTTGAATGTATATGATAAGCGGTATATAAGACCTGTTAAATAAATTAATAAATAAAATAAAGTAACCCCATCTCACCTTTCCACACTCATCAAAATTCAGCTCCCTAATAGAAACAGAACCCCCAACCAAAACATACTAAATGTATCACACACAATATGCAACACCAAAAAATCTACGAGTAACAGAGCATTCACATACATGGCACCCCTCCAATGGAATAACCTTCCAGATACACTTAGAGGAAACAAGGACCTTCAATCATTCCGAAAGGGTCTAAAAACATACCTCTTTCGAGAATACTACAATAATACCTAGACCACTTTTTCTTTCCCCCACCATTTAACCTCTCCCCTGCCTCCTATGCTATTTCCTTTCCATCTACCCATCCAACTAATTTGCTAGTTGATATTTGTATCAATAAACTGTCGACAGTAAAAACACTACTGTAAATGCTCTGTAAATAGTTTTAACGGTCTTCAATGTACTGCTGCATGTAAATAGTTTTGAGGAATGCCCTCACTCAATCTGTTCTATGTATAAAATTTTAAACCTTATTATATATAACTATTATTGTTAAAGTTCATTGTTATACTGTTTGTGGGACTCTGTCTACTGACCAGTTAAGCCAGGTGGAGAGACTGTCTAAGCTGGAACGGGATGTGGGGCACTTGCAGGAAGTTTGGGATTCCCAGGTAGTCGATAGGAATGTGTCGGCTAGGAAAATGGAATATCTTGAGAACCAGGTTAGAAGGTGTAACCTGCGTTTTTTAAATTTTCCCCGTTCACCTTTATTTTCCCCCATGGAAATGGTGAGGAAATACTTTGGAGAGGTTCTCAAACTTCCTTTGGGCCAGTATCCACCTGTGGTCCGTGCCTATTACCTGCCTGTTGGTGCAGCAAAGGGAGTTTCCAATATCCCCCTTGACCACCCTGAGAAGGGTGAGCTGACGGGGTTCTTGGAATCCTCCTTAGAGGTCATTACTGACAAGTCAACCCTACTGGTTACTCTGGCATTAGAATCAGATAAATTTCTTATTCTTCGTTTGTATTTTAAGAATTTTAATGAGGAATTCCTAGGTTCTAGAGTTCGAATATTTCCTGATTTATCAAGAGTTACACAAATGAAAAGGAAGAGTCTTTTGACTTTTCGCCCCAGAGTTTTGGCTTTAGGGGCAACTTTTCTGTTGAAATTTCCTGTTAAATGTTATGTGACTTATAAACAAAAGACGTATGTTTTCTTTGAACCTAGGCAACTTAATGAATTCTTAATAGCTAGGGAGGAAGTAGTGGTGGAGGTTTCTCAAAATTCCCATTCGGCTGACACTTAAGTCTTATGTCCGTTTTGCCTATAGATGTTATTGCTTTGGTGCATTATCACCTATTTGATTATTTTCCTAATACGCCCTCTTTATTGCCTTATTTTGGGGACTGAATTTTGGATGACATGTAAAATGTTTTCTTGTTTTGTTTAAAGTCTTAGGATTTGATTAATGTACATGATTGATCCATTGTTCTTTTCATTCTTGTTAATGACTTGGATGTAATTGTATGATAACTATAAATAAAAAATTAAAAAAAAAAAAAAAAAAAAAAAAAGTTCATTGTTATAATGTAAAGTGCCCCTGATCTCTGGAAGGGGCAGTATATAAAAGTAAGCAAATAAATAAATAAAATAAATATACATACACACTCACACAAGCATACTGGATAAGTGAGACAGATATATCTGAAAAAAAAATCTGGTAGCCTTAGTAAAGTAAGATGTGCATAGCCTGTAAGCATATAATTTTGTCCAAACTGAGTGAAGACATTTCTGGGTGTGGGGTTGGGAATAACTTTGCATTTAAGTGTTAGGGATTTCCTGGGAAACCTTGCCCATGCTGGTCCAAGTAGTGACTGTCAATGGAAGACCATTAACCGAACACCTAGTTAATGCAATCACCTCAGACATTGAACTTATGGTAGGCTGCCTTCATAGAGAAGCTATGACCTTCAACCACATTCCATGCCATTCGTCTCCAGTCATTTTAGGACACCCCTGGTTAAGGATGCAAAACTTCATCATAGACTCGAGATCATGGGATATTCTTGCTTGGAATCTGAAGTGCTCCTAAACTTGTATTGTTCAACTTACAGCCAACACACTATTTGAAGGCTTGCTGCCTGCATAGACAGAATTTGCAGACATTTTCTAAGAACAGAAAGTCAAAAAATTCCCTTCTTATGACTGCCCCCTGATCTACTACCATACGCTATGCTCCCAGGGGCAAGATCTACCCCTTCTAAGAACACGAAGTGAAAGCCGATGCTACATATTCAAAACAGCCTCCAGAAGAGATTTGTTAGGCCGCCCACATCATCCTCTGGGAAGGATTTCTTTTTTTTGCTGCTGATGAAGATGGAGATCTACACTCTTATACTAACTGCAGGGGTCTTAATAAAATGACCATTAAGAACTACTATTACATTCTCTTAATTTCTGCACTGCTCAATCAGGTGAATGGTGCACAAATTTGTACACAGTGATTCTCTGAGGGGCATATACTCTGACACAAATTAGGAAGAGGGACAAGTGGAAGACAGCTTTTAATACCCAGCATGGGCACTACAAATACCAATAGTGCCTTTCAGACTACATAATGCCCCCACTAATCTCCAAAACGTAATAACACCTTTAGAAATGCGTCAGGAAAATACATCACTGTGTATTTGGACAATATTCTCATTTAATTCCTTTCTAGTCTTACACCAATAGCATGTCAAGGGTGTCCTACAATGTTTACAGGATAATAATATATATTCTAAGTTCGAGAACTGACTGTTTGAGGTCACTAAGATATCCTTTTTGGGGTATATAGACTTCCCCAACATGCTGACTTAACCACCACCAGGAACAAGACCTTCCAGGTCAGGAACTGCAAAGTGCAAGAAACAAGCGGCCAAAGGGAGTTAACATGAGCTGCGCTAGGACCACATCAAGATCCTTAGTCACCACCAGGGGCTGGAAAGGAGGATCTGAGAAGTGCACGCCTTGAAAGAAGCGAACCACTAAAGGCTGAGTAGACATGGATCTGCCCTCCAAAACAAGATGGGAAGTCCCAATCATGATGAGGTGGACTCTGACAGAGTTGGATTGGAAACCTGACTCCAAGAGAAGTGGGGTCCCTCAAGAAGTCTTTTGATGGACAAGTAGAAGATCAGCACCTGTGCTGTGCAACAGGAAGCAATCTCTTCCACATGGAAGCATAAAACCTTTTCGTCTAGGTCTCCCCTAGAGGCCAACAGAACAGCTGTTACTCTGTCGAGCAGGCTAAGCTCTGACAGGGCGAGCCTCTCAACATTTACGCAGGGAAGGCCAAGGATCTGAGGTTGGTGTGCAGCATCCCTCTGTCCTCCTGTGATATGAAATCTAGGACAGAGCCCACCCATAGAAGGTCCCATTTGGAGAGCTGAAAGAAGGGAAGCCCATGGCTGTCTGAGCCAATACGGTGCGAAGAGCATCAACATACTCCTGCCTGTTTGGAGCTTCCGCAGGTCATAAGAACATAAGAACATAAGATATGCCATACTGGGTCAGACCAAGGTCCATCAAGCCCAGTATTCTGTTTCCAACAGTGGCCAATCTAGGTCATATGTACCTAGCAGTTTCCCCAAGAGACACAAGTTCCACAATGCTTGTACTGGGTCAAGCATTGATATCTTCGGTCACTTCTTAATAATGGTTTATGGACCTTTCCTCCAGGAACTTGTCCAAACCTTTTTTAAACCCAGCTACACTAACAGCCTTTACTACATCCTCCGGTAACAAATTCCAGAGTTTGATTACACGTTGAGTGAAAAAATATTTTCTTTTATTAGTCTTAAATAGTTTACCCTGTAGCTTCATTGCATGTCCCCTACTCTTTCTATATTCTGATAAGGTAAACAATCGATCTACGTTTACCCGTTCCACTCCGTTCATTAATTTATAGACTTCTATCATATCTCCCCTCAGCCGTCTCTTTTCCAGGTTAAAGAGCCCTAACCTTTTTAGCCTTTCTTCATAGGAGTATCCTTCCATCCCCTTTACCATTTTGGTGGCTCTTCTCTGTACCTTTTCTAAAATCGCTATATCCTTTTTAAGATACGGCGACCAGAATTGCACACAATATTCAAGGTGCGGTCTCACCATGGAATGATATAGAGGCATTATAATATCTTTTGTTTTATTTTCCATTCCTTTCCTTATCATACCTAACATTCTATTTGCTCTCTTGGCCGCCGCTGCACACTGGGCCAAGGGTTTTAACATGGTATCCACAATGACGCCTAAATCTTTTTCCTGGGTGGTGGTTCCTAATGTGGAATCTTGCATCGTGTAACCATAGTTTGGGTTGTTCTTCCCTAGGTGCATAACCTTGCACTTGTCCACATTAAATTTCATCTGCCATTTTGATGCCCAGTCTTCCAATTTATCAAGATCCTCTTACAATTTTTCACAATCCTCTTGGGTTTTAACAACTTTAAATAGTTTTGTGTCATCTGCAAATTTGATAACCTCACTCGTTATTCCACTTTCCAGGTCATTTATGAATATGTAAAAAAGCAGCGGACCCAGCACAGATCCCTGGGGTACACCACTATTCACCTTTCTCCATTGGGAAAATTGGCCATTTAGCCCTACCCCCTGCTTTCTATCTTTTAACCAGTTCCTGATCCACAATAGTACACTGCCTCCTATCCCATGACTCTTTAGTTTCGCCAAAAGTCTCTGATGAGGGACCTTGTCAAAGGCTTTCTGAAAGTCCAGATACACAATATCAACCGACTCACCTTTGTCCACCTGTTTATTCACTCCTTCATTCTCTTATATACCGCGCTATTCTGCATCAGTGCGGTTTACATTGAACAAACCGAAATTACATTGAACAGGGCATTATAACTTGGAGATAACTATTTTACAGGGAACATGGGCTATGGAGGGTTAAGTGGCTTGCCCAAGACCACAAGGAGCACCTGTGGGACTAGAAACCCCAGTCCTTCCAGCCCAAGGTTGCTGTCCTCTAGTGGGATTTGAACCCCCGACCTTCCGGCCTGAAGTACCTTGCCCCAACCACTAGGCCACTCCTCCACTCCTCCAAACTATTTAAGACTAATAAAAGAAAATATTTTTTCACTCAACGTGTAATCAAACTCTGGAATTTATTACCGGAGGATGTAGTAAAGGCTGTTAGTGTAGCTGGGTTTAAAAAAGGTTTGGACAAGTTCCTGGAGGAAAGGTCCATAAACCATTATTAAGAAGGGACCCAGGATATCAATGCTTGACCCAGTACAAGCATTGTGGAACCTATGTCTTTTGGGGAAACTGCTAGGTATGTATGACCTAGATTGGCCACTGTTGGAAACAGGATACTGTGCTTGATGGACCTTGGTCTGACCCAGTATGGCATATCTTATCAAGAGGGTGCCCCACTTCTGAAAACTCCGGTCCACGCCATCCAGGTTGAGCCCACTCGTGTGGCAGGAGGACGTAACTCAGCTGGTCTGCCAAAGTCTTCTGTCCTCGGGCAGATATTTGGCCCTTAACTCCATATCATGAGCGATGGCAGATGTCCATTGCCGGACCACTTCCCAGCACAGGAGATATGAACCCATGCCTTCCAGCCTTTTTATGCAGTATATCATGACTGGATGGTCAGTCTGAACCAGTACAATCTGGTTATTTAGGCGAATGTGAAGGACCCTGAGGGCATTCGCCATGGCTCTTAATTCCAAGAAGTTAACCTGATGGAAGCTCTCTTGTTCAGACCAGATGCCTGGAGTGTGAAGGACATCCAGAAATGTTCCCCAACCTTCTGAAATGGGAGACCTCTGAGCAGGTTCTGATGATCCAACCATCAGTGCAGGGACTGGACGATAGGACCAGTGAATGCCACACAATCAAGAAGGCAGCTGGAGACCAGATTCCACTGAGTCCTTAGAGTCCATTGAGCCTGTCTCATCAAGGACAAGCCTAGGATGTGACCTGAAAAGTAGAGGCCATGCGGCCGAGCACAGTCAGCATCCCCCCAAGCCATTGTCTGACAACTCTGCTGGGTATCTTGGACCAAGGCCATCACTCTCTGGAGTTGGCTAGCAGAGGCCTTCACAGAGTCATGTTGGGAGAAGCCCCCATGAACTCCAGTTGTTGGGTGAGCAGAGGTGGGACTTTAGGCAATTGATTACAACTCCAACAGCACTAGCACCTAAATGGCCAACTGTGTTGATTGCTGGATTCCATCTGGCGTGGTGCTTTTAATGAGCCAGTCACCTAAAAAAGACAAGGCATAGACCCATTATTAGATACATAAACAATAAAAATAATAATAATAATATTAATAATGAATAATAAAAATTGTATAATAGTGATAAAAGAAAGTAAAATTAAAAATGAAAAATCAACGCTTCAAAGGATGTGACCATTCATAAGTTCTCTAGAGGAGGAGTAAGTTACAGTTTTACAAACATACGACATACGACATACAGGTATGTTTCTTTTTGTTCTTATGAATGGTCACATCCTTTGAAGCGTTGATTTTTCGTTTTTAATTTTACTTTCTTTTATCACTATTATACAATTTTTATTATTCATTATTAATATTATTTATGTATCTACTAATGAATTTGAATTTGTGGCACCCCTGGTATTTTAATATTTCACATATTTATTTGTTTACATGTATACTTTATGGCTCAGTCACAGATTTGCCGATAAAACTTACTAGTTCAGAACATTTTATATTGAATTGTAGTAAGTTTAATATTTTAGTTATTTATTTGTTTTATATATTTATTTGTTCATATGTATTATCTATGGCTCAGTCATAATATTGATTGTATGATTTTATCATTTGGGAATGTGTTTATATTTAATTGTATTCATGTGATTTATTTATTTAAATATTTATTGATATTTATGTCTTTTTGCCACATTTCAAGTCGGTACTTTGAAAGTTTTTTAATTTTTTCTATTTTTTCTATTAATTATGCTCCTAATATTGGCTGTGCTTTGATTTTATCTTTTTTTACATGTTTACTTTGGCGTTTTTTTATTTACACGTTCTGTGTTTCATTCTCTTAATCTTTATACATTTTTTTTAAAAAAGTTTTGTTTTTACATGTATGTTTTATGTATTTTAGCCATCATTCGCCCCTGAGGAAGGTTTTTGCGAAACACGGCCAGTGTCGGGCCGGTGGCTGGACTGGAATAAAGAAATTAAAGTATTTTACATCACGTCTTTTTGTTGCCTTCCACGTTTCTTACTGGGTCCTTGTCGCACGTGGAATCGTGCTCAGTTGTTAGGTTCCCAGAAGGTATACAGATTCCATGCTGCTTGTCCAATGAGTAATCAGTGGATTTCCCTGGTCCTCTTTAATAATATTTTGTGGACCTTTCCTCCAGGAACTTGTCCAAAACCTTTTTAAACCCAGCTACACTAACAGCTTTTACAACATCCTCCGTTAATGAATTCCAGAGTTTGATTATGCGTTGCATGAAAAAATAGTCCTTGCAACTTTGGCATATCAGAGACCTTAATCTGAAGGGAAAGGGAGCCATACTGAGTGAAGGTGCACATTCTTAATCCCTAGTCATCCGCTCAAGTGGGCCCAGACATGGCACATTTCTACTGCGATGGTGTCAGTGCTAGAAACAAGGGGCAACAAGAATTCCATGGATTTTGTATTCCGAGTAATAGGCAGATCATATGTGGTCATGGTTGGGGGGGGGGGGGGGGAAGGCACATCTATTTCTGCACATCAATGAGGAATTGCTTCAGGAGGTTATGTAATTCTTTCTGGTATTTTCCAGTGGGACCTGTACTGAGGGACCGCTTCTACCCTCATGCAAAGAGGAAGTTTGAATTGGAGGGGACGGAAGCAGGAACAGCATCTCATCACCAAAGATTTAGGTAAGTGCTAATTCCAAAGAGGAGCAGCAGCGGTGGCAATGGGCTGCCCTTATACCATTGGCACTCTAAGGGACTGCCTAGTTCACCTAAATGGTAGTGCCGGCCCTGTTTGCAGCCAAGCTGGCAGAAATGGTTAAAAGGTTAAAACTTGCATGCATGAAGGAATGCATGCTTTATAGGATGTAGGACAAATAAGCAGCATCCTGGGTTTATGATGGAACTGGGAAAGCATAGTTACTCACCTGTAACAGGTGATCTCCGGGAACAGCAGGAATTTAGTCTTCACATATGGGTGTCGTCGGTACCGACGGAGCCTGCGCGGGAATGCTCCCCAGCATCCAATTAGAAAGCTTTTGGGAGCATCCCACAGCGCCTGCTTGCTGCCTTCCCGCCTTTCCCAACTGCCTCTCTCCTGTTGAGTTTTAAAGCTGAGACAAAGAGAGAGAGAGAGAAAGAAAAGAAAAGAGAGATACAACTCCTAGGGGAGGTGGGTGGGTTGTGAAGACTAAATTCCTGCTGTTCCCGGAGATCACCTGTTACAGGTGAGTAACAATGCTATCTCCAGGAACAAGCAGGAATGTAGTCTTCACATATGGGAACTTCCTAGCTACAGATGCCAGGGAGAGACCCCAGAAGTTGTGTGCCCCTGTGAAAGGGCTCCACTTCCCCCCATGGATCTCTGGCATCCTACCGGGAATGGTGGGTAGGAGTTGATTAAGTATGGAACAGGTGTCGTAGAACAGCCTGACCAAACAAGGCATCCCGGCGGGAGTCCTTGTCCAAGCAGTAATGGGCTGTGAAGGTATGAACAGAGGCCCAAGTAGCTGCTCGACAGATGTCGTCAGCAGACACAGAGTGTAGATGAGCCATTGAGGCTGCCATGGCTCTCACATTGTGAGCTGTGACATGGCCTTCCAGAGAAAGGTTTTTACTTTGATAGGTAAAAGAAATACACTGTGCAATCCAATTGGACAATGTCCTCTTGGAGACTGGAAGTCCCAAATGAGAAGGATCAAAAGCAACAAAGAGTTGAGAGGACTTTCTATGTTGCTGTGTCCTTTGTAAGTAAAAAGCAAGTGCTCTTTTACAGTCCAAAGTATGAAGACTCCTTTCTGCATTTGAAGCATGAGGCCTTGGGAAAAATACAGGCAGGTAAACTGCTTGGTTTAAATGAAAAGGTGAGACCACCTTTGGCATAAAGTGTGGATGAGTCCTAAGGACTACCTTATCATGATGGAACCTCGTATAAGGAGGATCAGCCACTAATGCTTGCAACTCACTAATGCGACGTGCTGATGTGATTGCAATGAGAAAGACAACCTTCCATGAAAGGATTTTCAAGGAGGTAGTAGCTAGAGGTTCAAAAGGCGGCTTCGTGAGCTGTCCAAGAACCAGATTTAGGTCCCATGCTACCGGTGGTGGCCTAATGGGAGGCTTAGTTAGAAGGAGGCCCCTCATAAATCTCGCTATGAGAGGATGAGAGGAAATAGGTTGTCCATTTAAAGACTTGAAAGAAGCTGAAATAGCACTTAAATGGACTTGTACTGAGTTAGTCTTAAGCCCTACATTAGATAAGTGAAGGAGATATTCTAATAATGATTCCAGAGGTATCGCCAGGGGGTCAAGACCCTTCTGCAAACACCATATGGAAAACCTTTTCCACTTGAAAGCATAAGAGCGTCTTGTGGAAGGCTTTCTAGAAGCATAAAGGATATCCTTTACTTGCTGAGACAGGTTAAGACCATGAAAGTCTAGGCCCTCAGCAACCAGGCCCTGAGATGCAGAGAGTGGGGATCGGGATGCCACAACATCCCGTCCTCCTGAGACAGGAGATCTGGAGCAGATCCTAACTCCAGAGATGGAGCTTGAGAGAGATGTAGGAGCAGAGGGTACCACACCTGCCGTGGCCAATGTGGAGCTATGAGAATCATATGGCCTCTGTCTCTCTGAAGCTTGAATAGGGTTTTGGGAATTAGGGGAATGGGTGGAAAGGCATATAGGAAGTCCTGACCCCAATGGAGGAGGAAAGCATCCCTGGCCTGAGAACCCTGAGCCAGAATTCTGGAACAGAATCGGGGAAGTTTGGCATTCAACGGACTTGCAAAGAGGTCTATGTCCAGAGTTCCCCAAATTTGAAAAATTTTTGCTACCTGGTCTGCACGAAGAGACCACTCGTGTGGAAGCAGAACTCGACTGAGTCTGTCTGCCCAGGAGTTTTGAATGCCTGGCAGATACACCGCAAGGAGATGAATCTGATGCTCTCTGGCGAGGGCCCATAGTCGCAAAGCTTGGTTGCAAAGCGACAGAGAGCCTGTTCCTCCCTGCTTGTTCAGATAGAACATAGCTACTTGATTGTCCATCTGAATTAGGACTGTCTTGTAGCTCAGCTGAGTGTGGAACACCCGAATAGCAAGGAAGATTGCTCTGAGTTCCAAGAGATTGATGTGTAGATGGGTCTCCTGTGGAGTCCAGGTGCCTTGGGTAGAGAGATCTTGCAGGTGAGCTCCCCAACCCATCTGAGAGGCGTCTGTTGTTAGAGTGACCTGGGGTGGGGGCTGTTGGAAAGGGGACCCCACCAACAGGTTTTGGGTTGATTGCCACCATTGTAGGGACAAAATAAGGCGACTTGAGTTTGCTATCTTGTCTGATAGGCAGCCTAATGCTTGAGTCCACTGAGTGGATAGTCCTTTGGGCTGCTCTTATATGGAAGCGAGCATAGGGAACCACATGCACGGTAGATGCCATGTGGCCTAGCAATTGTAACATTTCCCGAGCAGTGAGACGAGTTTTTAACACTGCTTGGGAAGCTAACTGCACAATGTGAAGACAGCAGGGCTGTGGAAGATAGGCCCTTGCTTTCTTGGTATCCAGCATAGCTCCTATAAACTCTAGAGACTGAGTGGGAGTTAGGTTGGATTTTGGGATATTTATGACCAGGCCCAAATACTGAAGTATACGCATTGTGCAAGCTAGGGAAATTCTGGCCTCTGATTCTGATGGGGCTCGAATGAGCCAGTCGTCTAAGTAGGGGAAAACAAATATTCCTAGAGTGCGAAGAAATGCTGCCACTACAGCCATGCATTTCGTAAACACCCTTGGTGCTGAGGCCAGGCTAAAAGGAAGAACCCTGTACTGGTAGTGCTTCCCCTGAAATAGAAACCGAAGGAATCGTCGGTGAGTTGGAGGGATAAGAACATGGGTGTACGCATCCTTGAGATCTAGAGAACAAAGCCAATCCTGACTCTGAAGGTATGGCAGAAGAGTTCCTAGAGAAATCATCTTGAACTTCTCCTTGAACATGAATCTGTTCAGTTCTCTGAGGTCTAAAATGGGTCTGTGTCCCCCTGTTTTCTTTGGAATAAGGAAATAGGGGGAGTAAAACCCTGTACCCTGTTGGGAAATGGGTACGTCTTCTATTGCCCCGTGTGCAAGAAGTAAATTGACCTCTTGACCTAACTGATTTTCGAGCGAAGTCTGAAAATTGAAACGTCTTACAACTGTAGGAGGGAGCATGTTGAGGAAATGAAGCTTGTATCCCTCCTTTACAATGGAGAGAGTCCGTTCTTCTGTTGTTATCTGCTCCCATCTGGGGGCAAAATGACACAACCTTCCTGGAATGGTGGAGGGCTCTGACCCGTTGAGGGCCAGGAAGGCCGGGTTCACTAGATGGGAGTCAAAGCCCCTGTGGAGGCTGAGTCTGTTGGGCCGGTTGAGGCTTAGCAGACTGTTTTTCTTTGTTTTGGTGGCTGCTGTCCCTTTCTGGCAGACTGACCTGCAGAATGCCCCTGCTGGGTATAGGAGGGGTAAAACCTCTTCTTTTTAGAGAAGAACGGTTTCTTGTAGGATTTTCTCCTTGCAGGATCAGCTGTAGCCTTGGATAGTCTATCCAAAGTGGTGTTATCAGCATCCAGCTCATTAGCTTTCTCTTGCCAATTTTTGCCAAATAGATTTTCGCCTGTGCAAGGGATATTCCCCAGTTTGTCCTGTACCCAGATTTCTAAGTCAGATGCCTGGAGCCAGGCAATCCTACGAGCACCTATGGCAATGGCAGAGGTTCTGCTTATGCACTCAAAGCAGTCAAAAGCTGCACGATTAACAAACTTGGAAACATCCTGGGCATTTTTGACAAGTGTAAGATAATCTTGCCTCTTATCATCAGGAAGAAGAGGGCTCATAAGCTCTAGATCTCCTGTAACCTCCTTAAGGAACATTCCCATATATAAAATGTAGGAACTAATCCTGGCAGAAAGCAAAGAGGCCTGGAAGGTTCGACGCTCAAAGGCATCAAGAGTCCTACATTCACATCCTGGCAGATTAGATGCATGTCTTTTTGCATTCTTGATCCTTCTCATAGCTGCCTCCTTGGGAGCTTTAGGATATTGTAAAATCTCCAATTCCCTTGCTCTGAGCTCTGTTTCAGGAGCCACTGTGATGGAAAGACCTCTAGCCCCCTCCCGGATGAAATCCTGAAAGGATATATCCTCTGGAGGAGACATCCTACGTTTAGGAGAGGAAGGCTCCTCAGAGAGAAGTACTCCGGTACCGACAGAACTGTCAGACTCCTCGGAGGATTCAAAGTATCTCCTGTCCGGGTGCTCTTGCAAAGCGCGATACCGGTACCGATCGAAGTCGGTACCGGAGGGGTCCGGTACCGGCCTGTCAATACCGGAGGAAACAGCATGACTCGGTGTCAGTAACACAGTCGCCGATGTCGATGCTGTCGATACCAGTACCGATATCGGTGCCGGAACCGGTGTTGATACCGGTTGAACCGTCTGAAGCGGTCCCGAATGCACCGAAGCCGCAAGGAGAGCCACCAGACTGCGTTCAATAGCCAAGAACCTCTGGTCTATTGACGCTGCCGATACCTGGGTATTGGTACCGGACGAAGCAGCCAGTACCCCAGAGCATGGCGCCAGTAGTTCTGCTGAGGTTGAGGCCTCGAGAACATCCTGGAGCCCTAATAGTGCTTTGGAAGCCGAAGTCTCCTGCCGGGGCAATTTTGCCGGTACAAGTCCCTCAAGGGCAACGCCACAGGCATCTCGATGCTTGGAAGGAGATCTACCCTTTGAAACCTGGCCAGATTTATGTTTGGTTACCTGAGATCCATGGGAGGAAGACGAAGCCCTGGAAGACGTTGATGCCACGGATGCTGCATCAGAGGGAAAAAGAGTGCTAAGCTTAGCAGCTCGGTTTTGCCGAGCCCTCTTCGACGTCATCCCACAGGCAACACACTCTGAGATGGAGTGGTCAGGACCTAAACATTTAAGGCACCACTCATGAGTGTCGGTGACGGAGATGGTACCGCCACACTTGGAACACTTTTTAAAATCCGAGGTGGGTTTTTCCATTCTGAAGGAAAATTTGGGCCTAGTGCCCAAAATGGCGCGTGGCACCCGACAGAAAAAGGACTGGAAAGTCCAGAGAAAAGATTACAAAAACTTTTTTTTTATGAAAAAAGAAAGAAAGAAAGAACCGGCGGTACCGGTATAGCGTCGAGGAAGGCAGATGCTAGCACAAAAAAGAATGAAAAAGATGGGATAATTTCTGCGGTGACAGGAAAAACGACTTGCTGGCTCCGCGGAAAACGAAGAACTGGAGAGAGGCAGTTGGGAAAGGCGGGAAGGCAGCATGCAGGCGCTGTGGGATGCTCCCAAAAGCTTTCTAATTGGACACTGGGGAGCGTTCCCGCGCAGGCTCCGTCGGTACCGACGATACCCATATGTGAAGACTACATTCCTGCTTGTTCCTGGAGATAACAAGATGATACCTCCAGGCGATGAATATAAGTAAGTGATACTAATATCCAGAGGACACACCTACTACAGCCAAACCATGCAAGGGCTGCCATAGGTCCATAGTAGACATGTGCCCAGGCTCTGCAGTTGCTTTCGTGTGTGTCCACACAGCAAATGCAAAGGTAACAGCCTTGACAGCCTAGCCTACATCAGGGTTAGAGGGAGAATCAGACCTGAGACAAGGGGGGGACTGGAAGGACTATGGGACGGAGGATGGTGGACATAGATGAGGGAATGGACTAAGGATCTGAGACAAAACTGGGACACTCTCGGCGGATGCAACAGGGAAGCCAGATGTTAGGCTGGACCTGTTGTTAATGCCTCGGTACTGAAAGACTGAATAAGAGTGGGAGAGACCCAGGGGTGTCTGGAAGATATAAGGGTTGATGAACACTGATGATGGTAGATTGGAGGGGATGGGGATGAGGGGGTCTGTGTATGAATGAGGATGGAGTGTTTATGGAACTGGGGAGGATACTAGAGACTGGATAGTTCAAAGTCTGCTAAGAAACCTGGAAGCGGAAGCTCTGGAAGAGGAAAAGGATCTGGATGAACTAATCTAAGAGTCGTGTTGGGCGACGCGTGGGAAAAAGGGTAAAGTATGTATGTGCAGTATGAGCACAAGTGTACTGTGAGAAAGTACGACTGATATCCGATTAGCAACTTGAGGGGGTGAGCTCCCCAATAAATAAGGGGACAACGTTTGGGCTGGTTTAGAGAGGGTGAAGGAAGACAAAGGCTTTCTTCAAGAAATGCATTGAACACCAGTGGAACATAAAAAATTGAAAAGGGAATGTATGTGGATGGTAAAATGGGCATGGTACTCTACTAAGCGACAGGGCATGGCTATCTTTATTCATAAGTGGGTGTCGTGGGTAACAGACAAAATTCAGCAGGACCCTGAAGGCTGGTATGTTATTATAGTGGGGATACTACATGGCATAAAGGTGCTACTGTGCAGCCTATATGGGCCAAACCTATACATTCAAATCTTCTTTACCAAGCTATTGGAGAAAGTAGCTCCATATGGAGATTGCTGGTATTTTACCTTTTTAAAATTTCCTCCCATTTAGTTTTGCTTACCATTGTGAATTTAAATAAATCTGAGAACTGCAGAGAAGTAGATGGATTAGTCTGTAGCAACGAAAACAACAAAGAAGCTATTGGAGCCTTATAGAACAAACAATTTATTGTGGCATAAACTTTCAAGAGCAAGAGTTCAACTTTTCAGATCCACAAAATTTAGGAACTGGATAAATATACTCTTCTGCTGCTGCCTTTAGGTCCATCCATACTAAAAGGTGGCCAGAAACAGATGGATCTTCTATGGCTGCCCAAAGTAATTCGAAGAACATAATTTTGGGTATCAGTATGTAGGCTAGCCTTGTATATAGCCTGTTTGCCCCTGAGTAGTGGGTGAAGTCTATTTCCCCTTGGTGCAACATTCTCCAGATATCAATCAATTCAAGTTCTCTCATCAGAAATGTTATTCCTTGGGCCTCATGAGTTTTTCCCAAGTTTTATTGCAGGTTTATAGTCTATGGTGGGTGTATTAACTAAAATGAAATTCTAGAATCCAATGATAATTACCCAAAAATTAAAGATCTGAATAAACTTTGATTGGAGTGGAGGAGTGGCCTAGTGGTTGGGGCAAGGTACTTCAGGCCGGAAGGTCGGGGGTTCAAATCCCACTAGAGGACAGCAACCTTGGGCTGGAAGGACTGGGGTTTCTAGTCCCACAGGTGCTACTTGTGGTCTTGGGCAAGCCACTTAACCCTCCATAGCCCATGTTCCCTGTAAAATAGTTATCTCCAAGTTATAATGCCCTGTTCAATGTAATTTCAGTTTCTTCAATGTAAACCGCACTGATGCAGAATAGCGCGGTATATAAGAGAATGTAAATAAATAAATAAATAAATATTGACTGAGGGTACTACAACTTTAATTTGTTTGAAAGCCATCTCACCTGTTCCTGTCATTTCATTGGTCCCTTGCTGTATATCAAATTCTGTTGTATCTCCCTGTTGTATCAAAAGCTGTTGTGTCTCAGTTGTAGATTCTAATGAGTCCAACAGCAAAACTAAAAAGAAATGAAATCAAACACACTCAGCACTGAAAGTAATATTGTGCTTTTTCTCTTTCAGTCATACAGAGTCAATATTAAATCACTAGACAGCAAGAATGTACAACAGCCAGGCTTTGGATCATACATTTTAAAAGTGTTTAAAGTCATTGCAGGTGTCTTATTCTGGATACAAATCACTCTTAACCTGAGAAAATATAAAAAGATCAAGTACTATAACAGAATTCTCTGTATCATTTTAATATTACATCAATATCTGAGATCAACAGACTTGATTGATAGAATGGAAATTTTGATTAGCTTCATCAATTTCAATACGAGTTAGGAAATTCATCTTATCTGCATTAGAGACAAATTTCAAACTGCACTCTTTTTGCCAACTTAATAGAGGACTGAAAAGATGACTGATGGTTATCCTTTACTACTTTTAGTGAATCTATCTTCTGATCCCTCACCTGAGCTTTTCGTTTAAGCAGTTGAAGAGATTTTCAGTCTCACCTAAAAGACCTCCACGCACCAGCTCAACAACATTTCAAATGTTATACTGTTCCATAGGGTTGTGATTATTATTTTTGCATTTCATTTTAGCATGTGCCATTTCATTTTAGTGCATACTATTTTATGTTAGTGTATGCTAAAATGAAATAGCACATACTCTATGAAAAGAAAATGGCTGAAATGGAAAAAAAAACAAAAATGAAATGAAAATCTCCCCCAACACTACTGCTCCACCCACTTTTAAAGGCCTATTTTCTAAAGTGTGGTGAGGTTTTGCAGTTATCATGCATTAATTGCCAAATTAACATACAGCAACTGCAAAAACTCTGTGTTAACTATTGGAGTCATTCCAACCGTCTTTCCACACAGTTAACAAAAGCACAGTTACTTACCTGTAACAGGTGATCTCTGGGAACAGCAGGAATTAGTCCTCACATATGGGTACGTCGGTACCGACGGAGCCCGTGCGGGAAAGCTCCCCAGCTTCTTAGAATAGAAGCTTTTGGGACCTCCCACTGCACATGCGCACTGCCTTCCCGCCTTCCTGAACAGCTCTCCTCAGTTTCGAGTTTATAGCTGAGTCAACAGAGAGAGGACAGGAAGATAGATAGATAAAAGATACAACTCCTAGGGGAGGTGGGTGGGTTGTGAGGACTAATTCCTGCTGTTCCCAGAGATCACCTGTTACAGGTAAGTAACTGTGCTATCTCCAGGAACAAGCAGGAATAAGTCCTCACATATGGGGACTCCCTAGCTTAGATGCATGGGATCCCCTGTAAAGGTTCGCCATCTTCGGATGGATCTCAGGCATCCATTCTGGGAAGGTGGGCAGGAGTTGTTTAGGAATGGAACAGGTGCTTGAGGACAGCCTGGCCAAACAAGGCATCCCGGCGGGAGTCCTTGTCCAAACAGTAATGGGCTGTGAAGGTATGAACCGAGGCCCAGGTAGCGGCTCGACAGATCTGATCTATGGAAACAGAGTGCAGATGAGCCATAGAAGTTGCCATGGCCCTCACATTGTGAGCAGTGACATGGCCTTCCAGAGAAATGTTTTTGCTCTGGTAAGCAAAAGAAATACACTGAGCAATCCAATTGGAAAGTGTACGCTTGGAGACTGGAAGTCCCAAATGGGAAGGATCAAAGGCCACAAAAAGTTGAGAAGACTTTCGATGTGGCTGAGTCCTATTAAGGTAAAAAGCGAGAGCTCTTTTACAATCCAGAGTATGAAGGTTCCTCTCTGCATTGGATGCATGAGGAGCTGGAAAAAAGACAGGTAGATATACCTCTTGATTAAGATGAAAAGGCGAGACCACTTTAGGCATAAAGTGGGGATTCGTCCTAAGGACCACCTTATCATGATGAAATCTTGTGTAAGGTGGATTAGCCACTAAAGCCTGCAGCTCACTGATGCGGCGAGCCGAAGTGACTGCAATGAGGAAGATGACCTTCCAGGAAAGAAATTTCAAGGAGGTGGAAAACATTGGCTCAAAAGGTGGCTTCATAAGTTGACCGAGCACTAGATTCAAATCCCATGCGACCGGGGGTGGTCTGATGGGAGGTTTAGTGAGAGTCAGGCCTCTCATGAATCTTGCAACAAGAGGATGAGAGGAGATAGGTTGTCCATTTATATGTTTCAAGGATGCTGCAATAGCACTTAAATGGACTCTTACCGAATTCGTCTTGAGGCCGGCATTGGATAGATGCAGGAGATAATCAAGAAGAGAATTCAAAGGAAGTGCCAGAGGGTCAAGACCCTGCTGAGCACACCAAATGGAAAAACGTTTCCATTTGAAAGCATAGGAACGCCTGGTAGAGGGTTTCCTAGAGGCAGAAAGGATATCTTTCACTGGTTGGGAAAGATGAAAGTCTTGAAGGCTTAAGCCTTCAGTAACCAAGCACTGAGGTGAAGGGATTTGGGGTTTGGGTGCCACAAAGTCCCCTCCTCCTGAGACAGGAGGTCTGGCGCAGCTCCCAGATCCAAGTAGGATCCCTGGGAGAGCTGTAGAAGTAGAGGGAACCACACTTGGCGTGGCCAGCGTGGAGCTATGAGGATCATAGTTCCATGATCCCTCTGGAGTTTGAACAGAGTCTTGGGAATCAAAGGAATGGGTGGAAAGGCATATAGGAATGCCTGATTCCAATTCAGGAGAAAGGCGTCCGTAGCCTGAGCTCCCTGACACGGAGTTCTGGAACAGAACCGGGGAAGTTTGGCATTCCACGGACTTGCAAAGAGGTCTATGTCCGGGGTCCCCCATTCCTGAAAGATTCGGTTTATTTGGTCCAAATGTAGGGACCATTCGTGTGGCAGCAGAACTCGACTGAGCCTGTCTGCCCGAGAGTTTTGAACTCCTGGGAGATACACTGCTAGCAGGTGAATCTGATGCTCTCTGGCGAAGGCCCATAGTCTTAGAGCTTCGTTGCAAAGCGACAGAGAGCCCGTCCCTCCTTGTTTGTTTATGTAAAACATGGCCACCTGATTGTCCGTCTGAACTAGGACAGTGAGGTTGGCTAGGAGGGAGTGGAAGACCTTGAGGGCAAGGTAAATTGCTCGCAGTTCCAGAAGATTGATATGAAGGGTGGTCTCCTGTAGAGACCAAGTGCCCTGAGTGGAGAGAGTTTGCAGATGGGCTCCCCACCCTGTTTGGGAGGCATCTGTTGTGAGGGTTGCTTGGGGTAGCAATGGTTGAAATGGAGCCCCCAACAACAGATTCTTGGTGGAAGTCCACCAGTGGAGGGACCAAAACAGACGATCGGAGGTTTGTATTTGGTCTGAGAGCGCTCCTGACGCCTGAGTCCACTGAGTGGCCAGGGTCCATTGAGCTGCTCTCATATGAAGACGAGCATAGGGCACCACATGCACTGTGGAGGCCATATGACCCAGTAGGCGTAGCATTTCCCTGGCTGTCAAGTGAGTGCTGGACTGAGCTTGGGAGGCCAAACTCAGGAGGCGCTGGCCTCGAACATGTGGAAGGTAGGCCCTTGCAGTGATGGTGTCCAACTGGGCCCCTATGAATTCTAGAGATTGAGTAGGGATGAGTTGGGACTTGGGAAGGTTTACTACCAGTCCCAGATACTGCAAAAGGCTCCTTGTGTGGTCCAGGGAAATCTGGGCCTGTGACTGAGTTGGAGCTCGGATGAGCCAGTCGTCCAGATATGGGAAGACAAAGATTCCCATGCCTCTTAGAAATGCGGCTACGACTGCCATGCATTTTGTAAATACTCTTGGAGCATAGGCTAGACCGAAGGGGAGTACTCTGTATTGGAAATGTTTTCCCTGAAACAGAAAGCGAAGATACTTTCTGTGGGATGGATGGATGAGTATATGTGTATACGCATCCTGTAGGTCTAGAGAACAAAGCCAGTCCTGACCCTGGAGGTAAGGAAGGAGAATGCCGAGAGACAGCATTTTGAATTTCTCCTTGAAGAGAAATTTGTTCAATTCTCTCAGATCTAGGATTGGTCTGAATCCCCCTGTCTTCTTTGGAATGAGAAAATAAGGGGAGTAGAAACCGGACCCTTGTTGAGGAAGAGGAACCTCTTCTATGGCCCCTTGGGCAAGAAGAGAGGAAACCTCTTGACCCAACAGGGTTAGGAGAGATGGGGGAGAATTGAATGGTCTCACCATATGATGGGGAGGAAGGCTGGAGAAATGAAGTTTGTAACCCTCTCGAATGATAGAGAGGGTCCATTGTTCTGTTGTGATTTGTTCCCATCTGGGAGCAAAGTGAACCAACCTTCCGGGTATGGTGAGAGGTTCTGGTTGTGTTAGAACCAGAAGTGGCAAGTTCCCTAGGAGCAAGTCAAAACCCCTGAGGGGTTGGAGCCTGCTGAGCTACAGTAGCTGCTGCAGGCTTAGCTCGTGCTTGTTTGGATTGCTGACGCTTAGCAGTATAGCGAGGTTGAGAAGACTGCTGGCCAGTATTTGAAGCAACTCTGGCCTTCTTATAGTAAGGCCTTTTAAAAGACTTTTTCTTAGTAGGAATTGAAGTGGACTTTGAAAGTCTTTCCAAGGTGGCATTTTCAGCATCCATCTGGGTGGCTTTGATTTGCCACTCTTCCCCAAATAAGTTCTCACCTGTACAGGGCAGATTCCGTAAGCCATCTAGAACCCAAGGTTCCAGATCAGAGGCCTGGAGCCAAGCAAGACGTCGGGCTGCAATAGCAATGCCCGAAGCCCTACTGGCTCCCTCAAAGGAATCATATGCTGCCCTATTAGAGAACTTAGAAACCTCTAAGAGTTGTTTCACTAGGGAAAGGAATCCCTGCTTTTTATCCTCAGGGATAAAGGGGGCAAAATGCCGCACCTTTTTTGCAAGTTCCTCCAGGAACATGCCCATATAGAGACTGTAGGAATTAATCCTGGCTATAAGCATACTAGCCTGGAAAATTTTCCTACCAAAAGAGTCCAAAGTCTTACATTCCCGTCCTGGAGGGGTGGAAGAGTGCCTTTTGGTACTCCTAATCTTCTTCATTGCAGACTTCACCACAATAGAGTGGTGGGGCAATTGAGTCTTTTGGAAACCAGGAGAAGGAGGGACCCTATACATGGTGTCCAACCTACGGGAATAAGGAGACAAAGTCAAAGGATTTTCCCAGAAATCCATCAGTTGTTCTTGAAGGATTTCATGGATAGGCAGGGTAACTGCCTCCTTAGGGGCCTTTGAGTATCCCAAAATATCCAGTTTTTTGGATCTGGGTTCCTTTTCAGAGGATGTGGTAATAGAAAGGGCTGTAGCCATATCTAAAACAAAGTCCTGGAAGGACAAATCCTCTGGAGGGGACATTCTCCTTTTAGGAGAAGAGGGCTCCTCAGGTAAGTTGAGTGAAAACTCAGCAGAATCATCAGAGGAGTGAAAATCCTCAGAGGAATCGGTGCTTTCCTCTAACGCACGATACGCGTACCGATCGGTATCGATATCGGGCGTATCGGGTATGGAACCGGTATGGAGCGAAAGCCCATACGGTACCGACTTGCGTTTAGAGGTGGACGGCCTCGATACCGGCATGGCGGACGATACCGGTATCGGGCCCGGAACCGCTGAAAGCGGAACCGATGGCGTTGCAGCTTTAATGAAAGCCATGACGGCTTGCTGCATGGACTGTACAGTATCGCCCATGGACGCCATAGCTGCCTGGATGTCGGTACCGGAGTGACCCGGTACCCCAGAGCAGGCTAACAGGTGATCTGTCGAGGCCGTAGCATCGATATCAACCTGAGACCCCTGAATTGGCGTTTTTGGAAGTTGGACTTCCCGCCGGGGTTGTTTGGCTGGGGCAGGGTCCTCAAGTTCTAAGCTAAGAGCCTCTCGATGCTTTGAAGGAGATTTGCTCTTTGAGGACTTGCCCACAGAAGGTTTGGTTACCTGAGATCCATCCGGAGAAGAAGACCTGGATGACTGTGATGCTGTATTCTCTGAAGCAAACAGCACATGGAATTTGTTGGCCCGGTTCTGCAGCCCACGTTTAGACATGTGGGAGCAAGATGGGCAGTCCGGTATGGAATGGTCAGGCCCCAAACATTTCAGACACCAGTCATGGGTGTCTGTGACTGAAATAACAGCATTACATTTGGTACACTTCTTAAATCCAGGGGCTGGCTTCTCCATGAGGAGAAATTGAGTAGGCCGAGAGGCCTCTCTGAAGTGACCAAAAAGCTAAAAAATAAGAAAAAAGAATTATAATTTTTTAAAGAAAGAAAGAAAAGACCGGCGATACCGGTATCGGTATGGGGAAGGCAGGTACGCGGTCTAAAGAAACAAATAAAATAACAATTTCTTCAGCGGTGACAGGAACACGACCTGCTGGCTCCGCGGAAAAAGAGAAACTGAGGAGAGCTGTTCAGGAAGGCGGGAAGGCAGTGCGCATGTGCAGTGGGAGGTCCCAAAAGCTTCTATTCTAAGAAGCTGGGGAGCTTTCCCGCACGGGCTCCGTCGGTACCGACGTACCCATATGTGAGGACTTATTCCTGCTTGTTCCTGGAGATAGGACAATACACTTACTGCACATTAATTGCATTACAGATAATATGATGCAGCTGCCATCTATGCAGTTGTCATGTTATTTGTAAGACACTGTCCTCAACCATCCCCTGCCCCATTCTGCTTTAGGCAGTTATTACAGGAATTAGTGCATACTGTCAAATCACAGCACTGCTAGCCTGCACTAATTCCTGCATTAACTTCTTAGTGCTAAGTAAATAACCCCTTTGTGGGCTCATCAACCACTAACCTATTGCTAATGGAGCTTCTTCAACCATATGTAATTGGCAGAATAGGAAATGTAAAAGTTCAGTCTTACTTTATCCAATTAGTTTGAATTAGTCTGTGAATTCAAACAGGCAACCCTTTGAAATCCTTGCTTTAATAAGATATGGAGGGACTTAGGCAATTAAATAAATATATGCTAAAAAGTTTTATTCTGCAGCTTGGTAAAGTTCTGGGGATGATTTTTATAACTGCACACACAGGCAAAGAATACATAGATAACTATTCTCTCCATGGATTTGGCTGGATTTACAGTGTGAAAGTATTACACTGTGAAAACGTGCATTGAAGAGGGCTAGGGTGCCCAAAAAGCCTCTGCATTTGTGGACTCTCCCAAATCTTGTCCAATCTGCATCCCTACAGCCCTTATTAACTAGATTTACATCTCCAAACTGGTTGGTTAACACAGGCTACAGGTGGCCACATAAACTGTAGCCATGTTAAAATGACCGCTTTCGGTTACACATCACTACTACAATGAATGCTTTCAGTTTAGCACAGTTGCAATCTGCATCTTATTAGCTGTGGTGATACATTTTAACATGCTTGCGCAAAATCCAAATGCCTTAAAAAAATCTTTTTTAAAAATAGAGAAAAAAATATCTTTTTATGAAAAAAAAGCATTTGAATTGCAAGTTGGGCTTATCTTTCTCCTCACAAGAGCGTTGGTGTTGTCCACCAGGGCCGGCGCTACCATTGAGTTATTGTGTTTTTTGCATATGGCCCCACTTTTTAGCACTACTGACTTATGCAAATGAGGCTCTGCAATAAATTTCTGCACATGGTCCCATATTCCTCTCCATCCACCTCTAGTTATTCCTATTGTCCACAAAGTGTCAGTGCTATCCATAATCAGCAGAGACATCCCTAGCAGTATTTTAAAGGGCTTTGTCTTCCTGGTGCAGTTACTATTGTTGCATACAGTGAAAGCTGGCTTGGTAAGTCACAGGTTGTTTTGTAATATTTAAGGTTAGTTCAGGAATTTTATTCTCGCTCCTGTGCAGTTTATATGCTAAAGAACCCTACAAGTATTCTAAACACTGTTTTATGTTTCTACAGAGGCATTTGGAAACAGGACACTGGGCTTGATGGACCTTGATCTGACCCACTATGGAATATCTTATGTTCTTATTAGAGTTATCATGTGACCTGTTACATATAAGATTTTTACAGCAAGATTCTCTGTTTGCAATAGTAGCAGGAGTTGCCTAGTGGGACCAGCAAGATCAAGGTTCATATCCCACTGGCATGCTTTATAGCCACGGGCAAGTTACTTAACCCTCCATTGCCTCAGGTACAAACTTAGATTGTAAGCCCTCTGGGGAGAGGGAAATAACTACTGTACCTGACTGTAACTCACCTTGAACTACTACTGAAAAGACATGAGCTAAATACAAATAATAATAATAAATAACCCAAAATGTAATCAATATATTTTTAATCCATTTTTTATTAATAATCTTTTATACTGTATTTTAGTTTAATGGTTAACTTTTTGAATTATATATTTTTTAGCTTTATTTCTTTATGGTTCCCTCCCTGGTAGAAGTACGGAGCACCTCCCCCTAGACTTTGCCCAGCCACTCATGTCATTATCTGTGCCTTGTACTGTGATTCCATGTGTGTCCTTTTATACTGATCTTAGTTTCTTGATGATATCTGTTACTAGTCTCTACATATTCACACATTTATATTTTGCATTTATAGCCTGTTGATTTGTTTGTTATTTAGAGAGCTTTTATGATCTTTATGCAGGTGAATGCTGAAAATTCATCAAGTTGAGCTTTTTAAAAATTTGCTTGGCCTTTTACATTCTTGAATATTTTTAACTGACCACTGTAGAAATAAAGGTCTGCTTTATGATTTATAGGACCTTAATATACTGCCTTTCATAAAAAAAACAGATTACAATAAAAAACGAATTAAAAGAAAAAATGGAAACTACGATTGTATAAAGGGAAATAAAAGTCTAGGAAAGTGGGAGAGGGGGTCGTATGTGTTCCACAGGGAGGGCAGGTTTGGAGTATTCCAAGCTGCCCCCCCCCCACCAGGATTGCCCCATTAGCACACCCAGCACGCAACAAGGCAATCACACCCACTGGGCCATCACTAAACCATGCACACCAGGTAAATAGCTGCATGTATACAGTCCTGTTGTATATAAACTTTTGTAAATAGTCTCTACTCAACGATAGCCTGGCACGGACCTGACTTGATTTCCAACTTGTAAATAGTTTATCGCAGTGATGTCCAAGTTACAGCACCTGTTTCATTGCAAATACAGCGCAGCCTAGGCCGCACTGTATAAGTTACTGTTGTATGTAAATCACACTGATTTTAAATAGCGCCGTATAAAAGAGACACTAAATAAATAAATAAATAAAATTCCAGGGGTAGGGCCTTCAATATCCATAGTTCATACATCTAGGCGCCAAATTTTACTACAGCTTAGTAACTAGCCCCCTTAATGACATTCAGTAAACTTTATTGGTTGAAAACAAACCCTGGACTGGACACTGAGGGCCCAATATTCAAAGGTATTTAAACAGTTTACAGAGCTGTAAACCATGTAAATGCCACTAAGCAGAATACTCAGTGGCACTAACATAAGTTAGGAGGTCTACTACAAAATAACCATCACAGTCTAGTTTTAAGTTATTGATGTACCAACTTCCAAATGTCTCCAGTGAAAAAAGGTGCACTTACCAAAATGTGTTCCACTGCAAGACGAGTAATGAATAAAAAAACGTTTGGGAGGAAATATCGCACACATATTGATCTTGTCTTACTAATCTGTTATGTTTTTTTGAAGGTGTGAATAAACAGGTAGACAAAGGTGAGTCGGTTGATATAGTGTATTTGGACTTTCAGAAAGCCTTTGACAAGGTCCCTTCATCAGAGACTTTTGGCAAAACTAAAGAGTGATGGGATAGGAGGCAGTGTACTATTGTGGATCAGGAACTGGTTAAAAGATAGAAAGCAGAGGGTAGGGCTAAATGGCCAATTTTCCCAATGGAGAAAGGTGAATAGTGGAGTCCCCCAGGGATCTGTGCTGGGTCCGCTGATTTTTGACATATTCATAAATGACCTGGAAAAGGGAATAATGAGTGAGGTTATCAAATTTGCAGATGACACAAAACTATTTAAAGTTGTTAGAACCCATGAGGATTGTGGAAAATTGCAAGAGGATCTTGATAAATTGGAAGACTGGGCATCCAAATGGCAGATGAAATTTAATGTGGACAAGTGCAAAGTTATGCACAGTATTAAGGTGTTAATGCAGCATTGCAGCATATCATTCTGTATATCCTTGATATGATTGGGATGTATTCAATCTCCTAGATATGTCATCCATATACTGAGGACCCGTCTACTGCAAACCTTCCTACTGCTCCACCTTAATTTATATTTTTGTATAATATCTCCTCTTCACTACTATACCACATACTGTAGTGTGCTCCACTACTATAGTGTGCCTCATTGATACTAATTCTATCACATTGTGCCTCACTATTACTTGCTACCCTCAAAATGGCCCTCCAGTTCACCTCCCTCTTTAGCCTTTACCTCCTCACTCACTGGCTTGGAACCACCCAGGCCCTCTACACATCCCACAACAACATTCCTATCCTGAATAGCCATGGAAAAAGATGGTATGATCCACCATATTCCCACCCAAGAAGTGACGCCTACACGCGCCGCTCCCACCTTATCCATGTAGCACTCCAATTATCCAATACACCCAGCCAGCAAAAACCTCTGAACTGCCGACCACTGAAATGTGCCATCATTAACGCACGCTCTATTCGCAAAAAATGGCCTGTTGTACTAGACACAATCTCACTTTACAACCTAGAAATACTTATGATCACTGAAACCTGGTTATCATCAGAGGACAACGTTATCCTCAATCAGCTCCTACCCCCCAATTTCTCCATATACACAAGACACAGAGAAAACAAAAAAGGAGGTGGGGTGCTTATAATCACCAAAACAGACCTCGACTTCCATATAACAGACTCCTCTAGCACAAGTAGTCTAGACATCCTCTCTATTGCAAACCAACATTGCTCTCTCAACCTGTTATACAGAACGCCTTCGGCTTGCCCAGATGACCTCCCAACCATTATTGACCTTGCGGCCAACACCCTCAGCCCCAATAAACCAAATTGGATAATGGGTGATTTCAATCTCCCATCGCTACCCCAAAACCACGCCAATGCCTTCCTTGGTGCTATGGAAGAACTCGCTCTCAAACAAATCATCAACCCACACATATAAAAGGGAATATACTTATTTATTTATTTATTTATTTATTTAAAGTCTCTTTTATACCGCGCTATTCAGCATCAGCGCGGTTTACAATAAACAGTGAACATACACATTTCCAATAGTACTTTGTGTTTACATATGAACAGGATAATCAACTTGGCTAACAGGGTAACCATAAAATATACAATATATACAATTTGTAGGCTGATCATGTGTTTGTGTGGTTTTAGACAGTAGTGATTTGGGTGGATTCGGCAAATGGTGCTGAGTTTCTATTAGGTTCAGGGTAATGTATGAGGAAGAGGTAGTGTTTCACGGCCTTCCTGAATTGGAATATGTCTGGGATTGATCTAATGTTGTGAGGGAGGTTGACATGGTATTTGCTCCTCAGCCAATCATCGAGCAAAACCGTAATCTACCAATATCAGTGATTGATGTACCTTGGTCAGACCACAAACTGATCATTATCCAGATACCCACCAACAATGAGCAGCTGCACAGAAGCCAAAATCAGAACACACCACGAGCAGCCTCAAGAAGCTTTCGCCCATTTAACAGGGAACACATTCTATCAGAGACCCAATCCCTCCTCAACAATACCACGCTCGACCTTGAAGAACTGATATCATCCTGGAACTCCAATTTAAGTGCCATCGCACAACGCCCGGACGCCAACAACTCAGCAAAGTTGAAGAGAAGCTCTGCCCCGTGGTTCTCTCCTGAACTGCGATCTTCTCTCACCCAACTACGGAGACTTGAGCGCCGATGGCGCCGATCACTCTCTATTGAAGATCAGACCGCCTACCAAACTCACCTCTCAATTCATCGTGAAGCAATCACAACCAAAATGAAACAATATCACACCACCGACACACTAAAGAGATCATTGAATAAACCACGTGACCTCTTCAACTTGGTCAAATCCCTCTCGAAAGAACCATCACCCGATCAGCACAGTGTGATTCACCCACAAGAATACGCAGACTACCTGCAATCCAAGATCATTCAAACCAAAAAGGATTCAGCAATTCAGTTTCAGGAACCAACAGGCCTAACCCTACTTGACAAGTTCTCTACACCATCCACTAAATGCATTGAAGATATCATAACATCCCTCAACACCTCCACAGCACAGACTGACCCATGCCCAGCCTTTTGGATTAAGGAACTACGTGATGTGTTCAGTCCATTCATCGCAAACCTAATGAACCTCTCCTTCACAACAGGATACTTCCCCACAACACTTAAGCAGACATCCATTAGGCCACTATTGAAAAACCCCAAGCTTGACCCGCAGAAGGCCGATTCTTATAGGCCAATAGCCAGTATTCCCTTGCTAGCCAAGATAACTGAGAAAGAGGTACAACGGCAGATTCAAAATCACATAGACTCCGCAGCTCCCCTAGATCACTGCCAACATGGGTTTAGAGAATATCATGGAGTCGAGACCCTACTTACCAGCCTATTCAACGCAATAATCACAGGCATAGACAACATCCATCAAGGTTTTGTGCTCATCTTCTTGGACATCGCCTCTGCGTTCGACTCGGTGAGTCACGAAATTCTCCTGGGAAGGTTGAAAGAGAAGGGCATCTGCAACAATGCACTAGAGTGGTGTAAATCCTATTTGGAAGCAAGATGGCAATACGTAAAGTCTGGATCTGAGGAATCAAAACACTTCCATCAAAAACAAGGTGTACCTCAAGGCTCCTCCTTGTCCTCCCTACTATTCAATATTTACATGCAGCCCATCTGCAACATCATAAGATCATTTAATGTGAGCTGTTTGATATATGCAGATGACATTCTTTTATACATGCCGTTCTCCACAGCCCAAATGGACCTAACACCAGCAATAGACTGTTTCAATGCTGTCTCAGCGTGGCTTCAATCACAGAATCTACGCATTCAACATAAAAAGACAGAGGTTCTTTTCATCTCCAGAGACCCCAACTTTACTCCTCCACCCCATGTCAGTGTTAATGAAGCGGACTTACTAACCAAAGAAACAATAAGATACCTCGGAGTTACGTTGGACCAACGCCTGGATATGAAACACCACATAAACAACATTGTCAAAGCTGTATACTTCAAAATCCGCACAATCAGGCATCTGCGCTCCCTACTGGACCCAGATGACTTCCGGACCATATACCAAGCGCTAATACTGCCGCACTTCGACTTTGCAAACGCCATCTTTCAAGGGCTCCCCCACTCCACGCTGGCCCCTTTACAGCTGGCCATGAATGCTGCAGCAAGGGTCCTACACGGAGCCGCCAAAAGTGACCACGTGACCCCCATTCTCAAACAACTTCACTGGTTACCTATCCATGGAAGAATCATCTTTAAAACCCTTCTCCTAGCGTTCAAAACAATCAAAGGTATTTCATCCCCTTCACTCACAGATCTTATTCACATGGTGCCCCCCAACAGATCCAGAAGAGCAATAGCCATAAACCTACTAGTAAAACCAAAGGAATCATCAAAGTGCAACATATCAACCACAAACAGGGCGTTCCGCTACTATGTACCTAATTGCTGGAATGCCCTACCCCCTGACATTAGGGCGATTGCCGACCTATCACAGTTCAGAAAGGCACTCAAATACCATTTATTCCTCCAATGCTACCCAAACTCCAATGACACCCCTCTGAAGAGATGACCCACTCTAAGAAAGAACCCTCACGTTCATTATGTTATTTCACCCACTCATTGCCATGTAAATACCTCATGTATATAATCAACCCTGTTATCCAAGCTACTCTTTACTATGTAAAAATCTCATGTATATAGTTCCCCTGTTATCCAAGTTTGGACCCCTGTTCGATGTAAAACCAAACAGCATGTTGTTATGGTTGTTGTGTTATAATGTAAACCGCGCTGATGCCAAATAGCGCGGTATATAAGAATTTGTAATAAATAAATAAATAAATAGGAAAGAACAACCCAAACTATGATTACACGATACAAGGTTCCACATTAGGAACCACCACCCAAGAAAAAGATTTAGGTGTCATCGTGGATAACATGTTAAAACCCTCCGCCCAGTGTGCAGCGGCAAATAAGAGAGCAAATAGAATGCTAGGTATCATAAGGAAAGGAATGGAAAATAAAACAAAGGATATTATAATGCCTCTGTATCGTTCCATGGTGTGACTGCACCCTGAATATTGTGTGCAGTTCTGGTCACGGTATCTTAAAAAGGATATAGCGTTATTAGAAAAGGTTCAGAGAAGAGCCACCAAAATGGTAAAGAGGATGGAAGGATACCCCTATAAAGAGGCTGAAAAGGTTAGGACTCTTCAACCTAGAAAAGAGACGGCTGAGTGGAGATATGATAGAGGTCTATAAATTAATGAACGGAGTGGAACAGATAAACATAGATCGATTGTTTACGTCATCAGAATATAGAAAGACTAGGGGACATGCAATGAAGCTACAGGGTAACCTATTAAAGACTAATAAGAGAAAATATTTTTTCACTCAACGTGTAATCAAACTCTGGAATTTGTTACCGGAGGATGTAGTAAAAGCTGTTAGTGTAGCTGGGTTTAAAAAACGTTTGGACAAGTTCCAGGAGGAAAGGTCCATAAACCATTATTAAAAGGGACCCAGATATCCCTGCTTGACCCAGTACAAGCATTGTGGAACCTGTGTCTTTTGCGGAAACTGCTAGGTACATATGACCTAGATTAACCACTGTTGGAAAGAGGATACTGGGCTTGATGGACCTTGGTCTGACCCAGTATGGCATATCTTATGTTCTTATGAAATGCTAGTTTTGTTACTTTAAAAATGATTATGTGGCAGAATGTCTTATTCAGATGCAAATTTTACAGGGGAAAAAAATAGGGCAGCTCCCAAGCAGTCCCCAGTGATCACCTAGAAAGAGCAATAGACCATACAGTTTCTCCTTGAAAACAATGTCTACATACAGGGCTGGCCCAAGTGTATCTGATGCCCTAGGTGATCCTTCAGTCATGTGCCCCCCACCACAGGTTGTTCAAGGCCCTCTGCACCCCAGTCCAGGATCTCAACCTTCTTTTCCAACCCTCCCCCAGGTGTCCAACACCTTTCTTGTCACCTACAGGTGTCAAGCATATTCCCTTCTCTACCCCTCAAGGTGTCCAATATATCCCCTTTCCTTTCCTTTTCCTACCCACCTCCAAGGTATTTAAGCATGTCCTCTTCTCTTCCCTTCCCTTCTGCCCCCTCCCCCCCAAGGTAAAACACAGTTACTTACCTGTAACAGGTGATCTCTGGGAACAGCAGGAATAAGTCTTCACATATGGGTATCGTCGGTACCGACGGAGCCTGCGTGGGAACGCTCCCCAGCGTCCAGAAAGAAAGCTTTTGGGAGCATCCCACAGCGCCTGCGCGCTGCCTTCCCACCTTTTCTAACCGCCTCTCTCCAGTTCGAGTTTTAAGCTGAGACAAAGAGAGAGAGAGAGGAAAGGAAAGATAGATAGGGAGATACAACTCCTAGGGGAGGTGGGTGGGTTGTGAAGACTTATTCCTGCTGTTCCCAGAGATCACCTGTTACAGGTAAGTAACTGTGCTATCTCCAGGAACAAGCAGGAATGAGTCTTCACATATGGGGACTCCCCAGCTAGAGATGCCAGGGAGATCTCCAAGGCTGTGAGTCCCTGAGAAGGGCTCTACCTCCCCCCGTGGATCTCGGGCATCCAACCAGGGATGGGGGGTAGGAGTTGATTAGGTATGAAACAGGTGTTTGAGAACAGCCTGACCAAACAAGGCATCCCGGCGGGAGTCCTTGTCCAAGCAGTAATGGGCTGTAAAGGTATGAACCGAGGCCCAGGTGGCCGCTCGACAGATTTGGTCGATGGACACAGAGTTTAGATGAGCCATAGAGGCTGCCATGGCCCTCACATTGTGAGCTGTGACATGGCCCTCCAGAGAAAGGTTCTTACTCTGGTAGGCGAAAGAAATACACTGAGCAATCCAATTGGACAGAGTTCTCTTAGAGACTGGAAGTCCTAAATGAGAGGGATCAAAAGCAACAAATAGTTGAGAGGACTTTCTATGTTGCTGTGTCCTTTGTAAGTAAAAAGCAAGTGTTCTCTTACATTCCAGGGTATGAAGATTCCTCTCTGCACTTGATGCATGAGGTCCTGGAAAAAAAACAGGTAAATACACCCCCTGGTTCAGATGAAAAGGTGAGACCACTTTAGGCATAAAGTGTGGATTAGTCCTGAGGACTACCATGTCACGATGGAACCTTGTATAAGGAGGATTAGCCACCAAGGCTTGCAGCTCACTGATACGGCGAGCTGAGGTGACTGCAATGAGAAAAATAACCTTCCAGGAAAGGAATTTCAAGGAGGTAGTGGCTAAGGGTTCAAAGGGTGGCTTCATAAGCTGGCCAAGAACCAAATTCAAATCCCATGCCACTGGAGGTGGTCTAATGGGAGGTTTAGTAAAAAGAAGGCCTCTCATGAATCTTGCAATAAGAGGATGAGAGGAAATAGGCTGTCCGTTGAGAGGCTTAAGGGATGCTGCAATAGCACTCAAATGGAATCTTACTGAATTTGTTTTAAGGCCTGCATGGGATAAATGCAGCAAATAGTCTAATAAAGAATTCAGAGGTATTGCAAGAGAGTTAAGACCCTTCTCTGCACATCAAATGGTAAACCTTTTCCATTTAAAAGCATAGGAACGTCTAGTGGAAGGCTTTCTGGAAGCATGAAGGATATCCTTCACCTGCTGAGAAAGATGCAATCTTGAAGGTCTAGGCCTTCAGCAACCAGGCCCTGAGATGAAGAGACTGGGGATTTGGGTGCCACAACGTTCCCTCCTCCTGGGACAGGAGGTCTGGAGCAGATCCCAAGTCCAGGGAAGGAGCTTGAGAGAGATGAAGAAGTAGAGGGTACCACACTTGACGTGGCCAACGTGGTGCTATGAGGATCATAGACCCCTTGTCTCTCTGAAGCTTGAACAGTGTCTTGGAAATTAGGGGAATGGGTGGAAAGGCATAGAGGAAGTCTTGCCCCCAATGGAGGAGGAAGGCATCCCTGGCCTGAACTCCCTGACACGGAATCCTGGAACAGAACCGGGGAAGTTTGGCATTCCACGGACTTGCAAACAGGTCTATGTCCGGGGTTCCCCAAATTCGAAAGATCCTGGCTATCTGGTCCCCATGGAGGGACCATTCGTGTGGAAGCAGAACTCGACTGAGTCTGTCTGCCCAAGAGTTTTGAACCCCTGGAAGATACACTGCCATGAGATGAATTTGATGCTCTCTGGCGAAGGCCCACAATCTCAAAGCTTTGTTGCAAAGCGACAGAGAGCCAGTCCCGCCCTGCTTGTTCACGTAGAACATGGCTACTTGGTTGTCCGTGTGGATGAGGACTGTCTTGTAGCTGAGCAGGGTGTGGAAGACTCTAAGAGCTAGAAAAATTGCTCTGAGCTCCAAGAGGTTGATATGTAGAGATGTCTCCTGTGGAGACCAGATGCCCTGGGTGGAGAGATCTTGTAGATGAGCTCCCCAACCCTTGGAGAGGCATCTGTTGTAAGGGTTGCTTGGGGTAGCAACTGTTGAAAGGGGGACCCCAGCAACAGATTCTGAGTGGACTTCCACCACTGGAGAGACCAAAAGAGGCGACTGGAGGTTGCTATTTTGTCTGACAGGCACCCTGATGCCTGGGTCCATTGGGTGGACAGTCCACTGAGCTGCTGGCATGTGAAGGCGAGCGTAAGGAACCACATGCACGGTGGATGCCATGTGGCCTAACAGTTGTAACATCTCTCGAGCAGTTAAATGGGACTTTAACTGAACTTGTGAGGCTAACTGCACCAATCGTAGGCAACGGGCTTGGGGAAGATAGGCCCTTGCAGTTGTGGTATCCAGCAAGGCCCCTATGAACTCTAGTGACTGAGTAGGGGTGAGATGTAATTTTGGGATGTTTATTACCAGTCCCAGATACTGAAGAACACGTCTTGTGCAGGCTAGGGAAGCCTGGGCCTCTGTCTGGGATGGAGCTCGGATGAGCCAGTCGTCCAGATATGGGAATACAAATATTCCTAGAGTGCGTAGAAATGCAGCTACTACTGCCATGCATTTTGTGAACAGTCTTGGAGCAGAGGCCAGACCGAAAGGAAGCACTCTGTATTGGTAGTGCTTTCCTTGATAAAGGAACCAAAGGAACCTTCTGTGTGTTGGATGGATGAGGACATGGGTGTACGCATCCTTGAGATCTAGAGAACAAAGCCAATCCTGACTCTGAAGGTATGGAAGGAGAGCACCGAGAGAAATCATCTTGAATTTCTCCTTGCATAGAAACTTGTTCAATTCTCTGAGATCTAATATGGGTCTGTAGCCCCCTGTTTTCTTTGGGATAAGAAAATAGGGGGAGTAGAACCCTGAACCCTGTTGAAGAAGGGGTACTTCTTCTATTGCCCTTTGGGCAAGAAGGGTAGCAATCTCCTGACCCAGAAGGTCGAGGAGAGATGTTGGAGAATTGAACTGTCTCACCGTGGTGTGAGGAGGAAGGTTTAAGAAATGAAGCTTGTACCCCTCCCTTATGATGGAGAGGGTCCATTGCTCTGCTGTGATTTGTTCCCATCTGGGAGCAAAGTGAGCTAACCTTACTGGAATGGTGAGAGGTTCTGGTTCTTCTACAGCCAGAAAGGCTAAGTTCTCTAGTTGTAAGTCAAAGGCCCTGAGGAGGCTGAGGCTGTTGGGCCGTAGCAGTCCTTGTAGCCTTAGGCTTGGCTTGTTTAGGTTGTTGCTGACGCTTTGCAGCAAAACGACCTGCAGAAGATGCCTGGTGACCATAACCAGGATAATATTTCCCTTTTTTGGGAAAGAAAGCCTTTTTGAATAACCTTTTTTCTAACAGGAGCAGAAGTAGACTTTGAAAGTCTATCTAAGGCAGAATTCTCAGCATCCATCTGAGTGGCCTTTGCTTGCCAATCCTTGCCAAAAAGGTTTTCACCTGTACAAGGAAGATTTCCTAATCCATCCTGGACCCAGGGTTCCAAATCAGAAGCTTGTAACCAAGCAAGTCTGCGTGCACCTATGGCAATAGCCGAGGCTCTGCTGGCACACTCAAAAGAGTCAAAGGCTGCACGGTTGGAAAATTTGGAAACATCCTGGGCATGTTTAAGCCAGGTGAGAAACTCCTCCCTTTTATCTTCTGAGATAAAAGGAGATAAAGTTTGCAGATGATCTGTAACTTCCTTTAGAAACATCCCCATATAGAGACTATAGGAGTTGATTCTGGCAGTAAGCATATTGGCCTGGAAGATTCTCCGGCCAAAAGCATCCAAGGTTCTGCATTCTCTTCCTGGAGGATTAGATGAGTGTCTTTTTGCACTCTTTATCTTCTTCATAGCAGACTCCACCACAATAGAGTGGTGAGGAAGCTGAGTCTTATGAAAGCCAGGACAAGGAGGAACATGGTACATGGTGTCCAACCTGCGAGAATGAGGGGAGGTAGTAAAAGGTGTCTCCCATATGCCCAACATGAGATCATAAAGGATCTCATGAATTGGTAAAGTAGCTGCCTCTTTAGGAGCCTTAGGATATTGTAAAATATCCAATTTCTTGGCTCTAGGCTCTGGTTCAGGGGCCACTGAAATAGAGAGGCCCCTGGCCACTTCCCTAATGAAGTCTTGAAAAGACAAGTCTTCTGGAGGAGACATTCTTCTTTTTGGAGAAGAGGGCTCCTGAGGAAGGAGTACCGATGCTTCGACAGAAGCCTCTGATTCATCACAGTCTTCGGAGGAATCGAAGTATCGCCTGTCTGGATGCTCTTGCAGAGCCCGATACGCGTACCGATGGGCATCACAGAACAGGGTACCGCTGCAGTCGACACCGAAGCCGATGTCGATGCAATCGGTACCGGCACCGGAACCGATATCGGTGCCAGTGCCGGAACCAGTACCGACAACGGAGTTTGTTGCGGTACCGAAGGCGTCGCAGCTTGTATGAATGCCGTAATGGCAAGCTGCATGGTCAAAATATTCTGATCCATCGATGCAACCAATGTCTGGATGTCGGTACCAGTGGAAACCACCGGTACCCCAGAACATGGCAACAGGTGATCGGTCGAGGCCACGCCATCGATGTCAACCTGTGACCCCATAGATGAAGCTTTGGAAGCCGGAGCTTCCCGCCGGGGTAATTTTGCCGGTGCAGGATCCTCGAGAGCAAGCCCGGAGGCATCTCGATACTTAGAGGGAGATCTACCCTTCGAGGACCGGCTGGACTTATGTTTGGTTACCTGAGATCCATGGGAGGAAGACGAAGCCCTGGAAGATGTCGATGCCACCGAAGCTGCATCAGAGGGAAACAGGGTACTGAGCTTGGCCGCTCGATTCTGTCGACCTCTTTTAGACATCATGGAACAGGACTCACAATCGGTGATGAAGTGGTCAGGACCCAAACATTTTAGACACCAGTCATGGGTGTCAGTGATAGAAAGAGTAGCGCTGCACTTCGTGCACTTTTTAAACCCGGAAGCGGGCTTTTCCATGAGGAAAATTGTTCTAGGCCTAAGGCCCAAAAGGAAAAAATGCACAGAAGTGGGAAACGGTAGTTTGGGTTTTTTTTCTTTCTTAAAGAAGAAAGAAGAAAAGACCGGCGGTACCGGTCTGATGTCGAAGAAGGCAGACGCGCGACCAAAGAAATAAAGAAAAAGAAAGAACTTCTTCAGTGGTGACAGGAACACGACCTGCTGGCTCCGCGGAAAAGAAGAGCTGGAGAGAGGCGGTTAGGAAAGGCGGGAAGGCAGCGTGCAGGCGCTGTGGGATGCTCCCAAAAGCTTTCTTTCTGGATGCTGGGGAGCGTTCCCGCGCAGGCTCCATCGGTACCGACGATACCCATATGTGAAGACTCATTCCTGTTTGTTCCTGGAGATCTAGTATCTCCCCTTCCCTATTCCCTCCCCTCCCCCCAAATGTCTAGCATCTCCCCTTCCTTTCCCTCGCTAACACTGCTGATGCACCACCCCATCAAGTCTGCCCACACCTGTGGCATTAAACAAGAGTCAGTGCAGCTGCATGAGGCTTTGAGCATCCACACATGCTCAAGACCTGCTGTATGCCGCCCCCTCTGAGCTTCCTGTTTTGGAAGAAGTGGGATAGAGCAGGCCTTGAACACGCACAGATGCTCAAGACCCCTTGCTGGATGTGTTGACTATGCCTGCTGTGCTGGTTCTCAAAATTGTGCTGCTCTAGGTAGAGGTCCAGTCTGCCTAGTAGTTGGGCCACTCCTGTCTGCACAAATAGACAACCCATTATATTTTCTCAAACTAGATAAATTGAGGGATTCAGGAGCGCATGGGAGGTCTTTCTCTTACAAAATGCTTTCATGCAGAACTGCTTTGAACTGAAGGTGACATTTTACCTACCAGATAATCTCCTTTCCTGGAGCCCTGCTAGACCAGTCCAGCCAAGTAGATTGTTTCACCCTGCTTGCAGAGGTGGAGACGGAGAGAAAAATTCCAGAGTTTTCTTATGACCTCATCCTACCTACTATTAATGTTGATGCAGCTAGGGACACACTTCAGTATTTGTACCCAAGCCATGGTCAAGGACCCCTGACAGCACATAATCTCAAAGAAGGTATCAAGGATCAACAGAACCCTGAACCACAACTATGTACAGAACAGACTGGACAGAAGGTATGTCAAGAAGGTTATGGGCCCATAGGACCAAACTGCAGAGAAACATAGCAGATCATAGCAGCTCATGGGTCCTGGACTGGTCCAGCAGGACTTCAGGAAAGGACAGTATCTGATAAGTAAAAGGTCACCTTCCATAATGTCCAGCTAGACCAGTCCAGACACATGAGATATACCAAAGCTACAACTCCACTGGGCAGGAAGAAGACACAGCAGCCTTCAAGATCTCTGCACCAAAGACTGTGTCTGTCCGAGCATGTACATCCAAGCAGTAATGCTTGACAAAAGTGGAAAGTGGTGACCACGTTACTGCCCAACAAATATCTAAGGGAGCAACCAAGCTACGCCTCCGCTCAGGAGGAAACCTGTGCCCAAATGGGCTGTGCACGCAAACCTTCCAGAAACAGCTGCTTCTGCAACAGATCAGCAGAGACTATTGTTTCCTTTATCTAGCTACCTAGGATAGACTTCGAGGCTGCATCACCCTTTCATGAACCTGCAGAGTACAAAAAGCCAGTCCAGTTTTTGGAAGAAGTTAGTGGCCTTAAGGTACCGAAGAAGCATCCCCTTACATTAACCAGGCATAGGTCCTTATCCGTCCCCTGGCTCTGTTCCTTAAGAAAGGAAGGTAAACTGACCCCCTGATTGACATGAAAAGACAACACCATTTTGGGCAAGAATGAAGGGACAAGCCAAATATACATGGCCTTCTCTGAAAATGACAGATAGGGATATCTGCACTACAAGGCCTACAACTCCGAGATATGCCTCGTCGAGCAGACTGCGACCAAGAAAATAGTCTTGATGGATAAATGCTTAAGCATAGCCCACAGCAAGGGTTTGAAAGGCTCTGACATTAACACCCAAAGAACTAAGCTGAGATCCTATGACTGAACAATTGTCAGCAGGGAAAGACACAAGTGCTTTACTCCTTGAAGGAAATAGACCACATCTAGGTGCAAGACTACAGAACGCACAACCACCATCCCTCTAAAGCATAGCAAGGCTGCCACCTGAACCCTCAAGGAACTAAGGGAGAAGTCCTTGTCAAGTGTCCAGGAATATGGCAAGCAAGGACAGCAAGTCTGCTGTGCTACGGCTGACTTGATGCTGGTGACACCAGTGCTCAGACAGACACCAGATGCACATATAGGCAAGGCAAGGAAAGCCTTTCCTCACTTTCAGGAGGGTGGAAACCACAGCAGGAGAAAGAGTAGTTACTCACCTGTAACAGGTGTTCTCCAGGAGCAGCAGGAATCAGCTCTCACATATGGGTGACGTCGGCGCCGACGGAGCCCTCGTGCGGAGCATTTCCCCAGCTTTCACAGAAAGCCTTTGGGAATTGCAGCACGCATGCGTGGTCCCCTTCCCGCCCAAGGGTGCCATCTTGCTCAGTCTGATGACATAGCTAAAAGACAGCAAAAAATTAGCAAAAACAAATGATATGACTGCAACTCCAAGGGGAGGAGGGAGGGTTGTGAGGACTGATTCATGATGCTCCTGGAGAACACCTGTTACAGGTGAGTAACTACTCTTTCTCCAGGACCAAGCAGGTAGTAAGTCCTCACATATGGGACTCCACAGCTTAAGTCTACCGGAGACCCCAAGCGGAAAAATGAGCTCCCTCTAGGTCGTCAGCACAGAAGGAAGGAATCTTCTCTGAGAACGCCCCCGACTGGTAGCCCAACACCAGGGTCGGAGGTTAGGAGTTGCCTAAACCCCAAAGAGATTATGGAGTACTGCCTGTCCGAAAGCACTGTCCCTGCGGGACTCCCTCTCAAGGCAGTAATGGGCCGCAAAAGTCTGGCTTGAAGACCAAGTAGCGGCCCGGCAGATGTCTGCCAACGGAACAGAGCGGAGATGAGCCACTGACGCAGCCTTCGCCCTGACACGGTGAGCCGTGACTCGACCCTCCAACGAGAGGTCGGCTGCCCCATAAGCCCAGGCGATACAGTCAGCAACCCATATGGACAACGTACGCTTGGAAACAGGGAGCCCCAACTTATTGGGGTCAAAAGAAACGAAAAGCTGAACAGCATTCCGATGCTCCCGCGTACGGTCAAGGTAGAAGGATAACGCCCTCCTACAGTCCAGGGTATGCAAGACCATCTCAGCCCGGTTGGCATGCGGCCTGGGAAAGAAGGTCGGAAGAACCACCTCCTGATTGAGGTGAAAAGGTGAGACAACTTTAGGAAGAAACTTAGGGTGAGTCCGTAGGACTACCCTATTCCGGTAGAACCTAGTGTAAGGAGGATCAGACACCAGAGCCTGCAGTTCACTCACCCGCCTAGCAGAGGTGAGAGCTACCAGAAATAAAGTTTTCCAGGAGAGAAATCGGAGAGGGCAGGTAGCCATAGGTTCAAAAGGCGGACAAGTAAGCCGCTGTAAGACCACATTCAGATCCCACTCAGGGGTCGGTGGACGTAAAGGAGGCTTAAACAGAAGAAGGCCTCTGAGGAAACGAGCCACCAAAGGGTGGTTGGAAAGAGGCCTGCCGTCCACCGGTGAGTGGTGGGCGGAGAGAGCACTAAGGTGAACTCGGACAGAGTTAGACTTAAGGCCCAGATTGGAGAGGTAGAGCAAATATTGCAACACTACCGCTACCAAGCACGAGAAGGGATTCTCACTGCACTGAGCACACCATGTGGAGAATCTACGCCACTTAAAAGCGTAGGACTTCCTGGTGGATGGACGCCGAGAGGCCAAGACTACATTTTCCACCTCTCGAGGCAGTAGTAGGGGAGCTAGGACGACCCTTTCAGCAGCCAGGCCATCAGATGAAGGGACTGGAGGTTGGGGTGCAAGAGAGTCCCCTGATCCTGAGACAGGAGATCGTGCTGAAACCCTAGAGGAAGAGGAGTGTCCACCGCTAGCTGTAGCAGAAGCGGGAACCATGGTTGCCTCGGCCACCGGGGGGCTATGAGAATCAATGAAGCCCCGTCCCGGAGGACTTTGGACACTAGTGGTGTGGGAGGAAACGCATACAGTAGGTCTGTGGACCACGAGATCAGAAACGCATCCGCTGCTACTCTGAGAGGATGCGGTTGTCTGGAGCAAAATCTCGGTAGTTGCCGGTTCAGAGGACTGGCGAAAAGATCTATGGTGGGGAGTCCCCACTTGAGAAAGACCTGCTGAACCACCAACGGGTTCAATCTCCATTTGTGTGGTTGCAGGATCCTGCTCAATTTGTCTGCCAGGTAATTTTCCTGACCTGGGAGGTAGACAGCTTTGAGAAGGATTCCGTGATTGAGAACCCAAGAACACAGCCAGAGTCCCTGAGTACATGTCCCTTGGCAATGTGCTCCCCAACCGAGAAGAGAGGTATCGGTTGTCAGCACCTGAGTATGCGGAGGGGATTGGAAAACCACTCTGAGTACCAGATTCAGAAGATGAAGCCACCATTTCAGAGAGGAGACCAGGAGGTCGGAGATCCGCACTGAGTCCGCTAGGCCCCCTAAGGCTTGATGCCACTGAGTGCGAAGGCTCCACTGAGCAGGATGCATGTGCAGGCGGGCATTGGGGGTGACATGAACTGTGGAAGCCATATGGCCGAGTAGTCTCAGGAATTGCCTGGCAGAGACCAGGGAATTGCTGTGAAACTGGCTGGCCAGATCCATTAGCCTGTGGGCCCTGTCCAGAGGCAGAAAAGCCTTTGCTTGAAGAGTGTCTAGTCTGGCCCCTATGAACTCTAAGTTCTGGGATGGGAGCAAAGTGGACTTTGCGAAGTTTATGACAAACCCCAAGTGCTGAAGCAGAGCCACAGTGCGAAGGGTGGCCTGGTTGGCCTCCAAGGAAGATTGGCCCCTTATGAGCCAGTCGTCCAGGTACGGGAACACAAAGAGACCCTGAAGCCTCAGGTAGGCTGCCACCACTGCCAGGCACTTGGTGAACACCCTGGGAGAGGATGAGAGGCCAAAGGGAAGCACTCTGTACTGATAGTGGTTTCCTCCCACAGCAAACCTGAGATATTGTCTGTGGTCCGGATGGATAAGGATGTGAGTATACGCATCCTTTCGATCCAAGGAGCATAGCCAGTCTCCCTGCTGGAGGTAGGGCAGCAGGATTCCAAGGGTAAGCATTTTGAACTTTTCCCTCTGCAGGAACTTGTTGAGGTTTCGCAAGTCTAGGATGGGTCTGAGGCCTCCTGTTCTTTTTGGTACCAGAAAGTACCTGGAATAAAAGCCTTGACCTCTCAGGTGATGGGGCACCGGTTCCACAGCCTAATCCTTTAATAGACCTGTCAACTCCTGAAGGAGTAGGTCCCTGTGCAGAGGGAGTCTTGGAGGCTCCCCTGGAAAATAGTAGGGAGGTACCTGGTGAAAATGGAGAAGATAGCCCCTTTGGACTATATGAAGGACCCAGGTATCTGATGTGACGGCTGACCACCTGTGGGCAAAGTGGGCCAGCCGGCCTCCTGTGCTGAGAGAAGCCAGCTGAGGAGAAGAGGCTATGCTGTTTGAGTCAAAAAACCCCACCCTGCTGAGCAGGGGCCGGTGTTGGTGGCTTGGGGGTCTTCAGCCTACGGGGCCCTTGACCCTGCCCCTTGGCCTGCTGACCCTGTTGGGGAGCTGCAGAGGCTTGATAATGAGGGTACTGTTTGTAGGCCGATGACTTCCTCGGGTAAAAGGACTTTTTTCCCGAGCCCTTCTTTTTCTGAGAAGGGGCAGAGGTTTTCCTGGAAAGCCTAGTCCGGGTCAGAGTCTCGGTCTCGAGTTCTGCAGCCTTGTCAGCCATGGGCTTGCCAAAGAGGTTTTCACCCCGGCAGGGGACATCGACCAACTTGCCCTGGACCCATGGCTCGAGGTCGGATGACTGTAGCCAAGCCTGTCGGCGGGCACCGATGCCGGCCCCAGCTACTCAGGCCGAAGCCTCGAAGCCATTGTAGGCTGCTCGAGAGATAAACTTCGAGCACTCTCGAATACCGGTGGACAAGGCCTGGAACCTCTGCAAAGGTTCCTTGGAGAAACCAGCAGAGAACCCGGCAATCTCCTTTGCCAGGTTTCGGAGGTACATGCCAATGTAGAGCTGGTAGGTCTGGACACGGCAAGCAAGCATAGAGCCCTGGAAGCACTTCCTACCGAGGGCATCCAGGTTCCGGGCCTCCCGGCCGGGAGGCACCAAGGAGTGCATCTTCTGACTTTTCAGTCGATGCATGGCCGATTCCACAACCATGGAGTGGTGCGGTAATTGTGCCTTTTGGAACCCAGGGCTCTTGCGGACTCGATAAATGGAATCGACCCGCTTGCTTAACACCGGCGTCGAAGCCGGGGTCTCCCACATGCGGAAGAGTAGCCGCTCCAGCATCGGAGGAACCGGAACAGTAAAGGCCTCCTTCGTGGGAGAGTCATACTGGAGGGCCTTGAGCTCCTCGGCTCGAGGCTCCTCCTCGGGATCCACGGGGAAGGCCAAGGCCTTGGCCATATCCCGCACGAAATCCGAGAACCGGGTATCCTCCGGTGGGGACCGTCTCCGAGGTTCGGACTCGGGTGAGTCTGAGGGGACACACCCAGTCCGATGGGTGTCGGGTGACTCTTCGTCCTCTGTCTCCCAGCCCGACTCCTCGGAGGAGGAATCGAGCGGCTCCGGTCGGGCGGGCACCGATGCCCTCCGCCCCGACACCGAGGGTGTCAGCGTCGACGACCTCGGCCCCGAACAGGAGGTCGAGGGAGACTGTGGCCGAGGATCGACTCGAGCCCGCATGGACTCGAGGATCGGCTCGGCCTCCGGGGTTGACTTGGACGTCGAGGTCCCGGTGGTCGGGGCAGATGCACCGGTGAGACTGGCGATCAATGCCCGCTGCTGTTCCATGAAGGCAGCGAAGCTGCTCTCCAAGGCCGTCAACCTGAGTCCGAGCTCAGGAGACCCAGCAGCCCCCGACTCGGGCCCTGATGGCATCGGGCCCGACGTCGGCTCCCTCGGAGGAGAGTCAATGAGGACAACAGCACTTACATGTCCAGGAGACTCCATCTCGACACGAGGATGCTTGGCAGGCCTCTCTGACTCCGAAGACCCGGGACGGCTATCGGGGCTGTGCGACCTGGCCCTCGAGGAACCAGGAGCATCCACCGACGCTACCCTCGCGGGTTTCTTCTTCCTGCGATGTTCCCACGAAGGAGACCCCCGCTCAGAGGAACCCCGACGCTGCTCGTGGGCCGGAGTCCTGAGACGTCGAGGCCTCTGACGAGGTCCGGGCCCGGCCGGATGCGGAGTCAGAAAAAATTATATCCCTCTGGTGCTGTCGACTCCTCAAGGCCTTTGAGGACATTTTGCCACACAGACCGCAGATCATCGGGTCATGATCGGGTCCGAGGCAACGGAGGCAGCAGTCATGTGTGTCAGTAAGAGACATAAGTTTCTTACACCGATCACATTTTTTAAACCCGCTGGCAGCCATCGGGGGAAAAAGGGCCCCTGCTAGGTCAAAAGACCGGTCTGCCAGGGAAAAAGAAAAAAGGCGCGAACGCCAGTCACAAAGGACAAAAACCGAAAAAAGAGAGAAAGGACTTGATACCGGCGTATCGGTCCGAGCGGGAAAAGGATCCGGCGTCGAACCGGAGGAAAAATAGAAAAATAGAGAAAAATCAACTTTTCACTCGGGGAAAAACGAACTACGTCTGTCGGGCTCCGCGGAAAAAAGAAAACTGAGCAAGATGGCACCCTTGGGCGAGAAGGGGACCGCGCATGCGCGCTGCAATTCCCAAAGGCTTTCTGTGAAAGCTGGGGAAATGCTCCGCACGAGGGCTCCGTCGGCGCCGACGTCACCCATATGTGAGGACTGACTTCCTGCTTGGTCCTGGAGAATAGCCCATACGTGCTAAGCACCACCTCTCAAGAGCTGGGCAGTAAACAAGAAGGGAGCTGATTCTTCTAGCAGGACCAGCCCTTGCCTTAAAAGCTCCCAGGCTGATGGGAGGCACAAAGAAGGGCTCTCGCAAGAGCTGCACCAGATCCTACAACCACGGTCTCAACAGTTGGTCCAGCTCCACCAAAACTACCAGGGCTAGATGGCACTCAATGCAGCAAGCACGCACTCTACAAGAAGACATTCAGGAAACACATACAGCAGTCATTGCCTTGGCCAAGGTTGGACATCATTAGATCCTGCCTCTTTGCAGTGACAAGGCCCTTTTACAATCCAAAATATGGAGAACGGTCTCCACCCTGCCGGCATGAGGCCTCGTAAAGAAGATGGGGAGCATCACCTCCTGACTGAGGTGGAATGGGAACACCACCTTCGGCAAAAACCTGGGGTGTGTGCAGAGGACTCTGACATCAGAGCCTGGAGCTCGCAGACTCTCTGGGCTCATGTGAGTGCAACAAGGAAGATGGCCTTCCAGGAGAGGTACCTCAAGTGGTGGGTAGCCAGAGGCTCAAATGGTGGCTTAGTGAGCTGTGAGGGCACCACATTGAGTTCCCACTCTGCCGCTGGAGGGCAGACAGGGGGTTTGAATAGCACGAGGCCCCGCAATAACTGAGATATAAGGGATGGAACTGAGAGGGGCTTGCTCTCAACGGAATGGTGGTGCATTGCGATAGCGCTCATTTACATTCTGACCGAGCTGGACTTTAGTCCCACCTGCGACAGGTGGTACAGATACTGAAGTACCACTTGTACCAAGCAGGAGAATGGGTTTTCCCATCTTTCTGCACACCACACCTAGAAATGGCGCCACTTGAAGGCATACGTTCTTCTTGTGTAAGTCTTACGAGAGACCAGAAGAACCTCTTCCACGTCCTGTGGGAGGTTGAAGGGAGCTAACACTAACCTTTCAGCAGCCAAGCTGTGAGTGACAGGGACCACAGGTTGGGGTGTAGGAGATAGCCCTGCTCCTGTGAGAGTAGTCCTGGGGCTCGGCCTAGAGGAATCTGCGACACCGTCAACAGGGAGAGGATCAGCGAGACCCAGGATTGCCTGGGCCACCGGGTAGCTATCAGTATTAGTGATGCCCTGTCACGCTGAACCTTGAAGAGGGTCTTGGCGACCAGTGGTGTCGGCAGGAAGGCAAAAAAGAGGCCTTCTGTCCATGGAAAGAGGAACGTATTCGCTGACACCTGGGATGGGTGGGGCTGGCGGGAGCACAAGCGGGGCAACTGCATGTTGTCCAGGCTGGTGAACAGGTCCACCAGGGGAACACCCCAGTCGAAACAGTAGAGGGTCCACTTCGGGATCCAGGCACCACTCATGCGGGCTGGAGGACTCTGCTCAGCTTGTCCGCCAGGGCATTGTCTTAGTCCAGGAGGAAGACTGCTCTTAGGAGCCACCCTCTGCATGTCGCATAGGAGCAGAGGGCTACCGCCTCTTGGCAGAGGGAGTGCAACTCCATGCCCCCTTGTTTGTTCATGTAGAACACTGTGACTTGGTTGTTGGTTTGGACTAGCACCAGCTGGTGCTGCAGCCAGTGGTGGAAGGCTGAGAGAGCCAGAAATATTGCCCGTAGCTCCAGAAGATTGATTTGCATCTGGGACTCCATCTGAGACCAGCTGCCTTGCATCTGGAGGCCCTCACAATGCGCCCCCCAGCCCAGTAAAGAGGCATCCATGGTGAGGACCCTCTGGGGGTTGAGTGCCTGAAAGGGCATCTCGACCTGAAGGTGATGAGGACTCTGCCACCATCCAAAGGCATCTGACAGCTTAGGAGGACACTCTCACTCTCTCCCTGAGCCTGCCTGTGGCTTGTGTCCACTAAGAGCGGAGGCACCACTGGACTGCTCTCGTGTGCAGTCATGCATATGGGTCATGTGAACCATGGAGGCCATGTGGCCCAGCAAGCAGAGGTAAAGCTGGGCATCACTGTACCTCTGCAGCTAGCCCACTGAGGTGTTCTGATCTCTCCTGAGGGAGGACGGTCTTGACCTGGAGGGTGTCTAGTTGAGCTCCTATAAACTCCAGGCATTGAGCCCGAGAGAGGTGGGGCGGGGTAATTGATGACGAACTCCAGATGCTGCAGGGAATTGATGGTGCACTCTGTGGCACATTTTGCCTCTGCCGCAGTGCCTCTCTTATGAGCCAGTCGTCCAGGTAGGGAAAGACAAAGACCCCTTGGAGACATAGGTGGACTGCGACCATCTGCTGGAGGAATGGCATCAATGAGATCCCGCAGATCCAGGATGGGCCTGAGGCCGCCTGTTCTCTTGGAGATGAGGAAATACCTGGAGTAGAAGCTGGTGCCCTAGAGATGTTTCAGCACTGGTTCCACTGTCTTGACCTTGAGGAGACCTGAGAGCTCGGTGAGGAGCAGGGTCTGGTGAAGGAGAGGTCTTATGGAATCTCCTGGAAAGTATGAGGGTGGCGTCTTCCACAGGTGGAGGAGAAAGCCCTCCTTGACCATTTGTAAGACTCAGGTATCGGTGGTGATGGTGGGCCATCTGTGGGCAAACAGGGCCAGCCACCCCACTGTGGGCTGTAGGGGACCTCCTAGGAGAGAGGAGGTCACGCCCAGGAAGTCAAAAGCTCCCCCCAGGCTGAGCCAGGGCCAGGGCCAGTGCCTGTGCAAGGGTCCACCTCCACCTCGGTTTCGTTGGAGAGCACCCTAGCCATGTCCCACACAAAGTCAAGGAAGGTAACATCCTCTAGCAGGGAATGGCGTCGGGTCTGAAGGAACATCTCGGTGGTGCCAAGAGTCAAGGGACTCCTTGACCTCAGTCTCCCTATCGGACTGGAAGTTCAAGGTCAATTCTCAGGCTTTGCGGTCACCACAGTCGAGGTTCATGCCAAGGGGCCCGGGGCCTCCAGAGGACCTGTGGTCTGAGCTGCGTGCACTTGCTGGAGAGGACTGGTAAAAAGAGGAACGGTACCATGACCGGGACCTCATCCAATGCAGATGGCACTCTCAAGGCTGGTGGCGCTCGATGATTGGCCTAGATGTCCAAGGAAGCCCTCGATGTCGAAGGTCCCGTCGTCGGGGCAGATGAACTGGACATGAATGACTGCTGCTGGGCCAAGAGGGCAGAGATACTGCGCTCTAAGGCTGCCATCCTGGTCTCCATGCCAGTTGGCTCTGCAGCCTTCAACGTGGACACCAAGGGTTTTGGGTCTGGCATTGGTTCTGTTGAGGGGGAGTCCTCGATGATGATGGCCTCGGGTGTCTGGGGCTGATCAGTGGGTACCGACGACTCCTTTTGGGGCAGCTTGAGAGGCTGCTCCCGCTCCGACTCCTCTGACTCACGCAAGGGACTGCAGGGCCTGGAGTGGGATTTTCCCATCTTCCCGGATCTGGTCTCTGAGGAGGTCTTTGAGGACTCCTACTTCTTGCATTCCACCCCCAGGGATTTCTTCTCAGGGGAACCATGGCTACGGGTCTCCAAGGTGGCCCGGGCTTCACAGGGCACCGAGGTACCGGAGGAGACCCTGGAGCGGCATGTCACCAGAGACTCCAGCATGGAGACAGACCTTTGGAAAAAAGTTTCCTGCTGCTGGTGACAGCTCTTAAGGGCCTTTGAGATCATGGTCCTGCAAAGTTCGCAGTCCGAGTCGTCATGTTCCGGGCCAAGGTACCAGAGGCAGCAGTCATGCGGATCGGTAAGGAACATCATCTTGGTGCACCGATCGTACTTCTTGAAGCCGCTGGAGGCCACCGGGAAAAAAGGGGTCCCTGCTACCGGGCAGGAGTCTGAGGCCTTCGTCCGAAAAAAGGTGCGTATGCCAGTTGAGGGATAGCTTGAAGAAAATAAAAACAAAAAAACGAAGGAACAAATCCGAGCAGCAACGCTGAGGCAAGCTGTCTTGGGGGCGGGAAAGGAACCGGTACGCAAACCAGACAGAAAGGTATCAAAAAGGTGAAATTAGACTTACCTGCTAATTGTTGTTCCTGTAGTAGACCCAGTCTGGTCCCGGACCTCTGAGTTGTCAACCTTAATCAGCAGCTTGGAGACTGAGGAACCACCTTCTTTTCATGATGTCACTCCTATATAACTCTGGTATCCGCCTCCCTTCATCAGTACCCTAATGACAAAGCAGACTCACCAGAGCAACAAATAAGTTAAGACCCCACTTACAAACCGCAAGGTCCAACCCCCCATGACTGAAACATGAACACGAATAAATTCGCTAACTGTGAACACTGAGGGTGCCCCGACTAACCTCTCACCCGTCCGACCACCCCCACAAAGATGACACCGAAACTGCTTTTCTTACCTGTCATCAGAAAAACGAACAGAAGACCGTGCTGCAAGCCCCCCCAGCAACACCGGGTGGGATGCGGGACCAGACTGGGTCTACTACAGGAACAACAATTAGCAGGTAAGTCTAATTTCACCTTCCTGTACGTAGCCCCAGTCTGGTCCCGGACCTCTGAGTAAGTACCAGAGCAGTAAATCTAACGGGAGGGCCCAGCCGCAACTGCTTGCAGCACCGCCACCCCGAACCTGGCATCCTGCGCGGACTGAACGTCCAATCGGTAATGTCTGATAAAAGGAGACAAAGAAGACCACGTGGCCGCCCTGCAAATTTCCGCTGGCGGCACAGCTTGGAGCTCCGCCCAGGACGTAGCCTGGGCCCTGGTGGAATGGGCTCTCAGTCCCTCCGGCACCGCTCTCCTCTTCAGTAAATAAGCCGACGAAATCGCCTCCCGGATCCACCTGGCAATGGAGGCTTTGGATGCCGCTTCTCCTCGGCGAGGACCCGCGAACAGTATAAACAATCGCTCCGAACGTCGGAACCCCGCCGTACGTCGAAGATACCTCTTCAAGGCCCGACAGACATCGAGCGTCCTGGAAGTGGAGCCCGTCGAGTCCGACCGGAACACCGGCAAGGAAATCTCCTGATTCAAATGGAACGCCGACACGACCTTGGGTAAGAAGGCCGGCACGGGCCGCAAGACCACCTTGGACTCGAAAAAGACCAAGAAGGGTTCCTTACAGGACAGCGCCTGCAACTCCGAGATGTGCCTGGCCGAGCAAATGGCCACCAAAAACACGACCTTCAATGTGAGATCCTTCAAAGAAGCCGAGCGCAAGGGCTCGAAAGGCTCCCGCTCCAGTGCCGACAGCACAAGAGGGAGATGCCACTGCGGCACCGGCTGTCTCCTGGGCGGTCGAATTAACGCCACCGCGCGCAAAAACCGCTTGACATCCCGATGCTCGCCCAGGGATCTAACAGCCACTCGCCCGCGGTAGCACGCCAGAGCCGCGACCTGCACCCGAAGCGAAGCCGCCGCCAGACCCTTGTCAAAACCGCACTGCAGAAAGTCCAAAATCTGAGAGAGAGAAGCCTTGAGAGGCACCCAGCGCCGCTCACTGCACCACGCCTCAAAAACTCTCCAGACCCGAACATACGCCAAAGACGTAGACCGCTTACGAGCTTTCAACAGGGTGGAAACCACCGCCGGGGAATAGCCCCGAGTTCTCAGCCGTGCCCTTTCAATAGCCAAGCCGTAAGCGAGAACCGATCCACATGGGGCATGAAGAGAGGCCCCTGCGCTAGCAGGTCCGGGCGCACCGGAAGGCGCCACGGTCGCGCGACCAGAAGCCTCCGCAGGTCCGCGTACCAAGGGCGGCGCGGCCAGTCCGGAGCTATCAGGATCACCATCCCCCCGAAGCTCTCCACTCGCTGGATCACCCGGCCGATGAGAACCCACGGCGGGAAGACGTACAACAACTGGCCCTCCGGCCAGGGCTGAATCAGCGCATCGAGACCCTCGGACATGCGCTCCCTTCGTCTGCTGAAGAAGCGGCTGGCTTTCGTGGAGCAGAAAGTGGCCATCAGATCCATCACGGGGATGCCCCACCGCCGTGTGATCATCGCGAACACCTCCGGGTGGAGAACCCACTCTCCCGGATCCACTCGCACTCGACTGAGAAAGTCGGCCTCCACGTTGTCCACTCCTGCCACGTGCGCTGCCGACACTGCCAGCAGATGCCTCTCGGCCCACGCGAACAGGGCCTCGGCCTCTGCCTCGAGAGTCGCGCTGCTGGTCCCGCCTTGGCGATTGATATAAGCCACGGCCGTGGCGTTGTCGGAGAATACTCTGACTGCCGAACCGTCGAGAATCGACTGAAACCATTCCAACGCCCGGAACACCGCACGCAATTCCAGGCGATTGATCGACCACGAGCGCTCCTGGGGGTCCCACCGTCCCTGAGCGAATTGGCCCCGACAGTGACCCCCCCAACCCCGAAGGCTGGCATCTGTTGTCAACGCAATCCACTCGGGCACCGCCAGAGGCCTCCCCTTCTGCAAGGAGCGGGGATCCAGCCACCAGCGCAGCCCCGCTCGCGTCTCGTCCGGGCATGCGAGTTTTTGGGACAGGGGATCCCGCTGATGCGACCAGTGCCTGAGAAGCGCCCTCTGCAAGGGCCGCATGAGTTCAGGGAGTTCACGGCTCAGCTCTATCTTGGTGCGCGTCTTATCTCACAGACCGTTGGCAACATGTACGTTCTGGTCCTTCCACCTCTGACCCCTTCCTTCAAACTAAAGGTGTCCCGCAAGGCTCCTCCTTATTGGCCTTACTATTCAACATTTACATGCAACCCATCTGTGACCTTATCCACTCATTTAACATCAACTGCCTTGTCTATGCCGACGATGTCTTGATGTGCATGCCAATCTCGACTGAGCATCTTGACCTCTCTCCTCTAATCAAATGCTTTGATGCAGTCACCGACTGGATAGACGCACAAAGGCTTAAATTAAACTTCAAAAAGACCGAAGCCCTCTTCGTCACCAGGAACCCGGCTTTTATCCCACCTCTATCCATCAAAGTTCGGGACGCAGAGCTCACATGCAAGACTACAGTAAGATACCTCGGAGTTATACTTGATCAGCAGCTTAATATGAAGGCTCACATCAATAACATAACAAAATCTGTCTATCACAAAATCCGGTCCCTTCGCCATCTTCGTCAGCTGTTAGAACCTGAAGACTTCCGAACTGTTTTTCAGGCCCTAATAATGCCCCACCTTGACTATGCTAATGCGATATTACATGGCCTACCAAAGAATACGACCAACCCCTTACAACTTGCTATGAATTCTGCTGCAAGAATCCTTCATGGAGCTTCCAGAAGATCCCACATCACTCCAATATTAAAACAGTTGCACTGGCTGCCCATACAGGCCAGGATCTCCTACAAGGTTCTAACAATGACCCATAAAGCCATCAAGAAATTCCCGGCTACTGCTATCACCGACCTAGTATCCATCACACCTCCTAACCGGCTAAGGAGATCGAATGCTGCAAACACCCTCATTCTACCTAAGGCAAGTACTAAGTGCTCTCAAGCTACCAGATCTAGAGCCTTTGCCTTTTTTGCACCATCTTGCTGGAACGCACTCCCGGCGCCTATCAGAACCATCAGCGATCTCTCCCAATTCAAGAAGGAACTGAAGCATCACCTTTTTCTCCTTTACTACGATGCCGCAGCCCCCCCTCCACAGTCACCTACTTCCACACCTCATGGTAGCTCCTCAAGCCCATGCATCATACACTCCTAGTCTGAATACCTGCAACCACACCTTAACCGCCTCCATACTTAACTTACTCTGAGAAGCTCGTGCTGTGCACGTAACCATGTATATAGTTACATTAACTGGCCTGTATATAGTTATTGTTCTCCCTGTTCTCCCTGTTAAGAAACTTGTTCATTGTACACCCGAGTTATTTTTACCTGTTTATTGTAAGCACAAATCACTAAACTGAGATGTGTAGATTCAATGTTTATTGTAAACCGCACTGATCTTAAATAGCGCGGTATAAAAGAAAATGTAATAAATAAAAATAAATAAATAAATAAATAAATGTGGGCCCTCGCCCACGGTACCAGCTCGAGGGTCACCGCCATGGTGCCCAGCAGTTGAAGGTACTGCCACGCCGTGGACTCCCGTCTCTTCAAGAACTTCCGTACCAACAACCACAACTTCTGGGCTCTCTGCCGCGGAAGGAACACCTGACCGGTTCCCGTGTCGAAGCGCGCTCCTAGGTATTCCATGTCTTGGGAGGGGACCAACTGGCTCTTCGTCCTGTTGACCACCCAACCTAGGCTCTCCAGGAACCCGACTACCCGGGACGTGGCCCTCACGCTTTCTTCCCTCGACTTTGCCCTGATCAACCAGTCGTCCAGATACGGGTGCACCAGGACGCCTTCCTTGCGCAGAGCCGCCGCCACCACCACCATCACCTTTGTGAAGGTGCGCGGGGCCGTCGCTAGCCCGAACGGCAGCGCTCGGAATTGGAAATGCCCGAAAGGCACCGCAAAGCGGAGGAACCGGTGGTGGTCCTGTCGAATGGGAATGTGTAGGTAGGCCTCGGACAGATCCAGAGCGGTGAGAAACTCGCCCGGCCGGACCGCTGCAATGACGGACCGGAGAGTTTCCATGCGGAAGTGTGTCACCCGCAGGCACCGATTTACCCCTTTGAGGTCCAGGATAGGCCGGAACCCTCCGCCCTTCTTTGTGAACACGAAATATATGGAGTATCGACCGCAACCGTGTTGTTCTGGCGGTACCGGTTCGATCGCCCGGAGGTCCAGCAGCCTTTGCACGGTCTCCCGCACCGCCGCGCACTTGCTGAGCGCTTTGCAGGGGGACCGTACGAAGGCATCGCGCACCGGTCGCTGTAGCTCCAGCGCATATCCGTCTCTGATGACCTCGAGGACCCACTGATCCGAAGTCATATGGACCCAGGCGCCATAGAACTCCCGCAGCCTGCCTCCTACGGGAACCAGCGGCTCCTGGGTCCGCCGTATCTCATTGCGTCTTGCGCAGGGCTGAGGTGGTGGAGGGGGAGGTCGAGGCCCCCCCCCCCAAACCTCTGCCAGCTCCTCTGAAGCCCCGAAACCCCTGGTTTCGGGCGGTAAACCGGCCCCGCTGACCGGCAGCAAACCGGGGAAAGCGCGAGCGGCGAAAGTCCCGTTGTTGCGATCTGTTGGACGAGGCGCCACGGCCTTGCTTGGGTTTGTCTTCCGGCAACTTACCACCTTTAGACTCGCCCAGGTCCTTGACCAACTTCTCCAGATCCTCTCCAAATAGGAGACGTCCCTTGAACGGGAGTTTACTCAGCCTGGTCTTCGAAGAAGAATCCGCCGCCCAGGAAAGGAGCCACAGGAACCGGCGGGCAGTGACCGCCGACGCCATACTGCTAGATAGACCCCTCATAAGGTCATAGTGCAGATCAGATAAATAGGCCGCCCCCGACTCCAGGCGGGCCGCCTCCACAGATCTGCCCTCCGCCTGCGCTGGACGCACTTGTTGAGACCAGCGAAGACAGGCCCGGGCTACCCAGGCCCCACAAATAGCGGCCTGGAGAGACAACGCATTAGTGTCATACACCTGGTGTAGAAGGGCATCCAGCTTCCTGTCCTGGGCGTCCTTGAGGGCTGCGCCGCCTTCCACTGGGATGGTGGTCTTCTTTATCACCGCCGCTACCGCAGCATCCACCTTGGGTGGCGTGAAGACCTCCCGATCCCGATCCACCAGAGGATACAACCGCCCCAGTACCCGCGACCCCCGCAGGGCCGCCCCCGGGGCGTTCCACTCCTCCTGAATCAGCTCTTGGAAGACCCGATGGACCGGGAAGGCACGCTGAGACTTGCGGAAGACCTGCAACAAAGGATCCTCCAGAGACTCGTCCTCCGACGGCCCCTGCGCTGGCATATTTAAAGCGCTCAGCGTCTCAGTGATGAGAGCTGGCAGTTCTTCCCTCCGGAAGACTCTGACCACTCTGGCCTGCTCCTCCTTGTCGTCGAGCTCGCCTTCCTCCAAGTCTTCCTCAGGGAGCCCAGCGTCGCCTTCCTCTTCCAACGGGAGTCCCTCCGATGCCAGGGAGGGCTCCAGTGACTCCGTATCCAACCGCAGCCTCTTGCTGCTAGATTGGTCCTCAGCAAGCAGAGCTGGGGGGCCCCGCTTGGCGCGGACCCCTTCCGAAACCTCAGCGGGAGGCCGAGGCAGGCCACCCACTGCGTGCCGCAGCAGTGCCACGAACTCCGCGGAGAAAATTGACTCAAGTCCGCTCGCCCAGGGCGCCTGGGGTACCTGTCCCGTTGCGGTGGTAGACGGTCCCGCCCACCGGCTCCGCCCGGGATGGGCCTGGAGGAGAGCCAACCGAAGGCCCCACCTCCGACCCCGGCAGCTCCCCCACGCTCACCTCGGGGGGATCCAGGGTTGCTGCCTCCTTAGAGCAACTTTTGCACACCCCGGAGTCCGACAGGGAGGATCTCTTACTCCCACAAATCATACACTGTGCCTTGGGAGACATAGGGGAAGGGGGCTTCACTGCCCCGAAGCAGGGCTCTGCCAACGTAAGGCCCTACCAATCCCCAAGGCAAGCAGCCCCTCAGGAAAAAGGGAACTCTTTTTTTTTTTTTAAGCACTGCTAGAAAAGACAAAAATCGCCCAGCCGGCTCCCCGGAGCCACTCGCACTACCACACGGCGGTCTAGCCGAGCAGAAGGGGCCGGGAAAAAGCGCGGGATCCAAAAGCACTCCCGCGCAGGTGCCACGTGGCCGGGCCTGTACAGCCGCACGGCGTACTCGCGCTGCGGTGAAGGGAGAAGCGATCGCCGAAATCACATACCCCCCCGCTTCCTTACCTGAGCCGCCAAAGCAGCGAAGGAGGGGCGAAAGGAGTCACAGTCCGGCCCTTCTGGCAATCCCCGAACTTCGCGTACCCCGTGGCAGATCGACTCCTGCTTCTCCCCTTTCCGTCCAGCCAGAGGCGCGCTCACAGGCAGATCCTCTGTTTGGCGCTTGGCTGGACGCGAAGCACTCTGCCGGCTCACAATCCCCGCTCCAAACCGGGGGTGAGCCGACCCCTCCGACTCTGTCGAACAGCTGAAGACGGGCAGAGGGAGAGAGAAAGGCCTAAGGCACCGGCAGGCACTGGTCCTATACCTTAAAGGTACAGCACCTCAATTTCCTTCTTGGTTAATATTTTTTTTTTTTTTTTTTTTGTAACCCAAATGAAACCAAATTTAGACTAATCCCTATCACTAAAACTATGGCTTAGTTGTTCCTCCAGTGAGCCCGGACCCCCGAGCTCAACCTAGTCAGCTGCTTGGAGACTGAGGTAACTGTTGAAGGGAGGCGGATACCAGAGTTATATAGGAGTGACATCATGAAAAGAAGGTGGTTCCTCAGTCTCCAAGCTGCTGATTAAGGTTGACAACTCAGAGGTCCGGGACCAGACTGGGGCTACGTACAGGAACCCCACGCTTTTTCCAGGGGAAACTGGACAGATGTCCGAAGGGTTCTGTGGAAAAAAGGAGACTGAAGCAAGATGGCACCCTTGGGTGGGAAGGGGACCATGCATGCATGGTGCATCTCCCAAAGGCTTTCTTTGAAACCTGGGGAGATGCTTCCGCACAGGCTCTGTCGGCACCAATGTCACCCATATGTGAGGACCAACTTCCTGCTTGTTTCCGGAGAAATGCTACAACCAAAACCTTTCAGTTTTAAGATGGCTTACTGAAAAGAAAATTCAGAGAGGAAAAGATACCTTCTGAAATTCTAATGTTGCCCAGTTTCAGGAAATATAGCCCAAAATTAGACATGTTATTGTTTATCTGGGATTATCAGAAGAAAATAAAGGGTGGATACTGAAAAACCAACAGGGGTTTTAAAGGTCACACAAAGAACTTGTAGTCCTGCTTTTCTTTGATGAAATGGTATGTACACAATAAAGTATACCACTACAAGAGACAAAATGAAGGTTTCAGAAAACGTAATATGTTCTACATATTTTCACAGTGAAAATTATGGGTAGGAAATCTTTAGGAATGAAAACATTTTATATTGTTCTAAAATCTAAATTTTGTATAATTTCATGATTATACACTACAGGACTGATCTTTAAATTAATTAACATGGTTAGCAGATCTGCTAACCATGTTAATCCCTTGGCCGGGATATTCAGTTACAAGATCCAAAAAATCCCCACTAGCTCTCACTCACTAAATGTTACCCAAAAACAAGAGACAAAGAAAAAAAGAAGAAAAGAAGAGGGACACATATAAATTATATAATGTTGTTGTTAAGTGCCGTCGAGTCGGAGTCGACTCATGGCGACCCTCTGGATAGCTATCCTAAATTGTGTTCGGTCTTCAGTCAGGCGGCTCATTGTTGACAGACTGGTACCCGTAGCTGCTGTTACAATACAATCATTATAATAAATTATATAATACAATCATTCAAACTGAAAAAGTTAGAAGTGTATCAAAATGACAGGGGGCACACCTATAATGATGAAAATATCTAAAGATATATGAAGATATATGGAGATACAGAAAAATAAAGTAAAGAGCCTCAGACCAGGGGAGTGGAGAACACAATATATCCAGCTTTAACGGAGTACTCATTCTTGGACAGCAACCTTGGGCCAGAAGGACTGGGGTTTCTAGTCCCACAGGTGCTCCTTGTGGTCTTGGGCAAGCCACTTAACCCTCCATTGCCCATGTTCCCTGTAAAATAGTTATCTCCAAGTTATAATGCCCTGTTCATTGTAATTTCAGTTTGTTCAATGTAAACCGCACTGATGCAGAATAGCGCGGTATATAAGAGAATGTAAATAAAATAAATAAATAAATTAATTAATTAAACACATATGAGCCTATGAATGATACCACAGGGGGTTACAGTGGTTATTGCCTTGCTAGAGGCGTTAGTTCGCCATATTGCATTCTCCACTCCCCTGGCCTGAGGCTCTTTAATATATTTTTCTGTATCTCCACATATCTTCATATATCTTGAGATATTTTCATCATTATAGGTGTGCCCCCTGTTGTTTTGATACACTCATAACATTTTCAGTTTGAAGGGTTGAATTATGTAATTTATATGTGTCCCTCTTCTTTTCCTCTTTTCTCTTTGTCTCTTTTTTTCAGGATATTCAATTAGCATTGGGGCATTCCAGGAGCAGCACCTGGCGATAACCAGAAGGTGGCGATATTGAGTCGCTGCCCTGTTATTGTAACATAGCGAAACAAATGCAGTAAAGACTGGCCTAACTTTCGCTGCTGAAGCTAACCGGGCAGCAGCTGAATATCGTTACTGCCCGGTTAAATTCATGGCCCCAGCATTAAATATATGCATCTATAGTTTGATGGCGACAGCTAACCACTTTATCAATGCTAGCTGCCACCACTGAAAGCATTCTTACTCACTTTAACAGGTGATCTCCGGGAGCAGCAGGAATCAGTCTTCACGTATCGGTATCGTCAGTAACAATAGAGCCCATGTGGGAATACTCCCCAGCGTCCAATAGGGAAGGTTTTGGGAGCTCTTCAGCCTGCGTGTTTGCCTTCCCACCTTCCCACATCCTCTCCTTAGCTGAGTTGGTAGCTGAGAGATAGAGGAAAAGGTATACCCTATGAGAGGAGGGTGGGTTGTGAAGACTGATTCCTGCTGTTCCCAGAGATCACCTGTTACAGGTGAGTAACAACGCTATCTCCAGGAACAAGCAGGAATGCAGTCTTCACCTACGGGATTCACTAGCTTCCAGGCACCAGACTAAACAGAAAACCATAAGGCTAGAGAATAAAGCCAGAGTATAGATCCCAAGTGGCCTCCTCAGACTCAAGCACAGCTTGCAAGAGCATGGTTAGAGGAGTCTGGTGACAGAATAGTCCGGGACAGAAGGTAGGAGTTGAGATTAAGTTCCAAAGAGATGCTGAAGGACTGCCTGACCAAAGACAGCATCCCAATGGGAAACCCTGTCAAAGCAGTAGTGAGCAGTGAAGGTGTAAATGGAGGACCAGGTAGCTGCCTGACAGATCTCTTCGAAAGAGACAGAATAAAGGTTGGCAACAGAGGTTGCATGGCCCGAACACTGTGTGCAGTGATGTGACAGTCAATGGAGAGGTCTGCCTGAGAATAGGCAAAAGAAATGCAGTCCGTAATCTAGCTGGATAGGATGCATTTGGATCAAAGGAGACAAACAACTGAGAGGCTTGCCTGAAATTCTTGGTTCTGTCAAAGTAGAAAGCCAAAGCATGTTTGCAATATAGCATGTGTAGGGCTGCTTCAGCTCTGGAGGCATGAGGTCTGGGAAAGAAGCCCAGGAGCATCAAATGTGGAAAAGGGTGACTTAACCCAGGCCTCAAAACTAAACTGGAGACTATAAAAGAAACTGATGAATCGGTGGGTAATAAAGTAACCTATAGAACTATGGATCACCATGCTATGGTAATTTGGATTTAGAGGTAGGCAGTGACAGTGACAGTGAATCTACATATGGAATACTGGACATAGGTACTAGCAGTGAATCTACAGAAAATCACGAAACAGGACTGTAAAGTTAGCTAGCTATAGGTGAAACATATGCTTATTATAATACAGAAGCTAAACTGCAATATCAAAGAGTTTTTCTCTGCTAGATTGTTCTTCTGTACTGTTAGAATTGCATCAGAGAATTAGCTAACAGACCTGTGTACATAGTTATTGGGTCACAGGCCAGCTTCTCTAAAAATCAATGTTTACAAATAGTGCTTCCCCTTTATCTCTGCAAGATGATAGGTTGAAGAGTAGTAACTAGGTCAGCATGAACTTTAGAGAATCAGACCTTAGGTCAACATATAACTGGAAAATAAACAAAGCTTGAATAAATAACAGAAATTCAACAAAAATGATAAGAGTAATTAATCAGCTTTTGTTTCATGGAAGAAATATAGCGACCCCTGCTGTGTCTAGTGACTATAGTCATAACCTTGTAACTTCTGCTTTCACATGTTGCTTGGCAAAGATATCAGCAGATTCTATTTCAGACTTGTACTTTTGTAATATGAATATCACCAGATGTTAATTAAAAGTTAACTGTGTCAGCTGATAATCCTCAGGATGGGGGATGGGAACAGCTGGGGGATGTAGAAAAACAGTGGGCAAAACTGAAAGGGGGTATTTTAAAGGCAACCAACCTTTTTTGTTAAAATGGTAAATAAAGGCAAAAGGAATAGGAGACCGCTATGGTTTTCGAAGGAAGTAGCTGAAAAAGTGAAGAAAAAGAGGGAGGCCTTCATGAAATACAAGAGATCACAGAGAGAGGAAGACAGGCATCTGTATTTGGAAAAACTTAGAGAAGCTAGCAAAGTAGTTAAGAAGGCAAAGATTCAAAAGGAGGAGGAAATAGCCAATGCAATAAAATGGGGGGATAAGACATTTTTCAGATATATTAGTGAGAAGAGGAAGGGCAAAAGTGGTATTGTCAGACTCAAGGGTGCAGGGGGGGAATATGTAGAAGCTGATAAGGATAAAGCGGAATTGCTTAACAAATATTTTTGTTCTGTGTTCACAGATGAAGAACCAGGAGCAGGACCTCAGAAAACACCCACAAATAAGAACAGAAGCGAAGGACATCTTGAACAATTTTCAGAAGACTGTGTTCGTGAGAAACTAGCTCAACTTAAAGTAGACAAAGCGATGGGACCGGATGGGATACACCCTAGAATACTGAGGGAACTTGGGGACGTTCTAGCAACTCCACTGACTGACCTTTTCAATGCCTCGTTGGAGTTGGGAGTGGTGCCAAAGGACTGGAGAGAGGCTCATGTGGTGCCTTTACACAAAAGCGGAAGTAAGGATGTGGTTGAAAACTACAGGCCGGTTAGTTTAACTTCAGTGGTGAGTAAATTATTGGAAACGCTGCTGAAAGAGAAAATAGTGAGGTTTCTGGAGTCCGGCGGATTACAGGATCCGAGGCAGCATGGATTCACCAGAGGCAGGTCTTGTCAGACAAATCTGATTGATTTCTTTGACTGGGTGACCAGGGAGTTGGACCGAGGGAGAGCTCTAGATGTGGTGTATTTAGATTTCAGTAAAGCCTTTGACACTGTTCCTCACAGGCGACTTATAAACAAACTGAGCACCCTAGGGATGGACCCTAAAGTTACTGCTTGGGTTAGAAATTGGTTGGGTGGGAGGCGACAAAGAGTACAAGTAAATGGAGCTCACTCTGAGGAGAAGGATGTTACCAGTGGTGTGCCCCAGGGATCTGTCCTTGGTCCGATTCTATTTAACATTTTTGTTAGTGATATAGCGGAAGGGCTGTCGGGTAAGGTTTGCCTCTTTGCGGATGATACCAAAATCTGCAATAGAGTAGACACCCAGGAAGGTGTAGATAACATGAGGAGGGATCTAGCTAAGCTTGAAGAATGGTCTAGAATTTGGCAGCTGGGATTTAATGTTAAAAAATGTAAGGTCATGCATTTGGGCTGCAGCAATCCAAGGGAGCAATACAGTATAGGAGGTGAAGTACTTTTGTCCACTAAAGAAGAGCGGGACCTAGGCGTGGTTGTGTCTGATGATCTTAAAGTAGCTAAACAGGTTGAAAAGGCGACGGCAAAAGCTAGAAGGATGCTTGGGTGCATACGGAGAGGAATGGCTAGCAGAAAAAAGGAGGCGATAATGCCTCTGTATAAGTCCTTGGTGCGACCTCATTTGGAGTATGGTGTGCAATTCTGGAGACCGCACCTTCAAAAGGATGTGAACAGGATGGAGTCGGTGCAGAGGGTGGCTACTAAAATGATTAATGGGCTTCATTATAAAGCATATGAGGACAGACTTAAGGATCTTAATATGTACACCTTAGAGGAAAGGCGGGATAGAGGTGATATGATTGAGATGTTTAAATACCTCCGTGGCATAAATGTTCAGGGAGAGAGCCTCTTTCAATTGAAAGCAAGTTCTGCTACGAGGGGACATGGGATGAGGGTGAAGGGAGATAGTTTCAGGAGTGATATGCGGAAATATTTCTTTACGGAAAGAGTAGTGGATCCGTGGAATAGTCTCCCAGTGGAGGTGGTAGAGATGAGGACAGTAACTGAATTCAAAAAAGCATGGGACCAACACAGAGGATCTCTAAAGGTAAAAAGTGGACTGTTGTAGTTGTTGTTATGGAAGGACAGACTAGATAGGCCTTGTGGTCTTTTTCTGTCATCATGTTTCTATGTTTCTATGTTTCAATAAAAGCTGGAACTCTGGCTGAGAAATCTTTGAAGGAACTCAGATGGAAAGGCCTACTTTTGGCGCCCTGATCCGTTCTTACAGAGCTCTGGAATAATAATTAAATATTTGTGTCTCTTCTTCTTTTCCTTCCTGTTAGAAGGTTTCAGGTAATTAACTAAAAGAATCCAGTTTCATTTGAAGGAGGGCAGGCCCTGAGAGAAAGGGTTCAACATCACAGACTGATTAATATGAAAAGGAGAGACCATCTTTGGAAGGAAGTACGGATGGGTTCAGAGAACCAATTTGTCAAGGTGTAAGCGAGTGTACAGAGGATCTGATACCAAGGCCTGCAGCTCACTGATACGGCAAACGGAGGTGAGAGCAATGAGGAAGATGACCTTCCAAGAAAGGAATTTCAAAGCAGTGGTGGCTAAAGGCTCAAAAGTAGGCTTTAGAAGCTTCGCTAGAACCACACTGAGATCCCATGCAACTGGCTTACATAGAACAGAATCAGATACTTGTAACAGATCTACTATATACATATAATAACAATTACTTTTGTACAGTCATTGATATAACTATATTACAATATAGGCCATAAAAACGGACTATGTACTGAAAGAAGAGCAATAGGAATGTATAAGTTGGGGAGGGAGGGGAATGGGTGATGTTTTGTTCTTTTATGGTGTGGATTGGGTTTGTTCATTGACAGAGGGAGTTTTAAGGATATCAAAATGTTTCCTGAAAAGATGGGCTTTTAGTTTTTTGTGGAAGGAAGAGAGGTCAGAGGTTTCTCTTAATTTGGACGGATGTTCGTTCCAGATTATGGGCGCGTAGTGAGAGAAGGCTCTATTATTGGTTACTTTATTGGATCTATGGAAGTCTGGTGTAATTCTTAATTTATTTTTATTATTCTCTTGCTTTGGTCATGTTTCTTCTTGTAAAGTGATTAGAGTGGAGAGATGTGAGGGGGCTATTTGTCTGAGCAGCTTGAAGGTTAAGAGTAGTTACTCACCTGTAACAGGTGTTCTCCAGGAGCAGCAGGAATCAGTCCTCACATATGGGTGACGTCGGCGTCGACGGAGCCCTCATGCGGAGCATTTCCCCAGTTTTCAAAGAAAGCCTTTGGGAATGCAGGCATGCATGCGCGGTCCCCTTCCCGCCCAAAGGTGCCATCTTGCTCAGTCTAATGACATAGCTAAAAGACAGCACAAAAAGAAAATGAACTATATACAACTGCAACTCCAAGGGGAGGAGGGAGGGTTGTGAGGACTGATTCCTGCTGCTCCTGGAGAACACCTGTTACAGGTGAATAGCTACTCTTTCTCCAGGACCAAGCAGGAAGTCAGTCCTCACATATGGGTGACTCCCTAGCTCTGGGCTACAAGGAACCCAGGCTGAAAAATAGAGCTCCCTCTAGAGCCTCAGCAACAGTGAGAGAATCTTCTCTGAGACCACACCTGAACGGTAGCCCAACACCAGGGCCGAAGGGTAGGAGTTGCCTAAACCTCAAAGAGAATACGGAGTACCGCTTGCCCCAAAGCACTGTCCCTACGGGACTCCCTCTCAAGGCAGTAGTGGTCTGCAAAAGTCTGGCTTGAAGACCAAGTAGCGGCCCGGCAGATGTCTGCCAACGGAACAGAATGGAAGTGAGCTACTGATGCGGCCTTCGCCCTGACCCGGTGGGCAGTGACTCGACCCTCCAGGGAAAGGCCGGCTGCCCTGTACGCCCAGGCGATACAGTCTGCCACCCAGATGGACAACGTACGCTTAGTGACAGGCAACCCCAATTTATTAGGGTCAAAGGAAATGAAGAGCTGAGAGGCCCTTCTATGCCCCTGCATACGTTCTAGATAAAAGGACAGCGCCCTTCTACAATCCAGGGTATGCAAGACAGTTTCTGCCCTACTGGCGTGCGGCCTGGGAAAGAATATCGGAAGTACCACCTCCTGATTGAGGTGGAAGGAGGGCACTACCTTGGGAAGGAACTTGGGATAAGTCCTCAAGACTACCCTGTATACGGCCTATCCGAAACCAGGGCCTAAAGTTCACTCACACGCCTGGCTGAGGTGAGTGCCACAAGGAACAACACCTTCCAGGAGAGGAAACGTAAATGGCAGGTTGCCATCGGCTCAAAAGGTGGACGAGTCAGTTGCTGCAAGACCACAGTGAGATCCCACTCAGTGGCCGGTGGACGAATAGGAAGTTTAAGCAGAAGCAGGCCTCTGAGAAAACGAGACACCAGGGGGTGGCCCGAGAGGGATTGTCCATCCACCGGCGAGTGGTGAGCTGAGAGGGCACTGAGATAAACCCGGACAGAGTTGGACTGAAGTCCCAGGTTGGAAAGGTGGAACAGATATTGCAACACCACCTGGACCGAGCAGGAGAAGGGGGTCCTCTTGCTGTTGAGAACACCAAGTAGAGAACCTACGCCACTTCAGAGCATAGGCCTTCCTAGTGGAATGCTTTCTGGAGGCCAACACCACCTCTTCAACCTCCCTTGATAGTAGCAAGGGAGCAAGGACTAGCCTTTCAGCAGCCAGGCCATCAAATTGAGGGATATGAGGTTGGGATGCAAGAGGGACCCCTGATCCTGAGTCAGAAGGTCGGGTTGCAACCCCAGAGGAAGTGGAGTATCCACTGCCAACTGCAGAAGAAGAGGGAACCACGGCTGCCTGGGCCACCTGGGGGCTATCAGGATCACCGTAGCTTGGTCCTGCTGGATTTTGAATAGAGTCCGGGCCACCAGAGGTGTGGGAGGAAAGGCATACAGCAGGCTCTCTGACCAGGGAATCAGGAATGCATCTGGTGCTGTTCGCAAGGGATGCAGTTATCTGGAACACAACCTGGGTAGCTACCTGTTCAGCGGACTGGCAAAGAGATCCATGGTTGGAAGTCCCCACTTCAGAAAGATCTGTTGGACTACCAGAGTATCCAACTGCCACTCGTGAGGCTGCAGGAGTCTGCTTAGCCTGTCCGCCAGGTAGTTTTCCTGGCCTGGGAGGTAGACCGCCCTGAGGGTCATGCCCTGATTGATAGCCCAGGAGCAGAGAGCTTGTGCTTCCAGGCACAGAAGTCTGGATCCTGTGCCTCCCTGCTTGTTAACGTAGAACATAGCCACCTGTGTGTCCGTCTGAATTAGGACAGACTGGTGAGACAGGATCTGAGAGAAAGTCCGTAAGGCCAGTCGAATGGCTCGCAATTCCAACAGGTTGATTTGCTGGGCGGCCTCCCACGGAGACCACAGGCCCTGTGTGCAGGCCCCTTGGCAGTGTGCCCCCCAGCCCTGCAGGGAAGCATCGGTTGTCAGTACCTGAGTGTGTGGGGAGGCCTGGAAAGGAAGACCCCTGACCAGATTTTGGAGATGCCTCCACCAGCGTAAGGAGTTCACCAAGAGTTTGGACACCCTTATTCTGTCTGACCATTTCCCTGTGGCCTGCAGCCACTGTGCTTTGAGATGCCACTGAGCTGGCCTCATGTGCAGCCGGGCATGTGGTGTGACATGCACTGTGGAAGCCATGTGACCTAAGAGCCGGAGGAAGTGTCTGGCCGAGACCAGGGAATTTGCCTGAAACTGGCCGGCCAACTTTATCAGCCTGTGAGCTCTGTCCACAGACAAATAGGCCTTTGCATGGATGGTATCCAATCTTGCCCCTATGAACTCCACGTCCTGTGAGGGGACTAAAGTGGACTTGGGGAAGTTTATGACGAACCCCAGGTGCTGAAGCAGGGATATGGTTCTGAAGGTGGCCTGCCTGGCCTCTTGTGGAGACTGGCCCCTGATAAGCCAGTCGTCCAGGTAAGGGAACACAAAGATCCCCTGGTTCCTGAGGTAGGCCGCAACCACCGCCAGGCATTTTTTAAAAACCCTGGGGCGGAGGTGAGGCCGAAAGGGAGCACTCTGTACTGGAAGTGTCTTTCTCCCACCACAAATCTGAGAAATTGTCTGTGACTTGGATGGATGAGGATGTGAGTATAAGCATCCTTCAGGTATAAGGAGCATAGCCAATCTTCCTGCTGGAGGTAGGGCAGTAAGATTCCAAGGGTAAGCATCTTGAACTTTTCCCTCTCCAGAAACTTGTTCAGATTTCTCAGGTCGAGGATGGGTCTGAGGCCTCCTGTTCATTTTGGTACCAGGAAGTACCTCGAGTAGAAGCCCTGCCCTTCCAGGTGGTGAGGAACCGGTTCCACCGCCTGGTCCCTTAGCAGACCTTCCAACTCCTGAAGGAGTAAGTTTCTGTGCAGAGGGGGTCTTGGAGTCTCCCCTGGAAAGTAGGAAGGGGGGTATCTGGGTGAAGTGGAGCAGATAGCCCCTTTCGATGATGCTTAACACCCAAGTATCCCCTGTGATGGCTGGCCACCTGTCTGCGTACAGGGTCAGCCGACCTCCTGTGCCCTGGAGAGGAGGAGAGGCTATGCTGGCATAGTCAAAAAACCCCTCCCTGCTGAGCAGGAGCCAGAGTAGGAGGCTTGGGGGCCTTCTGCCTACGGGGCCCATGACCCAGCCCCTTGGCCTGCTGGCCCTGTTGGGGAGCTGCAGAGGCCTGGTAGTGAGGGTAGGTTTTTCCCCGAGCCCTTCTTCTTCTGAGAAGGGGCAGAGGTTTTCCTGGACAGCCTCGTCCGGGTAAGAGTTTCGGTCTCGGGTTCTGCAGCCTTTTCTGCCATGGGCTTGCCAAAGAGGTTCTCACCTCGGCAAGGGACATCGCCCAACTTGTCCTGTACCCATGGCTTGAGGTCCGAGGATTGTAGCCAGGCCTGGCGGCGTGCACCAATGTCGGCCCCTGCTACCCGGGCCGAAGCCTCAAATCCATCATAGGCTACTCGAGATATAAACTTCGAGCACTCCCGAATACCAGAAGACAAGGCCTTGAACCTCTGCAAAGGTTCCTCGGACAGACCAGCAGAGAACCCGGCAATTTCCTTTTCCAGGTCTCGAAGGTACATGCCCATGTACAGCTGGTAGGTCTGGACACGGCAAGCAAGCATAGAGCCCTGGAAACACTTTCTACCGAGGGCATCCAGGTTCTGTGCCTCCCTGCCAGGGGGCACCGAGGCGTGCATCTTCTGACTCTTCAGGCGATGCATGGCCGATTCCACAACCATGGAGTGGTGCGGTAGCTGTGCCTTCTGAAACCTGGGGATCTTGCGGACTCGATAGATGGAATCGACCCACTTGCTTAGAACCGGCATCGAGGCCGGCGCCTCCCACATGCGGAAGAGCAACCACTCCAGCATCGGAGGAACCGGGACAGTAAAGGCCTCCTTGGGAGGAGAGTCATACTGCAGAGCTTCGAGGTTCGCAGGGAATGCTAATGCTTTGGCCATGTCCCTTACGAAATCCGAGAACCTGGTATCCTCCGGGGGGGACCTTGTCCGAGGCTCGGATCCTGGTGAGTCCGAAGGGACCCACCGAGTCAGGAAGGTGTCCGGGGACTCCTCCTCCTCCGTTTCCCACGCTGATTCCTCTGAGGAGGAATCAAGCGGCTCCGAGTGGGCGGGCACCGACGCCATCTGCCCCGACGCCGAGGGAACTGGCGTCGACGACCTCAGTCCCAAACGGGAGGCCGAGGGTGACCTCGGCCGAGGATCAACTCGAGATCGCATGCTCTCGAGGATCGGCTCGGCCTCCGGGGTCGACTTGGACGTCGATGTCCCGGTGGTCAGGGCAGATGCGCCGGTGAGACCGGCGATCAGTACCCGCTGCTGCTCCATGAAGGCAGACAGTCTGCTCTCCAAGGCTGTCAACCTGAGTCTGAGCTCAGGAGACCTAGCAGCCTCCGACTCGGGCCCCGACGGTATCGGGCCCGACGTCGGCTCCCCCGGAGGAGAGTCCACGAGGACTACAGTACTCACGTGACTCAGGGCCTCCGACTCTACACGAGGATGCTTTGCAGTCCTCTCCGACTCCGAAGACCCGGGACGGCGATCGGGGCTATGTGACCTGGCCCTCGAGGAGCCAAGAGCGTCCACCGATGCCGTCCTCGTGGGTTTTTTCTTCCTTCGGTGCTCCCTCAAGGGGGACTCCCTTTCAGAGGAGCCCCGATGATGCTCGGGGTCAGACTCCCGAGACGTCGAGGCCTCTGACGAAGTCCGGACCCATCCAGAGGCAGACTCGGAGAAGATCCTCTCACACTGGTGCTGACGGCTCCGTAATGCCTTGGAAGACATTTTGCCACAGGGGCTACAGACCGTAGAGTTATAGTCTGGCCCCAGGCACAGGAGGCAACAGTCGTGTGTGTCGGTGAGAGACATCAGTTTCTTGCACTGATCACACTTCTTAAAGCCACTGGCAGCAATCGGGGGGAAAAATGGCCCCTGCAAGATCAAAAAATTGGGCTGCCAGGGAAAAGAAAAAAGGCGCGAACACAGTCTCTAAGGACAAAAACCGAAAAAGAAGATCCGGGCTCAGCACCGGTGTACCGAGTCCAGGCGGGAAAGGAACCGACGTCGAACCGAAGAAAAAACCTCGACCCAATGCAGAAAAATCAACTTTTTTCACGGGTGACAAGGACAGACGTCCGTAGGGCTCTGCGGAAAAAAGACTGAGCAAGATGGCACCTTTGGGCGGGAAGGGGACCGCACATGCGTGCCTGCATTCCCAAAGGCTTTCTTTGAAAGCTGGGGAAATGCTCCGCATGGGGGCTCTGTCGACACCGACGTCACCCATATGTGAGGACTGACTTCCTGCTTGGTCCTGGAGAATCATAATTGTCTTGTATTGTATTCGGCTTTGTATAGGGAGCCAGTGTAATTCATATAGTACAGGTATGATGGTTTCTAATGATCTGCTTGGCTAAACCTTGTAATACGCTATTACAATAGTCGAAATGTGGTGTAATTAATGCCTGAAGTCCTGATCTGAAATCTTGGATGGGTAGAAAAGGACGTAGATGTTTTGAGTTTGAAGTATATTTTTTAGTTGTGTGCTTTATGTGGGAGAACATGTTAAGGGCTTGGTCAAGTATGACCCCAAGATATTTTACTTCGTTCTTGATGATTATGTCTATGTCAATGATTGTGATAGTTAGTGGAGTGGGGGGGGGGGAATCCTGGTATCTGGTAATGTATAATGCCTCAGTTTTGCTGAAATTTATGTGAAGATTGTGGGAGGTAAGCCAGTTTGCAGCCTCTTTGAAGCAATCGATAATTTGTTGTGGTATGAGGTCTGATATGTTAAAAGGAAGATATAACACTATATCGTCCACATATATGTGGTATAAAACATTACATTTTTTGAATATGGTGCAAATAGGCTGGAGGTATAGGTTGAAAAGGAGAGCAAATAGGGTGGAACCTTGAGGTAGTCCTTGTTTTTGACTGTATTGATTAGATGTGTGATGGCCCATTCTTACTTGTTGGGTTCTGTCTGAGAGATAAGACTGAAACCACTTGAGAGTTGTGTCTTTCAGTCCTATCTGTTGTACTCATGAGCACTGTTCCCTCTAAGCTGTGCGCGTGTGCGCGCGCACACACCTCGCCGAGTGAGCGCACATACTTTACAACAGAGCGCACAAAAATTACAGTTCTGATTCTGATAGAAAACAACAGACATTCTTAAAATTGAAAAGTTGTTGTGTATTTATGGTTTTCACAAGTTCTACAATATTTTCTAGTTTTATTTATTTATTTATTAACATTTCTTATATACCGCGCTCTTTGTCATCAATGCGGTTTACATTGAACCAAATAACACTTAGTCAATTAGTGCAATCAATCTGGTGTACATACTGTATTCTGACTTGTAGTCAAATTTAAAGTATATAACTCCGAGTGTCGTTATGTGGCGCACAAAAATTTAACCTTCCTTCAAAAGCTGCACAGCTGATATTTTATGCACACACAGCCTACAGAAAATTAGAGGGAACATTGCTTGTGAGATCATTAGTGTATGGTTGATGCTATCAAATGCAGCTGTGATATCTAAAAATGTAAGTACGAAGGCCTGTTTATAGTTGTCCATTCCACGTACTAGAATATCGAATTAGGCAATCAATACGGTTTCTACCCCATGGAATGGGCGGAAACCATATTGATGTTCATCAAGCAGAGCATAAGTATCATTGTGGTCCTGAAGTTGAATATGGGCTACCTTTTCAATTACCTTAGCCAAGAAGGGGAGGCTAGATATTGGTCTGTAAGCTGATAGATTGTTTATATTTAGAGCTTTGTTTTGTAGGATGGGAAGAATTATTGCATGTTTTAGGGAGGGGGGCATATAACCTTGTTCGAGTAAGTAGTTAATTATTTTGAGTATGTATGGGGATAATTCTGATTTGGTGGCTTTTATCCAATTGACAGGGTAGGGATTAAGCCTGGATGTGGTAGTGTTCAGTTCGGATAGGATGTTGTTAACTGTATCTTACTTGGTGCAGGAGAAGGTAGACCATGACATAGTTTGTGGGGATATATTTGATAGTGAGGGGGCTGGATGAGTCATTTGAAGTTTTAGCTTATCCTTGTAGAAATCAGCTAGAATATGGGGGTCAATGGTGAGGTTTGAGTGGTCATCGTTGGATCTGTTACATGTAAGGGTTTTTATGATCTGAAAGGGTTCACGGGGGAGTTGAGTGAATTTTTTAGAATATTAGAATAGTATTATTTTTTCTTAGTATTGACTGCATCTCGGTAGGTTTGCAATGTATTCATGTAGAGCATTTGTAGTGTGTTAGATTTGTGGCGCCTCCATTTACACTCCGTTCTGCACGGATTGCTTTTTATTATTTTTAGTTCATAAGTATACCATCCTGCCAGTTGTTTTTTGAATGTTGTTGAAGGTAGTGTAGTGATGGTGGCCGCATTGGATATTGTGTCATTCCAGTTTTTAAGAGTGTCATCAAAGTTTTTTGGATCAGGATCTAGCTGAGGGAAAATATGATCTAAGAATTTTTCTTTTTCGAACTTCTTGAACCTTTTCGGTGGCGTGCAACTGGGCTTTGCTGGAGAGCAGAGGTGTGTGATGGGAGTTAGAATTTGACTATAAAGTGGTCAGACCAGGGTACAGATTGAGTTTGTAGGCTGATTGTCTATAAGGAGTTAAAAATCTCATTAGGAAGGAATACCAAGTCTAATATGCTACCTTTGCTGTGGGTAGGGGTGTTAACTATTTGGTGGAAGCTCATATCAATCACTGCATTGAGAAATGTTGAGGCATGGTTATTGTAGATGGAAGGTAGGTTAAGGTCGCCTAATAGTATTACAGGTTTTACTAGTTAAAGCGTGTATGTTTTCAGATATAGTGTCTAAGATAGCGTATTTTGTATTCGGGGGTCTGTAAACAAGACAGAATGCTAAATGTTTGGTTTGGATAGCGAGTATGTCAATGCATTCTCCACTATTTAAGGGGAGGAGGGAGGCATTCAACTCATCTCTGGAGATGATGAGGACACCACCACCTCATTTATTTGTTCTGGGCGAATGGTGAACATTGTAACCAGGGATTTGAATTTGACTGAGAAGGACTGCGTCTGATTCAAGCCACAATTCCGTAATGAAGACAAGGTCTGGGTTGTTATCGGTTAATATGTCATTGATTAGAGGGTTGTTGTTGTTTTTTAACGGAGCAGGCATTAATGAGTAGGCAAGATAGCATTTATATATCAGGTTTGTTTGTAATAGGGGTGTTAATGGTGGTAGAAGAGGGGATGGGGATTAACCTATCCTGGTTGTATTCAAAGTTGTATGTAGGTCTGTGATTATATGAGGGTGTATGAGTCTAGGGTTGTAGATTATGGGAATAAACTGTAGCTGTTGCTGGTAGAGGGCTTAGCTTTGAGTTAAATGCATAATGTAATGCTTAAGATATATAGATTCCATATGGTGTGCTTATTTGTCATGGTTGGCATTGCACCTAGGGTGCAATGAAATAGGCAGCTTGTCCACTGGCTTATGGTAGGCCTCAAGGGCACTAAGATGAACTCAGATTGAGTTAATCTTAAGTCCTGTGGTGGATAAATGAAGGAGATACTAGAGAAGCAAATCCACCGGACAGGCAGAGGGATCAATATGTTTCGGGGTACACCAGAGGGTGAACCGCTGCCACTTCAAGGCATAAGAACGTCTGGTAAACGACTTGCATGATGCCAGCAAAATGTCCTTGTCCTGCCTTGGAAGATCAAAGTTAATCAAATTTATGCTTTCAGCAGCCAAGCCGTGAGCTGGAGTGCCCGCAGGTTGGGATGAAGGAGCATCCCATGCTCCTGAGAGAGGAGGTTGGGCATGTGCCCCAAGCTGTGCTAGACGAAGCAGCAGAGGAAACCATGGCTGGCAGGGCCAGTAAGGGACTATTAGAATCATGGAGCCCCTGTCAGCCTGCAACTTGAACAGGGTCTTAGCTATTAAGGGGGTGGGTGGGAAGGAATAAAGCAGGTCCCTGCCCCATTGTAGAAGGAAGGCACCCGGCGCCTGACTGCATAGAGAGGGAAGCCTCAAGCAGAACAGCGGCAGTCGTGCATTCTCCTGTGTGGCAAACAGATCTATTCTGGGGGTCCCCACAGCTGGAAGATCCAGAAGGCTATCTCCTGATTCAGAATCCACTCACATGGACAAAGAATGCAGCTGAGCCTGTCTGCCAGGAGGTTGAGTTCGCCGGGGAGACACATCGCCCTGAGATGGATGCAGTGTGCAATTTGGAGAAAAACCAGAGGCGAAAGGCTTCTTGGTAGAGGAGATAAGAGCCTCAACTGCCCTGCTTGTTCGCATAGAACATAGCTACCTGATTGTCCATCTGGAATAAGACTTGTTTGCCCAAAGGTTGGGGTTGAAAAACTCGAAGGGCATTCGTGAGAGCAAGAAACTCGAGGAGATTGATTTGCATGTGAGATTCCTGTTGTGTCCACTGCCCTTGAATAGTGAGACTGTCCAGATCTTCCCCCTCGGCCAAGTTTTGAAGCATCCATCGTTAGGGTGCATTGAGGTGGAGGCATCTGAAAAGGTGACCCTCTGAGCAAGTTTTGAGGAGTACACCACAACTGAAGGGAGCTGACCAGAGGAGGTGTGATGCAAATTTTGTCTGAGAGACACCCAGTTGCCTGGGTCCATTGAGACAATAGTGTCCACTGTGCCTGTTGCATGTGTAGCTGGGCATATAGAATGAAATGGACTGTAGAAGCCATGTGACCTAGAAAGATCAGCATCTGCCGAATGGTGACGACTCTGCTGCTTCTTACAGAGTTGGCCAGCTGGACAGAGCAATTCTGTGGGAGGAAAGCTCAGGCCTGACGAGTGTCTAGAAGCACTCTTTAGAATTTGAGCTGCTGGGATGGCACCAGATGGGATTTGAGAATTTAGAACAAACCCCAGATTCTGAAGCACAATGATGGTGCAATGAAGAGATAGCTTTACCTCTTCTGGGGATTCTCCCTCATTAACCAATCATCTAAGTAGGGGAAGACAAAGATCCCCAAAGTACAAAGGTAGCCTACTACTACAGACATGCACTTCGTGAACACTCTGGGTGCAGATGCCAGCCCAAAAGGAAGCACATGATACTGGTAGTGGTACTGCTGAACCTGGAACCACAGATAATGTCTGTGTAGAGGGTGGATCAGCAAATTAGTGTATGCCTCTTTGAGGTCTAGAGAACATAGACAATCATTTCTCTGGAGGTATGGCAGAAGTATTCTAAGAGAAATCATCTTGAATTTTTCTCAAACAAGGAACTTGCTGAGATCTGCAGCTCCTCACTACCTCTCTTTGCTTATCTCTCCTTACACCCCCCCTCGGGAACTCCACTCTTCTTGCAAGTTACTACTTCTACCTGTGCCCTTTTCTCTTCTATTGCTAACTCCAGACTTCGCTCCTTTCATCTTGCTGCACCTTATGCCTGGAACAAACTACTTGTATCTGTACGCCAGGTACCTTCTCTGACCCTTTTCAAATCCAGGCTGAAAACTAATCTCTTCGCTGCTGCTTCTGGATCTTGACTCACCTGATCTCCTTGTTTCTTTACCTTTCCCCCTTGTTTTATCCCTCTCTACACCTTCTGTGTTGTCTGTCTTGACTAGACTGTAAGCTCTGATGAGCAGGGACTGTCTCTTACATGTCTCTGCAGCGCTGCGTATGACTTGTAGCGCTATAAAAATGCTCAGTAGTAGTAGTAGTAGTAGTCTGAGCCCTCCTGTCTTCTTGGGAATAAAGAAGTAAGGAGAGTAGAAACCCTTGCCTTCTTGGGTGGCAGGAACTCTTGACAGCACCCTGAGTCAATAGGGTGGCCACTTCAGTTGACAGGAGATTGGCCTGCAAAGGATTTGCTTGATAATCCCTTGTGGAGGTGGTGGGAGGTAAGCTTTGGAAGTGAAGCAGATAGTCCCTGTGAACGGTGCTGAGAGTCCATTGTTCTGATGTGATGAGATGCCACCTGTGGGCATAAGAAAAAAGTCTGCCTGCTATGTGAAGTGGTTGAGGGCCTGCAGAAGCAGAGTGGCTATGCTCTCTAGAAAGGAGTCAAAAACCAGATGCTGACTGTGGTGGTGTCTTAATTGCCCAAGACTTCTTATCCTGACGAGGGCCTTGTTGCCTCTGTTGTACTGCTGGGATTGGTAAGCAGCCTGAGGTGGATAAGAAGGGTAATACCTTTTCTTCTTAGAAAAGAAAGACTTCTTAACCTTGGCCTTCTTTCTGGAGGGTTCAGAAGTCTTTCTAGAGAGCCTCTTGAGGGTGAGATCTTCAGCCTCAAGCTCACCAGCTTTCTTTCTCAAACCCTTTCCAAAGAGGTTTTCTCCAGAACAAGGAACATTGGCTAATTTATCTTGAACCCACTGCTCGAGGTGAAATGCCTGGAGCCAGGCCATCCTGTGAGCACCAATGCATATTGCTGAGGCTCTGCTTGAAGACTCAAAGGCATAGAACAATGCTCTTTTAAGGAATTTGGATGTATTCTGATTTTGCTTAACTAAGGCCATTAATATAATTTGTTTGTCATCAGGCAGGATGGGGCAAGTTTTCCAAAATCTCCGGAGATATCCTTAAGATACATGCCCATGTAAAGCATGCAGGAAGAAATCCTGGACATGAGCATTCATGCTTGAAAACAGTGATGCCCAAAGGCACAGAGAGCTCCAGCATCCTTGCCCGGAGGCATGGAGGAATGAGTCTTCAAACTTTTGATTCAGCACATGGCCAATTCCACTACTGTGGAATGGTGTGGTAATTGTGGCTTTTGAAATACCGGAGATAGCGGAACTCAGTATATGGTATCGAGCCTTTTACTGATAGGTGGAACTGTTAATGGGACCTCCCACATATGTAGCATTAAATCCTAAAGGATTAGATGCACCGGTAACGTGGCCGCCTCCTTGGGTGCTGAGGGGTATTGGAGGATCTCCAATTCCTCTGCCCTCGGTTCTGTCGCAGTTGAAACTGAACACCTGCTGCCATGTTCCTAATGAATTCCTGAAAGGACATGCCCTCTGGCAGTGATCGACACTGCTCATGAGGAGGGGAAGGATCAGAAGGGATGTCCCGGGTAGTCCTGGAATCCTCCGATGTGACTTCAGAATTGGAAGAAGCAGCATCCGATCCTGAAAGAAAGTCAAAGTATCGGCTATCCCGTGCAGATGTCAAGGCCTGATGCTGACGCCAATGCTCATGTAGAGCTGTATCAGTACTGGGAACGGAACCAATGGCATTGGTCGGTTCCAATGGTGGCATCGGAGGGAGAAACGGGCTCAAGTGGAGGCATGGGACCAGGAGGCACTGGCCTCGAGGCGAGAACCAGTGCCTGCGTCGCTGGAGCTGTTTATACCACCAGTACCGAGGCTGCCAGGAGTGCTGCCAAGATCCTCTTGATCCTCACAAGAAGGAGCGCTAGAAGCCATAAGAACAAGGTATGACTATTGGATCAAATATGAGTTGGCATAATCATCAAAAAGGCTTTTCTTTATAAACAACTGAATATAAGGCATATTAATACAATTTTCAATTGTCATTTTTCTTAGTAAATTATCAGAGTTGAGCATTTACATACACCAAACAATTGAAAACCAGATACCGTCTTGAGTGCTTAAAGGATTAAAATTCCCCCTGAAGAAACTTCTCATCTGTGAAACGCATGAACGGAGCCGGGTGGTGGCGTCGGGGAGTCTAAACCTGCTCAGATAAGCACAATCAATATAATATTATATATGAATGCCATATTAACACTAAACATCTTAGGGGATGTGAATATAAAGGTCGTTGATGCAAATAAGCACTAAGGCATAGGACACTGTCTGATAAGCCAGTGCTATGGGAAGTCTGAGACCTACATACCCCTTATAACCTATAATTTGTAATATCAAGTTTCAGATATAATAAGTCAACATGATAATCTGATTTTAGTGTTGAGAACAAGAGACAATAATAGAGATTATACAGCCTTGGAGGATTGGAGGGATTTACCCTTATTCAGCTTTAAAGATCCTCTTGATAGCAAGGATACACTTACCGAGGGAGGAGACCGATGCTTGGGTGGAATCGTGTACGGGGCTTCGAGTCACCGTCCCCGAGAACGGTACCAGTAACTCTCCAGAGGTTGAGGCCTCGGGAGCGTTCTGGAGCCCCTATGATGCTTTGGAGGATTGGTCCTCCTGCCGGGGCTGTTTGGCAGGCCGATCAGCATCAGATGCACCTCTTAGTGAATCTCGATATAGGGACTTACCTCAGTGCTCGGTATTGGACTTCGATACCAATGCCTTAGTCTTAGATTTATGTTTGGACTTTGAAGAGACCCGAGAACCAAGAGAGGAGGCCGATGTCCTCGATGATGCCAAAGCAACGGAAATAGAGTCTGAGGCAAACAGAGAATCAAACTTATTGGCCCTGTTCTTCAGGCCCCATTTAGTCATTTGTTGGCATAAAATACATTCTTTTGGTAATGGTCTAGGCCCAACATTTTAAACATCAGTCATGTTTATCGGTGACTGATATAATACCAGAGCATTAGGTACACTTTTTAAACCCACTGGAATTGTTTTTGCATTGTGGGAAGAAAAAATAGACCAAGGCCTAAATTAGTGGTGAAACCACTAAGAAAAAATGAAAAGAAAAGAAATTTAAGAAAAGCAAGAAAAAGATGGGACCGGTATCCAGGATGGTACCGGCATCGATGAGAAGGAAGAGCACAGATAAAACACCAAAAGAGAACATTTTTCGGCAGTGACAGGAAGAGAACAATCTGATCGCTCTGCAGAAAATGAAGAACTGAGGAGAGAATGTGGGAAGGTGTGGATGGTGTCAGAGAGCGTTTTGGTTTCCTAGACCATGGGATGCTGTTCCAAGGGTTGCAGAGCAGAGATGGCATCCATCTGTCCAAGAAAGGTCGACGCGTCTGCAGTAGTAGACTGGCTAATATCCTGAAGAGGGCTTTAAACTAGATTTGTTGGGGATGGGTGAAGAAAGCCCCCAGGTAATGATACATTAAATACCTTTATGAAAATGGGTAACAGGGGTAACTTATGGAAAGCAGTGTGCATAAATGCCCGTAGCATGGGAAATAAGATCCCTGATGTTGAAGCTATGGTGGGAGTGGCCGACTTGGATTTAGTGGTAGTTACAGAAACATAGTTCACAGAAAACCATGACTGGGATGTAACTATACCTGACTATACTTTATTCAGAAAGGACAGGGTAGGAAGAAGGGGAGTAGGAGTGGCACTATATGTAAAAAAATACTATTAAAGCTTTGGAATTACAGAGCTTAAAAGGGAGAGAAGAAGGCATTGTGGGTTAAACTAGGGGGGCAAGAGACCTGTGAAACTTTTTTAATAGGTGTTAATGCCAGGTGGAAGGTCAAAAGGCCATTTTGAAAGACTCCTTCTATCCAAGCAAGGACTGTTAATCACCCAAGAAGTTGGTCACAGCTTACCTCAGAAGCACGGGAAAGGGCTATTTCCCTCCTTCCCTCCCCAACACCCACCCACCCCTGGGATAATCGTAGCTTTATAGGTACTTACATATCTTAAAGGAAAGGAGGTGCTCTCAGGTGCAGCTCGTTATCCAATCAGTCATACACTAAGGACCTGAGATTAATTAAGCTTCAGATGAACAAGGTATATTAAACGTATTAGGTACAATTTTATTAGTATAAGTATCCATTGCAACCCTTAGAAAGTAAGGAACTTAAAGATCTAAACATAAGCTTAAAACTAAGATGCAGACAGTAGTCCAGCAGCAAGATGGGGGCTTTCCAGTCTATTGCATTGAGTGTCACATGTATGATTTTCTCCCAGCTGGTGAAAGGTCTTACGTGTGCACTAGGTGCAAGGAGCTCTTTGATCTCAGGGAACAAGTCCGTTCTCTAGAGGCTAGAGTAGCAGACTTGGAAGACATAAGAAAGACAGAGAGGTACATAGACGAGACCTACAGGGATATAGTCCTGAAGTCCCACCTCCAATCTGGTAGCATCCCTGTTGCCATGGAGGAGAGAGATCACGTGACAGGAAGTGATCCTGTAACTAGGACCTGTCCTCCAGGTGATGTAAAACCCTCTCCCACCAAGGAAGTTTCTCCAGGGCCATGTGCCCATGAGGGAAGGGTTAGGACAGCCGTTATAGTTGGTAATTCGATCATTAGGCATGTAAATAGCTGGGTGGCTGGTGGACGTGAGGATCGCCTGGTAACATGCCTGCCTGGTGCGAAGGTAACGGACCTCACGCGCCACCTAGATAAGGTCTTAGATAGTGCTGAGGAGGAGTATGCTGTCTTGGTACATGTTGGTACCAATGACATAGGAAAATGTGGTAGGGAGGTTCTGGAGGCTAAATTTAGGCTTTTAGGTAGGAAGCTGCAAACCAGAACTTCCAGGGTAGTGTTCTCAGAAATGCTTCCCGTTCCACGTGCAGGACCCAAAAGGCAGTCAGAGCTCCGGAGTCTCAATGCGTGGATGAGACAATGGTGCAAGGATGAGGGTTTTGGATTTGGACTGGGGAACATTCTGGGGAAAGGAGGGGCTCTTCCGAAGGGATGGGCTTCACCTTAACCGGGATGGAACCAGGCTGCTGGCATTAACCTTTAAAAAGGAGACAGAGCAGCTTTTAAACTAGATAATAGGGGAAAACCGACAGTCGCACAAGAGCACATGGTTCAGAAGAATCTATCCTTGAAGGATACTACCAAAAGCAGAGAGGTTCCAAAAAAAAGTAAAGTAATTATAATTATAATTTGAATTAACCTAAGGGGTCTAAGTCCAGAACATATTTATGTACTCCTGCTCGTTTATGTATAATGTATATATGTATATATGTAATTAGTACTCATATACTTAACAAACCCCTCGTGTGATGTGCCTACCCTCCTGATCAACCTGTACACACCCAAATTTTACTGTACTGATTGACAGTCCTCCTAATGTTCTCCTTGTGTAATCAGACCGCTGCTGATCGCTGGAAGTAGCGGTATATAAATGTTTGCTAAATAAATAAAATAAATAAATAATAAAGTAGCCCAAATGACTTCGAGTATGGAGTAGACAGAGCTTAAAGATCTCAAATTGCCCATGCATACCAATAGCCAAATTAATATGAATAAAATACAGTCTCTAAAATGCTTGTATGCAAATGCTAGAAGTCTAAAAAATAAGATGGGAGAGTTAGAATATATAGCACTAAATGAGAGGTTAGATATGATTGGAATATCAGAGACATGGTGGAAGGTGGACAACTAGTGGGACACTGTGATACCTGGGTACAAACAATATCGTAATGACAGAGCTGATCAAATTAGTGGAGGAGTTGCGCTCTTTGTTAGAGAGGGAATTGAGTCAGAAAGGATTAAAGTTTTGTAGGAAACAAAATTTGCTGTAGAATCTCTATGGATTGAAATTCCATGAAAAAGGGGAAGGCGATGGCAGTGGGGGTGTACTATCGACCGCCTGGCCAGAATGAACAAATGGATGATGAAATGCTCAAAGAAATCAAGGAAGATAACAAAAGTTACAGCACAGTAATAATAATGGGTGATTTCAGTTACCCCAGTATCGACTGGGTCAGTGTCACGGAAGGACATGCTAGGGAGATAAAGTTCCTAGATGAAATAAATGACTGCTTCTTGGAGCAGCTGGTTCATGAACCGACCAGAGGGGAAGCCATATTGGACCTAGTCCTTAGTGGAACACCAGATCTGGTGCAAGAGATAAGGGTGTTAGGACCACTTGGCAATAGTGATCATAGCATGATCGTGTTTGATTTAAATAGTGGAGAAGAGATAGTAAGGAAATCCACAGAACTACCTTTTAACTTTTGAAAGGGAGACTATGATAAAATGAGGAAAACAGTTAAGAAAAAACTAAAAGGAGCAGTTGCAAAGGTTGAAGACTTACATCAATCTTGGGTGCTGTTGAAAAATACTATCTTGGAAGCCCAGACCAGCTGTATTCCACGCTTTAAGAAAAGTTGAAGGAAGTCCAAAAAACTGCCATCATGGTTTAAAGGTGAAGTCAGAGAGGCTGTTATTGCCAAAAAAGCATCTTTCAGGAAATGGAAAAAAAGAGCCAAACGACGAAACATGGAAACAGCACAAGCACTGGCAAGTTAAATGCAAGGCATTGATAAGGCAGGCAAAGAGAGAATTTGAGATGAAACTTGCTGCGGAAGCAAAAATGCGTAATAAAGACTTTTTCAAGTACATTCGTAGCAAAAAACCTGTGAGAGAGTCAGTTGGTCCATTAGATGATAGAGGAGTTAAAGGGGCACTAAGAGGCGACAAGGAGACAGCAGAGAGACTGAATAAATTCTTTGCTTCGGTCTTTACTGAGGAAGATGTAGGGATGTTACCCATGACTGAAGTAGTATTTAAAGGTGCGGAAGAATTGAAGGAAATATCGATACATCGGGAAGATGTATTACAACTATTAGATAAACTGAAGATCAGCAAATCACCTGGGCCGGATGATATACATCCAAGGGTGTTGAAAGAACTGAAATGTGAGATTGCAGACCTGCTATTAGTAATCTGTGAACTATCATTAAAATCATCTGTAATACCTGAAGATGGCAAACATAACACCAATTTTTAAAAAGGGTTACAGGGGTTATCCGGGAAACTACAGACCAGTGAGCCTAACGTCAGTACCGGAAAAACGGTAGAAACCATCATAAAGAACAAAATTGCTGAACATGTAGATAGTCATTGCTTAATGGGAGACAGCCAACATGGCTTTAGACAAGGAAGATGTTGTCTTACTAATCTGTTATGTTTTTGAAGGTGTGAATAAACAGGTAGACAAAGGTGAGTCGGTTGATATAGTGTATGTGGACTTTCAGAAAACCTTTGACAAGGTCCCTCATCAGAGACTTTTGGCAAAACTAAAGAGTCATGGCATAGGAGGCAGTGTACTATTGTGGATCAGGAACTGATTAAAAGATAGAAAGCAAGAAGGTAGGGCTAAATGACCAATTTTGCCAATGGAGAAAGGTGAATAGTGGTGTACCTCAGGGATCTGTGCTGGGTCCGCTAATTTTTGACATATTTATAAATGACCTGGAAAAGGGAATAACGAGTGCGGTTATCAAATCTGCAGATGACACAAAACTATTTAAAGTTGTTAAAACCCAAGAGGATAGTGGAAAATTGCAAGAGGATCTTGATAAATTGGAAGACTGAGCATCAAAATGGAAGATGAAATTTAATGTGGACAAGTACAAAGTTATGCACCTACGGTAGAACACCTAAACTAAGGTTACACGATGCAAGGTTTATGTTTATGTTTATGTTTATGCAATTTCTTGATATACCGCCCAGGCTGAAGGGCATCAGAGCGGTTTACAATCACTATAAGCAGGTACTACTACTACTACTAAGCATTTATAAAGCGCTACCAGGAGCACGCAGCGCTGTACAATGAAAACACAAACCACCACCCAGGAAAAAGATTTAGGCGTCATTGTGGATAACATGTTAAAACCCTCGGCCCAGTGTGCAGCGGTGGCCAAGATAGCAAATAGAATGCTAAGTATCATAAGGAAAGGAATGTAAAATAAAACAAAGGATATTATAATGCCTCTATATCGTTCCATGGTGAGACCGCACCTTGAATACTGTGTGCAATTCTGGTCGCCATATCTTAAAAAGGATATAACGTTATTAGAAAAGGTTCAGAGAAGAGCCACCAAAATGGTAAAGGGGATGGAAGGATACTCCTAAGAAGAAAGGCTAAAAATGTTAGGGCTCTTTAACCTGGAAAAGAGATGGCTGAGGGGAGATATGACAGAAGTCTATAAATTAATGAACGGAGTGGAACAGGTAAACGTAGATCGATTCTTTATGTTATCAGAATTTAGAAAGACTAGGGGACATGCAGTGAAGCTACAGGATAAAATAAGACTAATAAAAGAAAATATTTTTTCACTCAACGTGTAATGAAACTCTGGAATTTGTTAGCGGAGGATGTAGTAAAGGCTGTTAGTGTAGCTGGGTTTAAAAAAGGTTTGGACAAGTTCCTGGAGGAAAGGGTCCATAAACCATTATTAAGAAGGGACCCAGGATATCAATGTTTGACCCAATACAAGCATTGTGGAACCTGTGTCCTTTTGGGGAAACTGCTAGGTACGTATGACCTAGATTGGTCACTGTTGGAAACAGGATATTGGGCTTGATGGACCTTGCTCTGACCCAGTACAATCTTATGTTCTTATGTAAACTAAAAAGAGGGAAAGAGAAATCTATTTGCATTGGCGTGATATACAGACCTCCCTCACAAGAGGAAGAGGTGGACAGAGTGTTAATTGAAGACATACGTAGAATTGCTAGGAAAGGGGAAGTGCTACTGATAGGGGATTTCAATATGCTAGATGTTGATTGGCACATTCTTTCTTCAGTATCATCTAGAAATAAAGAGATCCTAGATTCTCTACAGGGAGAACTATTCAGGCAATTGGTAACAGACCCCACACAAGGGCCATACTGCACTTGGTGCTTACCAATGGTGAAAGTGTTTCTGATGTTATAGTGGGAGATCATTTTGCATCCAGTGATCACCAGATGGTGTGGTTCAGTATTAGGACTAGGGCTGTTAGAATCCATTCAAAGGTGAGGGTCTAAGACTTTAGGAAGACTAACTTTGCCAAGATGGGCCAATACCTCAAGGAGTCGTTAGCGGGATGGGAACAGCTGGGGGATGTAGGAAAACAGTGGGCAAAACTGAAAGGGGATATTTTAAGGGTAACCAACCTCTTTGTTAAAATGGTAAATAAAGGTAAAGGTTAAAGTAAAAGGAGACCGCTATGGCTTTTGAAAGTAGCAGCTGAAAAGGTGAAGAAAAAGAGGGAGGCCTTCATGAAATACAAGAGATCACAGAGAGAGGAAGAAAGGAATCTATATTTGGAAAAACTTAAAGAAGCTAGCAAAGTAGTCAGGAAAGCAAAGATTCAAAAAGAGGAGGAAATAGCCAATGCAATAAAATGGGGGGATAAGACATTTTCAGATATGTCAGTGAGAAGAGGAAGGGCAAAAGTGGGATTGTCAGACTCAAGGGTGAAGGGGAGGAATATGTAGAAGCTGATGAGGATAAAGCGGAACTGCTTAACAAATATTTCTGCTCTGTGTTCACAGATGAAAAACCAGGAGCAGGACCTCAGAAAACACCCACAAACAGGAACAGAAGTGAGGAGCATCCTGAACAATTTTCAGAAGACTGTGTTCGTGAGAAACTAGCCCAACTTAAAGTAGACAAAGCGATGGGACCGGATGGGATACACCATAGAATATTGAGGGAACTTGGGGATGTACTAGCAGCTCCACTGACTGACCTTTTCAATGCCTCGTTAGAGTCAGGAGTGGTGCCAAAGGACTGGAGAGAGGGTAATGTGGTGCCTTTACACAAAAGTGGAAGTAAGGATGTGGTTGAAAACTACAGGCCGGTAAAGTTTAACTTCGGTGGTGAGTAAATTATTGGAAACGCTGCTGAAAGAGAAAATAGTGAAGTTTCTGGAGTCCAGCGGATTACAGGATCCGAGGCACCATGGATTCACCAGAGGCAGGTCTTGTCAGACAAATCTGATTGATTTCTTTGACTGGGTGATCAGGGAGTTGGACCGAGGGAGAGCCCTAGATGTGGTGTATTTAGATTTCAGTAAAGCCTTTGACACTGTTCCTCACAGGCGACTTATAAACAAACTGAGCACCCTAGGGATGGACCCCAAAGTTGCTGCTTGGGTTAGAAATTGGTTGGATGGGAGGCGACAAAGAGTACAGGTAAATGGAGCTCACTCTGAGGAGAAGGAGGTTACCAGTGGTGTGCCCCTGGGATCTGTCCTTGGTCCGATTCTTTTTAACATCTTTGTTAGTAATATAGCGGAAGGGCTGTCGGGTAAGGTTTGGCTCTTTGCAGATGATACCAAAATCTGCAATAGAGTAGACACCCAGGAAGGTGTAGATAACACGAGGAGGGATCTAGTTAAGCTTGGCAAATGGAGTAGAATTTGGTAGCTGGGATTTAAAGAATGAAAGGTCATGCAGTAAGGCTGCAGCAATCCAAGGGAGCAATATAGCATAGGGGGTGAAGTACTTTTGTCCACTAAAGAAGAGCAGGACCTAGGCGTGGTTGTGTCTGATGATCTTAAAGTAGCTAAACAGTTAGAAAAGGCGACGGCAAAAGCTAGAAGGATGCTTGGGTGCATACGGAGAGGAATGGCTAGCAGAAAAAAGGAGGTGATAGTGCCTCTGTATAAGTCTTATACAGACCTCATTTGGAATATAGTGTGCAATTCTGAAGACCGCACCTTCAAAAGCATATAAACAGGATGGAGTCAGTACAGAGGGTGGCTACTAAAATGGTTAGTGGTCTTCATTATAAAGCATATGAGGACAGACTAAAGGATCTTAATGTGTACACCTTAGAGGAAAGGCGGGATAGAGGTGATATGATTGAGATGTTTAAATACCTCCGTGGCATAAATGTACAGGGGTTGAGCCTCTTTCAATTGAAAGCAAGTTCTACTACGAGGGGACATGGGATGAGGGTGAAGGGGGATAGATTCAGGAGTGATATGCGGAAATATTTCTTTATGGAAAGAGTGGTGGATCCGTGGAATAGTCTCCCAGTAGAGGTGATAGAGATGAGGACAGTATCTGTATTCAAAAAAGCATGGGATAAACACAGAAGATCTCTAAAGGAAAAAAGGTGACTGTTGTAGTTGTTGATATGGAAGGACAGACTAGATAGGCCATGTAGTCTTTTTCTGTTGTCATGTTTCTATGTTTCTAAGGCAGACATGCAGGAACAGTGTAGTGCTCACAAAAACTTTCCTATTGAATGCTGGGGAGCGCTACCGACAATACCCATACGTGAAGACTATATTCCTGCTTGTTTCTGGAGGTTATTGGGTCCTATGTTTATTTGGCTTATTTGTCAAACAATAATCCCACATAGCCAAGAGAAAGTTGGTACCAGTTTGCAAGTACACGTCAAGAAATAATTTGTTATTGTGGTATGCTGTCCACTTACCAATTGCTGGTTTGTTTTTGACCTGAAGCAGGGTTTTTCAGAGTTTCAGAACTAAATCCCGAAACGCGAGCCGCGTCGTCTACTGAGAATCTCGGCATTCTGGTGCTTTACAGCTAAGTGATGGACTTTTTGTTCATTTTTAAATTAAATAATAAAATGGAGCAGTCTCGGCTGTGTCTTTGACAAACTGGTTCTGGACACTGGGTAGACTCACTCCGACAAAAAATCTTTTTAGGCGTTTGGTAGAATTTTCTTTTGGGTCAATTGGATATTTCCTTGGTGGTGTTCCCTTTCTAATCCAATTGGGGTTCGTTTTCATTCACATTTGGACCTCAATGCCACAGCAATGGCATCGAATATCTGGGTTGGATGCCGAGTGGAGCTACCCACAGAACCTAAGCGGGTAGTGGAGATATTGGACCGCTACCCGGTCAGCATCCACGGCTAGAACCAGGCAAGCCAAAAGCTCACCTAGTTTTAGGTGAGGATCACTAACCAGGTAGTGATCCAATATCGCCGCTAGCCAGTTACCAGCCATCTCTGCCCCCACTCCACCCCCAACACGCCCTCATGCTAACCGGATAGCATCAGGGCGTGTAGGGGACATAGACAGGGATATTCAAAGGCATTAACCGTGTAGGTGCCGCTGAATATTCCCGTTTAAGGCATTTACATGGTTTAATGGGCTGTAAACTGTGTAAATGCCTTTCGAATATCGGGCCCTTAAAGTCTGCCAATCTTATATCATTGTAAGCAGAATTCAATTTAGACACCAAAAATCTATTTATAATATAAACATACCATCTCTTCATTAAAGATGGGAGGAGAAAACACAACTGGTTTGAGAATTTGTACACTTCTTATTAATCATTTGAATCATATTTTTCTGATTTGAGATTTCAGTTATCAAAATCGTGCCCCTCTGGTAATATCTCAATAACAGGTAAGATTTACCACTACAATTTCACACTCATCCCACATTTTTTGTACATGTATATATTAAATAAGCATACACTTTGAATACTTTAATATTTTGTATAGAATTACTGCTTGATGGTTTAAAGTTAAGATTCTTACCTTTAGCAAGCATCCCAGGCTTCTCGCTTTTCTAAAGTAAATTGAAAAAGATAAAACATATTTACTTTTGCCACTTAAGTCCATTAGATAATTGCAAATACCCTTTACTGCACATTAACCTAAAAGGAGTACAACAAAGTTCACCAGTCACACAACTGGGTGATGTCATCTTAACCTCATTGAACTAGACATCTTACTCCAGATCTTTCTAGGAGATTCTTCAGTAGCATTGGGCATTTAGAGCAGTTTCCACTCAGCCACATTACAGTAGCATGTCTTCAATCTGTCATTAAGCTAATAAGTTCAATTCAAGAAGGGGAGGCGGGTGGATTCCTGTGAATGGTGAACTGAAGCCCTAAGAGAACATCTATTGTTGATAAGTAACTTTCGTTTTCTCCATGGACAAGCAATTCACCCACACAAACTCTGTAGCCAAGGGCTGTCCACACAATAAAAAGGGTAAAGAAGAAACAAATGGAAATTACACTAACCTGGTAATTGTAGTTCCTGGAGGGTCCAGTTTAGTCCTCCAACATCGGGTAGTGCCCCTCCTCCTGCAGCCGGGAGACTGGACCAATCAAATCTTCTGTAGTATATGCAGCCGGAGCTCCCAGAAGTCCCCAGTGTACTAGTAACAAAGCATACTTAACGAAGCAACACATTAGATTAATATACAAAATGACCTAATTAAAGAACAATTTGTTCCCCCCAAGGAATATCCAACCCCCTCCCCAAACGAGGAAGTCAGAACACTGCATTGCGCCGGCACCGACACCTCAGGAATCAAAACACCGCTCCCCACCAGAAGTTCAGGAGCTGCCTGAACCCCCGAGACAGGGAAGAGCCTCTGCAAAAAACGCGGCTGCCACAGAGGGACCGAACGGCAAGAGGAACCGTCTTAATATCAACCGTTCGGAAAGGCGCGCCGCACCACATTAGCAGATAGTCGGGAGGGAAGGAGGACTAAACTGGACCCTCCAGGAACTACAATTACCAGGTTAGTGTAATTTCCATTTCCTGTTCGGTAATCCAGTTTAGTCCTCCAACATCGGGATGTAACAGAGCAGTTAAGACCGGGCGGGACCTTGCCATCCGGCACGCAGAACCGCCGAACCAAAACAGGAATCCCGAGCCGCTGACACATCTAAGCGATAGTGTCTACTGAAAGCATGCAGAGACGACCAAGTGGCCGCCCTACAGATATCTGCCGGCGGAACCAGGCTATACTCCGCCCAAGAGGTCGCCTGAGCCCTAGTGGAATGAGCCCTCAGACCCTCTGGAACAGACCGCTGTTGCAACAGATACGCGGACGCGATCGCCTCTTTGAGCCATCTAGCACTGGAGGCTTTAGCTGCCGCTTCCCCTTTACGCGCACCCCCGAAGAGCACGAAAAGCCGGTCAGATTTCCGAAAAGACTCGGTAACCTTTAAATAACGATGGAGCGTACGACCCACATCGAGCCGGAGAAGACCTTTGTCCGTTGACCCGACAGATTGCGAAGAAGAAAGCACTGGAAGAAACACTGCCTGATTCATGTGAAAGGGAGACACCACCTTTGGCAGAAAGGAAGGAACCGGACGGAGAACGATCCGATCCGCGGAAAAAGACAAGAAAGGCTCTCGACAGGACAATGCATGCAGATCTGAAATGCGCCTTGCCGAACAGATGGCTACAAGAAAAACCGCCTTCAGCGTGAGATCTTTCAGAGACGCCCTGCGCAGGGGCTCAAAAGGTTCACGAACCAGGGCCCTCAGAACTAAATTCAAGTCCCAAGGAGGAACGAAAACTCTGTGGGAAGGCCGCAAATGAAAAACAGCCGTAAGGAATCGGCGTACATCCGGATGAGCCCCGAGCAGACGACCCAAAACCTTGCCGCGGTAACACGAGATAGCCGCCAGCTGGACTTTCAGGGAACTAGCCGCAAGGCCCTTATCGAAACCATCCTGAAGAAAACTTAAAACGACGGGCACGGAAACCGTCGCCGCCCGGACTCCCCGCCGGGAGCACCAGTCTTCAAAAATCCTCCAAATCCGAACGTAAGTAAGAGAAGTGGACGTTTTCCTCGCCCGCAGAAGGGTAGAAATCACCGCGGGGGAGTAGCCCTTCCTTTTCAGCCGAGCCCTCTCAATGGCCAAACCGTAAGCGAGAATCGATCCACTTGGGGCATCCGCAAGGGACCCTGAAGAAGAAGATCCGGTAGAGCGGGCAGGAGCCAAGGAACGCCGTCGCGCAACCGGACCAGATCGGCATACCAGGGCCTCCGGGGCCAATCCGGGGCCACCAGTAACACGCGACCCCGGTGGCTCTCGATACGTTGTACGACCCGGCCGATCAGAGCCCACGGAGGAAAGACATAAAGAAGACCGGACGTGGGCCACGGCTGAATGAGAGCGTCGAGCCCCTCGGACATGCGCTCCCTTCGCCTGCTGAAGAAGCGCCCTGTCTTGGCTGATTGAAAGGTCGCCATGAGATCCATGATGGGTGGACCCCACCGCCGGACGATTTGTGCGTAAACCTGTGGGTTTAGCTCCTATTCTCCGGGGTCCACCCGCACTGTGCTGAGAAAATCGGCCTGGACATTGTCTACGCCCGCAATGTGAGCCGCCGAGATCGCTGGAAGGCGAGTTTGCACCCAGTTGAACAAGGCCGCCGCTTCTGCCTCCAGGGCCATGCTGCCGGTACCCCCTTGGCGATTGATGTAAGCTACAGTGGACGCATTGTCCGACAGGACTCTCACCGGCCGTCCGAGAACCAGGGTCTCCAGGTCCACCAGGGCTAGCCGGACTGCCCGCAATTCGAGACGGTTGATCGACCAAGAGGCCTCCAGGGGAGACCATTCCCCCTGAGCAAAGCGGAACTCGCAGTGAGCCCCCAGCCGGTTAAGCTCGCATCCGTCGTGAACGGAACCCACAGAGGAGGCTCCAAGGGAATCCCTCGCGACAGGTTCTCGGCGGAGAGCCACCACCGGAGGGATCGGCGAACCGTCTTTGGGCAAGGCAATCTCTTGTTCAACGAGTCGAACTGGTTGGACCAACGTCGCAGAAGAGCACTCTGCAGCGGACGCATGTGGAAGCGCGCCCAAGGCACCACCTCCAAGGTCGCCGCCATCGTGCCGAGGAGCCGCAGGTACCACCACGCCGACGGAGCTGGCATCCCCCGGAAGAGACGGACCAGAGCCCGTAACGCCAGCACGCGTCGCTCCGGAAGGCACACCAAGCCCCTTGCTGTGTCGAAGCGGACTCCCAGATACTCGAGATCCTGTGTCGGAGACAGACAACTCTTGCATTCGTTCACCACCCATCCGAGGGACCGAAGGAGATCCACCACCCTGCTCGTGACTTGCACACACTCCCGACTGGACTTCGCTCGAATCAACCAGTCGTCGAGATATGGATGGACCAGGATGCCCTCCTTGCGCAACGCCGCCGCGACTACAACCATTACCTTTGTAAAGGTGCGGGGAGCCGTGGCGAGTCCGAACGGCATGGCCCAGAATTGAAAATGGCCCCACGGGAGCGCAAAGCGGAGAAACCGTTGATGGGAGGGCCGGATGGGAATGTGTAAATAGGCCTCTGTAAGATCGAGGGATGTCAAAAATTCCCCTTGACGCACCGCTACGATGACTGACCGCAGGGTCTCCATGCGAAAGTGCGGTACTCTGAGAGCGCGATTCACGCCTTTGAGATCCCAGATCGGACGAAGGGAACCGCCCTTTTTGGGAACCACAAAATAGATGGAGTAGCGACCTGCGCCTCTTTCCAAAGGCGGGACCGGAACCACGGCCCCCAGAGAGAGAAGCCGATCCAGGGTCACGCGGATGTCCCGCGCCTTTTGAGCTCCCTTGCTGGGAGACAGAACAAACGAATCCGGAAGTGGGTGCGCAAACTCTAGGGCATAACCTTCTTCTATAATCTGCAGCACCCACCGATCTGACGTAATTTGGGCCCAAGAAGGAAGAAAGTCGCGCAAACGACCCCCGATGACCGGGTCTTCCTCTAGAGCCCGCCTCGTTTCATTGTGGCTTGCGATTAAAGGAAGAGGCCGAGGAAGAGGCAGCTCCGGAGAAGCCCTTCCCGCTCCTCTGAAACCACGAAACCCTTGATGACGGGTTCCAAAACGGCCGCGCTGCGAAGTCCACAGCCGGGAAGAACGAAATCTGCGCGCATCCCGAAACTGGCCGCGCGCTGAGGTGGACGACCTATTAAGCTTAGGCTTATCCTCTGGAAGCCGACCACCCTTCGACTCACCGAGATCCTTCACCAACTTATCCAGAGCCTCACCAAATAACAACCTGCCCTTAAAGGGTAGTTTACTGAGGCGAGACTTGGAAGAACTGTCGGCCGCCCAATTGCGCAACCAGATGGACCGTCGTGCCGCTACCATGGAGGCCATGCTATTAGCTAGGGAGCGTATTAAATCATAACACAGATCCGCCAAGTAGGCCGATCCCGACTCCACGCGGGTAACGTCCAACAGCCCCTGTTGGTCCATACCGGACCCCGAGCGCAGGTGCTGCGACCATCGCAAACAAGCTCGAGCTACCCACGCCCCACATATAGAAGCTTGTAACGATAAGGCGTTGGTCTCGAAGGCTTGCTTCAACAAATTATCAACCTTTTTGTCCTGAACATCCCTCAGGGCCGCGGCCCCTTCAACCGGGATGGTGGTTTTCTTAGTCACTGCCGAAACGGCAGCATCCACCCGTGGAGACTTAAACAAGTCCCTGTCCTTGTCGGCAAGGGGGTAAAGACGATTCATGGTCCGAATCCCTTTCAAAGCGGATTCCGGTTGCTCCCATTCCGCATGGATCATCTGCTCAACTACTCGGTGCACAGGAAAAACTACCTGGGCATCCCTGACCGCCTGAATGAGAGGATCCTCGAGACCCTCCTCCTCCAGCGGCCGCACCGCAAAGAGGTTAAGTGCTTGGAGAGACTCCGTGACCAAAGGTACCAGCTCGTCCCTTCGAAACACCCGAATGATGCGAGCCTGATCTTCCGGTTCTGGAAGCTCTCCGTCTTCTATTTCCTCCGCCTCAATATCCGGATCCCCCTCAGCCTCGGAATCCGGGAGGCAAAGGGCGTCCTGATCCTGGTCCCCCAACCTGGGCCGCTTGACAGCGGGTTGGGAAGACCGCTGAACCCCCCCTGCGGAAGCTGGGGGGAGAGAGGCGGGCCAAGCCTCCGGCAAATGACCAGACCGGCTTAAGCGGAAGGCCTGATGCATGAGAAGAACAAAATCCGGGGAAAAGTCTATAGGCGACGCCACCATAGCCGCCTGCTGGAGCTCAGGGACCGACGTATTAGACGCCGGGCCCAGACCAGAAGGAAGGATGCTCGGTGAAGGGACACTGTCCCCCGAAAGAGAAGGGTCCCCGGGCACATGCTGTTCCTTAATTTCAATAGGCAGCTCCAGTTCTGAAGAAACTGCAGCACAGCTCTTACAGATTCCAGAGTCAGTCATTGTACCTCTGCGGGAGACACAAATTACACACTGAGGTTTGGCAGCCATGCCAAGGCCACCTGCCCTCAGGGAAAAATAAGGCAACAGGAACAGGGAAGCCCACACCAAGGGGACTAACCTTATTCAATTCAGCACAGTATTAAATTTAAAACCTTTTTTTTTTTTTTTTTTTTTTTTACAGTAAACAAAATACTCCCCAGAATCCTAGGGGTGCCCTGAGCAAAATCGCCAGCAAAAGAAACCCCAAAAACACCAGGGGAACCAGTGCGCAAGTGTTAAAAAGTGCCCTTAAAAAGCACACTTTAGAAATCCAAAATGGCCGCCGCACTTTTTCACCCGCGGTAAAAAACGGCGCGAAAATACAAAGGTACCCAAATAATATGGAAAAGAAAGAAAACGACCCTCTAATAAACGGCAAGCGAAAAAAGGCAGGAAAAAGTGCAATTTGGAAGCCAGGGGAGCCGACAGAGCCTCTGCCCAAGCAAAGAACAGAGAGCTGAAAGCTTAAAACAAGGAAAATTCCTACCAGCTCTGGGAACAGCAAGGAACTCAGCCCACTTCTCCAAGTGACAGGCAATGTTGCAGCCGGTATGGCTCTTCCCCGAACAGCCTTGGGGAGAGCTCAACCCAGGCTTCAGAGATTCCCAGGCAGGTAGGCAGGAGCCCAAGGCAGGTCTGGCTTTCCCCAGAAAGTCCCCTGTGTCTTTTTTTTTTTTTTTTTTTAAAGATACAGCTACCTAGCAAAGGAAATAGAACATAAAGGACCAGAAATAAACCCCAAAAGAACTAACTAACTAGTGTTGCTCCTTCAAGTGTCACTTAGCGTGCCCAGCAGGGGCACAGAAGTCCTCCAGCTGCAGGGAGACTGGACACACTGGGGACTTCTGGGAGCTCCGGCTGCATATATACTACAGAAGATTTGATTGGTCCAGTCTCCCGGCTGCAGGAGGAGGGGCACTACCCGATGTTGGAGGACTAAACTGGATTACCGAACAGGAACTACCAATCAGCTAGACAGGTTAAATATTTTTGGATAGCTACAACTTTCACTTTTTTAAAGGAGAACAATCCTAAATAAAATTGGTCCTGGGGGAATGGATTGGAGCTGAGCTCAAACCCTCTGAAAAACAAGTTGCTCAAACTTGTTGTATCAAGGGCCATTGCCCAAGTAATATGGGATATATAGGGTACAATGAATCTCCATGTTGCAGCCATAAATATCTCATCAAAAGACATCAATCTACCATGGGCCACAAACATAGTCATGATTCAGACACTATAGACAGTATCTGAATTCAAAAAAGCATGGGACAAACACGGAGGATCTCTAAAGAAAAAAAGGGGACTGTTGTAGTTGTTGATATGGAAGGACAGACTAGATAGGCCATGTGGTCTTTTTCTGTCATCATTTTTCTCTGTTTCTCTGTTTCTATGATTCCGTCCGGCACGTAGATCCCCTCTGTACATCCGGTCTGAGCCGGACGTACAGAGGGAATTGTGATTCTGATCCCGTGGAGTATGTCAAGCCCCGCAGGATCAGAATTGCAAACAGTCATGTACGTGCAGGCCGGGACTGTGATTCAATCCAGGCTGCAAGTACATGAAAAGCCCGGCTAACTCAGTCAGGGCTTTTAAATGGAGCCGCAGTGCCATGGCGTCCGGTTGCCATGGCACCGTGGCCCCATTTAAAAGCCATGATGCTGGCTGCTGGCAAAAACTGCTTATTTCCCGCAGTCCAACACCCAATCTGGCCTCCTATGACCAGGGTCGGGCTGCGGGGAATGTTCCCTGTCCCCCTCTGCCCCATCCGCGCCCCGGGCACACACTTTAAAAACGTCCCCGCACATGTTGCTGGCCCTGGATGTACAGGGCCGACATTAGAATCGGCCCTCTATGTCTAGGGCCGGCGACCGCCCACCACCTGCCAGACTCTGCCCCCGAGTCACCCCTTCCCTACCCCCGTCTAACTTCCCTGCACAATCGGTGGAGAAGTTAGTCGCAGCCGGGAGAAGGCACGAATATTCATGGCACAAATAACCCCGTATGGATTTTATAAAATTGCCCCGTAAGGATTTTATAAAATTGCCCCAGGGGTTACAAGTGTAGAGGTAGATGATAAGGCGGGACACACTTTTATATGACCTGTGTGTAGGCATGGCCTGGGGCAGAGTATGAGTGGAACGCAGGCAAAGTCAGGACTGATGCATATTTTATAAACTGTACATGCTTTACAAGTTTAATTTTTAATTTAATTAAACAGTTTCTTATATACCGCACCTTCCAGAGATCAGGTGCGGTTTACATAGAACAACAATGTAACAGGTCAACATCTGTTAATACAGGGAACAATTTGAAACAACTTATATTACATTACATAGAACAGCTTTAAACCATAACATCTTAAATTACATTACTTGAAACAATATGAACTGTTTACGTGGAACAGAGAGAAAACTATATACAGCTGTAAGTGAAACATGGTTGAGTCGTAATATATAAGCATTTGTGTTTCAGATCCTATGTCAAGACCGAATTGACTTAAGAGGACTGGCCTTGTATTATCCATTTTCTTGTTGGGTAGGTGTGTTTGATAGATGTCCGTAGTGTGAGGTGAACAGGTGTGTTTTAAGTTTTTTGCGGAATTCGATGATCTCTGAGAGAGATCTAATTTCGTCTGGAAGGGCATTCCATAGAATGGGGGCTGCATGTGAGAATGCTTTATTGTTTGTTGTCTTTCTGGCTTTTATAAATTCCTTTGGAGTCTTTAGTTTGTTTGTGTGATCTTTCCTGTGTTGGGATTTGGCAGGTTCTTTAGTGATTAGGTTGAACAGAGTAGGTGGAGCCATGTTGTTTAGAGTTTTGAATGTAGTTATTAGGGATTTATATATTATTCTGCTTTGTATCGGTAGCCAGTGTAAGTACGCCAGGATCGGTGTGATGTGTTGAAATGGGGGGACCTTCATAATGGTTCTAGCCGCAGCATTTTGTGCAATTTGGAGTCTTTTCAAGTTTTGTTTTGTTGTGCCTAGTAGTATTAGGTTTGCAAAGTCAAAATGGGGAGTAATTATGGCTTGTATTATGCGCTGAAAGTCCTGTAAGTGCGTTAGTGGGCGAAGTTGCTTCAGGACTTTAAGTTTGAAGTATACTTTCTTGGTTGTGTTTCTTATATGTGTTTCCATGTTAAGATGTGTATCAAGTATTACACCTAGATATCGTACCTCATTTTTTAGTTTGATTTCTTGGTTTTGTAGAGTAATGTGTGTGGGAGGTGAGTATGAGAGGTTTTTTGTTACAATAAGGGCTTCTGTTTTTGCATGATTGATGTAGAGGTTATTTTCATTTAGCCATGTAGAGAGTTCGTTAAAACACTCTGTGAGCAATTGGAGTGGTATGTTGGGGATTGTAAATGGGATGTACATCATTATGTCGTCTGCATATAAGTGGTAATATACCTTGAATTTTTTAAATATATTGCAGACATGCTTTATATAGATATTAAAAAGGAGTGCTGATAATGCCGATCCCTGAGGGAGACCTAGTTCCTGATTGTATGTCTCAGATGTCATGTGAGCATTTACCTACTCCCAAGCACACATAAATGTCCATGGCTTTAATCTAGCTGTCATCTTGGCCGGTTTACTCATAATATTTTATAAAAACTCATAAGTACCTATGTGTCTTTATAAAAAGGCTAGAAATAAGTACCTATTTGGCTTTTACATATAGTCGACCTGTTATAAACTGATCCCTCAACAACTTCGTAAAATGTATCCCTCTGTTACTGATGGGTCTTGGTATCAGTATGGACAGGTGGGAACTCAGCTCTATGTCTGCTGGGATTGTCCTATCATTCAGCTTTTCTGGAATATTTATCAAGCAATGTTTCAGGAGATTACAGAGGTGAATCTCCCAATGACTTCTAAGTATTCATATTACAAAGCATGCCTCCGATCTTGAAAGGGTTACATTGCATCTTTTAGTTTGCTGCATTGCAGCTGTTTTCTGCAAGATTGATAGGTCTTGGAATTCGACTCTGGTAGAAAGAATGGTAATCCATAAGAAATTATGGAATGTCTACTTTTTAAGTAGATTTTTGTCTATTCAACATGACAAATTGGAGAAATTCTTGTGTTAGCTGACTTTTGTGAAGAGTGTTTCCTCTGTGTGTGTGCTGTTGGGTCAATGATAACTTCTGGCGACCCAGCAGCTCCTGGGATTTCTTGGCAAGGTGTGACCGGAAGTAGACTGCCAGGCCTTTCTTCTGAGGTTACAAAGGGTAAAGTGACTTGCCCAAGGCCACACGGAGTGCCAGTGGGAGTCAAACCCTAGTCTCTTGATCATCAGGTCACTGATCTAACCACTAGGCTACTCCTCCACTCCAGTGTTTCCTGGTTTTCACACCTGATCTATTGGAAAGTGCGGTATATAAGTGTTTATTAAAATAAATAAACGATTCCTGCATTTTAAATGCTCTGGTGTGGGGGGGGGGGGAGAGGCTGAGGGCGGGAGAGGGGAGGTGTTCTGTGTTGCTTAACTTGTATGAAGGAATTATATTGTTGGGTTGCAATATTTGCATATGCATAAAAATTCTTGAAAAATAAAGTTAAAAAAAAAGAAAATTAACAGATTAGCTGCAAGCTATAAAAAAGAAAAAAAAAACTAAGGCAGGAAATAAAAGGAACAAAACCACAAATTTCTTGAGCTGGCTACTTTAACAGAAGCAATGTATTTGATGAAAACCACATAAAAAACTAGACTAAGGAATGTTGTGGGTGACTGGTTGCATAGGATCTGTGGCAGATGCCCAGTAGATCTGAAGAATCTTCTAGAAAGCTATGCAAGACAATGACCAGCTTGGGAGTGTCAGGATGACATCACCCAGTTGTTTAATGGATGGAACATTTTTCCTTGGAAAATACCCAATATTCCAACATTTCCATCAGGAGAGATTAAAAAAAAATCGGCAACATAACTCCTTTTATATCACCTTCCAAGGCAAAGTAAATATACAAGAGACAATATTTAAGTAGTTACAGAGAGCATATGATCACTGGCTAAAGTTAGCAAGCCATTTTATGAGAATTTGTCAATATCTGTAGCTGAAAATTTTCAGGTCAATGTTCAAACCCAGCAATTGTCAGTTTTAAACACTGACCATGGTGTTTAAAATACTTGTATATTCAGCACCACTCTACAAATATGCAGATGCACCAAATGTAGGTAGAAAGTGCTCACAAACAGCAGTTAAATGTATATCAGCGATATTCAGCCACTGTATAGGTAGGCAATTTAATTTAGGACAGACTTTTTGCATTCTTAAACTGCTTAGTTATATGGATAGCGGCTGAATATCACCGTATATGTATAAATAGGCAGAATGTCCTTGCTCCATCCCTGCAATAGCCAGATAGTGCCAGAGCATTTAAAGAGAATTTTTTTTGTGGCATTATCCATATTGTACTGCTGAAAATTCTTAGATAGGGATCTTAAACATTTAGCTGCAGCCACTAAATCATCTAAGACCCTTTCAATATTGACCCATATGTCTTAATAGATGATCAAAATTTCACTGCCTACATTATTATCTGCTGTTTAGTCGCCTTCAGTTTGGTAGAGAAATTTAGCTGCCACTGTATTTAATATTTAATATGGCTTATATTAAACTCCTCCTAAAAATTAATTGTGATCTGCTTTGTACTCAAACAAAATGGAGTAATTTTATAGAATATTGCTTGCGTCCCTTATTTTGAGACATAAAATCCTGAGATTATCTAGTATCCTATAATAGTTTTCAAACACTATCAATATATTTTTCATTGATACTTAATAATTTTTGATAATTTTTTGTTGGACCTTATATCTGAAAGCCGCTATAAATCAGCTGACATCATTTCACTACAGTCCTTTTATTATGCAAGCTACAAACACTGGTAAGTTTAATTTCTTATATTCCCTTTCTGAAATTGTTTGAAGACATCCATTATTCCCAAAATCATTTACACTTTCTTTCTGCCAACACCAATCCTTGTATGGTCCACACTGTTGTGTTTCAAAGCAAAAACCTCTGCATCAGGACAATAGTGTTGTACTCAAAACTTTACAATAAAATGTTCACTTAACTGGCAGGTAAATGCTCTATCCTGGAAAGTAGCACTCATTCAATTTTCCAATTCTTTCACTTATCCAGCTGCTACTCTGGCAATATTATTCTTGCGTAGGCAGTCCCGGCTTCTGTGCACAGACCCAGCTTTTATGCTATTACAGGGATAACCTCACTCCTCTTTTTAAATGGCCACGGCGTTTTTTCAAAGATCACACGTCAGCAAGACACTCCCTCTACACTACTCCAATCAAATCAACGTATACCAGTCAAGCTGATTATTCAAGCCTCCTGGCACTACTGTATTTATGTATATATCCGAGAACTATTCTAAATAATTGAGACACTGTTGACGATTACCCTCTCTCCAGTCCTCAGAGACCTCATCAATAATTCTCCACCGAAGATCCACAAAGGTATGTGTGCTTTCTGCTCGCAATGATCTACCAATGGTGCTCCAACTATCTTTCTACTTAATCGGGAACGATGTTCTCTTAAACGCTGAACTATTGTTCTAGATGTGCGTCCCACAAAACTTAATCGACAGAGACATTCTATGATATATACTATCCAAGAGGTTTTACAATTGGTCCACTTCCGTGATCTAACATTCCTATTTGAGAGATAAGCTTTCCAATTTTCTCCCTCTATTGTCATATCATAAAACTCACATTCATTGCATGGATAATGACCAAAAAATGGCCCTCCTCCCTCCATCTGACATTGAACTACTGATCGACATTCAGTGTGGACCATACAAGGACTAGTGTTGGCAGAAAGATAAAGACTTCTGGGGTCTCTCCCTGGCACCTAAAGCTAGGGAGTCCCCATATGTGATGACTACATTCCTGCTTGTTCCTGGAGATAGCATAGTTACTCACCTGTAACAGGTGATCTCCGGGAACAGCAGGAATTTAGTCCTCACATATGGGTATCGTCGGTACCGATGGAGCCTGCGCGGGAACGCTCCCCAGCATCCAATCAGAAAGCTTTTGGGAGCATCCCACAGCGCCTGCGTGCTGCCTTTCCGCCTTTCCCAACTGCCTCTCTCCAGTTGAGTTTTAAAGCTGAGAAAAAGAGAGAGAGAAGGAAAGATAGATAGAGAGATACAACTCCTAGGGGAGGTGGGTGGGTTGTGAGGACTAAATTCCTGCTGTTCCCGGAGATCACCTGTTACAGGTGAGTAACTATGCTATCTCCAGGAACAAGCAGGAATGTAGTCATCACATATGGGGACTCCCTAGCTTTAGGTGCCAGGGAGAGACCCCAGAAGTTGTGTGTCCCTGAGAAGGGCTCCACTTCCCCCCCATGGATCGCTGGCATCCTACCAGGGATGGTGGGTAGGAGTTGATTAGGTATGGAACAGGTGTTTGAGAACAGCCTGACCAAACAAGGCATCCCGGTGGGAGTCCTTGTCCAAGCAGTAATGGGCTGTGAAGGTATGAACCGAGGCCCAAGTGGCTGTTCGACAGATGTCGTCAATAGACAGAGTTCAGATGAGCCATTGAGGCTGCCATAGCTCTCACATTGTGAGCTGTGACATGGCCCTCCAGAGAAAGGTTCTTACTCTGATAGGCGAAAGAAATACAATGAGCAATCCAGTTAGATAGTGTTCTCTTGGAAACTGGAAGTCCCAAATGAGAAGGATCAAAAACAACAAAGAGTTGAGAGGACTTTCTATGTTGCTGTGTTCTTAGAGCTCTTTTACAGTCCAAGGTATGAAGATTCCTCTCTGCATTTGATGCATGAGGTCCTGGAAAAAAGACAGGTTGGTTGAGATGAAAGGGCGAGACCACTTTAGGCATAAAGTGTGGATGAATCCTAAGGACTACCTTGTCATGATGGAACCTTGTATAAGGTGGATTAGCTACTAGTGCTTGCAATTCACTAATGCGGCGTGCTGATGTGATTGGAATGAGAAAGATAACCTTCCAAGAAAGAAATTTCAAGGAGGTGGTAGTTAAAGGTTAGAAAGGTGGCTTCATGAGTTGACCAAGAACCAGGTTCAGATCCCATGCCACCGGAGGTGGTCTAATGGGAGGCTTAGTTAGAAGGAGGCCTCTCATAAATCTTGCTATAAGAGGATGAGAGGAAATAGGTTGTCCATTTAGAGGCTTAAGGGAAGCTGCAATAGCACTCAAATAGACTCTTACTGAATTTGTCTTAAGGCCTGCATTAGACAAATGGAGGAGATACTCCAGCAAAGATTCCAGAGGTATCGCAAGGGGGTTAAGACCCTTTTCCGAACACCAGATAATAAACCTTTTCCACTTGAAAGCATAAGAACATCTAGTAGAAGGTTTTCTGGAAGCATAAAGAACATCTTTCACTTGCTGAGAAAGATGAAAGATCTTGGAGATCTAGGCCTTCAGCAACCAAGCCCTGAGATGCAGGGACTGGGGATTGGGATGCCATAACATTCCGTTCTCCTGAGATAGGAGATCTGGAGCAGACGCTAACTCCAGGGAGGGGAGCTTGAGAGAGATGTAGAAGCAGAGGGTACCACACTTGCCGTGGCCAATGTGGTGCCATGAGAATCATGTAGCCTCTGTCTCTCTGAAGCTTGGAGGGTTTGGGGAATTAGGGGAATGGGTGGAAAGGCATACAGGAAGTCTTGACCCCAGTAAAGGAGGAAAGCATCCCTGGCCTGAGCCCCCTGAGCCAGAATTCTGGAACAGAACCGGGGAAGTTTGGCATTCCACGGACTTGCAAAGAGGTCTATGTCCAGGGTTCCCCAAAGTTGAAATATTCTGGTCACCTGGTCTGCATGCAGAGACCACTCGTGTGGAAGGAGAACTCGACTGAGTCTGTCCGCCCAAGAGTTCTGAATGCCTGGAAGATATACTGCCAGCAGATGAATCTGATGCTCTCTGGTGAAGGCCCATAGTCGCAAAGCTTCGTTGCAAAGTGACAGAGAGCCTGTTCCCCCCTGCTTGTTCACATAGATCATGGCTACCTGATTATCCGTATGAATGAGGACTGTCTTGTAGCTGAGCAGGGAGTGGAACACTCGCAGAGCCAGGAAAATTGCTCTGAGTTCCAAGAGGTTGATATGTAGACAACTCTCTTGCAGAGACCAGGTGCCCTGGGTGGAGAAGTCTTGCAGATGAGCTCCCCAACCCTTTGGAGAAGCATCTGTTGTGAGAGTTGCTTGGGGTAAGGGTTGTTGAAAAGGGCACCCCAGCAACAGATTTTGAGTGGACGTCCACCACTGGAGGGACAAAATGAGGCGACTTGTGTTTGCTATTTTGTCTGACAGGCACCCTGATGCCTGAGTCCATTGGGTGGATAAAGTCCACTGAGCTGCCCTCATGTGGAGGCGAGCATATGGAACCACATGCACGGTGGATGCCATGTGGCCTAGCAATTGTAACATTTCTCAAGCAGTTAAATGAGGCTTTAGAAATGCTTGAGAAGCTAACTGCACCAAGCGAAGGCAACGGGCCTGGGGAAGATAGGCCCTTGCCCTTGTGGTATCCAGAAAAGCTCCTATGAACTCTAAAGATTGAGTGGGAGTTAGACTGGATTTTGGGATGTTTATTACCAGCCCTAAATACTGAAGGATACGCATTGTGCAGGATAGAGAAGTCTTGGCATCTGACTGTGTTGGAGCTCGAATGAGCCAGTCGTCCAAGTAAGGGAAGACGAATATTCCCAGAGTGCGTAGAAATGCTGATACCACAGCCATGCATTTCGTGAACACCCTTGGTACAGAGGCCAGACCAAAAGGAAGCACCCTGTATTGGTAGTGCTTTCCTTGAAAAAGGAAACGAAGGAACCTTCTGTGGGTTGGATGGATGAGGACATGGGTGTACGCATCCTTGAGATCTAGAGAACAAAGCCAATCCTGACTCTGAAGGTATGGAAGCAGAGCTCCGAGAGAAATCCGAGGAGTTGAGGAGTGGCCTAGTGGTTGGGGCAAGGTACTTCAGGCCGGAGGTTCAAATCCCACTAGAGGACAGCAACCTTGGGCCGGAAGGACCTGGGTTTCTAGTCCCACAGGTGCTCCTTGTGGTCTTGGGCAAGCCACTTTACCCTCCATAGCCCATGTTCCCTGTAAAATAGTTATCTCCAAGTTATAATGCCCTGTTCAATGTAATTTCAGTTTGTTCAATGTAAGCCGCACTGATGCAGAATAGCGCGGTATATAAGAGAATGTAAATAAATAAAATAAAATAAATAAATCATTTTGAATTTCTCCTTGACAAGGAATTTGTTCAATTCTCTGAGATCTAAGATAGGTCGGTATCCCCCTGTTTTCTTTGGGATAAGAAAATAAGGGGAATAGAACCCTGTGCCCTGTTGATGAAGAGGCACTTCTTCTATTGCCCCTTGGGCAAGAAGGCTGGTAACCTCCTGACGTAACAGGTTGATGAGAGAGGTCGGAGAATTGAACTGCTTCACTATTGTGTGAGGGGGCATGCTCGAAAAATGAAGTTTGTACCCCTCCTTTATGATGGAGATTGTCCAATGCTCTGCTGTTATTTGCCCCCATCTGGGGGCAAAATGACAGAACCTTCCTGGAATGGTGGACGGTTCTGGTCCTTCCAGAACCAGAAAGGCTAAGTTCTCTAGCTGAAAGTCAAAGGCCCTGAGGAGGCTGAGGCTGTTGGGCCGGTGGAGGCCTAGCAGCCTTTGCTTTCTTCTGTTTGGGTGGTTGCTGACATTTGGTTGAAAACTGACCTGCAGAAGATGCCTGCTGACTATAAGCAGGATAAAATCTTTTCTTTTTAGAAAAAGATGTTTTCTTGAACAACTTCTTTCTAACAGGATCAGCAGTAGACTTGGATAGTCTATCCAAAGTGGAATTTTCAGCATCCATTTCATTGGCTTTTTCCTGCCAATCTTTACCAAACAGGTTCTCACCAGTACAAGGGATATTTCCCAATTTATCTTGTACCCAGAGCTCTAAATCAGATGCCTGGAGCCAAGCAATTCTACGTGCACCTATGGCAATAGCCGAGGCTCTGCTGATACACTCAAAGCAGTCAAAGGCTGCACGGTTGGAAAATTTAGAGACATCTTGGGCATGTTTGACCCAAGTGAGAGAAAGTCCTGTCTTTTATCCTCAGAAATGGAAGGACTTAAAGTCTGTAAATTATCTGTGACTTTCTTTAGGAACATTCCCATGTAGAGACTATAGGAACTGATTCTTGCAGCAAGCATGGAAGCTTGAAAGCCTCTACGTCCAAAAGCATCCAGGGTTCTGCATTCACGTCCTGGAGGATTAGAGGCATGTCTTTTTGCACTTCTAATCCTTCTCATAGCTGACTCCACCACAATAGAGTGGTGAGGAAGCTGAGTTTTATGGAACCCAGGACAAGGAGGGACATGATACATAGTATCTAACCTATGAGAATGAGGAGAGGTGGTAAGAGGTGTTTCCCACATCCTCAACATGAGATCATATAGAATCTCATGAATGGGTAAGGTAGCTGCCTCCTTAGGAGTTTTGGGATATTGTAAAATGTCCAACTCCTTGGCCCTTGGCTCTGTTTCAAGGGCCACAGTAATGGACAGGCCCCGAGCCACCTCTGGAGGAGACATCCTGCGTTTAGGGGAGGAGGACTCCTCTGGAAGAAGCATTGCTGCATCGACAGAACTTTCAGAATCCTCAGATTCTTCTGAGGAATCGAAGTATCGTCTGTCTGGATGCTCCTGCAGAGCCCGATAGCCGTCCCGACCGAGGTCGGTACCGGGAATAACCGGTACCGGAGAATCGGTACTGGAGGGCATCGGAGGACAGGGTACCAGCATAGCAGACACTGATGCCGATGTCGATGCTAGCGGTACCGGTACCGATACCGGAGCTGGTACCGGTGGAGTTGTCTGTCGCGGTACCAAGGGCGTCGATGCCGCAAGGAAAGCCGCTAGACTGCGTTCCATGGTCAGAATTCTCTGGTCCATAGATGCCGCCAATGCCTGGATGTCAGTACCGGTGGAGACCACCGGTACCCCAGAGCATGGCACCAGGAGATCTGTCGAGGCCGAGCCATCGAGAACATCCTGGAACCCCAACAGTGGTGCTTTGGAAGCCGAAGCCTCCCGCCGGGGTAATTTTGCCGGTGCAGAATCCTCGAGGGCAAGCCCGGAGGCATCTTGATGCTTAGAAGGAGATCTACCCTTCGAGGACCGGCTGGATTTATGTTTAGATACCTGAGATCCACGGGAGGAAGAAGAAGCCCTGGAAGACGTCGATGCCACCAAAGCTGCATCAGAGGGAAACAGGGTACTGAGCTTGGCAGCTCGGTTCTGCCGACCTCTTTTAGACATCATGGCACAGGACATACAGTCTTTGATGGCGTGGTCAGGACCTAAACATTTTAGACACCATTCATGGGTGTCGGTGACGGAAATGGTACTGCCACACTCGGTGCACTTCTTAAAACCTGAGGCAGGTTTTTCCATGTTTGAGGAAATATTTTTGGGCCTAAGGCCCAAAAAGGCGGGTGCACCTGAAGAAAAGAAAAAGAAGATCACCTGAAGAAAAGAAAAAGAAGATTTTTTTTTTTTTTACAGAAAATAGAAAAGAAAAACCGGCGGTACCGGTAGAGCGTCGAAGGAGGCAGACGTGACCACAAAAAGAAAGAAAGAAAAAAGAAATTCTTCTGCGGTGACAGGAACACGACCTGCTGGCTCCGCGGAAAATGAAGAACTGGGAAAGGCGGGAAGGCAGCACGCAGGCGCTGTGGGATGCTCCCAAAAGCTTTCTGATTGGACGCTGGGAAGTGTTCCCACGCAGGCTCCGTCGGTACCGACGACACCCATATGTGATGACTACATTCCTGCTTGTTCCTGGAGATTATAAATGATTTTTGGAATAATAGATGTCTTTGAACGATTTCAGAAAGGGAATATAAGAAATTAATGCTTACCAGTTTTTTACGGCTTTCTTAATAAAAGGACTGTAATGTAATGATGGCAACTGATTTATAGCGCATTTCAGATATAAGGTCTGACGAAAAATTATCAAAAACTATTAAGTATCAATAAAAAATATATTGATAGTATCTAAAAATTATTATGGGATACTAGATACTATCATGATTGTTGTGTCTCACAATTTGTGGAATTGAAAATCCTGATTGGTTATCCATTGGTTGGAAATAGTACGTCCCTTATTTGGCAACATGATCTCTAATGTTTATCTTGTTTAAAAGGTTTATTGTAATGTATACTACAGTTTCCTATGTTCCATGTAAAAAACAGAATGTTTACCCTGTTTAAAATTGTTATATTGTAAACCGCACCTGATCTTTTCTGGAAGGTAGCGGTATATAAGCTCTTGTTAAATAAATAAATAAAATAATGGTAGTACCAGAAAACTACAGAGCGTTCAGAGATTGTTTCTCTGTCCTGCCCTACTACTAACCCACCAGGGACACTGACAATAATTGCTGGAGTGCGGTCAGGAGGGAGGTGAGTGGGGCTGGAGAGTGATCAGCATCCTGAAACCACAACTACACTCCTCCTGATCCCCTCCGCAGCCTTTATTGGGAATGTCCCTGTTGAGTAAAATGTCAGAGCTGGAATAATCTCCGAATGCTTTTTGTCCACTTTAGAATATCCCACTTAAACATTTTTTTTTTGGGGGGGGGATATTCAAAGCCATTTAGGAGGTTTACAGACCTGCAAACTGCATAAATGCAACAGACCAGAATATTCAGTGGCACTAATGCAAATGCTACCTCTAAATGCCCCAATGCTAGCCGGCTAGTGTAGGGATGTTCCGGGGTGGAGTGGGGGCAGCATCGGTGGATAACTAGCTAGTAGTGATATTCAGCTGCTAGCCAATTATCCCAAAGTGGCAACGGTTAAGCACCTGAAAGTCTCACCTAACCTTCGCCACTTAGGTTGAATATTGCCACAGCTTCAGTGCTTCTAGCCAACTCAGATATTCAATGGCGATGGCCAGATATAGCCCTGGCATTGAATATCCAGGTGCGAAGTTCAGCGGTGACAGCTAGCTGCTGTACAAGTACTAGCCACCACAGATGAACATCCCCCGCTTGACTTTTTAAGCAGGCCTTCGATGAGATTGTATGGTTTTAACTTCATCATGAGTTCAAAACTTAGAATGAGATCTCAGTTGCGGCAGCAATTGATGTTGGCTGTCCTGCCATTGGCTTTCTTTGTATCGATTTAGATACCATTGCATATTTTGTTTGGTTTTATGATTATGTTAATTGAATAAGTCCTATAATTGTATGTTTACTTATATTTTATTAGGACTCTCGTATGACTCATGCTATTGGTTATTCTTAGCTGTTACATTTAAATTTTGTTTTATAACTCTATGGGGAGTATTTTAGAAGCCCTATTCATGTTTTGGATGTTTGAAAACTGGTACTCAGATGACCAAATCACAAGGATGTGCCTGGAGCCATTTTAGAAATTGGGTATATGGACGTCCCTCGTTTGAGGATGTCCAAGCAAAACAAGGCATGCCAGAAGCGTGGCCTAGGTGGAGCAACGAAGATGCATGTTGTGATGTAATTTCAGCACCTCTGGTCCTGGTTGTTGAAGCATCCCTGCCTACATCTGGCTCCTGGCCACTAATAAGGAGCAAAAAAGTGCTTGTTTCATAGTGGCAATGCTACCAGGGGGAAGAGCACAATGTGCTGTCATTGTCACAGTTAATATTTCCTGGCTAAAGAAACCAGCACGTGAACACAAACCCCAAATAGATTATTAACCCACCACCGCATGTCTGAGTGTCTGCAATGCCACTGAATATGGATGTCCCTTCTGGAGAATGCAGGCCGGGATGTCCAAGAAGCTGTTTATGCACCTGTCCAATTTGGAGATATCCACGTTTCTAAAATCGGGCTGAAACTTAAACGTCTCTGGCATTTTCTCAAGACATTTTGCTCTGGACATCCTTTCTGAAATGCCATTTTATGTATCTGTTACTTTTTTAATACTTTATACTTTTTACTGTGAACCACTTGGTACTCTATTAAAGATGATATATGTCAAGCAAGTAAACTGAGCTAAACTGAAACATGAAGGGGCCGATATTCCAGTTAACAGCACCTACTAACCAGATAAATGTCAGTCAGCAAGATATTCACTGGCACTATCCAGACAATGCTGATAACTATTTCCTCCAACCACTTCAGTATTATCTAGACAGTACCAGGCAAAGCCTGGGTGGAACTGCTACTGTACTTATTCAGATAGGGGGTTATTCTGTTCTATGAATAGCGGAGATGGATGCCTGATGGGGCGTCCATCCCCACTATTTGTGCTGGCTCCTGCCCCTGACTAACTTCCCCGCCAGTTGTGCAGGGAAGTTTGATGGGGGCAGGGAATGGGCGGCCCGGGTGTGGAGTCTGGACGGGCAGTGGGCTGTCGCTAGCCCTGAACGTACGGAGCCCGATTCTAATGTCGGCCCTGGACATCCAGGGCCAGCAATATGTGCGGACGTGCCTTTTTCAGGCGGCCAGCATCGCAGTTCTTCAATGGAGGAGCCCTGACAGAGTTAGCCAGGGCAGTCTTGCACGTGCAGGCCGGACTGAATCACAATCCCAGCCTGCATCTGCAGGACTGTTTGCGACTATGATCCCACGGGGCTAGACGTGCCCCACCGGATCAGAATCGCGATCTCCTCTGTGCATCTGGTTCAGACCGGATGCACAGAGGGGATCTAAGTGTGGAACGGAATTGGGCCCATAGTGATTATAATCAGTCACTATCTGGATAAATTTGGAAAATATGAAAGGCTGTCCTAAATTTATCAGGTTAGCTATCTGGATAGACTGATGGTCACTAGTGAATATAGATACTCAGTGCTGGCCAATATCTGGATACCGGTGGCTGCTGAACAGTGTGACAAGTGGGATGAGACTGATTCTAAATAACAGCTCTATGGGTCTGAGGATTTGGAACCCCCTGAGGAAGCACGGATAAAACACCTGAAGTGGCATCATAAGTGGCATTGAGGAGTCTACTGTCCATACAGCTAAGTGTTGTATAAGATCTATAATATTGTTAAGACATACTTTAGATGGAGTTAACACCACCTGTTCAGCTATTTTGACATGCTCTGTGGGATGAAAGGCATTTTGATATAGAAACAAATGAAAAATTGGAAAAGATTTTGAGAAAAAGTATTCTTTGTTTTGACATGAATACTAAAGGAGTTTTTTAGGACCACTGATGTAGAGAGTGTAAGTCAAGGGTTTGCTATATGATGCCTATGACAGTCAGCTCGAATACTACAGAGATCCTTTTCTTCTTTTATTAAAGTTTTCAACATAAACTCTCTCCTGTTCCCTCTGGATGCTTATAAAATGAAGCTTTTCTGATTCTAATTGCAATATCTGGATACCAGCATTCAGTATCTTGATATCTTCCCGCTAGAGTGGCAGGAGTTTAAAAACATCATCCTCTAAAGCTGAATGTTAGAGGTGGCCAATGTTATGCCAGTTTTTAAAAAGGACTCCAAAAGGACTACAGAGGTGATTTAGGAAAATACAGAGCAGTGAGCCTAATGATGGTACCGGGCAAAATGGATGAAGCCATATTAAAATACAATCACTGACATATGGACAGATAACGGTTTATGGACTGCGTCAGCATGGGATCAGCAAAGGTTTTTGTTGTTGTGATTTGTGATCTTGGAGTGGGGGCTGGCATGTCACAAGCTGTTGACAATCGTGCTTCTGCTCCTTTCTTTATTTGTATGTCTTGTCTCTTTTTTTCTTTTATTTACTGTAATTTATATTTATAGTTGAATTGTGAATCATTCTGGTGTTGCAACGAATCAAGATGAGAAGAATGCTGAGCAAAAACCAATTTCTCAAGTAGTTTGGAAAGAAATGGAAGAGTGGAAACAGACGATAATAGGCTGGAATAAGACTAAAAAAGTAATTAGTCCTTACCTGCTAATTAGCGTTCCTGAAGGAACTCCAGTCCAGTCCCTTTCCTCTGGGTTGTGCTCTCCTTCCAGAAGCTTGGAGACTGAGACCGATATCGACTTTTGATGACACCTAGGTTATAAATAGCACTGGCACCACCCATCAACTCCAGTAACCTATTGACAAAGCAGACTCAACGGAGAGACATTTTAACCAGTAACAATTAATCAACTGCATCAAACTGCCAACTATATAGCATAGGACCCCCCGCCTCCCTTGGAAAGGACTTCCCACCTCCACCCCCCCCCCCCGAACGAGAAGGAGAAGGCTTACCTGACATATTAACTGCTCCTACTGTTCCCTCAGAAGGGCACTTCATCCGTCCATCCCAATGCGTCCCCAGTACCTTTCAGCGAGGGCCTCCTGATACTCCCTCTGCTGCGTAACTAACTTCCGACCGGCAAAGCTGAACCCTTCTTGCCACATAATGCTGGATGGGATCAAGGACTGGACTGGAGTTCCTTCAGGAACGCTAATTAGCAGGTAAGGACTAATTACTCTTCCTAAGTCTCCCTCCAGTCCAATCCCTTTCCTCTGGGATGTAAGAGAGCAGTTCAAGTCTAGGAGGGGCCGGCAAGAACGGACCGAAGTACCACTCTTCCAAACCGGGCATCTCCCGCTGCCTGAACATCCAAACGGTAGTGCTCAGCAAACATATGTAGAGACGACCGCTCTACAAATATCCAAAGGCGGAACAAGACTAAATTCTGCCCACGAGGCTGCTTGGTACCTCGTAGAATGCGCCTGGAAACCAACCGGCACCAGCTTTCCCTTTAGAATGTACGCCGATGCGATGGCCTCCCTGATCCATCTGAAAATGGACGCCTTGGTCGTCGCCTCTCCCTTACGTGGTCCCCCAGATAGGACAAACAATCTTTCCAATTTGCGAAATGGCGCCGTACGCTTCAGGTACCACTTCAAAATCCTGCGGACGTCCAAACGGTGCAGGTGAGCATCATCCACATCTTCCCCCAACTTGGAGAAGGCAGACAGACACCGGCTGATTCATATGAAAACCTGAGACCACCTTGGGCAAAAAAGAAGGTACTGTCTGCAAGACCACCTTGTCTGTGAAGAAGAAGAGGAACGGCGGATGACACGAAAGAGCTTGAGGCTCCGAAATACGCCTAGCTGAACAGATCTCCACCAGAAACACTGTCTTGAGAGTCAAATCCTTCAAGGAGGCTCGCTCTCCCGGCTCGTACGGTTCCCACGCCAGAGAATCCAGTAAGAGATTAAGATCCCAGGCAAGAACAAGCGACCTCTGCTGGGGCCGCAGACGTCGTACAGCCCTCAGGAACCGACCTACATCTGGGTGTTGTCCTAACGACATACCTTGAATCTTGTCCCTGTAGCAGGAAATAGGCGCAACCTGCACTCGCAAGGAACTTGCAGCTAGACCCTTCTCATACCCAGGTTGCAAAAACTCCAGCCCCTCCGGAACTGAAATCGACAAAGGTCTCTTCTTCTGGACTGTACACCAGCCCTTAAAAATGCACCAGACTCTCACGTAGGACAGGCAAGTAGAACGCTTCCAGGCGTTCAACAAGGTCGTGATCACTGGACCAGAATATCCCCACTTATGCAGCCTTGCCCTTTCAATAGCCAGGAGATCGTCTCTCACTGGCAACCGCCAGGGATGATCGGCCAACAGCCGCATGAGATCAGCGTACCACGGACGACGTGGCCAATCTGGGGCGATTAGAATTACGCATCCCCTGTGGGCCTCTACTCTTTGGAGGACCCTGCCTATGAGAGCCCACGGAGGAAACACATACAGAAGTTCCCCCATGGGCCAGCTCTGCACCAGAGCATCCAGGCCCTCTGACATTCTTTCCTTCCTCCTGCTGAAGAAGCAGCTCACCTTGGCCAACTCCCATCGTGCCATGAGATCTATAACTGGAGATCCCCATCAGCGTACAACTTGATCGTACACCTCCTGACAGAGCTCCCATTCGCCGTGATCCACTCTGTACCTGCTCAGATAGTCCGTGGTGACGTTTTCTACTCCAGCCACAACAGCAGCCGACAAGGCCTGCAGCCGGGCTTCGGCCCACTCCATCAGCTTCTCTCCCTCCTTCTCCAAGGCAGGACTGCCCATACTGCCCTGACGGTTGATATATGCTACCATGGTGGCGTTGTCCGATTGCACCCGGACTGCCCGCTGACAGACCGAGCGCTCGAACGCTCGGAGAGCTAGAGCCACCGCTCTCATCTCCAATCTGTTAATGGACCACTGGGCTTCCAGGACACTCCAGCGACCCTGGGCAAAGTGCCCCTTGCAGTGAGCTCCCCAACCGACCAAACTGGCATCCGTCATTAGCTGCAACCACTGCAGGGTTTCGAGGGGCATGCCCCGCTCCAGATTCCCCGAATGGAGTCACCACTGTAAGGCCCTCCTGATCGCTGGAGGACAGGGCAGCGCCTTGGATAAGGGCTGATGCTGATGGGACCAACGACGAAGGAATGAACGCTGAAGAGGTCTCATATGTGCCCTGGCTCAGGGCACCAACTCGATCGTCGCCGCCATGGTCCCCAACACCTGAAAATAATGCCAAGCGGAGGGTGCCTTCAAAGCTAGAAATCGGCGCACCAAACGCTGCAGCTCTGATGCTCTCTGCGCCGGCAAGAACACCCTGCTTCTGCTGTGTCGAATCTTGCCCCCAGATACTCTATCTCCTGAGAGGGTATCAACTGCTCTTTGCCTTCAGACTCTCCCCAATGGACTTGGCCCTGATCAACCAGCCGTCGAGGTACGGGTGTACCAGCACCCCTTCTTTGCGTAACGCTGCCGTCGCCACCACAACCATTACTTTGGTAAAGGTGCGAGGTGCTGTCGCCAGGCCAAATGGCAAAGCCTGAAACTGAAAGTGTCCTCTTGGGACCGCAGAAACTGTTGATGTGACTGGCAGATGGGAATGTGCAAGTATGCCCCTGTAAGGTCAAGAGATGTTAGGAACTCTCCATGTCGCACCACCACTATCACAGACTTCAGTTTCCATACGAAAATTAGGTACTCAGACAACGATTGACATGCTTCAGATCGAGGATGGGCCTAAAGGAGCCCTCCTTTTTTGGAACCACATAATAGATGGAGTATTTACCGCATCCGCACTGGTCTGTAAGCACGGGAACCACCTCCCCCAACAGCAACAGCCGTGTCAACGTCTCGTCTACCGTTGCGGCCTTGGCCGGAGCACCGCAAGGGGAGTGTATGGTTTGGCAAAGGGGAGAGGACTGGTTTGGCAAATTCAAGAGCATAGCCTTCTCCGATGAACTCCAGGACCCACTGATCGGACATGACTTGGACTCCAGGTGGAGAAGAACTGCTGTAGGCGACTTCCCACCGGCAGAACTCCCGTCTGGTCCCCCATCACTTCATTTTGGTTTCCTAGGTCCAGAGGCGGAGGAAGAGGCTCCAAATTCCCTTCCTGCCCCCCGAAATCCCCGGAAACCTTGCCCCATTGAGGGGAAGTGACCTCTTTGAAAGGGCGCCGACCGAGCCATCCAAAACTTACGGGATTCCCGCGGCTGAGACCGAGCCGAAGTGGGGTTGCGATTCTGTTTTGGCCTGTCCTCTGGGAGCCTGCCTCCCTTAGACTCCCCTAATTCCTTTACTAATCTGTCTAGCTTCTCACCAAATAGCAGCTTTCCTTTGAAGGGAACAGGAAGCAAAGCCGCAGAGGAGACCAACTAGCCTGTGCAGTCTGCTCCAATGCACTGTAAGCAATTCCTCCAATAAAAAAATCAATTTAAAATCAATTAAAAATCAACTTTAACTCAATAAGCACTCTGCTCATTTGTCACTAGTCTGAGCCCGATCCGAGGCTCAGGACCTTCTCCAGCTGTTATGGAGACTGAAAACTGGCGGGGAGAGGTGGTCCTTGCCTGCTTATACCAGTCACGTCAAAGCGATGACGTGTGTCAGTCTCCATAGCTGCTGGAAGAGATACAGAACTCTCAGGTTCCAGGACTGGACTAGAGGGCCGAAAAGGAACTTTAACTTTTCCCTCTCCAAAAACTTGTTCAGATTTTGAAAGTCTAGGATAGGTCTGAGGCCTCCTGTTCTCTTTGGTACCAGGAAGTACCTGGAGTAGAAGCCTTGCCCTTCCAGGTGGTGTGGCACCGGTTCCACCGCCTGTTCCTTTAGAAGACTTGCCAACTCCTGAAGGAGGAGGTTCCTGTGTAGAGGGAGTCTTGGAGGCCCCCCTGGATAGTAGGAAAGGGGTAGCTGGTGGAAATGGAGCATATAGCCCTTATGGACTATACTCAGTACCCAGGTATCCCCTGTGATGGCTGGGCCACCTGTAGGCGTACAGGGTCAGCCGACCTCCTGTGCTGAGTGGAGCCACCGGCGGAGGAGAGGCTATGCTCTGGGAGTCAAAAATCCCCTCCCTGCTGTGCAGGAGCTGGAGCTGGAGGCTTGGGGGTTTTCTGCCTACGGGGCCCATGCCCCTGCCCCTTGGCCTGCTGGCCCTGTTGGGGAGCTGGAGAGGCCTGATATTGAGGGTAGGTTTTGTAGGCAGCACCCTTCCTTGGGAAAAAGGGCTTCTTCCCCGAGCCCTTCTTTCTGTGAGAAGCGGCAGAAGTCTTTCTGGACAGTCTTGTCCTGGTGAGAGTCTCGGTCTCGATTTCTGCAGCCTTCTCAGTCATGGGCTTGCTGAACAGGTTGTCACCTTGGCATGGGACATTGATCAACTTATCCTGTACCCATGACTCCAGGTTCGACGACTGTAGCCAGGCCTGACGGCGTGCACCGATGCTGGCTGCGGCTACCCGGGCCGAAGCCTCGAAGCCATCATAGGCTGCTCGAGATATAAACTTTGAGCACTCTTGGATCCCTGAAGACAAGGCTTTGAATCTCTGCAAGGGTTCCTCAGAGAGGCCAGCCGAGAACCCGGCAATCTCATTTGCCAGGTCCCGTAAGTACATGTCCATGTACAGCTGGTAAGTCTGGGCACGGCAAGATTCTGTGCGCCCAGATGCTGGAATACCCTACCTCCCAACATCAGAGCAATCCCTGACATAGTCCAGTTTAGGAAGGCCTTGAAGCACCACCTCTTCCTCCTGTACTACCCGGCAGACAATGCTATAATACCCCCATCCACGCAAACCCACGCAAAACACCCATGACTTAGACCAATGAGGTGAAACCTATCTTGTTGCATGATTGTAAATAGTTACCCCAAGTTATCCAAGTTCTTAATACCTGTTCATTGTAAACACAGATTACCCAAGGAAATGTGTACTTTCTATGTTCATTGTAAACTGCACTGATGTTGAATAGCGCAGTATAAAAGAGACTGTAAATAAATAAATAAATAAATAAATACATAAGACAGCATAGAGCCCTGGAAGCACTTTCTACCAAGGGCATCCAGGTTCTGGGCCTCCCGGCCGGGAGGCACCAAGGAGTGCATATTTTGGCTTTTCAGCCTATGCATGACCGATTCCACAACCATGGAGTTGTGTGGTAGCTGCGCCTTTTGGAACCCAGGGCTCTTACGGACTCGATAGATGGAATCGACCCGCTTGCTAAGAACCGGCGCTGAGGCCGGTGCTTCCCACAAATGGAAAAGCAGCCATTCCAGCATCGGAGGAACCGGTACAGTAAAGGCTTCCTTTGGAGGAAAATCATACTGGAGGGCATCAAACTCTTCGGCTCGAGGCTCCTCCTCGGCGTCTGCCGGGAATGCAAAAGCCTTGGCCATGTCCCTGACGAAATCATAGAACCGTGTATCCTCCGGGGGGGGGGGGGACCTTCTCCGAGGCTCGGACTCCGGGGAGTCCGACGGGACACACTGGGTCCAGAAGGTGTCAGGAGACTCCTCGTCCTCCGTCTCCCACACCAACTCCTCCAGCATCGACGACCTCGGCCCCGCACAGGAGGTCAAGGGAGATCTTGGCCGAGGATCGACTCGAGACTTGATGGACTCAAGGATTGGATCGGCCTCTGGGGTCGACTTAGACGTCGAGGTCCTGGTGGTCAGGACAGATGAACCAGTCAGACCGCCGATCAGTACCCGCTGCTGCTCCATGAAGGCAGCCAGGCTGCTCTCCAGGGCCATCAACCTGAGACCGAGCTCAGGAGACTCCGCAGCCCCCGACTTGGGCCCAATCGGTTCTCCCGGAGGAGAGTCAACGAGGACAACCAACGTTACCTGACTCGGGGATTCCGCACCCAGGCGAGGTAGTTTGGTCGTCTGCTCCGACTCCCAGCGCCCGGGATGGCGGTCAGGGCTTCGTGACCTGGCCCTTGAGGATCCAAGTGCCTCCACTGATGCCGCCCTCACAAGCTTCTTCTTCCTTTTGTGCTCCTGGGTGGGAGACCCCCTCTCAGAGGACCCACGACGGTGCTCAGGGTCAGACTCCCGAGATGTCGAGGCCTCTGACGAAGTCCGGGCCCGGCCGGACGCGGACTCCGAAAAAATTCTTTCACGTTGATGCTGACGGCTCCGAAGCGCCTTCGACGACATCTTGCCGCATGGGCCACAGACCCGTCATGGTCGGGCCCGAGGCACCGGAGGCAGCAGTCGTGTGTGTCGGTGAGAGACATAAGTTTCTTGCACCAATCACATTGTTTGAACCCGCTGGCAGCCATCGGGGGAAAAAGGGCCCCTGCAAGGTCAAAAGACAGGGCTGCCAGTGAAAATAACAGAAAAGCGCGAACACTAGTCACAAAGGACAAAAAACGAAAAAGAAGTTCCGGACTCGATACCGATGTACCGAGCCGAGGCGGGATGGGGAACCGGCGTTTAACTGGATAAAGAAACGTGAAAAATCGCAGAAAAAATCTACTTTTCCCAGGTGACACAAACTACGTCCATTGCGCTCCGCGGAAAAAGAAAGACAGAGCAAGATGGCACCCTTGGACGGGAAGGGGAATGCGCATGCGCGCTGCATTCCCAAAGGCTTTCTTTGAAAGCTGGGGAAATGCTCCTCACGAGGGCTCCATCGGTGCCGATGTCACCCATATGTGAGGACTGACTTCCTTCTTGGTCCTGGAGAATTACAGAATTCACACAATGATTCAAAGTTGTTAAAATGGCAGAGGATTTGCAGAAGGATTTTGTGAGACTAGGAGACTGAGCATCTAAATGGCAGATGAAATTTAATATGGACAAGTGCAAAGTGATGCATATAGGTAAAAATAATCCTAACTATGAATACAAAATACTGGGTTGTGAGTCAGAAGTCACCACCAAGAAAAAAATCTTGGAGTGGTTGTGTATAATATTTTCAAATATACAGTCCTCAATATTGTGTGCAGTTTTGGTTGCCCCATCTCAAAAAGGAAATGGGACAACCTAAAGGTTCAGAGGTAGGCAAAAATGATAAAGGAAATAGAACAGCTCCCTTATGAAGAGAAGCTAAACAGGTTAGGGCTCTTCAGCTTGGAGAAGGGAATATGAAAGACGTTTATAAAATTATGAGTAGGACAGAACGGTTAAATAGTGAACAGTTGCTTAACTTGTCAAATGGCATTCCATGAAACTAATAACCAGCAGATTAAAAACAAATTGTAGAAAGTTTTATTTCATACACACTGCATAGTTAAGTTGTGGAATGTGTTGCTGGAGAGTCTGATCAAAGCGATTAACATAGCAGGATTCAAAAGAGGTTTGAACAGGTTCCTGGAGGAAATGTCCATAAAAAATTAGCCAGGTAGACTTGCTCATCCCTGGAAATGAACTATGAGAAACAGATGTAAGTTTTCAGATCTGCCAGGTACTTGTGAGCTAGACTGGCCACTGTAGGAGTCAGGATGCTGTGCTTGATAGTCCTTGGTCTGACCCAGTAAGGTTGTTTTTAGGTTAGGTTATGCTCTGATTGATACAATAAAATTTTTAACACATTCACACTAAAACAACATTTACTGCAAGTTTTGATATACAGTCCCCTATGTACTGACAGCTTACAACAGCAGTACTCTTGCAATCTTGCTACAAGTGATTTGCAGTTGATAATATAGCGAGAAACATCTTTTCAGCTGCAAATGGGAAGAAAAAAAATCTGAAGGCAAAATATAGCTTTTAATTTTTGTACCTGCTCTTCAGTATTTAAATTATCAACTGTTTTTGCTCTTTGTCCCACTTGATTTTCTTCTTTTTCATTAGCAAAAGGAGTATTGGTCTCTATCTCATCTTCAAAATCTTCACTATAATTGCCTAGGAAAAACACAGGACATGGTAGAGAAAAACATCAGTGTAAACTTATACATCTGAATTCCTTGCAGGTTCTGATGCATTTTATTTGGCAAATATGAGCTTGGAAGTGCCTGTTCTCAATCATCCCTTTCCTACTACTACTACTGAGCATTTATATAGCGCTACAAGTCGTACGCAGCGACAGACAAATAAGAGACAGTCCCTGCTCATCAGAGCTTACAATCTAGTCAAGACAAACACAGAAGGTGTAGGCAGGGATAAAACAAGGGAAGGAAAAGGAGATTAGAAGAGTCAAGATCCAAAAACAGCAGCGAAGAGGTGAGTTTTCAGCCTGGATTTGAAGAGGGTTAGGGAAGGTGCCTGGCGAACAGACACAGGTAGTTTGTTCCAGGCGTACGGTGCAGCAAGGTGAAAGGAGCGAAGTCTGGAGTTAGCAGTAGAAGAGAAGGGCACAGACAGAAGCAGTTTGCTGGAAGAGCGGAGTTTCCGAGGAAGGTTGTAAGGAGAGATAAGAGAAGAAAGGTAGCGAGGAGCCGCAGAGTGAATGCATTTATAGGTCAGCAGGAGAGGTTTGAACTGGATGCGGAAACGGATAGGGAGCCAATGAAGTGACTTGAGAAGAAGAGAAATATGGGCATGACAAGGCTGGTGGAAGATTAGCTGATCAGCAGAGAGTTGAACAGATTGAAGGGGAGAGAGATGATTCAAAGGGAGACCAGCAAGGAGTAGGTTACAGTAGTCAAGACGGGAGGTGATTAAGGAGTGGACAAGCATTTTAGTAGTGTGTTCAGAAAGGTAGGGGCGGATTTTGCTGATGTTATAGAGAAAGAAGCGGCAGGTCTTAGCTATCAGATGGATGTGTGTGGAGAAAGAGAGAGAGGAGTCAAAGATAACCCACAGATTGCGGGCTGAGGAAACAGGAAGGAGCAGAGAGTTATCCACAGAGCCTGAGAAAGGAGGAAGAGGAGGGGAAGTTTTAGGGGGAAGGATGAGAAGTTCAGTCTTGGCCATGTACAAATTTCAAGCGGCGGTGACACATCCAGGAAGCAATGTCAGAAAGGCAGGCAGAGATCTGGGTATGGATTGCAGGAGAGATTTCAGGTGTAGAGAGGTGGATCTAGGAGTCATCAGCATACAGATGGTACTGAAAGCCATGGGAAGAGATAAACGCACCAAGGGACTGGTTATAGAGAGAGAAAAGGAGCAGACGCAAGACAGATCCTTGGGGTACACCAACTGGGAGCGGGGTAGCAGAGGAGGAGGAGCCCCCAGAACAGACACGGAAAGAGCAATGGGAGAGATAGGAGGAGAACCAGGATATTACAGAGCCCCTAAAACCAAGCGAGGACAGGGCATCGAGGAGAAGGCTGTGGTCAACAGTGTCAAAAGCAGCAGAGAGGTCAAGAAGGATAAGAACAGAGTAAAGGCCCTTGGATTTTGCCAGGAACAAGTCGCTGGAGACTTTGGCAAGAGCCGTTTCAGTAGAGTGTAAAGGATGAAAGCCAGACTGTAAGGGATCCAGGAGGGCATGAGAAGAGAGGAAGTCGAGGCAGCGGCGGTGAACCGCACGTTCAAGTAATTTAGAAATGAAGAGAAGGAGAGAGATGGGTCGATAATTAGAAGGACAGGTGAGATCAAGTGAGGGTTTCTTGAGGTGTGACCACAGCATGTTTGAAGTCTGCAGGGACTGTTACAGTGGAGAGCGATAGGTTGAGAATATGAGAGATGGAAGGGACAACGGTGGAGGAGATGGGGCTTAGGAGATGGGTGGGGAAAGGATCAGAGGAGCAGGTGGTAAGTTTGGAGGAAGAAAGAAGGTGTGCAGTTTCTTCTTCGGAGATCACAGGAAAGGAAGAGAGGGTAGCAGAGGTAGGGGGGAGAGTTGGGAGTGAAGAGGGGGAGGAGGGGAAGTAGCTGACTTTGTGGGGAATTGGAGGGTGATCGTGTGGATTTTGTCATGGAAATAGTCAGCCAGGGTTTGGGCAGAAAGGGAGGGAGGGATCACAGGCGGAGGCACCTTGAGGAGAGAGTTGAGAGTAGTAAAGCGATGAGGATTAGAGGGAAGAGAGTTAGTCACATGGACATTGTAGTCTTGTTTGGCAAGAGCTATGGCTGACTGGAAAGAGACAAGCATGAATTTGAAGTGTAGAAAGTCTGCAGGGAAGCGGGATTTGAGCCAAGGACGCTCAGCAGAATGGGCACAAGAACATAGATAGCGGGTAGTGGATGAAAGCCAGGGCTGGGGTGTAGAATGTCTCACAGGACGTGGCATGGGTGGAGCGAGAGCATCCAGAGCCAAGGAGAGTGCAGCATTATAGGAAGTTACTGCCTCGTCAACAGACTTGGATGACATAGTGGCAGAAAGAGATGAAGAAATAGTGGGAGAGCCAAGGTATCAATAGCAAGAAGATTTCTAAATAGGTTGGAGGAGACAGGACAAGGCTGAGGCAGCGGGTGATGAAGATTAAAGCTTAAAAGGTGATGGTCAGATAAGGGAAGAACTGAGCTATAGAAGTTTGAGGGTGCGCAACTAGAGAAAAATATCAGGTCCAGGCAGTGGCCATGCTGGTGAGTGGGGGCAGTGGAACAAAGTTGGAGGTCAAACAAGGAGGTAAGGGAGAGGAGCTTTAAAGCATAAGGATCAGAGGGGTTATCGACATGAATGTTAAAATCCCCAAGAATAAGAGTGGGGGAAGAGGAATCCAGAAAGAAGGAGAGCCACGAGTCAAAGTCAGTGAGGAAGGTAGAAGTAGACTTGTCAGGAGGTCAATAAATAACAGCTACCCAGAGAGGAAGTGGAGTAAAAAGGCGAATGGAGTGGACATCAAAAGAGAGAAAGGAGTGAGATTGAGGCAACAAGAGGGGTTGGAATTGGCAAGAGGGAGAAAGTAGAAGCCTAACAATACCACCACGGCCAGTGGGTCGAGGCGTGTGGGAGAACTGGTAACCCCCATGACAGAGAGCAACAGAAGATGCGGTATCATCAGGGAGGATCCAAGTCTCAGTTAGGGCAAGAAGATGTAGAACGTTAGAGATGAAGAGATCATGAGTAAAAGCAAGTTTTTCTTCAGAGCTCACTTGACCCTCCTTCATCCCTGGCAAAAAAGATCTCTGTGTCATGCTCTTCTTTGAATTAGTCTTCATGACAGTTTTGCACAGGAGGAAAGGTAAGGGAAAGACACACAGTCTGTTTTTTTCCTGATTTTCCTCCCTCCAAAGTTGTCTCATTTTCTCCCCTTTCCACCCCTCCATCCCCATAATAGGTTGGGGCTCTAGGGCCAGGCCAACCATCAGGCAAACTAGAGGGTGCCTAGGGCTGCAACTTCGTTTGGGGAAGAAGTGGGGAGAGCAAACAGCAGGGCATTCAAAGATAAACAATAGACTTTGACAGCTAAAGAAAGTGTAAGGTTTAAGGACTGCCTAGAGTGCCAACATCTTGAATCAACTCCAGGACTGGCCATGGTTGTCTCTCTTACCAACTTTCACAACTCCAAGACCATCCTTATCATTTATTGCATTTATTTTCATCTTAAGCTATGCCTTTCTACAAAAATTAAGAACATCATAAGATATGCCATACTGGGTCAGACCAAGGTCCATCAAGCCCAGTATCCTGTTTCCAACAGTGATCAATCTAGGTCACAAGTACCTAGCAGTTTCCCCAAAGGACACAGGTTCCACAATGCATGTATTGTGGAAAGCAGTGGATTTCACAGGTCCCCTTTAATAATGGTTTATGAATCTTTCTTCTAGGAACTGGTCCAAACCTTTTTTAAACCCAGCTACATTAACAGCTTTTACTACATCCTCTGGTAACTTATTCCAGAGTTTGATTAAGCGTTGAGTGAAAAAATATTTTCTCTTATTAGTCTTAACTGTAGCTTCTTTGCATATCCCTTAGTCTTTTTATATTTTGATGGCATAAACAATTGATCTACGTTAACCCGTTCCACTCTATTCATTAATTTATAGACCTCTATCATATCTCCTCTCAGCAGTCTCTTTTCCAGGTTGAAGAGCCCTAACCTTTTCAGCCTCTCATCACAGGGGTATCCTTCCATCCCACTTTATCATTTTGGTGGCTCTTCTCTTTACTTTTTCTAATAACGCTATATCCTTTTTAAGATACAGCGACCAGAATTGCACACAATATTCAAGGTGCAGCCGCACCATAGAACGATACAGAGGCATTATAATATCCTTTGTTTTATTCCCCATTCCTTTCTTTATGATTCCAAGCATTCAATTTGCTTTCTTGGCTGCCGCTGCACACTGGGCGGAGAGTTTCAACATGCTAACCGCAATGATGCCTAAATCATTTTCCTGGGTGGTGGTTCCTAATATGGAACCTTGCATCGTGTAACCATAGTTTAGGTTGTTCTTTCCTAGGTGCATAACTTTGCACTTGTCGACATTAAATTTCATCTGCCATTTGAACATCCAGTCTTCCAATTTATCAAGGTCCTCTTGCAATTTTTCACAATCCTCTTGGGTTTTAACAACTCTGAATAATTTTGTGTCATCTGCAAATTTGATTACCTCACTCGCTATTCCCATTTCCAGGTAATTTACGAATATGTTAAAAAGCTGATGTCCCAGCACAGATCCCTGGGTGACTCCAATATTCACCTTTCTCCATTAGGGAAAATTGGCCATTTAGCCCTACCCTCTGCTTTCTATTTTTTAACCAGTTCCTGTTCCACAATAGCACACATCCTCCTATCCCATGACTTTTTAATTTTCCCAAGAGTCTCTCATAAGGGACCTTGGCAAAGGCTTTCTGAAAATCCAGATACACTATATCAACTGACTCACCTTTGTATACCTGTTTATTCACACCTTCAAAAAAACATAACAGATTAGTAAAACAAGACTTTCCTGGGTTAAAGTCATCTTGGCTGTCTTCCATTAAACCAGTAATTTTGTTCTTTATAATGGTTTCTACCATTTTTCCCGGTACCGACGTCAGGCTCATTGGTCTGTAGTTTCTTGGATCACCCCTGGAACCCTTTTTAAAATTGGCGTTACAATGGCCATCCTCCAATCTTCAGGTATTACAGATGATTTTAATGACAAATCACAATTACTAATAGTAGGTCTGCAATCTCAAATTTCAGTTCTTTCAACACCCTTGAATGTATACAATCCGGTCCAAGTAATTTGCTACTCTTCGGTTTATCAAATAGTTGTAATACATCTTCCCGGTGTATCGATATTTCTTTCAATTCTTCTGCAGCATCACTTTTAAATACCATTTCACTCATGGGTAACATCCCTACATCTTCCTCAGTAAAGACTGAAGCAGAGAATTCATTCAGTATCTCCGTTATGGCCTTGTCGCCTCTTAGTGCCCCTTTAACCCCTCTATCATCTAATGGTCCAACTGAGTCTCTCACAGGTTTTTTGCTATGAATGTACTTGAAAAAGTCTTTATTATGCATTTTTGCTTCCACCGTAAGCTTCTTCTCAAATTCTCTGTTTGCCTGCCTTATCAATGCCTTGCATCTAACTTGCCAGTGCTTATCTTTCCAGTTTTCATCATTTGGCTCCTTTTTCCATTTCCTGAAAGATGCTTTTTTGGCAACAACAGCCTCTCTGACCTCACTTTTAAACCATACTGGCAGTTTTTTGGACCTCCTTTCACTTTTCTTAAAGCATAGAAAACAGCTGGTCTAGGCTTCCAAGATAGTATTTTTCAACAACACCCAAGCTTGATGTAAATCTTTAACCTTTGCAACTACTCCTTTTTTAAACTATTTTCCTCATTTTATCATAGTCTCCCTTTTGAAAGTTAAAAGGTAGTACTGTGGATTTTGTTGTCGTCCTTCCTCCATGTATTAAATCAAACGTGATCATGCTATGATCACTATTGCCAGGTGGCCCTAACATTCTTATCTCTTGCACCAGATCTTGTGTTCCACTAAGGACTAGGTCCAAAATAGCTTCCCCGACACTGACCCTGTCATTGTCGAGGTAACTGACCCATTATTATTACTGTGCTGTAACATTTGTTAGCTTCCCTGATTTCTTTGAGCATTTCATCATCCATTTGTTCATTCTGGCCAGGTGGTCGATAATACACCTCCAACTGCCACTACCTTGATGCAGCAAGTGCTGCGTTAAAATGCTTTGCTAAGCTTCAATGCACAACATTCCAAAGCACGTACCAAAACAAATTTTTTATTCCATTGCACCAAACTAATGGCCTTGATATTACTGCTGCATTAGAAAGTGTGTGCTGTCAGATAAAACTCTTCAGCTGCTGTAATATGAAACCATTTGCTGCACTGAAAATAAACATCTCCCTTTCTGTCAGAGTATGAGCAGGGATTGATTTATACACTGACAGAAGGAAGACATTAAAAATCATAGGCTGGACACCCCAATTCCCGTCCTACCCCCACCTCACAAAATTCCACTATGGGCCCAGTGGGCCCTATATCCTGGAACCCCCCAACCCACCCCAAAAAATGTCCTAGTTGCCCAGTGGCTTCCAGACCCCTTGACCCCCCCTCCCCAAGTACCCAATACCCCTGATGTCCCTATCCCTCCATCCAACACTCCCAATCACATCCTCAGCACTCCAGTCCCCTGATCCTCCCAACTGCACCCCGACTCCTTGGATCCTACCAATGCTCCCAATTTCCTAGACCCTCCCGGTCTCTCTGACCAGAGTAACCCTGGACAGAGCATCCTCTGCCAGGGCACCTCAAGTCAGGAAGGCCCTCAGACAGAAAGCCTGTAGTTAGTCCCTGACCCCACCCACATGCACCTGCAAAATTTAGGAGGCAGGCAGGTGCAATGTCCACTCTCTACTGCCTCTGGCATCACCATCCTGCACAATGGTGATATATGACCACATAAAAATAAATTTCAATTATTGCCCGTCACTGAATGAGAAACAGGGAAAGGTAGAGGGAGACACAGAGGTATGTTTACTAGACTGCGGTAATGCCATTCGCGTTAGGATCCGCGGTAGAGGCAGAAATACCCAAATAAGGATATGGGCGGTACATCATTACCGATAACACGCGTTACAAGGCGCCATAAATTAACGAGCATTACATGGCACGTTACCGTGCGTTAATCTTAAGAAGGCGCGCAGACATGGAAACACAGAAACAGAGCTGTAGCACAATGGTTACTACACTGACTGATGGTACAGGGGTCATGGGTTTGATTCCCCAGTGTGCCTAATGCATAAGGCTGGCTGAGGCATCACCCTTTACGTTTAAGTAGTGATTGTTGAGGCATTTTACTTTTATTTTAATTAGTGCTGCCAGCAAACACACCCTCATGGTGGCGTAACTTAAGGTGCCGCATAAGGCACCCCATAAGGCACTCCATAGGGCACATTATAAAGTGCACTGTCCGCCAAGGCACCCTATAATGTCCCCTATAGGACACCTTATAAGGCGCTTGATAGGGCGCCCTATAAGATGCCTTATGGGGCGCCTTATGAGGCACCTTAAGGTTACAGTACTCTGAGGGTGTTTTTGCTGGCAGCACTAATGTACATTAAAAATAGACAATGCCTCAGACAGCCCTATCAAATAATCCCACCATGGGTTTGAACCCATGACCTCTGGCTTCACAGGCAGTGAAGTAACCAGTGGGCTACAGCTCTATAGCTGCTAGCAAACCCCTGGCTGGCTGCAGAAGGACTGCACGTCACCACACAAACTGTCTGCTGTGGTTACCAGGATAGGGTTAACCCACCCGTACCCATGATGCACTGCACATGCAAATCAGCAGTCGATAGATGGGCACAAGATGGGGTATGCACCCCCACAGCAACTTGGCCTGGTAAGGGGAACTGACCGTGTGTGGTACTGGCACAGAGTATTTTTATTTTATTTATTTATTTAACAAATTTTTATATACCGCAACCTTCCGAGGATCAGACCATCACATTGTGCAGGTACTGTGCTTACCCTGAGGGTGAGGTGGGGCGCCCAGCACCAGGTCCACAGCACCTTTCATGGCTGACGTATGCCATGCTGCAGGTCCCCATCAGTGTGTGATAGGTAGTTCCTGCAGACACACCTAGGATACATCTGTGTCCTTCTGTATTTCTCAGTCATGTCTAGCCCTTATGGGCTATGATGCACCCAGAATAGTGCATATCCTGTGTTGGTGCTATAGTTACATGATGTAGGTGAAGGGGGGGGGGGGGTGTTTGAACCCATGGCAGATTATGTACCACCACAGAACCCACCCTCTGGGGCTCAGGGTGGGAAACAGGATCACCCACCAATAGATTCACATTCTACCTCCCTGCAATGGTATCAGTAGAGGGGACCATCAACCCCAGTCCTGCTGGGGAACAGACACCCTACAGGGCAGGCAATGCAGAGCTATACACATCCATAAAGCAATAGCAGACAGAGAGTAGGCCTGGAAATGCTCAGCTGCCCCCCACCACTATCTGACATTCTCCAGCAGCAAGCCTCCAGCCGCTGCACCCTGCAAGGTGTTCCAGCAACACACATACTAGCTGCAGACAGTCTGCTAGCTAGTCCATATTGCATGGTCCTAGAGGAGATGCATGTATCTAGAACTGGGATGTCAGCACACACACCAAGCAGATAAGTCAGTGATTGGGCCCCAAAAGCCATGCCGTGGTCACTGCTCAGTCAGGGTGAGAGTAACCTCCCAGCAGGACATGCTGTGGCCACCCTGTCCGTGCAGGTGGTGGCCGGCCATGACAATGTCCGAGCCATTGCCCTATGCTATGTACAGATGGATCCAGGCCAGGCCATCCTATCCTGGCTATTCCCACGGTACCTTGCTCCTCATTATGCACATTGGCAGGCCAATACTGGCAACAGTGCTAGCAGTGTGGGCTGTGGAGGGTGTTTGCAGCCACCACACACTGGATAGACAGACACACACTCCCCACACCTATGCCAGCATTGTGCAACTATAGAGGTGTTTGGCAGCCCTGGCCACCGCACCAGTCCTGGGCACAGTGCAGGCATGGCTATGGTACGCAATACTGTTGGCGTCACTCCCCAGGGTGGTAAATACTGTCAGACACAAGACCTGTAGCACACTCCACAGACATCAGAAAGGTTGCTATGATGCAGCTCAATCAGCAAATTGTGCTCTTTGGATTTGCTATCTGCCAGTAATCATAGCAACTGTTCGATAGATGTTTACCGTATTCCCAGGTTTAGGGTGGCATTGCCACGGTATGCAAGTGCTAGTATTGGGAGATGCACGCAGGGCCCAACATCCTGCCGCTCCAGGAGGCATTGGATAATGGAGCCTGTGGGTGTGGGTGTGTCTGCCCCTGTTGGCCACTGCTTTAGGGCAGAGGTTCCCAACTCCAGTCCTGGTGGGCCAAACACTGTTCGGGTTTTCATGCTGTCCCTCATGAATATGCATGAGATACATCTGCATACCATGGGGCGGCGCATAGAAATGCAGCACAGGCATCTTTATTAGAGGCAGCATGGAACCTGGATGGTGTTTGGCCCTCCAGGACTGCATTTGGGAGACTCTGCTCTAGGTAATGCGCATGTTTATGGTGTCTGTGCTCTGTAGGGTAAAATGTAGGTGTTTTGGGCATGTTTACGTCATCTGCAATAAAGGTTCTGTCTGTATTAGCATGTTTTAGTAGTGGGTAAAATATGGGGACTGGGTTGGCAGGAACCACAGCTGGGACTTGAACCTGTGACCTTCTGCTTCTGAATACACTGGTTTTGTGCACTGCACCACCGTGTTGTCACAGAGTCAGTGCATTCCCAGGTGATACCATGACTGTTCGTCAGACAGGGCCTGTGTGTTGCAGTGCATGGCACCCACCTACACAGGGCTAGGCCACGGTCTGCTCTGGGCAGCTGCCACTGCCCCCTCCACCACCAGTATCCCTCTGCCGCCATGCTGACATGCCCTTCTGCTGGTGGTGCTGGTGGAGCACAGTCTCAGGCCATCCAGTGTGCGGGTAGGCGGCTGCCTATGGTGCGGGTTCTGGGGTAGGGGTGCCTGCATAGGTGTCCACACTTCCCCCCCAGCACCGCATGTCAATGTTCCGTGCCCTTGGGGGTAGCTGCTGGGTTCTATCCCCTGTGACACTGCGGGAAACACAGTCATGCCCATGTTGGGCCTTCAGCAGTTGCTGTCTGGCTGCTCTGCTGTTTCAGCATTCATATGGGCCACCTAACCCCCTCACAATATCGTTCACAAAGACACTGAACTGGCACCAGGATAGATCCTGGGGTACTCCGGTAATAACATATTTCCCCCAGAGTGAATTCCATTTACGGCTCTCATCAGGGCTGGTGCAAGAACTGGATGTGCCCTAAGTGGGCCTGGCTGCGAAACCACGATGCAATACTCCCTTAAGGCTCCAGAACTGTGCCTTTACCCATTTGTGAGGACTGACTTCCTCCTTGTTCCCGGAGAACAAAAGCTTTGCTGATATCAAAGTAAACGACACACAGATCTAATTTTCTAGTCACTCAATTGATCATGTTTATTTGACAAAATATGCTTCTGGAAAAATCATTCTGCTTCTCATCCTGCAATGGGCTTGATTCGAGAAACTTTGCTATCCTTTCCTTTGTACTCCATTAATTTTCTTGGGGCCGATTTTCAAAACAGCCGATAATCAAACACCATGACGGTCTGACATAGCACTTAAATATCATCAGGATATTCACGGTAGTATCCGGATAAGAGTGCTGCTGAATATCTGGGCTGAGCAGTGTCAACCACATAAATGGTGACTTTATATAGTTAGCAGCAATTTTCAACTCTCATTTATCTGGCTTCCAACTTAGGACAGCTTTTCAAGGGCCTAAATTGGTCAAACAGGTGGTGAATGAAAAACCTGCTAACCAGATAAAGTCACCATTTCTCCAGTTAGTGCCAACACCACCCTCAACCGTCTATGGACCAGATATACAGGGGAGGTATGTGGAGATAGCGTAGTTACTCACCTGTAACAGGTGATCTCCAGGAACAGCAGGAATTTAGTCCTCATATATGGGTATCATCGGTACCGACGGAGCCTGCGCGGGAACGCTCCCCAGCGTCCAATAGGAACGCTTTTGGGAGCATCCCTCAGCACATGCGTGCTACCTTCCCGCCTTTCCAACTGTCCCTCTTCAGTTAAGTTTGTAGCTGAGTGAAAGGATAGAGGGAGAGAGGAAAGAGACAAAGAGAGAGAGAGACAATTCCTAGGGGAGGTGGGTGGGTTGTGAGAACTAAATTCCTGCAGTTCCCGGAGATCACCTGTTACAGGTGAGTAACTACGCTATCTCCAGGAACAAGTAGGAATGTAGTCCTCACATATGGGGACTCCCTAGCTGAAGATGCCAGGGAGATATCCCCAGGAAGGTGCCACCATCGAAAGTGAGAATCCTTCCTCCCATGGATCTCTGGTATCCCACCAGGGTTGGTGGGTAAGAGTTGGTTTAGGTTTGAAAGAGATTTTGAAGAACAGCCTGGCCAAAGAAGGCATCCCGAAGGGAGGCTTTATCTAGACAGTAGTGGGCTGTGAAGGTGTGTACCGAAGCCCAAGTGGCTGCTCGACAAATGTCATCGATAGACACAGAGTGAAGATTAGCCATAGAAGCTGCCATGGCTCTCACATTGTGAGCTGTGACATGGTCCTGAAGAGGAAGACCCTTACTCTCATAAGCAAAGGATATGCATTGGGCAATCCATTTAGATAAAGTTCTTTTGAAGACTGGAAGTCCCAAATGACTAGGGTCAAAAGCAACAAAAAGTTGCGAGGACTTTCTATGTTGCTGTGTTCTTTGAATGTAAAAGGCTAAGGCCCTCTTACAATCCAAAGTATGAAGATTTCTTTCTGCATTAGAGGCATGAGGCCTCGGAAAAAATACAGGAAGATAAATTGATTGGTTTAAATGAAAAGGCGAAACCACCTTTGGCATAAAGTGTTGGTAAGTTCGAAGAACAACCTTATCATGATGAAATCTAGTATAAGGAGGATCAGCCACTAAAGCTTGCAATTCACTAATGCGACGAGCAGAGGTGATTGCAGTTAGGAAGATGACCTTCCAAGTCAAAAACCTAAGGGCTGTAGTGGCTAAAGGTTCAAAAGGTGGCTTCATGAGCTGCCCGAGAACTAGATTTAAATCCCATGCGGTATACCGGTGGTGGCTTGATGGGAGGTTTAGTTAATAAAAGGCCTCTCATAAATCGTGATAGGAGTGGATGAGAGGAAATTGGTTGTTCATTTAGAGGCTTATAAGAAGCTGCAATTGCACTAAGATGGACTCTTACCGAATTGGTCTTTAACGCAGAATTCGATAAGTGAAGGAGATACTCTAGTATCGATTCTAAGGGTATGACCAGGGGTTTAATCCCTTTTTGGAGCACCATATAGTAAAATGTTTCCACTTGAAGGCATAAGATCTTCTTGTGGAAAGTTTCCTAGAAGCCTGAAGGATATCTTTTACCTGTTGGGACAGGTTGAAATCCTGGAGGTCTAAGCCTTCAACAACCAGGCCGTGAGGTGCAGGGACTGGGGATTCGGGTGCCATAGTGTCCCGTTCTCCTGGGAAAGGAGATCTGGAGCATGCCCTAACTCCAGAGGTGCCGCTTGAGAGAGATGCAGAAGCAGGGAATACCACGTTTGGCGTGGCCATCGTGGTGCTATGAGAATCATGCGACCTCTGTCTCTCTGAAGCTTGAAGAGTGTCTTGGGGATGAGGGGAATGGGTGGGAAGGCATAAAGGAAGTCCTGACCCCAGTGAAGGAGGAAGGCATCCCTTGCCTGACAGTTGTGCGCCGGAATTCTGTAACAGAACTGGGGAAGTTTGGCATTTATTTATTTATTTATTTATTTATTTGAACAGTTTTTATATACCGCTGTTTCCAAGGATCAGCAGCGGTTTACATTACAACAAACGTTATACAGTTAAACAATTAAACAGAACAATATTACATTATAACATGAGTTGAAAAGAACAATATTGATTAATGTGGCATTCAGTGGACTTGCAAAGAGGTCTATGTCTGGAGTGCCCCAGAGATGAAATATCTTTGCCACCTGGTCTAGGTGGAGTGACCACTCGTGAGGTAGCAGTACTCGACTGAGTTTGTCTGACCAAAGGTTTTGAATATACAACCTATATAAGGCCTAACCGGAGTCTAAAAATGATACTTCATATAAATACAGAACAACTCCACAAATTAACCAACTTGTAGTATTAGTAACCCTGCACTAAAAGGTTTTTAGCACCATGATAACGGGGGCACAGGCCTCAGAACTATCCTCAGATATTTATATAATGCTTCAAGGCCAGATAAACCGACTCTAGTCAAGCAGTTTGAGGAAATTTAACATCAACGGCCTGTATCCAACCTTCCGTCCATCAAATAATGCCAAAACCCACAACAATATACAATAAGCTGATGGTAAACAAATTGGAACATAATTTTTATAACATTTTTTGAAACGGAACTCATCTCCGATTAATAAACGATCAAAAACTAACATCATAAAGATACAGTGTCAAAGTTTCAACAGTCAGCCATGGTTTAACACAGAGACAAGTTCCTATATAACCAAAAAAGACCCATCAGCCAAAAATAGCGCAATGACCATCATGGAAGATTGAGCAGTGAATCGCTATTTTTGGCTGATGGGTCTTTTTTGGTTATAGGGGTTGATACCGCAATGACCATCATGGAAGATTGAGCAGTGAATCGCTATTTTTGGCTGATGGGTCTTTTTTGGTTATAGGGGTTGATACCGCAATGACCATCATGGAAGATTGAGCAGTGAATCGCTATTTTTGGCTGATGGGTCTTTTTTGGTTATATAGGAACTTGTCTCTGTGTTAAACCATGGCTGACTGTTGAAACTTTGACACTGTATCTTTATGATGTTAGTTTTTGATCGTTTATTAATCGGAGATGAGTTCCGTTTCAAAAAATGTTATAAAAATTATGTTCCAATTTGTTTACCATCAGCTTATTATATATTGTTGTGGGTTTTGGCATTATTTGATGGACGGAGGGTTGGATACAGGCCGTTGATGTTAAATTTCCTCAAACTGCTTGACTAGAGCCGGTTTATCTGGCCTTGAAGCATTATATAAATATCTGAGGATAGTTCTGAGGCCTGTGCCCCCGTTATCATGGTGCTAAAAACCTTTTAGTGCAGGGTTACTAATACTACAAGTTGGTTAATTTGTGGAGTTGTTCTGTATTTATACAAAGGTTTTGAATGCCTGGAAGATATGTACCACTAGAAGGTGAATTTGATGCTCTCTGGCGAGGGCCCAGAGTCGTAAAGCTTCATTGCATAATGACAGAGAGCCTGTCCCGCCCTGCTTGTTCACATAGAACATGGCTACCTGATTGTCCGTCTGGACTAGGACTGTCTTGTAGCTGAGCTGGGCGTGGAACCCTCGAAGAGCTAAATAAATTTCTCTTAACGCCAGGAGGTTTATATGTAAACCAACCTCCTGTGGAGTCCAGGTGCCCTGAGTAGAGAGATGATTCAGGTGTGTTCCCCAACCCACCTGTGATGCATCTGTTGTCAGGGTGGCCTGAAAGAGGGGTTGATTGAAAGGAGACCCCACTGTCAGATTTTCTAGTGACTGCCACCATCGGAGGGACAAAATTAGTCTTTGAGAGACTGTTATTTTGTCCGACAAATTGCCCGTGGCCTGCGTCCACTGTGTGGAGAGGGTCCATTGAGCTGCTCGCATGTGAAGGCGAGCATATGGGACCACATGAACTGTGGATGCCATGTGTCCCAGCAACTGCAGTAGTTCCCGAGCCATGAGGGAGGATTTTCCCGCTGCTTGGGAAGCTAACTGCATAATGCGAAGACACCGGGCTTGTGGAAGAAAAGCCCTTGCTTGCCTGGTATCCAGACAGGCGCTTATGAATTCTAGGAATTGGGAAGGAACTAGTTGAGACTTCAGGAAGTTGATTTCCAATCCCAAGTATTGGAGGATTCGCATTGTACGAGACAGTGCAATGCTGGCCTCTGCAACTGTGAAGGCTCAAATGAGCCAGTTGTCTAAGTAGGGGAAGACAAAAATTCCCAGGGTTCGTAGAAATGCTGCTACTACTGCCATGCATTTCGTGAACACCCTTGGTGCTGAAGCCAGACCAAAAGGAAGAACCCTGTACTGGAAATGTCTTCCCCTGAAAAGGAATCGTAAGAATTTCCTGTGATCTGGATGGATGAGAATGTGTGTGTATGCATCCTTTAAGTCTAGAGAGCAAAGCCAATCCTGGGCTTGAAGGTATGGCAGAAGAGTTCCTAGAGAAATCATTTTGAATTTCTCTCGAAACAGATATTTGTTCAATTCTCTGAGGTCTAGAATGGGTCTGTGTCCTCCTGTTTTCTTTGGGATAAGAAAATAGGGGGAGTAGAACCCTGTTCCCTGTTGAAAAATGGGTACTTCTTCTATTGTCCCCTGGGCAAGAAGTGTGGAGACCTCGTAATCTAGCAGATTGTCTGCAGAGGTTTGTGAATTGAACTGCTTTAGAATTGTAGGAGGGGGTATGCTGTGAAAATGAAGTTTGTACCCCTCTCCTACAATGGACAAAGTCCAGTCTTCTGCTGTTATTTGATGCCATCTGTTGATAAAGTGGCATAACCTGCCCGGAATGTTGGGGGGTTGAGGACCCTTCAGAGGCAGGAAGGCAAAGCTCTCTGGGAAGGAGTCAAAGCCCTTGAGGGGGCTGAATCAGGAGAGCTGGTTGGGCTCTCTGTCCTTTTGGTTTCTTCTGCTGTCTAGGTTGTCCCTTTTGGGTAACCTGACCTGAAGTCTGACTGTGCTGGGTATAGGAAGGATAAAACTTCCTCTTTTTGCTAAAAGAGGGTTTTTTTATAAGGCTTCCTTTTGGCTGGAGTGGCTGTAGACTTTGACAATCTATCTAAGGTAGAATTGTCAGCATCTAACTCATTAGCCTTTTCCTGCCAGTTCTTGCCGAAGAGATTCTCCCCCGTGCAAGGAATGTTGCCTAATTTGTCCTGTACTCAAGTCTCCAAGTCTGATGCCTGTAGCCAGGCAATCCGTCGTGCACCAATGGTAATAGCAGAAGTTATGCTGATGCATTCAAAGCAGTCAAAAGCTGCATGATTGACAAACTTGGAGACATTTTGAGCATGCTTAACTAGAGCAAGAAAATCTTGTCTCTTATCATCTGGGAGAAAAGGGAGAAAAGGGCCCATAAGTTCCAAGTCTCCTGTGACTTTCTTAAGGAACATTCCCATATATAGGATGTATGAACTGATCCTAGCTGAAAGCATGGAAGCTTGAAAAGTTCTGCATTCAAAAGCAGCCAGAGTCCTGCATTCACAACCTGGAGGATTGGATGCATGTCTCTTCGCACTTTTCATCCTACGCATGGCTGATTCCACTACCATTAAATGGTGTGGCAGCTGGGTTTTCTGAAAACCAGGACATGGTGGAACTCGATACATAGTATCAAGTCTCTTAGAGTGAGGAGAAGTGGTCAGAGGTGTCTCCCACATTCTGAGCATCAAGCTATGCAGAATTTCATGGATAGGCAGAGTAGCTGACTCCTTGGGAGCTTTAGGATATTGGAGGATTTCCAATTCCTTTGCTCTGGGTTCTTCTTCAGGAGCAACTGTGATTGAAAGCCCTTTGGCCATATCACGGATGAAATCCTGAAAAGACATGTCCTCTGGAGGTAACATTCTGCGTTGGGGAGAAGAGGGATCTTCTAGGAGAAACCCTCTAGTGCCAGCAGAATTGTCAGAGTCTTCAGAATCAGAGGAATCAAAGTATTCCTGACCCCGATGCTCTTGCAAGGCACGATCCCGGTACTGATCGAAGTAGGTACCGAGGTGACCCGGTACCGCTTTGTCCCCTCTAGCCAGAGATGGCATAGGAAGAGTTCCCACTGGGGCCGGCACCGTCAGTACCGGCATCACTGGTGTCAGTACCGGTGTCGGTACTGGCATCACCGGTGTCAGTACCGGTGTCGGTACTGGCATCACCGGTGTCGGTACTGGTGTCGGTACCGGCATTGGTGTCGATGTCGGTACTGGTGCCCTTGGGACCACCAGTACCGCAGCCGAGAGAAGAGCTGCGATACTGCACTCGATAACGAGGAACCTCTGGTCTAGTGACGCTGCTGATGTCTGGGTGTCGGTACAGGTAAGGACAGCCGGAACCCCTGAGCATGGCACAGGTAGTTCTTGCGAGGTTGAGGCCTCGAGAACATCCTGAAGCCCCATCAATGCTTTGGAAGTCAAAGCCTTCCGCCGGGGCTGTTTTGCCGGTGTGGTTCCCTCAAGGGCTATGCCAATGGCCTCTCGATGCTTAGCAGGAGGGCTACCCTTTGAGGACCGGCTCTTATGTTTAGTTACCTGAGATCCATGGGAGGAAGAAGAGGCCCTCGACGATGTCGATGCAATGGATCTGGCATCTGAAGAAAAAATAGTACCGAGTTTTGCGGCCCGGTTCTGTCTTCCTCTTTGGGTCATCCCCATGCAGGAGAGACATTCAGTTGGAGAATGATCAGGTCCTAAACATTTTAGACACCAATCATGGGATCATGGGTGTCAGTGACGGAAATGGTACCGCCACACTTAGTACATTTCTTAAAACCACTAGTTGTTTTTTCCATGATTCAGGAAAATGGGGGCCTAGTGCCCAAAATGGCGCCTAGCACCAAAAAGGAAAGTTTCTAAAAGAAACACTGAAAGTTTTTTGGGTTTTTTTGAAAGAAAGAAAAAGAAAAGAACCGGCAGTACCGGTAGGCGTCGTACGGTAGGCAAACGCGACCACAGAAAGAAGTTTAAAGATGTAATTTTCGGAGACCACGTGATGTGGTGAGCTTGAACGGACGTGTCTGTTTGAGCTCTGGACCCCCTGCTCCCTACAACCGTAGAAAAGCACCGTGTAACACTACCAATTTTGGCAACGTTGTGGGGGGAGAGCGCTCTGATACCTGGACTCTTGCTTCACCTTTCTACTGGTATGGCTTCGGCAGCTAAACTTGGACGCAGGGAGAAAGACCGTGGAGCCGGGTCTTCCAAAATGGTGGACTCCCCCCCGAAGCATACCGGGCCTCCCTCCCCACCATCCATCTCAGCGGAGGTCTCGGCAGCGGTGACTAGTGCGCTGTCGGGGAAATTTGACGCTCTACATACAAAAATGGACACTCTCCAACACTCCATGGATGCGATGGGGTCCCGAGTACATGAGGCCGAGACCCGCATAGCCCGGACCGAGGAAGACCTGACAGTACTCCAGCGGGAACTCCGAGAGGCGCAGAAACTTGCCAGGGACCAGGCGCTCAAGCTGGATGATCTGGAGAACCGGTCCCGGCGAAATAATCTAAGATTCCTGGGCATAGCTGATACTATACTAGACAAGGACCTCCCGGGGCTTGTGGAGGCCTTGGCGACATCTCTGCGGCCCGAGACTGACCGGCTTACCCCCGTTATAGTGGAGCGTGCCCACCGGATTGGGCCCAAGCAATCCGCGAACGACCGCCGGCCCCGGGTGGTCTTGGCGCGCTTTCTAAGTTTCCCGCAGAAGGAGGAGCTGCTCAGGACTGTGCGACAAAAAGGAGCGGTGGACTGGGAGAACATGCGTATCCGCGTGACCCAGGACTACTCTGCCGCGTTGAGCCAGCGCCGTAAAGCTTATGCCTCCCTTTGCCAGAAGTTGATTGGAGCGAACATCCGCTTTCAGGTCCAGTACCCGGCGCGACTCGTGATCTGGAGCGCGGGGACCCGCCGGAGCTTCGATTCTGCGGGAGAAGCTGCTTCTTACGTTGAGAGGCTTACAACACCCGCGACGGACCCGGCCCAGTGAGTGCACGTGTCCCTTACCGACTGGGGATCGGGACCGAATTCTAGAGCAGATGGCCCTTCGCCTGGGGAGAGTGTGAGAGCGCCTGTCCCTACAATAAGTAGACGAGGCTGAGGGGTAAGAGAAAGGGTGGACTACTACACAGCCTTCATCCTCCTGGAAGAATATAGCCGCGGGCAGCAGGCAAAGCGACTGTGAACTAAAGAGCTGAAAACTGGCAACTCTGTTGCTTTGCAGCGTTACATTGTTTGCTGAACTCCCTGTAACAAAGTTGCTGCTAGGGGCCCGATTGCATATGGCCTTGTTCCAGCCCTTTGCCTTGGTTACTGTTTTTATTTTCTCTCTATTTTCCCGCCCTCTATGAACAGACCGGCTTGACTTGGGCCCCGGGGAGAAACCACAATACCGTATGTGGCAGCCTTTTTATTACCATTTGTTCACCAGATTAAATGGTGAAAATGCTGGGCTCAGGGATATTTCTGCTGCCCTCCCTTCCCCGATTGCGGGACTGTAAGGTGGGCGACACTCCATGCGTCTGGCTGGGGGTAAGCACCATAGTGTCACGGCGGCCTGGGGGCCCCCCCCCCCCCTTTTTCCTCTTCCTTCCCTCCCTCCATGTTGGCGTCCCCTAGGTCGGGTCAAGTGTGGAGTGTGGCCTACCGAGCTTATGTTTGTATTACTGCTGCCGGTAGGGTTGTTTATTGCAGTGTTGGGGTAGGTGGGTACCCCCCTCTGGGTCTCTCCCTCCCCCCCCCCTTCTTCCCCCCCCCCTCCATCCCCCCCTTTTTTATCTTCTTATTTCAATTTTTTCAATTACAACTTAGCCCCCCTTCTGCTCCGTAAGATGGCTTGATGGGAGTAGTGTTGGGACGGGGGGTGGGGGGGTTGGGGGGAGGGGGAGGGGGAGTAGGCTATCGGGTCGGTGGTGGGGGGGGGGGAGGACCGGGGATAGTGTTGTTCGATAGGGGGGGAGGGGGTCCGGCTCACATCCTAAGGGTCTCCTAAGATTAGGGTGAGGAGATCAATTGGTTGGGGGAGGGGGGTGGATGGGCAGGGAGGGTTGGGGGTGGGGGGGAGTCGAGGGGGGGGGTTGGGTGGGATTGGGGGGAGGAGGGGGGGGGGGGGAAAAGCCTGTGTTCACACAGGAGCAGCCCATTATTAATGGGGGAACCTCAGGCTGGGGAGGTTCACCCACACATTACATATAGTTTTGTCTTGTACTTGTTGAGCATCTATTATCCAACCTGAAGATTATTTCCTGGAATGTCTGCGGGATAGGTAACCCTATTAAAAGATCTAAAGTGATACAAATGCTGGCGCGCATGAAGTGTGACATTGCACTGCTACAAGAAACCCACCAGACAGCCGAAGAACATGCTAAACTGCAAAGGGCATGGGTAGGACAGAGTAAAGGGGCCCCGGCTCAGGGCAGAAAGGGTGGAGTGGTCACACTCATTAGCAAACGAATACGGTTTGAGTTGATAACGGAGATTGTGGACCCGGAAGGCCGTTATCTCTTGCTCTATGGTAACCTGGAGGGCAAACCGACCGTCCTTGGGAACCTCTATGGCCCCAATGTTTTAGATCGCGCCTTCTACGCACGCTTGGCCTCTAAGGTGGAGCAGTTGCCGGACGTCCCTTTGATACTAGCCGGCGATCTGAATGGGGTCCTCGATATCCCTATGGATACGGCGGGGGCAGGAGGCGAGAGAGGGCGGGCTCCCACTACGGCGGTGTTGCGAGAACTGTGTCGGCGGTTGGGAGTCGTGGATCCCTGGTGCTTGCTTCACCCCCTAGAGAGGGACTTTACGCATCAATCGCGAGCTCACGGGTCTAGTGCCCGCATCGATTATATCTTGGTCTCGGAGGGGCTCTTCTCTCAGGTGGACGACGCGCAAATCGGTCCCTCCGCAGTGTCAGACCATGCCCCCATTTGGGTGGAGCTTGTTTGGGGGGTGGTAGCTGATACGACTCGCATCTGGCGATTCCCGGTGGGGCTTGACCGGGACGGGGAGTTCCAAACACATCTGAGGTGCTGCTGGCAAGATTTTATGGTCCACCACGCAGCACACACGGATGCCCCAGAATTACTCTGGGAAAACCGCGAAGGTTGTGCTGCGGGGCAACATTATTGAATACGTGGTACGAAAACGGCGCTTGCTGGCGCGGCAAATAGTGCACTTGGAGAAGCAAGTGGTCCGGGCACGTTGTCGTTGTGCCGGGGACCCATCGGGGGTCAACCGGAAACGTTTTTGGGAACTGCAAACGTCGCTCAACGAACTTTTACATCAGAGGACGAAAAAATCCCACATGTATTACCGCTACCGCCTGTATCAGTTTGGGGACAAGCCGGGCCGTCTCTTGGCTCGCTGCCTACGTGGTAGTCGAGGCGTTCGATCGGTGGCCGCCTTGCGAGATGAGAACGGTGTTCTATATAAGGATAACCGGTCTATTGTGGGGCAGTTCCGTTCCTTTTTTTCAACAACTCTATGCGCGCCGGGAGGGGTCTGCATCAGAGATGCATAGTTATTTGCGGGACCTGCCGCTACCCAAACTGACAACAGCACAACGAGATAGCCTAGATGCCCCGATCACGGCAGAGGAGGTTAGCGGGGTTATTCATCGCGCACAGCGTTGCAAAGCGCCGGGGCCGGATGGTTTCGGAGCCGAGTTCTACAAGGGGCTCGGGGACTTGGTGCCCCCGGTTCTGGTTGCTATGTATAGCCACCGAGCGCAGACGGGGCGGTTCACCTGGGGATCCAATCACGCCTATGTTACATTAATACCTAAGCCTGGGAAGGATCCTACTCGGGCGGCTTCCTACCGCCCTATCTCGTTGCTGAATTTCGATATGAAGATTCTAGCAAAAGTGCTGGCAGATAGGTTGGCCTCGGTGCTCGGTGACTTGGTTCATGAGTCACAAGTGGGTTTCGTTAGAGCACGTTACGCCGTTCGTAATTTACGGAAGATTTTGGCATCCATGGAATGGGTTCGGGAGCGGGAGTTGCCTTCCCTGCTGATTAGCTTTGATGCAGAAAAGGCCTTTGATCAGGTACCCTGGGACTATCTGAAGGGTTTATTGCCGTACTATGGTCTGGGGGATACTTTTTGCAGCTTCGTGATGCTTTTGTATGCGGATCCGACAGCGGGAATCCTTTGCAATGGTATGCTCTCTGACCCATTCTGTTTGGAACGGGGTACCCGACAGGGGTGCCCGCTCTCCCCGTTGCTATTTATCCTGTCCTTAGATCCATTGATACGGACCGTAGAGGCTTCCCCGAGCATTACGGGGGTGCAGATTGGAGTAGCGGGCTTCAAGCTGGCCGCCTTCGCTGATGATATATTGGTTCATATCACATCCCCCCAGTGTTCTCTACCTAATCTGTTGGCAGCCTTTTCGACTTACGGTAGCTTTGCAGGGCTACGTATCAACACCGAGAAATCTGAGGCCCTAGATGTGGGGGGTACGCTGCGGGGTCAATGGGGGGATAGGTTCCCGTTACGCTGGGCGGGAGACGCCTTTGTTTATTTAGGTATCGTATTGACCAGGGCGCCCGCGTCGTTGTATAAAACCAACTTTGACCGGGTGTACTCGAAACTTCAGTTACAACTGCAGGCCTGGACGCCACTACCGCTGTCTCTGCTGGGTCGAGTGGCGGCCTTACAGATGGTGATACTCCCACGCATCCTCTATTGGATGCAGACCCTCCCGGTGTGGCTGCTGCGGCGGGACGTAATGCGTATAGAGAGAGAAATCCGACGTTTTTTATGGAAAGGGGCCAAAGCGCGTATACCGTTGGCTCGGCTGCGAGGGGGTTGGCGGACCGGGGGCGTGGGGGTTCCGGACCTCTGGAAGTACGCGTTGGCATGTCAGGCGCGGCACCTTAGTGACTGGTTGGGCGATACCGAAGTGTATACTCCTCGTGAGTTCGAACGAGCCTTTGTGGCGCCTCATGCCTTAGAAGCGGCCTTGCAGCTGCCCGGGGCACGGCTGCCTTCTCGGCTGACCAGCAGCGTCCTACTGCAGGCGACGCGCCGTACTTGGCAGCAGCTTAACAAGTACTGGGGGAGTAACCCCACTGTTTCGAGTTGGCTACCCCTGCGAGGCAATGTCTGTTTTACCCCGGGTACCGCTTCGTCTGTTTTTCGGCAGTGGGAAAGGGTCGGCATTTGCCGTTTGGGAAGTGTAGTTGATACAGCGGGACGGTGTAAGACACTGGTGGAGCTGTGTGGGGAATATGGACTGAACCGGCGAACCTCCAGCTTTGCTTATGCCCAACTGTCTCATTATGTGGGCTCCCTGTCCCGTTCGGACCTCACCGCGACGCGTTCGGCACAGGTTCTGGAATTTTTGAGCCTGGGGGCAGAGAGCCCTCCCTCTATAGCCGATTTGAAAAGGCGCTTAGATGGACTGGGGCCCCCCCCGAACTTTCAGGCAATGGAACAGGCCTGGGCGCGGGATCTGGGTAGGGGGATAGACCCGGGCTCTGTGCTGACCGCTCTGCGTCAGATTGGGCGGCTGGTAGGGGGCGCCCGGTGGCGAGAGGTGCAGTATAAGTCAATTCTTCGCGCGCACTTCTCCCCAAGGAGGGCACTGCGCAGTCGTCTGGTCCAGTCTGGAGGATGTTCGAAGTGCTCCTGCTCCTTAGCTGATCTCGGTCATATGTGGTGGAGTTGCCCCGTGATCCGTTCCTATTGGCAACGTATTGGGGATTTTCTCAGTGGTCTTTTGCAACAACAGGTCTGTTGGACAGGGCTTTTAGTGGTACTGGATCGACTGGGACCACTCCACCCTAAGGGGAGGTGGGAGCGTATCCTAGTGCGTAAGGCTTGTCTGGTGGGGAAGGGACCTATCCTTCGTCGATGGATAGCGGCAGAGCCACCAACATTTTATGAATGGCGTAACTGTTTCCATCAGCTCATGCTTTTCGAGCGACGCCATGCACTTGGATCCCCCCAGCGCTGGGCCCAGTTTCTGTTGATCTGGATGCCTTATATTCAACAATTGGGGCCTATTGCCCGCAGCGAAGTACTTAGGGTTGGATAGGGATGCTCCTGTTTTCGTGCTTAACTTAACTCAACTTAACTAGGCTTGAGGGTGGGGGGGGAGGATGGGGGGGGAAAAATGTATATGAGTTTGTTTTTACCAATTTGTTTATTTTATTTGGGTCCTTGGCCTCTGGGTGGTGGATCAGACACAACCCTGCCCAGAGGGGTTCGAAATGTAAACTCTCCATTGTTTGTATGTACCTGTTGGTTGTTATATACTGTATGTTTTATCCAATAAACAGATTATACAAAAAAAAAAAAGATGTAATTTTCTGCGGTGACAGGGAATAGGTCCTGTCGGCTCCGCGGAAAACGAAGAACTGAAGAAGGACAGTTGGAAAGGCGAGAAGGCAGCGCGCATGTGCTGAAGGATGCTCCCAAAAGCGTTCCTATTGGATGCTGGGGAGCGTTCCCACGCAGGCTCCGTCGGTAACGACGATACCCATATGTGAGGACTACATTCCTGCTTGTTCCTGGAGATATTCAGTGACACTATCCAGATAATGTCACTGACTACTGCAGTCAGTGTCCTTAGCCAGCTGGCTCCAACGTTGGCTGACCATCTAAGGGCTTTGAATAACAACATCCTCATTACTACAGTAAGCCTAACCAGCTTGTAGTTTCCAACATCCTCTCTATTACCATTTTTATGAAGAGGAATAACTTCTGTTCTTATCTAGTCCTACAGGATCACTCCCATCTTCAAAGATCAATTGAACAGAACCTTCAGAACCTGCCAGACCACTCTGACCTTTATTAATATCTTAGGATATGTATTCTCAATGGAGAAAGGTGAATAGTGGAGTACCTCAGAGATCTGTGCTGGGCCCGCTGCTTTTTAACATATTCATAAATGACCTGAAAATGGAAATAACGAGGGAGGTGATCAAATTTGCAGATGAGACAAAAATCAAAGTTGTTAAAACACAAGTGGATTGTGAAAACTTGCAAGAGGATCTTGCTAAATTGGAAGACTGGACGTCCGAATGGCAGATGAAATTTAATGTGGACAAATGCAAAGTTATGCACATAGGGAAGCACAACCCAAAAGCGTCGTTACTCATCTGTAACAGGTGTTCTCTGGGAACAGCAGGAATTAGTCCTCACATATGGGTGAGTCAGCACCGACGGAACCCATGCGGAACATTTCCCCAGCTTTCAAAGAAAGTCTTTGGGAATGCTACCACGCATGCGTGGTCCCCTTCCCGCTCAAGGGTGTCATCTTGCTCAGTCAGATGACATCAGAGAGAGTAGCCTATTGTTTCATAAACGGTTTAACTAAGTAAATAATACAAAAAAATCAGTTTAAAACCTAACCCCAACAACTTTGAACTTATTATTATATTTTTCAGTACGGAATACAGGTCTCAGAAGAATCTTACTGCACTACAGCAAGGGTATTAACCCATTAACAGTGCATATCCTTACATCAAGGACCTGATTCAATACTTATTAACTATTAAAAAGATCACCAAAAATTTCAGCGACATATTATATTAATGAAAATTCTCACATCAGCTAAAAAATACTATTCACTTTCAAACATTAATAGCCAAACATGACTGAAAGACGATCAATTCCACAATCTTCTTACTCAGCAAAACTAAAAGTCTTTAGCTGTTCAATGTGTTAGCCAAAGCTGAAACACTCTCCATTCCATGAGAACGAACTGATCGGATGCTTGACTTATAAACTGTATTGAATCCAAGAAATAACTAAATAGCATATAATATCATATAATTTCTCAGTCAATTCATATGCTATTAAAAATTTTTTATAGCTGAGTAGTGAACTATCAAAAACCTACTCTCAAAAGCTGAACAAATACTGGTGATTCTTAAACTTCAATGGCCGAAAAAGTGACTGGAAGTTAAACAATTCCACTTTCTTCTCGCTCACCAAGCTGAAAAGTCTTTAACTGTTCAGCACGTTGTCAAAAGGTATAAACTTCTGCTTTCCCCAAAAAAACGGACTAAAAAACCACTTATCTTATAGATGATGGCGAGTCAAAAAATATATCACTGAATAGCTTATAATTTCACAGTCAGTTCCGGCTTGTAATTTCACAATCAATTCCAACGCCTTCGGCTGGTACCCCCAGCGTTTCACTCCAAACGTATGGAGTGAAACGCTGGGGGTACCAGCCGAAGGCGTTGGAATTGATTGTGAAATTACAAGCCGGAACTGACTATGAAATTATAAGCTATTCAGTGATATATTTTTTGACTCGCCATCATCTATAAGATAAGTGGTTTTTTAGTCTGTTTTTTGGGGAAAGCAGAAGTTTATACCTTTTGACAACGTGCTGAACAGTTAAAGACTTTTCAGCTTGGTGAGCGAGAAGAAAGTGGAATTGTTTAACTTCCAGTCACTTTTTCGGCAATTGAAGTTCAAGAATCACCAGTATTTGTTCAGCTTTTGAGAGTAGGTTTTTGATAGTTCACTACTCAGCTATAAAAAAATTTTAATAGCATATGAATTGACTGAGAAATTATATGATATTATATGATATTATATGCTATTTAGTTATTTCTTGGATTCAATACAGTTTATAAGTCAAGCATCCGATCAGTTCGTTCTCATGGAATGGAGAGTGTTTCAGCTTTGGCTAACACATTGAACAGCTAAAGACTTTTAGTTTTGCTGAGTAAGAAGATTGTGGAATTGATCGTCTTTCAGTCATGTTTGGCTATTAATGTTTGAAAGTGAATAGTATTTTTTAGCTGATGTGAGAATTTTCATTAATATAATATGTCGCTGAAATTTTTGGTGATCTTTTTAATAGTTAATAAGTATTGAATCAGGTCCTTGATGTAAGGATATGCACTGTTAATGGGTTAATACCCTTGCTGTAGTGCAGTAAGATTCTTCTGAGACCTGTATTCCGTACTGAAAAATATAATAATAAGTTCAAAGTTGTTGGGGTTAGGTTTTAAGCAGTCAGATGACATAGCTAAGACGGCAGTCAAACAAAAAAACAGAAGGACGGCAACTCCAAGGGAAGGAGGGAGGGTTGTGAGGACTGATTCCTGCAGCACTTGTTACAGATGAGTAACTACACTTTCTCCAGGAACAAACAGGATATCATTCCTCATACATGGGACTCCCTAGCTCCAGGCTGCCGAGGACCGAACCACAACAGTATCAACAGCGACCAGACGGGTGGTCATGAGTTGCAGAAGGTGAGTCCCCTCTGAGAGACTCTGCAAGACCCTAGTGTCCAGCAGAACTATCACTCTGGTAGCCTGAACACAGAAGGGTCAGAGGACAGGAGTTGCCTACACTCCAAAAATATTACGCAGCACTACCTGACCAAAGGCACTGTCCCTGTGGGATTCGCTTTCCAGGCAGTAGTGTGCTGCGACCGTGTGAATGGATGACCAAGCGTTGGCTCTGCAAATTTCTGTCACTGGCACAGAATGGAGGTGTGTCACCGATGTGGCCATCACCCTCACGCGATGCGCTGTGATCCGGTGCTCCAGGGAGAGGCTCACTCACTCATTGGTAAGGGCAATGCAGTCCGCCACCCAAGAGGATTCGGTAAGCTTAGTTACAGGAAGCCTCAGTCTGTCGGGGTCATAGGACACGAAAAACTGAGGTGCTTTTCAGGGGCTCTGGCTTCACTGCAGACAGAAGGACAGGGCCCATTTACAGTCCAGTGTGTGGAGTATGAAATCCTTCCTGCGGCATGAGGCCATGGGTAGAAGGTGGAGAATACGACCTCCTGGTTCAGATGAAACGGGGATACCACCTTCGGGAGGAATTTAGGGTGAGTGCGGAGCACTACCCTGTTCTTAAAGAACTTGGTGTACGGGGGGGGTCTGCCCCCAGCGCTTGAAGCTCGCTGACTCTACAAGCTGAATTCAGGGCCACCAAGAAGGCCATCTTCCAGGATAGGTATCTGAGGTGGCAAGTGGCCAGTGGTTCGAATAGTGGCCTAGTCAGCTGGGAGAGCACCACGTTGAGGTCCCATTCTGCCACCAGGGGGGCAGACAGGGGTCTTGGAAAGCAGAAGGCCCCATAGGAACTGCGAATCAAGGGGCTGGCTGGATAAGGGCTTTCCCCCTACTGGGTGGTGGTGAGTGGCTATGGCACTCAGATGCACCCGACTGAGTTAGATTTCAGCCCTGCGTGCAACAGATGCTCTAGATACTGGAGTAACAGCTGGATGTGGCAGGATAATGGGTTCTCCTTCCTGTTTGCGCACCATAGAGCAAACCTGCGGCACTTAAAGGCATAAACCTTCCTCATGGAGGGCTTCCTGGAGGCTAGCAGGATCTCCTCAACCTCGTGGTAGGTTGAGTGGGGCCAAGGCTATCCTCTCAGCAGCCAGGCATTAGAGTCAATGGGGTGCAGAAGGGAGCCCTTCTGTCAGGAGGTCCGGGGCTTGAACAAGGAGTACTGGGAGTGTCGCCGCCAGCGAGAGCAGTAGTGGGAACCAGGGTTTCCTGGGCCACCTGGGGGCGATCAATATCACCGAAGCCCTCTCGTTCTGAATTTTGAACAGAGTCTTGGCAACCAGGGGAGTCAGTGGGAATGTATATAGCAGTCCCTTGGATCATGAGAACAGGAATGCGTCTGCTGCTACCCTCTGTGGTTGCGCATACCTGGAGCAGAAGCGAGCCAGTTGCACGTTGTCTGGAGAGGCAAAGAGGTCCATCTCGGGCCAACCCCAAAGGCGAAAGAGTTTCTCCGTCACTGCAGGGTCGAGACGCCAATCGTGAGGGCACAGGACTGCCAAGTCTGTCCACCAGGTAAGTTGTCCTGGCCCGGGAGGTAGACTGCTTGCAGAAGCATGCCATTGCGCACTGCAAAGCAGAGGAGAGCTCCAGCCTCCTGGTAGAGCGAGTATGAGCCCATGCCCCCTTGCTTGTTTATATAGAACATCGCAACCTGGTTCTCTGTCTGGACCAGCACAGGTCTGTTCCGCAAGAGGGAGTGGAATGCACGTAGGGCGAGGGATACCGACCGGAGATCCAGGAGGTTGATCTGTAGTAGAAACTCCTCCCTGGACCAGCAACCTTGAGTGCGGTGAACTCTGCAGTGAGCTCCTCAGTCCTGGAGAGAGGCATCTGTGGTCAGGGTACTTGGTGGTGGGGGTGCCTGAAAGGGCATTCCTCCCCAGAGGAGGCCCAGGTTTTGCCACCAGTCGAGGGATCTCACCAACTGGCAGGAGACCCTGACCCTGTCCTGGAGTTGGCCCATGGCCTGGGTCCACTGAGAACGCAGGCACCATTGGGCTGTCTGCATGTGCAAGCGGGCTAGGGGTGTGACATTTTATTATTTATTTATTTAACAGTTTTTTATATACCATCTTTCTACAAGTCAAGACAGTTCACATGAAACATTAAAATACAGTATATTACAACTGTTTACAAGGAACAAGGAAAACAATATAAGTAATATAACTAGGTAACAAGTAACAATTAACTATGATACAATTAGTAGGTATAACTGTGGCACTTGACTACCATGATCGGAGATCAAGATCGAGGTTAACTTTATACATTAGATAGAGATACTTGCAGTTAATTTTGTAAGGAAGTGTGGACAATTGGGTGGAAGGTAGATCATGATGGTTAGGAGTTAGGGTGGGAGGGAAAAATATTCTAGGAAGAGGTGTGTTTTTAGTTTCTTGCGGAATTCGAGGTGGCTCTCACAGTTGCGCAGTTCGGGGGGGAGGGTGTTCCATAAGGATGGGGCGTAGAGGGAGAAGGCCCTATTGCTAGTAAGTTGTTTTACAGTACCTTTTGGCTGTTGGTATGGGTAGCAGGTTTTTGGTAGAAGTACGATATGTTCTTGTGTTACTAGGCAAGGTAAGAAGTGCAGTGAGACAGGGTGCTGATTCATTTACAATTATTTTATGAATAAGAGTAATAACCTTAAATTTAGTTCTTTGTTGTATGGGGAGCCAGTGAAGGTCGTAGAGGACAGGTGTGATATGAGCACGTCTGGGGTTGTTGGTTATGAGTCTAGCTACCGTATTCTGGGCTAATTGGAGAGGTTGGATTGTATTTTTGGGGACATGGACTGTAGAGACCATCTATCCCAGCAGACAGAGGAGGAGGCGAGCTGGCACCATTCTACAGTGTTGGACCTCCCCTGCCAGCTGTTTGAGGGGTTCTGCCTTGTCCTGAGGGAGGAGAGCACTGGCCCGCACCATGTCCAACTGAACACCGATGAACTCTAGGTCTTGCACCGGAGATGTGATTTGGGGTAGTTGATGATGAACCCCAAGTGCTGCATGATGAGGATTGTACATCCAGTGCCCTGACTGGCCTCTGCGGCTGTGCCACCTCTGATGAGCCAGTTATCCAAGTAGGGGAAGACAAACATCCCTTGTAAGCGTAGATGGGCGGCTACTACTACTGTTAGGCACTTTGTGAACACTCTTGGCGAGGAGGCCAGGCCGAAGGGAAGTACCTTGTATTGGTAGTGGTCTCCCCCTACTATGAATCTCAGGTATTGCCAGTGAGATGGGTGGACCAGTATGTGGGTGTAGGCATCCTTTAGGTCCAAAGAGCAAAGCCAGTCTCCCTGGTGGAGGTAGGGCAGCAGTGTCCCAAAGGAGAGCATTTTGAACTTCTCCCTCACCAGAAACGTGTTCAGGTCTCAAAGGTTCAGGATGGGCCTGAGATCCCTGGTTCTTCTGGAGACAAGCAAGTACTTTGAGTAGAAGCCCTTGCCCCAGAGGTGTTGGGGAACAGGCTCTACTGTCCTGTCCCTTAGCAGACCTGCTAGCTCAGAGAAGGAGGGTCTGGTGAAGGAGAAGTAGCAGCTGGAAGCAGAGGTGGTAACCCTCCTTCATGATCCGGAGCGACCACTGGTTCCAGGTGACCCCAGGCCACCTGTGGGCGAAGAGTGCCAGGTGGCCCCAGTGGGTGGTGAGGGTCTCCCAGGGGGAGGGAGGCCCCACCCTGGGAGTCAAAAGCTCCCACCAGGTTGAGCCGGAGCTGATGCCTGTGGTTTGGGAGCCTTTGGCTTCCTGGGTCCATGTCCCTGGCCCTTGGGTTGGGAACCCTGCTGCTGCTGGTTTGGGAAGGCTTGGTAGTGGTGACTCTGATGGAAAGGGCCCTTCTTCCATGAGAAAGTTGGCCTTTTCCCCAAAGTTTTCTTACGGGGAAGGGTAGAGGTCTTCTTTGAGAGCCTCTGCCTGGTCACCACTTAGGCCTCAATCTCAGCCGCCTTGTCAGCCATAGGTTTCCCAAACAGATTCTCCCTGGTGCCAGGGATATCCAGCAGCTTTTCTTGGACCCATTGCTCGAGGTCCGAGGTCTGTAGCCAGGCCTGGCACCGAGCACCGATGCCTGCGGCTGCTGCCCGGGCCGCCACCTCAAACCCATCATAGGCAGCCCGGGACTGGAACTTACAGCAGTCCCGGATGATAGCCACCAAGGTCTGGAACCATTGAAGGGGTTCCCCGGCGAGCCCTGCTGAGAAGCTTGCAAGCTCCTGAATAAGGCTCATATGATACAAACCTATGAGCGCTACATAGGGATGTATCTGGCAGCCCAGCATGGACCCCTGGAAACACTTGCATCCTAGGGTGTTGAGGACTCTAGCCTCTCTACCTGGAAGGTACAGAAGAATAAGTCTTCTGGCTTTTGAGCTTTTGCATCGAAGACTCCACCGCCATGGAATTGTGGGGAAGTTGGGCCTTCTGGAAGCCTGAGCTTCTCTTGATGCGGTAGATGACATTGAGGCATTGGCTGACCACCAGCACAGAGGCCGGGGTCTCCCACATCCGTAGGAGCAGCTTTTCGAGGATGGGTTGCACCAGCACCGACAAAGCCTCCTTTGGTGGAGACTCATACTGAAAGATCTCCAGTTCTTCAGTGAGCGGGTCCTCCTTAGACTCAGTTGGGACCGAGAGGGCTCAGGCCATTTCCCAGACAAAGTTGTGGAATGCCACGTCCTCCGGTGGGGAATGACGTAGGAGTTTCAGGGGAGACAGCTCCGAGGGGATGTCTCGGTGTCGAGAGGTCTTGGGAGAGGCCTCGATGTTGGTCTTCCAGTCTGACTCCGAGGGCATCGAGGCTCGGAGCTCCCGCACCGCGAGGCCTGCATCGGGGAACCGGGATTCCCCAACCAGTCTCGGGTCAGACTCTTAGAAACTAGCCGGGGAGGACCGGACACCCGAGGATCAGGACCGGGACCTCGATCGGTGCAGAGGGCTAGCCCAAGGCCAATAGAGCTTGGAGCCCTGCTTGACGCCTAGGGACGCCACCACAATCGGGGGCCTGGTTGTCAGGGCAGATGATGCGGACAAATCTGACATCATCGGCTGCTGCATGGTGAGGATGACAGAGATACTCTGTTCAAGGACAGCCATTCTGGCCTCGATGCCAGAAGGCTCCGCAGCTTTTGGCGCAAGCACAGAGGATTTCGGGCCCGGCACCAGTACTCTAGCGAGCGCATCCTCGATGAGGACCATGGCCTCGGGGAGCCTGGTGCAGTCACTGCTGGCCAAGGACTCCTTCCTAGAGACCTCAGATGGGCGCTGCTCGGAGTCGCCTGAGTCCCTCCGCGGGACCTTAACGGGTTTCCGGTAACTGGCTTCGAGGATTTTTTCTTTTTCTTGCCAGGGTCTGGCGCCTTTCTGGAGGAACCGCCACCACGGGACTCCGAAGATACCGGGGCCTCATGGGAGGTTCTTGGCTTGGGGTCCAGCGTCAGGGAAGCCGGGACTGAGCCAGACTGTGGGAACATCTTCTCCTGCAATCCTGACCTTTTCTTGTTGGTCCGAGGGGTCATGTCCTGAAAAAGGTTGCAGGAGGTATTGTCGTGGTCCAGGCCAAAGCAGTGCAAGTAGCAGTCATGGTTGTCTGTGACAGATATAATTTGACTGCAACGATCACACTTTTTGAAGCCGCCGGGAGACATGGTGGATCACACCCGGACGGGATCGATGATCCCCGGACGAGAAAGGGCGCGAACACCGGTCGAGGCAGACCTTGATGAAAAAAGACAAAGGGAGCAGAGAATAGTGCTAAGGACAGCATCGGCTCGAGGCAAGAAGAGGAACCACTATGCAAACCGTGAAAAACTAAACTAAGGATAATTTTTAATGAATATTTCCAGGGAAACAGGAGATGCATCATTTGGGCTCCGCGAAAAAAAGGAGAATGAGCAAGACACCCTTGGGTGGGAAGGGGACCATGCATGTGTGGTAGCATTCCTAAAGGCTTTCTTTGAAAGCTGGGGAAATGCTCCACGCAGACTTCGTCGGCGCCGACGTCACCCATGTGTGAGGATTGACTTCCTGCTTGTTCCTGGAGAACTATGGTTACATGATGCAATGTTCCACTTTAGAGGCCACAACCCAGGAAAAGGATTTAGGTGTCATCGTGGATAATACACTGAAACCCTCTGTTCAATTTGTAGCAGCAGCCAAGAAAGCAAATAGAATACTAGGAATCATAAGGAAAGGAATGGAGAATAAAACCAAGGATATTATAATGCCTCTGTATCATTCGATGGTGCGACCACACTTTGAATATTATGTGCAAGTCTGGTCATCATATCTTAAAAAGGTTATATCGCCGGAGCAGTGGCGGCCCCCTAAAGAGCCTTTGTTGATGAGGAGCTCGGTGCTGACGGCGATTCCTCCCCCTACAACTAGAAGGGGAGTGGAAAGCGGAGGGACGCCGGCATCGGGGAACGGCAGAGTTGCCGCGGTAATCTCTCACACTGCCACAGAGTTACCTCTGTTGGTGTCGGGGTCTCCTGCTGCATTGGAAGTGGAGCGACGGACTATGGAGGCTGGAGCTGATTGTCTACATGCTTCGACGTCTTCCTCCTTTGAGAAGCCCGAGGAATTTACCCTGGAGACAATTTGGTCAGCAATTGTGAAGCTGGGAGAACTCTTGGCTCCTCAGGTCTCCAGTTTGTTTTCCCAATTACAGTCCCACACGGGTCTTCTTCAGCAACATACTGTAGAGATTTCTGCGGTGCAGAGTTCAGTTTATGAGCTCCAAGAGAAAGTAATTCAGGTTGATAGCTTGTGCTCTGGGTATCAGAAAGATGTTATGGCGATACAGTTAAGAGTTGAAATGTTGGAAAATATGTCTCGATACTCTAATCTTCGTTTGGTTAATTTTCCTAAGGCCCAGTCTGTTGGTTCGAAAGAAATGTTCAAAAAAATATATGATTGATGTATTGGGGGTTCCGGTGGAGTCACATCCACCTTTAGTTAAGGCACATTATCTGTCTACTAGGAAAAAAATGGAGGGTGGTGGTACTATACCTGGAGTAGACGTGGCCGATTCTTTGAATGTATCTGCTATGTTTGAAGCTTCTCTAACTGATACAGTTACTCCTGCTACGTTAATTGTAACTTTTGCATTGAATTCTGACAGGGATTGGTTTCTTAAAATGTTTTTTCATAAACGGGATGTTGTATTTCTTGGTTTAACTGTTCGGGTTTTTCCTGATTTTTCTAGGGAAACCCAGAAACGTAGGCGAGAGTTTTTGCTTTTACGTCCAGGCATATCGTTATTAGGGGGTCAGTTTTTTCTTAAATTTCCTTCTAAATGTATGGTCAAATTGAATTCTGTAACATATGTTTTTTATGATCCATCTCAGTTGCTTGATTTCATAAATGCCCGCCGCCCCTCTGATGCAGTATAGGTTCTACTGCATAGTTTATTTTCCTGACTGTTTCCCTCCAGCTTGATTTCCTTCAATTATCGTTTTATTAGTATATTAGTTGGATCTCTCCCTTTTATTTGTGGGCTGTAGAAGGAACAGAAATGTTATATTTCCTGTTTTGTTTTTCCTAAATGTTAGGCTGGATGTAAGTTCTAACCTGTTTGCTTTCTGTACCCTTATTGCCATTCAAGTTCTATTGCTTGGATTTATTGTAAAAATTTATAAATAGAAAATAAAATTTAAAAAAAGGTTATAGTGGAATTAGAAAAGGTACAGAGAAGAGACACCAAAATGGTAAAGGGGATGGAAGGATACCCCTATGAGGAAAGGCTTAAAAGGTTATGGCTCTTCAACTTGAAAAAGAGACAGCTAAGGGGAGATATGACAGATGTCTATAAAGTAATGAATGGAGTGGAACTGGCTATTTCGGCCATCAAAAAGTATAAAGACATGCAATGAAGCTACAATGTAACACATTTAAGACTGATAAGAGAAAACATAGTTACCTGTAACAGGTGATCTCTGGGAACAGCAAGAATTTAATCTTCACATATGGGTGACATCGGTACCAATTGAGCATGCGTGGGAACTCTCCCTAGCATCCAATTGGAAAGCTTTTGGGAGCACTCCACTGCACCTGCATGACTGCCTTCCTGCCTTCCCAACTCCCTCTCTTCAGCTGAGTTTGTAGCTGAGAAAAGAGAGTAAATGAAACAGGTTATGAAAACTAAATTCCTGTTGTTCCCAGAGATCACCTGACCAGGATAGACTAATGTAACATTGCTCTTGCCGGCCTCCCACAATATCAACTGTGCTGACTCCAACTTCTACAAAATACTGCAGCTCGTATTGTCACCCACGCTTCTCACAGAGACCATGTCACGCCACTACTCATCCGCCTCCATTGGCTCCCCATTGCTTTCAGAATCCAGTTTAAGATTTTAACTCTCGTTCATAAAGCTTTCCATACCAGTTCACCCCACTATCTCTCCAACCTGGTTCATCTCTACACTCCCCAACATTCTCTCCGGCATATTCATGCCAATCTCATATCTCATGTCTCTCCCCTCCCCCTCGTTGGCACACCTGGAATCCACCCGTAATTCTGCTTTCTTCTTTCTTGGTCCCAAATTATGGAATTTCCTCCCCTCAGACTTCCACTTGGAACTCTGGCAACATGTTCGCATCGACTCCAAAACATCAGAACCATTCCTCCAAACGCAAGGGGTTCCACAAGGCTCCTCTCTATCGGCGCTCCTCTTCAATATATATATGCAGCCAATTTGCCAAATCACCAAATCATTTAATGTTTCCTGCCTCATTTACGCTGACGACGTGCTTATTTTCACCCCGATTGATATAACGAGTCCAAATTACACCAACTTAACCAACTGTTTCAATGCAATAGCAGATTGGCTTTTAGATCAAAACATGCGAATCAACTTCAAAAAGACTGAAGTTTTAATGGTCACAAGAAACAAGCTATTCTCCCCCCCCCCCCCTGCATTCCTCAAGGTACGGGACGCTGAGCTCCCAATCAAGAATACAATCCATTACCTAGGTGTGATCCTTGATCAACGACTGGATTTTACCTCTCACATAAAAAGCACGGTAAAAACTATTTACTTCAAGATAAAAACATTCCGCCACCTAAGACCCATGCTAAAATACAACGACTTCCGCTCAATATTCCAAGCAATAGTCACTCCACACTTTGACTATGCGAATATTGTATTACATGGTCTTCCAAAGAACACCATTAACCCCCTGCAACTAGCAATGAATGCTGCTGCCCGTATCCTAGTTGGAGCATCAAAGAGAGACCATATCACGCCAATCCTTAGGGACCTTCACTGGCTCCCTATAGAATGTAGAATTAGTTACAAAGCTCTCCTCATCACATTCAAGGCCTTAAGTAATCTATCACCAGCAACGACTTCAGATCTCATCAGTCTACCTCCCAAGACAAGATCCAGGAGACCACTCGCTGAAAATACCCTAGTCATTCCCAGTGAATCCACAAATTGGTCCCAATCAACAATCAACAGAGCATTTAAATCTTATGCGCCTAGATGCTGGAATAAACTTCATCCAGATATCAGAGCAATACGAGACATGAAGCAGTTCAGGAAGGCTATCAAGCACTACCTATTCACTGAGTACTTCCAGCCACCGTAATGCGATTATAATATGTCATGACAGATTCATATGCATAACCACTCCATAAGACATACCTTCTAGAACTAAAAATTTTGATGTAATTACTCTGTTCATTAAAATCTCGCTGCTAGTTGATTTTATGTAAATAGTTCAATCGTTATTGCAGATAGTTACCCTTGTTACCCAAGTTTATTGCCCTGTTATCTGTAACTCATACGTGTTTTCAAATGTACTGAGATTGTTTTGTTCCATGTAAACCGCGCTGATGCTAAAGAGCGCGGTATATAAGAAACTTTAAATAAATAAATAAACTCTTCTTCACCCAATTTAAGTCAATGCTGAAAACCCACCTCTTCTGCTCTGCCTTCAATCTCCCCACCCCTCCCTCCCCCTGCTGAGGCTCGCTGTTCCATCCCCCACTCTCCCCTTCTCTCATGTTCTGTCTTTTTCTCTCGTTCTCTTTTTCCTGTCAATTTGATGGGATTCTTTTCCTTTTTTCTAGCAGCCTTTTTGATCCTTTGTAAACCGCTTTGATGTATTGTCCATAGAGAGGTATATCAAAATAGCTATAAATCTCCCAAAACAAGCAGGAATGTGGTCTTCATATATGGACTCCCTAGCTCCCAGATGCCAGATGAAGGGAACCCAGAACCGGTGGAGGTTTGCCTCGGAATAGGCTCAAAGAGGTCATGGATCTCATGGATTTCTGGTATTGTCAAAGTCCGGGACAGAGGGTAGAAGTTGCTTTTAAGTCTGAAAGAGGTGCTGGAGTACAGCTTAACCAAACATGGCATCCCGGCGGGAGTCCTTGTCCAGACAGTAATGGGCAGTGAAGGTATGGACGGAAGATCAAGTTGCTGACTTGCAAATTTTACTAGACAAAAAACTGTGTCAGGTCTATCTCAAGAGTGAACTACAGTCACAAATAAAAACACTTAAATTCACTCAATTAAATTTCTTTAGTTTCAACACATTTTCTTACTTGCCAACGGTCTCAGATAAACGGTATTATTTGACACTTTTTTATGGGTTATTGAACTCTCCCAATGTAGTGTCCGTTCACATCAATGACCACGGTCTTTTGGTCAGAGTTCAGCAATGATAAACAGCGTTAAAGACCGGTGAAAAATAATGAGAACTGGGATGCCAATAGAGGTTCAGCAATGATAAACAGCGTTAAAGATCGGTGAAAAATAATGAGAACCGGGATGCCAATAGAGAAAACACTACAAGGACATTGAAGAAATCGAGTATTCAAGTTGTCCCTAGGAGAAGTAACGTGTTTATCCCCTTGATAAACCCAACAGGAGAAACGCCAGAGCACTTAGATTATTGAGGCGTTGGGGTCTTTTACCATCAAGTTGAAAGGGGTGTTTGTTGGCACCATTCTGCATAAGATAAGTGGAGTGGTGACTGTTATTGAAAGATTTTTAAGAAAAGATAAAGATAAAAAAAGAGCAATACAGATGTTAACTAATTGAAAAAATATACTTGCCTATGGTCATTGATGTGAACAGACACTACATTGGGAGAGTTCAATAACCCATAAAAAAGTGTCAAATAATACCGTTTATCTGAGACCGTTGGCAAGTAAGAAAATGTGTTGAAACTAAAGAAATTTAATTGAGTGAATTTAAGTGTTTTGACTTGCAAATTTTGTCAATGGCTACTGAGTGTATGTTTGCCATCAAGGTCGCCATGGCACGAACATTGTGAGTGGCGACATGCCCTTCCAGGGAGAGTCCCATTTTGTCATAAGCAAATGACATGCAGTCCACTATCCATCTGGAGAGTGTACGTTTAGATACAGGGAGACCCAGATGATTAGGGTCAAATGAGATGAACGATTGTGAGGCCTTACGATGATCTTGGGTCCTTTGGAGATAGAATGCCAACGCACACTTGCAATCAAGAGTGTGCAGATATGCTTCTGCTCGAGACACATGTGGTTTAGGAAAGAAGATTGGAAGGTAAATTGACTGGTATAAATGGAAGGGAGACACCACCTTTGGCATAAAGTGTGGGTGAGTCCGAAGGACGACTTTCTCATGGTGAAACCGGGTATGGGGTGGGTCCGCCACCAAAGCCTGAAGCTCACTAATACATCTAACTGAGGTGAGGGCAAGTAGGAAGAGTACCTTTCAAGACAACAACTTTAGTGAGGTCATGGCTAAAGGTTCAAAGGGCAGCTTGAGAAGCTGTGCTAGAATGACCTAGAGGTCCCAAGCCACAAGAGGTGGCTTAATGGGCGATTTGGACAGCAGGAGACCTCTCATGAAATGCGCTACTCTGTCCATCCAGTAGGTGGTGAGAGGCCGCAATGATATTGAGGTGGACTTTCACCAAGTTGACTTTCAGACCTGTCGAGGATAGGTGGAGAAAGTACTGGAAGAGTGACTCCATTGGGGCAGAAAAGGGATTGATATCTTTCTGGGAACACCAGGCAGAGAATCTATGCCACTTAAAAGCATATGAACATTTGGTGGAGGGCTTTCTAGAAGTCAAAAGGATTTCCCTAACCTCTTGTGTAAGGTCAAAGCCTTGTAATGCTATGCTCTCAGCAGCCAAGCTGAGATGGAGAGACTGTGGATTGGGATGGAGTAGTGAGCCGTTGTCCTGGGAGAGAAGATCGAGCACAGATCCCAATCGCAAAGGATGAGTCTGAGTCAGATGCAGTAGCAGTGGAAACCACAGTTGCCCCGGCCAGTGAGGGACTATGAGAATCTTGGGGCCCTTGTTGAACTGAAGCTTGAAAAGCATCTTGGGAATGAGTATAGGAGGGAAAGCATAAAGCAGACCCTGACTCCAGTGTAGGTGGAAGGCATCCACCTATTGGTTACTGGATGTCGGAGTTCTTGTGCAGAAACGAGGGAGCTTGGCATTTTGCGGAGTTGCAAACAGGTCTATGTCTGGAGTTCCACAGGCCTGGAAGATGAAGGATGTTGTATCTGGATGGAGAAACCATTCCTAAGCAGAAGGATCCAACTCAGCTTGTCTACCAAGACAATGAACTCTCCCAGGAGGTACACCGCTTGGAGGTGTATTTGATGAGAAATGGCAAAGGATTACAGGAGGAGAGCCTCCTCGCAGAGGACCCATGAGCCTGTTCCTCCCTGCTTGTTCACATAGAACATGGCACCATGATTGTCTGTCCTGACTAGGACCTGTTGTGCCCCAAGGTGATGTTGAAACACCCGGAGGGTATTCCAGATAACACGAAGTTCCAGGAGATTGATTTGGAGTTGTGACTCTTGCATTGTCCGGAGCACCTGTGTGGACAAGTTGCCCAGGTATGCTCCACAACCCAGTTTGGAGGCATCTGTCATCAGAGTGCATTGAAATGGAGGCATCTGAAAAGGTGACCTACATAGCAGATTTTCTGGAGAACACCACCACTGAAAGAGGGGCAGTACTTGGATCCTGTCCCGGAGACAGCCCAAGGCCTGCTTTCACTGGGAAGCAAGAGTCCACTGGGCTGTCTACATATGTAGTAGGGCATATGGAATGACATGTACTGTAGAGGCCATGTGCCCAAGGAGCTGCAGCATCTCTCGGGCGGTCAGACGGTCTCATAAGAGCGTCTGGGACGCTAGTTCGACTAGACTGGCATTGTACCATCACAGAACTACAAGTGTTGTATTACAGTGATGGTATGATGCAAGGAAAGCAGTACTTCTTGGGAGGTGTGTGCTTTTAATCAGCCAGCCATCTAAGTAAGGGAAGACAAAGACCTTAAGTATGCAGCCACGACAAACATGCACTTTGTGAAGACTCCTGGGGCAGAGGCGAGTCCAAAGGGAAGGACTCTGTATTGATAATGTTTTCCTTGAAAGGTGAAGCATAGATATTTCCTGTGTCCTGAATGGATGAAAATATGTGTGTATGCTTCTTTCAGATCTAGAGAAAAGAAGCAGTCCTGACTCTGGAGGTAGAGAAGAAGGGTACCGAGAGAGATCATCTTGAATTTTTCGTGGACTAGAAACTTGTTGAGATTTCTGAGGTCCAGAATGGGCGTGTATCCTCCGGTTTTCTTTGGAATGAGAAAATATAGTGAGTAGAAGATCATTCCCTGTTGGTATGTTGGGACATTTTCTATGACACTCTGAGACAGAAGAGAAGAAACCTCGTCCTGTAGGAGAGCAGTGAGTGGGGGTTGCATTTGATATTCCCCCATGAAAGTGGAGGGGGGCAGAGTTTGCAGATGAAGTCTGTACCCTTCCTGGACTATGGTGAGTGTCCACTGCTCTGAGATGATGAGGTGCCATCTGTGGGCGTAGTGACACAGTCTGCCTGCTATGTGGAGGGGATAGGGTTCCTCCATAGGCAGGGTGGCAATGTTCTCTAGGAAAGAGTCAAAAACCAGGTGCAGACTGTGGCTGCGGAGCTGGTTGAGATTTAGCCACCTGTGGCTTCTTCTGTTGCTTAGGAGGGTGCTGCCTCTTCTGTGGGGCCTGGACCCTGGTAGTGAGAAGTAGGAGGATAAGAAGAACAGAATCTCTTCTTCTTATTGTAGAAAAACGTCTTTGCAGATATCTTTTTCCTAGCAGGGTTAGCAGTTTTTTGGACAGTTTCTTTAGAGTAGTGTTTTCTGACTCTAACTGAGAGGCCTTATCTTGCCAGTCTTTTCCAAAGAGATTTGCTCCTGTGCAAGGTATGTTGCCCAGCTTATCTTGAACCCACTGTTCAAGATCTGAGGCTTGAAGCCATGCAAGTCTATGTGCACCAATGTATATCGCTGATTCTCTGCTTATGCATTCAAAAGCATCGAAGGTAGCCCTTTCAGAAAGCCTTTGACAAGGTCCCTCATCAGAGACTTGGCAAAACTGAAAGGTCATGGGATAGGAGGCAGTGTACTATTGCTCCCCAAAGGGCAACTTGCCTTGAAAGGGAGCTTACTAAGAAGGGCCTTGGAGGATCCGTCCGCTGCCCAGTTCCTTAGCTACAGATAGTGACGAGCTGCCACCAGGGAAGACATGCTCTTTGAGAGCCCCCTGAAGAGATCATAATGGGAATCCGCTAGATACGCAGCCCCCGACTCCAATTTGGCCGTCTCATCAGGGGATTCCGCCACCGGCTCCCTGAGCTATTGCACCTGCTGGGCCCAACGGAGGCATGCCCTAGCCACCCAGGCCCCACAAATAGAAGCCTGTAGGGAAAGGGCATTGATAATCAAAGGCTTGCTTCAACAATGTGTCCACCTTCCTGTCCTGGGCATCCTTGAGGGCTGTGCTACCCTTTACCGGGATCGTTGTCTTCTTGGTAACCATGGACACCACGGCATCCACCTTGGGGGACCTGAAGCAACTCATGGTCTTGCTCTGGCAGGGGGTAAAGCCGTGCCATGGCCTGTAACCCCCTGAGACCCGCCTCCGGCAGTTTCCAGTCCTCCTAGATCATCTGCTTGACCACTCTGTGTACCGGAAAGACCTTCTGTGGCTTCCGCACCGCCTGGAGTAGCGGGTCCTCCAGCGCCTGGCCTCACAGGCTGGCATATACAGCGGCTTCAAAGACTCTCCTGGGAGTCAAGCTCTGTCTCCAGGTCCTCCAGGTCCGGCACATCCGACCCCGTGGATTACACCTGTCCCTCGTCCGAGGGCCATGCCTTCTTCGCCTGTACTATTTCCGTTGTAGACCTTCTGTCCACCGCTCTCTTCGCCCCCCTTGTCCCGTGCAGATGGGATGCTCTGCTGTCCCTGCTGATGCAAACAAAAAGCCCTTTGGAGCAGCAACACAAATTCAGGCAAAAAATCTCCCGGGAGCCCTAACCCACTCTGGCGCAAAGAAGAGTGCCCAGGCTCAGACGGAGGCGAGAAGGATTCCAGCACCTCCAACAATCCCCCTGCATCTTTGCTCTCCCCAGCCAGGGAAGGAGACCCCTCCTCGCCTCTCTGAAGATACTTCTCCACTGTAGTGGTCTCCTGAGCACAGCCCCGATCGACTCCCTCATCGGAAACTGCTCCCTGCCTGGTTCCGCACACCAGACACTGGGGTCTAGACGGCATGGCTCCAGGGGGAGCCTGCATGGGAGCACCACTCTGTGCCAGGAAGGGACCCGGTCCCAGACACCCCTCACCCTGAGCGCAGGAATCCTAAGGCCCTGGATCCCCCGGAGCAGCTAATTGAAAGAAACTCAACTTCAAAAAGAAAAGGACAAAAGAAAAAGGAACTTAAACCTAAAGACAAACTACAGCTCTATTAAGCTCTCTGCCGTTTGCTTCCCCAATTCCCGAGGAGGGGGGGACTGCCACCTGCATGAGCTACAAGCAGCCTGCGACCGCGGGAAACAGACCGTGCCACATGCATGTGCAGTTTCCCTCTCTGCCACGTTGCCTGGATAGCAATCGCCCGCCATGCCTCACGGCCTAAGCTGTAGGTTTACAGCAGTTCCTGTATGCTCCCGGCCTCAGAGCAGACCCCCTGGCTTACCTCACGTCCGGGACTGCTCCTGTGGCTCCTTGCTCTCCTCCTGACTGTGCCGCACTTCTCTCGTGCTCAGCCCGTAATCCGAGGCTTCGGTGCCGAGGGGAAAAAGGAACTGCCCACTCCCGGCTGTTCTGCTGTTGGCGGCTCCTCATCCATTCACGGGTTCGGGAGCTGCCTTCTTATCGGCACTGCCTCAGGTCCCCACTGCCTGCCCCGCAAATCCTGGGGAAGGAAGGGAGAATCCCCGAGTCTCCTGACTTTTTTTTCCCTAACACAAGTCCCTGCAAGCAGGACTCTGCACCAGAACTGAGAATTAACTGAAACCAATTGCCAAAAGAAACACTAACTCTCCTTAGTTGTTCCTTAGTGGAGTCCAGCTCCTGGCTCATGACCTCCTCCAGCTGCTTGGAAACAAAGCTTACTGGGGCTTGTAGATGGTGCCAGCTACTTAAGTACACTGGTTTCATCAGAAAGATGACATGCTCAGTCTCCAAGCTGCTGGAGGAGGTGCACAAGCAAGAGGTTTCGGGACTGGACTGGAGGGACGATAAGGAAAGAGAAGTTTTTTCTGTGGTGACAAGATTTGCTTTCTACTGACTCCGTGGAAAATAAAGAACTGAAGAGAGAGAGTTGGGAAGGCAGTTGCGCAGGCACAGTGGAGTGCTCCCAAAAGCTTTTCAATTGGACACTGGGGAGTGTTCCCATGCAGACTCTGTCGGTGCCAACGTCACCCATATGTGAAGATTACATTCCTACTAGTTACTGGAGATAATACTTTTTTCACTCAACGCGTGACCAAACTCTGGCATTCATTACCAGAGGATGTAGTGGGAGCTGTTAGTGTAGCTGGGTTTAAAAAAGGTTTGGACAAGTTCCTGGAGGAAAGGTCCATAAATCATTATTAAAGACAACCTGGGAAATCCACTGTTTACCCCAAGACAAGCATTGTGGAACCTGTGTACCTTTTTAGGAACCTGCCAGGTATTTGTGAACTGGATTGACCACTGTTAGAAAGAAGATACTGGGCTTGGTAGACCTTGGCCTGACCCAGTATTGCATTTCTTATGTTCTTATTCTATTTGTTCCATAGCTTTATCCATGTTCAATGTATGTATTCCACACACACTCTATTTTTTCTTGTTGGTATTTCTGGGTTTTTCTTTATCGCTTTCCAAGACTGTCCTCCTTTTCTTCTCTCAGCATGATGAACTTTTACACCTCCTCTTTCAATGACACATATGAGAAAATGGTTGTCATCATGCTTCACTTCAGCTCTTACCTTCATTGTCCCCACTACCTTCTGTCAGTGTTACCAGGTGCTCTCACATACATTTGGAGGAAAGCAGGATGCATTTTCCCCCCTGTACAGCATTTTAAAATCACTACTCTCAATGAGTGGCGGAATAGCCATGTGGTTAGAACAGTGGCATGGTGACCAACAGACCTGAGTTTGATTCCTGCTGGAAGTTCTTATGGCTTTGAGCAAGCAACTTTATCCTCCATTGCCTCGGAAGAAAGGCCTGGCAACCTACTTCTGGTCACATCTTGCCAAGAAAGCCCAGAGGCTGCTGGGTTGCCAGGAGGTAGCATTGATTCAACAGCACACATAGCAAAGTTACTCACCTGTAACAGGTGATCTCCGGGAACAGCAGGAATTTAGTCTTCACATATGGGTATCGTTGGTACCGACGGAGCCTGCACGGGAACGCTCGCCAGCGTCCAATTAGAAAGCTTTTGGGAGCATCCCACAGCGCCGGCATGCTGCCTTCCCGCCTTTCCCAACTGCCTCTCTCCAGTTGAGTTTTAAAGCTAAGACAAAGAGAGAGAGAGGGAAAGAGAAAGAGATAGAGAGATACAACTCCTAAGGGAGGTGGGTGGGTTGTGAAGACTAAATTCCTGCTGTTCCCAGAGATCACCTGTTACAGGTGAGTAACTATGCTATCTCCAGGAACAAGTAGGAATGAAGTCTTTACATATGGGGACTCCCTAGTTTTGGATGCCAGGGAGAGACCCCAGAAGTTGTGTGTCCCTGTGAAAGGGCTCCACTTCCCCCCATGGATCTCTGGCATCCAACCAGGGATGGTGGGTAGGAGATGATTAGGTATGGAACAGGTGTTGGAGAACAGCCTGACCAAACAAGGCATCCCGGCGGGAGTCCTTGTCCAAGCAGTAATGGGCTGTGAAGGTATGAACCGAGGCCCAAGTGGCTGCTCGACAGATGTCGTCGACAGACACAGAATGCAGATGAGCCATTGAAGCTGCCATGGCTCTCACGTTGTGAGCTGTGACATGGCCCTACAGAGGAAGATTCTTACTCTAACAGGCAAATGAAATACACTGTGCAATCCAGTTGGACAGTGTTCTCTTGGAGACTGGATGTCCCAAATGAGAAGGATCAAAAGCAACAAAGAGTTGAGAGGACTTTCTATGTTGCTGGGTTCTTTGCAAGTAAAAGGCTAAAGCTCTTTTACAATCCAAAGTATGAAGATTCCTTTCTGCATTAGATGCATGAGACCTTGGAAAAAACACAGGCAGGTAGACCGCTTGGTTTAAATGAAAAGGCGAGACCACCTTTCGCATAAAGTGTGGATGGGTCCTAAGGACTACCTTGTCATGATGGAACCTTGTATAAGGTGGATCAGCTACTAATGCCTGCAACTCACTGATGCGGCGTGCTGATGTGATTGCAATGAGAAAGATAATCTTCCAAGAAAGGAATTTCAATGAGGCAGTAGCTAAGGATTCAAAAGGTGGCTTCAAGAGCTGACCAAGAACCAGGTTTAAGTCCCATGCCAATGGGAGGCTTAGTTAGAAGAAGGCCTCTCATAAATCTTGCTATAAGAGGATGGAAGGAAATAGGTTGTCCATTTAGAGGCTTGAAAGAAGCTGCAATAGCACTCAAATGGACTCTTACTGAGTTAGTTTTAAGTCCTGCATTGGATAAATGAAGGAGATACTCCAGTAATGATTCCAGAGGTATTGCAAGGGGGATAAGACCCTTCTGCGACCACCATATGGTAAACCTTTTCCACTTGAAAGCATAAGAGCGTCTTGTGAAAGGCTTCCTGGAAGCATAAAGGATATCCTTTACTTGCTGAGGAAGGTTAAGATCATGAAGATCTAGGCCTTCAGCAACCAAGCCCTGAGATGCAGAGACTGGGGATTGGGATGCCATAACATTCCGTCCTCCTGAGACAGGAGATCTGGAGCAGATCCTAACTCCAGGGAGGGAGCTTGAGAGAGATGTAGAAGCAAAGGGTACCACACTTGCCGTGGCCAATTTGGAGCTATGAGAATTATACGGCCTCTGTCTCTCTGAAGCTTGAATAGGGTTTTGGGAATTAGGGGAATGGGTGGAAAGGCATAAAGGAAGTCTTGACCCCAGTGAAGGAGGAAAGCATCCCTGGCCTGAGAGCCCTGAGCCGGAATTCTGGTACAGAACTGGGGAAGTTTGGCATTCAACGGACTTGCAAAGAGGTCTATGTCCGGGGTTCCCCAAAGTTGAAAAATCTTGGCCACCTGGGTCTGCATGTAGAGACCATTCGTGTGGAAACAGAACTCGACCGAGTCTGTCTGCCCAAGAGTTTTGTATGCCTGGAAGATACACTGCCAGGAGATGAATCTGATGCTCTCTGGCGAGGGCCCATAGTCGCAAAGCTTCGTTGAAAAGCGACAGACAGCCTGTTCCCCCCTGTTTTTTCACGTAGAACATGGCTACTTGATTATCTGTATTAATGAGGACTATCTTGTAGCTGAGCAGGGTGTGGAACACTCGAAGAGCAAGGAAGATTGCTCTGAGCTCCAAGAGATTGATATGTAGATGAGTCTCCTGTGGAGTCCAAGTGCCTTGGGTGGAGAGGTCTTGCAGATGAGCTCCCAAAAACATTGGTGAAGCATCTGTTGTGAGAGTTTCCTGGAGTAAGGGTTGTTGAAATGGGGACCCCAGCAACAGGTTCTGAGTGGACTGCCACCATTGTAGGGACAAAATAAGGCGATTTGTGTTTGCTATTTTGTCTGACAGGCACCCAGATGCCTGGGTCCACTGAGTGGATAAAGTCCACTGGGCTGCTCTCATTTGGAGGCGAGCATAAGGAACCACATACACCGTAGATGCCATGTGGCCTAGCAGTTGTAACATCTCCCGAGCAGTGAGATGAGGCTTTAGCACTGCTTGAGAAGCTAACTGCACCATGCGAAGGCAACGGGTCTGAGGAAGATAGGCCCTTGCTTTCCTTGTATCCAGCCAAGCTCCTATGAACTCTAAAGACTGAGTGGAAGTTAGACTGGACTTTGGGATGTTTATGACTAGACCCAAATACTGAAGGATATGCATTGTGAAAGACAGAGAAATCCTGGCCTCTGATGGGGCTCGAATGAGCAAATCGTTTAAGTAAGGGAAGACGAATATTCCTAGAGTGCGAAGAAATGCTGCTACCACAGCCATGCATTTTGTAAACACCCTTGGTGCAGAGACCAGGCCAAAAGGAAGCACCCTATATTGGTAGTGCTTTCCCTGAAAAAAGAACCAAAGGAACTTTCTGTGAGATGGATGGATGAGAACATGAGTGTACGCATCCTTGAGATCTAGAGAACATACCAATCCTGACTCTGAAGGTATGGCAGCAGAGTTCCTAGAGAAAACATCTTGAATTTCTCCTTGAACAGGAATTTGTTCAATTTTCTGAGGTCTAAAATAGGTCTGGGTCCTCCTGTTTTCTTTGGGATAAGGAAATAGGGGGAGTAAAACCCTGTAACCTGTTGAGGAATGGGTACTTCTTCTATTGCCCCTTGGGCAAGAAGCATAGTGACCTCTTGATCTAATAGGTTGATAAGAGAGGTCTGAGAATTGAACTGTCTTACCATTGTGGGAGGGGGCATGCTCAAAAAATGGAGCTTGTACCCCTCTTTTATGATGAAGAGTGTCCAATGCTCTGCTGTTATCTGCCCCCATCTGGGGGCAAAGTGACACAACCTTCCTGGAATTGTGGAAGGCTCTGGTCCATTTAGAGCCAGGAAGGCTAAGTTCTCTAGATGAAAGTCAAAGGCCTTGTGGAGGCTGAGACTGCTGAGACAGTTGAGGCTTAGCAGTCTTTGCTTTCCTTTGTTTGGGTGGTTGCTGACTTTTCCGAACAGGCTGACCTGCAGAGCGTCCCTGCTGGGAATAAGCAGGATAAAACCTTTTCTTTTTGGAAAAGAATGGTTTTTTGAAAGATTTCTTTCTTGCAGGATCAGCTGTGGCCTTGGATAATCTTGTCTGCATCCAACTCATTGGCCTTTTCCTGCCAATCTTTACCAAACAGGTTTTCACCAGTACAAGGAATATTGCCCAGTTTGTCTTGTACCCAGAGCTCCAAATCAGATGCCTGGAGCCAGGCAATTCTACGTGCACCTATGGCAATGGCAGAGGTTCTGCTTATGCACTCAAAACAGTCAAAAGCTGCATGGTTGACAAATTTAGAAACATCCTGGGCATGTTTGACCAATGTGAGAAAATCCTGCCTTCTATCCTCAGGAAGAAAAGGGCTCAAAACCTCTAAATTCCCTGTGACTTCCTTCAGGAACATTCCCATATATAAAATATAGGAACTGATCCTGGCAGAAAGCATGGAAGCTTGGAAAGTACGACGTCCAAAAGCATCCAAAGTTCTGCACTCACGTCCTGGAGGATTAGAGGCATGCCTCTTTGCACTCCTGATCCTTCTCATAGCTGATTCCACTACAATAGAGTGGTGAGGAAGCTGAGTCTTCTGGAAACCAGGACAAGGAGGGACTCAATACATAGTATCCAGTCTATGAGAGTGAGGAGAGGTGGTAAGAGGCATCTCCCACATTCTTACCATGAGATCATGCAAGATCTCATGGATGGGTAGAGTAGCTGCCTCTTTAGGAGCTTTGGGATATTGTAAAATTTCCAACTCCTTTGCTCTGGGCTCTGTTTCAGGAGCCACAGTAATGGACAGACCTTGAGCCACCTCCCTGATGAAGTCCTGAAAGGAAATATCCTCTGGAGGAGACATCCTGCGTTTAGGGGAGGAAGGCTCCTCTGGGAGAAGTATTCCCGCACCGACAGAACTGTCAGAATCTTCAGATTCCTCTGAGGACTCGAAGTACTTTCTGTCCAGATGCTCTTGAAGAGCCCGATAACCGTACCGACCGAAGTCGGTACCAGGGGGAATCGGTACCGGTTTATCGGTACCAAAGGGCATCACATGACTGGGTGCCGGCAATGCGGACACCGATGTCAATGCTGATGCTATTGGTACCGGTACCGATACCGGTGCCAGAGTCGGTGCCGGTACCAGTTGAACTGTCTGACATGGTTCCGAGGGTGTCAATGCCGCAAGAAGAGCCGCCAGACTGCGTTCAATAGCCAGAAACCTCTGGTCTATCGATGCTGCCAATGCCTGAATGTCGGTGCCGGAGAAAACAGCCGGTACCCCACAGCATGGCACCAGTAGTTCTGCCGAGGTTGAGGCCTCGAGAACGTCCTGGAGCCCCGATAATGCTTTGGAAGCCGAAGCCTCCCGCCGGGGCAATTTTGCCAGTGCAGAATCCTCAAGGGCAATGCCAGAGGCATCTCGATGCTTAGAAGGAGATCTACCCTTTGAGGACCGGCTAGACTTGTGTTTAGTTACCTGAGATCCACGGGAGGAAGAGGAAGCCCTGGAAGACATCGATGCCACCGAGGGTACTGAGCTTAGCAGCTCGGTTCTACCGACCTCTTTTGGGCATCATGGCACAGGCCATACATTCCGTGATGGCGTGGTCAGGACCTAAACATTTAAGACACCACTCATGGGTGTCGGTGACGGAGATGGTACCGCCACACTTGGTGCACTTTTTGAAACCCGAAGCGGGTTTTTCCATTGTGAAGGAATTTTGGGCCTAAGGCCCAAAATGGCGCATGCACCTGGAAAAAAGTACTAACTACTAAAAGAAAAGAAAAAAAGAAAGAAGAACCGGCAGTACCGGTAAAGCGTCGAGGAAGGCAGATGCGACCACAAAAAAGAAGGGCAATAAAGAAAAATTTTCTGCGGTGACAGGAACAGCAACCTGCTGGCTCCGCGGAAAATGAAGAACTGGAGAGATGCAGTTGGGAAAGGCGGGAAGACAGCACGCAGGCGCTGTGGGATGCTCCCAAAAGCTTTCTAATTGGACGCTGGGGAGCGTTCCCGCGCAGGCTCCGTCGGTACCGACGATACCCATATGTGAAGACTACATTCCTGCTTGTTCCTGGAGATTGCATTTTGCACTCCCACTGGGCATGGTAGAAAATTGATGTGTACTCCTGCACATTCTTATACAAATTTTACAAGAGGCTCTGAATTTGGCAGAGCCTTTGTAAAATACAGGGGGGAATCTTCCACTTCCAATCCTGGATATCTTCATTCTGCTCTCCATGCAAGATGGTATTCTCCACCTTAGAATACCAATGGTACTATAAAAGAACCATAACTAATACTGAAAATTAGCAAACAATGAAGCAATTGTAGATCAGATTCTTAATCAGAAATGAAAAATGGCCAATGTACTGACCAAAAATCTGTGAAGAATGACTACCCTCTAATAAGATCATTTCCTGTAATTGTGCAGTCTTACCTGACATCACCTCATGTTTAAGTTCAGCTTTGTTCTCATCTTGTTCCGTTTTGACATTTTGTTCAGCTCTTTAGAAAAGAAAAACAACTGCTTCATTACAGCTTATTTAAGATGATATAAACATGATGTTCATTTCTGAGTGTAACACCCAGATATTACTTCTGAAGCTTATCAATTAAATTATACTTTTAGTCTGCTTGTATATGAAACATTTTGCACCATTTTCTTTCAGCTAATAAATAATTTTTCAAATACAATCGTAGCAAAAAACCTGTGAGACAGTCAGTTGGACCATTAGATGATAGAGGGGTAAAAGGGGCACTAAGAGGGGACAAGGCCATAGCAGAGAGACTGAATGAATACTTTGCTTTGGTCTTTACTGAGGAAAATGTAGGCATGATACCCATGACTGAAATGGTATTTAAAGGTGATGCCACAGAATACTTGAAAGAAATATCAATACACCGGGAAGATGTATTACAGTTATTTGATAAACTGAAGAGTAGCAAATCAATTGGTCCGGATTGTATACATCCAAGGGAGTCGAAAGAACTGAAATATGAGATTGCAGACCTACTATTAGTAATCTGTGATCTGTCATTAAAATCATCTGTAATACCTGAAGATTGGAGGATGGTCAATGTAATGCCAATTTTTAAAAGAGGTCCAGGGGTGATCCAAGAAACTACAGACAGGTGAGCACACCTGGTAGAAATCATTATAAAGACTGAACATGTGATAGTCATAGCTTAATGAGAGACAGCCAACATGGCTTTAGCCAAGGAAGATCTTGTCTTACTAATCTGTTATGTTTTTTTGAAGGTGTGAATAAACAGGTAGACAAAGGTGAAACGGTGGATATAGTGTATCTGGATTTTCAGAAAGCCTTTGACAAGGTTCCTCATGAGAGACTTTTGGCGAAATTAAAAAGTCATGGGATAGGAGGCAGTGTACTGCTGTGGATTAGGAATTGGTTAAAAGATAGAAAGCAGAGGGTAGGGCAAAATGGCCAATTTTCCTAGTGGAGACAGGTGAATAGTGGAGACAGGTGAATAGTGGAGTACCCCAGAGATCCGTGCTGGGTCCGCTGCTTTTTAAGATATTCGTAAATGACCTAGAAATGGGAATAACGAGTGAGGTAATCAAATTTAGAGATGACACAAAATTATTCAAAGTTGTTAAAATCCATGAGGATTGGGAAAAATTGCAAGAGGACCTTGATAAATTGGGAGACAGCGCATCCAAATGGCAGATGAAATTTAATGTGGACAAGTGCACCTAGGAAAGAACAACCCAAACTATGGTTACCCGATGCAAGGTTCCACATTAGGAACCAGCACCTAGAAAAAGATTTTGGCATCATTGTGGATAACATGTTGAAACCCTCCACCCAGTGTGCAGCGGCAGCCAAGAGAGCAAATAGAATGCTAGGTATCATAAGGAAATGAATGGAGGATAAAAAAAAGGATATTATAATGCCTCTGTATCATTCCATGGTGCGACCGCACCTTGAATATTGTATGCAATTCTGGTCATCGTATATTAAAAAGGATATAGCGTTATTAAAAAAGGTACAGAGAAGAGCCACCAGAACGGTAAAGGGGGATGGAAAGATACCCCTATGAGGAAAGGCTAAAAAGGTTAGGGCTCTTTAACCTGGAAAAGAGACGGCTGAAGGGAGATATGATAGAGGTCTATAAATTAATGAATGGAGTGGAACGGGTAAACGTAGATCGACTGTTTAGGCCATCAAAATATAGAAAGACTAGGGGACATGCAATAAAGCTACAGGGTAACCTATTTAAAACTAATAAGGAAAATATTTTTTCACTCAACGTTTTAATCAAACTCTGGAATTCATTACCGGAGGATGTAGTAAAAGCTGTTAGTGTAGCTGGGTTTAAAAAAGGGAGGAGTGGTTCAGTGGTTGGGACAGGTTACCTCAGGCCAGAAGGCCGGGGGTTCAATTCCCACATGGGGACAAGCAACTTCAGGCCGGAGGGACTGGGGTCTCTAGTCCCATGGCCACTCCTTGTGGCCTTGGGCAAGTCACTTAACCCTCCATTGCCTCAGGTACACTTAGATTGTGAGCCCTTCGGGGACAAGGGAATATAAAGCATAGTTACTCACCTGTAACAGGTGTTCTCCAGGAGCAGCAGGAATCAGTCCTCACATATGGGTGACGTCGGCGCCGACGGAGCCCTCGCGGAGCAATTTTCCCCAGCTTTCAAAGAAAGCCTTTGGGAATTGCAGCGCGCATGCGCGGTCCCCTTCCCGCCCAAAGGTGCCATCTTAGCCAGTCAGATGACATAGCTAAAAGACAGCATAAAAATTTGCAAAAACTAAAGCAGATGATTGCAACTCCAAGGGGAGGAGGGAGGGTTGTGAGGACTGATTCCTGCTGCTCCTGGAGAACACCTGTTACAGGTGAGTAACTACGCTTTCTCCAGGACCAAGCAGGAAGTCAGTCCTCACATATGGGACTCCCAAGCTTAAGGCTACCGGAGACCCTAAGCACAAAAATGAGCTCCCTCTAGCTCAGCAGCACAGAAGGAAGGAATCTTCACTGAATTATTACCCACCGGTAGCCCAACATCCGGGATGGAGGGTAGGAGTTGCTCAAACCTCGAAGAGATTTCGGAGGACTGCCTGTCCGAAAGCACTGTCCCTGCGGGACTCCCTCTCGAGGCAGTAATGGACCGCAAAAGTCTGGCTCGAAGACCAAGTAGCGGCCCGGCAGATGTCTGCCAATGGAACAGAGCGGAGGTAAGCCACTGACGTAGCCTTCGCCCGAACACAATGAGCCGTGACCCGACTTTCTAACGAGAGTCCGGCTGCTCCATAAGCCCAAGCGATACAGTCAGCAACCCAGATGGACAGAGTACGCTTGGAGACAGGGAGCCCCAATTTATTGGGGTCAAAAGACACGAAGAGCTGAGCAGCTTTGCGGTGCTCCCGCGTACGGTCAAGGTAGAAGTTCAACGCCCTTCTACAGTCCAGGGTATGCAGGACCATTTCAGCTCGGCTGGAGTGTGGCCTGGGAAAGAAGGTCGGAAGTACCACCTCCTGATTGATGTGAAAAGGGGAGACCACTTTTGGAAGAAATTTAGGGTGAGTCCGTAGGACTACCCTATTTTTGTAGAACCGAGTGTAAGGGGGATCAGACACGAGGGCCTGTAGTTCACTTACGCGTTTAGCGGAAGTGAGGGCTATCAAGAATAAGGTTTTCCAAGAAAGAAAACGGAGAGGACAGGTAGCCATAGGTTCAAAAGGCGGACAGGTGATCCGCTGCAAAACCACATTCAGATCCCAGTCAGGCGCTGGCGGGCGCAGAGGTGGTTTAAGGAGAAGGAGACCTCGGAGAAACCTTGCCACGAGAGGGTCGTTGGAAAGAGGTCTGCTGTCCACTGGCACATGATGTGCTGAAAGAGCACTGAGGTGAACCTTGACGGAGTTGGACTTAAGTCCAAGATTAGAGAGGTAGAGCAAGTACTGCAAGACCACCGACACCGAGCAGGAGAAGGGATCCAGAGACTGCTGGGTACACCAAACGGAAAAACGACGCCATTTAAGGGCGTAGCATTTGCGGGTAGAAGGTCGCCGGGAAGCTAGGACGACCTCTTCCACCTCTGCCGGCAGTAGAAGGGGAGCAAGGACTACCCTTTCAGCAGCCAGGCCATCAGATGTAGAGATCTGAGGTTGGGGTGTAGCAGGGACCCCTGATCCTGTGTTAGGAGGTCTGGTTGAAACCCCAGAGGGAACGGAGCCTCCACCGCCAGTTGCAGCAGGAGTGGAAACCACGGCTGTCTGGGCCACCGAGGAGCTATCAGGATCATGGAAGCTTTGTCTCGGAGAACCTTGAAAAGAGTTCGAGAGATTAGCGGTATGGGAGGAAAGGCATACAGAAGGATTTTCGACCATGAGAGCAGAAAAGCATCCGCCGCTACTCGAAGGGGATGCGGCTGCCGAGAGCAGAAACGAGGAAGTTGCCGGTTGAGAGGACTGGCAAAAAGATCCAGCGTGGGGAGGCCCCACTTCAGAAAAAGTTTCTGAACTACCAAGGGATCCAGTCGCCACTCGTGCGGCTGGAGGATTCTGCTGAGTTTGTCCGCCAGGCAATTTTCTTGGCCTGGGAGATAAACTGCCTTGAGAAGAATGCCTCGGCTGACGGCCCAAGAGCAGAGCCTCTGCGCTTCCCGACAGAGAAGGAAGGAGCCCGTGCCCCCCTGTTTGTTCACGTAGAACATGGCAACTTGATTGTCCGTTTGGACAAGGACGGACCGGTGAGAAGTCAGGTGGGAGAAAGCCTTGAGAGCCAGACGGATTGCTCTGAGCTCCAGGAAGTTGATCTGCTGCGCAGACTCCCACGAGGTCCAGAGACCTTGAGTACATGCCCCTTGGCAATGCGCTCCCCATCCCAGGAGAGAAGCATCGGTCGTCAGTACTTGAGCAGGCGGAGGAGATTGAAAAGGCATTCCGAGTACCAGGTTCGGCTGATGAAGCCACCACTGCAGAGAAGAGGCCAGCGGGCCGGAGACCTGCACTAAGTCGGCGAGGCCGCCCGTGGCCTGTTGCCACTGCTTGCGAAGGCACCACTGAGCAGGCCGCATATTCAGGCGGGCGTTGGGGGTCACATGGACGGTGGAAGCCATATGGCCGAGTAGTCTCAGAAAGCGCCTGGCCGAGACCAGGGACTGGCTGCGAAAACGGCTGGCTAGGTCCATGAGCCGCTGAGCTCTGTCGAGAGGCAGGAAAGCTCGCGCCTGAAGAGTGTGCAATCTTGCGCCGATGAACTCGAGATCTTGCGAGGGGAGCAAAGTGGACTTTGCGAAGTTTACGACAAAGCCCAAGTACTGGAGAAGAGTCACAGTGCGGTGCGTGGCTTGTGTGACTTCTTGAGAGGACGATGCTCTGATGAGCCAGTCGTCTAGGTAAGGAAAGACATAGAGGCCCTGAAGCCGGAGATAAGCCGCCACCACCGCGAGACATTTTGTGAAGACTCGTGGTGCGGAGGATAGGCCAAAGGGCAGTACTCTGTACTGGTAATGATTTCCTGCCACCACAAACCTTAGGTATTGGCGGTGGCTTGGGTGGATGAGGATGTGCGTGTAGGCATCCTTTAGATCCAAGGAGCATAGCCAATCTCCCTGCTGGAGGTAGGGCAGAAGGATTCCAAGGGTAAGCATCTTGAACTTCTCCCGCACGAGGAACTTGTTGAGGTTGCGCAAGTCCAGGATGGGTCTGAGGCCTCCTGTTCTTTTTGGTATTAGGAAATACCTGGAATAAAAGCCTTGACCTCTCAGGTGGTGGGGCACCGGTTCCACAGCCTGTTCCTGAAGAAGACTTGCTAACTCCTGAAGGAGTAAGTCCCTGTGCAGAGGGAGTCGTGGAGGCTCTCCCGGAAAATAGGAGGGAGGGACCTGGTGGAAGTGGAGAAGATAGCCTTCTCGCACAACATGAAGCACCCAGGCATCTGATGTGATGTTGGACCACCTGTGGGCAAAGTGACCAGCCGGCCTCCTGTGCTGGGAGAAACCAGCTGAGGGGGAGAGGCTATGTCGATGAAGTCAAAAACCCCCACCCTGCTGAGCAGGGGCCGGTGGTGCAGGCTTGGGGGCTTGCTGCCTACGGGACCCGTTACCCCGTCCCTTGGCCTGCTGACCCTGTTGGGGAGCTGAGGAGGCCTGATACTGAGGGTAGTGTTTATAGGCAGCCGCCTTCCTCGGGTAAAAGGACTTTTTTCCCCGAGCCCTTCTTCTTTTGGGAAGGGGCAGAGGTCTTTCTAGAGAGCCTTGTTCTGGTGAGAGTTTCCGTCTCGATTTGCGCAGCCTTCTCAGCCATGGGCTTGCCAAATAGGTTCTCACCTCGGCAGGGGACATCGACCAACTTGTCCTGCACCCAGGGTTCAAGGTCAGACGACTGAAGCCAAGCCTGTCGGCGGGCACCGATGCCGGCTGCGGCCACTCGAGCCGATGCTTCAAAGCCATCATAGGCTGCTCGAGAAATGAATTTGGAGCATTCTCGAATTCCAGTGGACAAGGCTAGGAACCTCCGCAAAGGTTCCTCAGAAAGTCCAGCAGAGAATCCGGCTATCTTCTTAGCCAGGTCTCTAAGGTACATGCCCATGTAGAGCTGGTAGGTCTGGACCCGACAAGCAAGCATAGAGCCTTGGAAACACTTCTTACCGAGGCCATCCAGGTTGCGGGCCTCCCTGCCGGGAGGCACCGAGGACTGCATCTTCTGGCTCTTGAGCCTATGCATGGCCGATTCCACCACCATGGAATGGTGCGGTAGCTGTGCTTTCTGGAAGCCAGGGCTCTTGCGGACTCGATAGATGGAATCGACCCGCTTGCTTAATACCGGCGACGATGCCGGACTCTCCCACATGCGGAAGAGTAGTCGTTCCAGCATGGGAGGAACCGGTACAGTAAAGTGCTCCTTCGCTGGAGAGTCATACTGGAGGGCGTCGAGCTCTTCGGCTCGAGGCTCCTCCTCGGGATCCGCAGGGAAGGCCAAAGCCTTGGCCATATCCCTGACGAAGTCCGAGAACCGGGCATCCTCTGGGGGGGACTGCTTCCGAGGTTCGGACTCAGGGGAGTCCGAGGGGACACACCGAGTCCGAAAGGAATCAGGTGACTCTTCCACTTCAGATTCCCAGGCCGACTCCGAGGAGGAATCGGTGGGGTCGGGTCGGGCGGGCGTAGGCGTCGGCCGCCCCGACGCCGAGGGAGTCCGCGATGACGACCTCGGTCCCGAACGGGAGGCCGAGGGAGACCTCGACCGAGGATCGACTCGAGCCCGCATGGACTCGAGGATCGGCTCGGTCTCCGGGGTCGACTTAGACGTCGACGTCCCGGCGGTCAGGGCAGAGGCGCCAGCGAGGCTAGCGATCAGTGCCCGCTGCTGGTCCATGAAGGCAGACAGTCTGCTCTCCAAGGCCGTCAACCTGAGTCCGACCTCAGGTGACCCAGCAGCCCCCGACTTGGGCCCTGACGGCGTCGGGCCCGACGTCGGACCCCTCGGAGGCGAGTCCACGAGGACTACAGGACTTACCGGAGCAGGCGATTCCGATTCCAGACAAGGTCGCTTCGTGAGACGATCCTGCTCCAAAGACCCGGGACGGCTATCGGGGCTATGCGACCTGGCCCTCGCGGAACCAGGAGAGTCCACCGACGCCGTCCTCGCGGGTTTCGTCTTCCGATGATGATCCCCCGAGGGAGAACCTCTGTCGGAGGAACTCCGGCGATGCTCAGAGCTGGAGCCTCTGGACGCCGAGGCCTCCGACGAGGTCCGGGTACGGGTGGGATCTGCGAAGATTCTTTCCCGCTGATGCCGCCGACTCCGTAAGGCTTTGGAGGACATTTTGCTGCAGGCCCCACAGATCAGTTCCTCGTGATCTGGGCCGAGGCAGCGGAGGCAATGATCATGTGTGTCAGTGAGAGACATGTTTCTGTCACACTGAACACACCTTTTGAAGCCACTGGCAGCCATCGGGGGAAAAAGGGCCCCTGCAAGGTCAAAGGACCGGGCTGCCAGCGAAAAACCGAAAACAAAACTGACAACAAAAATCAGAAAAACCGAAAAATAAGAGAAGGACTCGCAACGGCGTCGCGAGTCCGGGCAGGAAAGAGACCGGCGTCGAACCGAAGAAAAAATAGAAAATAAATGAAGAAAATCAACTTTTCTGCGGGGACTGGAAGACCACGTCTGTAGGGCTCCGCGGAAAAAAGAAGACTGGCTAAGATGGCACCCTTGGGCGGGAAGGGGACCGCGCATGCGCGCTGCAATTCCCAAAGGCTTTCTTTGAAAGCTGGGGAAAATTGCTCCGCGAGGGCTCCGTCGGCGCCGACGTCACCCATATGTGAGGACTGACTTCCTGCTTGGTCCTGGAGAAAGTACCTGTTAGTATACATGTAAACCGCACTGATTCTAAAGAGAGTGGTATAAAAAAGAAATAAATTAAAAAAAAGGTTTGGACAAGTTCCTGGAGGAAAGGTCCATAAAAGGGGACCCGGATATCCACTGCTTGCTCCAATACAAGCATTGTGGAACCTGTGTCTTTTGGGTAAACTGCTAGTTACATGTGACCTACATTGGCCACTTCTGGAAACAGGATACTGGGCTTGATGGACCTTGGTTTGACCCAGTATGGCATATCTTATGTTCTTATGTTCTCCTCCGGGCTCCGAGCAGAGTGGAACACCACTGCTGGAGAGTAGCCCGCATGCACTAACCATCTCCTTACAGGAGCCAAGCCATAAGCTAGAAGAAAACCAGGCCCTCTTGGACAAATAGCTCCCAACATAATAAGCCCCTAGATGGAGGTAAGCCAAGAGATGGCGTTTGCAGGAGCCATATTAGATCTGCACATCGCGCTCTGCTCAGCCAGACCAGTGCCGCCAGAATAATCCTTCTCGGATGACGCTCCATATGCTGAATCACACGCCCCACCAGGGGTCATGGAGGAAACACCTACAGTAGGTGCTGACCTGGTCAAAGTTGAGCCAGGGTGCCAAGCCTTCAGACCTATCTCCATACAGTGACCGAAGAAGCAGCACACTTTGGCAATGGAGCGGGTCACAGATCCCTCTCGGGGCAAACCCAGAAGCACAGAAGTAATCTAAAACACCTCCTGACTCAATGCCTACTCTCCTGGGATCAGAGTACCGATTGAAAAAATCTGTTTCCACATTATCCACCCCAGCAATGTGCAGAACCGAAAAACTAGGAAGCTCTTCGCCGCCAAGGCAAACAGGTGAGACATCTCCAGGGCTACCCCAGCACTCCTCGTGCCAGGATCAATATAAGCCACCACCGTGGCATTGTTTTGAGAATACATGAACTGCTCTGCCCAGCCTTCCACCAGGGGCCAGAGATACAGAAGAACCAACCTGATGACCCACTTCAGGGCAGTTGATGGATCATACCACCTCCCTGTGGAATGGTCCCAAGTCATTTGGCCTAAGCAATGGACTCCCCAGCCATAGAGTGTGGCATTCATCACCAGAAGGATCCATGAGCAATCGTCCAGCAACACACCCTTCCTCAGAAGATGGGGCTGTTGCCACCATTATCGGGAGTGGTTGATCAACCTGGACTTGGGAGCCTGCTGCAAACAGAATAGTGCTAGGCAATCCAACAGCCTTGACATTTTGCACTGGTAGACTCCACACACTTGAGTATCAAAACGTGCTCCCAGGAACTCCAGGGAGCAGGAATGCAACAACTGGCTCTTCTCCAAATGATCACCAGTCAAGGCTCATCAGAAATCCTCCACCTCCTTCACAGACCTCATCCTCCCCACCCCTCCAAGCAGGTCCAGAAGGGCATTCGCTGCAAACACACTCGTAATCCCCAGCGCAATAACAAAATGCTCCCTGACAGCAAAGAACAGGGCTTTTTTGTTATACGCACCTACACTCTGGAATGCCCTCCCAACCACCATCAGAGCTATCACCAACCTCGTCCAATTTAGGAAGGCACTAAAGCACCATCTTTTTCTCCTACATTACTCCCAGTCCAGTGAAACATCACAACCCAACATACCCTCCACCCCCCATAACGACACCACCAGCACACTCACGTCATGCTGACGCAACCAAATCCAGAAACACTACTGCCCAACCTGTAAATAGTTATTTAAATTGTAAATAGTTTCAGAGCGTGTCATGAACCCACAATCGTACCGATGACACAACAGCTCCGTTTGTATATAGTTACCCCGTTGAAGCCCAAGTTACAATACCTGTTCTCTGTAATGTACATTGCATGTTCCGTCGCATTGTACAAATTGATGTTACCTGTAAACCGCGCTGATTTTAAAGAGCGCGGTATAGAAATGATTTAAACAAATAAATAAAAATAAATAAAGGACACCACTCGGGGAGCTATCTGAGACACCTCTGAAGGAGAATGGGCTCCAATGTGCCAGTAGGCCAGATATGGGTGCACACAAATCTCTTGGCGCCACAGCATCACAGAATTTACCATCATGACCTTGGAGAACGTCTTTCAGATAGTGAAGAGTCCGAATGGAAGAGTTGCAAACTGAAGATGAGAGCCAAGCATGGCAAAACATATATATTTGCTGATCCCCCAGATCGGGATATGAAAATATGCTTCAGCCAAAACCAGAGATGCCAGGAACCATCTCTGCTTACTGTTTGAATTCTGGATCACAAAGTTTCCATCCAGAAACACATGATGCGCAAGCACTCACTGACATACTTGAGGTCCAGAATGGTTCAGAATGTTCCTACTGTGTCAGCCACTATGAAATAGATAGAATACCTGCTGCTGCCCGATCATCCAGGGGAACAGGCACCACTGCCTTCAGGAGAGGCAACTTCTCCAAGGTGATCTGCACAAGGCCCTGTTGTTCGCAGACCCACAAGGGGAGAAGATGCCAGTGGCCAGGACTGGATCTTTGCATTCTAGGTCATAGCCGTCTGAAATAGGGACTAGCACCCAGCAATCCTTGGTGACCTGGGCCTATTCCTGAAGAAGAGGTGAAGCCTGCCCTCAACTGGAGCAACCAGGGAATGGGCCCCCAAACCTTCACTGCACAGCCCAAGAGGGTCCTCCTTGGGATAAGACAGGGTCCCTGGGCCCAAGTGCTCCAGAAAGGACTGAGAATGAACCTGGTCCATAAGCAGAGGAGAAGAAAGGCTTTCCAGGTCGGTAGTGATGGGAGTCCCAAGACCCCCGGGAGTCCAACCAGTGTGCTCACGAGGAGCAGGCAGAGGCTGACAGAAAAGGGGCTCCTGTCCATGCACAGGCTCCTTGGACCTGTCCTTCGGAAGGCAGTAAGACTTCGCCTCACCCAGGTCCTTTACCAGCTTCTCCAAATCAGACCCAACAGAAGCATCCCTCTAAAGCTAGATGGGCAACTGGGTTTTGAATTTGAGTCCGCTGCCCCATGACCGACCCAAGCCAATACCATGTCACCAATAACAGGGCACAATCCCTGGCTGCTAGACGTACCAGGCCGTACAAGGCATCACAAAGGAAGGCTGTAGCCAACTCCAAAAGAGGGGTAGAATCACCACAGAAGAGACTAAATTCACTGAAGCAGAGCCCAAGACATCAGATCTTCATCTGCAGCCAAATGAAGAACAGTAGCTAGATCTTCCACATGAATCCACCTTTCGGTCCAGAGTATCCTTTAAGGCTGATCCGCCTTCCACAGGAATGGTGGTCTGTCTAGTAACCACCGTGGCCTGCATATCCACTCTGGAAACATCAAATCACACAAGCACTCCTCTGGGAGAGAAGAGTTAACCCCTAAGGTGGGAAGTTGGAGGAATCCCACTCCAACTGGAACAGGCCCTTGAGTACCTTAGGGAACAGGAAGACAATAGTGGATTTCCACATACCTTGCAGGAGTGGATGCATTCTCAGTTCCTGATCCATGCGTGGAGCAACCACCAAGATCAAGATGGATGAGACCCTAGGAATCAATGCCTCCAGTTCCTACTTCCGGAACAGGCGGATAACATCGGCATCCTCTGAAGGAGAGAGTACTTCTTCATCAACATCATACATCTGACTCCAAGCCACAGTCTAGAACTCTGACACATCCCAGCTGATCCTCACCTCCAGGGAGCACCCTTTGCCGGAGACACTTAGCCATAGGCAATTGAACAGGGTTTCCACTCTCAGCTTGCCCCTCATGAGACTGTGCTTGGGGGAACGCAGAGACAGCAGGGTCTGAATTTCCATGCCAGAATGATCAGGTCTGCTGTAAGAAGGAAAAGAATTCCGGTGAGAACAATCTGGACTTTGGAAGATCTCCTTGCAGAAATGACCCCCTACACCAGGGGACCTAGTCACTATTTATTTATTAATCCCCTAGAGGATGGGGAGCAGTACAAAGTACGGTCACTGGAACCTACGACTGGGCTGGCTAACCTTACCCACAGCGCCATCCACCACATCCTGCCCTTAAGCAGGCAAGGCTGGACTAACCGCATCCCCCGGCATAGAGAGGGGGAGCAATTCCTCCAGGGACAACTCAGGAGCTGCCATGCTAGAAGAGCAGGGTCCAGAAGCCACGGGATGAGGCACCTTGCTTGCCACAGGCCAAGCAATGATTCCTGGAAGACAGAAAGAGTTAAGGCAAGTATCACAACAGCGTAAGCTAAGGTTGTGTTAGCCCGAAGGCATGCGTTAACTGCATTTTTACTGCAGAGCGCATTAACTGTGCTTTTACTGCAACACATGTTACAGACGCTAGGGTAGGAACACACTTTGGAACTGCTTTGGCAGAATGTGCGTACAGACCACGTGACTGTCAGGTGCACAATAGGAGAAAATGCTACTAGCACATGCAGAAAATTGCAGAAACCTCCACACCGCACCAATCATCATCAGTGGACTTCCCGAATTGCATCCCACAGAGACAGAATCTGAAGCCCCCAACAAGGACAAGCCTTGGTACTCACCCCCTGAGAGCCTCAGGTAGAGAATCCATGCCGGCTCTGCTCTACTCCTCTGATACTATTTCACTGGCCTTTGCAGCACTGCATTTAAGATTGCAGGCAGGTAGATCCCTCTGAGAGCCTTCTGCCATCTTTGGGAGAGAGAAAGGAGGAACAGAGGAGGAGGGAGGGGGCACTGAGGTTGTGTGAGGCTGCTGCACTCTTCCAGATCCTTCCAAATCCTTCCAATTTCTGGCTGCTTAACAGGCTCTTATCATGATAAAAGCACAGAGCTGAATCAATTTCCCCTCCTCCTATGGCTACGGAAAAGATTGCAGTCTAGTGGAACCTTCCATCTCACACTTAAGTGAGAGAGTCACCCTTAAGGTGGGCGTTCACGAGCATTTCATATTAATCAATCTTTTCCGCTCAAATCCTCAGAATTTTCTTCAGAGAGGAGAAAATCTATCCACCTTCTGCTGGAGACAAAGAAATACTGGTGGCTGAGGCATATAGAAGCATGGGAGTGATGTCATTGAAACCTGGGCTTTTCATTGGTTCTTTGTCTCTACCAATCTGCTGGTAGGGGAACACAACCCACTTATCTGGACTGGTCTAGCAGGACGATATGGAATATGATTTTTTTAATCCACATGTTCCATAGGTAAGATAAGAATGGAGTTGGCTCATTATGTATAAAACATTTATTCAATATGTTGTACAAAATGCAGTCAGATTCTTCCCACCTGCTATATCATACACAGACACAGACTTTCATCTTATCTTTTTAACTGGAGAATAGTACATAGTTCTTCCTTTTTTTTTTTTTTTTTTTATTGAAAGGCTTCCAAAAAATACATAGAAACATAAACCACAGAGATCTTCAAAGAAAATGCAACAGTAACAGCGTAACTTCCGATCACAACAGCATTCAACAATATGCCTTCATTTTTGCAGTTTTAAGATAAGGAAACGGGGAGCAATAACCCCCCAACCTCCCTTTCCCCCCCCCCAGAGCCTCCCTAGCCCAGGACCCCCCTCCCTCCCAACCTCCCAATCCCCCAACTATGGCTTGCTAGTGTTTAAGCACGGGAAGATGGTAAGCAAGAGGCACATACAGGGGGCAAGCTCCTTTTAAAGTATGCGAATTCCCCCCCTCTCATCCAGCACAGTCACGCACCATAACGAGAGACAAAGGGTGCCCACACCAACTCAAAGCGCGCCAAGCGCATCCTACTGACCGCTACCCCTCGCTCCATGGTATACATATCCCACATCCGTTCCAGCCAAGCCTGAAAGGAGGGGGCCAAGGCACGCTTCCAGACTGCTGCAAGGGATAATCTAGCTGCATTCAGGCCATGGCGGAGTAGAGCAAGCTGCAGAGCCCGTGCACCCGGCACCGAGGCCCCAAACAGGAAAATCCCCGGATCCCAAGGGATACTCACTCCCAGAAGCAATTGCAGCCGGAATTGTATACCCCTCCAAAAGGCGCGAATGCGGGGGCAAGCCCACCAAATATGCCCTAGGGTACCCCGTTGCCCACAATTACGCCAACAGAGGTCCACCGCCCCAGGATATATACGTGCGATCCGTGCTGGGGTCATGTACCAACGGTACAGTATTTTATAATTGGTTTCACGGGCATTAATCGCTACCGCACTCTTCCACAAGTGTGTTTCCGCCCTCTCCCACTGCTGCTCAGTATAGGAGAGGTTCAAGTCAGAGTTCCAAAGTTCCCTGTGCCTAGTAGAACACGATTGGGACCCCTGCAAGTGGGCATACAGGGTCGCTACGAGTCCCTTAGTGGTGGTGCACCCCTCACAGTAACGTTCCAGATCCGTCAGGGCCCGAGCAACCTGGGGCCGAACAAGCTTGGATCGAACCCAGTGTGTCACTTACGTATATTGATAGAGATGCCTAGCCGGAATGTCAAATTCATCTTGTAACGCACGAAAAGATTGTAAGCAACCGTCATCAAAGAGTTGTCCGACCCGACTAAGGCCGTGATGTCCCCACTGCCGAAAGACTGTATTGCTTAGCCCCGGTGGGAAAGAAGCGTTATTTACTATAGGGGCTAAAGGGGTTAAGTCCATGCCTCGAGGCCGAAAGTGCTGGTCCCAGCAACGGAGGGTATGAAGAACATAGGGGTTACTGGTGCATTTACCACGCCGGAGTTTTGGACCAAGCCACAGCCAGTCTCCTAATCCCGCTCCCCCCGCCAAGCTCATTTCCAGTTGTACCCATCGCTTAGTGCTATCAGCAATCATCCACTCCACCCCCGCCCGACATTGCGCCGCCGCATAATACCAGTGCAAATTGGGCATGCCCATACCTCCAGAACGCGTACGGGCATAGAGAACATGTCGCGCTAATCGCGGACGATGATAATGCCATATGAATTTCATAGTGGTGTACCAAACAAACAGATATAGGACTTCTCAAGAGTGAATAACTTATTAACGTAACTAAAATGTACTTCACCCATGTGTTGTGTAATCTATAAATTTATTCAGTCATTCAATCATGGCCTTGATGTGGTCTCAGATAAACGGCAAGTTTTTTCGCATTTGTCAGCCACTTGCTACCACACTTCTTCTTGGGTCAATAGCTTACACCCAAAACTAGTGCCCGTTTAACATCAATGACCACGGCCTATTTTCTTATCTTATCACTCAATATTGCTCATAGTATGGATTTTTTTGTATAATTTTCTCAGCGGGTAAATACCCTATTAAATTAAAACAATATGGCGTATGTTGGTCTACTTAGCTTGTGTAGAACCTTTGTAGCCAATGTCCCTTGTTTTTCTTATTAACACCACATAGATTGGTAAAAACCCCGACGCCTCAATCTCCTCAGCGCTTTGGCGTTTCTCCACTTGGGTTCATCAAGGGGGATGATGTCAGTTCTTATATGGGACTGAAATCTTCAAAGCATAATATTCCTTTAGCTTTCTAAAAAAATATAAAGCAATATTAATAAAAATTATCTAAATGATTATCTTAAATCTCACAGGCTCCTGTCGTATAAGGACATGATATACGACAGGAGCCTGTGAGATTTAAGATAATCATTTAGATAATTTTTATTAATATTGCTTTATATTTTTTTAGAAAGCTAAAGGAATATTATGCTTTGAAGATTTCAGTCCCATATAAGAACTGACATCATCCCCCTTGATGAACCCAAGTGGAGAAACGCCAAAGCGCTGAGGAGATTGAGGCGTCGGGGTTTTTACCAATCTATGTGGTGTTAATAAGAAAAACAAGGGACATTGGCTACAAAGGTTCTACACAAGCTAAGTAGACCAACATACGCCATATTGTTTTAATTTAATAGGGTATTTACCCGCTGAGAAAATTATACAAAAAAATCCATACTATGAGCAATATTGAGTGATAAGATAAGAAAATAGGCCGTGGTCATTGATGTTAAACGGGCACTAGTTTTGGGTGTAAGCTATTGACCCAAGAAGAAGTGTGGTAGCAAGTGGCTGACAAATGCGAAAAAACTTGCCGTTTATCTGAGACCACATCAAGGCCATGATTGAATGACTGAATAAATTTATAGATTACACAACACATGGGTGAAGTACATTTTAGTTACGTTAATATGAATTTCATAAGCAGCTGCTGCCAGGTCGCCAAAGTGGCCCGCGCAATGGGAAGCGGTAGAACCTGAAAAAAATTAAGAAAGCGGGGAACGACCACCATCTTGACTATGGCTATACGCCCGAACCAGGAAAGGAGCAGGCCATTCCAAACCTCTAGGTCCCGCCGAATCTGACGAAGCAGGGGATCATAATTGGCCTTAAAGAGGTCCGCCCGCTCCACAGTCAAATGCACCCCTAAATAACGTAGGGCTCCGGACACCCAGCGAAGAGGATAAGCCGCTTGGAGCTCCGCACAAACCGCCCCGGGGACCCCAACATTCAAGATCTCCGATTTAGTGTAATTAATTTTGAAACCGGATACCCGAGAATAGTTTTCGAACAACTGCATCGCAACTGGAAGGGAAGCGGACGGATCCACCAGGGACAATATGATGTCATCCGCAAAGAGTGCAATCCGATATTCCGCAGGGCCAATGTGGACCCCCTGCAAGCCTGGATGTTCTCGAAAGCTCTGAGCCAAGGGTTCCATCGCGAGTGCGAAGAGCAGAGGCGAAAGAGGGCAACCCTGTCGCGTGCCTCTCTCCAGAAAGAAGTGTCTCAAGTGTCCCCCATTAATCCGAACGCACGCCTGGGGCATCTGATAAAGACTACGAACCCAACGGATATAATTAGAGCCAAAGCCCATTGTCTCCAGAACACACCATAGGTATTCCCAGTCGACCCGATCAAAAGCTTTTTCTGCGTCAATCCCCACCAGCAAGGCTGGTTGTGGTTCCCGTTGGGCTACGTGAATGACCTGCAACATACGCCTAATGTTATCTGCGGCCTGGCGACCCGGCACAAATCCAACCTGATCTGGATGAACCAAGCCCGGAAGGACCAGATTCAAGCGCGCAGCCAGCACAGAGGCAAATATTTTAACGTCAACATTTAATAGGGAAATGGGGCGGTACAACGCCGCATCGTGCAGTGGTTTACCAGGTTTGGGTATCATCACTATCAATGCCTCACGCTGGGACGATGGTAGAGAGACCCCCCCCAAGATCTCATTGAACAAGATAGTCAAGGTTGGCGCTAATTGTGCCCGAAACTTCTTATAATATTCTGCTGGGAAGCCATCACTACCCGGCGCACTGCCAGTTTTCAATCGCCGGATCGCAATTTCCACTTCGTCTACCGTTAATTCAGAATCTAACTGAGCTCGGTCAGGGTCAGAGAGATGCGGCAGAGCAATCCCCTGCAAATAGTCCTGTACACGATCCCGATCAAAGGGCTCTGCCTTATAGAGCAGCTCCAAATAGTCAGCAAAGAGATCACGTATCTCCCGGGAAATAACCCTCTTCCGTCCCCCAGAGTCGCGCAGTTCGCGAACCACTCTCGCGGACTGCTGTTGCCGAAGACGCAAGGCTAGGAAGCAGCCTGTTTTATTCCCATGCTCATAAAAAGTTTGCCGTAATTTCCGGCGTTTATTATCTAATTCTTTCTGCAAACACGCATCCAAGTTGGCTCGAACAGTCCGCCACTGGCGCAGCACCTGACGCGAACCAGTTCGGGCGTGTTCCAAACCTAGGCGAGTAGACTCCTTCATCAACCGGTCGTGGTCATGCGTCCACATTTTACGCGTGCGGGCCGCCTCAGCCATGAGTTGACCTCGAGCCGTAGCCTTATAAGCATCCCACACCGTGGGGAGGGGAACGTCCCCAGAGTTGTTAAGCTCAAAGAATTCAGTGATAAAACGGACATGGTCCTGCACTGCACCTTGCCGCCGTAGGAACCTCACGTCTAAGCGCCAAAGACGTTGGTGCTCACTGTACAATCCAGCCGGAAGAGCAAGCCAGCACGGGGCATGATCTGACCAAGTCAGCGTTCCATGTCCAGCCTTCACTCTCCCGTCCATCAGGCGCTGATCCAATAAAAAATAGTCAATGCGAGTGTGAACCTGATGGACCGGAGAGTAGTACGTATAGCCTCTCTCCCCCCCATGGGTGTCCCTCCAGACATCCTGCAAACCTAGATCTAGCATAAAGCGTTGAAGGGCTCTTGCCGACCCCCCCACTTTCCCCCCAGCGCGACCTGTGGAATCCAGGTGGGGCACCAAATGCGTGTTACAATCCCCCCCCAGAACAATGGGGCCTTTTGCAAAATCCGCCAGTAAGGCTTTCAATCGTGTAAAAAAGAGCCCCTGACCTGTATTGGGCGCGTAAACATTAGCTAAAGTTAGCAAGTGTCCTTCTAAGCGGATATTCAAAAAAAGCCACCTCCCCAGAGTATCTCGCTTTATCTCCTCTATCTGTAGAGAGAGGCTCTGGTGAAATAGTAAGGCCACTCCCCGCTTCTTCCGTCCCTGCGCATCTGAGGCCACCCGCACCTCAGTATACGGGGACCTCTTTAGCCAGCCCTGCTTACAATTCTGAAGATGGGTCTCCTGTAAGTAAACAATGTCCCCCTGCAAAGTGCGCAATTCTGAGAACAGCAGCGACCGTTTCCTTGGGGAATTAAGACCCTTAACATTTAAAGAGATGAAGCGCACCATTGATATTTACAGTCTAGACCCTCTTATCCTCCAGCTACCCAGAAGATCCCGGTGATGTCTTCCCCCCAACAAGCCCAGAGGATTAGTTAGCCGGGTCCACCTATTCCATCCTCCAGAAATAAGAGCCATAGTCCCTCTTCCCAAATCCAAACATACCCACCAGTTCCAAATGAAAAAACCCTCCCTCCAACCCAAGCCCCCCCCCCCTTCCCGTCAATACCACCTGCCTGTCGAAGTTAATACAGGACACGGTAAATTGACCACAAACCCCGTTCCCCCCAAAACCCCACAAAGCAACAATTCAACCTCAACATATAGTAACATTCCCCCCACCACTCCCACACCCACCCTGAGTCATCAATCCCATCATGCCTCCCCATCAGGACAATATCATCAGCAAAACATTTACAGGTCATCCGCCGCCCCCTGTGTGTGGCGGAGTGTGGGCCCCAGGCTGATCTTTGTCAATAGCCAATAACTCAGTAAGAAATATTACAAAAACAGAAGGGGGGAAGACAATCAAAAAGAAAACAGCCAAGTACCAATGGCCAGTCATTCCACCACTTATCCAGAGTTCAGGAGGCCCACAGGGTAAGGCTCCCAAAACACTAAGAAAAGCTCTACATTTACACACAGAGAAAAAAGAGAAAAGAAAAAGGGGAATCAAGCGGGCTTGCCCACTCGAGTCCACTTGGAGTGCTGGGGCTTAGGGGGCGGCGGGTGAGGCTGAGCATTGTCATCAACTAGTCCCGCCTGGCGAAGAGCTCGCCAAGCTTCAGTATAGTCTTTTGCGGAAATCTTTTTGTTGCCCAGGAGAAAGTTCATCCTAAATGGAAAGGACCAAGAGTAGCGAATCCCCTTGCTGTTCAGGACCGTTGTGACTGGTTTCATCTCTCTCCGGCGTGCCAGGGTGAACGTCCAAAGGTCTTGGTAGATGGACACTGTCGCGTCCTGGAATCGAACCGCTTTCTTCTCCCGGCCTCGACGTATGAGCATCTCAGCATCAGAGTATCGCAAAAATCTTGCAATGACATCACGAGGTTGGTTGTTGGGAGGTTTTCCCAGGGCACGGTGGACTCGTTCTATTTCCATCCCAGAAGCATGCGCAGCCAGGTCCTCTGCCGGGAGCAACTCCGCTATCAACAGCTTAAGCACAGTTGGCAAATCTTCTCCGCCCCCTACCGCTTCTGGAATTCCGCGAAAACGCACGTTGTTGCGTCGGGAGCGGTTTTCAATGTCGTCAATTTTATAAGTCAGTTCCATTGCTTGCGCTTGTTGCCGGTCCAGTGCACATTGTAAATCCATCAGAGTTCCATCATGATCAACCATTTTGGTCTCCACGTCCTCCACTCGGGCTCCCAACTCTTTGATGTCGGTCCTGAGTTCTGCGACATCTTTCAACAACTCCTCCCGTAGCGAGCGAAACTCATTGGCTAACTCCGCAAAGCCTTTACGGAGTTCCTGCTTGATTTAGGCAGAGGAGAGTTGTTTGTGGGAGTCCAATTCCTCTTCACTTACAGTCTCATCATCAGTACCTGATGGAGGAGATTGTTCACGTGGGCTGCTTGGGGCCCCAGACTTGTTGTGCAGTCGCTGGGAGGAACGCATCCCTTCCCGAATTTCAGAATTTTTAGCTTTGGCAGCCATCCCACTGGGCCCCCTGTATCACACAGTGTTGGGAGAGAGATACCGCCAATGTCAGCAAGGGCAAAGTCACTAGGGGGATAGCAGTGCTCAGAACCTCACAGGCCCGCCAAGCAGTCACTGCCACACAGTGTTGGGAGATATATAAAGTCAATGTCCGCAAAGCCCAGCGTACTGGAGAGACAGCGGGGCAATGAGATGGGGGCTGCTCCTGGCCTTCCTGAAGGGGCGAGCCGCCGGAGATGATACTCAGAGTGCTCTGCAGAGCTATGTGAAGACAGTGCTCTAAGGGCCCACTACTGCCCGATGTTAGGCTCCGATGGCAGTTCTGAGATTAAGGAGAACGCAGAGGCATTTTAACAGGGCCTCCGGGGTCCACGTTGCAGAGCCGAGGCCTCGGCGGGGCACTGATGAGCTAATAAATACCACCGTCACCGGCGCCGTTTTAATCCCGAAGGTATGAGAAAAAGGGATGCAACCCTTGTACTTACCCCCTTCAGGGGGATTCACATTGGTGGGAGAAGGCGATGGGCTTCAGCAGTTGTCACACGGGTTCCAGGCCTGCTCCTCAGCTCCATAGTCAGGGCTCCGTCTCCGCGCTCAGGCGCCCCCACCTTGAGTGCAGTGCTCCGCCTGGTAGTGGAATGCCTCACGGCCTCCGACCCGTCTCCCGGGGCCCAGCAACACAGTCCAAAAAGACTTCGCACAAGTGCCGTCCGGTCCGCGCAGGTCACAGGAGTCTGCTATGGTGTCAGGCTGGCCCGGAACATGCGTCGGGAAGAAGGTAACAGCGGCAGGCCGCGCTCCGGGGACGGACTCTGTGGCTTCTCAGTTGCCCGGAATCTTGATGAACGATTTAACCCGACTCCGGAGGGCACCGCTTGCCTATGCCGACCCAGGGCAGGTAAAGATGGGGGATTTTGCGGCAGTTAGCACGTGTTTGCTGAAGTTTTGGGGTGATGGGGACGGAGCTCAATTAGAATGCGGCCATCTCGCAGCGGGCTCACGAGCGCCCCCCATAGTTCTTCCTTTAATTAAATGGCTTTCAAACCGAAAATGAAGACTAGAAAACACTGAAGTTACTTTTTATGTGCTTTCTATGCCTACTGAGGAAGAAATAAGTTCTGATAAAAACTGATCACCAGAGTAAGACTTTAAAGCTAGAAGTGTGACAAACATACAAATTAGTCTGTTTCACAGATATTAACAGGAAGAGTTACTAAGCCACATTAATTTGTGTTAAGATAACATATCTGTCTTAACTCTCCCCGTTTTATTTGAATGTGCTGTGCTGCATTCGAGTTTCAGCACAAATAAAATGGAAATTTTATGGAAATCAATAGAAGAGTGCAAGGTTGAAGGCCAACATGGTGTGTTAAAAGCACTGCAATAACATTAATGGAAAAATCGCATATTAACTTAACTATACATTTTCAGCTGTAATAAAATCATCACAAGCTTGATCTTTCTACTTGTTTCTAAGCCAATGTAACCTAAGGGAGGGGACATATCCTCTGACACACCTAGTGCTATAAAATGCTGTCATTTCCAAAAGGACATCCACGTGCTACGGGATGTTTTGGCAGTGCAGGCTGCTCATTTCCAATCAGCTAAAACAACATCAGCAGCATCAGCCATTCAGGCACGTCTACATGCTGGGCAAGGGCGGCACCGGGTGCCTGCACAGAGCTAAGGGAGGACAGAGAGGAAAAGGCAATTGTACATCTTTCATTCCAGGACTAGCTGAGCTCACAGGCTATCGTGGACTTCTATGAGGTCCTGAAGGACAACTTGCAGCCATTCACCAGCCATTCTCATGGGTTTGATCAACCTCTGGTTTGACCTAGTGTGGCATGTTCCTAGCACTATCAGAGCCAATTGATATAAAACCCCAGAGCACTAGCAGTTGATTCCTTCTGGCATCCATAGTATCAGTTACCTCCAGTCAGACAAATACCAACTTATCACCGCCGTGCCAAATGCTGGCTTCACTTGAATACTGTCGAAGGAGGGGGTGCTGGCATCACCTCTTATTTGAGACTTCAAACTGCACTGGCCCGCCTTATACAGCAAGGGATGCTTGTTTAGCACCATTACTGAGGTGCATGTTGGCTCTAACTTGGCTCAGAAAGAAGGGAAGGGGTGCTGGACTTAACCTGTGGTCTTAACCCTAGGGCCTCACAAGGTGCCACCACCACGTTGAGTGCTAGCTCAGCGCCTAGCACAGCTGGTTCTGATAGAGTTTTTGCTCCAACACAGCACTGCCCAATAGATGAAGGCTGCCATCTTGCTGATGAATTCCAGCCTCCTTCTAGCACTACTAGAGGCATGGGTGCTAAATTACTAAGAAGGAAGCAGCTCTTGAAGCACCAGCTCTACCATGGTACCATGAGCACTGAACCCTTGGCAGTGCACAGAACACCCAAGTCACCACTGGGTCCATAGCAGCCCACACAGTGCTGCCTCCACACCTGTGCTAAGGCTACAGCAGTACTCACCATGTTGAATTTGCAGTAGCACCTAATGTGCTGAGTGGTACTACTGCACCCTTAAAGGGTCATTTAAAACAAAGTAATTCTATGGCTCTTAATACAAATTCTCTGCCTTAGAGTTCTCAAGAAAGGGGGTTATTTTTATTAAGAACATAAGACATGCCATACTGGGTTACACCAAAATCCAGAGCTGAGGGCCGAATAGTATGATTGCAGATGCATGGCCCGGGCTACAAGCTGTGATGGGTGGAAGGTGAAGTAAGTATTTAAGAGGCACACACGTTTTGGAGGACTTTTTGTCTGAAAGTTAAGTCTCTTGCTGTGGAACGATCCAAGCTATAGTGTCGGGTAAATGTACGAATGGACGTCCAAGTAGCTGCTCTGCAGATATCTTGGGAGGAGACTGCAGCTAAACTGGCCACAGTGATTGCAGTTGCATGTAATTGATGAGGACCAATTCAACTTGGGACTGGTAAGTGAGCTTGGGCATAGAAGGAGGAGATACAGTCTGAGAACCAGGACAAAATAGCCTTTTTTGAAGCTGGCATCCAGGGTTGTTCGGATTGAAAGTGGAAAAAAGTTGCAAGGATAGTTGCATGTACGTAATAAAGTAGTGCTCATTTGTAATTCAAGGTATGGAGGGATTGTTTTGGTGAGTCTGTCTTGATATCAGGAAACAGGCGGGAAGTACAATGGACTGATTCAAGTGACACTCCAGCACAGCTTTCGGAAGGAACTTAAAATGTGTCCTTAAGAGCACTTAATTATGAAGAAACTGCATGTAAGGAGGGTAGTGCATGAGTAACTGAAGTTCATTGATCCTCCGAGCAGAGGTTATTGCCAGAAGGATACTGTTTTCCAGGTAAGATGCTTTAGAGAAGCTGATCTGAGGGGTTCAAAGGGAGCTTTCATGAGCTCTACTAAGACCTCATTCAAGTCCCAAGCCAGAAGAGCTAGTTTGATGGAAAGTTTGGTATTCATGAGACCTTTCAGGTAAGCGGAAGAACTGAGATGTGCCTGCCATTCACCAGGGCATGGGAAGCCGCTATAGTAGAGAGGTGATAACAGACAGATATGGTTTGCAGACCAGAGTTGGAAAGATGTAGTAGCTAGGTCAGGACCTTTCCCAGAGGACAGTGAACTGGTCCTGTTGATGTTCCTTTGCCCTATGCATAAAGCAGGACCGTTTACGTCGGAAGGATAGCAGAACAGTCTGTTTTCTCAAGGCAATAATCATGTCTAGTACTTCCGTGGGGAAGGAGGTAACTATTACTGAGATATTTGGATCTTCCAAGCCACTAATGAGAGGATGTGGAGATTGGGGTGGAGCAAGGTGCTTTGATGTTGAGTGAGCAGAAAGGGATCCATGCCCAGAGGTTGCAGCCCCTGCACCGTCTGGGCAAGGAGGTGTGGGAATCAAGTCTGCCATGGCCACTAAGGTGCAATGAGGATAACTGATGCTTTGTCCTGGCGTATCTTGAGAAGAACACGACTGATGATTGAAAAAGGAGGGGAGACATAACAGAGCCGGTGACGCCCAGAGATGGGAAAGACATTGTGTGCCCACTGTAGAGGACTTGATTGGATGGAGCAGAAGAGCCCATATTGATGTTGTCTGCAGTAGCGAAGAGATCTGCATCCGGAGTGCCCCATTGTGCAGAGAGAATGTGTACACTGTGGTGTCGAGGGACCATTCGTGAGAGTCCAGGCATCAACTTAACTGAGTCCGCTAACTGGTTTTGAGCTCCTTGTAGGTAGGTTGCTCTGAGCGAAGATTTTACTGAGAGGGCAAAGAGCCAGAGCTGTGTGGCTTTGCAACACAGTCGAAGGGATCCCACTCCGCTTTGTTTGTTGATATAGAACATGTCTGTTTATATTAAGAGGATCTTGTTGCTGGCCCAGCTTCAGAAGACGTGCAAGGCATAGAGGATAGCCTGAAGCTCCAACACACTTATGTGAAGGGAGCGTGTTTGTGGTGACCAGAGTCCTTGTGTGGACAGGTGTAGTAGATATACCCCCCAAACCATAGATGGACACATCCATTATTAGGGTGAGTTGAGGATGAGGTGGCTGGAACTGGCAACCTACCAATAGGTGTGATGTGAGGGTCCGTCAGTGCAAACTGTTGTGAAGGTCTAGGTTTGCTTCTGTGCACAATGGGATTTTTGTCTAAAGGAGCTGCATGTGTTGATTCCAGTGTGCTCTGAAGTGCCATGTACAGTCTTGCAAGTGGCATGACATATAGATAGGCAGCCAGCTGACCCAGTAATGGAAGCAGGGTGCGAGCAGTCATAGCCTGGAGGTGAAGCAGCTTGCTGCTGAGCTGCCGCAGAAGTTTGAGCCTGTTAATGGGAAGGAAGGCTTTGCCCTTTTTGTGTCTATGCAAGCCCCGATGAAACAGAGATTCTGCTGAGAGTTGAGCTGAGATTTTTGTTTGTTTATGACAAAGCCTACAGCTTGAAGAAGGGTAATGGTGTCTTGAACCGTGTGGCTTGTTGCCATTGCGGGAAGTCCCGATATGAGCCATCCATCCAGATATGGGTAAACACAGTGTCCCTGCTGCCGGAGATAGCCTGCGACAACTGCTAACATCACAAACAAAACTCCATTCCACAGAGGTCAAAGGCCTAAAAATTGTTCACATAAGGGTTACTTAGAGGAGAAAAAGATCTTGGAATACTTCGAGCTAACCATCATAGACACATCATACTCAGGCCCTTGACTTGCACTCGGTACATCAACGATTCTAAACAACTCCTTTTAAAATGTACGCTCAATTTCTTAACATATTTTATCGATCTTTTCAAACAAATGTGAATACATTTAATTTGTTATTTCTTTCTTTCTTAAGCATCGTTCATCGCACAGAGCATGTACCCAACTTGTAAAGATCATTCGCTGAATTCCAACATATAGCAAATTTCCAACAGCACTTATCTAAATTAACAGAGTATGATCTGCCTATGACAGTCAGCTCGAAATATTCTGAGATCCTTTTCTCCTTATGTGAACAATTTTTAGCCCTTTGGCTGCTGTGGAATGGAGTTTTGTTTGTGATATTGACATCTTTCTTCATTCTGTAACTGGCATTTTGTGGATGAGAGTTTTTGTGATGACTACTAGTCATTTTATGAATACACGTGGCGCAGCAGAAAGGCCGAAAGAGAGTATCTTCTATTGGCGGTGTTGACTTTTTAACTTGAGGTGAAGGTACTTCCTCTGCAAAGGGTAAATGGGAATGTATGTAGGCATCTTTCAGGTCCAGAGAGGTATTGACTGAGCAAGGGAAGGATTGTCCTGAGAGAAGTCATGTTGAATTTTTCTTTTTTGATGTAACAATTGAGGTTCCAAAAATCTAAGATGGGACATAATCCTCCAGACCTTTTTGGAATTCGGAAGAAACACGAGTACAAACCCTGGCCACATTGTTCATGAGAAACTACTTTGTTGGCTTGATTGCATAGGAGCTCGGTGACTTTCTATTCCAAGATGTATAAGTGTTGAGCTGAAGGTATGGCTCCATTGGAAGTTGTAAAAAATTGATCTTGTTACCCCCATCGACAATAATTGAGTACCCACCAATCGGTAGTTATGGAATACCAGGCATCTCTGAAGTGCTGAATTCTGCTGTTACCGGCAGGTAGTCAAAAACTAGTAGGTTTGGGGGCAGGAGTTGGATTGGAGGGTTGTTTCCTGTCTCGTTACCTGCAGCACTGAGGATAACCTGATGCAGCAGGGTGTTGAGATTGCTGCCTGGAATATGGATGATATTTTCAGTGAGGATAAAATTGCAAAATTACTGAAATCAATAATGGTAAGCTCTTCAGTAGTGAGGAAGTTGAGAGCATCTGGGTTGTGATGCCGGTTTTACTGGTTGGATGGCCAATTCTCTGACTGTGGATGAATTGTCTTTAACCTCTGAGACTGCTTCTTGCACTTTAGATCCAAAAAGGCTATCTCCCTGACATGGGGCATCCTCAAGGCAGTGTTAAAGGTCCTCAAGGAGACCAGATACCCGGAGCCAGGCTGTGCGTCTGGCTGAAATAGCCGTGACGGTGGAATGTGCCATCAAATCAAAGGCGTCATAGGTGGTACAGATAAATGATCAGTAGAAGAAGTAGTGGTAGTGGTAAATAATATAACATCAACAAAATCCACCCATTCCTTTCTGAACACACTACTAGGACACTTATCCACTCTTTAATCACCTCCCGTCTTGACTATTGTAACTTTCTCTTTGCTGGTCTCCTGCTGAGTCATCTCTCTTCCCTTCAATTTGTTCAATACTCTGCTGCACGGCTAATCTTCTGCCAGTCTCATCAAGCTCATATTACCCCTCTTCTCAAGTCACTTCATTGGCTCCCTATCAGTTTCCACATCCAGTTCAAACTTCTCCTGCTGACCAATAAGTGCATTCACTCTGAAGCTTCTCACTACCCTCCTCTCTTATACCTCCCTACACCCCTCCCTGGAAACTCCACTCTTCTGGCAAACTGTTTCTATCTGTGCCCTTCTCTTCTATTGCTAATTCCAGACGGCTCCCTTTCACCTTGCTGCTCCTTAAGCCTGGAACAAACTACCTGAGTATGTGCATCAGGCGCCTTCTCTGGTTCTTTCAAATCCAGGCTGAAAACTCACCTCTTTGCTTACGCTTTCGGATCTTGACTCACCTGATCTCCTTTGTGTTTTCCCTACCATTCCCCTAGATGTATCCCTGTCTACACCTACTGTGTTGTCTGTCTTGACTAGATTGTAAGCTCTGATGAGCGGGGACTATCTCTTACATGTCTTTGTAGCGCTGCGTATGTCTTGTAGAGCTATTCAAATGCTCAGTAGTAGTAGTAATATGATATAGAGACTGCAAATTAGTGAGAAGCTGAGCTTGCTCTTCCATTGTTAAGGCTTGAGTATAATCCAGCTGTAAGAGGAGATCATAGTGGCAATGCAAGATCTGCAGCTGATATACTAGAACCCTCATGGCAAGAAGGATACTTTGAAAGGTCTTCTGACCGACAGCATCAAGAGTTTTTTTGCTGTTTGCCAGGTGGCATCTGGAAAGTCAGTTTAGAGGACATTGACTTTTTAAGGACAGCTTTGGAGACCATGAATTGATGAGGCAGTTGCTGGTGGTCAAACCCTGGTGCCAACAGTACCTTATATTTCAAGTCAAGTCGCTGATAAAAAAGAAAAAGGAAGCATCAGAACTGGACAAAACCGATGACGGGACTGACACTAACGACTGCAGGGAAGAAAATCAAGCAAAAAATGACCCCTGGAGTGGAAAAGAAGACACGTTTACCAGCGGACACCACAAACATGTCCTAGGGGCTCCGTAAAAAAAAAAAAAGACTGGGGAAGATGGCGCCATGGCAGGTGGGAAGACAGGCGCGCAGGTACAGTGGAGCCTCCCTAAAGTTTCCAATAGAAGTTGGGGAGCATTCCCACGTGGGGCTCCATCGGTGACGTCACCCATACGCGAGGACATCATTCCTACTTGTCCACGGAGAAAACATTTTCTGCTGCTTTTGGCTACTGATTTATATTTGTACCTGTTTGAAAACGGGATTTTGTTTTCTGTTCTTAGGCAAAGCTTTTCTACTGCTAATTTTTTTTCTCTAAATTTTTATGTTCAAAGCAGAAGACAAGCTTTTTTAAGTCACTGCTCTGCTGAGCTATTAGTGGGTAGCAACAAATGGTACAAATACATTTATTTATTCATTCATTCAACCTTTCTTATAAACCATCTTTCAGTTTTATCAAGGTGGTTTACATTGAATGCAACAACAAATTTACATAGAATGGTTAAGCACAGAACAGTTTTACATAGAACAGCTAACTATACAATTGTGTATACCATAGTTTAACTGTGTAACCCTTCAGTAGCAACTATTTACAATATATTAGGCCTCTGTTTAGTGTATCATAAGATAATGCGAACAGGGTGACTGTCAGATGTTTTTGTGTATTAAGGCTGTGTGTCTGGTGTTATGTTGAAATATTCTGTGAACAGGTAGGTTTTAGTTGTTTTTGCAAGTTGATGGGGTCCGTAGTTGCTCTTAATTGGTATGGAAGAGAGTTCCAGAGTGACGGGCTGTAGTATTCAGACGCTCTTTGGAGTGTTTGGGATGAGCTAGTCCTGATTGTTGTTGTCAAGAGAATGTTCTGATGTTGCATCCTCCTTGATCAAGTATCTGGCACCCTCTGGATTAGCTCTTTTAGGCATGCAGCAGACTGATTGTGCAAGGTCTTGAATGTCATCATTATTGATTTGTATTTTATTCAGGATTGTATGGGGAGCCAGTGAAGGGATTTTAATATTGGAGTAATGTGTTCTTGACTTTTTGATCCGGTGATTATACGAGCTGCAGTGTTTTGTGCAATTTGTAAAGTTTGAGTTGTGTATTTGGGTAGACCTTTAAATATCAGGTTGCAGTAATCTTGATGTGGAGTGATTATTGCTTGACATATGGTGCGGAAGTGGCTATCTTCAAGTAGAGGTCATAGATTTTGTAGAGTCCTCATTTTATAGTAGGCAGTAGCTGTAATCTTCTTAATATGGGATTGGATGTTAAGCCTTTGGTCAAGAGTTATCCATAGATGCTTCACTTCCTTCTTCATGGGGATAAGTCGATTTCCAATTAGTAGATTGTCTGGTGGAATGAAGGCGGTGTCTCTTATAATAGTGAGAATCTCAGATTTGTTGTAGTCGATTGAGAGGTTACGATGTTCTAGCCAATCTGTCACTGATGTCATGCATGAGGTGATGGCGGTGTAATCTGATTTTCTGGTGTTGAATGTGGAATAAATCATCAGTTCATCTGCGTATAGGTGGTATTATATATTGTTTTAATGGATAATTTTATGGACTGGTTGTGCGTATATGCTGAATAGTAGGGCAGATAGTACAGAGCCCTGTGGTATTCCGTGGTGCATTGCAAGAGGTTTGGAAGTTGTTACTGATCTTGATTTGAAACTGTCGATCAGACAGGTATGATTGGAACCATGACAGTGGTGTGCCACTGATTCCTATCTCCATCAGTCTGTTCAGGAGTATGGAATGATTTATTGAGTCAAAGGCTGCTGTTACATCTATAAAGATGAGTATGTATCCTTACTTGAGGTTTTCAATAACTTTAAATACTGTGTTGATTAGGGAGGTTAAGAGTGTTTCTACCCCATAATATTGTCGGAACCCATGTGTTGTGGATCCAGTGGGGCGGTTGAGTCAATGTGATCCTGTAATTGCCATTGGACTGTTTTTTTCTATTAGGTTTGCTAGTAGAGATAGGCTAGATATGGGTCAGTATGAGGATGGCGATTTTGGGAGAAGGATGTTACCAGTGGTGTGCCACAGGGATCTGCCCTTGGTCCAATCCTTCATAACATTCTTGCAAGTGATATTGCCCAAGGGCTGTCGGATAAGGTTTTCTTCTTTATGGATGATACCAAAATCTGCAATAGAGTAGACACCTCGGAAGTTGTAGATAACATGAGGAGGGATCTAACGAAGTTTGAAGAATGGTCAAGTATTTGGCAGCTGAGATTTAATACAAAAAAAGCAGGGTCATGCATCTGTGCTGAAAAAATCCAAGAGAGTGGTACGGTATAGGAGGCGATGTACATCTGTTCATGAAAGAAGAGCGGAACCTGGGCATGATTGTTTCTGATGATCTTAAGGTGGCTAAACAGGTAGGAAAGGTGCTAGTGAAAGCCAGAAGGATGCTTGAGTGCACAGGGAAAGGAATGGCCAAGCAGGAAGAAGGCGGTGATAGTGCCTCTGTATAAGTCTTGGAAGAGTGGAAGAGTAGCCTAATGGTTAGAGCACTGGCTTGGTAACCAGGAGACCAGGGTTCAATTCCAACTAGCACTCCTTGCCCTTTGTTGCCTCGGAAGAAAGGCCTGGCAATCTACTTCTGGCCACACTGCCAAGAAAACCCAGGAGCTGTTGGGTCACTAGCATTGACTCAAAGGCACACATTGCATTTTGCGTAAGTCTTGGTATGACCTCATTTGGAGTACCGTGTGCAATTCTGGAGACCACACCTTCAAAAGGATATAAACAGGATGCAGAGAATGGATACCAAAATGGTCAGTGGTCTTCGTCATAAGGCATATGAGAACAGACTTAAATATCTCAAAATGTATATGTTAGAAGAAAGGTGGGAAAGGGGAAATATGATAGAGATATTTAAATACCTTTATGACATAACTGCATAGGAGGAGAGACTTTCAATTGAAAGAAAATTCTGCAATAAGGGGGCACAGGATGAAGGTGACTCTGGAGTAAGCTGTGGAAATATTTCTTTACAGAAAGAATGGTAGATACATGAAATAGTCTCACAGTGATGGTAGTAAAGACAAGGACTGTATATGAATTCAAGATTGCATGGGACAAACACAGAATATCTCTAAAGGAAAAATATGGGATTGTAAAGCTTAGTAGTTGCTTTGGAAAGGAAGACTGGATAGACCGCATTGTCTTTATCTGCTGTCATGTTTCTGTATAGCTGCACTGCAGTGCTATCTCCACAGCTATCCACACCACTGACTCCAAAGCAGTGCAACCGCTATAGTGCCATTTGCCTAACAGCATCCACAGTGCTGGCTCCAGAGCAACACACATGGAGTTGAGTCCATGACAGCACATACATTGTGCTGAGTTTCTGGTAGCATATACACCATTTTAGTGCCATGGAAACACATGCACCATGCTGAGTCAATGGCAGAACACACTCAGTGCTGAGTCCCCAATAACAATAGTGCTGAGTCCATGGCAAAACACCTGGTTGGGTTTACAGCAGCATCAACAGTGCTGAGTTCACAGCCCATTGATAGAACTGAGGCTATAACAACCCATGTAGTGCTGAGGTCATGGCCGCACCTGTAGAACTGAGGGCCTAGTAGCACACTTAGAGTGTATTCCAAAGCAGCACCTTCAGTGTTAAATCCATAACAGCAAACACGATGCTGAATCCAAAATAGCACACCCACATTGCTGAATTCATAGCAGCGCACAATGCTTATTCAAAGCAGCTCATACCCAGCTGCTTTCATAACAGCGCATACAGTGCTGACTTCATAGCAGCATACGTCCGTCCACTGCAGCACACACAGCATTAACGCCACAGTAATACAGAGACCATACAGGTCCCCCTAGCAGCACAGGCACATGATAACTTTAGAGTATCACACACATACACACCATGATGATTCTATAACATCTCCCATACCATGTAGATGTAACCCCCTGTCTGTCTATAGCCCTTACAATGCAGTCTCTCAGCTTCTATTCTTGGAAAAACTAGAAGGTTCTTTGAACAGAACCAGTATACACTGTACACTATGACACTTAAAAACTCTACTCACCCCTCTTCCCTTCTCAAAATAATTGAATTAAGGCCAGAATGTGTGTTCTGAACCAAAATGGTTTACTTTAAGAACTTTAGGGTCACTGATAACACTAACAAAATTTCAAATGGCAGAAACAAGAATATAACTATATTACAAGCAATTAATTCCTTTTTGTTAAAATGTGTTACAAGCAGATTCCTTTCTCTCCTCACTTGGCTAAATCATAACAATTCCCTCTTCGTATTCTTTGCTGAGTACTGGACTTTGACTCCAAACTTCTCCACTCCTTCTTTCCTTGTTGCTCCTTGCAATTAACCTAAGTTGGAACCCCCCTCCCACTCTAATACTCTTTCTCGGTGTACCTTGAGCTGGTAACTGTACAGCAGGTCCTCAATACTGTCTGTTTTCATTCCTAGCTCTAGTGTCACTGGTTGTTGATAGACTCTTGTGGTTCCTCTCCTCTTTAACAGCTGCTGCTATCAGTAGATGTAGGTATTGCTGGGTTGCTGAGAAGTTGATGTACTTCTCTGGATCCTCTCTCCTTCCCTCCTGGAGTATGTGGTTCCCCTCGTTTTACTTCTTGACTCCTTCTCCTTTCCACAGTTACACCTGCTCTCCTCCTGAGCTAAGAGGGGTGGTGGCAGGGTTTGCAGTCACTCAGGAATTTAGGGTGTAAGCTTTAGACCTTCCTATCCTCTTGCTCTCTCCTCTGCTGCTCCCTGTCCTGTGGCTCCCTCTGAATGGTATGAGGGGCTGGGAAATGGCCATGAACATCTGCCTCCTGGGGCAGACTATTCACTCTCTCCTCATTGTACAGTGGCTGGCTGCCAAAGACGGAGTTCTTTGGGTGTGGTTTATATAGAAATTGGATTTTCCCTCCCAGGGTCTCCTCTCAGCCTGATATAACTGGGCAGAAGGTAACCTCCCCTGTTCTGGAATATTACCAGGTCATCTCCAGACTACCTTGTAGTAATTTAGTAGGGACATGGGAAATCTCGCCTGCTCAAAACAGTGACATCCAAGGGGTCTCTACACAGGCTCAAACAGAAAAAATTAGTCAACAGCAGTATATTTATGCAGCTTGAATCCTCTCAGCTTTCAGTGTAAGCCTGAGTTAGCTAATAAGACATGCTGGAGACCTTCAGCACAGTCAGCTTCTGAGCCTCTCATTTCTCTTAAGTTGTTACATGTGTTCTCTCTCCATTTTTTTAGCCCAAAGGCTTAAACTTTATTTCTTACCAGATCTACTATTGCTCACTGGCTTACCACTACTTCAGATCCAATTCCAATTTTACTGTGTGGTAACTGGTACCACTCCTGTGTGCTGTGGGTTGCAGGTGTTGCAATTAGACTCCAAGCTCAAGAAGCCTTTTTTCAAGTATTTAATTTCATTTGGTTAAAGAGAGATTCACTATGGCTCCAACTCATGATCCACAGGTCTGGAGGCCAGAAATTATCTTTAAATGTTTACAAATAGTTTGCTTGCAAGAGCATGTGAAGAGGGCCCTCAGATCACTCTTTTTCCCATGTGGAGAGGGATAAACTTACAATTTTATAATACTCCTGGCATATTAGTTTCATGCACCCACTTGTTCTTACTCATAGTCTGGTGTCTTGTAGTTGTTGGTATGGAAGGACAGACTAGATAGGCCATGTGGTCTTTTTCTGTCATCATTTTTCTATGTTTCTATGTCTTTGGCAATGTACAGACACTAAACTGAGCATGGTGATTTTTACCCTGATTACCTTTAGCTTTGTCAGGCTGCAAGGGAGGCAATGTCTCTGGGGTTCCCTGAGACCTGCAACAGCACTTGCCATAAGTGTCTGCTGCTTTCTCCCTTCCTTTTTATTCTCCAATAGTAATTGCTGCTAGGCAGACTGCCCCAGGCCAAGAATCTCCTGCCTGGCCTCAAGGGATTCTTCCGGAGGTCCTGAGGAGGAAGGAGGTGACACATCACTGCTTGGTGAGGCCCGTAGCAAAACTCCTTAAGAGTCTCAGGTCCCAGAAGCTGCAGGGTAACATGCAAGTCAGCTGCACTAATAGGTCCTTCTTCAGCCTTATCACACCAAACGTATCTTCCATCTGCTGAAGACAGAGCAATACTGCTTGGTTCCTGACTGTACCAGCATATATAGGGTCAAAAAAATTTCACTGCCTCCACCTGCTGGAGGGAGGATGTTGCCACTGATGTGGACTGGTCTGATCTGGATGAAGAGGAAGTACAACTGCTCTCTCAATCACTTGTGCAAACCCCAAGTAATTACATGTAATTAGAGTAATTGGTAATCTCAATCACTTGTGCAAACCACATGTAATTACATGTAATTAGAGTAATTGGTAATCATCAATCAGTACTGTCGTCAGTAACTAGTACTGATCCTACATTTGTATACTGCAGCAAGTAGTAATCATTCTGTTTTAGTAATTTGTTAGCAGTAGCCTCATAACTGTTGCCAGTTATATATCCTCAAGAAGTACAGTTGTCTGTAGCAATTCATCACTGTATTCATTCTGTTCTAGTAGTTTAAGTTGCTAATAGTAGCCATTACTGTTGTCAGTAGTATATTTCAATAAGTACAGTTGACTATACGATCATACTATTCTCTAACTTACCAGTAGCACCTCCTCAATTATCAGTAGCTCTTGATATCTACTGTTGCCAGTAGCTATTAAACAACCTCACACAATTAGGTTCAATACAGTGTCCAGCTGCTCTCCCCCTACCTTCTACATAACACTACGTTTCAGTGATCTATTCGCTCATACTACTCTACCTTGGTATTTTATTGCTTAGCTCTTCCAACAACACCTCATTTAAAATGCTACGCACAAATACCACACTAATGAAACTATCATACATTTGTATAGTTTTAACAATATTAATCATCGACCTAACATTAAGCTTAGATAGCAAAAGTCATAAAACAATACCTATAATTCATACACGTACCCGCAACAACTATCATATAGGACACACTTATACAAACAACATCCCTAGAACAAATTTCCATAGACTAATTCACATAAAACATACAAACTTACGTCAAACGCCTAAGGGAACATGTACCAACTACTTAACATCTCTTACATGCATACTTATCAATGCACGATCGATGAAAAACAAGCTTCCCATATTTAATGACCTAATATCTGATTTAAAGCCAGACATATTATGTGTCACTGAAACCTGGCTCTCAGAGACCGATACAGTCTACCTAAATCAACTGAATAACGAAAATTACGACACATTCTACAAACACAGAAATAATAAAAGAGGCGGAGGAGTATTAATGATGACAAAAAAAGAATTAAATGCCAAAACAATCCAGTCAAACATCTCAAACAATATAGACTCTCTACTTATAAAAATTGGACTCCTGAAACTCTGTCTAGTCTATAGACCCCCAGACCAAAAAGCAGACTGCCTTGATTCTTTTATTGAACTACTCAGCTCATCCTCCGATCAACACCCTATAATCATGCTAGGCGACTTTAATCTCCCCTCGCTACCAACACTAGACTCCAAACTATTCTTTGATGCTATATCGGACATGGACTACCACCAAATAATAAACAAATCAACTCACACCAAAGGTGGAACACTCGATATTGTCCTTCTACCTAATTCTCTCTTCGAACTTATCAACCCAGATGCTGTAGAATGTACACAGATACCCTGGTCGGATCACTATATTGTCAAATTCAACATCACATATCCTGTCACTAGCACTAATAACTCCACTAGAGCTATCCCAACTACAAGATTTAAAAAGTTTAATAACACTGAATTCATTGACTTAACAGTCCCACACCTGTTATCATCTCCAACGAACCTGGATGATACTGTCAAAAACTGGTACGAAACCATTAACAACGCAGCCAAAATTAATCATACGAATAAAAAGAGCATCTACTCTAAGTCTAACACCAAACCCTGGTTTAATACTACTCTAAAACAAATGAAAAAGAATCTTAGAAAATCAGAATTCATCTGGCGCAAATCTAAACTGACAATACACAAAGAAATATACAACAACCACCTTAATAAATACAAAGAAACCCTAGACAGCACAAAGAAAGAGTACTACTCTGAAATTCTGTCAAAATCTTACAACAGACCAAGAGAGTTATTCTCCATGGTCAGAAACCTAACCAACCCACAAACTTCGGGCACTGAAATTACAGACATCACAGTACAAACTTTAGCTTGTCATTATCAAAACAAAGCAAAACCACCATCAATGATTATAGACCCCATCAATACATCCCACCAGCCATCAGACGAATGGACAGACTTTCATCCCATAACTAAAGAGACACTAAAAAACATCATCACTAGCCTAAACACTACAACTTCTTATCTAGACCCATGTCCAGTAACATGGATAAAAAACACACTGCCAATTTTATTACCCTACATCCTCTCAATAGTTAACCTCTCACTAACTCAAGGTTATCTCCCA